>CM068367.1:1154055917-1156455917 GCA_034769895.1 Magicicada septendecula
AGTGTAGGAATACTATGAGAGACTAATAAATAATATATATAAATTTATTTAAAGATAATAAAATTATCAAATACTTATATACAAGGTCATAAGAAAATGAACAAAAACTTATTATGTAAACCAAATTGATAAAGAAACCGGAATGGAAAAGAATTATTTTCGGTAAATAAAATATAAATTTATAATAATTACAAACTGCCTGTATAATAAAAATACTATGGGTTACTAACAGTGACGAGAATAACAAGTATTGTTATTAATAATATTTTTGGAATAAAACCATAGAGTTGAAGAAATGATGCTACTACAATTATAATAAAAATAACCTTTTTGGAACTTTGGAGGAGTGAAAATTAATACAAAATTAACAAGCAACATGACCACTATATAATCATCCATGATTTATCAAAATTAAATGGTTATACTCCTTAATAAACAGTGAAAGAAAACCTTCTGATGATTCAACCTGGTTTCGCCATAGTTCTAGTTGACGATCGAAAATGCGCCAGACGGTAAGGAAATTATAACACAAGACGGACCTCACCAGAGAAAAAGCTTCATTCCAGTAAGAACCATACGGAGCGAGGTAATATAAACATTTCGTTTAATAGTTCAAGAAGAAAACGCATTCCGAACGTTGATATCGAACACAAAATAGTCATTTAATCACATGTTTTTTAAAGTAAACAAAAGCACGCTGCTCTCTTGCGGACATTCCTGGAACTACATACTAAACGAAAAATAAACAAATTTATTTAATATTTTTTTTTCGGTATTTGTAAAGCTTAGTAATTATCCATTTCTGACACTCTCGTAACAAAAAGAACTTACCCTGAACCCTGGGGAATTATTAAGAATTATATATTAATTGATGTTTTTTAAAATAGTGTAAAATTTGGTAAACAAATCCATATATGTTTTTTTCTTTAGACCATTCAATGTTTACTCTATGAAGTCGAGATTATGTTTTATTTAAGGAAAGATCAATTGTGATACTTGTATTTTGGTGGCAGGAAACAAAAAACCAATAATATAAATAAATAATATTATTGAAAAATTATATTGAATAATAAAGTGTTATAATTTTTGTAGTGGGTAGTTGTAATAGGTTTCAGCACAAAAACAGAAGAAATCAACACATCGGATCAGATTTTGCTATAGTGTAGGCTGGTTGAACTAAGCGTAGAAACTTATCTCACAATCAGCTGATTTAAATCACAGCGAACAATTTGAAAAAATCCGGAATCGTCTAAACCGAGTGTAAATAATTGGTACTTACTCTCTCTTCTTCATAAGGCTGAACAACTTCCCTCCTTGACCGCAAATCACACACTCTCGATTTCTGTTTAGATTGAGTAACACATTAAAAAAAATCCTTTATTTATTTTAAAAAAAAAACGTCAGTTATTATAATTCATAAGTGGCGACTGCGGAGAGGCGGAAACTTTAATATCTCAAAACGCTACGTTACAGATTTGGCGCATAACAACATTGGAAGCTTAATTAAATAAGACGAACACCCAATAAACCACATACAAAGTTTTCGCTATTACCTCTACAAAAACCGCGACGTTACAAGATTGACGCATACAACGTGGGGCATATAATATAACTCTACTATACCTCACTGCGTTACGTTACAAGTTTGGCGAACCCAATAGTGGGGCTTGACTAAAGGTGGACGTTTCGCTAGTACCTCATAACCGCGACGTTACAAGTTTGGCGCTCAACGTAAAAGGGCGGGTAATTAGAAAATAATTTTGATATTTAATAAAAATATATACCAAAAAATCTAATTATCGTTGGCAGTTATGAGAAAACAAGAAATGCATAATACCCGAGGCAAATCGAAGAAGAGGGCAGAAGAGAAGGAGAAGGAAGAAGGTGGACAGGAACAAGAAATAGAATTAGTCACGGACAGTGAAATGGACCAACAGACAGGTGATACAGAAGAAACCGAAGTAGTTATGGACACGGAAACGAAAATAATTGAAGAGGATGCCCAAGGGGACCAACCAGACAAAGCGGTAGCCAGAGAAGAACCTAATTGGCAAGACATGATGAAATTTATGGCTGAACAATTTAGAAAGCAGGAGGAAACTTCAAAGCAAACCAATAACAAAATAGATGAAAATTTTAAGAAGCAGGAGGAAAACTTGAGACAAACCAAGGAGGAAAATAAGGAAAATTTTAAGAAACAGGAAGAAAACTTGAGACAGACCAATGAGGAAAATAAAGAAAATTTTAGGAGACAGGAGGAAAAATTTGATAAAATAGATGAGAACTCAAGGAAACAAAATGAAACCTTGAGCGAAAAATTCGATAAAATAGATGAGAATTTTAACAAACAGGAAGAGAACTCTAGGAAGCAAATGAAACTTTGAGGGATAGTTTAAAACAAATTGAGAAAATAAACGAAGAAAACTTAAAACAATTTGAGGGGAAAATGGAGAATTTCAAGAAGGAGATATGGGAAACTTTCGGGGAGAAGTTTGAAAATGTAAATACACTTAGCCAAAAAGCAGATACATACAAAGAGGAGACAAATAAACAAATGGACCATAGTTTCAATAATTTGGATGAAATGTTAGACAGCACTTCGAAGGTATTATAGTGAGTCCAAACACAGAAGAGAGTAGAAAGAAAATAGAAATTACAGAATACCAAGGTGTAATGCCATCTGAAAATAAAAATAGCCACAACAAAAAGGATGTTCAAACCGTGGAAAAGAAGACCAAGAAAATAATAAAAACATGTAGAAAGAAAATAATAAATACAAGGGAAGAATGGGAGATGATTACAGGTGGATTAATTAATGTATTTAACCTTCCAATTAATGAACAAAGGGAATTAATTAAGTTTAGATCTCAATTAAATATGTCGACGATGAAAGTGTATCAGACAATATCAGTCGTATCTTCAAGACGGAATATAACGTTCAAATATTTGGCAAATAATCCAGAGGTAAAAGGGAATGAAATGAGATTAAATATGAGCAACTATGTTATGTTAGAGGAGATACAATACTTGTTAGTTAAAAAGGAACGAACTATGACGGGAGACCGATACTTAATTAAAGGTTTCGTAGCAGCAAAGTGGGAGAGCCGGATGATAAGGAGATTATCAAGGAGAGAAGTAATTCCGAACACCCCAGTAATCCGAGGAAGAGGAATAACTGAGTTAATGGACCATGGTTAACCTAAATAATCACAAACCAGAAAAGGGGACTGAAATTCTGAGAACCGACCCAGCAACCCATTGAATAGCGGAAGAAAACCCAAAATTCAAAAAGCACGTAAGGACATCTTACTCAAGAATTTTAACATAAGGCCTATCAATAATGTTATATGCTATTAATTAATGGAAAAGAAGATGGAATCAAGGAGAAGAAGAAATATATAAATAAATGCAAACAGCTACAGTATGAAGAATCCCAAAAGTGTTTAGTAGTAGTCGCTAATTGACTACTACTTATAAGTTTTTTATTTTAATGTATTGACCGTAGAAATGTTCCGGCAATAATTTTTATGAGCAGGGATGAAGTTCCCCTGGTCTCAGAAGGTGTAAGGATGGACAGAGGAGTATGGACCCAGAGTGGCCACCCTACTGGTACCACCGCACAAGATAGGGAAAAATGTTAGGGAAATTGAATATTTAAGGGATAATAATTATAAAATAGCTGAAAAGAGTGATATTAGATTCCAGAAGTATAGATGAAGAAAATAGAAGGAAGATAGCAGACCGAAGCTTAACTGATGAAGATAATTTATAGAAGTAAATAGAAATGAGTGTTAAAACAAGTTTAATATGATTAGTGTGACCAGTCCTTATCAAATAAAATGTGGAAGTACCACTACCCAGAAATAAATAATTGATGAATTTGCCTCCAAGAGAGAGAGAGTAGAGTAAGAAAACAGCAATTACCACCAGTCTGAATTACCAGTCAGAGTTTACAACCAGTTTGAAAATGAAACACTATTATGAAGATAAAAACCAAGACTATTAGGTGAATGGAAATAATCAACAATTTATTTTTATAAACAAGTAATACCAAAATAAATTTGTTCTAGTGGGGGGGCTTTATGTAACGTTACATAATCCGGTCCCAATAAATTAAATCATGATAACATAAAGGTCAGAAATGGGTAACCTATAACTAGCTCTAAATTAAAGTATATCACTAAACATGATAAACAATTCGAGTGATATATGGTGCAAAGTGAGTTATAGTGTACCCATTGAGGTAAAAAATAAAAGTGAAGGTAACTTATTACAGAACTGTGCTGTAGGTTTGGAAATTATAAAACTATGAGAGTAGGCTATAATACTACTAACTGATTTTGTATTTTATTTGTTTATTGTAATATTTATATTGTATGAACAACCAATTGTTATACCTAAGTTCATGTTATATTTTTTTCAAATATTTGTGTTATAATATAAGATAACCCAGGGTTAGTTTTAAAAAACATAAAAATTTAAATATAAAAGGATAATAAAAAATTAAAATAATACTATGAGGGAAATGGCAGCAGGAAGTAGTGCAGTGTAGGAATACTATGAGAGACTAATAAATAATATATATAAATTTATTTAAAGATAATAAAATTATCAAATACTTATATACAAGGTCATAAGAAAATGAACAAAAACTTATTATGTAAACCAAATTGATAAAGAAACCGGAATGGAAAAGAATTATTTTCGGTAAATAAAATATAAATTTATAATAATTACAAACTGCCTGTATAATAAAAATACTATGGGTTACTAACAGTGACGAGAATAACAAGTATTGTTATTAATAATAATTTTTGGAATAAAACCATAGAGTTGAAGAAATGATGCTACTACAATTATAATAAAAATAACCTTTTTGGAACTTTGGAGGAGTGAAAATTAATACAAAATTAACAAGCAACATGACCACTATATAATCATCCATGATTTATCAAAATTAAATGGTTATACTCCTTAATAAACAGTGAAAGAAAACCTTCTGATGATTCAACCTGGTTTCGCCATAGTTCTAGTTGACGATCGAAAATGCGCCAGACGGTAAGGAAATTATAACACAAGACGGACCTCACCAGAGAAAAAGCTTCATTCCAGTAAGAACCATACGGAGCGAGGTAATATAAACATTTCGTTTAATAGTTCAAGAAGAAAACGCATTCCGAACGTTGATATCGAACACAAAATAGTCATTTAATCACATGTTTTTTTAAAGTAAACAAAAGCACGCTGCTCTCTTGCGGACATTCCTGGAACTACATACTAAACGAAAAATAAACAAATTTATTTAATATTTTTTTTCGGTATTTGTAAAGCTTAGTAATTATCCATTTCTGACACTCTCGTAACAAAAAGAACTTACCCTGAACCCTGGGGAATTATTAAGAATTATATATTAATTGATGTTTTTTAAAATAGTGTAAAATTTGGTAAACAAATCCATATATGTTTTTTTCTTTAGACCATTCAATGTTTACTCTATGAAGTCGAGATTATGTTTTATTTAAGGAAAGATCAATTGTGATACTTGTATTTTGGTGGCAGGAAACAAAAAACCAATAATATAAATAAATAATATTATTGAAAAATTATATTGAATAATAAAGTGTTATAATTTTTGTAGTGGGTAGTTGTAATAGGTTTCAGCACAAAAACAGAAGAAATCAACACATCGGATCAGATTTTGCTATAGTGTAGGCTGGTTGAACTAAGCGTAGAAACTTATCTCACAATCAGCTGATTTAAATCACAGCGAACAATTTGAAAAAATCCGGAATCGTCTAAACCGAGTGTAAATAATTGGTACTTACTCTCTCTTCTTCATAAGGCTGAACAACTTCCCTCCTTGACCGCAAATCACACACTCTCGATTTCTGTTTAGATTGAGTAACACATTAAAAAAAATCCTTTATTTATTTTAAAAAAAAAACGTCAGTTATTATAATTCATAAGTGGCGACTGCGGAGAGGCGGAAACTTTAATATCTCAAAACGCTACGTTACAGATTTGGCGCATAACAACATTGGAAGCTTAATTAAATAAGACGAACACCCAATAAACCACATACAAAGTTTTCGCTATTACCTCTACAAAAACCGCGACGTTACAAGATTGACGCATACAACGTGGGGCATATAATATAACTCTACTATACCTCACTGCGTTACGTTACAAGTTTGGCGAACCCAATAGTGGGGCTTGACTAAAGGTGGACGTTTCGCTAGTACCTCATAACCGCGACGTTACAAGTTTGGCGCTCAACGTAAAAGGGCGGTAATTAGAAAATAATTTTGATATTTAATAAAAATATATACCAAAAAATCTAATTATCGTTGGCAGTTATGAGAAAACAAGAAATGCATAATACCCGAGGCAAATCGAAGAAGAGGGCAGAAGAGAAGGAGAAGGAAGAAGGTGGACAGGAACAAGAAATAGAATTAGTCACGGACAGTGAAATGGACCAACAGACAGGTGATACAGAAGAAACCGAAGTAGTTATGGACACGGAAACGAAAATAATTGAAGAGGATGCCCAAGGGGACCAACCAGACAAAGCGGTAGCCAGAGAAGAACCTAATTGGCAAGACATGATGAAATTTATGGCTGAACAATTTAGAAAGCAGGAGGAAACTTCAAAGCAAACCAATAACAAAATAGATGAAAATTTTAAGAAGCAGGAGGAAAACTTGAGACAAACCAAGGAGGAAAATAAGGAAAATTTTAAGAAACAGGAAGAAAACTTGAGACAGACCAATGAGGAAAATAAAGAAAATTTTAGGAGACAGGAGGAAAAATTTGATAAAATAGATGAGAACTCAAGGAAACAAAATGAAACCTTGAGCGAAAAATTCGATAAAATAGATGAGAATTTTAACAAACAGGAAGAGAACTCTAGGAAGCAAATGAAACTTTGAGGGATAGTTTAAAACAAATTGAGAAAATAAACGAAGAAAACTTAAAACAATTTGAGGGGAAAATGGAGAATTTCAAGAAGGAGATATGGGAAACTTTCGGGGAGAAGTTTGAAAATGTAAATACACTTAGCCAAAAAGCAGATACATACAAAGAGGAGACAAATAAACAAATGGACCATAGTTTCAATAATTTGGATGAAATGTTAGACAGCACTTCCGAAGGTATTATAGTGAGTCCAAACACAGAAGAGAGTAGAAAGAAAATAGAAATTACAGAATACCAAGGTGTAATGCCATCTGAAAATAAAAATAGCCACAACAAAAAGGATGTTCAAACCGTGGAAAAGAAGACCAAGAAAATAATAAAAACATGTAGAAAGAAAATAATAAATACAAGGGAAGAATGGGAGATGATTACAGGTGGATTAATTAATGTATTTAACCTTCCAATTAATGAACAAAGGGAATTAATTAAGTTTAGATCTCAATTAAATATGTCGACGATGAAAGTGTATCAGACAATATCAGTCGTATCTTCAAGACGGAATATAACGTTCAAATATTTGGCAAATAATCCAGAGGTAAAAGGGAATGAAATGAGATTAAATATGAGCAACTATGTTATGTTAGAGGAGATACAATACTTGTTAGTTAAAAAGGAACGAACTATGACGGGAGACCGATACTTAATTAAAGGTTTCGTAGCAGCAAAGTGGGAGAGCCGGATGATAAGGAGATTATCAAGGAGAGAAGTAATTCCGAACACCCCAGTAATCCGAGGAAGAGGAATAACTGAGTTAATGGACCATGGTTAACCTAAATAATCACAAACCAGAAAAGGGGACTGAAATTCTGAGAACCGACCCAGCAACCCATTGAATAGCGGAAGAAAACCCCAAAATTCAAAAAGCACGTAAGGACATCTTACTCAAGAATTTTAACATAAGGCCTATCAATAATGTTATATGCTATTAATTAATGGAAAAGAAGATGGAATCAAGGAGAAGAAGAAATATATAAATAAATGCAAACAGCTACAGTATGAAGAATCCCAAAAGTGTTTAGTAGTAGTCGCTAATTGACTACTACTTATAAGTTTTTTATTTTAATGTATTGACCGTAGAAATGTTCCGGCAATAATTTTTATGAGCAGGGATGAAGTTCCCCTGGTCTCAGAAGGTGTAAGGATGGACAGAGGAGTATGGACCCAGAGTGGCCACCCTACTGGTACCACCGCACAAGATAGGGAAAAATGTTAGGGAAATTGAATATTTAAGGGATAATAATTATAAAATAGCTGAAAAGAGTGATATTAGATTCCAGAAGTATAGATGAAGAAAATAGAAGGAAGATAGCAGACCGAAGCTTAACTGATGAAGATAATTTATAGAAGTAAATAGAAATGAGTGTTAAAACAAGTTTAATATGATTAGTGTGACCAGTCCTTATCAAATAAAATGTGGAAGTACCACTACCCAGAAATAAATAATTGATGAATTTGCCTCCAAGAGAGAGAGAGTAGAGTAAGAAAACAGCAATTACCACCAGTCTGAATTACCAGTCAGAGTTTACAACCAGTTTGAAAATGAAACACTATTATGAAGATAAAAACCAAGACTATTAGGTGAATGGAAATAATCAACAATTTATTTTTAATAAACAAGTAATACCAAAATAAATTTGTTCTAGTGGGGGGGCTTTATGTAACGTTACATAATCCGGTCCCAATAAATTAAATCATGATAACATAAAGGTCAGAAATGGGTAACCTATAACTAGCTCTAAATTAAAGTATATCACTAAACATGATAAACAATTCGAGTGATATATGGTGCAAAGTGAGTTATAGTGTACCCATTGAGGTAAAAAATAAAAGTGAAGGTAACTTATTACAGAACTGTGCTGTAGGTTTGGAAATTATAAAACTATGAGAGTAGGCTATAATACTACTAACTGATTTTGTATTTTATTTGTTTATTGTAATATTTATATTGTATGAACAACCAATTGTTATACCTAAGTTCATGTTATATTTTTTTCAAATATTTGTGTTATAATATAAGATAACCCAGGGTTAGTTTTAAAAAACATAAAAATTTAAATATAAAAGGATAATAAAAAATTAAAATAATACTATGAGGGAAATGGCAGCAGGAAGTAGTGCAGTGTAGGAATACTATGAGAGACTAATAAATAATATATATAAATTTATTTAAAGATAATAAAATTATCAAATACTTATATACAAGGTCATAAGAAAATGAACAAAAACTTATTATGTAAACCAAATTGATAAAGAAACCGGAATGGAAAAGAATTATTTTCGGTAAATAAAATATAAATTTATAATAATTACAAACTGCCTGTATAATAAAAATACTATGGGTTACTAACAGTGACGAGAATAACAAGTATTGTTATTAATAATAATTTTTGGAATAAAACCATAGAGTTGAAGAAATGATGCTACTACAATTATAATAAAAATAACCTTTTTGGAACTTTGGAGGAGTGAAAATTAATACAAAATTAACAAGCAACATGACCACTATATAATCATCCATGATTTATCAAAATTAAATGGTTATACTCCTTAATAAACAGTGAAAGAAAACCTTCTGATGATTCAACCTGGTTTCGCCATAGTTCTAGTTGACGATCGAAAATGCGCCAGACGGTAAGGAAATTATAACACAAGACGGACCTCACCAGAGAAAAAGCTTCATTCCAGTAAGAACCATACGGAGCGAGGTAATATAAACATTTCGTTTAATAGTTCAAGAAGAAAACGCATTCCGAACGTTGATATCGAACACAAAATAGTCATTTAATCACATGTTTTTTAAAGTAAACAAAAGCACGCTGCTCTCTTGCGGACATTCCTGGAACTACATACTAAACGAAAAATAAACAAATTTATTTAATATTTTTTTTCGGTATTTGTAAAGCTTAGTAATTATCCATTTCTGACACTCTCGTAACAAAAAGAACTTACCCTGAACCCTGGGGAATTATTAAGAATTATATATTAATTGATGTTTTTTAAAATAGTGTAAAATTTGGTAAACAAATCCATATATGTTTTTTTCTTTAGACCATTCAATGTTTACTCTATGAAGTCGAGATTATGTTTTATTTAAGGAAAGATCAATTGTGATACTTGTATTTTGGTGGCAGGAAACAAAAAACCAATAATATAAATAAATAATATTATTGAAAAATTATATTGAATAATAAAGTGTTATAATTTTTGTAGTGGGTAGTTGTAATAGGTTTCAGCACAAAAACAGAAGAAATCAACACATCGGATCAGATTTTGCTATAGTGTAGGCTGGTTGAACTAAGCGTAGAAACTTATCTCACAATCAGCTGATTTAAATCACAGCGAACAATTTGAAAAAATCCGGAATCGTCTAAACCGAGTGTAAATAATTGGTACTTACTCTCTCTTCTTCATAAGGCTGAACAACTTCCCTCCTTGACCGCAAATCACACACTCTCGATTTCTGTTTAGATTGAGTAACACATTAAAAAAAATCCTTTATTTATTTTAAAAAAAAAACGTCAGTTATTATAATTCATAAGTGGCGACTGCGGAGAGGCGGAAACTTTAATATCTCAAAACGCTACGTTACAGATTTGGCGCATAACAACATTGGAAGCTTAATTAAATAAGACGAACACCCAATAAACCACATACAAAGTTTTCGCTATTACCTCTACAAAAACCGCGACGTTACAAGATTGACGCATACAACGTGGGGCATATAATATAACTCTACTATACCTCACTGCGTTACGTTACAAGTTTGGCGAACCCAATAGTGGGGCTTGACTAAAGGTGGACGTTTCGCTAGTACCTCATAACCGCGACGTTACAAGTTTGGCGCTCAACGTAAAAGGGCGGTAATTAGAAAATAATTTTGATATTTAATAAAAATATATACCAAAAAATCTAATTATCGTTGGCAGTTATGAGAAAACAAGAAATGCATAATACCCGAGGCAAATCGAAGAAGAGGGCAGAAGAGAAGGAGAAGGAAGAAGGTGGACAGGAACAAGAAATAGAATTAGTCACGGACAGTGAAATGGACCAACAGACAGGTGATACAGAAGAAACCGAAGTAGTTATGGACACGGAAACGAAAATAATTGAAGAGGATGCCCAAGGGGACCAACCAGACAAAGCGGTAGCCAGAGAAGAACCTAATTGGCAAGACATGATGAAATTTATGGCTGAACAATTTAGAAAGCAGGAGGAAACTTCAAAGCAAACCAATAACAAAATAGATGAAAATTTTAAGAAGCAGGAGGAAAACTTGAGACAAACCAAGGAGGAAAATAAGGAAAATTTTAAGAAACAGGAAGAAAACTTGAGACAGACCAATGAGGAAAATAAAGAAAATTTTAGGAGACAGGAGGAAAAATTTGATAAAATAGATGAGAACTCAAGGAAACAAAATGAAACCTTGAGCGAAAAATTCGATAAAATAGATGAGAATTTTAACAAACAGGAAGAGAACTCTAGGAAGCAAATGAAACTTTGAGGGATAGTTTAAAACAAATTGAGAAAATAAACGAAGAAAACTTAAAACAATTTGAGGGGAAAATGGAGAATTTCAAGAAGGAGATATGGGAAACTTTCGGGGAGAAGTTTGAAAATGTAAATACACTTAGCCAAAAAGCAGATACATACAAAGAGGAGACAAATAAACAAATGGACCATAGTTTCAATAATTTGGATGAAATGTTAGACAGCACTTCCGAAGGTATTATAGTGAGTCCAAACACAGAAGAGAGTAGAAAGAAAATAGAAATTACAGAATACCAAGGTGTAATGCCATCTGAAAATAAAAATAGCCACAACAAAAAGGATGTTCAAACCGTGGAAAAGAAGACCAAGAAAATAATAAAAACATGTAGAAAGAAAATAATAAATACAAGGGAAGAATGGGAGATGATTACAGGTGGATTAATTAATGTATTTAACCTTCCAATTAATGAACAAAGGGAATTAATTAAGTTTAGATCTCAATTAAATATGTCGACGATGAAAGTGTATCAGACAATATCAGTCGTATCTTCAAGACGGAATATAACGTTCAAATATTTGGCAAATAATCCAGAGGTAAAAGGGAATGAAATGAGATTAAATATGAGCAACTATGTTATGTTAGAGGAGATACAATACTTGTTAGTTAAAAAGGAACGAACTATGACGGGAGACTGATACTTAATTAAAGGTTTCGTAGCAGCAAAGTGGGAGAGCCGGATGATAAGGAGATTATCAAGGAGAGAAGTAATTCCGAACACCCCAGTAATCCGAGGAAGAGGAATAACTGAGTTAATGGACCATGGTTAACCTAAATAATCACAAACCAGAAAAGGGGACTGAAATTCTGAGAACCGACCCAGCAACCCATTGAATAGCGGAAGAAAACCCCAAAATTCAAAAAGCACGTAAGGACATCTTACTCAAGAATTTTAACATAAGGCCTATCAATAATGTTATATGCTATTAATTAATGGAAAAGAAGATGGAATCAAGGAGAAGAAGAAATATATAAATAAATGCAAACAGCTACAGTATGAAGAATCCCAAAAGTGTTTAGTAGTAGTCGCTAATTGACTACTACTTATAAGTTTTTTATTTTAATGTATTGACCGTAGAAATGTTCCGGCAATAATTTTTATGAGCAGGGATGAAGTTCCCCTGGTCTCAGAAGGTGTAAGGATGGACAGAGGAGTATGGACCCAGAGTGGCCACCCTACTGGTACCACCGCACAAGATAGGGAAAAATGTTAGGGAAATTGAATATTTAAGGGATAATAATTATAAAATAGCTGAAAAGAGTGATATTAGATTCCAGAAGTATAGATGAAGAAAATAGAAGGAAGATAGCAGACCGAAGCTTAACTGATGAAGATAATTTATAGAAGTAAATAGAAATGAGTGTTAAAACAAGTTTAATATGATTAGTGTGACCAGTCCTTATCAAATAAAATGTGGAAGTACCACTACCCAGAAATAAATAATTGATGAATTTGCCTCCAAGAGAGAGAGAGTAGAGTAAGAAAACAGCAATTACCACCAGTCTGAATTACCAGTCAGAGTTTACAACCAGTTTGAAAATGAAACACTATTATGAAGATAAAAACCAAGACTATTAGGTGAATGGAAATAATCAACAATTTATTTTTAATAAACAAGTAATACCAAAATAAATTTGTTCTAGTGGGGGGGCTTTATGTAACGTTACATAATCCGGTCCCAATAAATTAAATCATGATAACATAAAGGTCAGAAATGGGTAACCTATAACTAGCTCTAAATTAAAGTATATCACTAAACATGATAAACAATTCGAGTGATATATGGTGCAAAGTGAGTTATAGTGTACCCATTGAGGTAAAAAATAAAAGTGAAGGTAACTTATTACAGAACTGTGCTGTAGGTTTGGAAATTATAAAACTATGAGAGTAGGCTATAATACTACTAACTGATTTTGTATTTTATTTGTTTATTGTAATATTTATATTGTATGAACAACCAATTGTTATACCTAAGTTCATGTTATATTTTTTTCAAATATTTGTGTTATAATATAAGATAACCCAGGGTTAGTTTTAAAAAACATAAAAATTTAAATATAAAAGGATAATAAAAAATTAAAATAATACTATGAGGGAAATGGCAGCAGGAAGTAGTGCAGTGTAGGAATACTATGAGAGACTAATAAATAATATATATAAATTTATTTAAAGATAATAAAATTATCAAATACTTATATACAAGGTCATAAGAAAATGAACAAAAACTTATTACGTAAACCAAATTGATGAAGAAACCAGAATGGAAAAGAATTATTTTCGGTAAATAAAATATAAATTTATAATAATTACAAACTGCCTGTATAATAAAAATACTATGGGTTACTAACAGTGACGAGAATAACAAGTATTGTTATTAATAATAATTTTTGGAATAAAACCATAGAGTTGAAGAAATGATGCTACTACAATTATAATAAAAATAACCTTTTTGGAACTTTGGAGGAGTGAAAATTAATACAAAATTAACAACCAACATGACCACTATATAATCATCCATGATTTATCAAAATTAAATGGTTATACTCCTTAATAAACAGTGAAAGAAAACCTTCTGATGATTCAACCTGGTTTCGCCATAGTTCTAGTTGACGATCGAAAATGCACCAGACGGTAAGGAAATTATAACACAAGACGGACCTCACCAGAGAAAAAGCTTCATTCCAGTAAGAACCATACGGAGCGAGGTAATATAAACATTTCGTTTAATAGTTCAAGAAGAAAACGCATTCCGAACGTTGATATCGAACACAAAATAGTCATTTAATCACATGTTTTTTAAAGTAAACAAAAGCACGCTGCTCTCTTGCGGACATTCCTGGAACTACATACTAAACGAAAAATAAACAAATTTATTTAATATTTTTTTTCGGTATTTGTAAAGCTTAGTAATTATCCATTTCTGACACTCTCGTAACAAAAAGAACTTACCCTGAACCCTGGGGAATTATTAAGAATTATATATTAATTGATGTTTTTTAAAATAGTATAAAATTTGGTAAACAAATCCATATATGTTTTTTCTTTAGACCATTCAATGTTTACTCTATGAAGTCGAGATTATGTTTTATTTAAGGAAAGATCAATTGTGATACTTGTATTTTGGTGGCAGGAAACAAAAACCAATAATATAAATAAATAATATTATTGAAAAATTATATTGAATAATAAAGTGTTATAATTTTTGTAGTGGGTAGTTGTAATAGGTTTCAGCACAAAAACAGAAGAAATCAACACATCGGATCAGATTTTGCTATAGTGTAGGCTGGTTGAACTAAGCGTAGAAACTTATCTCACAATCAGCTGATTTAAATCACAGCGAACAATTTGAAAAAATCCGGAATCGTCTAAACCGAGTGTAAATAATTGGTACTTACTCTCTCTTCTTCATAAGGCTGAACAACTTCCCTCCTTGACCGCAAATCACACACTCTCGGGAGTAACACATTAAAAAAATCCTTTATTTATTTTTAAAAAAAAAAGTCAGTTATTATAATTCATAAGTGGCGACGGCGGAGAGGCGGAAACTTTAATATCTCAAAACGCTACGTTACAGATTTGGCGCATAACAACATTGGGAGCTTAATTAAATAAGACGAACACCCAATAAACCACATACAAAGTTTTCGCTATTACCTCTACAAAAACCGCGACGTTACAAGATTGACGCATACAACGTGGGGCATATAATATAACTCTACTATACCTCACTGCGTTACGTTACAAGTTTGGCGAACCCAATAGTGGGGCTTGACTAAAGGTGGACGTTTCGCTAGTACCTCATAACCGCGACGTTACAAGTTTGGCGCTCAACGTAAAAGGGCGGTAATTAGAAAATAATTTTGATATTTAATAAAAATATATACCAAAAAATCTAATTATCGTTGGCAGTTATGAGAAAACAAGAAATGCATAATACCCGAGGCAAATCGAAGAAGAGGGCAGAAGAGAAGGAGAAGGAAGAAGGTGGACAGGAACAAGAAATAGAATTAGTCACGGACAGTGAAATGGACCAACAGACAGGTGATACAGAAGAAACCGAAGTAGTTATGGACACGGAAACGGAAATAATTGAAGAGGATGCCCAAGGGGACCAACCAGACAAAGCGGTAGCCAGAGAAGAACCTAATTGGCAAGACATGATGAAATTTATGGCTGAACAATTTAGAAAGCAGGAGGAAACTTCAAAGCAAACCAATAACAAAATAGATGAAAATTTTAAGAAGCAGGAGGAAAACTTGAGACAAACCAAGGAGGAAAATAAGGAAAATTTTAAGAAACAGGAAGAAAACTTGAGACAGACCAATGAGGAAAATAAAGAAAATTTTAGGAGACAGGAGGAAAAATTTGATAAAATAGATGAGAACTCAAGGAAACAAAATGAAACCTTGAGCGAAAAATTCGATAAAATAGATGAGAATTTTAAGAAACAGGAAGAGAACTCTAGGAAGCAAATGAAACTTTGAGGGATAGTTTAAAACAAATTGAGAAAATAAACGAAGAAAACTTAAAACAATTTGAGGGGAAAATGGAGAATTTCAAGAAGGAGATATGGGAAACTTTCGGGGAGAAGTTTGAAAATGTAAATACACTTAGCCAAAAAGCAGATACATACAAAGAGGAGACAAATAAACAAATGGACCATAGTTTCAATAATTTGGATGAAATGTTAGACAGCACTTCCGAAGGTATTATAGTGAGTCCAAACACAGAAGAGAGTAGAAAGAAAATAGAAATTACAGAATACCAAGGTGTAATGCCATCTGAAAATAAAAATAGCCACAACAAAAAGGATGTTCAAACCGTGGAAAAGAAGACCAAGAAAATAATAAAAACATGTAGAAAGAAAATAATAAATACAAGGGAAGAATGGGAGATGATTACAGGTGGATTAATTAATGTATTTAACCTTCCAATTAATGAACAAAGGGAATTAATTAAGTTTAGATCTCAATTAAATATGTCGACGATGAAAGTGTATCAGACAATATCAGTCGTATCTTCAAGACGGAATATAACGTTCAAATATTTGGCAAATAATCCAGAGGTAAAAGGGAATGAAATGAGATTAAATATGAGCAACTATGTTATGTTAGAGGAGATACAATACTTGTTAGTTAAAAAGGAACGAACTATGACGGGAGACTGATACTTAATTAAAGGTTTCGTAGCAGCAAAGTGGGAGAGCCGGATGATAAGGAGATTATCAAGGAGAGAAGTAATTCCGAACACCCCAGTAATCCGAGGAAGAGGAATAACTGAGTTAATGGACCATGGTTAACCTAAATAATCACAAACCAGAAAAGGGGACTGAAATTCTGAGAACCGACCCAGCAACCCATTGAATAGCGGAAGAAAACCCCAAAATTCAAAAAGCACGTAAGGACATCTTACTCAAGAATTTTAACATAAGGCCTATCAATAATGTTATATGCTATTAATTAATGGAAAAGAAGATGGAATCAAGGAGAAGAAGAAATATATAAATAAATGCAAACAGCTACAGTATGAAGAATCCCAAAAGTGTTTAGTAGTAGTCGCTAATTGACTACTACTTATAAGTTTTTTATTTTAATGTATTGACCGTAGAAATGTTCCGGCAATAATTTTTATGAGCAGGGATGAAGTTCCCCTGGTCTCAGAAGGTGTAAGGATGGACAGAGGAGTATGGACCCAGAGTGGCCACCCTACTGGTACCACCGCACAAGATAGGGAAAAATGTTAGGGAAATTGAATATTTAAGGGATAATAATTATAAAATAGCTGAAAAGAGTGATATTAGATTCCAGAAGTATAGATGAAGAAAATAGAAGGAAGATAGCAGACCGAAGCTTAACTGATGAAGATAATTTATAGAAGTAAATAGAAATGAGTGTTAAAACAAGTTTAATATGATTAGTGTGACCAGTCCTTATCAAATAAAATGTGGAAGTACCACTACCCAGAAATAAATAATTGATGAATTTGCCTCCAAGAGAGAGAGAGTAGAGTAAGAAAACAGCAATTACCACCAGTCTGAATTACCAGTCAGAGTTTACAACCAGTTTGAAAATGAAACACTATTATGAAGATAAAAACCAAGACTATTAGGTGAATGGAAATAATCAACAATTTATTTTTAATAAACAAGTAATACCAAAATAAATTTGTTCTAGTGGGGGGGCTTTATGTAACGTTACATAATCCGGTCCCAATAAATTAAATCATGATAACATAAAGGTCAGAAATGGGTAACCTATAACTAGCTCTAAATTAAAGTATATCACTAAACATGATAAACAATTCGAGTGATATATGGTGCAAAGTGAGTTATAGTGTACCCATTGAGGTAAAAAATAAAAGTGAAGGTAACTTATTACAGAACTGTGCTGTAGGTTTGGAAATTATAAAACTATGAGAGTAGGCTATAATACTACTAACTGATTTTGTATTTTATTTGTTTATTGTAATATTTATATTGTATGAACAACCAATTGTTATACCTAAGTTCATGTTATATTTTTTTCAAATATTTGTGTTATAATATAAGATAACCCAGGGTTAGTTTTAAAAAACATAAAAATTTAAATATAAAAGGATAATAAAAAATTAAAATAATACTATGAGGGAAATGGCAGCAGGAAGTAGTGCAGTGTAGGAATACTATGAGAGACTAATAAATAATATATATAAATTTATTTAAAGATAATAAAATTATCAAATACTTATATACAAGGTCATAAGAAAATGAACAAAAACTTATTACGTAAACCAAATTGATGAAGAAACCAGAATGGAAAAGAATTATTTTCGGTAAATAAAATATAAATTTATAATAATTACAAACTGCCTGTATAATAAAAATACTATGGGTTACTAACAGTGACGAGAATAACAAGTATTGTTATTAATAATAATTTTTGGAATAAAACCATAGAGTTGAAGAAATGATGCTACTACAATTATAATAAAAATAACCTTTTTGGAACTTTGGAGGAGTGAAAATTAATACAAAATTAACAACCAACATGACCACTATATAATCATCCATGATTTATCAAAATTAAATGGTTATACTCCTTAATAAACAGTGAAAGAAAACCTTCTGATGATTCAACCTGGTTTCGCCATAGTTCTAGTTGACGATCGAAAATGCACCAGACGGTAAGGAAATTATAACACAAGACGGACCTCACCAGAGAAAAAGCTTCATTCCAGTAAGAACCATACGGAGCGAGGTAATATAAACATTTCGTTTAATAGTTCAAGAAGAAAACGCATTCCGAACGTTGATATCGAACACAAAATAGTCATTTAATCACATGTTTTTTAAAGTAAACAAAAGCACGCTGCTCTCTTGCGGACATTCCTGGAACTACATACTAAACGAAAAATAAACAAATTTATTTAATATTTTTTTTCGGTATTTGTAAAGCTTAGTAATTATCCATTTCTGACACTCTCGTAACAAAAAGAACTTACCCTGAACCCTGGGGAATTATTAAGAATTATATATTAATTGATGTTTTTTAAAATAGTATAAAATTTGGTAAACAAATCCATATATGTTTTTTCTTTAGACCATTCAATGTTTACTCTATGAAGTCGAGATTATGTTTTATTTAAGGAAAGATCAATTGTGATACTTGTATTTTGGTGGCAGGAAACAAAAACCAATAATATAAATAAATAATATTATTGAAAAATTATATTGAATAATAAAGTGTTATAATTTTTGTAGTGGGTAGTTGTAATAGGTTTCAGCACAAAAACAGAAGAAATCAACACATCGGATCAGATTTTGCTATAGTGTAGGCTGGTTGAACTAAGCGTAGAAACTTATCTCACAATCAGCTGATTTAAATCACAGCGAACAATTTGAAAAAATCCGGAATCGTCTAAACCGAGTGTAAATAATTGGTACTTACTCTCTCTTCTTCATAAGGCTGAACAACTTCCCTCCTTGACCGCAAATCACACACTCTCGGGAGTAACACATTAAAAAAATCCTTTATTTATTTTTAAAAAAAAAAGTCAGTTATTATAATTCATAAGTGGCGACGGCGGAGAGGCGGAAACTTTAATATCTCAAAACGCTACGTTACAGATTTGGCGCATAACAACATTGGGAGCTTAATTAAATAAGACGAACACCCAATAAACCACATACAAAGTTTTCGCTATTACCTCTACAAAAACCGCGACGTTACAAGATTGACGCATACAACGTGGGGCATATAATATAACTCTACTATACCTCACTGCGTTACGTTACAAGTTTGGCGAACCCAATAGTGGGGCTTGACTAAAGGTGGACGTTTCGCTAGTACCTCATAACCGCGACGTTACAAGTTTGGCGCTCAACGTAAAAGGGCGGTAATTAGAAAATAATTTTGATATTTAATAAAAATATATACCAAAAAATCTAATTATCGTTGGCAGTTATGAGAAAACAAGAAATGCATAATACCCGAGGCAAATCGAAGAAGAGGGCAGAAGAGAAGGAGAAGGAAGAAGGTGGACAGGAACAAGAAATAGAATTAGTCACGGACAGTGAAATGGACCAACAGACAGGTGATACAGAAGAAACCGAAGTAGTTATGGACACGGAAACGGAAATAATTGAAGAGGATGCCCAAGGGGACCAACCAGACAAAGCGGTAGCCAGAGAAGAACCTAATTGGCAAGACATGATGAAATTTATGGCTGAACAATTTAGAAAGCAGGAGGAAACTTCAAAGCAAACCAATAACAAAATAGATGAAAATTTTAAGAAGCAGGAGGAAAACTTGAGACAAACCAAGGAGGAAAATAAGGAAAATTTTAAGAAACAGGAAGAAAACTTGAGACAGACCAATGAGGAAAATAAAGAAAATTTTAGGAGACAGGAGGAAAAATTTGATAAAATAGATGAGAACTCAAGGAAACAAAATGAAACCTTGAGCGAAAAATTCGATAAAATAGATGAGAATTTTAAGAAACAGGAAGAGAACTCTAGGAAGCAAATGAAACTTTGAGGGATAGTTTAAAACAAATTGAGAAAATAAACGAAGAAAACTTAAAACAATTTGAGGGGAAAATGGAGAATTTCAAGAAGGAGATATGGGAAACTTTCGGGGAGAAGTTTGAAAATGTAAATACACTTAGCCAAAAAGCAGATACATACAAAGAGGAGACAAATAAACAAATGGACCATAGTTTCAATAATTTGGATGAAATGTTAGACAGCACTTCCGAAGGTATTATAGTGAGTCCAAACACAGAAGAGAGTAGAAAGAAAATAGAAATTACAGAATACCAAGGTGTAATGCCATCTGAAAATAAAAATAGCCACAACAAAAAGGATGTTCAAACCGTGGAAAAGAAGACCAAGAAAATAATAAAAACATGTAGAAAGAAAATAATAAATACAAGGGAAGAATGGGAGATGATTACAGGTGGATTAATTAATGTATTTAACCTTCCAATTAATGAACAAAGGGAATTAATTAAGTTTAGATCTCAATTAAATATGTCGACGATGAAAGTGTATCAGACAATATCAGTCGTATCTTCAAGACGGAATATAACGTTCAAATATTTGGCAAATAATCCAGAGGTAAAAGGGAATGAAATGAGATTAAATATGAGCAACTATGTTATGTTAGAGGAGATACAATACTTGTTAGTTAAAAAGGAACGAACTATGACGGGAGACCGATACTTAATTAAAGGTTTCGTAGCAGCAAAGTGGGAGAGCCGGATGATAAGGAGATTATCGAGGAGAGAAGTAATTCCGAACACCCCAGTAATCCGAGGAAGAGGAATAACTGAGTTAATGGACCATGGTTGACCTAAATAATCACAAACCAGAAAAGGGGACTGAAATTCTGAGAACCGACCCAGCAACCCATTGAATAGCGGAAGAAAACCCCAAAATTCAAAAAGCACGTAAGGACATCTTACTCAAGAATTTTAACATAAGGCCTATCAATAATGTTATATGCTATTAATTAATGGAAAAGAAGAAGGAATCAAGGAGAAGAAGAAATATATAAATAAATGCAAACAGCTACAGTATGAAGAATCCCAAAAGTGTTTAGTACTAGTCGCTAATTGACTACTACTTATAAGTTTTTTATTTTAATGTATTGACCGTAGAAATGTTCCGGCAATAATTTTTATGAGCAGGGATGAAGTTCCCCTGGTCTCAGAAGGTGTAAGGATGGACAGAAGGAGTATGGACCCAGAGTGGCCACCCTACTGGTACCACCGCACAAGATAGGGAAAAATGTTAGGGAAATTGAATATTTAAGGGATAATAATTATAAAATAGCTGAAAAGAGTGATATTAGATTCCAGAAGTATAGATGAAGAAAATAGAAGGAAGATAGCAGACCGAAGCTTAATTGATGAAGATAATTTATAGAAGTAAATAGAAATGAGTGTTAAAACAAGTTTAATATGATTAGTGTGACCAGTCCTTATCAAATAAAATGTGGAAGTACCACTACCCAGAAATAAATAATTGATGAATTTGCCTCCAAGAGAGAGAGAGTAGAGTAAGAAAACAGCAATTACCACCAGTCTGAATTACCAGTCAGAGTTTACAACCAGTTTGAAAATGAAACACTATTATGAAGATAAAACCAAGACTATTAGGTGAATGGAAATAATCAACAATTTATTTTTAATAAACAAGTAATACCAAAATAAATTTGTTCTAGTGGGGGGGCTTTATGTAACGTTACATAATCCGGTCCCAATAAATTAAATCATGATAACATAAAGGTCAGAAATGGGTAACGTATAACTAGCTCTAAATTAAAGTATATCACTAAACATGATAAACAATTCGAGTGATATATGGTGCAAAGTGAGTTATAGTGTACCCATTGAGGTAAAAAATAAAAGTGAAGGTAACTTATTACAGAACTGTGCTGTAGGTTTGGAAATTATAAAACTATGAGAGTAGGCTATAATAATACTACTAACTGATTTTGTATTTTATTTGTTTATTGTAATATTTATATTGTATGAACAACCAATTGTTATACCTAAGTTCATGTTATATTTTTTTCAAATATTTGTGTTATAATATAAGATAACCCAGGGTTAGTTTTAAAAAACATAAAAATTTAAATATAAAAGGATAATAAAAAATTAAAATAATACTATGAGGGAAATGGCAGCAGGAAGTAGTGCAGTGTAGGAATACTATGAGAGACTAATAAATAATATATATAAATTTATTTAAAGATAATAAAATTATCAAATACTTATATACAAGGTCATAAGAAAATGAACAAAAACTTATTATGTAAACCAAATTGATAAAGAAACCGGAATGGAAAAGAATTATTTTCGGTAAATAAAATATAAATTTATAATAATTACAAACTGCCTGTATAATAAAAATACTATGGGTTACTAACAGTGACGAGAATAACAAGTATTGTTATTAATAATAATTTTTGGAATAAAACCATAGAGTTGAAGAAATGATGCTACTACAATTATAATAAAAATAACCTTTTTGGAACTTTGGAGGAGTGAAAATTAATACAAAATTAACAAGCAACATGACCACTATATAATCATCCATGATTTATCAAAATTAAATGGTTATACTCGTTAATAAACAGTGAAAGAAAACCTTCTGATGATTCAACCTGGTTTCGCCATAGTTCTAGTTGACGATCGAAAATGCGCCAGACGGTAAGGAAATTATAACGCAAGACGGACCTCACCAGAGAAAAAGCTTCATTCCAGTAAGAACCATACGGAGCGAGGTAATATAAACATTTCGTTTAATAGTTCAAGAAGAAAACGCATTCCGAACGTTGATATCGAACACAAAATAGTCATTTAATCACATGTTTTTTAAAGTAAACAAAAGCACGCTGCTCTCTTGCGGACATTCCTGGAACTACATACTAAACGAAAAATAAACAAATTTATTTAATATTTTTTTTCGGTATTTGTAAAGCTTAGTAATTATCCATTTCTGACACTCTCGTAACAAAAAGAACTTACCCTGAACCCTGGGGAATTATTAAGAATTATATATTAATTGATGTTTTTTAAAATAGTGTAAAATTTGGTAAACAAATCCATATATGTTTTTTTCTTTAGACCATTCAATGTTTACTCTATGAAGTCGAGATTATGTTTTATTTAATGAAAGATCAATTGTGATACTTGTATTTTGGTGGCAGGAAACAAAAACCAATAATATAAATAAATAATATTATTGAAAAATTATATTGAATAATAAAGTGTTATAATTTTTGTAGTGGGTAGTTGTAATAGGTTTCAGCACAAAAACAGAAGAAATCAACACATCGGATCAGATTTTGCTATAGTGTAGGCTGGTTGAACTAAGCGTAGAAACTTATCTCACAATCAGCTGATTTAAATCACAGCGAACAATTTGAAAAAATCCGGAATCGTCTAAACCGAGTGTAAATAATTGGTACTTACTCTCTCTTCTTCATAAGGCTGAACAACTTCCCTCCTTGACCGCAAATCACACACTCTCGGGAGTAACACATTAAAAAAATCCTTTATTTATTTTTAAAAAAAAACGTCAGTTATTATAATTCATAAGTGGCAACTGCGGAGAGGCGGAAACTTTAATATCTCAAAACGCTACGTTACAGATTTGGCGTATAACAACATTGGGAGCTTAATTAAATAAGACGAACACCCAATAAACCACATACAAAGTTTTCGCTATTACCTCTACAAAAACCGCGACGTTACAAGATTGACGCATACAACGTGGGGCATATAATATAACTCTACTATACCTCACTGCGTTACGTTACAAGTTTGGCGAACCCAATAGTGGGGCTTGACTAAAGGTGGACGTTTCGCTAGTACCTCATAACCGCGACGTTACAAGTTTGGCGCTCAACGTAAAAGGGCGGTAATTAGAAAATAATTTTGATATTTAATAAAAATATATACCAAAAAATCTAATTATCGTTGGCAGTTATGAGAAAACAAGAAATGCATAATACCCGAGGCAAATCGAAGAAGAGGGCAGAAGAGAAGGAGAAGGAAGAAGGTGGACAGGAACAAGAAATAGAATTAGTCACGGACAGTGAAATGGACCAACAGACAGGTGATACAGAAGAAACCGAAGTAGTTATGGACACGGAAACGGAAATAATTGAAGAGGATGCCCAAGGGGACCAACCAGACAAAGCGGTAGCCAGAGAAGAACCTAATTGGCAAGACATGATGAAATTTATGGCTGAACAATTTAGAAAGCAGGAGGAAACTTCAAAGCAAACCAATAACAAAATAGATGAAAATTTTAAGAAGCAGGAGGAAAACTTGAGACAAACCAAGGAGGAAAATAAGGAAAATTTTAAGAAACAGGAAGAAAACTTGAGACAGACCAATGAGGAAAATAAAGAAAATTTTAGGAGACAGGAGGAAAAATTTGATAAAATAGATGAGAACTCAAGGAAACAAAATGAAACCTTGAGCGAAAAATTCGATAAAATAGATGAGAATTTTAAGAAACAGGAAGAGAACTCTAGGAAGCAAATGAAACTTTGAGGGATAGTTTAAAACAAATTGAGAAAATAAACGAAGAAAACTTAAAACAATTTGAGGGGAAAATGGAGAATTTCAAGAAGGAGATATGGGAAACTTTCGGGGAGAAGTTTGAAAATGTAAATACACTTAGCCAAAAAGCAGATACATACAAAGAGGAGACAAATAAACAAATGGACCATAGTTTCAATAATTTGGATGAAATGTTAAGACAGCACTTCCGAAGGTATTATAGTGAGTCCAAACACAGAAGAGAGTAGAAAGAAAATAGAAATTACAGAATACCAAGGTGTAATGCCATCTGAAAATAAAAATAGCCACAACAAAAAGGATGTTCAAACCGTGGAAAAGAAGACCAAGAAAATAATAAAAACATGTACAAAGAAAATAATAAATACAAGGGAAGAATGGGAGATGATTACAGGTGGATTAATTAATGTATTTAACCTTCCAATTAATGAACAAAGGGAATTAATTAAGTTTAGATCTCAATTAAATATGTCGACGATGAAAGTGTATCAGACAATATCAGTCGTATCTTCAAGACGGAATATAACGTTCAAATATTTGGCAAATAATCCAGAGGTAAAAGGGAATGAAATGAGATTAAATATGAGCAACTATGTTATGTTAGAGGAGATACAATACTTGTTAGTTAAAAAGGAACGAACTATGACGGGAGACCGATACTTAATTAAAGGTTTCGTAGCAGCAAAGTGGGAGAGCCGGATGATAAGGAGATTATCGAGGAGAGAAGTAATTCCGAACACCCCAGTAATCCGAGGAAGAGGAATAACTGAGTTAATGGACCATGGTTGACCTAAATAATCACAAACCAGAAAAGGGGACTGAAATTCTGAGAACCGACCCAGCAACCCATTGAATAGCGGAAGAAAACCCCAAAATTCAAAAAGCACGTAAGGACATCTTACTCAAGAATTTTAACATAAGGCCTATCAATAATGTTATATGCTATTAATTAATGGAAAAGAAGAAGGAATCAAGGAGAAGAAGAAATATATAAATAAATGCAAACAGCTACAGTATGAAGAATCCCAAAAGTGTTTAGTACTAGTCGCTAATTGACT
Source organism: Magicicada septendecula (assembly GCA_034769895.1). Taxonomy (NCBI): domain Eukaryota; kingdom Metazoa; phylum Arthropoda; class Insecta; order Hemiptera; family Cicadidae; genus Magicicada; species Magicicada septendecula. Next base: position 1,154,082,073 of record CM068367.1, read on the forward strand.
ACTACTTATAAGTTTTTTATTTTAATGTATTGACCGTAGAAATGTTCCGGCAATAATTTTTATGAGCAGGGATGAAGTTCCCCTGGTCTCAGAAGGTGTAAGGATGGACAGAGGAGTATGGACCCAGAGTGGCCACCCTACTGGTACCACCGCACAAGATAGGGAAAAATGTTAGGGAAATTGAATATTTAAGGGATAATAATTATAAAATAGCTGAAAAGAGTGATATTAGATTCCAGAAGTATAGATGAAGAAAATAGAAGGAAGATAGCAGACCGAAGCTTAATTGATGAAGATAATTTATAGAAGTAAATAGAAATGAGTGTTAAAACAAGTTTAATATGATTAGTGTGACCAGTCCTTATCAAATAAAATGTGGAAGTACCACTACCCAGAAATAAATAATTGATAAATTTGCCTCCAAGAGAGAGAGAGTAGAGTAAGAAAACAGCAATTACCACCAGTCTGAATTACCAGTCAGAGTTTACAACCAGTTTGAAAATGAAACACTATTATGAAGATAAAACCAAGACTATTAGGTGAATGGAAATAATCAACAATTTATTTTTAATAAACAAGTAATACCAAAATAAATTTGTTCTAGTGGGGGGGCTTTATGTAACGTTACATAATCCGGTCCCAATAAATTAAATCATGATAACATAAAGGTCAGAAATGGGTAACCTATAACTAGCTCTAAATTAAAGTATATCACTAAACATGATAAACAATTCGAGTGATATATGGTGCAAAGTGAGTTATAGTGTACCCATTGAGGTAAAAAATAAAAGTGAAGGTAACTTATTACAGAACTGTGCTGTAGGTTTGGAAATTATAAAACTATGAGAGTAGGCTATAATACTACTAACTGATTTTGTATTTTATTTGTTTATTGTAATATTTATATTGTATGAACAACCAATTGTTATACCTAAGTTCATGTTATATTTTTTTCAAATATTTGTGTTATAATATAAGATAACCCAGGGTTAGTTTTAAAAAACAAAAATTTAAATATAAAAGGATAATAAAAAATTAAAATAATACTATGAGGGAAATGGTAGCAGGAAGTAGTGCAGTGTAGGAATACTATGAGAGACTAATAAATAATATATATAAATTTATTTAAAGATAATAAAATTATCAAATACTTATATACAAGGTCATAAGAAAATGAACAAAAACTTATTATGTAAACCAAATTGATAAAGAAACCGGAATGGAAAAGAATTATTTTCGGTAAATAAAATATAAATTTATAATAATTACAAACTGCCTGTATAATAAAAATACTATGGGTTACTAACAGTGACGAGAATAACAAGTATTGTTATTAATAATAATTTTTGGAATAAAACCATAGAGTTGAAGAAATGATGCTACTACAATTATAATAAAAATAACCTTTTTGGAACTTTGGAGGAGTGAAAATTAATACAAAATTAACAAGCAACATGACCACTATATAATCATCCATGATTTATCAAAATTAAATGGTTATACTCGTTAATAAACAGTGAAAGAAAACCTTCTGATGATTCAACCTGGTTTCGCCATAGTTCTAGTTGACGATCGAAAATGCGCCAGACGGTAAGGAAATTATAACGCAAGACGGACCTCACCAGAGAAAAAGCTTCATTCCAGTAAGAACCATACGGAGCGAGGTAATATAAACATTTCGTTTAATAGTTCAAGAAGAAAACGCATTCCGAACGTTGATATCGAACACAAAATAGTCATTTAATCACATGTTTTTTAAAGTAAACAAAAGCACGCTGCTCTCTTGCGGACATTCCTGGAACTACATACTAAACGAAAAATAAACAAATTTATTTAATATTTTTTTTCGGTATTTGTAAAGCTTAGTAATTATCCATTTCTGACACTCTCGTAACAAAAAGAACTTACCCTGAACCCTGGGGAATTATTAAGAATTATATATTAATTGATGTTTTTTAAAATAGTGTAAAATTTGGTAAACAAATCCATATATGTTTTTTTCTTTAGACCATTCAATGTTTACTCTATGAAGTCGAGATTATGTTTTATTTAATGAAAGATCAATTGTGATACTTGTATTTTGGTGGCAGGAAACAAAAACCAATAATATAAATAAATAATATTATTGAAAAATTATATTGAATAATAAAGTGTTATAATTTTTGTAGTGGGTAGTTGTAATAGGTTTCAGCACAAAAACAGAAGAAATCAACACATCGGATCAGATTTTGCTATAGTGTAGGCTGGTTGAACTAAGCGTAGAAACTTATCTCACAATCAGCTGATTTAAATCACAGCGAACAATTTGAAAAAATCCGGAATCGTCTAAACCGAGTGTAAATAATTGGTACTTACTCTCTCTTCTTCATAAGGCTGAACAACTTCCCTCCTTGACCGCAAATCACACACTCTCGGGAGTAACACATTAAAAAAATCCTTTATTTATTTAAAAAAAAAAACGTCAGTTATTATAATTCATAAGTGGCAACTGCGGAGAGGCGGAAACTTTAATATCTCAAAACGCTACGTTACAGATTTGGCGTATAACAACATTGGGAGCTTAATTAAATAAGACGAACACCCAATAAACCACATACAAAGTTTTAGCTATTACCTCTACAAAAACCGCGACGTTACAAGATTGACGCATACAACGTGGGGCATATAATATAACTCTACTATACCTCACTGCGTTACGTTACAAGTTTGGCGAACCCAATAGTGGGGCTTGACTAAAGGTGGACGTTTCGCTAGTACCTCATAACCGCGACGTTACAAGTTTGGCGCTCAACGTAAAAGGGCGGTAATTAGAAAATAATTTTGATATTTAATAAAAATATATACCAAAAAATCTAATTATCGTTGGCAGTTATGAGAAAACAAGAAATGCATAATACCCGAGGCAAATCGAAGAAGAGGGCAGAAGAGAAGGAGAAGGAAGAAGGTGGACAGGAACAAGAAATAGAATTAGTCACGGACAGTGAAATGGACCAACAGACAGGTGATACAGAAGAAACCGAAGTAGTTATGGACACGGAAACGGAAATAATTGAAGAGGATGCCCAAGGGGACCAACCAGACAAAGCGGTAGCCAGAGAAGAACCTAATTGGCAAGACATGATGAAATTTATGGCTGAACAATTTAGAAAGCAGGAGGAAACTTCAAAGCAAACCAATAACAAAATAGATGAAAATTTTAAGAAGCAGGAGGAAAACTTGAGACAAACCAAGGAGGAAAATAAGGAAAATTTTAAGAAACAGGAAGAAAACTTGAGACAGACCAATGAGGAAAATAAAGAAAATTTTAGGAGACAGGAGGAAAAATTTGATAAAATAGATGAGAACTCAAGGAAACAAAATGAAACCTTGAGCGAAAAATTCGATAAAATAGATGAGAATTTTAAGAAACAGGAAGAGAACTCTAGGAAGCAAATGAAACTTTGAGGGATAGTTTAAAACAAATTGAGAAAATAAACGAAGAAAACTTAAAACAATTTGAGGGGAAAATGGAGAATTTCAAGAAGGAGATATGGGAAACTTTCGGGGAGAAGTTTGAAAATGTAAATACACTTAGCCAAAAAGCAGATACATACAAAGAGGAGACAAATAAACAAATGGACCATAGTTTCAATAATTTGGATGAAATGTTAAGACAGCACTTCCGAAGGTATTATAGTGAGTCCAAACACAGAAGAGAGTAGAAAGAAAATAGAAATTACAGAATACCAAGGTGTAATGCCATCTGAAAATAAAAATAGCCACAACAAAAAGGATGTTCAAACCGTGGAAAAGAAGACCAAGAAAATAATAAAAACATGTACAAAGAAAATAATAAATACAAGGGAAGAATGGGAGATGATTACAGGTGGATTAATTAATGTATTTAACCTTCCAATTAATGAACAAAGGGAATTAATTAAGTTTAGATCTCAATTAAATATGTCGACGATGAAAGTGTATCAGACAATATCAGTCGTATCTTCAAGACGGAATATAACGTTCAAATATTTGGCAAATAATCCAGAGGTAAAAGGGAATGAAATGAGATTAAATATGAGCAACTATGTTATGTTAGAGGAGATACAATACTTGTTAGTTAAAAAGGAACGAACTATGACGGGAGACCGATACTTAATTAAAGGTTTCGTAGCAGCAAAGTGGGAGAGCCGGATGATAAGGAGATTATCGAGGAGAGAAGTAATTCCGAACACCCCAGTAATCCGAGGAAGAGGAATAACTGAGTTAATGGACCATGGTTGACCTAAATAATCACAAACCAGAAAAGGGGACTGAAATTCTGAGAAACGACCCAGCAACCCATTGAATAGCGGAAGAAAACCCCAAAATTCAAAAAGCACGTAAGGACATCTTACTCAAGAATTTTAACATAAGGCCTATCAATAATGTTATATGCTATTAATTAATGGAAAAGAAGAAGGAATCAAGGAGAAGAAGAAATATATAAATAAATGCAAACAGCTACAGTATGAAGAATCCCAAAAGTGTTTAGTACTAGTCGCTAATTGACTACTACTTATAAGTTTTTTATTTTAATGTATTGACCGTAGAAATGTTCCGGCAATAATTTTTATGAGCAGGGATGAAGTTCCCCTGGTCTCAGAAGGTGTAAGGATGGACAGAGGAGTATGGACCCAGAGTGGCCACCCTACTGGTACCACCGCACAAGATAGGGAAAAATGTTAGGGAAATTGAATATTTAAGGGATAATAATTATAAAATAGCTGAAAAGAGTGATATTAGATTCCAGAAGTATAGATGAAGAAAATAGAAGGAAGATAGCAGACCGAAGCTTAATTGATGAAGATAATTTATAGAAGTAAATAGAAATGAGTGTTAAAACAAGTTTAATATGATTAGTGTGACCAGTCCTTATCAAATAAAATGTGGAAGTACCACTACCCAGAAATAAATAATTGATAAATTTGCCTCCAAGAGAGAGAGAGTAGAGTAAGAAAACAGCAATTACCACCAGTCTGAATTACCAGTCAGAGTTTACAACCAGTTTGAAAATGAAACACTATTATGAAGATAAAACCAAGACTATTAGGTGAATGGAAATAATCAACAATTTATTTTTAATAAACAAGTAATACCAAAATAAATTTGTTCTAGTGGGGGGGCTTTATGTAACGTTACATAATCCGGTCCCAATAAATTAAATCATGATAACATAAAGGTCAGAAATGGGTAACCTATAACTAGCTCTAAATTAAAGTATATCACTAAACATGATAAACAATTCGAGTGATATATGGTGCAAAGTGAGTTATAGTGTACCCATTGAGGTAAAAAATAAAAGTGAAGGTAACTTATTACAGAACTGTGCTGTAGGTTTGGAAATTATAAAACTATGAGAGTAGGCTATAATACTACTAACTGATTTTGTATTTTATTTGTTTATTGTAATATTTATATTGTATGAACAACCAATTGTTATACCTAAGTTCATGTTATATTTTTTTCAAATATTTGTGTTATAATATAAGATAACCCAGGGTTAGTTTAAAAAAACAAAAATTTAAATATAAAAGGATAATAAAAAATTAAAATAATACTATGAGGGAAATGGCAGCAGGAAGTAGTGCAGTGTAGGAATACTATGAGAGACTAATAAATAATATATATAAATTTATTTAAAGATAATAAAATTATCAAATACTTATATACAAGGTCATAAGAAAATGAACAAAAACTTATTATGTAAACCAAATTGATAAAGAAACCGGAATGGAAAAGAATTATTTTCGGTAAATAAAATATAAATTTATAATAATTACAAACTGCCTGTATAATAAAAATACTATGGGTTACTAACAGTGACGAGAATAACAAGTATTGTTATTAATAATAATTTTTGGAATAAAACCATAGAGTTGAAGAAATGATGCTACTACAATTATAATAAAAATAACCTTTTTGGAACTTTGGAGGAGTGAAAATTAATACAAAATTAACAAGCAACATGACCACTATATAATCATCCATGATTTATCAAAATTAAATGGTTATACTCGTTAATAAACAGTGAAAGAAAACCTTCTGATGATTCAACCTGGTTTCGCCATAGTTCTAGTTGACGATCGAAAATGCGCCAGACGGTAAGGAAATTATAACGCAAGACGGACCTCACCAGAGAAAAAGCTTCATTCCAGTAAGAACCATACGGAGCGAGGTAATATAAACATTTCGTTTAATAGTTCAAGAAGAAAACGCATTCCGAACGTTGATATCGAACACAAAATAGTCATTTAATCACATGTTTTTTAAAGTAAACAAAAGCACGCTGCTCTCTTGCGGACATTCCTGGAACTACATACTAAACGAAAAATAAACAAATTTATTTAATATTTTTTTTCGGTATTTGTAAAGCTTAGTAATTATCCATTTCTGACACTCTCGTAACAAAAAGAACTTACCCTGAACCCTGGGGAATTATTAAGAATTATATATTAATTGATGTTTTTTAAAATAGTGTAAAATTTGGTAAACAAATCCATATATGTTTTTTTCTTTAGACCATTCAATGTTTACTCTATGAAGTCGAGATTATGTTTTATTTAATGAAAGATCAATTGTGATACTTGTATTTTGGTGGCAGGAAACAAAAACCAATAATATAAATAAATAATATTATTGAAAAATTATATTGAATAATAAAGTGTTATAATTTTTGTAGTGGGTAGTTGTAATAGGTTTCAGCACAAAAACAGAAGAAATCAACACATCGGATCAGATTTTGCTATAGTGTAGGCTGGTTGAACTAAGCGTAGAAACTTATCTCACAATCAGCTGATTTAAATCACAGCGAACAATTTGAAAAAATCCGGAATCGTCTAAACCGAGTGTAAATAATTGGTACTTACTCTCTCTTCTTCATAAGGCTGAACAACTTCCCTCCTTGACCGCAAATCACACACTCTCGGGAGTAACACATTAAAAAAATCCTTTATTTATTTTAAAAAAAAAACGTCAGTTATTATAATTCATAAGTGGCAACTGCGGAGAGGCGGAAACTTTAATATCTCAAAACGCTACGTTACAGATTTGGCGTATAACAACATTGGGAGCTTAATTAAATAAGACGAACACCCAATAAACCACATACAAAGTTTTAGCTATTACCTCTACAAAAACCGCGACGTTACAAGATTGACGCATACAACGTGGGGCATATAATATAACTCTACTATACCTCACTGCGTTACGTTACAAGTTTGGCGAACCCAATAGTGGGGCTTGACTAAAGGTGGACGTTTCGCTAGTACCTCATAACCGCGACGTTACAAGTTTGGCGCTCAACGTAAAAGGGCGGTAATTAGAAAATAATTTTGATATTTAATAAAAATATATACCAAAAAATCTAATTATCGTTGGCAGTTATGAGAAAACAAGAAATGCATAATACCCGAGGCAAATCGAAGAAGAGGGCAGAAGAGAAGGAGAAGGAAGAAGGTGGACAGGAACAAGAAATAGAATTAGTCACGGACAGTGAAATGGACCAACAGACAGGTGATACAGAAGAAACCGAAGTAGTTATGGACACGGAAACGGAAATAATTGAAGAGGATGCCCAAGGGGACCAACCAGACAAAGCGGTAGCCAGAGAAGAACCTAATTGGCAAGACATGATGAAATTTATGGCTGAACAATTTAGAAAGCAGGAGGAAACTTCAAAGCAAACCAATAACAAAATAGATGAAAATTTTAAGAAGCAGGAGGAAAACTTGAGACAAACCAAGGAGGAAACTAAGGAAAATTTTAAGAAACAGGAAGAAAACTTGAGACAGACCAATGAGGAAAATAAAGAAAATTTTAGGAGACAGGAGGAAAAATTTGATAAAATAGATGAGAACTCAAGGAAACAAAATGAAACCTTGAGCGAAAAATTCGATAAAATAGATGAGAATTTTAAGAAACAGGAAGAGAACTCTAGGAAGCAAATGAAACTTTGAGGGATAGTTTAAAACAAATTGAGAAAATAAACGAAGAAAACTTAAAACAATTTGAGGGGAAAATGGAGAATTTCAAGAAGGAGATATGGGAAACTTTCGGGGAGAAGTTTGAAAATGTAAATACACTTAGCCAAAAAGCAGATACATACAAAGAGGAGACAAATAAACAAATGGACCATAGTTTCAATAATTTGGATGAAATGTTAAGACAGCACTTCCGAAGGTATTATAGTGAGTCCAAACACAGAAGAGAGTAGAAAGAAAATAGAAATTACAGAATACCAAGGTGTAATGCCATCTGAAAATAAAAATAGCCACAACAAAAAGGATGTTCAAACCGTGGAAAAGAAGACCAAGAAAATAATAAAAACATGTACAAAGAAAATAATAAATACAAGGGAAGAATGGGAGATGATTACAGGTGGATTAATTAATGTATTTAACCTTCCAATTAATGAACAAAGGGAATTAATTAAGTTTAGATCTCAATTAAATATGTCGACGATGAAAGTGTATCAGACAATATCAGTCGTATCTTCAAGACGGAATATAACGTTCAAATATTTGGCAAATAATCCAGAGGTAAAAGGGAATGAAATGAGATTAAATATGAGCAACTATGTTATGTTAGAGGAGATACAATACTTGTTAGTTAAAAAGGAACGAACTATGACGGGAGACCGATACTTAATTAAAGGTTTCGTAGCAGCAAAGTGGGAGAGCCGGATGATAAGGAGATTATCGAGGAGAGAAGTAATTCCGAACACCCCAGTAATCCGAGGAAGAGGAATAACTGAGTTAATGGACCATGGTTGACCTAAATAATCACAAACCAGAAAAGGGGACTGAAATTCTGAGAACCGACCCAGCAACCCATTGAATAGCGGAAGAAAACCCCAAAATTCAAAAAGCACGTAAGGACATCTTACTCAAGAATTTTAACATAAGGCCTATCAATAATGTTATATGCTATTAATTAATGGAAAAGAAGAAGGAATCAAGGAGAAGAAGAAATATATAAATAAATGCAAACAGCTACAGTATGAAGAATCCCAAAAGTGTTTAGTACTAGTCGCTAATTGACTACTACTTATAAGTTTTTTATTTTAATGTATTGATCGTAGAAATGTTCTGGCAATAATTTTTATGAGCAGGGATGAAGTTCCCCTGGTCTCAGAAGGTGTAAGGATGGACAGAGGAGTATGGACCCAGAGTGGCCACCCTACTGGTACCACCGCACAAGATAGGGAAAAATGTTAGGGAAATTGAATATTTAAGGGATAATAATTATAAAATAGCTGAAAAGAGTGATATTAGATTCCAGAAGTACAGATGAAGAAAATAGAAGGAAGATAGCAGACCGAAGCTTAATTGATGAAGATAATTTATAGAAGTAAATAGAAATGAGTGTTAAAACAAGTTTAATATGATTAGTGTGACCAGTCCTTATCAAATAAAATGTGGAAGTACCACTACCCAGAAATAAATAATTGATGAATTTGCCTCCAAGAGAGAGAGAGTAGAGTAAGAAAACAGCAATTACCACCAGTCTGAATTACCAGTCAGAGTTTACAACCAGTTTGAAAATGAAACACTATTATGAAGATAAAACCAAGACTATTAGGTGAATGGAAATAATCAACAATTTATTTTTAATAAACAAGTAATACCAAAATAAATTTGTTCTAGTGGGGGGGCTTTATGTAACGTTACATAATCCGGTCCCAATAATTAAATCATGATAACATAAAGGTCAGAAATGGGTAACCTATAACTAGCTCTAAATTAAAGTATATCACTAAACATGATAAACAATTCGAGTGATATATGGTGCAAAGTGAGTTATAGTGTACCCATTGAGGTAAAAAATAAAAGTGAAGGTAACTTATTACAGAACTGTGCTGTAGGTTTGGAAATTATAAAACTATGAGAGTAGGCTATAATACTACTAACTGATTTTGTATTTTATTTGTTTATTGTAATATTTATGTTGTATGAACAACCAATTGTTATACCTAAGTTCATGTTATATTTTTTTCAAATATTTGTGTTATAATATAAGATAACCCAGGGTTAGTTTTAAAAAACATAAAAATTTAAATATAAAAGGATAATAAAAAATTAAAATAATACTATGAGGGAAATGGCAGCAGGAAGTAGTGCAGTGTAGGAATACTATGAGAGACTAATAAATAATATATATAAATTTATTTAAAGATAATAAAATTATCAAATACTTATATACAAGGTCATAAGAAAATGAACAAAAACTTATTATGTAAACCAAATTGATAAAGAAACCGGAATGGAAAAGAATTATTTTCGGTAAATAAAATATAAATTTATAATAATTACAAACTGCCTGTATAATAAAAATACTATGGGTTACTAACAGTGACGAGAATAACAAGTATTGTTATTAATAATAATTTTTGGAATAAAACCATAGAGTTGAAGAAATGATGCTACTACAATTATAATAAAAATAACCTTTTTGGAACTTTGGAGGAGTGAAAATTAATACAAAATTAACAAGCAACATGACCACTATATAATCATCCATGATTTATCAAAATTAAATGGTTATACTCCTTAATAAACAGTGAAAGAAAACCTTCTGATGATTCAACCTGGTTTCGCCATAGTTCTAGTTGACGATCGAAAATGCGCCAGACGGTAAGGAAATTATAACGCAAGACGGACCTCACCAGAGAAAAAGCTTCATTCCAGTAAGAACCATACGGAGCGAGGTAATATAAACATTTCGTTTAATAGTTCAAGAAGAAAACGCATTCCGAACGTTGATATCGAACACAAAATAGTCATTTAATCACATGTTTTTTAAAGTAAACAAAAGCACGCTGCTCTCTTGCGGACATTCCTGGAACTACATACTAAACGAAAAATAAACAAATTTATTTAATATTTTTTTTCGGTATTTGTAAAGCTTAGTAATTATCCATTTCTGACACTCTCGTAACAAAAAGAACTTACCCTGAACCCTGGGGAATTATTAAGAATTATATATTAATTGATGTTTTTTAAAATAGTGTAAAATTTGGTAAACAAATCCATATATGTTTTTTTCTTTAGACCATTCAATGTTTACTCTATGAAGTCGAGATTATGTTTTATTTAAGGAAAGATCAATTGTGATACTTGTATTTTGGTGGCAGGAAACAAAAACCAATAATATAAATAAATAATATTATTGAAAAATTATATTGAATAATAAAGTGTTATAATTTTTGTAGTGGGTAGTTGTAATAGGTTTCAGCACAAAAACAGAAGAAATCAACACATCGGATCAGATTTTGCTATAGTGTAGGCTGGTTGAACTAAGCGTAGAAACTTATCTCACAATCAGCTGATTTAAATCACAGCGAACAATTTGAAAAATCCGGAATCGTCTAAACCGAGTGTAAATAATTGGTACTTACTCTCTCTTCTTCATAAGGCTGAACAACTTCCCTCCTTGACCGCAAATCACACACTCTCGATTTCTGTTTAGATTGAGTAACACATTAAAAAAATCCTTTATTTATTTTTAAAAAAAAAGTCAGTTATTATAATTCATAAGTGGCCACTGCGGAGAGGCGGAAACTTTAATATCTCAAAACGCTACGTTACAGATTTGGCGCATAACAACATTGGGAGCTTAATTAAATAAGACGAACACCCAATAAACCACATACAAAGTTTTCGCTATTACCTCTACAAAAACCGCGACGTTACAAGATTGACGCATACAACGTGGGGCACATAATATAACTCTACTATACCTCACTGCGTTACGTTACAAGTTTGGCGAACCCAATAGTGGGGCTGACTAAAGGTGGACGTTTCGCTAGTACCTCATAACCGCGACGTTACAAGTTTGGCGCTCAACGTAAAAGGGCGGTAATTAGAAAATAATTTTGATATTTAATAAAAATATATACCAAAAAATCTAATTATCATTGGCAGTTATGAGAAAACAAGAAATGCATAATACCCGAGGCAAATCGAAGAAGAGGGCAGAAGAGAAGGAGAAGGAAGAAGGTGGACAGGAACAAGAAATAGAATTAGTCACGGACAGTGAAATGGACCAACAGACAGGTGATACAGAAGAAACCGAAGTAGTTATGGACACGGAAACGGAAATAATTGAAGAGGATGCCCAAGGGGACCAACCAGACAAAGCGGTAGCCAGAGAAGAACCTAATTGGCAAGACATGATGAAATTTATGGCTGAACAATTTAGAAAGCAGGAGGAAACTTCAAAGCAAACCAATAACAAAATAGATGAAAATTTTAAGAAGCAGGAGGAAAACTTGAGACAAACCAAGGAGGAAAATAAGGAAAATTTTAAGAAACAGGAAGAAAACTTGAGACAGACCAATGAGGAAAATAAAGAAAATTTTAGGAGACAGGAGGAAAAATTTGATAAAATAGATGAGAACTCAAGGAAACAAAATGAAACCTTGAGCGAAAAATTCGATAAAATAGATGAGAATTTTAAGAAACAGGAAGAGAACTCTAGGAAGCAAATGAAACTTTGAGGGATAGTTTAAAACAAATTGAGAAAATAAACGAAGAAAACTTAAAACAATTTGAGGGGAAAATGGAGAATTTCAAGAAGGAGATATGGGAAACTTTCGGGGAGAAGTTTGAAAATGTAAATACACTTAGCCAAAAAGCAGATACATACAAAGAGGAGACAAATAAACAAATGGACCATAGTTTCAATAATTTGGATGAAATGTTAAGACAGCACTTCCGAAGGTATTATAGTGAGTCCAAACACAGAAGAGAGTAGAAAGAAAATAGAAATTACAGAATACCAAGGTGTAATGCCATCTGAAAATAAAAATAGCCACAACAAAAAGGATGTTCAAACCGTGGAAAAGAAGACCAAGAAAATAATAAAAACATGTACAAAGAAAATAATAAATACAAGGGAAGAATGGGAGATGATTACAGGTGGATTAATTAATGTATTTAACCTTCCAATTAATGAACAAAGGGAATTAATTAAGTTTAGATCTCAATTAAATATGTCGACGATGAAAGTGTATCAGACAATATCAGTCGTATCTTCAAGACGGAATATAACGTTCAAATATTTGGCAAATAATCCAGAGGTAAAAGGGAATGAAATGAGATTAAATATGAGCAACTATGTTATGTTAGAGGAGATACAATACTTTGTTAGTTAAAAAGGAACGAACTATGACGGGAGACCGATACTTAATTAAAGGTTTCGTAGCAGCAAAGTGGGAGAGCCGGATGATAAGGAGATTATCGAGGAGAGAAGTAATTCCGAACACCCCAGTAATCCGAGGAAGAGGAATAACTGAGTTAATGGACCATGGTTGACCTAAATAATCACAAACCAGAAAAGGGGACTGAAATTCTGAGAAACGACCCAGCAACCCATTGAATAGCGGAAGAAAACCCCAAAATTCAAAAAGCACGTAAGGACATCTTACTCAAGAATTTTAACATAAGGCCTATCAATAATGTTATATGCTATTAATTAATGGAAAAGAAGAAGGAATCAAGGAGAAGAAGAAATATATAAATAAATGCAAACAGCTACAGTATGAAGAATCCCAAAAGTGTTTAGTACTAGTCGCTAATTGACTACTACTTATAAGTTTTTTATTTTAATGTATTGACCGTAGAAATGTTCCGGCAATAATTTTTATGAGCAGGGATGAAGTTCCCCTGGTCTCAGAAGGTGTAAGGATGGACAGAGGAGTATGGACCCAGAGTGGCCACCCTACTGGTACCACCGCACAAGATAGGGAAAAATGTTAGGGAAATTGAATATTTAAGGGATAATAATTATAAAATAGCTGAAAAGAGTGATATTAGATTCCAGAAGTATAGATGAAGAAAATAGAAGGAAGATAGCAGACCGAAGCTTAATTGATGAAGATAATTTATAGAAGTAAATAGAAATGAGTGTTAAAACAAGTTTAATATGATTAGTGTGACCAGTCCTTATCAAATAAAATGTGGAAGTACCACTACCCAGAAATAAATAATTGATAAATTTGCCTCCAAGAGAGAGAGAGTAGAGTAAGAAAACAGCAATTACCACCAGTCTGAATTACCAGTCAGAGTTTACAACCAGTTTGAAAATGAAACACTATTATGAAGATAAAACCAAGACTATTAGGTGAATGGAAATAATCAACAATTTATTTTTAATAAACAAGTAATACCAAAATAAATTTGTTCTAGTGGGGGGGCTTTATGTAACGTTACATAATCCGGTCCCAATAAATTAAATCATGATAACATAAAGGTCAGAAATGGGTAACCTATAACTAGCTCTAAATTAAAGTATATCACTAAACATGATAAACAATTCGAGTGATATATGGTGCAAAGTGAGTTATAGTGTACCCATTGAGGTAAAAAATAAAAGTGAAGGTAACTTATTACAGAACTGTGCTGTAGGTTTGGAAATTATAAAACTATGAGAGTAGGCTATAATACTACTAACTGATTTTGTATTTTATTTGTTTATTGTAATATTTATATTGTATGAACAACCAATTGTTATACCTAAGTTCATGTTATATTTTTTTCAAATATTTGTGTTATAATATAAGATAACCCAGGGTTAGTTTAAAAAAACAAAAATTTAAATATAAAAGGATAATAAAAAATTAAAATAATACTATGAGGGAAATGGCAGCAGGAAGTAGTGCAGTGTAGGAATACTATGAGAGACTAATAAATAATATATATAAATTTATTTAAAGATAATAAAATTATCAAATACTTATATACAAGGTCATAAGAAAATGAACAAAAACTTATTATGTAAACCAAATTGATAAAGAAACCGGAATGGAAAAGAATTATTTTCGGTAAATAAAATATAAATTTATAATAATTACAAACTGCCTGTATAATAAAAATACTATGGGTTACTAACAGTGACGAGAATAACAAGTATTGTTATTAATAATAATTTTTGGAATAAAACCATAGAGTTGAAGAAATGATGCTACTACAATTATAATAAAAATAACCTTTTTGGAACTTTGGAGGAGTGAAAATTAATACAAAATTAACAAGCAACATGACCACTATATAATCATCCATGATTTATCAAAATTAAATGGTTATACTCGTTAATAAACAGTGAAAGAAAACCTTCTGATGATTCAACCTGGTTTCGCCATAGTTCTAGTTGACGATCGAAAATGCGCCAGACGGTAAGGAAATTATAACGCAAGACGGACCTCACCAGAGAAAAAGCTTCATTCCAGTAAGAACCATACGGAGCGAGGTAATATAAACATTTCGTTTAATAGTTCAAGAAGAAAACGCATTCCGAACGTTGATATCGAACACAAAATAGTCATTTAATCACATGTTTTTTAAAGTAAACAAAAGCACGCTGCTCTCTTGCGGACATTCCTGGAACTACATACTAAACGAAAAATAAACAAATTTATTTAATATTTTTTTTCGGTATTTGTAAAGCTTAGTAATTATCCATTTCTGACACTCTCGTAACAAAAAGAACTTACCCTGAACCCTGGGGAATTATTAAGAATTATATATTAATTGATGTTTTTTAAAATAGTGTAAAATTTGGTAAACAAATCCATATATGTTTTTTTCTTTAGACCATTCAATGTTTACTCTATGAAGTCGAGATTATGTTTTATTTAATGAAAGATCAATTGTGATACTTGTATTTTGGTGGCAGGAAACAAAAACCAATAATATAAATAAATAATATTATTGAAAAATTATATTGAATAATAAAGTGTTATAATTTTTGTAGTGGGTAGTTGTAATAGGTTTCAGCACAAAAACAGAAGAAATCAACACATCGGATCAGATTTTGCTATAGTGTAGGCTGGTTGAACTAAGCGTAGAAACTTATCTCACAATCAGCTGATTTAAATCACAGCGAACAATTTGAAAAAATCCGGAATCGTCTAAACCGAGTGTAAATAATTGGTACTTACTCTCTCTTCTTCATAAGGCTGAACAACTTCCCTCCTTGACCGCAAATCACACACTCTCGGGAGTAACACATTAAAAAAATCCTTTATTTATTTTAAAAAAAAAACGTCAGTTATTATAATTCATAAGTGGCAACTGCGGAGAGGCGGAAACTTTAATATCTCAAAACGCTACGTTACAGATTTGGCGTATAACAACATTGGGAGCTTAATTAAATAAGACGAACACCCAATAAACCACATACAAAGTTTTAGCTATTACCTCTACAAAAACCGCGACGTTACAAGATTGACGCATACAACGTGGGGCATATAATATAACTCTACTATACCTCACTGCGTTACGTTACAAGTTTGGCGAACCCAATAGTGGGGCTTGACTAAAGGTGGACGTTTCGCTAGTACCTCATAACCGCGACGTTACAAGTTTGGCGCTCAACGTAAAAGGGCGGTAATTAGAAAATAATTTTGATATTTAATAAAAATATATACCAAAAAATCTAATTATCGTTGGCAGTTATGAGAAAACAAGAAATGCATAATACCCGAGGCAAATCGAAGAAGAGGGCAGAAGAGAAGGAGAAGGAAGAAGGTGGACAGGAACAAGAAATAGAATTAGTCACGGACAGTGAAATGGACCAACAGACAGGTGATACAGAAGAAACCGAAGTAGTTATGGACACGGAAACGGAAATAATTGAAGAGGATGCCCAAGGGGACCAACCAGACAAAGCGGTAGCCAGAGAAGAACCTAATTGGCAAGACATGATGAAATTTATGGCTGAACAATTTAGAAAGCAGGAGGAAACTTCAAAGCAAACCAATAACAAAATAGATGAAAATTTTAAGAAGCAGGAGGAAAACTTGAGACAAACCAAGGAGGAAACTAAGGAAAATTTTAAGAAACAGGAAGAAAACTTGAGACAGACCAATGAGGAAAATAAAGAAAATTTTAGGAGACAGGAGGAAAAATTTGATAAAATAGATGAGAACTCAAGGAAACAAAATGAAACCTTGAGCGAAAAATTCGATAAAATAGATGAGAATTTTAAGAAACAGGAAGAGAACTCTAGGAAGCAAATGAAACTTTGAGGGATAGTTTAAAACAAATTGAGAAAATAAACGAAGAAAACTTAAAACAATTTGAGGGGAAAATGGAGAATTTCAAGAAGGAGATATGGGAAACTTTCGGGGAGAAGTTTGAAAATGTAAATACACTTAGCCAAAAAGCAGATACATACAAAGAGGAGACAAATAAACAAATGGACCATAGTTTCAATAATTTGGATGAAATGTTAAGACAGCACTTCCGAAGGTATTATAGTGAGTCCAAACACAGAAGAGAGTAGAAAGAAAATAGAAATTACAGAATACCAAGGTGTAATGCCATCTGAAAATAAAAATAGCCACAACAAAAAGGATGTTCAAACCGTGGAAAAGAAGACCAAGAAAATAATAAAAACATGTACAAAGAAAATAATAAATACAAGGGAAGAATGGGAGATGATTACAGGTGGATTAATTAATGTATTTAACCTTCCAATTAATGAACAAAGGGAATTAATTAAGTTTAGATCTCAATTAAATATGTCGACGATGAAAGTGTATCAGACAATATCAGTCGTATCTTCAAGACGGAATATAACGTTCAAATATTTGGCAAATAATCCAGAGGTAAAAGGGAATGAAATGAGATTAAATATGAGCAACTATGTTATGTTAGAGGAGATACAATACTTGTTAGTTAAAAAGGAACGAACTATGACGGGAGACCGATACTTAATTAAAGGTTTCGTAGCAGCAAAGTGGGAGAGCCGGATGATAAGGAGATTATCGAGGAGAGAAGTAATTCCGAACACCCCAGTAATCCGAGGAAGAGGAATAACTGAGTTAATGGACCATGGTTGACCTAAATAATCACAAACCAGAAAAGGGGACTGAAATTCTGAGAACCGACCCAGCAACCCATTGAATAGCGGAAGAAAACCCCAAAATTCAAAAAGCACGTAAGGACATCTTACTCAAGAATTTTAACATAAGGCCTATCAATAATGTTATATGCTATTAATTAATGGAAAAGAAGAAGGAATCAAGGAGAAGAAGAAATATATAAATAAATGCAAACAGCTACAGTATGAAGAATCCCAAAAGTGTTTAGTACTAGTCGCTAATTGACTACTACTTATAAGTTTTTTATTTTAATGTATTGATCGTAGAAATGTTCTGGCAATAATTTTTATGAGCAGGGATGAAGTTCCCCTGGTCTCAGAAGGTGTAAGGATGGACAGAGGAGTATGGACCCAGAGTGGCCACCCTACTGGTACCACCGCACAAGATAGGGAAAAATGTTAGGGAAATTGAATATTTAAGGGATAATAATTATAAAATAGCTGAAAAGAGTGATATTAGATTCCAGAAGTACAGATGAAGAAAATAGAAGGAAGATAGCAGACCGAAGCTTAATTGATGAAGATAATTTATAGAAGTAAATAGAAATGAGTGTTAAAACAAGTTTAATATGATTAGTGTGACCAGTCCTTATCAAATAAAATGTGGAAGTACCACTACCCAGAAATAAATAATTGATGAATTTGCCTCCAAGAGAGAGAGAGTAGAGTAAGAAAACAGCAATTACCACCAGTCTGAATTACCAGTCAGAGTTTACAACCAGTTTGAAAATGAAACACTATTATGAAGATAAAACCAAGACTATTAGGTGAATGGAAATAATCAACAATTTATTTTTAATAAACAAGTAATACCAAAATAAATTTGTTCTAGTGGGGGGGCTTTATGTAACGTTACATAATCCGGTCCCAATAATTAAATCATGATAACATAAAGGTCAGAAATGGGTAACCTATAACTAGCTCTAAATTAAAGTATATCACTAAACATGATAAACAATTCGAGTGATATATGGTGCAAAGTGAGTTATAGTGTACCCATTGAGGTAAAAAATAAAAGTGAAGGTAACTTATTACAGAACTGTGCTGTAGGTTTGGAAATTATAAAACTATGAGAGTAGGCTATAATACTACTAACTGATTTTGTATTTTATTTGTTTATTGTAATATTTATGTTGTATGAACAACCAATTGTTATACCTAAGTTCATGTTATATTTTTTTCAAATATTTGTGTTATAATATAAGATAACCCAGGGTTAGTTTTAAAAAACATAAAAATTTAAATATAAAAGGATAATAAAAAATTAAAATAATACTATGAGGGAAATGGCAGCAGGAAGTAGTGCAGTGTAGGAATACTATGAGAGACTAATAAATAATATATATAAATTTATTTAAAGATAATAAAATTATCAAATACTTATATACAAGGTCATAAGAAAATGAACAAAAACTTATTATGTAAACCAAATTGATAAAGAAACCGGAATGGAAAAGAATTATTTTCGGTAAATAAAATATAAATTTATAATAATTACAAACTGCCTGTATAATAAAAATACTATGGGTTACTAACAGTGACGAGAATAACAAGTATTGTTATTAATAATAATTTTTGGAATAAAACCATAGAGTTGAAGAAATGATGCTACTACAATTATAATAAAAATAACCTTTTTGGAACTTTGGAGGAGTGAAAATTAATACAAAATTAACAAGCAACATGACCACTATATAATCATCCATGATTTATCAAAATTAAATGGTTATACTCCTTAATAAACAGTGAAAGAAAACCTTCTGATGATTCAACCTGGTTTCGCCATAGTTCTAGTTGACGATCGAAAATGCGCCAGACGGTAAGGAAATTATAACGCAAGACGGACCTCACCAGAGAAAAAGCTTCATTCCAGTAAGAACCATACGGAGCGAGGTAATATAAACATTTCGTTTAATAGTTCAAGAAGAAAACGCATTCCGAACGTTGATATCGAACACAAAATAGTCATTTAATCACATGTTTTTTAAAGTAAACAAAAGCACGCTGCTCTCTTGCGGACATTCCTGGAACTACATACTAAACGAAAAATAAACAAATTTATTTAATATTTTTTTTCGGTATTTGTAAAGCTTAGTAATTATCCATTTCTGACACTCTCGTAACAAAAAGAACTTACCCTGAACCCTGGGGAATTATTAAGAATTATATATTAATTGATGTTTTTTAAAATAGTGTAAAATTTGGTAAACAAATCCATATATGTTTTTTTCTTTAGACCATTCAATGTTTACTCTATGAAGTCGAGATTATGTTTTATTTAAGGAAAGATCAATTGTGATACTTGTATTTTGGTGGCAGGAAACAAAAACCAATAATATAAATAAATAATATTATTGAAAAATTATATTGAATAATAAAGTGTTATAATTTTTGTAGTGGGTAGTTGTAATAGGTTTCAGCACAAAAACAGAAGAAATCAACACATCGGATCAGATTTTGCTATAGTGTAGGCTGGTTGAACTAAGCGTAGAAACTTATCTCACAATCAGCTGATTTAAATCACAGCGAACAATTTGAAAAATCCGGAATCGTCTAAACCGAGTGTAAATAATTGGTACTTACTCTCTCTTCTTCATAAGGCTGAACAACTTCCCTCCTTGACCGCAAATCACACACTCTCGATTTCTGTTTAGATTGAGTAACACATTAAAAAAATCCTTTATTTATTTTTAAAAAAAAAGTCAGTTATTATAATTCATAAGTGGCCACTGCGGAGAGGCGGAAACTTTAATATCTCAAAACGCTACGTTACAGATTTGGCGCATAACAACATTGGGAGCTTAATTAAATAAGACGAACACCCAATAAACCACATACAAAGTTTTCGCTATTACCTCTACAAAAACCGCGACGTTACAAGATTGACGCATACAACGTGGGGCACATAATATAACTCTACTATACCTCACTGCGTTACGTTACAAGTTTGGCGAACCCAATAGTGGGGCTGACTAAAGGTGGACGTTTCGCTAGTACCTCATAACCGCGACGTTACAAGTTTGGCGCTCAACGTAAAAGGGCGGTAATTAGAAAATAATTTTGATATTTAATAAAAATATATACCAAAAAATCTAATTATCATTGGCAGTTATGAGAAAACAAGAAATGCATAATACCCGAGGCAAATCGAAGAAGAGGGCAGAAGAGAAGGAGAAGGAAGAAGGTGGACAGGAACAAGAAATAGAATTAGTCACGGACAGTGAAATGGACCAACAGACAGGTGATACAGAAGAAACCGAAGTAGTTATGGACACGGAAACGGAAATAATTGAAGAGGATGCCCAAGGGGACCAACCAGACAAAGCGGTAGCCAGAGAAGAACCTAATTGGCAAGACATGATGAAATTTATGGCTGAACAATTTAGAAAGCAGGAGGAAACTTCAAAGCAAACCAATAACAAAATAGATGAAAATTTTAAGAAGCAGGAGGAAAACTTGAGACAAACCAAGGAGGAAAATAAGGAAAATTTTAAGAAACAGGAAGAAAACTTGAGACAGACCAATGAGGAAAATAAAGAAAATTTTAGGAGACAGGAGGAAAAATTTGATAAAATAGATGAGAACTCAAGGAAACAAAATGAAACCTTGAGCGAAAAATTCGATAAAATAGATGAGAATTTTAAGAAACAGGAAGAGAACTCTAGGAAGCAAATGAAACTTTGAGGGATAGTTTAAAACAAATTGAGAAAATAAACGAAGAAAACTTAAAACAATTTGAGGGGAAAATGGAGAATTTCAAGAAGGAGATATGGGAAACTTTCGGGGAGAAGTTTGAAAATGTAAATACACTTAGCCAAAAAGCAGATACATACAAAGAGGAGACAAATAAACAAATGGACCATAGTTTCAATAATTTGGATGAAATGTTAAGACAGCACTTCCGAAGGTATTATAGTGAGTCCAAACACAGAAGAGAGTAGAAAGAAAATAGAAATTACAGAATACCAAGGTGTAATGCCATCTGAAAATAAAAATAGCCACAACAAAAAGGATGTTCAAACCGTGGAAAAGAAGACCAAGAAAATAATAAAAACATGTACAAAGAAAATAATAAATACAAGGGAAGAATGGGAGATGATTACAGGTGGATTAATTAATGTATTTAACCTTCCAATTAATGAACAAAGGGAATTAATTAAGTTTAGATCTCAATTAAATATGTCGACGATGAAAGTGTATCAGACAATATCAGTCGTATCTTCAAGACGGAATATAACGTTCAAATATTTGGCAAATAATCCAGAGGTAAAAGGGAATGAAATGAGATTAAATATGAGCAACTATGTTATGTTAGAGGAGATACAATACTTTGTTAGTTAAAAAGGAACGAACTATGACGGGAGACCGATACTTAATTAAAGGTTTCGTAGCAGCAAAGTGGGAGAGCCGGATGATAAGGAGATTATCGAGGAGAGAAGTAATTCCGAACACCCCAGTAATCCGAGGAAGAGGAATAACTGAGTTAATGGACCATGGTTGACCTAAATAATCACAAACCAGAAAAGGGGACTGAAATTCTGAGAAACGACCCAGCAACCCATTGAATAGCGGAAGAAAACCCCAAAATTCAAAAAGCACGTAAGGACATCTTACTCAAGAATTTTAACATAAGGCCTATCAATAATGTTATATGCTATTAATTAATGGAAAAGAAGAAGGAATCAAGGAGAAGAAGAAATATATAAATAAATGCAAACAGCTACAGTATGAAGAATCCCAAAAGTGTTTAGTACTAGTCGCTAATTGACTACTACTTATAAGTTTTTTATTTTAATGTATTGACCGTAGAAATGTTCCGGCAATAATTTTTATGAGCAGGGATGAAGTTCCCCTGGTCTCAGAAGGTGTAAGGATGGACAGAGGAGTATGGACCCAGAGTGGCCACCCTACTGGTACCACCGCACAAGATAGGGAAAAATGTTAGGGAAATTGAATATTTAAGGGATAATAATTATAAAATAGCTGAAAAGAGTGATATTAGATTCCAGAAGTATAGATGAAGAAAATAGAAGGAAGATAGCAGACCGAAGCTTAATTGATGAAGATAATTTATAGAAGTAAATAGAAATGAGTGTTAAAACAAGTTTAATATGATTAGTGTGACCAGTCCTTATCAAATAAAATGTGGAAGTACCACTACCCAGAAATAAATAATTGACGAATTTGCCTCCAAGAGAGAGAGAGTAGAGTAAGAAAACAGCAATTACCACCAGTCTGAATTACCAGTCAGAGTTTACAACCAGTTTGAAAATGAAACACTATTATGAAGATAAAACCAAGACTATTAGGTGAATGGAAATAATCAACAATTTATTTTTAATAAACAAGTAATACCAAAATAAATTTGTTCTAGTGGGGGGGCTTTATGTAACGTTACATAATTCGGTCCCAATAAATTAAATCATGATAACATAAAGGTCAGAAATGGGTAACCTATAACTAGCTCTAAATTAAAGTATATCACTAAACATGATAAACAATTCGAGTGATATATGGTGCAAAGTGAGTTATAGTGTACCCATTGAGGTAAAAAATAAAAGTGAAGGTAACTTATTACAGAACTGTGCTGTAGGTTTGGAAATTATAAAACTATGAGAGTAGGCTATAATACTACTAACTGATTTTGTATTTTATTTGTTTATTGTAATATTTATATTGTATGAACAACCAATTGTTATACCTAAGTTCATGTTATATTTTTTTCAAATATTTGTGTTATAATATAAGATAACCCAGGGTTAGTTTTAAAAAACATAAAAATTTAAATATAAAAGGATAATAAAAAATTAAAATAATACTATGAGGGAAATGGCAGCAGGAAGTAGTGCAGTGTAGGAATACTATGAGAGACTAATAAATAATATATATAAATTTATTTAAAGATAATAAAATTATCAAATACTTATATACAAGGTCATAAGAAAATGAACAAAAACTTATTATGTAAACCAAATTGATAAAGAAACCGGAATGGAAAAGAATTATTTTCGGTAAATAAAATATAAATTTATAATAATTACAAACTGCCTGTATAATAAAAATACTATGGGTTACTAACAGTGACGAGAATAACAAGTATTGTTATTAATAATAATTTTTGGAATAAAACCATAGAGTTGAAGAAATGATGCTACTACAATTATAATAAAAATAACCTTTTTGGAACTTTGGAGGAGTGAAAATTAATACAAAATTAACAAGCAACATGACCACTATATAATCATCCATGATTTATCAAAATTAAATGGTTATACTCCTTAATAAACAGTGAAAGAAAACCTTCTGATGATTCAACCTGGTTTCGCCATAGTTCTAGTTGACGATTGAAAATGCGCCAGACGGTAAGGAAATTATAACGCAAGACGGACCTCACCAGAGAAAAAGCTTCATTCCAGTAAGAACCATACGGAGCGAGGTAATATAAACATTTCGTTTAATAGTTCAAGAAGAAAACGCATTCCGAATGTTGATATCGAACACAAAATAGTCATTTAATCACATGTTTTTTAAAGTAAACAAAAGCACGCTGCTCTCTTGCGGACATTCCTGGAACTACATACTAAACGAAAAATAAACAAATTTATTTATTATTTTTTTTCGGTATTTGTAAAGCTTAGTAATTATCCATTTCTGACACTCTCGTAACAAAAAGAACTTACCCTGAACCCTGGGGAATTATTAAGAATTATATATTAATTGATGTTTTTTAAAATAGTGTAAAATTTGGTAAACAAATCCATATATGTTTTTTTCTTTAGACCATTCAATGTTTACTCTATGAAGTCGAGATTATGTTTTATTTAAGGAAAGATCAATTGTGATACTTGTATTTTGGTGGCAGGAAACAAAAACCAATAATATAAATAAATAATATTATTGAAAAATTATATTGAATAATAAAGTGTTATAATTTTTGTAGTGGGTAGTTGTAATAGGTTTCAGCACAAAAACAGAAGAAATCAACACATCGGATCAGATTTTGCTATAGTGTAGGCTGGTTGAACTAAGCGTAGAAACTTATCTCACAATCAGCTGATTTAAATCACAGCGAACAATTTGAAAAATCCGGAATCGTCTAAACCGAGTGTAAATAATTGGTACTTACTCTCTCTTCTTCATAAGGCTGAACAACTTCCCTCCTTGACCGCAAATCACACACTCTCGATTTCTGTTTAGATTGAGTAACACATTAAAAAAATCCTTTATTTATTTTTAAAAAAAAACGTCAGTTATTATAATTCATAAGTGGCCACTGCGGAGAGGCGGAAACTTTAATATCTCAAAACGCTACGTTACAGATTTGGCGCATAACAACATTGGGAGCTTAATTAAATAAGACGAACACCCAATAAACCACATACAAAGTTTTCGCTATTACCTCTACAAAAACCGCGACGTTACAAGATTGACGCATACAACGTGGGGCACATAATATAACTCTACTATACCTCACTGCGTTACGTTACAAGTTTGGCGAACCCAATAGTGGGGCTGACTAAAGGTGGACGTTTCGCTAGTACCTCATAACCGCGACGTTACAAGTTTGGCGCTCAACGTAAAAGGGCGGTAATTAGAAAATAATTTTGATATTTAATAAAAATATATACCAAAAAATCTAATTATCATTGGCAGTTATGAGAAAACAAGAAATGCATAATACCCGAGGCAAATCGAAGAAGAGGGCAGAAGAGAAGGAGAAGGAAGAAGGTGGACAGGAACAAGAAATAGAATTAGTCACGGACAGTGAAATGGACCAACAGACAGGTGATACAGAAGAAACCGAAGTAGTTATGGACACGGAAACGGAAATAATTGAAGAGGATGCCCAAGGGGACCAACCAG
This sequence comes from Magicicada septendecula, assembly GCA_034769895.1. Lineage (NCBI taxonomy): Eukaryota > Metazoa > Arthropoda > Insecta > Hemiptera > Cicadidae > Magicicada > Magicicada septendecula. The sequence continues at coordinate 1,154,107,837 of CM068367.1, forward strand.
ACAAAGCGGTAGCCAGAGAAGAACCTAATTGGCAAGACATGATGAAATTTATGGCTGAACAATTTAGAAAGCAGGAGGAAACTTCAAAGCAAACCAATAACAAAATAGATGAAAATTTTAAGAAGCAGGAGGAAAACTTGAGACAAACCAAGGAGGAAAATAAGGAAAATTTTAAGAAACAGGAAGAAAACTTGAGACAGACCAATGAGGAAAATAAAGAAAATTTTAGGAGACAGGAGGAAAAATTTGATAAAATAGATGAGAACTCAAGGAAACAAAATGAAACCTTGAGCGAAAAATTCGATAAAATAGATGAGAATTTTAAGAAACAGGAAGAGAACTCTAGGAAGCAAATGAAACTTTGAGGGATAGTTTAAAACAAATTGAGAAAATAAACGAAGAAAACTTAAAACAATTTGAGGGGAAAATGGAGAATTTCAAGAAGGAGATATGGGAAACTTTCGGGGAGAAGTTTGAAAATGTAAATACACTTAGCCAAAAAGCAGATACATACAAAGAGGAGACAAATAAACAAATGGACCATAGTTTCAATAATTTGGATGAAATGTTAAGACAGCACTTCCGAAGGTATTATAGTGAGTCCAAACACAGAAGAGAGTAGAAAGAAAATAGAAATTACAGAATACCAAGGTGTAATGCCATCTGAAAATAAAAATAGCCACAACAAAAAGGATGTTCAAACCGTGGAAAAGAAGACCAAGAAAATAATAAAAACATGTAGAAAGAAAATAATAAATACAAGGGAAGAATGGGAGATGATTACAGGTGGATTAATTAATGTATTTAACCTTCCAATTAATGAACAAAGGGAATTAATTAAGTTTAGATCTCAATTAAATATGTCGACGATGAAAGTGTATCAGACAATATCAGTCGTATCTTCAAGACGGAATATAACGTTCAAATATTTGGCAAATAATCCAGAGGTAAAAGGGAATGAAATGAGATTAAATATGAGCAACTATGTTATGTTAGAGGAGATACAATACTTGTTAGTTAAAAAGGAACGAACTATGACGGGAGACCGATACTTAATTAAAGGTTTCGTAGCAGCAAAGTGGGAGAGCCGGATGATAAGGAGATTATCGAGGAGAGAAGTAATTCCGAACACCCCAGTAATCCGAGGAAGAGGAATAACTGAGTTAATGGACCATGGTTGACCTAAATAATCACAAACCAGAAAAGGGGACTGAAATTCTGAGAACCGACCCAGCAACCCATTGAATAGCGGAAGAAAACCCCAAAATTCAAAAAGCACGTAAGGACATCTTACTCAAGAATTTTAACATAAGGCCTATCAATAATGTTATATGCTATTAATTAATGGAAAAGAAGAAGGAATCAAGGAGAAGAAGAAATATATAAATAAATGCAAACAGCTACAGTATGAAGAATCCCAAAAGTGTTTAGTACTAGTCGCTAATTGACTACTACTTATAAGTTTTTTATTTTAATGTATTGACCGTAGAAATGTTCCGGCAATAATTTTTATGAGCAGGGATGAAGTTCCCCTGGTCTCAGAAGGTGTAAGGATGGACAGAGGAGTATGGACCCAGAGTGGCCACCCTACTGGTACCACCGCACAAGATAGGGAAAAATGTTAGGGAAATTGAATATTTAAGGGATAATAATTATAAAATAGCTGAAAAGAGTGATATTAGATTCCAGAAGTATAGATGAAGAAAATAGAAGGAAGATAGCAGACCGAAGCTTAATTGATGAAGATAATTTATAGAAGTAAATAGAAATGAGTGTTAAAACAAGTTTAATATGATTAGTGTGACCAGTCCTTATCAAATAAAATGTGGAAGTACCACTACCCAGAAATAAATAATTGACGAATTTGCCTCCAAGAGAGAGAGAGTAGAGTAAGAAAACAGCAATTACCACCAGTCTGAATTACCAGTCAGAGTTTACAACCAGTTTGAAAATGAAACACTATTATGAAGATAAAACCAAGACTATTAGGTGAATGGAAATAATCAACAATTTATTTTTAATAAACAAGTAATACCAAAATAAATTTGTTCTAGTGGGGGGGCTTTATGTAACGTTACATAATTCGGTCCCAATAAATTAAATCATGATAACATAAAGGTCAGAAATGGGTAACCTATAACTAGCTCTAAATTAAAGTATATCACTAAACATGATAAACAATTCGAGTGATATATGGTGCAAAGTGAGTTATAGTGTACCCATTGAGGTAAAAAATAAAAGTGAAGGTAACTTATTACAGAACTGTGCTGTAGGTTTGGAAATTATAAAACTATGAGAGTAGGCTATAATACTACTAACTGATTTTGTATTTTATTTGTTTATTGTAATATTTATATTGTATGAACAACCAATTGTTATACCTAAGTTCATGTTATATTTTTTTCAAATATTTGTGTTATAATATAAGATAACCCAGGGTTAGTTTTAAAAAACATAAAAATTTAAATATAAAAGGATAATAAAAATTAAAATAATACTATGAGGGAAATGGCAGCAGGAAGTAGTGCAGTGTAGGAATACTATGAGAGACTAATAAATAATATATATAAATTTATTTAAAGATAATAAAATTATCAAATACTTATATACAAGATCATAAGAAAATGAACAAAAACTTATTATGTAAACCAAATTGATAAAGAAACCGGAATGGAAAAGAATTATTTTCGGTAAATAAAATATAAATTTATAATAATTACAAACTGCCTGTATAATAAAAATACTATGGGTTACTAACAGTGACGAGAATAACAAGTATTGTTATTAATAATAATTTTTGGAATAAAACCATAGAGTTGAAGAAATGATGCTACTACAATTATAATAAAAATAACCTTTTTGGAACTTTAGAGGAGTGAAAATTAATACAAAATTAACAAGCAACATGACCACTATATAATCATCCATGATTTATCAAAATTAAATGGTTATACTCCTTAATAAACAGTGAAAGAAAACCTTCTGATGATTCAACCTGGTTTCGCCATAGTTCTAGTTGACGATTGAAAATGCGCCAGACGGTAAGGAAATTATAACGCAAGACGGACCTCACCAGAGAAAAAGCTTCATTCCAGTAAGAACCATACGGAGCGAGGTAATATAAACATTTCGTTTAATAGTTCAAGAAGAAAACGCATTCCGAACGTTGATATCGAACACAAAATAGTCATTTAATCACATGTTTTTTAAAGTAAACAAAAGCACGCTGCTCTCTTGCGGACATTCCTGGAACTACATACTAAACGAAAAATAAACAAATTTATTTAATATTTTTTTTCGGTATTTGTAAAGCTTAGTAATTATCCATTTCTGACACTCTCGTAACAAAAAGAACTTACCCTGAACCCTGGGGAATTATTAAGAATTATATATTAATTGATGTTTTTTAAAATAGTGTAAAATTTGGTAAACAAATCCATATATGTTTTTTTCTTTAGACCATTCAATGTTTACTCTATGAAGTCGAGATTATGTTTTATTTAAGGAAAGATCAATTGTGATACTTGTATTTTGGTGGCAGGAAACAAAAACCAATAATATAAATAAATAATATTATTGAAAAATTATATTGAATAATAAAGTGTTATAATTTTTGTAGTGGGTAGTTGTAATAGGTTTCAGCACAAAAACAGAAGAAATCAACACATCGGATCAGATTTTGCTATAGTGTAGGCTGGTTGAACTAAGCGTAGAAACTTATCTCACAATCAGCTGATTTAAATCACAGCGAACAATTTGAAAAATCCGGAATCGTCTAAACCGAGTGTAAATAATTGGTACTTACTCTCTCTTCTTCATAAGGCTGAACAACTTCCCTCCTTGACCGCAAATCACACACTCTCGATTTCTGTTTAGATTGAGTAACACATTAAAAAAATCCTTTATTTATTTTTAAAAAAAAACGTCAGTTATTATAATTCATAAGTGGCGACTGCGGAGAGGCGGAAACTTTAATATCTCAAAACGCTACGTTACAGATTTGGCGCATAACAACATTGGGAGCTTAATTAAATAAGACGAACACCCAATAAACCACATACAAAGTTTTCGCTATTACCTCTACAAAAACCGCGACGTTACAAGATTGACGCATACAACGTGGGGCACATAATATAACTCTACTATACCTCACTGCGTTACGTTACAAGTTAGGCGAACCCAATAGTGGGGCTGACTAAAGGTGGACGTTTCGCTAGTACCTCATAACCGCGACGTTACAAGTTTGGCGCTCAACGTAAAAGGGCGGTAATTAGAAAATAATTTTGATATTTAATAAAAATATATACCAAAAAATCTAATTATCATTGGCAGTTATGAGAAAACAAGAAATGCATAATACCCGAGGCAAATCGAAGAAGAGGGCAGAAGAGAAGGAGAAGGAAGAAGGTGGACAGGAACAAGAAATAGAATTAGTCACGGACAGTGAAATGGACCAACAGACAGGTGATACAGAAGAAACCGAAGTAGTTATGGACACGGAAACGGAAATAATTGAAGAGGATGCCCAAGGGGACCAACCAGACAAAGCGGTAGCCAGAGAAGAACCTAATTGGCAAGACATGATGAAATTTATGGCTGAACAATTTAGAAAGCAGGAGGAAACTTCAAAGCAAACCAATAACAAAATAGATGAAAATTTTAAGAAGCAGGAGGAAAACTTGAGACAAACCAAGGAGGAAAATAAGGAAAATTTTAAGAAACAGGAAGAAAACTTGAGACAGACCAATGAGGAAAATAAAGAAAATTTTAGGAGACAGGAGGAAAAATTTGATAAAATAGATGAGAACTCAAGGAAACAAAATGAAACCTTGAGCGAAAAATTCGATAAAATAGATGAGAATTTTAAGAAACAGGAAGAGAACTCTAGGAAGCAAATGAAACTTTGAGGGATAGTTTAAAACAAATTGAGAAAATAAACGAAGAAAACTTAAAACAATTTGAGGGGAAAATGGAGAATTTCAAGAAGGAGATATGGGAAACTTTCGGGGAGAAGTTTGAAAATGTAAATACACTTAGCCAAAAAGCAGATACATACAAAGAGGAGACAAATAAACAAATGGACCATAGTTTCAATAATTTGGATGAAATGTTAAGACAGCACTTCCGAAGGTATTATAGTGAGTCCAAACACAGAAGAGAGTAGAAAGAAAATAGAAATTACAGAATACCAAGGTGTAATGCCATCTGAAAATAAAAATAGCCACAACAAAAAGGATGTTCAAACCGTGGAAAAGAAGACCAAGAAAATAATAAAAACATGTAGAAAGAAAATAATAAATACAAGGGAAGAATGGGAGATGATTACAGGTGGATTAATTAATGTATTTAACCTTCCAATTAATGAACAAAGGGAATTAATTAAGTTTAGATCTCAATTAAATATGTCGACGATGAAAGTGTATCAGACAATATCAGTCGTATCTTCAAGACGGAATATAACGTTCAAATATTTGGCAAATAATCCAGAGGTAAAAGGGAATGAAATGAGATTAAATATGAGCAACTATGTTATGTTAGAGGAGATACAATACTTGTTAGTTAAAAAGGAACGAACTATGACGGGAGACCGATACTTAATTAAAGGTTTCGTAGCAGCAAAGTGGGAGAGCCGGATGATAAGGAGATTATCGAGGAGAGAAGTAATTCCGAACACCCCAGTAATCCGAGGAAGAGGAATAACTGAGTTAATGGACCATGGTTGACCTAAATAATCACAAACCAGAAAAGGGGACTGAAATTCTGAGAACCGACCCAGCAACCCATTGAATAGCGGAAGAAAACCCCAAAATTCAAAAAGCACGTAAGGACATCTTACTCAAGAATTTTAACATAAGGCCTATCAATAATGTTATATGCTATTAATTAATGGAAAAGAAGAAGGAATCAAGGAGAAGAAGAAATATATAAATAAATGCAAACAGCTACAGTATGAAGAATCCCAAAAGTGTTTAGTACTAGTCGCTAATTGACTACTACTTATAAGTTTTTTATTTTAATGTATTGACCGTAGAAATGTTCCGGCAATAATTTTTATGAGCAGGGATGAAGTTCCCCTGGTCTCAGAAGGTGTAAGGATGGACAGAGGAGTATGGACCCAGAGTGGCCACCCTACTGGTACCACCGCACAAGATAGGGAAAAATGTTAGGGAAATTGAATATTTAAGGGATAATAATTATAAAATAGCTGAAAAGAGTGATATTAGATTCCAGAAGTATAGATGAAGAAAATAGAAGGAAGATAGCAGACCGAAGCTTAATTGATGAAGATAATTTATAGAAGTAAATAGAAATGAGTGTTAAAACAAGTTTAATATGATTAGTGTGACCAGTCCTTATCAAATAAAATGTGGAAGTACCACTACCCAGAAATAAATAATTGACGAATTTGCCTCCAAGAGAGAGAGAGTAGAGTAAGAAAACAGCAATTACCACCAGTCTGAATTACCAGTCAGAGTTTACAACCAGTTTGAAAATGAAACACTATTATGAAGATAAAACCAAGACTATTAGGTGAATGGAAATAATCAACAATTTATTTTTAATAAACAAGTAATACCAAAATAAATTTGTTCTAGTGGGGGGGCTTTATGTAACGTTACATAATTCGGTCCCAATAAATTAAATCATGATAACATAAAGGTCAGAAATGGGTAACCTATAACTAGCTCTAAATTAAAGTATATCACTAAACATGATAAACAATTCGAGTGATATATGGTGCAAAGTGAGTTATAGTGTACCCATTGAGGTAAAAAATAAAAGTGAAGGTAACTTATTACAGAACTGTGCTGTAGGTTTGGAAATTATAAAACTATGAGAGTAGGCTATAATACTACTAACTGATTTTGTATTTTATTTGTTTATTGTAATATTTATATTGTATGAACAACCAATTGTTATACCTAAGTTCATGTTATATTTTTTTCAAATATTTGTGTTATAATATAAGATAACCCAGGGTTAGTTTTAAAAAACATAAAAATTTAAATATAAAAGGATAATAAAAATTAAAATAATACTATGAGGGAAATGGCAGCAGGAAGTAGTGCAGTGTAGGAATACTATGAGAGACTAATAAATAATATATATAAATTTATTTAAAGATAATAAAATTATCAAATACTTATATACAAGATCATAAGAAAATGAACAAAAACTTATTATGTAAACCAAATTGATAAAGAAACCGGAATGGAAAAGAATTATTTTCGGTAAATAAAATATAAATTTATAATAATTACAAACTGCCTGTATAATAAAAATACTATGGGTTACTAACAGTGACGAGAATAACAAGTATTGTTATTAATAATAATTTTTGGAATAAAACCATAGAGTTGAAGAAATGATGCTACTACAATTATAATAAAAATAACCTTTTTGGAACTTTAGAGGAGTGAAAATTAATACAAAATTAACAAGCAACATGACCACTATATAATCATCCATGATTTATCAAAATTAAATGGTTATACTCCTTAATAAACAGTGAAAGAAAACCTTCTGATGATTCAACCTGGTTTCGCCATAGTTCTAGTTGACGATTGAAAATGCGCCAGACGGTAAGGAAATTATAACGCAAGACGGACCTCACCAGAGAAAAAGCTTCATTCCAGTAAGAACCATACGGAGCGAGGTAATATAAACATTTCGTTTAATAGTTCAAGAAGAAAACGCATTCCGAACGTTGATATCGAACACAAAATAGTCATTTAATCACATGTTTTTTAAAGTAAACAAAAGCACGCTGCTCTCTTGCGGACATTCCTGGAACTACATACTAAACGAAAAATAAACAAATTTATTTAATATTTTTTTTCGGTATTTGTAAAGCTTAGTAATTATCCATTTCTGACACTCTCGTAACAAAAAGAACTTACCCTGAACCCTGGGGAATTATTAAGAATTATATATTAATTGATGTTTTTTAAAATAGTGTAAAATTTGGTAAACAAATCCATATATGTTTTTTTCTTTAGACCATTCAATGTTTACTCTATGAAGTCGAGATTATGTTTTATTTAAGGAAAGATCAATTGTGATACTTGTATTTTGGTGGCAGGAAACAAAAACCAATAATATAAATAAATAATATTATTGAAAAATTATATTGAATAATAAAGTGTTATAATTTTTGTAGTGGGTAGTTGTAATAGGTTTCAGCACAAAAACAGAAGAAATCAACACATCGGATCAGATTTTGCTATAGTGTAGGCTGGTTGAACTAAGCGTAGAAACTTATCTCACAATCAGCTGATTTAAATCACAGCGAACAATTTGAAAAATCCGGAATCGTCTAAACCGAGTGTAAATAATTGGTACTTACTCTCTCTTCTTCATAAGGCTGAACAACTTCCCTCCTTGACCGCAAATCACACACTCTCGATTTCTGTTTAGATTGAGTAACACATTAAAAAAATCCTTTATTTATTTTTAAAAAAAAACGTCAGTTATTATAATTCATAAGTGGCCACTGCGGAGAGGCGGAAACTTTAATATCTCAAAACGCTACGTTACAGATTTGGCGCATAACAACATTGGGAGCTTAATTAAATAAGACGAACACCCAATAAACCACATACAAAGTTTTCGCTATTACCTCTACAAAAACCGCGACGTTACAAGATTGACGCATACAACGTGGGGCACATAATATAACTCTACTATACCTCACTGCGTTACGTTACAAGTTAGGCGAACCCAATAGTGGGGCTGACTAAAGGTGGACGTTTCGCTAGTACCTCATAACCGCGACGTTACAAGTTTGGCGCTCAACGTAAAAGGGCGGTAATTAGAAAATAATTTTGATATTTAATAAAAATATATACCAAAAAATCTAATTATCATTGGCAGTTATGAGAAAACAAGAAATGCATAATACCCGAGGCAAATCGAAGAAGAGGGCAGAAGAGAAGGAGAAGGAAGAAGGTGGACAGGAACAAGAAATAGAATTAGTCACGGACAGTGAAATGGACCAACAGACAGGTGATACAGAAGAAACCGAAGTAGTTATGGACACGGAAACGGGAATAATTGAAGAGGATGCCCAAGGGGACCAACCAGACAAAGCGGTAGCCAGAGAAGAACCTAATTGGCAAGACATGATGAAATTTATGGCTGAACAATTTAGAAAGCAGGAGGAAACTTCAAAGCAAACCAATAACAAAATAGATGAAAATTTTAAGAAGCAGGAGGAAAACTTGAGACAAACCAAGGAGGAAAATAAGGAAAATTTTAAGAAACAGGAAGAAAACTTGAGACAGACCAATGAGGAAAATAAAGAAAATTTTAGGAGACAGGAGGAAAAATTTGATAAAATAGATGAGAACTCAAGGAAACAAAATGAAACCTTGAGCGAAAAATTCGATAAAATAGATGAGAATTTTAAGAAACAGGAAGAGAACTCTAGGAAGCAAATGAAACTTTGAGGGATAGTTTAAAACAAATTGAGAAAATAAACGAAGAAAACTTAAAACAATTTGAGGGGAAAATGGAGAATTTCAAGAAGGAGATATGGGAAACTTTCGGGGAGAAGTTTGAAAATGTAAATACACTTAGCCAAAAAGCAGATACATACAAAGAGGAGACAAATAAACAAATGGACCATAGTTTCAATAATTTGGATGAAATGTTAAGACAGCACTTCCGAAGGTATTATAGTGAGTCCAAACACAGAAGAGAGTAGAAAGAAAATAGAAATTACAGAATACCAAGGTGTAATGCCATCTGAAAATAAAAATAGCCACAACAAAAAGGATGTTCAAACCGTGGAAAAGAAGACCAAGAAAATAATAAAAACATGTAGAAAGAAAATAATAAATACAAGGGAAGAATGGGAGATGATTACAGGTGGATTAATTAATGTATTTAACCTTCCAATTAATGAACAAAGGGAATTAATTAAGTTTAGATCTCAATTAAATATGTCGACGATGAAAGTGTATCAGACAATATCAGTCGTATCTTCAAGACGGAATATAACGTTCAAATATTTGGCAAATAATCCAGAGGTAAAAGGGAATGAAATGAGATTAAATATGAGCAACTATGTTATGTTAGAGGAGATACAATACTTGTTAGTTAAAAAGGAACGAACTATGACGGGAGACCGATACTTAATTAAAGGTTTCGTAGCAGCAAAGTGGGAGAGCCGGATGATAAGGAGATTATCGAGGAGAGAAGTAATTCCGAACACCCCAGTAATCCGAGGAAGAGGAATAACTGAGTTAATGGACCATGGTTGACCTAAATAATCACAAACCAGAAAAGGGGACTGAAATTCTGAGAACCGACCCAGCAACCCATTGAATAGCGGAAGAAAACCCCAAAATTCAAAAAGCACGTAAGGACATCTTACTCAAGAATTTTAACATAAGGCCTATCAATAATGTTATATGCTATTAATTAATGGAAAAGAAGAAGGAATCAAGGAGAAGAAGAAATATATAAATAAATGCAAACAGCTACAGTATGAAGAATCCCAAAAGTGTTTAGTACTAGTCGCTAATTGACTACTACTTATAAGTTTTTTATTTTAATGTATTGACCGTAGAAATGTTCCGGCAATAATTTTTATGAGCAGGGATGAAGTTCCCCTGGTCTCAGAAGGTGTAAGGATGGACAGAGGAGTATGGACCCAGAGTGGCCACCCTACTGGTACCACCGCACAAGATAGGGAAAAATGTTAGGGAAATTGAATATTTAAGGGATAATAATTATAAAATAGCTGAAAAGAGTGATATTAGATTCCAGAAGTATAGATGAAGAAAATAGAAGGAAGATAGCAGACCGAAGCTTAATTGATGAAGATAATTTATAGAAGTAAATAGAAATGAGTGTTAAAACAAGTTTAATATGATTAGTGTGACCAGTCCTTATCAAATAAAATGTGGAAGTACCACTACCCAGAAATAAATAATTGACGAATTTGCCTCCAAGAGAGAGAGAGTAGAGTAAGAAAACAGCAATTACCACCAGTCTGAATTACCAGTCAGAGTTTACAACCAGTTTGAAAATGAAACACTATTATGAAGATAAAACCAAGACTATTAGGTGAATGGAAATAATCAACAATTTATTTTTAATAAACAAGTAATACCAAAATAAATTTGTTCTAGTGGGGGGGCTTTATGTAACGTTACATAATTCGGTCCCAATAAATTAAATCATGATAACATAAAGGTCAGAAATGGGTAACCTATAACTAGCTCTAAATTAAAGTATATCACTAAACATGATAAACAATTCGAGTGATATATGGTGCAAAGTGAGTTATAGTGTACCCATTGAGGTAAAAAATAAAAGTGAAGGTAACTTATTACAGAACTGTGCTGTAGGTTTGGAAATTATAAAACTATGAGAGTAGGCTATAATACTACTAACTGATTTTGTATTTTATTTGTTTATTGTAATATTTATATTGTATGAACAACCAATTGTTATACCTAAGTTCATGTTATATTTTTTTCAAATATTTGTGTTATAATATAAGATAACCCAGGGTTAGTTTTAAAAAACATAAAAATTTAAATATAAAAGGATAATAAAAATTAAAATAATACTATGAGGGAAATGGCAGCAGGAAGTAGTGCAGTGTAGGAATACTATGAGAGACTAATAAATAATATATATAAATTTATTTAAAGATAATAAAATTATCAAATACTTATATACAAGATCATAAGAAAATGAACAAAAACTTATTATGTAAACCAAATTGATAAAGAAACCGGAATGGAAAAGAATTATTTTCGGTAAATAAAATATAAATTTATAATAATTACAAACTGCCTGTATAATAAAAATACTATGGGTTACTAACAGTGACGAGAATAACAAGTATTGTTATTAATAATAATTTTTGGAATAAAACCATAGAGTTGAAGAAATGATGCTACTACAATTATAATAAAAATAACCTTTTTGGAACTTTAGAGGAGTGAAAATTAATACAAAATTAACAAGCAACATGACCACTATATAATCATCCATGATTTATCAAAATTAAATGGTTATACTCTTTAATAAACAGTGAAAGAAACCCTTCTGATGATTCAACCTGGTTTCGCCATAGTTCTAGTTGACGATCGAAAATGCGCCAGACGGTAAGGAAATTATAATGCAAGACGGACCTCACCAGAGAAAAAGCTTCATTCCAGTAAGAACCATACGGAGCGAGGTAATATAAACATTTCGTTTAATAGTTCAAGAAGAAAACGCATTCCGAATGTTGATATCGAACACAAAATAGTCATTTAATCACATGTTTTTTAAAGTAAACAAAAGCACGCTGCTCTCTTGCGGACATTCCTGGAACTACATACTAAACGAAAAATAAACAAATTTATTTAATATTTTTTTTCGGTATTTGTAAAGCTTAGTAATTATCCATTTCTGACACTCTCGTAACAAAAAGAACTTACCCTGAACCCTGGGGAATTATTAAGAATTATATATTAATTGATGTTTTTTAAAATAGTGTAAAATTTGGTAAACAAATCCATATATGTTTTTTTCTTTAGACCATTCAATGTTTACTCTATGAAGTCGAGATTATGTTTTATTTAAGGAAAGATCAATTGTGATACTTGTATTTTGGTGGCAGGAAACAAAAAACCAATAATATAAATAAATAATATTATTGAAAAATTATATTGAATAATAAAGTGTTATAATTTTTGTAGTGGGTAGTTGTAATAGGTTTCAGCACAAAAACAGAAGAAATCAACACATCGGATCAGATTTTGCTATAGTGTAGGCTGGTTGAACTAAGCGTAGAAACTTATCTCACAATCAGCTGATTTAAATCACAGCGAACAATTTGAAAAAATCCGGAATCGTCTAAACCGAGTGTAAATAATTGGTACTTACTCTCTCTTCTTCATAAGGCTGAACAACTTCCCTCCTTGACCGCAAATCACACACTCTCGATTTCTGTTTAGATTGAGTAACACATTAAAAAAATCCTTTATTTATTTTTTTAAAAAAACGTCAGTTATTATAATTCATAAGTGGCGACTGCGGAGAGGCGGAAACTTTAATATCTCAAAACGCTACGTTACAGATTTGGCGCATAACAACATTGGGAGCTTAATTAAATAAGACGAACACCCAATAAACCACATACAAAGTTTTCGCTATTACCTCTACAAAAACCGCGACGTTACAAGATTGACGCATACAACGTGGGGCATATAATATAACTCTACTATACCTCACTGCGTTACGTTACAAGTTTGGCGAACCCAATAGTGGGGCTTGACTAAAGGTGGACGTTTCGCTAGTACCTCATAACCGCGACGTTACAAGTTTGGCACTCAACGTAAAAAAGCGGTAATTAGAAAATAATTTTGATATTTAATAAAAATATATACCAAAAAATCTAATTATCATTGGCAGTTATGAGAAAACAAGAAATGCATAATACCCGAGGCAAATCGAAGAAGAGGGCAGAAGAGAAGGAGAAGGAAGAAGGTGGACAGGAACAAGAAATAGAATTAGTCACGGACAGTGAAATGGACCAACAGACAGGTGATACAGAAGAAACCGAAGTAGTTATGGACACGGAAACGGAAATAATTGAAGAGGATGCCCAAGGGGACCAACCAGACAAAGCGGTAGCCAGAGAAGAACCTAATTGGCAAGACATGATGAAATTTATGGCTGAACAATTTAGAAAGCAGGAGGAAACTTCAAAGCAAACCAATAACAAAATAGATGAAAATTTTAAGAAGCAGGAGGAAAACTTGAGACAAACCAAGGAGGAAAATAAGGAAAATTTTAAGAAACAGGAAGAAAACTTGAGACAGACCAATGAGGAAAATAAAGAAAATTTTAGGAGACAGGAGGAAAAATTTGATAAAATAGATGAGAACTCAAGGAAACAAAATGAAACCTTGAGCGAAAAATTCGATAAAATAGATGAGAATTTTAAGAAACAGGAAGAGAACTCTAGGAAGCAAATGAAACTTTGAGGGATAGTTTAAAACAAATTGAGAAAATAAACGAAGAAAACTTAAAACAATTTGAGGGGAAAATGGAGAATTTCAAGAAGGAGATATGGGAAACTTTCGGGGAGAAGTTTGAAAATGTAAATACACTTAGCCAAAAAGCAGATACATACAAAGAGGAGACAAATAAACAAATGGACCATAGTTTCAATAATTTGGATGAAATGTTAGACAGCACTTCCGAAGGTATTATAGTGAGTCCAAACACAGAAGAGAGTAGAAAGAAAATAGAAATTACAGAATACCAAGGTGTAATGCCATCTGAAAATAAAAATAGCCACAACAAAAAGGATGTTCAAACCGTGGAAAAGAAGACCAAGAAAATAATAAAAACATGTAGAAAGAAAATAATAAATACAAGGGAAGAATGGGAGATGATTACAGGTGGATTAATTAATGTATTTAACCTTCCAATTAATGAACAAAGGGAATTAATTAAGTTTAGATCTCAATTAAATATGTCGACGATGAAAGTGTATCAGACAATATCAGTCGTATCTTCAAGACGGAATATAACGTTCAAATATTTGGCAAATAATCCAGAGGTAAAAGGGAATGAAATGAGATTAAATATGAGCAACTATGTTATGTTAGAGGAGATACAATACTTGTTAGTTAAAAAGGAACGAACTATGACGGGAGACCGATACTTAATTAAAGGTTTCGTAGCAGCAAAGTGGGAGAGCCGGATGATAAGGAGATTATCGAGGAGAGAAGTAATTCCGAACACCCCAGTAATCCGAGGAAGAGGAATAACTGAGTTAATGGACCATGGTTGACCTAAATAATCACAAACCAGAAAAGGGGACTGAAATTCTGAGAACCGACCCAGCAACCCATTGAATAGCGGAAGAAAACCCCAAAATTCAAAAAGCACGTAAGGACATCTTACTCAAGAATTTTAACATAAGGCCTATCAATAATGTTATATGCTATTAATTAATGGAAAAGAAGAAGGAATCAAGGAGAAGAAGAAATATATAAATAAATGCAAACAGCTACAGTATGAAGAATCCCAAAAGTGTTTAGTACTAGTCGCTAATTGACTACTACTTATAAGTTTTTTATTTTAATGTATTGACCGTAGAAATGTTCCGGCAATAATTTTTATGAGCAGGGATGAAGTTCCCCTGGTCTCAGAAGGTGTAAGGATGGACAGAGGAGTATGGACCCAGAGTGGCCACCCTACTGGTACCACCGCACAAGATAGGGAAAAATGTTAGGGAAATTGAATATTTAAGGGATAATAATTATAAAATAGCTGAAAAGAGTGATATTAGATTCCAGAAGTATAGATGAAGAAAATAGAAGGAAGATAGCAGACCGAAGCTTAATTGATGAAGATAATTTATAGAAGTAAATAGAAATGAGTGTTAAAACAAGTTTAATATGATTAGTGTGACCAGTCCTTATCAAATAAAATGTGGAAGTACCACTACCCAGAAATAAATAATTGATGAATTTGCCTCCAAGAGAGAGAGAGTAGAGTAAGAAAACAGCAATTACCACCAGTCTGAATTACCAGTCAGAGTTTACAACCAGTTTGAAAATGAAACACTATTATGAAGATAAAACCAAGACTATTAGGTGAATGGAAATATTCAACAATTTATTTTTAATAAACAAGTAATACCAAAATAAATTTGTTCTAGTGGCTTTATGTAACGTTACATAATCCGGTCCCAATAAATTAAATCATGATAACATAAAGGTCAGAAATGGGTAACCTATAACTAGCTCTAAATTAAAGTATATCACTAAACATGATAAACAATTCGAGTGATATATGGTGCAAAGTGAGTTATAGTGTACCCATTGAGGTAAAAAATAAAAGTGAAGGTAACTTATTACAGAACTGTGCTGTAGGTTTGGAAATTATAAAACTATGAGAGTAGGCTATAATACTACTAACTGATTTTGTATTTTATTTGTTTATTGTAATATTTATATTGTATGAACAACCAATTGTTATACCTAAGTTCATGTTATATTTTTTTCAAATATTTGTTTTATAATATAAGATAACCCAGGGTTAGTTTTAAAAAACATAAAAATTTAAATATAAAAGGATAATAAAAAATTAAAATAATACTATGAGGGAAATGGCAGCAGGAAGTAGTGCAGTGTAGGAATACTATGAGAGACTAATAAATAATATATATAAATTTATTTAAAGATAATAAAATTATCAAATACTTATATACAAGGTCATAAGAAAATGAACAAAAACTTATTATGTAAACCAAATTGATAAAGAAACCGGAATGGAAAAGAATTATTTTCGGTAAATAAAATATAAATTTATAATAATTACAAACTGCCTGTATAATAAAAATACTATGGGTTACTAACAGTGACGAGAATAACAAGTATTGTTATTAATAATAATTTTTGGAATAAAACCATAGAGTTGAAGAAATGATGCTACTACAATTATAATAAAAATAACCTTTTTGGAACTTTGGAGGAGTGAAAATTAATACAAAATTAACAAGCAACATGACCACTATATAATCATCCATGATTTATCAAAATTAAATGGTTATACTCCTTAATAAACAGTGAAAGAAACCCTTCTGATGATTCAACCTGGTTTCGCCATAGTTCTAGTTGACGATCGAAAATGCGCCAGACGGTAAGGAAATTATAACGCAAGACGGACCTCACCAGAGAAAAAGCTTCATTCCAGTAAGAACCATACGGAGCGAGGTAATATAAACATTTCGTTTAATAGTTCAAGAAGAAAACGCATTCCGAATGTTGATATCGAACACAAAATAGTCATTTAATCACATGTTTTTTAAAGTAAACAAAAGCACGCTGCTCTCTTGCGGACATTCCTGGAACTACATACTAAACGAAAAATAAACAAATTTATTTAATATTTTTTTTCGGTATTTGTAAAGCTTAGTAATTATCCATTTCTGACACTCTCGTAACAAAAAGAACTTACCCTGAACCCTGGGGAATTATTAAGAATTATATATTAATTGATGTTTTTTAAAATAGTGTAAAATTTGGTAAACAAATCCATATATGTTTTTTTCTTTAGACCATTCAATGTTTACTCTATGAAGTCGAGATTATGTTTTATTTAAGGAAAGATCAATTGTGATACTTGTATTTTGGTGGCAGGAAACAAAAAACCAATAATATAAATAAATAATATTATTGAAAAATTATATTGAATAATAAAGTGTTATAATTTTTGTAGTGGGTAGTTGTAATAGGTTTCAGCACAAAAACAGAAGAAATCAACACATCGGATCAGATTTTGCTATAGTGTAGGCTGGTTGAACTAAGCGTAGAAACTTATCTCACAATCAGCTGATTTAAATCACAGCGAACAATTTGAAAAAATCCGGAATCGTCTAAACCGAGTGTAAATAATTGGTACTTACTCTCTCTTCTTCATAAGGCTGAACAACTTCCCTCCTTGACCGCAAATCACACACTCTCGATTTCTGTTTAGATTGAGTAACACATTAAAAAAATCCTTTATTTATTTTTTTAAAAAAACGTCAGTTATTATAATTCATAAGTGGCGATGCGGAGAGGCGGAAACTTTAATATCTCAAAACGCTACGTTACAGATTTGGCGCATAACAACATTGGGAGCTTAATTAAATAAGACGAACACCCAATAAACCACATACAAAGTTTTCGCTATTACCTTTACAAAAACCGCGACGTTACAAGATTGACGCATACAACGTGGGGCATATAATATAACTCTACTATACCTCACTGCGTTACGTTACAAGTTTGGCGAACCCAATAGTGGGGCTTGACTAAAGGTGGACGTTTCGCTAGTACCTCATAACCGCGACGTTACAAGTTTGGCGCTCAACGTAAAAGGGCGGTAATTAGAAAATAATTTTGATATTTAATAAAAATATATACCAAAAAATCTAATTATCGTTGGCAGTTATG
Organism: Magicicada septendecula; assembly: GCA_034769895.1. Taxonomy (NCBI): domain Eukaryota; kingdom Metazoa; phylum Arthropoda; class Insecta; order Hemiptera; family Cicadidae; genus Magicicada; species Magicicada septendecula. Next base: position 1,154,125,800 of record CM068367.1, read on the forward strand.
AGAAAACAAGAAATGCATAATACCCGAGGCAAATCGAAGAAGAGGGCAGAAGAGAAGGAGAAGGAAGAAGGTGGACAGGAACAAGAAATAGAATTAGTCACGGACAGTGAAATGGACCAACAGACAGGTGATACAGAAGAAACCGAAGTAGTTATGGACACGGAAACGGAAATAATTGAAGAGGATGCCCAAGGGGACCAACCAGACAAAGCGGTAGCCAGAGAAGAACCTAATTGGCAAGACATGATGAAATTTATGGCTGAACAATTTAGAAAGCAGGAGGAAACTTCAAAGCAAACCAATAACAAAATAGATGAAAATTTTAAGAAGCAGGAGGAAAACTTGAGACAAACCAAGGAGGAAAATAAGGAAAATTTTAAGAAACAGGAAGAAAACTTGAGACAGACCAATGAGGAAAATAAAGAAAATTTTAGGAGACAGGAGGAAAAATTTGATAAAATAGATGAGAACTCAAGGAAACAAAATGAAACCTTGAGCGAAAAATTCGATAAAATAGATGAGAATTTTAAGAAACAGGAAGAGAACTCTAGGAAGCAAAATGAAACTTTGAGGGATAGTTTAAAACAAATTGAGAAAATAAACGAAGAAAACTTAAAACAATTTGAGGGGAAAATGGAGAATTTCAAGAAGGAGATATGGGAAACTTTCGGGGAGAAGTTTGAAAATGTAAATACACTTAGCCAAAAAGCAGATACATACAAAGAGGAGACAAATAAACAAATGGACCATAGTTTCAATAATTTGGATGAAATGTTAGACAGCACTTCCGAAGGTATTATAGTGAGTCCAAACACAGAAGAGAGTAGAAAGAAAATAGAAATTACAGAATACCAAGGTGTAATGCCATCTGAAAATAAAAATAGCCACAACAAAAAGGATGTTCAAACCGTGGAAAAGAAGACCAAGAAAATAATAAAAACATGTAGAAAGAAAATAATAAATACAAGGGAAGAATGGGAGATGATTACAGGTGGATTAATTAATGTATTTAACCTTCCAATTAATGAACAAAGGGAATTAATTAAGTTTAGATCTCAATTAAATATGTCGACGATGAAAGTGTATCAGACAATATCAGTCGTATCTTCAAGACGGAATATAACGTTCAAATATTTGGCAAATAATCCAGAGGTAAAAGGGAATGAAATGAGATTAAATATGAGCAACTATGTTATGTTAGAGGAGATACAATACTTGTTAGTTAAAAAGGAACGAACTATGACGGGAGACCGATACTTAATTAAAGGTTTCGTAGCAGCAAAGTGGGAGAGCCGGATGATAAGGAGATTATCGAGGAGAGAAGTAATTCCGAACACCCCAGTAATCCGAGGAAGAGGAATAACTGAGTTAATGGACCATGGTTGACCTAAATAATCACAAACCAGAAAAGGGGACTGAAATTCTGAGAACCGACCCAGCAACCCATTGAATAGCGGAAGAAAACCCCAAAATTCAAAAAGCACGTAAGGACATCTTACTCAAGAATTTTAACATAAGGCCTATCAATAATGTTATATGCTATTAATTAATGGAAAAGAAGAAGGAATCAAGGAGAAGAAGAAATATATAAATAAATGCAAACAGCTACAGTATGAAGAATCCCAAAAGTGTTTAGTACTAGTCGCTAATTGACTACTACTTATAAGTTTTTTATTTTAATGTATTGACCGTAGAAATGTTCCGGCAATAATTTTTATGAGCAGGGATGAAGTTCCCCTGGTCTCAGAAGGTGTAAGGATGGACAGAGGAGTATGGACCCAGAGTGGCCACCCTACTGGTACCACCGCACAAGATAGGGAAAAATGTTAGGGAAATTGAATATTTAAGGGATAATAATTATAAAATAGCTGAAAAGAGTGATATTAGATTCCAGAAGTATAGATGAAGAAAATAGAAGGAAGATAGCAGACCGAAGCTTAATTGATGAAGATAATTTATAGAAGTAAATAGAAATGAGTGTTAAAACAAGTTTAATATGATTAGTGTGACCAGTCCTTATCAAATAAAATGTGGAAGTACCACTACCCAGAAATAAATAATTGATGAATTTGCCTCCAAGAGAGAGAGAGTAGAGTAAGAAAACAGCAATTACCACCAGTCTGAATTACCAGTCAGAGTTTACAACCAGTTTGAAAATGAAACACTATTATGAAGATAAAACCAAGACTATTAGGTGAATGGAAATATTCAACAATTTATTTTTAATAAACAAGTAATACCAAAATAAATTTGTTCTAGTGGGGGGGCTTTATGTAACGTTACATAATCCGGTCCCAATAAATTAAATCATGATAACATAAAGGTCAGAAATGGGTAACCTATAACTAGCTCTAAATTAAAGTATATCACTAAACATGATAAACAATTCGAGTGATATATGGTGCAAAGTGAGTTATAGTGTACCCATTGAGGTAAAAAATAAAAGTGAAGGTAACTTATTACAGAACTGTGCTGTAGGTTTGGAAATTATAAAACTATGAGAGTAGGCTATAATACTACTAACTGATTTTGTATTTTATTTGTTTATTGTAATATTTATATTGTATGAACAACCAATTGTTATACCTAAGTTCATGTTATATTTTTTTCAAATATTTGTTTTATAATATAAGATAACCCAGGGTTAGTTTTAAAAAACATAAAAATTTAAATATAAAAGGATAATAAAAAATTAAAATAATACTATGAGGGAAATGGCAGCAGGAAGTAGTGCAGTGTAGGAATACTATGAGAGACTAATAAATAATATATATAAATTTATTTAAAGATAATAAAATTATCAAATACTTATATACAAGGTCATAAGAAAATGAACAAAAACTTATTATGTAAACCAAATTGATAAAGAAACCGGAATGGAAAAGAATTATTTTCGGTAAATAAAATATAAATTTATAATAATTACAAACTGCCTGTATAATAAAAATACTATGGGTTACTAACAGTGACGAGAATAACAAGTATTGTTATTAATAATAATTTTTGGAATAAAACCATAGAGTTGAAGAAATGATGCTACTACAATTATAATAAAAATAACCTTTTTGGAACTTTGGAGGAGTGAAAATTAATACAAAATTAACAAGCAACATGACCACTATATAATCATCCATGATTTATCAAAATTAAATGGTTATACTCCTTAATAAACAGTGAAAGAAACCCTTCTGATGATTCAACCTGGTTTCGCCATAGTTCTAGTTGACGATCGAAAATGCGCCAGACGGTAAGGAAATTATAACGCAAGACGGACCTCACCAGAGAAAAAGCTTCATTCCAGTAAGAACCATACGGAGCGAGGTAATATAAACATTTCGTTTAATAGTTCAAGAAGAAAACGCATTCCGAATGTTGATATCGAACACAAAATAGTCATTTAATCACATGTTTTTTAAAGTAAACAAAAGCACGCTGCTCTCTTGCGGACATTCCTGGAACTACATACTAAACGAAAAATAAACAAATTTATTTAATATTTTTTTTCGGTATTTGTAAAGCTTAGTAATTATCCATTTCTGACACTCTCGTAACAAAAAGAACTTACCCTGAACCCTGGGGAATTATTAAGAATTATATATTAATTGATGTTTTTTAAAATAGTGTAAAATTTGGTAAACAAATCCATATATGTTTTTTTCTTTAGACCATTCAATGTTTACTCTATGAAGTCGAGATTATGTTTTATTTAAGGAAAGATCAATTGTGATACTTGTATTTTGGTGGCAGGAAACAAAAAACCAATAATATAAATAAATAATATTATTGAAAAATTATATTGAATAATAAAGTGTTATAATTTTTGTAGTGGGTAGTTGTAATAGGTTTCAGCACAAAAACAGAAGAAATCAACACATCGGATCAGATTTTGCTATAGTGTAGGCTGGTTGAACTAAGCGTAGAAACTTATCTCACAATCAGCTGATTTAAATCACAGCGAACAATTTGAAAAAATCCGGAATCGTCTAAACCGAGTGTAAATAATTGGTACTTACTCTCTCTTCTTCATAAGGCTGAACAACTTCCCTCCTTGACCGCAAATCACACACTCTCGATTTCTGTTTAGATTGAGTAACACATTAAAAAAATCCTTTATTTATTTTTTTAAAAAAACGTCAGTTATTATAATTCATAAGTGGCGATGCGGAGAGGCGGAAACTTTAATATCTCAAAACGCTACGTTACAGATTTGGCGCATAACAACATTGGGAGCTTAATTAAATAAGACGAACATCCAATAAACCACATACAAAGTTTTCGCTATTACCTTTACAAAAACCGCGACGTTACAAGATTGACGCATACAACGTGGGGCATATAATATAACTCTACTATACCTCACTGCGTTACGTTACAAGTTTGGCGAACCCAATAGTGGGGCTTGACTAAAGGTGGACGTTTCGCTAGTACCTCATAACCGCGACGTTACAAGTTTGGCGCTCAACGTAAAAGGGCGGTAATTAGAAAATAATTTTGATATTTAATAAAAATATATACCAAAAAATCTAATTATCGTTGGCAGTTATGAGAAAACAAGAAATGCATAATACCCGAGGCAAATCGAAGAAGAGGGCAGAAGAGAAGGAGAAGGAAGAAGGTGGACAGGAACAAGAAATAGAATTAGTCACGGACAGTGAAATGGACCAACAGACAGGTGATACAGAAGAAACCGAAGTAGTTATGGACACGGAAACGGAAATAATTGAAGAGGATGCCCAAGGGGACCAACCAGACAAAGCGGTAGCCAGAGAAGAACCTAATTGGCAAGACATGATGAAATTTATGGCTGAACAATTTAGAAAGCAGGAGGAAACTTCAAAGCAAACCAATAACAAAATAGATGAAAATTTTAAGAAGCAGGAGGAAAACTTGAGACAAACCAAGGAGGAAAATAAGGAAAATTTTAAGAAACAGGAAGAAAACTTGAGACAGACCAATGAGGAAAATAAAGAAAATTTTAGGAGACAGGAGGAAAAATTTGATAAAATAGATGAGAACTCAAGGAAACAAAATGAAACCTTGAGCGAAAAATTCGATAAAATAGATGAGAATTTTAAGAAACAGGAAGAGAACTCTAGGAAGCAAAATGAAACTTTGAGGGATAGTTTAAAACAAATTGAGAAAATAAACGAAGAAAACTTAAAACAATTTGAGGGGAAAATGGAGAATTTCAAGAAGGAGATATGGGAAACTTTCGGGGAGAAGTTTGAAAATGTAAATACACTTAGCCAAAAAGCAGATACATACAAAGAGGAGACAAATAAACAAATGGACCATAGTTTCAATAATTTGGATGAAATGTTAGACAGCACTTCCGAAGGTATTATAGTGAGTCCAAACACAGAAGAGAGTAGAAAGAAAATAGAAATTACAGAATACCAAGGTGTAATGCCATCTGAAAATAAAAATAGCCACAACAAAAAGGATGTTCAAACCGTGGAAAAGAAGACCAAGAAAATAATAAAAACATGTAGAAAGAAAATAATAAATACAAGGGAAGAATGGGAGATGATTACAGGTGGATTAATTAATGTATTTAACCTTCCAATTAATGAACAAAGGGAATTAATTAAGTTTAGATCTCAATTAAATATGTCGACGATGAAAGTGTATCAGACAATATCAGTCGTATCTTCAAGACGGAATATAACGTTCAAATATTTGGCAAATAATCCAGAGGTAAAAGGGAATGAAATGAGATTAAATATGAGCAACTATGTTATGTTAGAGGAGATACAATACTTGTTAGTTAAAAAGGAACGAACTATGACGGGAGACCGATACTTAATTAAAGGTTTCGTAGCAGCAAAGTGGGAGAGCCGGATGATAAGGAGATTATCGAGGAGAGAAGTAATTCCGAACACCCCAGTAATCCGAGGAAGAGGAATAACTGAGTTAATGGACCATGGTTGACCTAAATAATCACAAACCAGAAAAGGGGACTGAAATTCTGAGAACCGACCCAGCAACCCATTGAATAGCGGAAGAAAACCCCAAAATTCAAAAAGCACGTAAGGACATCTTACTCAAGAATTTTAACATAAGGCCTATCAATAATGTTATATGCTATTAATTAATGGAAAAGAAGAAGGAATCAAGGAGAAGAAGAAATATATAAATAAATGCAAACAGCTACAGTATGAAGAATCCCAAAAGTGTTTAGTACTAGTCGCTAATTGACTACTACTTATAAGTTTTTTATTTTAATGTATTGACCGTAGAAATGTTCCGGCAATAATTTTTATGAGCAGGGATGAAGTTCCCCTGGTCTCAGAAGGTGTAAGGATGGACAGAGGAGTATGGACCCAGAGTGGCCACCCTACTGGTACCACCGCACAAGATAGGGAAAAATGTTAGGGAAATTGAATATTTAAGGGATAATAATTATAAAATAGCTGAAAAGAGTGATATTAGATTCCAGAAGTATAGATGAAGAAAATAGAAGGAAGATAGCAGACCGAAGCTTAATTGATGAAGATAATTTATAGAAGTAAATAGAAATGAGTGTTAAAACAAGTTTAATATGATTAGTGTGACCAGTCCTTATCAAATAAAATGTGGAAGTACCACTACCCAGAAATAAATAATTGATGAATTTGCCTCCAAGAGAGAGAGAGTAGAGTAAGAAAACAGCAATTACCACCAGTCTGAATTACCAGTCAGAGTTTACAACCAGTTTGAAAATGAAACACTATTATGAAGATAAAACCAAGACTATTAGGTGAATGGAAATATTCAACAATTTATTTTTAATAAACAAGTAATACCAAAATAAATTTGTTCTAGTGGGGGGGCTTTATGTAACGTTACATAATCCGGTCCCAATAAATTAAATCATGATAACATAAAGGTCAGAAATGGGTAACCTATAACTAGCTCTAAATTAAAGTATATCACTAAACATGATAAACAATTCGAGTGATATATGGTGCAAAGTGAGTTATAGTGTACCCATTGAGGTAAAAAATAAAAGTGAAGGTAACTTATTACAGAACTGTGCTGTAGGTTTGGAAATTATAAAACTATGAGAGTAGGCTATAATACTACTAACTGATTTTGTATTTTATTTGTTTATTGTAATATTTATATTGTATGAACAACCAATTGTTATACCTAAGTTCATGTTATATTTTTTTCAAATATTTGTTTTATAATATAAGATAACCCAGGGTTAGTTTTAAAAAACATAAAAATTTAAATATAAAAGGATAATAAAAAATTAAAATAATACTATGAGGGAAATGGCAGCAGGAAGTAGTGCAGTGTAGGAATACTATGAGAGACTAATAAATAATATATATAAATTTATTTAAAGATAATAAAATTATCAAATACTTATATACAAGGTCATAAGAAAATGAACAAAAACTTATTATGTAAACCAAATTGATAAAGAAACCGGAATGGAAAAGAATTATTTTCGGTAAATAAAATATAAATTTATAATAATTACAAACTGCCTGTATAATAAAAATACTATGGGTTACTAACAGTGACGAGAATAACAAGTATTGTTATTAATAATAATTTTTGGAATAAAACCATAGAGTTGAAGAAATGATGCTACTACAATTATAATAAAAATAACCTTTTTGGAACTTTGGAGGAGTGAAAATTAATACAAAATTAACAAGCAACATGACCACTATATAATCATCCATGATTTATCAAAATTAAATGGTTATACTCCTTAATAAACAGTGAAAGAAACCCTTCTGATGATTCAACCTGGTTTCGCCATAGTTCTAGTTGACGATCGAAAATGCGCCAGACGGTAAGGAAATTATAACGCAAGACGGACCTCACCAGAGAAAAAGCTTCATTCCAGTAAGAACCATACGGAGCGAGGTAATATAAACATTTCGTTTAATAGTTCAAGAAGAAAACGCATTCCGAATGTTGATATCGAACACAAAATAGTCATTTAATCACATGTTTTTTAAAGTAAACAAAAGCACGCTGCTCTCTTGCGGACATTCCTGGAACTACATACTAAACGAAAAATAAACAAATTTATTTAATATTTTTTTTCGGTATTTGTAAAGCTTAGTAATTATCCATTTCTGACACTCTCGTAACAAAAAGAACTTACCCTGAACCCTGGGGAATTATTAAGAATTATATATTAATTGATGTTTTTTAAAATAGTGTAAAATTTGGTAAACAAATCCATATATGTTTTTTTCTTTAGACCATTCAATGTTTACTCTATGAAGTCGAGATTATGTTTTATTTAAGGAAAGATCAATTGTGATACTTGTATTTTGGTGGCAGGAAACAAAAAACCAATAATATAAATAAATAATATTATTGAAAAATTATATTGAATAATAAAGTGTTATAATTTTTGTAGTGGGTAGTTGTAATAGGTTTCAGCACAAAAACAGAAGAAATCAACACATCGGATCAGATTTTGCTATAGTGTAGGCTGGTTGAACTAAGCGTAGAAACTTATCTCACAATCAGCTGATTTAAATCACAGCGAACAATTTGAAAAAATCCGGAATCGTCTAAACCGAGTGTAAATAATTGGTACTTACTCTCTCTTCTTCATAAGGCTGAACAACTTCCCTCCTTGACCGCAAATCACACACTCTCGATTTCTGTTTAGATTGAGTAACACATTAAAAAAATCCTTTATTTATTTTTTAAAAAAAACGTCAGTTATTATAATTCATAAGTGGCGATGCGGAGAGGCGGAAACTTTAATATCTCAAAACGCTACGTTACAGATTTGGCGCATAACAACATTGGGAGCTTAATTAAATAAGACGAACACCCAATAAACCACATACAAAGTTTTCGCTATTACCTTTACAAAAACCGCGACGTTACAAGATTGACGCATACAACGTGGGGCATATAATATAACTCTACTATACCTCACTGCGTTACGTTACAAGTTTGGCGAACCCAATAGTGGGGCTTGACTAAAGGTGGACGTTTCGCTAGTACCTCATAACCGCGACGTTACAAGTTTGGCGCTCAACGTAAAAGGGCGGTAATTAGAAAATAATTTTGATATTTAATAAAAATATATACCAAAAAATCTAATTATCGTTGGCAGTTATGAGAAAACAAGAAATGCATAATACCCGAGGCAAATCGAAGAAGAGGGCAGAAGAGAAGGAGAAGGAAGAAGGTGGACAGGAACAAGAAATAGAATTAGTCACGGACAGTGAAATGGACCAACAGACAGGTGATACAGAAGAAACCGAAGTAGTTATGGACACGGAAACGGAAATAATTGAAGAGGATGCCCAAGGGGACCAACCAGACAAAGCGGTAGCCAGAGAAGAACCTAATTGGCAAGACATGATGAAATTTATGGCTGAACAATTTAGAAAGCAGGAGGAAACTTCAAAGCAAACCAATAACAAAATAGATGAAAATTTTAAGAAGCAGGAGGAAAACTTGAGACAAACCAAGGAGGAAAATAAGGAAAATTTTAAGAAACAGGAAGAAAACTTGAGACAGACCAATGAGGAAAATAAAGAAAATTTTAGGAGACAGGAGGAAAAATTTGATAAAATAGATGAGAACTCAAGGAAACAAAATGAAACCTTGAGCGAAAAATTCGATAAAATAGATGAGAATTTTAAGAAACAGGAAGAGAACTCTAGGAAGCAAAATGAAACTTTGAGGGATAGTTTAAAACAAATTGAGAAAATAAACGAAGAAAACTTAAAACAATTTGAGGGGAAAATGGAGAATTTCAAGAAGGAGATATGGGAAACTTTCGGGGAGAAGTTTGAAAATGTAAATACACTTAGCCAAAAAGCAGATACATACAAAGAGGAGACAAATAAACAAATGGACCATAGTTTCAATAATTTGGATGAAATGTTAGACAGCACTTCCGAAGGTATTATAGTGAGTCCAAACACAGAAGAGAGTAGAAAGAAAATAGAAATTACAGAATACCAAGGTGTAATGCCATCTGAAAATAAAAATAGCCACAACAAAAAGGATGTTCAAACCGTGGAAAAGAAGACCAAGAAAATAATAAAAACATGTAGAAAGAAAATAATAAATACAAGGGAAGAATGGGAGATGATTACAGGTGGATTAATTAATGTATTTAACCTTCCAATTAATGAACAAAGGGAATTAATTAAGTTTAGATCTCAATTAAATATGTCGACGATGAAAGTGTATCAGACAATATCAGTCGTATCTTCAAGACGGAATATAACGTTCAAATATTTGGCAAATAATCCAGAGGTAAAAGGGAATGAAATGAGATTAAATATGAGCAACTATGTTATGTTAGAGGAGATACAATACTTGTTAGTTAAAAAGGAACGAACTATGACGGGAGACCGATACTTAATTAAAGGTTTCGTAGCAGCAAAGTGGGAGAGCCGGATGATAAGGAGATTATCGAGGAGAGAAGTAATTCCGAACACCCCAGTAATCCGAGGAAGAGGAATAACTGAGTTAATGGACCATGGTTGACCTAAATAATCACAAACCAGAAAAGGGGACTGAAATTCTGAGAACCGACCCAGCAACCCATTGAATAGCGGAAGAAAACCCCAAAATTCAAAAAGCACGTAAGGACATCTTACTCAAGAATTTTAACATAAGGCCTATCAATAATGTTATATGCTATTAATTAATGGAAAAGAAGAAGGAATCAAGGAGAAGAAGAAATATATAAATAAATGCAAACAGCTACAGTATGAAGAATCCCAAAAGTGTTTAGTACTAGTCGCTAATTGACTACTACTTATAAGTTTTTTATTTTAATGTATTGACCGTAGAAATGTTCCGGCAATAATTTTTATGAGCAGGGATGAAGTTCCCCTGGTCTCAGAAGGTGTAAGGATGGACAGAGGAGTATGGACCCAGAGTGGCCACCCTACTGGTACCACCGCACAAGATAGGGAAAAATGTTAGGGAAATTGAATATTTAAGGGATAATAATTATAAAATAGCTGAAAAGAGTGATATTAGATTCCAGAAGTATAGATGAAGAAAATAGAAGGAAGATAGCAGACCGAAGCTTAATTGATGAAGATAATTTATAGAAGTAAATAGAAATGAGTGTTAAAACAAGTTTAATATGATTAGTGTGACCAGTCCTTATCAAATAAAATGTGGAAGTACCACTACCCAGAAATAAATAATTGATGAATTTGCCTCCAAGAGAGAGAGAGTAGAGTAAGAAAACAGCAATTACCACCAGTCTGAATTACCAGTCAGAGTTTACAACCAGTTTGAAAATGAAACACTATTATGAAGATAAAACCAAGACTATTAGGTGAATGGAAATATTCAACAATTTATTTTTAATAAACAAGTAATACCAAAATAAATTTGTTCTAGTGGGGGGGCTTTATGTAACGTTACATAATCCGGTCCCAATAAATTAAATCATGATAACATAAAGGTCAGAAATGGGTAACCTATAACTAGCTCTAAATTAAAGTATATCACTAAACATGATAAACAATTCGAGTGATATATGGTGCAAAGTGAGTTATAGTGTACCCATTGAGGTAAAAAATAAAAGTGAAGGTAACTTATTACAGAACTGTGCTGTAGGTTTGGAAATTATAAAACTATGAGAGTAGGCTATAATACTACTAACTGATTTTGTATTTTATTTGTTTATTGTAATATTTATATTGTATGAACAACCAATTGTTATACCTAAGTTCATGTTATATTTTTTTCAAATATTTGTTTTATAATATAAGATAACCCAGGGTTAGTTTTAAAAAACATAAAAATTTAAATATAAAAGGATAATAAAAAATTAAAATAATACTATGAGGGAAATGGCAGCAGGAAGTAGTGCAGTGTAGGAATACTATGAGAGACTAATAAATAATATATATAAATTTATTTAAAGATAATAAAATTATCAAATACTTATATACAAGGTCATAAGAAAATGAACAAAAACTTATTATGTAAACCAAATTGATAAAGAAACCGGAATGGAAAAGAATTATTTTCGGTAAATAAAATATAAATTTATAATAATTACAAACTGCCTGTATAATAAAAATACTATGGGTTACTAACAGTGACGAGAATAACAAGTATTGTTATTAATAATAATTTTTGGAATAAAACCATAGAGTTGAAGAAATGATGCTACTACAATTATAATAAAAATAACCTTTTTGGAACTTTGGAGGAGTGAAAATTAATACAAAATTAACAAGCAACATGACCACTATATAATCATCCATGATTTATCAAAATTAAATGGTTATACTCCTTAATAAACAGTGAAAGAAACCCTTCTGATGATTCAACCTGGTTTCGCCATAGTTCTAGTTGACGATCGAAAATGCGCCAGACGGTAAGGAAATTATAACGCAAGACGGACCTCACCAGAGAAAAAGCTTCATTCCAGTAAGAACCATACGGAGCGAGGTAATATAAACATTTCGTTTAATAGTTCAAGAAGAAAACGCATTCCGAATGTTGATATCGAACACAAAATAGTCATTTAATCACATGTTTTTTAAAGTAAACAAAAGCACGCTGCTCTCTTGCGGACATTCCTGGAACTACATACTAAACGAAAAATAAACAAATTTATTTAATATTTTTTTTCGGTATTTGTAAAGCTTAGTAATTATCCATTTCTGACACTCTCGTAACAAAAAGAACTTACCCTGAACCCTGGGGAATTATTAAGAATTATATATTAATTGATGTTTTTTAAAATAGTGTAAAATTTGGTAAACAAATCCATATATGTTTTTTTCTTTAGACCATTCAATGTTTACTCTATGAAGTCGAGATTATGTTTTATTTAAGGAAAGATCAATTGTGATACTTGTATTTTGGTGGCAGGAAACAAAAAACCAATAATATAAATAAATAATATTATTGAAAAATTATATTGAATAATAAAGTGTTATAATTTTTGTAGTGGGTAGTTGTAATAGGTTTCAGCACAAAAACAGAAGAAATCAACACATCGGATCAGATTTTGCTATAGTGTAGGCTGGTTGAACTAAGCGTAGAAACTTATCTCACAATCAGCTGATTTAAATCACAGCGAACAATTTGAAAAAATCCGGAATCGTCTAAACCGAGTGTAAATAATTGGTACTTACTCTCTCTTCTTCATAAGGCTGAACAACTTCCCTCCTTGACCGCAAATCACACACTCTCGATTTCTGTTTAGATTGAGTAACACATTAAAAAAATCCTTTATTTATTTTTTTAAAAAAACGTCAGTTATTATAATTCATAAGTGGCGACTGCAGAGAGGCGGAAACTTTAATATCTCAAAACGCTACGTTACAGATTTGGCGCATAACAACATTGGGAGCTTAATTAAATAAGACGAACACCCAATAAACCACATACAAAGTTTTCGCTATTACCTCTACAAAAACCGCGACGTTACAAGATTGACGCATACAACGTGGGGCATATAATATAACTCTACTATACCTCACTGCGTTACGTTACAAGTTTGGCGAACCCAATAGTGGGGCTTGACTAAAGGTGGACGTTTCGCTAGTACCTCATAACCGCGACGTTACAAGTTTGGCGCTCAACGTAAAAGGGCGGTAATTAGAAAATAATTTTGATATTTAATAAAAATATATACCAAAAAATCTAATTATCGTTGGCAGTTATGAGAAAACAAGAAATGCATAATACCCGAGGCAAATCGAAGAAGAGGGCAGAAGAGAAGGAGAAGGAAGAAGGTGGACAGGAACAAGAAATAGAATTAGTCACGGACAGTGAAATGGACCAACAGACAGGTGATACAGAAGAAACCGAAGTAGTTATGGACACGGAAACGGAAATAATTGAAGAGGATGCCCAAGGGGACCAACCAGACAAAGCGGTAGCCAGAGAAGAACCTAATTGGCAAGACATGATGAAATTTATGGCTGAACAATTTAGAAAGCAGGAGGAAACTTCAAAGCAAACCAATAACAAAATAGATGAAAATTTTAAGAAGCAGGAGGAAAACTTGAGACAAACCAAGGAGGAAAATAAGGAAAATTTTAAGAAACAGGAAGAAAACTTGAGACAGACCAATGAGGAAAATAAAGAAAATTTTAGGAGACAGGAGGAAAAATTTTATAAAATAGATGAGAACTCAAGGAAACAAAATGAAACCTTGAGCGAAAAATTCGATAAAATAGATGAGAATTTTAAGAAACAGGAAGAGAACTCTAGGAAGCAAAATGAAACTTTGAGGGATAGTTTAAAACAAATTGAGAAAATAAACGAAGAAAACTTAAAACAATTTGAGGGGAAAATGGAGAATTTCAAGAAGGAGATATGGGAAACTTTCGGGGAGAAGTTTGAAAATGTAAATACACTTAGCCAAAAAGCAGATACATACAAAGAGGAGACAAATAAACAAATGGACCATAGTTTCAATAATTTGGATGAAATGTTAGACAGCACTTCCGAAGGTATTATAGTGAGTCCAAACACAGAAGAGAGTAGAAAGAAAATAGAAATTACAGAATACCAAGGTGTAATGCCATCTGAAAATAAAAATAGCCACAACAAAAAGGATGTTCAAACCGTGGAAAAGAAGACCAAGAAAATAATAAAAACATGTAGAAAGAAAATAATAAATACAAGGGAAGAATGGGAGATGATTACAGGTGGATTAATTAATGTATTTAACCTTCCAATTAATGAACAAAGGGAATTAATTAAGTTTAGATCTCAATTAAATATGTCGACGATGAAAGTGTATCAGACAATATCAGTCGTATCTTCAAGACGGAATATAACGTTCAAATATTTGGCAAATAATCCAGAGGTAAAAGGGAATGAAATGAGATTAAATATGAGCAACTATGTTATGTTAGAGGAGATACAATACTTGTTAGTTAAAAAGGAACGAACTATGACGGGAGACCGATACTTAATTAAAGGTTTCGTAGCAGCAAAGTGGGAGAGCCGGATGATAAGGAGATTATCGAGGAGAGAAGTAATTCCGAACACCCCAGTAATCTGAGGAAGAGGAATAACTGAGTTAATGGACCATGGTTGACCTAAATAATCACAAACCAGAAAAGGGGACTGAAATTCTGAGAACCGACCCAGCAACCCATTGAATAGCGGAAGAAAACCCCAAAATTCAAAAAGCACGTAAGGACATCTTACTCAAGAATTTTAACATAAGGCCTATCAATAATGTTATATGCTATTAATTAATGGAAAAGAAGAAGGAATCAAGGAGAAGAAGAAATATATAAATAAATGCAAACAGCTACAGTATGAAGAATCCCAAAAGTGTTTAGTACTAGTCGCTAATTGACTACTACTTATAAGTTTTTTATTTTAATGTATTGACCGTAGAAATGTTCCGGCAATAATTTTTATGAGCAGGGATGAAGTTCCCCTGGTCTCAGAAGGTGTAAGGATGGACAGAGGAGTATGGACCCAGAGTGGCCACCCTACTGGTACCACCGCACAAGATAGGGAAAAATGTTAGGGAAATTGAATATTTAAGGGATAATAATTATAAAATAGCTGAAAAGAGTGATATTAGATTCCAGAAGTATAGATGAAGAAAATAGAAGGAAGATAGCAGACCGAAGCTTAATTGATGAAGATAATTTATAGAAGTAAATAGAAATGAGTGTTAAAACAAGTTTAATATGATTAGTGTGACCAGTCCTTATCAAATAAAATGTGGAAGTACCACTACCCAGAAATAAATAATTGATGAATTTGCCTCCAAGAGAGAGAGAGTAGAGTAAGAAAACAGCAATTACCACCAGTCTGAATTACCAGTCAGAGTTTACAACCAGTTTGAAAATGAAACACTATTATGAAGATAAAACCAAGACTATTAGGTGAATGGAAATAATCAACAATTTATTTTTAATAAACAAGTAATACCAAAATAAATTTGTTCTAGTGGGGGGGCTTTATGTAACGTTACATAATCCGGTCCCAATAAATTAAATCATGATAACATAAAGGTCAGAAGTGGGTAACCTATAACTAGCTCTAAATTAAAGTATATCACTAAACATGATAAACAATTCGAGTGATATATGGTGCAAAGTGAGTTATAGTGTACCCATTGAGGTAAAAAATAAAAGTGAAGGTAACTTATTACAGAACTGTGCTGTAGGTTTGGAAATTATAAAACTATGAGAGTAGGCTATAATACTACTAACTGATTTTGTATTTTATTTGTTTATTGTAATATTTATATTGTATGAACAACCAATTGTTATACCTAAGTTCATGTTATATTTTTTTCAAATATTTGTTTTATAATATAAGATAACCCAGGGTTAGTTTTAAAAAACATAAAAATTTAAATATAAAAGGATAATAAAAAATTAAAATAATACTATGAGGGAAATGGCAGCAGGAAGTAGTGCAGTGTAGGAATACTATGAGAGACTAATAAATAATATATATAAATTTATTTAAAGATAATAAAATTATCAAATACTTATATACAAGGTCATAAGAAAATGAACAAAAACTTATTATGTAAACCAAATTGATAAAGAAACCGGAATGGAAAAGAATTATTTTCGGTAAATAAAATATAAATTTATAATAATTACAAACTGCCTGTATAATAAAAATACTATGGGTTACTAACAGTGACGAGAATAACAAGTATTGTTATTAATAATAATTTTTGGAATAAAACCATAGAGTTGAAGAAATGATGCTACTACAATTATAATAAAAATAACCTTTTTGGAACTTTGGAGGAGTGAAAATTAATACAAAATTAACAAGCAACATGACCACTATATAATCATCCATGATTTATCAAAATTAAATGGTTATACTCCTTAATAAACAGTGAAAGAAACCCTTCTGATGATTCAACCTGGTTTCGCCATAGTTCTAGTTGACGATCGAAAATGCGCCAGACGGTAAGGAAATTATAACGCAAGACGGACCTCACCAGAGAAAAAGCTTCATTCCAGTAAGAACCATACGGAGCGAGGTAATATAAACATTTCGTTTAATAGTTCAAGAAGAAAACGCATTCCGAATGTTGATATCGAACACAAAATAGTCATTTAATCACATGTTTTTTAAAGTAAACAAAAGCACGCTGCTCTCTTGCGGACATTCCTGGAACTACATACTAAACGAAAAATAAACAAATTTATTTAATATTTTTTTTCGGTATTTGTAAAGCTTAGTAATTATCCATTTCTGACACTCTCGTAACAAAAAGAACTTACCCTGAACCCTGGGGAATTATTAAGAATTATATATTAATTGATGTTTTTTAAAATAGTGTAAAATTTGGTAAACAAATCCATATATGTTTTTTTCTTTAGACCATTCAATGTTTACTCTATGAAGTCGAGATTATGTTTTATTTAAGGAAAGATCAATTGTGATACTTGTATTTTGGTGGCAGGAAACAAAAAACCAATAATATAAATAAATAATATTATTGAAAAATTATATTGAATAATAAAGTGTTATAATTTTTGTAGTGGGTAGTTGTAATAGGTTTCAGCACAAAAACAGAAGAAATCAACACATCGGATCAGATTTTGCTATAGTGTAGGCTGGTTGAACTAAGCGTAGAAACTTATCTCACAATCAGCTGATTTAAATCACAGCGAACAATTTGAAAAAATCCGGAATCGTCTAAACCGAGTGTAAATAATTGGTACTTACTCTCTCTTCTTCATAAGGCTGAACAACTTCCCTCCTTGACCGCAAATCACACACTCTCGATTTCTGTTTAGATTGAGTAACACATTAAAAAAATCCTTTATTTATTTTTTTAAAAAAACGTCAGTTATTATAATTCATAAGTGGCGACTGCGGAGAGGCGGAAACTTTAATATCTCAAAACGCTACGTTACAGATTTGGCGCATAACAACATTGGGAGCTTAATTAAATAAGACGAACACCCAATAAACCACATACAAAGTTTTCGCTATTACCTCTACAAAAACCGCGACGTTACAAGATTGACGCATACAACGTGGGGCATATAATATAACTCTACTATACCTCACTGCGTTACGTTACAAGTTTGGCGAACCCAATAGTGGGGCTTGACTAAAGGTGGACGTTTCGCTAGTACCTCATAACCGCGACGTTACAAGTTTGGCGCTCAACGTAAAAGGGCGGTAATTAGAAAATAATTTTGATATTTAATAAAAATATATACCAAAAAATCTAATTATCGTTGGCAGTTATGAGAAAACAAGAAATGCATAATACCCGAGGCAAATCGAAGAAGAGGGCAGAAGAGAAGGAGAAGGAAGAAGGTGGACAGGAACAAGAAATAGAATTAGTCACGGACAGTGAAATGGACCAACAGACAGGTGATACAGAAGAAACCGAAGTAGTTATGGACACGGAAACGGAAATAATTGAAGAGGATGCCCAAGGGGACCAACCAGACAAAGCGGTAGCCAGAGAAGAACCTAATTGGCAAGACATGATGAAATTTATGGCTGAACAATTTAGAAAGCAGGAGGAAACTTCAAAGCAAACCAATAACAAAATAGATGAAAATTTTAAGAAGCAGGAGGAAAACTTGAGACAAACCAAGGAGGAAAATAAGGAAAATTTTAAGAAACAGGAAGAAAACTTGAGACAGACCAATGAGGAAAATAAAGAAAATTTTAGGAGACAGGAGGAAAAATTTTATAAAATAGATGAGAACTCAAGGAAACAAAATGAAACCTTGAGCGAAAAATTCGATAAAATAGATGAGAATTTTAAGAAACAGGAAGAGAACTCTAGGAAGCAAAATGAAACTTTGAGGGATAGTTTAAAACAAATTGAGAAAATAAACGAAGAAAACTTAAAACAATTTGAGGGGAAAATGGAGAATTTCAAGAAGGAGATATGGGAAACTTTCGGGGAGAAGTTTGAAAATGTAAATACACTTAGCCAAAAAGCAGATACATACAAAGAGGAGACAAATAAACAAATGGACCATAGTTTCAATAATTTGGATGAAATGTTAGACAGCACTTCCGAAGGTATTATAGTGAGTCCAAACACAGAAGAGAGTAGAAAGAAAATAGAAATTACAGAATACCAAGGTGTAATGCCATCTGAAAATAAAAATAGCCACAACAAAAAGGATGTTCAAACCGTGGAAAAGAAGACCAAGAAAATAATAAAAACATGTAGAAAGAAAATAATAAATACAAGGGAAGAATGGGAGATGATTACAGGTGGATTAATTAATGTATTTAACCTTCCAATTAATGAACAAAGGGAATTAATTAAGTTTAGATCTCAATTAAATATGTCGACGATGAAAGTGTATCAGACAATATCAGTCGTATCTTCAAGACGGAATATAACGTTCAAATATTTGGCAAATAATCCAGAGGTAAAAGGGAATGAAATGAGATTAAATATGAGCAACTATGTTATGTTAGAGGAGATACAATACTTGTTAGTTAAAAAGGAACGAACTATGACGGGAGACCGATACTTAATTAAAGGTTTCGTAGCAGCAAAGTGGGAGAGCCGGATGATAAGGAGATTATCGAGGAGAGAAGTAATTCCGAACACCCCAGTAATCCGAGGAAGAGGAATAACTGAGTTAATGGACCATGGTTGACCTAAATAATCACAAACCAGAAAAGGGGACTGAAATTCTGAGAACCGACCCAGCAACCCATTGAATAGCGGAAGAAAACCCCAAAATTCAAAAAGCACGTAAGGACATCTTACTCAAGAATTTTAACATAAGGCCTATCAATAATGTTATATGCTATTAATTAATGGAAAAGAAGAAGGAATCAAGGAGAAGAAGAAATATATAAATAAATGCAAACAGCTACAGTATGAAGAATCCCAAAAGTGTTTAGTACTAGTCGCTAATTGACTACTACTTATAAGTTTTTTATTTTAATGTATTGACCGTAGAAATGTTCCGGCAATAATTTTTATGAGCAGGGATGAAGTTCCCCTGGTCTCAGAAGGTGTAAGGATGGACAGAGGAGTATGGACCCAGAGTGGCCACCCTACTGGTACCACCGCACAAGATAGGGAAAAATGTTAGGGAAATTGAATATTTAAGGGATAATAATTATAAAATAGCTGAAAAGAGTGATATTAGATTCCAGAAGTATAGATGAAGAAAATAGAAGGAAGATAGCAGACCGAAGCTTAATTGATGAAGATAATTTATAGAAGTAAATAGAAATGAGTGTTAAAACAAGTTTAATATGATTAGTGTGACCAGTCCTTATCAAATAAAATGTGGAAGTACCACTACCCAGAAATAAATAATTGATGAATTTGCCTCCAAGAGAGAGAGAGTAGAGTAAGAAAACAGCAATTACCACCAGTCTGAATTACCAGTCAGAGTTTACAACCAGTTTGAAAATGAAACACTATTATGAAGATAAAACCAAGACTATTAGGTGAATGGAAATATTCAACAATTTATTTTTAATAAACAAGTAATACCAAAATAAATTTGTTCTAGTGGGGGGGCTTTATGTAACGTTACATAATCCGGTCCCAATAAATTAAATCATGATAACATAAAGGTCAGAAATGGGTAACCTATAACTAGCTCTAAATTAAAGTATATCACTAAACATGATAAACAATTCGAGTGATATATGGTGCAAAGTGAGTTATAGTGTACCCATTGAGGTAAAAAATAAAAGTGAAGGTAACTTATTACAGAACTGTGCTGTAGGTTTGGAAATTATAAAACTATGAGAGTAGGCTATAATACTACTAACTGATTTTGTATTTTATTTGTTTATTGTAATATTTATATTGTATGAACAACCAATTGTTATACCTAAGTTCATGTTATATTTTTTTCAAATATTTGTTTTATAATATAAGATAACCCAGGGTTAGTTTTAAAAAACATAAAAATTTAAATATAAAAGGATAATAAAAAATTAAAATAATACTATGAGGGAAATGGCAGCAGGAAGTAGTGCAGTGTAGGAATACTATGAGAGACTAATAAATAATATATATAAATTTATTTAAAGATAATAAAATTATCAAATACTTATATACAAGGTCATAAGAAAATGAACAAAAACTTATTATGTAAACCAAATTGATAAAGAAACCGGAATGGAAAAGAATTATTTTCGGTAAATAAAATATAAATTTATAATAATTACAAACTGCCTGTATAATAAAAATACTATGGGTTACTAACAGTGACGAGAATAACAAGTATTGTTATTAATAATAATTTTTGGAATAAAACCATAGAGTTGAAGAAATGATGCTACTACAATTATAATAAAAATAACCTTTTTGGAACTTTGGAGGAGTGAAAATTAATACAAAATTAACAAGCAACATGACCACTATATAATCATCCATGATTTATCAAAATTAAATGGTTATACTCCTTAATAAACAGTGAAAGAAACCCTTCTGATGATTCAACCTGGTTTCGCCATAGTTCTAGTTGACGATCGAAAATGCGCCAGACGGTAAGGAAATTATAACGCAAGACGGACCTCACCAGAGAAAAAGCTTCATTCCAGTAAGAACCATACGGAGCGAGGTAATATAAACATTTCGTTTAATAGTTCAAGAAGAAAACGCATTCCGAATGTTGATATCGAACACAAAATAGTCATTTAATCACATGTTTTTTAAAGTAAACAAAAGCACGCTGCTCTCTTGCGGACATTCCTGGAACTACATACTAAACGAAAAATAAACAAATTTATTTAATATTTTTTTTCGGTATTTGTAAAGCTTAGTAATTATCCATTTCTGACACTCTCGTAACAAAAAGAACTTACCCTGAACCCTGGGGAATTATTAAGAATTATATATTAATTGATGTTTTTTAAAATAGTGTAAAATTTGGTAAACAAATCCATATATGTTTTTTTCTTTAGACCATTCAATGTTTACTCTATGAAGTCGAGATTATGTTTTATTTAAGGAAAGATCAATTGTGATACTTGTATTTTGGTGGCAGGAAACAAAAAACCAATAATATAAATAAATAATATTATTGAAAAATTATATTGAATAATAAAGTGTTATAATTTTTGTAGTGGGTAGTTGTAATAGGTTTCAGCACAAAAACAGAAGAAATCAACACATCGGATCAGATTTTGCTATAGTGTAGGCTGGTTGAACTAAGCGTAGAAACTTATCTCACAATCAGCTGATTTAAATCACAGCGAACAATTTGAAAAAATCCGGAATCGTCTAAACCGAGTGTAAATAATTGGTACTTACTCTCTCTTCTTCATAAGGCTGAACAACTTCCCTCCTTGACCGCAAATCACACACTCTCGATTTCTGTTTAGATTGAGTAACACATTAAAAAAATCCTTTATTTATTTTTTTAAAAAAACGTCAGTTATTATAATTCATAAGTGGCGACTGCGGAGAGGCGGAAACTTTAATATCTCAAAACGCTACGTTACAGATTTGGCGCATAACAACATTGGGAGCTTAATTAAATAAGACGAACACCCAATAAACCACATACAAAGTTTTCGCTATTACCTCTACAAAAACCGCGACGTTACAAGATTGACGCATACAACGTGGGGCATATAATATAACTCTACTATACCTCACTGCGTTACGTTACAAGTTTGGCGAACCCAATAGTGGGGCTTGACTAAAGGTGGACGTTTCGCTAGTACCTCATAACCGCGACGTTACAAGTTTGGCGCTCAACGTAAAAGGGCGGTAATTAGAAAATAATTTTGATATTTAATAAAAATATATACCAAAAAATCTAATTATCGTTGGCAGTTATGAGAAAACAAGAAATGCATAATACCCGAGGCAAATCGAAGAAGAGGGCAGAAGAGAAGGAGAAGGAAGAAGGTGGACAGGAACAAGAAATAGAATTAGTCACGGACAGTGAAATGGACCAACAGACAGGTGATACAGAAGAAACCGAAGTAGTTATGGACACGGAAACGGAAATAATTGAAGAGGATGCCCAAGGGGACCAACCAGACAAAGCGGTAGCCAGAGAAGAACCTAATTGGCAAGACATGATGAAATTTATGGCTGAACAATTTAGAAAGCAGGAGGAAACTTCAAAGCAAACCAATAACAAAATAGATGAAAATTTTAAGAAGCAGGAGGAAAACTTGAGACAAACCAAGGAGGAAAATAAGGAAAATTTTAAGAAACAGGAAGAAAACTTGAGACAGACCAATGAGGAAAATAAAGAAAATTTTAGGAGACAGGAGGAAAAATTTTATAAAATAGATGAGAACTCAAGGAAACAAAATGAAACCTTGAGCGAAAAATTCGATAAAATAGATGAGAATTTTAAGAAACAGGAAGAGAACTCTAGGAAGCAAAATGAAACTTTGAGGGATAGTTTAAAACAAATTGAGAAAATAAACGAAGAAAACTTAAAACAATTTGAGGGGAAAATGGAGAATTTCAAGAAGGAGATATGGGAAACTTTCGGGGAGAAGTTTGAAAATGTAAATACACTTAGCCAAAAAGCAGATACATACAAAGAGGAGACAAATAAACAAATGGACCATAGTTTCAATAATTTGGATGAAATGTTAGACAGCACTTCTGAAGGTATTATAGTGAGTCCAAACACAGAAGAGAGTAGAAAGAAAATAGAAATTACAGAATACCAAGGTGTAATGCCATCTGAAAATAAAAATAGCCACAACAAAAAGGATGTTCAAACCGTGGAAAAGAAGACCAAGAAAATAATAAAAACATGTAGAAAGAAAATAATAAATACAAGGGAAGAATGGGAGATGATTACAGGTGGATTAATTAATGTATTTAACCTTCCAATTAATGAACAAAGGGAATTAATTAAGTTTAGATCTCAATTAAATATGTCGACGATGAAAGTGTATCAGACAATATCAGTCGTATCTTCAAGACGGAATATAACGTTCAAATATTTGGCAAATAATCCAGAGGTAAAAGGGAATGAAATGAGATTAAATATGAGCAACTATGTGATGTTAGAGGAGATACAATACTTGTTAGTTAAAAAGGAACGAACTATGACGGGAGACCGATACTTAATTAAAGGTTTCGTAGCAGCAAAGTGGGAGAGCCGGATGATAAGGAGATTATCGAGGAGAGAAGTAATTCCGAACACCCCAGTAATCTGAGGAAGAGGAATAACTGAGTTAATGGACCATGGTTGACCTAAATAATCACAAACCAGAAAAGGGGACTGAAATTCTGAGAACCGACCCAGCAACCCATTGAATAGCGGAAGAAAACCCCAAAATTCAAAAAGCACGTAAGGACATCTTACTCAAGAATTTTAACATAAGGCCTATCAATAATGTTATATGCTATTAATTAATGGAAAAGAAGAAGGAATCAAGGAGAAGAAGAAATATATAAATAAATGCAAACAGCTACAGTATGAAGAATCCCAAAAGTGTTTAGTACTAGTCGCTAATTGACTACTACTTATAAGTTTTTTATTTTAATGTATTGACCGTAGAAATGTTCCGGCAATAATTTTTATGAGCAGGGATGAAGTTCCCCTGGTCTCAGAAGGTGTAAGGATGGACAGAGGAGTATGGACCCAGAGTGGCCACCCTACTGGTACCACCGCACAAGATAGGGAAAAATGTTAGGGAAATTGAATATTTAAGGGATAATAATTATAAAATAGCTGAAAAGAGTGATATTAGATTCCAGAAGTATAGATGAAGAAAACAGAAGGAAGATAGCAGACCGAAGCTTAATTGATGAAGATAATTTATAGAAGTAAATAGAAATGAGTGTTAAAACAAGTTTAATATGATTAGTGTGACCAGTCCTTATCAAATAAAATGTGGAAGTACCACTACCCAGAAATAAATAATTGATGAATTTGCCTCCAAGAGAGAGAGAGTAGAGTAAGAAAACAGCAATTACCACCAGTCTGAATTACCAGTCAGAGTTTACAACCAGTTTGAAAATGAAACACTATTATGAAGATAAAACCAAGACTATTAGGTGAATGGAAATAATCAACAATTTATTTTTAATAAACAAGTAATACCAAAATAAATTTGTTCTAGTGGGGGGGCTTTATGTAACGTTACATAATCCGGTCCCAATAAATTAAATCATGATAACATAAAGGTCAGAAGTGGGTAACCTATAACTAGCTCTAAATTAAAGTATATCACTAAACATGATAAACAATTCGAGTGATATATGGTGCAAAGTGAGTTATAGTGTACCCATTGAGGTAAAAAATAAAAGTGAAGGTAACTTATTACAGAACTGTGCTGTAGGTTTGGAAATTATAAAACTATGAGAGTAGGCTATAATACTACTAACTGATTTTGTATTTTATTTGTTTATTGTAATATTTATATTGTATGAACAACCAATTGTTATACCTAAGTTCATGTTATATTTTTTCAAATATTTGTTTTATAATATAAGATAACCCAGGGTTAGTTTTAAAAAACATAAAAATTTAAATATAAAAGGATAATAAAAAATTAAAATAATACTATGAGGGAAATGGCAGCAGGAAGTAGTGCAGTGTAGGAATACTATGAGAGACTAATAAATAATATATATAAATTTATTTAAAGATAATAAAATTATCAAATACTTATATACAAGGTCATAAGAAAATGAACAAAAACTTATTATGTAAACCAAATTGATAAAGAAACCGGAATGGAAAAGAATTATTTTCGGTAAATAAAATATAAATTTATAATAATTACAAACTGCCTGTATAATAAAAATACTATGGGTTACTAACAGTGACGAGAATAACAAGTATTGTTATTAATAATAATTTTTGGAATAAAACCATAGAGTTGAAGAAATGATGCTACTACAATTATAATAAAAATAACCTTTTTGGAACTTTGGAGGAGTGAAAATTAATACAAAATTAACAAGCAACATGACCACTATATAATCATCCATGATTTATCAAAATTAAATGGTTATACTCCTTAATAAACAGTGAAAGAAACCCTTCTGATGATTCAACCTGGTTTCGCCATAGTTCTAGTTGACGATCGAAAATGCGCCAGACGGTAAGGAAATTATAACGCAAGACGGACCTCACCAGAGAAAAAGCTTCATTCCAGTAAGAACCATACGGAGCGAGGTAATATAAACATTTCGTTTAATAGTTCAAGAAGAAAACGCATTCCGAATGTTGATATCGAACACAAAATAGTCATTTAATCACATGTTTTTTAAAGTAAACAAAAGCACGCTGCTCTCTTGCGGACATTCCTGGAACTACATACTAAACGAAAAATAAACAAATTTATTTAATATTTTTTTTCGGTATTTGTAAAGCTTAGTAATTATCCATTTCTGACACTCTCGTAACAAAAAGAACTTACCCTGAACCCTGGGGAATTATTAAGAATTATATATTAATTGATGTTTTTTAAAATAGTGTAAAATTTGGTAAACAAATCCATATATGTTTTTTTCTTTAGACCATTCAATGTTTACTCTATGAAGTCGAGATTATGTTTTATTTAAGGAAAGATCAATTGTGATACTTGTATTTTGGTGGCAGGAAACAAAAAACCAATAATATAAATAAATAATATTATTGAAAAATTATATTGAATAATAAAGTGTTATAATTTTTGTAGTGGGTAGTTGTAATAGGTTTCAGCACAAAAACAGAAGAAATCAACACATCGGATCAGATTTTGCTATAGTGTAGGCTGGTTGAACTAAGCGTAGAAACTTATCTCACAATCAGCTGATTTAAATCACAGCGAACAATTTGAAAAAATCCGGAATCGTCTAAACCGAGTGTAAATAATTGGTACTTACTCTCTCTTCTTCATAAGGCTGAACAACTTCCCTCCTTGACCGCAAATCACACACTCTCGATTTCTGTTTAGATTGAGTAACACATTAAAAAAATCCTTTATTTATTTTTTTAAAAAAACGTCAGTTATTATAATTCATAAGTGGCGACTGCGGAGAGGCGGAAACTTTAATATCTCAAAACGCTACGTTACAGATTTGGCGCATAACAACATTGGGAGCTTAATTAAATAAGACGAACACCCAATAAACCACATACAAAGTTTTCGCTATTACCTCTACAAAAACCGCGACGTTACAAGATTGACGCATACAACGTGGGGCATATAATATAACTCTACTATACCTCACTGCGTTACGTTACAAGTTTGGCGAACCCAATAGTGGGGCTTGACTAAAGGTGGACGTTTCGCTAGTACCTCATAACCGCGACGTTACAAGTTTGGCGCTCAACGTAAAAGGGCGGTAATTAGAAAATAATTTTGATATTTAATAAAAATATATACCAAAAAATCTAATTATCGTTGGCAGTTATGAGAAAACAAGAAATGCATAATACCCGAGGCAAATCGAAGAAGAGGGCAGAAGAGAAGGAGAAGGAAGAAGGTGGACAGGAACAAGAAATAGAATTAGTCACGGACAGTGAAATGGACCAACAGACAGGTGATACAGAAGAAACCGAAGTAGTTATGGACACGGAAACGGAAATAATTGAAGAGGATGCCCAAGGGGACCAACCAGACAAAGCGGTAGCCAGAGAAGAACCTAATTGGCAAGACATGATGAAATTTATGGCTGAACAATTTAGAAAGCAGGAGGAAACTTCAAAGCAAACCAATAACAAAATAGATGAAAATTTTAAGAAGCAGGAGGAAAACTTGAGACAAACCAAGGAGGAAAATAAGGAAAATTTTAAGAAACAGGAAGAAAACTTGAGACAGACCAATGAGGAAAATAAAGAAAATTTTAGGAGACAGGAGGAAAAATTTTATAAAATAGATGAGAACTCAAGGAAACAAAATGAAACCTTGAGCGAAAAATTCGATAAAATAGATGAGAATTTTAAGAAACAGGAAGAGAACTCTAGGAAGCAAAATGAAACTTTGAGGGATAGTTTAAAACAAATTGAGAAAATAAACGAAGAAAACTTAAAACAATTTGAGGGGAAAATGGAGAATTTCAAGAAGGAGATATGGGAAACTTTCGGGGAGAAGTTTGAAAATGTAAATACACTTAGCCAAAAAGCAGATACATACAAAGAGGAGACAAATAAACAAATGGACCATAGTTTCAATAATTTGGATGAAATGTTAGACAGCACTTCCGAAGGTATTATAGTGAGTCCAAACACAGAAGAGAGTAGAAAGAAAATAGAAATTACAGAATACCAAGGTGTAATGCCATCTGAAAATAAAAATAGCCACAACAAAAAGGATGTCCAAACCGTGGAAAAGAAGACCAAGAAAATAATAAAAACATGTAGAAAGAAAATAATAAATACAAGGGAAGAATGGGAGATGATTACAGGTGGATTAATTAATGTATTTAACCTTCCAATTAATGAACAAAGGGAATTAATTAAGTTTAGATCTCAATTAAATATGTCGACGATGAAAGTGTATCAGACAATATCAGTCGTATCTTCAAGACGGAATATAACGTTCAAATATTTGGCAAATAATCCAGAGGTAAAAGGGAATGAAATGAGATTAAATATGAGCAACTATGTTATGTTAGAGGAGATACAATACTTGTTAGTTAAAAAGGAACGAACTATGACGGGAGACCGATACTTAATTAAAGGTTTCGTAGCAGCAAAGTGGGAGAGCCGGATGATAAGGAGATTATCGAGGAGAGAAGTAATTCCGAACACCCCAGTAATCCGAGGAAGAGGAATAACTGAGTTAATGGACCATGGTTGACCTAAATAATCACAAACCAGAAAAGGGGACTGAAATTCTGAGAACCGACCCAGCAACCCATTGAATAGCGGAAGAAAACCCCAAAATTCAAAAAGCACGTAAGGACATCTTACTCAAGAATTTTAACATAAGGCCTATCAATAATGTTATATGCTATTAATTAATGGAAAAGAAGAAGGAATCAAGGAGAAGAAGAAATATATAAATAAATGCAAACAGCTACAGTATGAAGAATCCCAAAAGTGTTTAGTACTAGTCGCTAATTGACTACTACTTATAAGTTTTTTATTTTAATGTATTGACCATAGAAATGTTCCGGCAATAATTTTTATGAGCAGGGATGAAGTTCCCCTGGTCTCAGAAGGTGTAAGGATGGACAGAGGAGTATGGACCCAGAGTGGCCACCCTACTGGTACCACCGCACAAGATAGGGAAAAATGTTAGGGAAATTGAATATTTAAGGGATAATAATTATAAAATAGCTGAAAAGAGTGATATTAGATTCCAGAAGTATAGATGAAGAAAATAGAAGGAAGATAGCAGACCGAAGCTTAATTGATGAAGATAATTTATAGAAGTAAATAGAAATGAGTGTTAAAACAAGTTTAATATGATTAGTGTGACCAGTCCTTATCAAATAAAATGTGGAAGTACCACTACCCAGAAATAAATAATTGATGAATTTGCCTCCAAGAGAGAGAGAGTAGAGTAAGAAAACAGCAATTACCACCAGTCTGAATTACCAGTCAGAGTTTACAACGTTTGAAAATGAAACACTATTATGAAGATAAAACCAAGACTATTAGGTGAATGGAAATAATCAACAATTTATTTTTAATAAACAAGTAATACCAAAATAAATTTGTTCTAGTGGGGGGGGGCTTTATGTAACGTTACATAATCCGGTCCCAATAAATTAAATCATGATAACATAAAGGTCAGAAATGGGTAACCTATAACTAGCTCTAAATTAAAGTATATCACTAAACATGATAAACAATTCGAGTGATATATGGTGCAAAGTGAGTTATAGTGTACCCATTGAGGTAAAAAATAAAAGTGAAGGTAACTTATTACAGAACTGTGCTGTAGGTTTGGAAATTATAAAACTATGAGAGTAGGCTATAATACTACTAACTGATTTTGTATTTTATTTGTTTATTGTAATATTTATATTGTATGAACAACCAATTGTTATACCTAAGTTCATGTTATATTTTTTTCAAATATTTGTGTTATAATATAAGATAACCCAGGGTTAGTTTTAAAAAACATAAAAATTTAAATATAAAAGGATAATAAAAAATTAAAATAATACTATGAGGGAAATGGCAGCAGGAAGTAGTGCAGTGTAGGAATACTATGAGAGACTAATAAATAATATATATAAATTTATTTAAAGATAATAAAATTATCAAATACTTATATACAAGGTCATAAGAAAATGAACAAAAACTTATTATGTAAACCAAATTGATAAAGAAACCGGAATGGAAAAGAATTATTTTCGGTAAATAAAATATAAATTTATAATAATTACAAACTGCCTGTATAATAAAAATACTATGGGTTACTAACAGTGACGAGAATAACAAGTATTGTTATTAATAATAATTTTTGGAATAAAACCATAGAGTTGAAGAAATGATGCTACTACAATTATAATAAAAATAACCTTTTTGGAACTTTGGAGGAGTGAAAATTAATACAAAATTAACAAGCAACATGACCACTATATAATCATCCATGATTTATCAAAATTAAATGGTTATACTCCTTAATAAACAGTGAAAGAAACCCTTCTGATGATTCAACCTGGTTTCGCCATAGTTCTAGTTGACGATCGAAAATGCGCCAGACGGTAAGGAAATTATAACGCAAGACGGACCTCACCAGAGAAAAAGCTTCATTCCAGTAAGAACCATACGGAGCGAGGTAATATAAACATTTCGTTTAATAGTTCAAGAAGAAAACGCATTCCGAATGTTGATATCGAACACAAAATAGTCATTTAATCACATGTTTTTTAAAGTAAACAAAAGCACGCTGCTCTCTTGCGGACATTCCTGGAACTACATACTAAACGAAAAATAAACAAATTTATTTAATATTTTTTTCGGTATTTGTAAAGCTTAGTAATTATCCATTTCTGACACTCTCGTAACAAAAAGAACTTACCCTGAACCCTGGGGAATTATTAAGAATTATATATTAATTGATGTTTTTTAAAATAGTGTAAAATTTGGTAAACAAATCCATATATGTTTTTTTCTTTAGACCATTCAATGTTTACTCTATGAAGTCGAGATTATGTTTTATTTAAGGAAAGATCAATTGTGATACTTGTATTTTGGTGGCAGGAAACAAAAAACCAATAATATAAATAAATAATATTATTGAAAAATTATATTGAATAATAAAGTGTTATAATTTTTGTAGTGGGTAGTTGTAATAGGTTTCAGCACAAAAACAGAAGAAATCAACACATCGGATCAGATTTTGCTATAGTGTAGGCTGGTTGAACTAAGCGTAGAAACTTATCTCACAATCAGCTGATTTAAATCACAGCGAACAATTTGAAAAAATCCGGAATCTTCTAAACCGAGTGTAAATAATTGGTACTTACTCTCTCTTCTTCGTAAGGCTGAACAACTTCCCTCCTTGACCGCAAATCACACACTCTCGATTTCTGTTTAGATTGAGTAACACATTAAAAAAATCCTTTATTTATTTTTTTAAAAAAACGTCAGTTATTATAATTCATAAGTGGCGACTGCGGAGAGGCGGAAACTTTAATATCTCAAAACGCTACGTTACAGATTTGGCGCATAACAACATTGGGAGCTTAATTAAATAAGACGAACACCCAATAAACCACATACAAAGTTTTCGCTATTACCTCTACAAAAACCGCGACGTTACAAGATTGACGCATACAACGTGGGGCATATAATATAACTCTACTATACCTCACTGCGTTACGTTACAAGTTTGGCGAACCCAATAGTGGGGCTTGACTAAAGGTGGACGTTTCGCTAGTACCTCATAACCGCGACGTTACAAGTTTGGCGCTCAACGTAAAAGGGCGGTAATTAGAAAATAATTTTGATATTTAATAAAAATATATACCAAAAAATCTAATTATCGTTGGCAGTTATGAGAAAACAAGAAATGCATAATACCCGAGGCAAATCGAAGAAGAGGGCAGAAGAGAAGGAGAAGGAAGAAGGTGGACAGGAACAAGAAATAGAATTAGTCACGGACAGTGAAATGGACCAACAGACAGGTGATACAGAAGAAACCGAAGTAGTTATGGACACGGAAACGGAAATAATTGAAGAGGATGCCCAAGGGGACCAACCAGACAAAGCGGTAGCCAGAGAAGAACCTAATTGGCAAGACATGATGAAATTTATGGCTGAACAATTTAGAAAGCAGGAGGAAACTTCAAAGCAAACCAATAACAAAATAGATGAAAATTTTAAGAAGCAGGAGGAAAACTTGAGACAAACCAAGGAGGAAAATAAGGAAAATTTTAAGAAACAGGAAGAAAACTTGAGACAGACCAATGAGGAAAATAAAGAAAATTTTAGGAGACAGGAGGAAAAATTTGATAAAATAGATGAGAACTCAAGCAAACAAAATGAAACCTTGAGCGAAAAATTCGATAAAATAGATGAGAATTTTAAGAAACAGGAAGAGAACTCTAGGAAGCAAAATGAAACTTTGAGGGATAGTTTAAAACAAATTGAGAAAATAAACGAAGAAAACTTAAAACAATTTGAGGGGAAAATGGAGAATTTCAAGAAGGAGATATGGGAAACTTTCGGGGAGAAGTTTGAAAATGTAAATACACTTAGCCAAAAAGCAGATACATACAAAGAGGAGACAAATAAACAAATGGACCATAGTTTCAATAATTTGGATGAAATGTTAGACAGCACTTCCGAAGGTATTATAGTGAGTCCAAACACAGAAGAGAGTAGAAAGAAAATAGAAATTACAGAATACCAAGGTGTAATGCCATCTGAAAATAAAAATAGCCACAACAAAAAGGATGTTCAAACCGTGGAAAAGAAGACCAAGAAAATAATAAAAACATGTAGAAAGAAAATAATAAATACAAGGGAAGAATGGGAGATGATTACAGGTGGATTAATTAATGTATTTAACCTTCCAATTAATGAACAAAGGGAATTAATTAAGTTTAGATCTCAATTAAATATGTCGACGATGAAAGTGTATCAGACAATATCAGTCGTATCTTCAAGACGGAATATAACGTTCAAATATTTGGCAAATAATCCAGAGGTAAAAGGGAATGAAATGAGATTAAATATGAGCAACTATGTTATGTTAGAGGAGATACAATACTTGTTAGTTAAAAAGGAACGAACTATGACGGGAGACCGATACTTAATTAAAGGTTTCGTAGCAGCAAAGTGGGAGAGCCGGATGATAAGGAGATTATCGAGGAGAGAAGTAATTCCGAACACCCCAGTAATCCGAGGAAGAGGAATAACTGAGTTAATGGACCATGGTTGACCTAAATAATCACAAACCAGAAAAGGGGACTGAAATTCTGAGAACCGACCCAGCAACCCATTGAATAGCGGAAGAAAACCCCAAAATTCAAAAAGCACGTAAGGACATCTTACTCAAGAATTTTAACATAAGGCCTATCAATAATGTTATATGCTATTAATTAATGGAAAAGAAGAAGGAATCAAGGAGAAGAAGAAATATATAAATAAATGCAAACAGCTACAGTATGAAGAATCCCAAAAGTGTTTAGTACTAGTCGCTAATTGACTACTACTTATAAGTTTTTTATTTTAATGTATTGACCGTAGAAATGTTCCGGCAATAATTTTTATGAGCAGAGATGAAGTTCCCCTGGTCTCAGAAGGTGTAAGGATGGACAGAGGAGTATGGACCCAGAGTGGCCACCCTACTGGTACCACCGCACAAGATAGGGAAAAATGTTAGGGAAATTGAATATTTAAGGGATAATAATTATAAAATAGCTGAAAAGAGTGATATTAGATTCCAGAAGTATAGATGAAGAAAATAGAAGGAAGATAGCAGACCGAAGCTTAATTGATGAAGATAATTTATAGAAGTAAATAGAAATGAGTGTTAAAACAAGTTTAATATGATTAGTGTGACCAGTCCTTATCAAATAAAATGTGGAAGTACCACTACCCAGAAATAAATAATTGATGAATTTGCCTCCAAGAGAGAGAGAGAGTAGAGTAAGAAAACAGCAATTACCACCAGTCTGAATTACCAGTCAGAGTTTACAACCAGTTTGAAAATGAAACACTATTATGAAGATAAAACCAAGACTATTAGGTGAATGGAAATAATCAACAATTTATTTTTAATAAACAAGTAATACCAAAATAAATTTGTTCTAGTGGGGGGGCTTTATGTAACGTTACATAATCCGGTCCCAATAAATTAAATCATGATAACATAAAGGTCAGAAATGGGTAACCTATAACTAG
Source organism: Magicicada septendecula (assembly GCA_034769895.1). Taxonomy (NCBI): domain Eukaryota; kingdom Metazoa; phylum Arthropoda; class Insecta; order Hemiptera; family Cicadidae; genus Magicicada; species Magicicada septendecula. Next base: position 1,154,159,969 of record CM068367.1, read on the forward strand.
CTCTAAATTAAAGTATATCACTAAACATGATAAACAATTCGAGTGATATATGGTGCAAAGTGAGTTATAGTGTACCCATTGAGGTAAAAAATAAAAGTGAAGGTAACTTATTACAGAACTGTGCTGTAGGTTTGGAAATTATAAAACTATGAGAGTAGGCTATAATACTACTAACTGATTTTGTATTTTATTTGTTTATTGTAATATTTATATTGTATGAACAACCAATTGTTATACCTAAGTTCATGTTATATTTTTTTCAAATATTTGTTTTATAATATAAGATAACCCAGGGTTAGTTTTAAAAAACATAAAAATTTAAATATAAAAGGATAATAAAAAATTAAAATAATACTATGAGGGAAATGGCAGCAGGAAGTAGTGCAGTGTAGGAATACTATGAGAGACTAATAAATAATATATATAAATTTATTTAAAGATAATAAAATTATCAAATACTTATATACAAGGTCATAAGAAAATGAACAAAAACTTATTATGTAAACCAAATTGATAAAGAAACCGGAATGGAAAAGAATTATTTTCGGTAAATAAAATATAAATTTATAATAATTACAAACTGCCTGTATAATAAAAATACTATGGGTTACTAACAGTGACGAGAATAACAAGTATTGTTATTAATAATAATTTTTGGAATAAAACCATAGAGTTGAAGAAATGATGCTACTACAATTATAATAAAAATAACCTTTTTGGAACTTTGGAGGAGTGAAAATTAATACAAAATTAACAAGCAACATGACCACTATATAATCATCCATGATTTATCAAAATTAAATGGTTATACTCCTTAATAAACAGTGAAAGAAACCCTTCTGATGATTCAACCTGGTTTCGCCATAGTTCTAGTTGACGATCGAAAATGCGCCAGACGGTAAGGAAATTATAACGCAAGACGGACCTCACCAGAGAAAAAGCTTCATTCCAGTAAGAACCATACGGAGCGAGGTAATATAAACATTTCGTTTAATAGTTCAAGAAGAAAACGCATTCCGAATGTTGATATCGAACACAAAATAGTCATTTAATCACATGTTTTTTAAAGTAAACAAAAGCACGCTGCTCTCTTGCGGACATTCCTGGAACTACATAATAAACGAAAAATAAACAAATTTATTTAATATTTTTTTTCGGTATTTGTAAAGCTTAGTAATTATCCATTTCTGACACTCTCGTAACAAAAAGAACTTACCCTGAACCCTGGGGAATTATTAAGAATTATATATTAATTGATGTTTTTTAAAATAGTGTAAAATTTGGTAAACAAATCCATATATGTTTTTTTCTTTAGACCATTCAATGTTTACTCTATGAAGTCGAGATTATGTTTTATTTAAGGAAAGATCAATTGTGATACTTGTATTTTGGTGGCAGGAAACAAAAAACCAATAATATAAATAAATAATATTATTGAAAAATTATATTGAATAATAAAGTGTTATAATTTTTGTAGTGGGTAGTTGTAATAGGTTTCAGCACAAAAACAGAAGAAATCAACACATCGGATCAGATTTTGCTATAGTGTAGGCTGGTTGAACTAAGCGTAGAAACTTATCTCACAATCAGCTGATTTAAATCACAGCGAACAATTTGAAAAAATCCGGAATCGTCTAAACCGAGTGTAAATAATTGGTACTTACTCTCTCTTCTTCATAAGGCTGAACAACTTCCCTCCTTGACCGCAAATCACACACTCTCGATTTCTGTTTAGATTGAGTAACACATTAAAAAAATCCTTTATTTATTTTTTTAAAAAAACGTCAGTTATTATAATTCATAAGTGGCGACTGCGGAGAGGCGGAAACTTTAATATCTCAAAACGCTACGTTACAGATTTGGCGCATAACAACATTGGGAGCTTAATTAAATAAGACGAACACCCAATAAACCACATACAAAGTTTTCGCTATTACCTCTACAAAAACCGCGACGTTACAAGATTGACGCATACAACGTGGGGCATATAATATAACTCTACTATACCTCACTGCGTTACGTTACAAGTTTGGCGAACCCAATAGTGGGGCTTGACTAAAGGTGGACGTTTCGCTAGTACCTCATAACCGCGACGTTACAAGTTTGGCGCTCAACGTAAAAGGGCGGTAATTAGAAAATAATTTTGATATTTAATAAAAATATATACCAAAAAATCTAATTATCGTTGGCAGTTATGAGAAAACAAGAAATGCATAATACCCGAGGCAAATCGAAGAAGAGGGCAGAAGAGAAGGAGAAGGAAGAAGGTGGACAGGAACAAGAAATAGAATTAGTCACGGACAGTGAAATGGTCCAACAGACAGGTGATACAGAAGAAACCGAAGTAGTTATGGACACGGAAACGGAAATAATTGAAGAGGATGCCCAAGGGGACCAACCAGACAAAGCGGTAGCCAGAGAAGAACCTAATTGGCAAGACATGATGAAATTTATGGCTGAACAATTTAGAAAGCAGTAGGAAACTTCAAAGCAAACCAATAACAAAATAGATGAAAATTTTAAGAAGCAGGAGGAAAACTTGAGACAAACCAAGGAGGAAAATAAGGAAAATTTTAAGAAACAGGAAGAAAACTTGAGACAGACCAATGAGGAAAATAAAGAAAATTTTAGGAGACAGGAGGAAAAATTTGATAAAATAGATGAGAACTCAAGGAAACAAAATGAAACCTTGAGCAAAAAATTCGATAAAATAGATGAGAATTTTAAGAAACAGGAAGAGAACTCTAGGAAGCAAAATGAAACTTTGAGGGATAGTTTAAAACAAATTGAGAAAATAAACGAAGAAAACTTAAAACAATTTGAGGGGAAAATGGAGAATTTCAAGAAGGAGATATGGGAAACTTTCGGGGAGAAGTTTGAAAATGTAAATACACTTAGCCAAAAAGCAGATACATACAAAGAGGAGACAAATAAACAAATGGACCATAGTTTCAATAATTTGGATGAAATGTTAGACAGCACTTCCGAAGGTATTATAGTGAGTCCAAACACAGAAGAGAGTAGAAAGAAAATAGAAATTACAGAATACCAAGGTGTAATGCCATCTGAAAATAAAAATAGCCACAACAAAAAGGATGTTCAAACCGTGGAAAAGAAGACCAAGAAAATAATAAAAACATGTAGAAAGAAAATAATAAATACAAGGGAAGAATGGGAGATGATTACAGGTGGATTAAATAATGTATTTAACCTTCCAATTAATGAACAAAGGGAATTAATTAAGTTTAGATCTCAATTAAATATGTCGACGATGAAAGTGTATCAGACAATATCAGTCGTATCTTCAAGACGGAATATAACGTTCAAATATTTGGCAAATAATCCAGAGGTAAAAGGGAATGAAATGAGATTAAATATGAGCAACTATGTTATGTTAGAGGAGATACAATACTTGTTAGTTAAAAAGGAACGAACTATGACGGGAGACCGATACTTAATTAAAGGTTTCGTAGCAGCAAAGTGGGAGAGCCGGATGATAAGGAGATTATCGAGGAGAGAAGTAATTCCGAACACCCCAGTAATCCGAGGAAGAGGAATAACTGAGTTAATGGACCATGGTTGACCTAAATAATCACAAACCAGAAAAGGGGACTGAAATTCTGAGAACCGACCCAGCAACCCATTGAATAGCGGAAGAAAACCCCAAAATTCAAAAAGCACGTAAGGACATCTTACTCAAGAATTTTAACATAAGGCCTATCAATAATGTTATATGCTATTAATTAATGGAAAAGAAGAAGGAATCAAGGAGAAGAAGAAATATATAAATAAATGCAAACAGCTACAGTATGAAGAATCCCAAAAGTGTTTAGTACTAGTCGCTAATTGACTACTACTTATAAGTTTTTTATTTTAATGTATTGACCGTAGAAATGTTCCGGCAATAATTTTTATGAGCAGGGATGAAGTTCCCCTGGTCTCAGAAGGTGTAAGGATGGACAGAGGAGTATGGACCCAGAGTGGCCACCCTACTGGTACCACCGCACAAGATAGGGAAAAATGTTAGGGAAATTGAATATTTAAGGGATAATAATTATAAAATAGCTGAAAAGAGTGATATTAGATTCCAGAAGTATAGATGAAGAAAATAGAAGGAAGATAGCAGACCGAAGCTTAATTGATGAAGATAATTTATAGAAGTAAATAGAAATGAGTGTTAAAACAAGTTTAATATGATTAGTGTGACCAGTCCTTATCAAATAAAATGTGGAAGTACCACTACCCAGAAATAAATAATTGATGAATTTGCCTCCAAGAGAGAGAGAGTAGAGTAAGAAAACAGCAATTACCACCAGTCTGAATTACCAGTCAGAGTTTACAACCAGTTTGAAAATGAAACACTATTATGAAGATAAAACCAAGACTATTAGGTGAATGGAAATAATCAACAATTTATTTTTAATAAACAAGTAATACCAAAATAAATTTGTTCTAGTGGGGGGGCTTTATGTAACGTTACATAATCCGGTCCCAATAAATTAAATCATGATAACATAAAGGTCAGAAATGGGTAACCTATAACTAGCTCTAAATTAAAGTATATCACTAAACATGATAAACAATTCGAGTGATATATGGTGCAAAGTGAGTTATAGTGTACCCATTGAGGTAAAAAATAAAAGTGAAGGTAACTTATTACAGAACTGTGCTGTAGGTTTGGAAATTATAAAACTATGAGAGTAGGCTATAATACTACTAACTGATTTTGTATTTTATTTGTTTATTGTAATATTTATATTGTATGAACAACCAATTGTTATACCTAAGTTCATGTTATATTTTTTTCAAATATTTGTGTTATAATATAAGATAACCCAGGGTTAGTTTTAAAAAACATAAAAATTTAAATATAAAAGGATAATAAAAAATTAAAATAATACTATGAGGGAAATGGCAGCAGGAAGTAGTGCAGTGTAGGAATACTATGAGAGACTAATAAATAATATATATAAATTTATTTAAAGATAATAAAATTATCAAATACTTATATACAAGGTCATAAGAAAATGAACAAAAACTTATTATGTAAACCAAATTGATAAAGAAACCGGAATGGAAAAGAATTATTTTCGGTAAATAAAATATAAATTTATAATAATTACAAACTGCCTGTATAATAAAAATACTATGGGTTACTAACAGTGACGAGAATAACAAGTATTGTTATTAATAATAATTTTTGGAATAAAACCATAGAGTTGAAGAAATGATGCTACTACAATTATAATAAAAATAACCTTTTTGGAACTTTGGAGGAGTGAAAATTAATACAAAATTAACAAGCAACATGACCACTATATAATCATCCATGATTTATCAAAATTAAATGGTTATACTCCTTAATAAACAGTGAAAGAAACCCTTCTGATGATTCAACCTGGTTTCGCCATAGTTCTAGTTGACGATCGAAAATGCGCCAGACGGTAAGGAAATTATAACGCAAGACGGACCTCACCAGAGAAAAAGCTTCATTCCAGTAAGAACCATACGGAGCGAGGTAATATAAACATTTCGTTTAATAGTTCAAGAAGAAAACGCATTCCGAATGTTGATATCGAACACAAAATAGTCATTTAATCACATGTTTTTTAAAGTAAACAAAAGCACGCTGCTCTCTTGCGGACATTCCTGGAACTACATACTAAACGAAAAATAAACAAATTTATTTAATATTTTTTTTCGGTATTTGTAAAGCTTAGTAATTATCCATTTCTGACACTCTCGTAACAAAAAGAACTTACCCTGAACCCTGGGGAATTATTAAGAATTATATATTAATTGATGTTTTTTAAAATAGTGTAAAATTTGGTAAACAAATCCATATATGTTTTTTTCTTTAGACCATTCAATGTTTACTCTATGAAGTCGAGATTATGTTTTATTTAAGGAAAGATCAATTGTGATACTTGTATTTTGGTGGCAGGAAACAAAAAACCAATAATATAAATAAATAATATTATTGAAAAATTATATTGAATAATAAAGTGTTATAATTTTTGTAGTGGGTAGTTGTAATAGGTTTCAGCACAAAAACAGAAGAAATCAACACATCGGATCAGATTTTGCTATAGTGTAGGCTGGTTGAACTAAGCGTAGAAACTTATCTCACAATCAGCTGATTTAAATCACAGCGAACAATTTGAAAAAATCCGGAATCGTCTAAACCGAGTGTAAATAATTGGTACTTACTCTCTCTTCTTCATAAGGCTGAACAACTTCCCTCCTTGACCGCAAATCACACACTCTCGATTTCTGTTTAGATTGAGTAACACATTAAAAAAATCCTTTATTTATTTTTTTAAAAAAACGTCAGTTATTATAATTCATAAGTGGCGACTGCGGAGAGGCGGAAACTTTAATATCTCAAAACGCTACGTTACAGATTTGGCGCATAACAACATTGGGAGCTTAATTAAATAAGACGAACACCCAATAAACCACATACAAAGTTTTCGCTATTACCTCTACAAAAACCGCGACGTTACAAGATTGACGCATACAACGTGGGGCATATAATATAACTCTACTATACCTCACTGCGTTACGTTACAAGTTTGGCGAACCCAATAGTGGGGCTTGACTAAAGGTGGACGTTTCGCTAGTACCTCATAACCGCGACGTTACAAGTTTGGCGCTCAACGTAAAAGGGCGGTAATTAGAAAATAATTTTGATATTTAATAAAAATATATACCAAAAAATCTAATTATCGTTGGCAGTTATGAGAAAACAAGAAATGCATAATACCCGAGGCAAATCGAAGAAGAGGGCAGAAGAGAAGGAGAAGGAAGAAGGTGGACAGGAACAAGAAATAGAATTAGTCACGGACAGTGAAATGGACCAACAGACAGGTGATACAGAAGAAACCGAAGTAGTTATGGACACGGAAACGAAAATAATTGAAGAGGATGCCCAAGGGGACCAACCAGACAAAGCGGTAGCCAGAGAAGAACCTAATTGGCAAGACATGATGAAATTTATGGCTGAACAATTTAGAAAGCAGGAGGAAACTTCAAAGCAAACCAATAACAAAATAGATGAAAATTTTAAGAAGCAGGAGGAAAACTTGAGACAAACCAAGGAGGAAAATAAGGAAAATTTTAAGAAACAGGAAGAAAACTTGAGACAGACCAATGAGGAAAATAAAGAAAATTTTAGGAGACAGGAGGAAAAATTTGATAAAATAGATGAGAACTCAAGGAAACAAAATGAAACCTTGAGCGACAAATTCGATAAAATAGATGAGAATTTTAAGAAACAGGAAGAGAACTCTAGGAAGCAAAATGAAACTTTGAGGGATAGTTTAAAACAAATTGAGAAAATAAACGAAGAAAACTTAAAACAATTTGAGGGGAAAATGGAGAATTTCAAGAAGGAGATATGGGAAACTTTCGGGGAGAAGTTTGAAAATGTAAATACACTTAGCCAAAAAGCAGATACATACAAAGAGGAGACAAATAAACAAATGGACCATAGTTTCAATAATTTGGATGAAATGTTAGACAGCACTTCCGAAGGTATTATAGTGAGTCCAAACACAGAAGAGAGTAGAAAGAAAATAGAAATTACAGAATACCAAGGTGTAATGCCATCTGAAAATAAAAATAGCCACAACAAAAAGGATGTTCAAACCGTGGAAAAGAAGACCAAGAAAATAATAAAAACATGTAGAAAGAAAATAATAAATACAAGGGAAGAATGGGAGATGATTACAGGTGGATTAATTAATGTATTTAACCTTCCAATTAATGAACAAAGGGAATTAATTAAGTTTAGATCTCAATTAAATATGTCGACGATGAAAGTGTATCAGACAATATCAGTCGTATCTTCAAGACGGAATATAACGTTCAAATATTTGGCAAATAATCCAGAGGTAAAAGGGAATGAAATGAGATTAAATATGAGCAACTATGTTATGTTAGAGGAGATACAATACTTGTTAGTTAAAAAGGAACGAACTATGACGGGAGACCGATACTTAATTAAAGGTTTCGTAGCAGCAAAGTGGGAGAGCCGGATGATAAGGAGATTATCGAGGAGAGAAGTAATTCCGAACACCCCAGTAATCCGAGGAAGAGGAATAACTGAGTTAATGGACCATGGTTGACCTAAATAATCACAAACCAGAAAAGGGGACTGAAATTCTGAGAACCGACCCAGCAACCCATTGAATAGCGGAAGAAAACCCCAAAATTCAAAAAGCACGTAAGGACATCTTACTCAAGAATTTTAACATAAGGCCTATCAATAATGTTATATGCTATTAATTAATGGAAAAGAAGAAGGAATCAAGGAGAAGAAGAAATATATAAATAAATGCAAACAGCTACAGTATGAAGAATCCCAAAAGTGTTTAGTACTAGTCGCTAATTGACTACTACTTATAAGTTTTTTATTTTAATGTATTGACCGTAGAAATGTTCCGGCAATAATTTTTATGAGCAGGGATGAAGTTCCCCTGGTCTCAGAAGGTGTAAGGATGGACAGAGGAGTATGGACCCAGAGTGGCCACCCTACTGGTACCACCGCACAAGATAGGGAAAAATGTTAGGGAAATTGAATATTTAAGGGATAATAATTATAAAATAGCTGAAAAGAGTGATATTAGATTCCAGAAGTATAGATGAAGAAAATAGAAGGAAGATAGCAGACCGAAGCTTAATTGATGAAGATAATTTATAGAAGTAAATAGAAATGAGTGTTAAAACAAGTTTAATATGATTAGTGTGACCAGTCCTTATCAAATAAAATGTGGAAGTACCACTACCCAGAAATAAATAATTGATGAATTTGCCTCCAAGAGAGAGAGAGTAGAGTAAGAAAACAGCAATTACCACCAGTCTGAATTACCAGTCAGAGTTTACAACCAGTTTGAAAATGAAACACTATTATGAAGATAAAACCAAGACTATTAGGTGAATGGAAATAATCAACAATTTATTTTTAATAAACAAGTAATACCAAAATAAATTTGTTCTAGTGGGGGGGCTTTATGTAACGTTACATAATCCGGTCCCAATAAATTAAATCATGATAACATAAAGGTCAGAAATGGGTAACCTATAACTAGCTCTAAATTAAAGTATATCACTAAACATGATAAACAATTCGAGTGATATATGGTGCAAAGTGAGTTATAGTGTACCCATTGAGGTAAAAAATAAAAGTGAAGGTAACTTATTACAGAACTGTGCTGTAGGTTTGGAAATTATAAAACTATGAGAGTAGGCTATAATACTACTAACTGATTTTGTATTTTATTTGTTTATTGTAATATTTATATTGTATGAACAACCAATTGTTATACCTAAGTTCATGTTATATTTTTTTCAAATATTTGTGTTATAATATAAGATAACCCAGGGTTAGTTTTAAAAAACATAAAAATTTAAATATAAAAGGATAATAAAAAATTAAAATAATACTATGAGGGAAATGGCAGCAGGAAGTAGTGCAGTGTAGGAATACTATGAGAGACTAATAAATAATATATATAAATTTATTTAAAGATAATAAAATTATCAAATACTTATATACAAGGTCATAAGAAAATGAACAAAAACTTATTATGTAAACCAAATTGATAAAGAAACCGGAATGGAAAAGAATTATTTTCGGTAAATAAAATATAAATTTATAATAATTACAAACTGCCTGTATAATAAAAATACTATGGGTTACTAACAGTGACGAGAATAACAAGTATTGTTATTAATAATAATTTTTGGAATAAAACCATAGAGTTGAAGAAATGATGCTACTACAATTATAATAAAAATAACCTTTTTGGAACTTTGGAGGAGTGAAAATTAATACAAAATTAACAAGCAACATGACCACTATATAATCATCCATGATTTATCAAAATTAAATGGTTATACTCCTTAATAAACAGTGAAAGAAACCCTTCTGATGATTCAACCTGGTTTCGCCATAGTTCTAGTTGACGATCGAAAATGCGCCAGACGGTAAGGAAATTATAACGCAAGACGGACCTCACCAGAGAAAAAGCTTCATTCCAGTAAGAACCATACGGAGCGAGGTAATATAAACATTTCGTTTAATAGTTCAAGAAGAAAACGCATTCCGAATGTTGATATCGAACACAAAATAGTCATTTAATCACATGTTTTTTAAAGTAAACAAAAGCACGCTGCTCTCTTGCGGACATTCCTGGAACTACATACTAAACGAAAAATAAACAAATTTATTTAATATTTTTTTTCGGTATTTGTAAAGCTTAGTAATTATCCATTTCTGACACTCTCGTAACAAAAAGAACTTACCCTGAACCCTGGGGAATTATTAAGAATTATATATTAATTGATGTTTTTTAAAATAGTGTAAAATTTGGTAAACAAATCCATATATGTTTTTTTCTTTAGACCATTCAATGTTTACTCTATGAAGTCGAGATTATGTTTTATTTAAGGAAAGATCAATTGTGATACTTGTATTTTGGTGGCAGGAAACAAAAAACCAATAATATAAATAAATAATATTATTGAAAAATTATATTGAATAATAAAGTGTTATAATTTTTGTAGTGGGTAGTTGTAATAGGTTTCAGCACAAAAACAGAAGAAATCAACACATCGGATCAGATTTTGCTATAGTGTAGGCTGGTTGAACTAAGCGTAGAAACTTATCTCACAATCAGCTGATTTAAATCACAGCGAACAATTTGAAAAAATCCGGAATCGTCTAAACCGAGTGTAAATAATTGGTACTTACTCTCTCTTCTTCATAAGGCTGAACAACTTCCCTCCTTGACCGCAAATCACACACTCTCGATTTCTGTTTAGATTGAGTAACACATTAAAAAAATCCTTTATTTATTTTTTTAAAAAAACGTCAGTTATTATAATTCATAAGTGGCGACTGCGGAGAGGCGGAAACTTTAATATCTCAAAACGCTACGTTACAGATTTGGCGCATAACAACATTGGGAGCTTAATTAAATAAGACGAACACCCAATAAACCACATACAAAGTTTTCGCTATTACCTCTACAAAAACCGCGACGTTACAAGATTGACGCATACAACGTGGGGCATATAATATAACTCTACTATACCTCACTGCGTTACGTTACAAGTTTGGCGAACCCAATAGTGGGGCTTGACTAAAGGTGGACGTTTCGCTAGTACCTCATAACCGCGACGTTACAAGTTTGGCGCTCAACGTAAAAGGGCGGTAATTAGAAAATAATTTTGATATTTAATAAAAATATATACCAAAAAATCTAATTATCGTTGGCAGTTATGAGAAAACAAGAAATGCATAATACCCGAGGCAAATCGAAGAAGAGGGCAGAAGAGAAGGAGAAGGAAGAAGGTGGACAGGAACAAGAAATAGAATTAGTCACGGACAGTGAAATGGACCAACAGACAGGTGATACAGAAGAAACCGAAGTAGTTATGGACACGGAAACGGAAATAATTGAAGAGGATGCCCAAGGGGACCAACCAGACAAAGCGGTAGCCAGAGAAGAACCTAATTGGCAAGACATGATGAAATTTATGGCTGAACAATTTAGAAAGCAGGAGGAAACTTCAAAGCAAACCAATAACAAAATAGATGAAAATTTTAAGAAGCAGGAGGAAAACTTGAGACAAACCAAGGAGGAAAATAAGGAAAATTTTAAGAAACAGGAAGAAAACTTGAGACAGACCAATGAGGAAAATAAAGAAAATTTTAGGAGACAGGAGGAAAAATTTTATAAAATAGATGAGAACTCAAGGAAACAAAATGAAACCTTGAGCGAAAAATTCGATAAAATAGATGAGAATTTTAAGAAACAGGAAGAGAACTCTAGGAAGCAAAATGAAACTTTGAGGGATAGTTTAAAACAAATTGAGAAAATAAACGAAGAAAACTTAAAACAATTTGAGGGGAAAATGGAGAATTTCAAGAAGGAGATATGGGAAACTTTCGGGGAGAAGTTTGAAAATGTAAATACACTTAGCCAAAAAGCAGATACATACAAAGAGGAGACAAATAAACAAATGGACCATAGTTTCAATAATTTGGATGAAATGTTAGACAGCACTTCTGAAGGTATTATAGTGAGTCCAAACACAGAAGAGAGTAGAAAGAAAATAGAAATTACAGAATACCAAGGTGTAATGCCATCTGAAAATAAAAATAGCCACAACAAAAAGGATGTTCAAACCGTGGAAAAGAAGACCAAGAAAATAATAAAAACATGTAGAAAGAAAATAATAAATACAAGGGAAGAATGGGAGATGATTACAGGTGGATTAATTAATGTATTTAACCTTCCAATTAATGAACAAAGGGAATTAATTAAGTTTAGATCTCAATTAAATATGTCGACGATGAAAGTGTATCAGACAATATCAGTCGTATCTTCAAGACGGAATATAACGTTCAAATATTTGGCAAATAATCCAGAGGTAAAAGGGAATGAAATGAGATTAAATATGAGCAACTATGTTATGTTAGAGGAGATACAATACTTGTTAGTTAAAAAGGAACGAACTATGACGGGAGACCGATACTTAATTAAAGGTTTCGTAGCAGCAAAGTGGGAGAGCCGGATGATAAGGAGATTATCGAGGAGAGAAGTAATTCCGAACACCCCAGTAATCCGAGGAAGAGGAATAACTGAGTTAATGGACCATGGTTGACCTAAATAATCACAAACCAGAAAAGGGGACTGAAATTCTGAGAACCGACCCAGCAACCCATTGAATAGCGGAAGAAAACCCCAAAATTCAAAAAGCACGTAAGGACATCTTACTCAAGAATTTTAACATAAGGCCTATCAATGTTATATGCTATTAATTAATGGAAAAGAAGAAGGAATCAAGGAGAAGAAGAAATATATAAATAAATGCAAACAGCTACAGTATGAAGAATCCCAAAAGTGTTTAGTACTAGTCGCTAATTGACTACTACTTATAAGTTTTTTATTTTAATGTATTGACCGTAGAAATGTTCCGGCAATAATTTTTATGAGCAGGGATGAAGTTCCCCTGGTCTCAGAAGGTGTAAGGATGGACAGAGGAGTATGGACCCAGAGTGGCCACCCTACTGGTACCACCGCACAAGATAGGGAAAAATGTTAGGGAAATTGAATATTTAAGGGATAATAATTATAAAATAGCTGAAAAGAGTGATAATAGATTCCAGAAGTATAGATGAAGAAAATAGAAGGAAGATAGCAGACCGAAGCTTAATTGATGAAGATAATTTATAGAAGTAAATAGAAATGAGTGTTAAAACAAGTTTAATATGATTAGTGTGACCAGTCCTTATCAAATAAAATGTGGAAGTACCACTACCCAGAAATAAATAATTGATGAATTTGCCTCCAAGAGAGAGAGAGTAGAGTAAGAAAACAGCAATTACCACCAGTCTGAATTACCAGTCAGAGTTTACAACCAGTTTGAAAATGAAACACTATTATGAAGATAAAACCAAGACTATTAGGTGAATGGAAATAATCAACAATTTATTTTTAATAAACAAGTAATACCAAAATAAATTTGTTCTAGTGGGGGGGCTTTATGTAACGTTACATAATCCGGTCCCAATAAATTAAATCATGATAACATAAAGGTCAGAAATGGGTAACCTATAACTAGCTCTAAATTAAAGTATATCACTAAACATGATAAACAATTCGAGTGATATATGGTGCAAAGTGAGTTATAGTGTACCCATTGAGGTAAAAAATAAAAGTGAAGGTAACTTATTACAGAACTGTGCTGTAGGTTTGGAAATTATAAAACTATGAGAGTAGGCTATAATACTACTAACTGATTTTGTATTTTATTTGTTTATTGTAATATTTATATTGTATGAACAACCAATTGTTATACCTAAGTTCATGTTATATTTTTTTCAAATATTTGTGTTATAATATAAGATAACCCAGGGTTAGTTTTAAAAAACATAAAAATTTAAATATAAAAGGATAATAAAAAATTAAAATAATACTATGAGGGAAATGGCAGCAGGAAGTAGTGCAGTGTAGGAATACTATGAGAGACTAATAAATAATATATATAAATTTATTTAAAGATAATAAAATTATCAAATACTTATATACAAGGTCATAAGAAAATGAACAAAAACTTATTATGTAAACCAAATTGATAAAGAAACCGGAATGGAAAAGAATTATTTTCGGTAAATAAAATATAAATTTATAATAATTACAAACTGCCTGTATAATAAAAATACTATGGGTTACTAACAGTGACGAGAATAACAAGTATTGTTATTAATAATAATTTTTGGAATAAAACCATAGAGTTGAAGAAATGATGCTACTACAATTATAATAAAAATAACCTTTTTGGAACTTTGGAGGAGTGAAAATTAATACAAAATTAACAAGCAACATGACCACTATATAATCATCCATGATTTATCAAAATTAAATGGTTATACTCCTTAATAAACAGTGAAAGAAACCCTTCTGATGATTCAACCTGGTTTCGCCATAGTTCTAGTTGACGATCGAAAATGCGCCAGACGGTAAGGAAATTATAACGCAAGACGGACCTCACCAGAGAAAAAGCTTCATTCCAGTAAGAACCATACGGAGCGAGGTAATATAAACATTTCGTTTAATAGTTCAAGAAGAAAACGCATTCCGAATGTTGATATCGAACACAAAATAGTCATTTAATCACATGTTTTTTAAAGTAAACAAAAGCACGCTGCTCTCTTGCGGACATTCCTGGAACTACATACTAAACGAAAAATAAACAAATTTATTTAATATTTTTTTTCGGTATTTGTAAAGCTTAGTAATTATCCATTTCTGACACTCTCGTAACAAAAAGAACTTACCCTGAACCCTGGGGAATTATTAAGAATTATATATTAATTGATGTTTTTTAAAATAGTGTAAAATTTGGTAAACAAATCCATATATGTTTTTTTCTTTAGACCATTCAATGTTTACTCTATGAAGTCGAGATTATGTTTTATTTAAGGAAAGATCAATTGTGATACTTGTATTTTGGTGGCAGGAAACAAAAAACCAATAATATAAATAAATAATATTATTGAAAAATTATATTGAATAATAAAGTGTTATAATTTTTGTAGTGGGTAGTTGTAATAGGTTTCAGCACAAAAACAGAAGAAATCAACACATCGGATCAGATTTTGCTATAGTGTAGGCTGGTTGAACTAAGCGTAGAAACTTATCTCACAATCAGCTGATTTAAATCACAGCGAACAATTTGAAAAAATCCGGAATCGTCTAAACCGAGTGTAAATAATTGGTACTTACTCTCTCTTCTTCATAAGGCTGAACAACTTCCCTCCTTGACCGCAAATCACACACTCTCGATTTCTGTTTAGATTGAGTAACACATTAAAAAAATCCTTTATTTATTTTTTTAAAAAAACGTCAGTTATTATAATTCATAAGTGGCGACTGCGGAGAGGCGGAAACTTTAATATCTCAAAACGCTACGTTACAGATTTGGCGCATAACAACATTGGGAGCTTAATTAAATAAGACGAACACCCAATAAACCACATACAAAGTTTTCGCTATTACCTCTACAAAAACCGCGACGTTACAAGATTGACGCATACAACGTGGGGCATATAATATAACTCTACTATACCTCACTGCGTTACGTTACAAGTTTGGCGAACCCAATAGTGGGGCTTGACTAAAGGTGGACGTTTCGCTAGTACCTCATAACCGCGACGTTACAAGTTTGGCGCTCAACGTAAAAGGGCGGTAATTAGAAAATAATTTTGATATTTAATAAAAATATATACCAAAAAATCTAATTATCGTTGGCAGTTATGAGAAAACAAGAAATGCATAATACCCGAGGCAAATCGAAGAAGAGGGCAGAAGAGAAGGAGAAGGAAGAAGGTGGACAGGAACAAGAAATAGAATTAGTCACGGACAGTGAAATGGACCAACAGACAGGTGATACAGAAGAAACCGAAGTAGTTATGGACACGGAAACGAAAATAATTGAAGAGGATGCCCAAGGGGACCAACCAGACAAAGCGGTAGCCAGAGAAGAACCTAATTGGCAAGACATGATGAAATTTATGGCTGAACAATTTAGAAAGCAGGAGGAAACTTCAAAGCAAACCAATAACAAAATAGATGAAAATTTTAAGAAGCAGGAGGAAAACTTGAGACAAACCAAGGAGGAAAATAAGGAAAATTTTAAGAAACAGGAAGAAAACTTGAGACAGACCAATGAGGAAAATAAAGAAAATTTTAGGAGACAGGAGGAAAAATTTGATAAAATAGATGAGAACTCAAGGAAACAAAATGAAACCTTGAGCGACAAATTCGATAAAATAGATGAGAATTTTAAGAAACAGGAAGAGAACTCTAGGAAGCAAAATGAAACTTTGAGGGATAGTTTAAAACAAATTGAGAAAATAAACGAAGAAAACTTAAAACAATTTGAGGGGAAAATGGAGAATTTCAAGAAGGAGATATGGGAAACTTTCGGGGAGAAGTTTGAAAATGTAAATACACTTAGCCAAAAAGCAGATACATACAAAGAGGAGACAAATAAACAAATGGACCATAGTTTCAATAATTTGGATGAAATGTTAGACAGCACTTCCGAAGGTATTATAGTGAGTCCAAACACAGAAGAGAGTAGAAAGAAAATAGAAATTACAGAATACCAAGGTGTAATGCCATCTGAAAATAAAAATAGCCACAACAAAAAGGATGTTCAAACCGTGGAAAAGAAGACCAAGAAAATAATAAAAACATGTAGAAAGAAAATAATAAATACAAGGGAAGAATGGGAGATGATTACAGGTGGATTAATTAATGTATTTAACCTTCCAATTAATGAACAAAGGGAATTAATTAAGTTTAGATCTCAATTAAATATGTCGACGATGAAAGTGTATCAGACAATATCAGTCGTATCTTCAAGACGGAATATAACGTTCAAATATTTGGCAAATAATCCAGAGGTAAAAGGGAATGAAATGAGATTAAATATGAGCAACTATGTTATGTTAGAGGAGATACAATACTTGTTAGTTAAAAAGGAACGAACTATGACGGGAGACCGATACTTAATTAAAGGTTTCGTAGCAGCAAAGTGGGAGAGCCGGATGATAAGGAGATTATCGAGGAGAGAAGTAATTCCGAACACCCCAGTAATCCGAGGAAGAGGAATAACTGAGTTAATGGACCATGGTTGACCTAAATAATCACAAACCAGAAAAGGGGACTGAAATTCTGAGAACCGACCCAGCAACCCATTGAATAGCGGAAGAAAACCCCAAAATTCAAAAAGCACGTAAGGACATCTTACTCAAGAATTTTAACATAAGGCCTATCAATAATGTTATATGCTATTAATTAATGGAAAAGAAGAAGGAATCAAGGAGAAGAAGAAATATATAAATAAATGCAAACAGCTACAGTATGAAGAATCCCAAAAGTGTTTAGTACTAGTCGCTAATTGACTACTACTTATAAGTTTTTTATTTTAATGTATTGACCGTAGAAATGTTCCGGCAATAATTTTTATGAGCAGGGATGAAGTTCCCCTGGTCTCAGAAGGTGTAAGGATGGACAGAGGAGTATGGACCCAGAGTGGCCACCCTACTGGTACCACCGCACAAGATAGGGAAAAATGTTAGGGAAATTGAATATTTAAGGGATAATAATTATAAAATAGCTGAAAAGAGTGATATTAGATTCCAGAAGTATAGATGAAGAAAATAGAAGGAAGATAGCAGACCGAAGCTTAATTGATGAAGATAATTTATAGAAGTAAATAGAAATGAGTGTTAAAACAAGTTTAATATGATTAGTGTGACCAGTCCTTATCAAATAAAATGTGGAAGTACCACTACCCAGAAATAAATAATTGATGAATTTGCCTCCAAGAGAGAGAGAGTAGAGTAAGAAAACAGCAATTACCACCAGTCTGAATTACCAGTCAGAGTTTACAACCAGTTTGAAAATGAAACACTATTATGAAGATAAAACCAAGACTATTAGGTGAATGGAAATAATCAACAATTTATTTTTAATAAACAAGTAATACCAAAATAAATTTGTTCTAGTGGGGGGGCTTTATGTAACGTTACATAATCCGGTCCCAATAAATTAAATCATGATAACATAAAGGTCAGAAATGGGTAACCTATAACTAGCTCTAAATTAAAGTATATCACTAAACATGATAAACAATTCGAGTGATATATGGTGCAAAGTGAGTTATAGTGTACCCATTGAGGTAAAAAATAAAAGTGAAGGTAACTTATTACAGAACTGTGCTGTAGGTTTGGAAATTATAAAACTATGAGAGTAGGCTATAATACTACTAACTGATTTTGTATTTTATTTGTTTATTGTAATATTTATATTGTATGAACAACCAATTGTTATACCTAAGTTCATGTTATATTTTTTTCAAATATTTGTGTTATAATATAAGATAACCCAGGG
Source organism: Magicicada septendecula (assembly GCA_034769895.1). NCBI lineage: Eukaryota > Metazoa > Arthropoda > Insecta > Hemiptera > Cicadidae > Magicicada > Magicicada septendecula. The sequence goes on from CM068367.1 coordinate 1,154,178,445, forward strand.
TTAGTTTTAAAAAACATAAAAATTTAAATATAAAAGGATAATAAAAAATTAAAATAATACTATGAGGGAAATGGCAGCAGGAAGTAGTGCAGTGTAGGAATACTATGAGAGACTAATAAATAATATATATAAATTTATTTAAAGATAATAAAATTATCAAATACTTATATACAAGGTCATAAGAAAATGAACAAAAACTTATTATGTAAACCAAATTGATAAAGAAACCGGAATGGAAAAGAATTATTTTCGGTAAATAAAATATAAATTTATAATAATTACAAACTGCCTGTATAATAAAAATACTATGGGTTACTAACAGTGACGAGAATAACAAGTATTGTTATTAATAATAATTTTTGGAATAAAACCATAGAGTTGAAGAAATGATGCTACTACAATTATAATAAAAATAACCTTTTTGGAACTTTGGAGGAGTGAAAATTAATACAAAATTAACAAGCAACATGACCACTATATAATCATCCACGATTTATCAAAATTAAATGGGTATACTCCTTAATAAACAGTGAAAGAAACCCTTCTGATGATTCAACCTGGTTTCGCCATAGTTCTAGTTGACGATCGAAAATGCGCCAGACGGTAAGGAAATTATAACGCAAGACGGACCTCACCAGAGAAAAAGCTTCATTCCAGTAAGAACCATACGGAGCGAGGTAATATAAACATTTCGTTTAATAGTTCAAGAAGAAAACGCATTCCGAATGTTGATATCGAACACAAAATAGTCATTTAATCACATGTTTTTTAAAGTAAACAAAAGCACGCTGCTCTCTTGCGGACATTCCTGGAACTACATACTAAACGAAAAATAAACAAATTTATTTAATATTTTTTTTCGGTATTTGTAAAGCTTAGTAATTATCCATTTCTGACACTCTCGTAACAAAAAGAACTTACCCTGAACCCTGGGGAATTATTAAGAATTATATATTAATTGATGTTTTTTAAAATAGTGTAAAATTTGGTAAACATATCCATATATGTTTTTTTCTTTAGACCATTCAATGTTTACTCTATGAAGTCGAGATTATGTTTTATTTAAGGAAAGATCAATTGTGATACTTGTATTTTGGTGGCAGGAAACAAAAAACCAATAATATAAATAAATAATATTATTGAAAAATTATATTGAATAATAAAGTGTTATAATTTTTGTAGTGGGTAGTTGTAATAGGTTTCAGCACAAAAACAGAAGAAATCAACACATCGGATCAGATTTTGCTATAGTGTAGGCTGGTTGAACTAAGCGTAGAAACTTATCTCACAATCAGCTGATTTAAATCACAGCGAACAATTTGAAAAAATCCGGAATCGTCTAAACCGAGTGTAAATAATTGGTACTTACTCTCTCTTCTTCATAAGGCTGAACAACTTCCCTCCTTGACCGCAAATCACACACTCTCGATTTCTGTTTAGATTGAGTAACACATTAAAAAAATCCTTTATTTATTTTTTTAAAAAAACGTCAGTTATTATAATTCATAAGTGGCGACTGCGGAGAGGCGGAAACTTTAATATCTCAAAACGCTACGTTACAGATTTGGCGCATAACAACATTGGGAGCTTAATTAAATAAGACGAACACCCAATAAACCACATACAAAGTTTTCGCTATTACCTCTACAAAAACCGCAACGTTACAAGATTGACGCATACAACGTGGGGCATATAATATAACTCTACTATACCTCACTGCGTTACGTTACAAGTTTGGCGAACCCAATAGTGGGGCTTGACTAAAGGTGGACGTTTCGCTAGTACCTCATAACCGCGATGTTACAAGTTTGGCGCTCAACGTAAAAGGGCGGTAATTAGAAAATAATTTTGATATTTAATAAAAATATATACCAAAAAATCTAATTATCGTTGGCAGTTATGAGAAAACAAGAAATGCATAATACCCGAGGCAAATCGAAGAAGAGGGCAGAAGAGAAGGAGAAGGAAGAAGGTGGACAGGAACAAGAAATAGAATTAGTCACGGACAGTGAAATGGACCAACAGACAGGTGATACAGAAGAAACCGAAGTAGTTATGGACACGGAAACGAAAATAATTGAAGAGGATGCCCAAGGGGACCAACCAGACAAAGCGGTAGCCAGAGAAGAACCTAATTGGCAAGACATGATGAAATTTATGGCTGAACAATTTAGAAAGCAGGAGAAAACTTCAAAGCAAACCAATAACAAAATAGATGAAAATTTTAAGAAGAAGGAGGAAAACTTGAGACAAACCAAGGAGGAAAATAAGGAAAATTTTAAGAAACAGGAAGAAAACTTGAGACAGACCAATGAGGAAAATAAAGAAAATTTTAGGAGACAGGAGGAAAAATTTGATAAAATAGATGAGAACTCAAGGAAACAAAATGAAACCTTGAGCGAAAAATTCGATAAAATAGATGAGAATTTTAAGAAACAGGAAGAGAACTCTAGGAAGCAAAATGAAACTTTGAGGGATAGTTTAAAACAAATTGAGAAAATAAACGAAGAAAACTTAAAACAATTTGAGGGGAAAATGGAGAATTTCAAGAAGGAGATATGGGAAACTTTCGGGGAGAAGTTTGAAAATGTAAATACACTTAGCCAAAAAGCAGATACATACAAAGAGGAGACAAATAAACAAATGGACCATAGTTTCAATAATTTGGATGAAATGTTAGACAGCACTTCCGAAGGTATTATAGTGAGTCCAAACACAGAAGAGAGTAGAAAGAAAATAGAAATTACAGAATACCAAGGTGTAATGCCATCTGAAAATAAAAATAGCCACAACAAAAAGGATGTTCAAACCGTGGAAAAGAAGACCAAGAAAATAATAAAAACATGTAGAAAGAAAATAATAAATACAAGGGAAGAATGGGAGATGATTACAGGTGGATTAATTAATGTATTTAACCTTCCAATTAATGAACAAAGGGAATTAATTAAGTTTAGATCTCAATTAAATATGTCGACGATGAAAGTGTATCAGACAATATCAGTCGTATCTTCAAGACGGAATATAACGTTCAAATATTTGGCAAATAATCCAGAGGTAAAAGGGAATGAAATGAGATTAAATATGAGCAACTATGTTATGTTAGAGGAGATACAATACTTGTTAGTTAAAAAGGAACGAACTATGACGGGAGACCGATACTTAATTAAAGGTTTCGTAGCAGCAAAGTGGGAGAGCCGGATGATAAGGAGATTATCGAGGAGAGAAGTAATTCCGAACACCCCAGTAATCCGAGGAAGAGGAATAACTGAGTTAATGGACCATGGTTGACCTAAATAATCACAAACCAGAAAAGGGGACTGAAATTCTGAGAACCGACCCAGCAACCCATTGAATAGCGGAAGAAAACCCCAAAATTCAAAAAGCACGTAAGGACATCTTACTCAAGAATTTTAACATAAGGCCTATCAATAATGTTATATGCTATTAATTAATGGAAAAGAAGAAGGAATCAAGGAGAAGAAGAAATATATAAATAAATGCAAACAGCTACAGTATGAAGAATCCCAAAAGTGTTTAGTACTAGTCGCTAATTGACTACTACTTATAAGTTTTTTATTTTAATGTATTGACCGTAGAAATGTTCCGGCAATAATTTTTATGAGCAGGGATGAAGTTCCCCTGGTCTCAGAAGGTGTAAGGATGGACAGAGGAGTATGGACCCAGAGTGGCCACCCTACTGGTACCACCGCACAAGATAGGGAAAAATGTTAGGGAAATTGAATATTTAAGGGATAATAATTATAAAATAGCTGAAAAGAGTGATATTAGATTCCAGAAGTATAGATGAAGAAAATAGAAGGAAGATAGCAGACCGAAGCTTAATTGATGAAGATAATTTATAGAAGTAAATAGAAATGAGTGTTAAAACAAGTTTAATATGATTAGTGTGACCAGTCCTTATCAAATAAAATGTGGAAGTACCACTACCCAGAAATAAATAATTGATGAATTTGCCTCCAAGAGAGAGAGAGTAGAGTAAGAAAACAGCAATTACCACCAGTCTGAATTACCAGTCAGAGTTTACAACCAGTTTGAAAATGAAACACTATTATGAAGATAAAACCAAGACTATTAGGTGAATGGAAATAATCAACAATTTATTTTTAATAAACAAGTAATACCAAAATAAATTTGTTCTAGTGGGGGGGCTTTATGTAACGTTACATAATCCGGTCCCAATAAATTAAATCATGATAACATAAAGGTCAGAAATGGGTAACCTATAACTAGCTCTAAATTAAAGTATATCACTAAACATGATAAACAATTCGAGTGATATATGGTGCAAAGTGAGTTATAGTGTACCCATTGAGGTAAAAAATAAAAGTGAAGGTAACTTATTACAGAACTGTGCTGTAGGTTTGGAAATTATAAAACTATGAGAGTAGGCTATAATACTACTAACTGATTTTGTATTTTATTTGTTTATTGTAATATTTATATTGTATGAACAACCAATTGTTATACCTAAGTTCATGTTATATTTTTTTCAAATATTTGTGTTATAATATAAGATAACCCAGGGTTAGTTTTAAAAAACATAAAAATTTAAATATAAAAGGATAATAAAAAATTAAAATAATACTTTGAGGGAAATGGCAGCAGGAAGTAGTGCAGTGTAGGAATACTATGAGAGACTAATAAATAATATATATAAATTTATTTAAAGATAATAAAATTATCAAATACTTATATACAAGGTCATAAGAAAATGAACAAAAACTTATTATGTAAACCAAATTGATAAAGAAACCGGAATGGAAAAGAATTATTTTCGGTAAATAAAATATAAATTTATAATAATTACAAACTGCCTGTATAATAAAAATACTATGGGTTACTAACAGTGACGAGAATAACAAGTATTGTTATTAATAATAATTTTTGGAATAAAACCATAGAGTTGAAGAAATGATGCTACTACAATTATAATAAAAATAACCTTTTTGGAACTTTGGAGGAGTGAAAATTAATACAAAATTAACAAGCAACATGACCACTATATAATCATCCATGATTTATCAAAATTAAATGGTTATACTCCTTAATAAACAGTGAAAGAAACCCTTCTGATGATTCAACCTGGTTTCGCCATAGTTCTAGTTGACGATCGAAAATGCGCCAGACGGTAAGGAAATTATAACGCAAGACGGACCTCACCAGAGAAAAAGCTTCATTCCAGTAAGAACCATACGGAGCGAGGTAATATAAACATTTCGTTTAATAGTTCAAGAAGAAAACGCATTCCGAATGTTGATATCGAACACAAAATAGTCATTTAATCACATGTTTTTTAAAGTAAACAAAAGCACGCTGCTCTCTTGCGGACATTCCTGGAACTACATACTAAACGAAAAATAAACAAATTTATTTAATATTTTTTTTCGGTATTTGTAAAGCTTAGTAATTATCCATTTCTGACACTCTCGTAACAAAAAGAACTTACCCTGAACCCTGGGGAATTATTAAGAATTATATATTAATTGATGTTTTTTAAAATAGTGTAAAATTTGGTAAACAAATCCATATATGTTTTTTTCTTTAGACCATTCAATGTTTACTCTATGAAGTCGAGATTATGTTTTATTTAAGGAAAGATCAATTGTGATACTTGTATTTTGGTGGCAGGAAACAAAAAACCAATAATATAAATAAATAATATTATTGAAAAATTATATTGAATAATAAAGTGTTATAATTTTTGTAGTGGGTAGTTGTAATAGGTTTCAGCACAAAAACAGAAGAAATCAACACATCGGATCAGATTTTGCTATAGTGTAGGCTGGTTGAACTAAGCGTAGAAACTTATCTCACAATCAGCTGATTTAAATCACAGCGAACAATTTGAAAAAATCCGGAATCGTCTAAACCGAGTGTAAATAATTGGTACTTACTCTCTCTTCTTCATAAGGCTGAACAACTTCCCTCCTTGACCGCAAATCACACACTCTCGATTTCTGTTTAGATTGAGTAACACATTAAAAAAATCCTTTATTTATTTTTTTAAAAAAACGTCAGTTATTATAATTCATAAGTGGCGACTGCGGAGAGGCGGAAACTTTAATATCTCAAAACGCTACGTTACAGATTTGGCGCATAACAACATTGGGAGCTTAATTAAATAAGACGAACACCCAATAAACCACATACAAAGTTTTCGCTATTACCTCTACAAAAACCGCGACGTTACAAGATTGACGCATACAACGTGGGGCATATAATATAACTCTACTATACCTCACTGCGTTACGTTACAAGTTTGGCGAACCCAATAGTGGGGCTTGACTAAAGGTGGACGTTTCGCTAGTACCTCATAACCGCGACGTTACAAGTTTGGCGCTCAACGTAAAAGGGCGGTAATTAGAAAATAATTTTGATATTTAATAAAAATATATACCAAAAAATCTAATTATCGTTGGCAGTTATGAGAAAACAAGAAATGCATAATACCCGAGGCAAATCGAAGAAGAGGGCAGAAGAGAAGGAGAAGGAAGAAGGTGGACAGGAACAAGAAATAGAATTAGTCACGGACAGTGAAATGGACCAACAGACAGGTGATACAGAAGAAACCGAAGTAGTTATGGACACGGAAACGGAAATAATTGAAGAGGATGCCCAAGGGGACCAACCAGACAAAGCGGTAGCCAGAGAAGAACCTAATTGGCAAGACATGATGAAATTTATGGCTGAACAATTTAGAAAGCAGGAGGAAACTTCAAAGCAAACCAATAACAAAATAGATGAAAATTTTAAGAAGCAGGAGGAAAACTTGAGACAAACCAAGGAGGAAAATAAGGAAAATTTTAAGAAACAGGAAGAAAACTTGAGACAGACCAATGAGGAAAATAAAGAAAATTTTAGGAGACAGGAGGAAAAATTTGATAAAATAGATGAGAACTCAAGGAAACAAAATGAAACCTTGAGCGAAAAATTCGATAAAATAGATGAGAATTTTAAGAAACAGGAAGAGAACTCTAGGAAGCAAAATGAAACTTTGAGGGATAGTTTAAAACAAATTGAGAAAATAAACGAAGAAAACTTAAAACAATTTGAGGGGAAAATGGAGAATTTCAAGAAGGAGATATGGGAAACTTTCGGGGAGAAGTTTGAAAATGTAAATACACTTAGCCAAAAAGCAGATACATACAAAGAGGAGACAAATAAACAAATGGACCATAGTTTCAATAATTTGGATGAAATGTTAGACAGCACTTCCGAAGGTATTATAGTGAGTCCAAACACAGAAGAGAGTAGAAAGAAAATAGAAATTACAGAATACCAAGGTGTAATGCCATCTGAAAATAAAAATAGCCACAACAAAAAGGATGTTCAAACCGTGGAAAAGAAGACCAAGAAAATAATAAAAACATGTAGAAAGAAAATAATAAATACAAGGGAAGAATGGGAGATGATTACAGGTGGATTAATTAATGTATTTAACCTTCCAATTAATGAACAAAGGGAATTAATTAAGTTTAGATCTCAATTAAATATGTCGACGATGAAAGTGTATCAGACAATATCAGTCGTATCTTCAAGACGGAATATAACGTTCAAATATTTGGCAAATAATCCAGAGGTAAAAGGGAATGAAATGAGATTAAATATGAGCAACTATGTTATGTTAGAGGAGATACAATACTTGTTAGTTAAAAAGGAACGAACTATGACGGGAGACCGATACTTAATTAAAGGTTTCGTAGCAGCAAAGTGGGAGAGCCGGATGATAAGGAGATTATCGAGGAGAGAAGTAATTCCGAACACCCCAGTAATCCGAGGAAGAGGAATAACTGAGTTAATGGACCATGGTTGACCTAAATAATCACAAACCAGAAAAGGGGACTGAAATTCTGAGAACCGACCCAGCAACCCATTGAATAGCGGAAGAAAACCCCAAAATTCAAAAAGCACGTAAGGACATCTTACTCAAGAATTTTAACATAAGGCCTATCAATAATGTTTTATGCTATTAATTAATGGAAAAGAAGAAGGAATCAAGGAGAAGAAGAAATATATAAATAAATGCAAACAGCTACAGTATGAAGAATCCCAAAAGTGTTTAGTACTAGTCGCTAATTGACTACTACTTATAAGTTTTTTATTTTAATGTATTGACCGTAGAAATGTTCCGGCAATAATTTTTATGAGCAGGGATGAAGTTCCCCTGGTCTCAGAAGGTGTAAGGATGGACAGAGGAGTATGGACCCAGAGTGGCCACCCTACTGGTACCACCGCACAAGATAGGGAAAAATGTTAGGGAAATTGAATATTTAAGGGATAATAATTATAAAATAGCTGAAAAGAGTGATATTAGATTCCAGAAGTATAGATGAAGAAAATAGAAGGAAGATAGCAGACCGAAGCTTAATTGATGAAGATAATTTATAGAAGTAAATAGAAATGAGTGTTAAAACAAGTTTAATATGATTAGTGTGACCAGTCCTTATCAAATAAAATGTGGAAGTACCACTACCCAGAAATAAATAATTGATGAATTTGCCTCCAAGAGAGAGAGAGTAGAGTAAGAAAACAGCAATTACCACCAGTCTGAATTACCAGTCAGAGTTTACAACCAGTTTGAAAATGAAACACTATTATGAAGATAAAACCAAGACTATTAGGTGAATGGAAATAATCAACAATTTATTTTTAATAAACAAGTAATACCAAAATAAATTTGTTCTAGTGGGGGGGCTTTATGTAACGTTACATAATCCGGTCCCAATAAATTAAATCATGATAACATAAAGGTCAGAAATGGGTAACCTATAACTAGCTCTAAATTAAAGTATATCACTAAACATGATAAACAATTCGAGTGATATATGGTGCAAAGTGAGTTATAGTGTACCCATTGAGGTAAAAAATAAAAGTGAAGGTAACTTATTACAGAACTGTGCTGTAGGTTTGGAAATTATAAAACTATGAGAGTAGGCTATAATACTACTAACTGATTTTGTATTTTATTTGTTTATTGTAATATTTATATTGTATGAACAACCAATTGTTATACCTAAGTTCATGTTATATTTTTTTCAAATATTTGTGTTATAATATAAGATAACCCAGGGTTAGTTTTAAAAAACATAAAAATTTAAATATAAAAGGATAATAAAAAATTAAAATAATACTATGAGGGAAATGGCAGCAGGAAGTAGTGCAGTGTAGGAATACTATGAGAGACTAATAAATAATATATATAAATTTATTTAAAGATAATAAAATTATCAAATACTTATATACAAGGTCATAAGAAAATGAACAAAAACTTATTATGTAAACCAAATTGATAAAGAAACCGGAATGGAAAAGAATTATTTTCGGTAAATAAAATATAAATTTATAATAATTACAAACTGCCTGTATAATAAAAATACTATGGGTTACTAACAGTGACGAGAATAACAAGTATTGTTATTAATAATAATTTTTGGAATAAAACCATAGAGTTGAAGAAATGATGCTACTACAATTATAATAAAAATAACCTTTTTGGAACTTTGGAGGAGTGAAAATTAATACAAAATTAACAAGCAACATGACCACTATATAATCATCCATGATTTATCAAAATTAAATGGTTATACTCCTTAATAAACAGTGAAAGAAACCCTTCTGATGATTCAACCTGGTTTCGCCATAGTTCTAGTTGACGATCGAAAATGCGCCAGACGGTAAGGAAATTATAACGCAAGACGGACCTCACCAGAGAAAAAGCTTCATTCCAGTAAGAACCATACGGAGCGAGGTAATATAAACATTTCGTTTAATAGTTCAAGAAGAAAACGCATTCCGAATGTTGATATCGAACACAAAATAGTCATTTAATCACATGTTTTTTAAAGTAAACAAAAGCACGCTGCTCTCTTGCGGACATTCCTGGAACTACATACTAAACGAAAAATAAACAAATTTATTTAATATTTTTTTTCGGTATTTGTAAAGCTTAGTAATTATCCATTTCTGACACTCTCGTAACAAAAAGAACTTACCCTGAACCCTGGGGAATTATTAAGAATTATATATTAATTGATGTTTTTTAAAATAGTGTAAAATTTGGTAAACAAATCCATATATGTTTTTTTCTTTAGACCATTCAATGTTTACTCTATGAAGTCGAGATTATGTTTTATTTAAGGAAAGATCAATTGTGATACTTGTATTTTGGTGGCAGGAAACAAAAAACCAATAATATAAATAAATAATATTATTGAAAAATTATATTGAATAATAAAGTGTTATAATTTTTGTAGTGGGCAGTTGTAATAGGTTTCAGCACAAAAACAGAAGAAATCAACACATCGGATCAGATTTTGCTATAGTGTAGGCTGGTTGAACTAAGCGTAGAAACTTATCTCACAATCAGCTGATTTAAATCACAGCGAACAATTTGAAAAAATCCGGAATCGTCTAAACCGAGTGTAAATAATTGGTACTTACTCTCTCTTCTTCATAAGGCTGAACAACTTCCCTCCTTGACCGCAAATCACACACTCTCGATTTCTGTTTAGATTGAGTAACACATTAAAAAAATCCTTTATTTATTTTTTTAAAAAAACGTCAGTTATTATAATTCATAAGTGGCGACTGCGGAGAGGCGGAAACTTTAATATCTCAAAACGCTACGTTACAGATTTGGCGCATAACAACATTGGGAGCTTAATTAAATAAGACGAACACCCAATAAACCACATACAAAGTTTTCGCTATTACCTCTACAAAAACCGCGACGTTACAAGATTGACGCATACAACGTGGGGCATATAATATAACTCTACTATACCTCACTGCGTTACGTTACAAGTTTGGCGAACCCAAGAGTGGGGCTTGACTAAAGGTGGACGTTTCGCTAGTACCTCATAACCGCGACGTTACAAGTTTGGCGCTCAACGTAAAAGGGCGGTAATTAGAAAATAATTTTGATATTTAATAAAAATATATACCAAAAAATCTAATTATCGTTGGCAGTTATGAGAAAACAAGAAATGCATAATACCCGAGGCAAATCGAAGAAGAGGGCAGAAGAGAAGGAGAAGGAAGAAGATGGACAGGAACAAGAAATAGAATTAGTCACGGACAGTGAAATGGACCAACAGACAGGTGATACAGAAGAAACCGAAGTAGTTATGGACACGGAAACGGAAATAATTGAAGAGGATGCCCAAGGGGACCAACCAGACAAAGCGGTAGCCAGAGAAGAACCTAATTGGCAAGACATGATGAAATTTATGGCTGAACAATTTAGAAAGCAGGAGGAAACTTCAAAGCAAACCAATAACAAAATAGATGAAAATTTTAAGAAGCAGGAGGAAAACTTGAGACAAACCAAGGAGGAAAATAAGGAAAATTTTAAGAAACAGGAAGAAAACTTGAGACAGACCAATGAGGAAAATAAAGAAAATTTTAGGAGACAGGAGGAAAAATTTGATAAAATAGATGAGAACTCAAGGAAACAAAATGAAACCTTGAGCGAAAAATTCGATAAAATAGATGAGAATTTTAAGAAACAGGAAGAGAACTCTAGGAAGCAAAATGAAACTTTGAGGGATAGTTTAAAACAAATTGAGAAAATAAACGAAGAAAACTTAAAACAATTTGAGGGGAAAATGGAGAATTTCAAGAAGGAGATATGGGAAACTTTCGGGGAGAAGTTTGAAAATGTAAATACACTTAGCCAAAAAGCAGATACATACAAAGAGGAGACAAATAAACAAATGGACCATAGTTTCAATAATTTGGATGAAATGTTAGACAGCACTTCCGAAGGTATTATAGTGAGTCCAAACACAGAAGAGAGTAGAAAGAAAATAGAAATTACAGAATACCAAGGTGTAATGCCATCTGAAAATAAAAATAGCCACAACAAAAAGGATGTTCAAACCGTGGAAAAGAAGACCAAGAAAATAATAAAAACATGTAGAAAGAAAATAATAAATACAAGGGAAGAATGGGAGATGATTACAGGTGGATTAATTAATGTATTTAACCTTCCAATTAATGAACAAAGGGAATTAATTAAGTTTAGATCTCAATTAAATATGTCGACGATGAAAGTGTATCAGACAATATCAGTCGTATCTTCAAGACGGAATATAACGTTCAAATATTTGGCAAATAATCCAGAGGTAAAAGGGAATGAAATGAGATTAAATATGAGCAACTATGTTATGTTAGAGGAGATACAATACTTGTTAGTTAAAAAGGAACGAACTATGACGGGAGACCGATACTTAATTAAAGGTTTCGTAGCAGCAAAGTGGGAGAGCCGGATGATAAGGAGATTATCGAGGAGAGAAGTAATTCCGAACACCCCAGTAATCCGAGGAAGAGGAATAACTGAGTTAATGGACCATGGTTGACCTAAATAATCACAAACCAGAAAAGGGGACTGAAATTCTGAGAACCGACCCAGCAACCCATTGAATAGCGGAAGAAAACCCCAAAATTCAAAAAGCACGTAAGGACATCTTACTCAAGAATTTTAACATAAGGCCTATCAATAATGTTATATGCTATTAATTAATGGAAAAGAAGAAGGAATCAAGGAGAAGAAGAAATATATAAATAAATGCAAACAGCTACAGTATGAAGAACCCCAAAAGTGTTTAGTACTAGTCGCTAATTGACTACTACTTATAAGTTTTTTATTTTAATGTATTGACCGTAGAAATGTTCCGGCAATAATTTTTATGAGCAGGGATGAAGTTCCCCTGGTCTCAGAAGGTGTAAGGATGGACAGAGGAGTATGGACCCAGAGTGGCCACCCTACTGGTACCACCGCACAAGATAGGGAAAAATGTTAGGGAAATTGAATATTTAAGGGATAATAATTATAAAATAGCTGAAAAGAGTGATATTAGATTCCAGAAGTATAGATGAAGAAAATAGAAGGAAGATAGCAGACCGAAGCTTAATTGATGAAGATAATTTATAGAAGTAAATAGAAATGAGTGTTAAAACAAGTTTAATATGATTAGTGTGACCAGTCCTTATCAAATGAAATGTGGAAGTACCACTACCCAGAAATAAATAATTGATGAATTTGCCTCCAAGAGAGAGAGAGTAGAGTAAGAAAACAGCAATTACCACCAGTCTGAATTACCAGTCAGAGTTTACAACCAGTTTGAAAATGAAACACTATTATGAAGATAAAACCAAGACTATTAGGTGAATGGAAATAATCAACAATTTATTTTTAATAAACAAGTAATACCAAAATAAATTTGTTCTAGTGGGGGGGCTTTATGTAACGTTACATAATCCGGTCCCAATAAATTAAATCATGATAACATAAAGGTCAGAAATGGGTAACCTATAACTAGCTCTAAATTAAAGTATATCACTAAACATGATAAACAATTCGAGTGATATATGGTGCAAAGTGAGTTATAGTGTACCCATTGAGGTAAAAAATAAAAGTGAAGGTAACTTATTACAGAACTGTGCTGTAGGTTTGGAAATTATAAAACTATGAGAGTAGGCTATAATACTACTAACTGATTTTGTATTTTATTTGTTTATTGTAATATTTATATTGTATGAACAACCAATTGTTATACCTAAGTTCATGTTATATTTTTTTCAAATATTTGTGTTATAATATAAGATAACCCAGGGTTAGTTTTAAAAAACATAAAAATTTAAATATAAAAGGATAATAAAAAATTAAAATAATACTATGAGGGAAATGGCAGCAGGAAGTAGTGCAGTGTAGGAATACTATGAGAGACTAATAAATAATATATATAAATTTATTTAAAGATAATAAAATTATCAAATACTTATATACAAGGTCATAAGAAAATGAACAAAAACTTATTATGTAAACCAAATTGATAAAGAAACCGGAATGGAAAAGAATTATTTTCGGTAAATAAAATATAAATTTATAATAATTACAAACTGCCTGTATAATAAAAATACTATGGGTTACTAACAGTGACGAGAATAACAAGTATTGTTATTAATAATAATTTTTGGAATAAAACCATAGAGTTGAAGAAATGATGCTACTACAATTATAATAAAAATAACCTTTTTGGAACTTTGGAGGAGTGAAAATTAATACAAAATTAACAAGCAACATGACCACTATATAATCATCCATGATTTATCAAAATTAAATGGTTATACTCCTTAATAAACAGTGAAAGAAACCCTTCTGATGATTCAACCTGGTTTCGCCATAGTTCTAGTTGACGATCGAAAATGCGCCAGACGGTAAGGAAATTATAACGCAAGACGGACCTCACCAGAGAAAAAGCTTCATTCCAGTAAGAACCATACGGAGCGAGGTAATATAAACATTTCGTTTAATAGTTCAAGAAGAAAACGCATTCCGAATGTTGATATCGAACACAAAATAGTCATTTAATCACATGTTTTTTAAAGTAAACAAAAGCACGCTGCTCTCTTGCGGACATTCCTGGAACTACATACTAAACGAAAAATAAACAAATTTATTTAATATTTTTTTTCGGTATTTGTAAAGCTTAGTAATTATCCATTTCTGACACTCTCGTAACAAAAAGAACTTACCCTGAACCCTGGGGAATTATTAAGAATTATATATTAATTGATGTTTTTTAAAATAGTGTAAAATTTGGTAAACAAATCCATATATGTTTTTTTCTTTAGACCATTCAATGTTTACTCTATGAAGTCGAGATTATGTTTTATTTAAGGAAAGATCAATTGTGATACTTGTATTTTGGTGGCAGGAAACAAAAAACCAATAATATAAATAAATAATATTATTGAAAAATTATATTGAATAATAAAGTGTTATAATTTTTGTAGTGGGCAGTTGTAATAGGTTTCAGCACAAAAACAGAAGAAATCAACACATCGGATCAGATTTTGCTATAGTGTAGGCTGGTTGAACTAAGCGTAGAAACTTATGTCACAATCAGCTGATTTAAATCACAGCGAACAATTTGAAAAAATCCGGAATCGTCTAAACCGAGTGTAAATAATTGGTACTTACTCTCTCTTCTTCATAAGGCTGAACAACTTCCCTCCTTGACCGCAAATCACACACTCTCGATTTCTGTTTAGATTGAGTAACACATTAAAAAAATCCTTTATTTATTTTTTTAAAAAAACGTCAGTTATTATAATTCATAAGTGGCGACTGCGGAGAGGCGGAAACTTTAATATCTCAAAATGCTACGTTACAGATTTGGCGCATAACAACATTGGGAGCTTAATTAAATAAGACGAACACCCAATAAACCACATACAAAGTTTTCGCTATTACCTCTACAAAAACCGCGACGTTACAAGATTGACGCATACAACGTGGGGCATATAATATAACTCTACTATACCTCACTGCGTTACGTTACAAGTTTGGCGAACCCAAGAGTGGGGCTTGACTAAAGGTGGACGTTTCGCTAGTACCTCATAACCGCGACGTTACAAGTTTGGCGCTCAACGTAAAAGGGCGGTAATTAGAAAATAATTTTGATATTTAATAAAAATATATACCAAAAAATCTAATTATCGTTGGCAGTTATGAGAAAACAAGAAATGCATAATACCCGAGGCAAATCGAAGAAGAGGGCAGAAGAGAAGGAGAAGGAAGAAGGTGGACAGGAACAAGAAATAGAATTAGTCACGGACAGTGAAATGGACCAACAGACAGGTGATACAGAAGAAACCGAAGTAGTTATGGACACGGAAACGGAAATAATTGAAGAGGATGCCCAAGGGGACCAACCAGACAAAGCGGTAGCCAGAGAAGAACCTAATTGGCAAGACATGATGAAATTTATGGCTGAACAATTTAGAAAGCAGGAGGAAACTTCAAAGCAAACCAATAACAAAATAGATGAAAATTTTAAGAAGCAGGAGGAAAACTTGAGACAAACCAAGGAGGAAAATAAGGAAAATTTTAAGAAACAGGAAGAAAACTTGAGACAGACCAATGAGGAAAATAAAGAAAATTTTAGGAGACAGGAGGAAAAATTTGATAAAATAGATGAGAACTCAAGGAAACAAAATGAAACCTTGAGCGAAAAATTCGATAAAATAGATGAGAATTTTAAGAAACAGGAAGAGAACTCTAGGAAGCAAAATGAAACTTTGAGGGATAGTTTAAAACAAATTGAGAAAATAAACGAAGAAAACTTAAAACAATTTGAGGGGAAAATGGAGAATTTCAAGAAGGAGATATGGGAAACTTTCGGGGAGAAGTTTGAAAATGTAAATACACTTAGCCAAAAAGCAGATACATACAAAGAGGAGACAAATAAACAAATGGACCATAGTTTCAATAATTTGGATGAAATGTTAGACAGCACTTCCGAAGGTATTATAGTGAGTCCAAACACAGAAGAGAGTAGAAAGAAAATAGAAATTACAGAATACCAAGGTGTAATGCCATCTGAAAACAAAAATAGCCACAACAAAAAGGATGTTCAAACCGTGGAAAAGAAGACCAAGAAAATAATAAAAACATGTAGAAAGAAAATAATAAATACAAGGGAAGAATGGGAGATGATTACAGGTGGATTAATTAATGTATTTAACCTTCCAATTAATGAACAAAGGGAATTAATTAAGTTTAGATCTCAATTAAATATGTCGACGATGAAAGTGTATCAGACAATATCAGTCGTATCTTCAAGACGGAATATAACGTTCAAATATTTGGCAAATAATCCAGAGGTAAAAGGGAATGAAATGAGATTAAATATGAGCAACTATGTTATGTTAGAGGAGATACAATACTTGTTAGTTAAAAAGGAACGAACTATGACGGGAGACCGATACTTAATTAAAGGTTTCGTAGCAGCAAAGTGGGAGAGCCGGATGATAAGGAGATTATCGAGGAGAGAAGTAATTCCGAACACCCCAGTAATCCGAGGAAGAGGAATAACTGAGTTAATGGACCATGGTTGACCTAAATAATCACAAACCAGAAAAGGGGACTGAAATTCTGAGAACCGACCCAGCAACCCATTGAATAGCGGAAGAAAACCCCAAAATTCAAAAAGCACGTAAGGACATCTTACTCAAGAATTTTAACATAAGGCCTATCAATAATGTTATATGCTATTAATTAATGGAAAAGAAGAAGGAATCAAGGAGAAGAAGAAATATATAAATAAATGCAAACAGCTACAGTATGAAGAATCCCAAAAGTGTTTAGTACTAGTCGCTAATTGACTACTACTTATAAGTTTTTTATTTTAATGTATTGACCGTAGAAATGTTCCGGCAATAATTTTTATGAGCAGGGATGAAGTTCCCCTGGTCTCAGAAGGTGTAAGGATGGACAGAGGAGTATGGACCCAGAGTGGCCACCCTACTGGTACCACCGCACAAGATAGGGAAAAATGTTAGGGAAATTGAATATTTAAGGGATAATAATTATAAAATAGCTGAAAAGAGTGATATTAGATTCCAGAAGTATAGATGAAGAAAATAGAAGGAAGATAGCAGACCGAAGCTTAATTGATGAAGATAATTTATAGAAGTAAATAGAAATGAGTGTTAAAACAAGTTTAATATGATTAGTGTGACCAGTCCTTATCAAATGAAATGTGGAAGTACCACTACCCAGAAATAAATAATTGATGAATTTGCCTCCAAGAGAGAGAGAGTAGAGTAAGAAAACAGCAATTACCACCAGTCTGAATTACCAGTCAGAGTTTACAACCAGTTTGAAAATGAAACACTATTATGAAGATAAAACCAAGACTATTAGGTGAATGGAAATAATCAACAATTTATTTTTAATAAACAAGTAATACCAAAATAAATTTGTTCTAGTGGGGGGGCTTTATGTAACGTTACATAATCCGGTCCCAATAAATTAAATCATGATAACATAAAGGTCAGAAATGGGTAACCTATAACTAGCTCTAAATTAAAGTATATCACTAAACATGATAAACAATTCGAGTGATATATGGTGCAAAGTGAGTTATAGTGTACCCATTGAGGTAAAAAATAAAAGTGAAGGTAACTTATTACAGAACTGTGCTGTAGGTTTGGAAATTATAAAACTATGAGAGTAGGCTATAATACTACTAACTGATTTTGTATTTTATTTGTTTATTGTAATATTTATATTGTATGAACAACCAATTGTTATACCTAAGTTCATGTTATATTTTTTTCAAATATTTGTGTTATAATATAAGATAACCCAGGGTTAGTTTTAAAAAACATAAAAATTTAAATATAAAAGGATAATAAAAAATTAAAATAATACTATGAGGGAAATGGCAGCAGGAAGTAGTGCAGTGTAGGAATACTATGAGAGACTAATAAATAATATATATAAATTTATTTAAAGATAATAAAATTATCAAATACTTATATACAAGGTCATAAGAAAATGAACAAAAACTTATTATGTAAACCAAATTGATAAAGAAACCGGAATGGAAAAGAATTATTTTCGGTAAATAAAATATAAATTTATAATAATTACAAACTGCCTGTATAATAAAAATACTATGGGTTACTAACAGTGACGAGAATAACAAGTATTGTTATTAATAATAATTTTTGGAATAAAACCATAGAGTTGAAGAAATGATGCTACTACAATTATAATAAAAATAACCTTTTTGGAACTTTGGAGGAGTGAAAATTAATACAAAATTAACAAGCAACATGACCACTATATAATCATCCATGATTTATCAAAATTAAATGGTTATACTCCTTAATAAACAGTGAAAGAAACCCTTCTGATGATTCAACCTGGTTTCGCCATAGTTCTAGTTGACGATCGAAAATGCGCCAGACGGTAAGGAAATTATAACGCAAGACGGACCTCACCAGAGAAAAAGCTTCATTCCAGTAAGAACCATACGGAGCGAGGTAATATAAACATTTCGTTTAATAGTTCAAGAAGAAAACGCATTCCGAATGTTGATATCGAACACAAAATAGTCATTTAATCACATGTTTTTTAAAGTAAACAAAAGCACGCTGCTCTCTTGCGGACATTCCTGGAACTACATACTAAACGAAAAATAAACAAATTTATTTAATATTTTTTTTCGGTATTTGTAAAGCTTAGTAATTATCCATTTCTGACACTCTCGTAACAAAAAGAACTTACCCTGAACCCTGGGGAATTATTAAGAATTATATATTAATTGATGTTTTTTAAAATAGTGTAAAATTTGGTAAACAAATCCATATATGTTTTTTTCTTTAGACCATTCAATGTTTACTCTATGAAGTCAAGATTATGTTTTATTTAAGGAAAGATCAATTGTGATACTTGTATTTAGGTGGCAGGAAACAAAAAACCAATAATATAAATAAATAATATTATTGAAAAATTATATTGAATAATAAAGTGTTATAATTTTTGTAGTGGGCAGTTGTAATAGGTTTCAGCACAAAAACAGAAGAAATCAACACATCGGATCAGATTTTGCTATAGTGTAGGCTGGTTGAACTAAGCGTAGAAACTTATCTCACAATCAGCTGATTTAAATCACAGCGAACAATTTGAAAAAATCCGGAATCGTCTAAACCGAGTGTAAATAATTGGTACTTACTCTCTCTTCTTCATAAGGCTGAACAACTTCCCTCCTTGACCGCAAATCACACACTCTCGATTTCTGTTTAGATTGAGTAACACATTAAAAAAATCCTTTATTTATTTTTTTAAAAAAACGTCAGTTATTATAATTCATAAGTGGCGACTGCGGAGAGGCGGAAACTTTAATATCTCAAAACGCTACGTTACAGATTTGGCGCATAACAACATTGGGAGCTTAATTAAATAAGACGAACACCCAATAAACCACATACAAAGTTTTCGCTATTACCTCTACAAAAACCGCGACGTTACAAGATTGACGCATACAACGTGGGGCATATAATATAACTCTACTATACCTCACTGCGTTACGTTACAAGTTTGGCGAACCCAAGAGTGGGGCTTGACTAAAGGTGGACGTTTCGCTAGTACCTCATAACCGCGACGTTACAAGTTTGGCGCTCAACGTAAAAGGGCGGTAATTAGAAAATAATTTTGATATTTAATAAAAATATATACCAAAAAATCTAATTATCGTTGGCAGTTATGAGAAAACAAGAAATGCATAATACCCGAGGCAAATCGAAGAAGAGGGCAGAAGAGAAGGAGAAGGAAGAAGGTGGACAGGAACAAGAAATAGAATTAGTCACGGACAGTGAAATGGACCAACAAACAGGTGATACAGAAGAAACCGAAGTAGTTATGGACACGGAAACGGAAATAATTGAAGAGGATGCCCAAGGGGACCAACCAGACAAAGCGGTAGCCAGAGAAGAACCTAATTGGCAAGACATGATGAAATTTATGGCTGAACAATTTAGAAAGCAGGAGGAAACTTCAAAGCAAACCAATAACAAAATAGATGAAAATTTTAAGAAGCAGGAGGAAAACTTGAGACAAACCAAGGAGGAAAATAAGGAAAATTTTAAGAAACAGGAAGAAAACTTGAGACAGACCAATGAGGAAAATAAAGAAAATTTTAGGAGACAGGAGGAAAAATTTGATAAAATAGATGAGAACTCAAGGAAACAAAATGAAACCTTGAGCGAAAAATTCGATAAAATAGATGAGAATTTTAAGAAACAGGAAGAGAACTCTAGGAAGCAAAATGAAACTTTGAGGGATAGTTTAAAACAAATTGAGAAAATAAACGAAGAAAACTTAAAACAATTTGAGGGGAAAATGGAGAATTTCAAGAAGGAGATATGGGAAACTTTCGGGGAGAAGTTTGAAAATGTAAATACACTTAGCCAAAAAGCAGATACATACAAAGAGGAGACAAATAAACAAATGGACCATAGTTTCAATAATTTGGATGAAATGTTAGACAGCACTTCCGAAGGTATTATAGTGAGTCCAAACACAGAAGAGAGTAGAAAGAAAATAGAAATTACAGAATACCAAGGTGTAATGCCATCTGAAAACAAAAATAGCCACAACAAAAAGGATGTTCAAACCGTGGAAAAGAAGACCAAGAAAATAATAAAAACATGTAGAAAGAAAATAATAAATACAAGGGAAGAATGGGAGATGATTACAGGTGGATTAATTAATGTATTTAACCTTCCAATTAATGAACAAAGGGAATTAATTAAGTTTAGATCTCAATTAAATATGTCGACGATGAAAGTGTATCAGACAATATCAGTCGTATCTTCAAGACGGAATATAACGTTCAAATATTTGGCAAATAATCCAGAGGTAAAAGGGAATGAAATGAGATTAAATATGAGCAACTATGTTATGTTAGAGGAGATACAATACTTGTTAGTTAAAAAGGAACGAACTATGACGGGAGACCGATACTTAATTAAAGGTTTCGTAGCAGCAAAGTGGGAGAGCCGGATGATAAGGAGATTATCGAGGAGAGAAGTAATTCCGAACACCCCAGTAATCCGAGGAAGAGGAATAACTGAGTTAATGGACCATGGTTGACCTAAATAATCACAAACCAGAAAAGGGGACTGAAATTCTGAGAACCGACCCAGCAACCCATTGAATAGCGGAAGAAAACCCCAAAATTCAAAAAGCACGTAAGGACATCTTACTCAAGAATTTTAACATAAGGCCTATCAATAATGTTATATGCTATTAATTAATGGAAAAGAAGAAGGAATCAAGGAGAAGAAGAAATATATAAATAAATGCAAACAGCTACAGTATGAAGAATCCCAAAAGTGTTTAGTACTAGTCGCTAATTGACTACTACTTATAAGTTTTTTATTTTAATGTATTGACCGTAGAAATGTTCCGGCAATAATTTTTATGAGCAGGGATGAAGTTCCCCTGGTCTCAGAAGGTGTAAGGATGGACAGAGGAGTATGGACCCAGAGTGGCCACCCTACTGGTACCACCGCACAAGATAGGGAAAAATGTTAGGGAAATTGAATATTTAAGGGATAATAATTATAAAATAGCTGAAAAGAGTGATATTAGATTCCAGAAGTATAGATGAAGAAAATAGAAGGAAGATAGCAGACCGAAGCTTAATTGATGAAGATAATTTATAGAAGTAAATAGAAATGAGTGTTAAAACAAGTTTAATATGATTAGTGTGACCAGTCCTTATCAAATGAAATGTGGAAGTACCACTACCCAGAAATAAATAATTGATGAATTTGCCTCCAAGAGAGAGAGAGTAGAGTAAGAAAACAGCAATTACCACCAGTCTGAATTACCAGTCAGAGTTTACAACCAGTTTGAAAATGAAACACTATTATGAAGATAAAACCAAGACTATTAGGTGAATGGAAATAATCAACAATTTATTTTTAATAAACAAGTAATACCAAAATAAATTTGTTCTAGTGGGGGGGCTTTATGTAACGTTACATAATCCGGTCCCAATAAATTAAATCATGATAACATAAAGGTCAGAAATGGGTAACCTATAACTAGCTCTAAATTAAAGTATATCACTAAACATGATAAACAATTCGAGTGATATATGGTGCAAAGTGAGTTATAGTGTACCCATTGAGGTAAAAAATAAAAGTGAAGGTAACTTATTACAGAACTGTGCTGTAGGTTTGGAAATTATAAAACTATGAGAGTAGGCTATAATACTACTAACTGATTTTGTATTTTATTTGTTTATTGTAATATTTATATTGTATGAACAACCAATTGTTATACCTAAGTTCATGTTATATTTTTTTCAAATATTTGTGTTATAATATAAGATAACCCAGGGTTAGTTTTAAAAAACATAAAAATTTAAATATAAAAGGATAATAAAAAATTAAAATAATACTATGAGGGAAATGGCAGCAGGAAGTAGTGCAGTGTAGGAATACTATGAGAGACTAATAAATAATATATATAAATTTATTTAAAGATAATAAAATTATCAAATACTTATATACAAGGTCATAAGAAAATGAACAAAAACTTATTATGTAAACCAAATTGATAAAGAAACCGGAATGGAAAAGAATTATTTTCGGTAAATAAAATATAAATTTATAATAATTACAAACTGCCTGTATAATAAAAATACTATGGGTTACTAACAGTGACGAGAATAACAAGTATTGTTATTAATAATAATTTTTGGAATAAAACCATAGAGTTGAAGAAATGATGCTACTACAATTATAATAAAAATAACCTTTTTGGAACTTTGGAGGAGTGAAAATTAATACAAAATTAACAAGCAACATGACCACTATATAATCATCCATGATTTATCAAAATTAAATGGTTATACTCCTTAATAAACAGTGAAAGAAACCCTTCTGATGATTCAACCTGGTTTCGCCATAGTTCTAGTTGACGATCGAAAATGCGCCAGACGGTAAGGAAATTATAACGCAAGACGGACCTCACCAGAGAAAAAGCTTCATTCCAGTAAGAACCATACGGAGCGAGGTAATATAAACATTTCGTTTAATAGTTCAAGAAGAAAACGCATTCCGAATGTTGATATCGAACACAAAATAGTCATTTAATCACATGTTTTTTAAAGTAAACAAAAGCACGCTGCTCTCTTGCGGACATTCCTGGAACTACATACTAAACGAAAAATAAACAAATTTATTTAATATTTTTTTTCGGTATTTGTAAAGCTTAGTAATTATCCATTTCTGACACTCTCGTAACAAAAAGAACTTACCCTGAACCCTGGGGAATTATTAAGAATTATATATTAATTGATGTTTTTTAAAATAGTGTAAAATTTGGTAAACAAATCCATATATGTTTTTTTCTTTAGACCATTCAATGTTTACTCTATGAAGTCAAGATTATGTTTTATTTAAGGAAAGATCAATTGTGATACTTGTATTTTGGTGGCAGGAAACAAAAAACCAATAATATAAATAAATAATATTATTGAAAAATTATATTGAATAATAAAGTGTTATAATTTTTGTAGTGGGCAGTTGTAATAGGTTTCAGCACAAAAACAGAAGAAATCAACACATCGGATCAGATTTTGCTATAGTGTAGGCTGGTTGAACTAAGCGTAGAAACTTATCTCACAATCAGCTGATTTAAATCACAGCGAACAATTTGAAAAAATCCGGAATCGTCTAAACCGAGTGTAAATAATTGGTACTTACTCTCTCTTCTTCATAAGGCTGAACAACTTCCCTCCTTGACCGCAAATCACACACTCTCGATTTCTGTTTAGATTGAGTAACACATTAAAAAAATCCTTTATTTATTTTTTTAAAAAAACGTCAGTTATTATAATTCATAAGTGGCGACTGCGGAGAGGCGGAAACTTTAATATCTCAAAACGCTACGTTACAGATTTGGCGCATAACAACATTGGGAGCTTAATTAAATAAGACGAACACCCAATAAACCACATACAAAGTTTTCGCTATTACCTCTACAAAAACCGCGACGTTACAAGATTGACGCATACAACGTGGGGCATATAATATAACTCTACTATACCTCACTGCGTTACGTTACAAGTTTGGCGAACCCAAGAGTGGGGCTTGACTAAAGGTGGACGTTTCGCTAGTACCTCATAACCGCGACGTTACAAGTTTGGCGCTCAACGTAAAAGGGCGGTAATTAGAAAATAATTTTGATATTTAATAAAAATATATACCAAAAAATCTAATTATCGTTGGCAGTTATGAGAAAACAAGAAATGCATAATACCCGAGGCAAATCGAAGAAGAGGGCAGAAGAGAAGGAGAAGGAAGAAGGTGGACAGGAACAAGAAATAGAATTAGTCACGGACAGTGAAATGGACCAACAAACAGGTGATACAGAAGAAACCGAAGTAGTTATGGACACGGAAACGGAAATAATTGAAGAGGATGCCCAAGGGGACCAACCAGACAAAGCGGTAGCCAGAGAAGAACCTAATTGGCAAGACATGATGAAATTTATGGCTGAACAATTTAGAAAGCAGGAGGAAACTTCAAAGCAAACCAATAACAAAATAGATGAAAATTTTAAGAAGCAGGAGGAAAACTTGAGACAAACCAAGGAGGAAAATAAGGAAAATTTTAAGAAACAGGAAGAAAACTTGAGACAGACCAATGAGGAAAATAAAGAAAATTTTAGGAGACAGGAGGAAAAATTTGATAAAATAGATGAGAACTCAAGGAAACAAAATGAAACCTTGAGCGAAAAATTCGATAAAATAGATGAGAATTTTAAGAAACAGGAAGAGAACTCTAGGAAGCAAAATGAAACTTTGAGGGATAGTTTAAAACAAATTGAGAAAATAAACGAAGAAAACTTAAAACAATTTGAGGGGAAAATGGAGAATTTCAAGAAGGAGATATGGGAAACTTTCGGGGAGAAGTTTGAAAATGTAAATACACTTAGCCAAAAAGCAGATACATACAAAGAGGAGACAAATAAACAAATGGACCATAGTTTCAATAATTTGGATGAAATGTTAGACAGCACTTCCGAAGGTATTATAGTGAGTCCAAACACAGAAGAGAGTAGAAAGAAAATAGAAATTACAGAATACCAAGGTGTAATGCCATCTGAAAATAAAAATAGCCACAACAAAAAGGATGTTCAAACCGTGGAAAAGAAGACCAAGAAAATAATAAAAACATGTAGAAAGAAAATAATAAATACAAGGGAAGAATGGGAGATGATTACAGGTGGATTAATTAATGTATTTAACCTTCCAATTAATGAACAAAGGGAATTAATTAAGTTTAGATCTCAATTAAATATGTCGACGATGAAAGTGTATCAGACAATATCAGTCGTATCTTCAAGACGGAATATAACGTTCAAATATTTGGCAAATAATCCAGAGGTAAAAGGGAATGAAATGAGATTAAATATGAGCAACTATGTTATGTTAGAGGAGATACAATACTTGTTAGTTAAAAAGGAACGAACTATGACGGGAGACCGATACTTAATTAAAGGTTTCGTAGCAGCAAAGTGGGAGAGCCGGATGATAAGGAGATTATCGAGGAGAGAAGTAATTCCGAACACCCCAGTAATCCGAGGAAGAGGAATAACTGAGTTAATGGACCATGGTTGACCTAAATAATCACAAACCAGAAAAGGGGACTGAAATTCTGAGAACCGACCCAGCAACCCATTGAATAGCGGAAGAAAACCCCAAAATTCAAAAAGCACGTAAGGACATCTTACTCAAGAATTTTAACATAAGGCCTATCAATAATGTTATATGCTATTAATTAATGGAAAAGAAGAAGGAATCAAGGAGAAGAAGAAATATATAAATAAATGCAAACAGCTACAGTATGAAGAATCCCAAAAGTGTTTAGTACTAGTCGCTAATTGACTACTACTTATAAGTTTTTTATTTTAATGTATTGACCGTAGAAATGTTCCGGCAATAATTTTTATGAGCAGGGATGAAGTTCCCCTGGTCTCAGAAGGTGTAAGGATGGACAGAGGAGTATGGACCCAGAGTGGCCACCCTACTGGTACCACCGCACAAGATAGGGAAAAATGTTAGGGAAATTGAATATTTAAGGGATAATAATTATAAAATAGCTGAAAAGAGTGATATTAGATTCCAGAAGTATAGATGAAGAAAATAGAAGGAAGATAGCAGACCGAAGCTTAATTGATGAAGATAATTTATAGAAGTAAATAGAAATGAGTGTTAAAACAAGTTTAATATGATTAGTGTGACCAGTCCTTATCAAATGAAATGTGGAAGTACCACTACCCAGAAATAAATAATTGATGAATTTGCCTCCAAGAGAGAGAGAGTAGAGTAAGAAAACAGCAATTACCACCAGTCTGAATTACCAGTCAGAGTTTACAACCAGTTTGAAAATGAAACACTATTATGAAGATAAAACCAAGACTATTAGGTGAATGGAAATAATCAACAATTTATTTTTAATAAACAAGTAATACCAAAATAAATTTGTTCTAGTGGGGGGGCTTTATGTAACGTTACATAATCCGGTCCCAATAAATTAAATCATGATAACATAAAGGTCAGAAATGGGTAACCTATAACTAGCTCTAAATTAAAGTATATCACTAAACATGATAAACAATTCGAGTGATATATGGTGCAAAGTGAGTTATAGTGTACCCATTGAGGTAAAAAATAAAAGTGAAGGTAACTTATTACAGAACTGTGCTGTAGGTTTGGAAATTATAAAACTATGAGAGTAGGCTATAATACTACTAACTGATTTTGTATTTTATTTGTTTATTGTAATATTTATATTGTATGAACAACCAATTGTTATACCTAAGTTCATGTTATATTTTTTTCAAATATTTGTGTTATAATATAAGATAACCCAGGGTTAGTTTTAAAAAACATAAAAATTTAAATATAAAAGGATAATAAAAAATTAAAATAATACTATGAGGGAAATGGCAGCAGGAAGTAGTGCAGTGTAGGAATACTATGAGAGACTAATAAATAATATATATAAATTTATTTAAAGATAATAAAATTATCAAATACTTATATACAAGGTCATAAGAAAATGAACAAAAACTTATTATGTAAACCAAATTGATAAAGAAACCGGAATGGAAAAGAATTATTTTCGGTAAATAAAATATAAATTTATAATAATTACAAACTGCCTGTATAATAAAAATACTATGGGTTACTAACAGTGACGAGAATAACAAGTATTGTTATTAATAATAATTTTTGGAATAAAACCATAGAGTTGAAGAAATGATGCTACTACAATTATAATAAAAATAACCTTTTTGGAACTTTGGAGGAGTGAAAATTAATACAAAATTAACAAGCAACATGACCACTATATAATCATCCATGATTTATCAAAATTAAATGGTTATACTCCTTAATAAACAGTGAAAGAAACCCTTCTGATGATTCAACCTGGTTTCGCCATAGTTCTAGTTGACGATCGAAAATGCGCCAGACGGTAAGGAAATTATAACGCAAGACGGACCTCACCAGAGAAAAAGCTTCATTCCAGTAAGAACCATACGGAGCGAGGTAATATAAACATTTCGTTTAATAGTTCAAGAAGAAAACGCATTCCGAATGTTGATATCGAACACAAAATAGTCATTTAATCACATGTTTTTTAAAGTAAACAAAAGCACGCTGCTCTCTTGCGGACATTCCTGGAACTACATACTAAACGAAAAATAAACAAATTTATTTAATATTTTTTTTCGGTATTTGTAAAGCTTAGTAATTATCCATTTCTGACACTCTCGTAACAAAAAGAACTTACCCTGAACCCTGGGGAATTATTAAGAATTATATATTAATTGATGTTTTTTAAAATAGTGTAAAATTTGGTAAACAAATCCATATATGTTTTTTTCTTTAGACCATTCAATGTTTACTCTATGAAGTCAAGATTATGTTTTATTTAAGGAAAGATCAATTGTGATACTTGTATTTTGGTGGCAGGAAACAAAAAACCAATAATATAAATAAATAATATTATTGAAAAATTATATTGAATAATAAAGTGTTATAATTTTTGTAGTGGGCAGTTGTAATAGGTTTCAGCACAAAAACAGAAGAAATCAACACATCGGATCAGATTTTGCTATAGTGTAGGCTGGTTGAACTAAGCGTAGAAACTTATCTCACAATCAGCTGATTTAAATCACAGCGAACAATTTGAAAAAATCCGGAATCGTCTAAACCGAGTGTAAATAATTGGTACTTACTCTCTCTTCTTCATAAGGCTGAACAACTTCCCTCCTTGACCGCAAATCACACACTCTCGATTTCTGTTTAGATTGAGTAACACATTAAAAAAATCCTTTATTTATTTTTTTAAAAAAACGTCAGTTATTATAATTCATAAGTGGCGACTGCGGAGAGGCGGAAACTTTAATATCTCAAAACGCTACGTTACAGATTTGGCGCATAACAACATTGGGAGCTTAATTAAATAAGACGAACACCCAATAAACCACATACAAAGTTTTCGCTATTACCTCTACAAAAACCGCGACGTTACAAGATTGACGCATACAACGTGGGGCATATAATATAACTCTACTATACCTCACTGCGTTACGTTACAAGTTTGGCGAACCCAAGAGTGGGGCTTGACTAAAGGTGGACGTTTCTCTAGTACCTCATAACCGCGACGTTACAAGTTTGGCGCTCAACGTAATAGGGCGGTAATTAGAAAATAATTTTGATATTTAATAAAAATATATACCAAAAAATCTAATTATCGTTGGCAGTTATGAGAAAACAAGAAATGCATAATACCCGAGGCAAATCGAAGAAGAGGGCAGAAGAGAAGGAGAAGGAAGAAGGTGGACAGGAACAAGAAATAGAATTAGTCACGGACAGTGAAATGGACCAACAGACAGGTGATACAGAAGAAACCGAAGTAGTTATGGACACGGAAACGGAAATAATTGAAGAGGATGCCCAAGGGGACCAACCAGACAAAGCGGTAGCCAGAGAAGAACCTAATTGGCAAGACATGATGAAATTTATGGCTGAACAATTTAGAAAGCAGGAGGAAACTTCAAAGCAAACCAATAACAAAATAGATGAAAATTTTAAGAAGCAGGAGGAAAACTTGAGACAAACCAAGGAGGAAAATAAGGAAAATTTTAAGAAACAGGAAGAAAACTTGAGACAGACCAATGAGGAAAATAAAGAAAATTTTAGGAGACAGGAGGAAAAATTTGATAAAATAGATGAGAACTCAAGGAAACAAAATGAAACCTTGAGCGAAAAATTCGATAAAATAGATGAGAATTTTAAGAAACAGGAAGAGAACTCTAGGAAGCAAAATGAAACTTTGAGGGATAGTTTAAAACAAATTGAGAAAATAAACGAAGAAAACTTAAAACAATTTGAGGGGAAAATGGAGAATTTCAAGAAGGAGATATGGGAAACTTTCGGGGAGAAGTTTGAAAATGTAAATACACTTAGCCAAAAAGCAGATACATACAAAGAGGAGACAAATAAACAAATGGACCATAGTTTCAATAATTTGGATGAAATGTTAGACAGCACTTCCGAAGGTATTATAGTGAGTCCAAACACAGAAGAGAGTAGAAAGAAAATAGAAATTACAGAATACCAAGGTGTAATGCCATCTGAAAATAAAAATAGCCACAACAAAAAGGATGTTCAAACCGTGGAAAAGAAGACCAAGAAAATAATAAAAACATGTAGAAAGAAAATAATAAATACAAGGGAAGAATGGGAGATGATTACAGGTGGATTAATTAATGTATTTAACCTTCCAATTAATGAACAAAGGGAATTAATTAAGTTTAGATCTCAATTAAATATGTCGACGATGAAAGTGTATCAGACAATATCAGTCGTATCTTCAAGACGGAATATAACGTTCAAATATTTGGCAAATAATCCAGAGGTAAAAGGGAATGAAATGAGATTAAATATGAGCAACTATGTTATGTTAGAGGAGATACAATACTTGTTAGTTAAAAAGGAACGAACTATGACGGGAGACCGATACTTAATTAAAGGTTTCGTAGCAGCAAAGTGGGAGAGCCGGATGATAAGGAGATTATCGAGGAGAGAAGTAATTCCGAACACCCCAGTAATCCGAGGAAGAGGAATAACTGAGTTAATGGACCATGGTTGACCTAAATAATCACAAACCAGAAAAGGGGACTGAAATTCTGAGAACCGACCCAGCAACCCATTGAATAGCGGAAGAAAACCCCAAAATTCAAAAAGCACGTAAGGACATCTTACTCAAGAATTTTAACATAAGGCCTATCAATAATGTTATATGCTATTAATTAATGGAAAAGAAGAAGGAATCAAGGAGAAGAAGAAATATATAAATAAATGCAAACAGCTACAGTATGAAGAATCCCAAAAGTGTTTAGTACTAGTCGCTAATTGACTACTACTTATAAGTTTTTTATTTTAATGTATTGACCGTAGAAATGTTCCGGCAATAATTTTTATGAGCAGGGATGAAGTTCCCCTGGTCTCAGAAGGTGTAAGGATGGACAGAGGAGTATGGACCCAGAGTGGCCACCCTACTGGTACCACCGCACAAGATAGGGAAAAATGTTAGGGAAATTGAATATTTAAGGGATAATAATTATAAAATAGCTGAAAAGAGTGATATTAGATTCCAGAAGTATAGATGAAGAAAATAGAAGGAAGATAGCAGACCGAAGCTTAATTGATGAAGATAATTTATAGAAGTAAATAGAAATGAGTGTTAAAACAAGTTTAATATGATTAGTGTGACCAGTCCTTATCAAATAAAATGTGGAAGTACCACTACCCAGAAATAAATAATTGATGAATTTGCCTCCAAGAGAGAGAGAGAGTAGAGTAAGAAAACAGCAATTACCACCAGTCTGAATTACCAGTCAGAGTTTACAACCAGTTTGAAAATGAAACACTATTATGAAGATAAAACCAAGACTATTAGGTGAATGGAAATAATCAACAATTTATTTTTAATAAACAAGTAATACCAAAATAAATTTGTTCTAGTGGGGGGGGGCTTTATGTAACGTTACATAATCCGGTCCCAATAAATTAAATCATGATAACATAAAGGTCAGAAATGGGTAACCTATAACTAGCTCTAAATTAAAGTATATCACTAAACATGATAAACAATTCGAGTGATATATGGTGCAAAGTGAGTTATAGTGTACCCATTGAGGTAAAAAATAAAAGTGAAGGTAACTTATTACAGAACTGTGCTGTAGGTTTGGAAATTATAAAACTATGAGAGTAGGCTATAATACTACTAACTGATTTTGTATTTTATTTGTTTATTGTAATATTTATATTGTATGAACAACCAATTGTTATACCTAAGTTCATGTTATATTTTTTTCAAATATTTGTGTTATAATATAAGATAACCCAGGGTTAGTTTTAAAAAACATAAAAATTTAAATATAAAAGGATAATAAAAAATTAAAATAATACTATGAGGGAAATGGCAGCAGGAAGTAGTGCAGTGTAGGAATACTATGAGAGACTAATAAATAATATATATAAATTTATTTAAAGATAATAAAATTATCAAATACTTATATACAAGGTCATAAGAAAATGAACAAAAACTTATTATGTAAACCAAATTGATAAAGAAACCGGAATGGAAAAGAATTATTTTCGGTAAATAAAATATAAATTTATAATAATTACAAACTGCCTGTATAATAAAAATACTATGGGTTACTAACAGTGACGAGAATAACAAGTATTGTTATTAATAATAATTTTTGGAATAAAACCATAGAGTTGAAGAAATGATGCTACTACAATTATAATAAAAATAACCTTTTTGGAACTTTGGAGGAGTGAAAATTAATACAAAATTAACAAGCAACATGACCACTATATAATCATCCATGATTTATCAAAATTAAATGGTTATACTCCTTAATAAACAGTGAAAGAAACCCTTCTGATGATTCAACCTGGTTTCGCCATAGTTCTAGTTGACGATCGAAAATGCGCCAGACGGTAAGGAAATTATAACGCAAGACGGACCTCACCAGAGAAAAAGCTTCATTCCAGTAAGAACCATACGGAGCGAGGTAATATAAACATTTCGTTTAATAGTTCAAGAAGAAAACGCATTCCGAATGTTGATATCGAACACAAAATAGTCATTTAATCACATGTTTTTTAAAGTAAACAAAAGCACGCTGCTCTCTTGCGGACATTCCTGGAACTACATACTAAACGAAAAATAAACAAATTTATTTAATATTTTTTTTCGGTATTTGTAAAGCTTAGTAATTATCCATTTCTGACACTCTCGTAACAAAAAGAACTTACCCTGAACCCTGGGGAATTATTAAGAATTATATATTAATTGATGTTTTTTAAAATAGTGTAAAATTTGGTAAACAAATCCATATATGTTTTTTTCTTTAGACCATTCAATGTTTACTCTATGAAGTCGAGATTATGTTTTATTTAAGGAAAGATCAATTGTGATACTTGTATTTTGGTGGCAGGAAACAAAAAACCAATAATATAAATAAATAATATTATTGAAAAATTATATTGAATAATAAAGTGTTATAATTTTTGTAGTGGGCAGTTGTAATAGGTTTCAGCACAAAAACAGAAGAAATCAACACATCGGATCAGATTTTGCTATAGTGTAGGCTGGTTGAACTAAGCGTAGAAACTTATCTCACAATCAGCTGATTTAAATCACAGCGAACAATTTGAAAAAATCCGGAATCGTCTAAACCGAGTGTAAATAATTGGTACTTACTCTCTCTTCTTCATAAGGCTGAACAACTTCCCTCCTTGACCGCAAATCACACACTCTCGATTTCTGTTTAGATTGAGTAACACATTAAAAAAATCCTTTATTTATTTTTTTAAAAAAACGTCAGTTATTATAATTCATAAGTGGCGACTGCGGAGAGGCGGAAACTTTAATATCTCAAAACGCTACGTTACAGATTTGGCGCATAACAACATTGGGAGCTTAATTAAATAAGACGAACACCCAATAAACCACATACAAAGTTTTCGCTATTACCTCTACAAAAACCGCGACGTTACAAGATTGACGCATACAACGTGGGGCATATAATATAACTCTACTATACCTCACTGCGTTACGTTACAAGTTTGGCGAACCCAAGAGTGGGGCTTGACTAAAGGTGGACGTTTCGCTAGTACCTCATAACCGCGACGTTACAAGTTTGGCGCTCAACGTAAAAGGGCGGTAATTAGAAAATAATTTTGATATTTAATAAAAATATATACCAAAAAATCTAATTATCGTTGGCAGTTATGAGAAAACAAGAAATGCATAATACCCGAGGCAAATCGAAGAAGAGGGCAGAAGAGAAGGAGAAGGAAGAAGGTGGACAGGAACAAGAAATAGAATTAGTCACGGACAGTGAAATGGACCAACAGACAGGTGATACAGAAGAAACCGAAGTAGTTATGGACACGGAAACGGAAATAATTGAAGAGGATGCCCAAGGGGACCAACCAGACAAAGCGGTAGCCAGAGAAGAACCTAATTGGCAAGACATGATGAAATTTATGGCTGAACAATTTAGAAAGCAGGAGGAAACTTCAAAGCAAACCAGTAACAAAATAGATGAAAATTTTAAGAAGCAGGAGGAAAACTTGAGACAAACCAAGGAGGAAAATAAGGAAAATTTTAAGAAACAGGAAGAAAACTTGAGACAGACCAATGAGGAAAATAAAGAAAATTTTAGGAGACAGGAGGAAAAATTTGATAAAATAGATGAGAACTCAAGCAAACAAAATGAAACCTTGAGCGAAAAATTCGATAAAATAGATGAGAATTTTAAGAAACAGGAAGAGAACTCTAGGAAGCAAAATGAAACTTTGAGGGATAGTTTAAAACAAATTGAGAAAATAAACGAAGAAAACTTAAAACAATTTGAGGGGAAAATGGAGAATTTCAAGAAGGAGATATGGGAAACTTTCGGGGAGAAGTTTGAAAATGTAAATACACTTAGCCAAAAAGCAGATACATACAAAGAGGAGACAAATAAACAAATGGACCATAGTTTCAATAATTTGGATGAAATGTTAGACAGCACTTCCGAAGGTATTATAGTGAGTCCAAACACAGAAGAGAGTAGAAAGAAAATAGAAATTACAGAATACCAAGATGTAATGCCATCTGAAAATAAAAATAGCCACAACAAAAAGGATGTTCAAACCGTGGAAAAGAAGACCAAGAAAATAATAAAAACATGTAGAAAGAAAATAATAAATACAAGGGAAGAATGGGAGATGATTACAGGTGGATTAATTAATGTATTTAACCTTCCAATTAATGAACAAAGGGAATTAATTAAGTTTAGATCTCAATTAAATATGTCGACGATGAAAGTGTATCAGACAATATCAGTCGTATCTTCAAGACGGAATATAACGTTCAAATATTTGGCAAATAATCCAGAGGTAAAAGGGAATGAAATGAGATTAAATATGAGCAACTATGTTATGTTAGAGGAGATACAATACTTGTTAGTTAAAAAGGAACGAACTATGACGGGAGACCGATACTTAATTAAAGGTTTCGTAGCAGCAAAGTGGGAGAGCCGGATGATAAGGAGATTATCGAGGAGAGAAGTAATTCCGAACACCCCAGTAATCCGAGGAAGAGGAATAACTGAGTTAATGGACCATGGTTGACCTAAATAATCACAAACCAGAAAAGGGGACTGAAATTCTGAGAACCGACCCAGCAACCCATTGAATAGCGGAAGAAAACCCCAAAATTCAAAAAGCACGTAAGGACATCTTACTCAAGAATTTTAACATAAGGCCTATCAATAATGTTATATGCTATTAATTAATGGAAAAGAAGAAGGAATCAAGGAGAAGAAGAAATATATAAATAAATGCAAACAGCTACAGTATGAAGAATCCCAAAAGTGTTTAGTACTAGTCGCTAATTGACTACTACTTATAAGTTTTTTATTTTAATGTATTGACCGTAGAAATGTTCCGGCAATAATTTTTATGAGCAGGGATGAAGTTCCCCTGGTCTCAGAAGGTGTAAGGATGGACAGAGGAGTATGGACCCAGAGTGGCCACCCTACTGGTACCACCGCACAAGATAGGGAAAAATGTTAGGGAAATTGAATATTTAAGGGATAATAATTATAAAATAGCTGAAAAGAGTGATATTAGATTCCAGAAGTATAGATGAAGAAAATAGAAGGAAGATAGCAGACCGAAGCTTAATTGATGAAGATAATTTATAGAAGTAAATAGAAATGAGTGTTAAAACAAGTTTAATATGATTAGTGTGACCAGTCCTTATCAAATGAAATGTGGAAGTACCACTACCCAGAAATAAATAATTGATGAATTTGCCTCCAAGAGAGAGAGAGTAGAGTAAGAAAACAGCAATTACCACCAGTCTGAATTACCAGTCAGAGTTTACAACCAGTTTGAAAATGAAACACTATTATGAAGATAAAACCAAGACTATTAGGTGAATGGAAATAATCAACAATTTATTTTTAATAAACAAGTAATACCAAAATAAATTTGTTCTAGTGGGGGGGCTTTATGTAACGTTACATAATCCGGTCCCAATAAATTAAATCATGATAACATAAAGGTCAGAAATGGGTAACCTATAACTAGCTCTAAATTAAAGTATATCACTAAACATGATAAACAATTCGAGTGATATATGGTGCAAAGTGAGTTATAGTGTACCCATTGAGGTAAAAAATAAAAGTGAAGGTAACTTATTACAGAACTGTGCTGTAGGTTTGGAAATTATAAAACTATGAGAGTAGGCTATAATACTACTAACTGATTTTGTATTTTATTTGTTTATTGTAATATTTATATTGTATGAACAACCAATTGTTATACCTAAGTTCATGTTATATTTTTTTCAAATATTTGTGTTATAATATAAGATAACCCAGGGTTAGTTTTAAAAAACATAAAAATTTAAATATAAAAGGATAATAAAAAATTAAAATAATACTATGAGGGAAATGGCAGCAGGAAGTAGTGCAGTGTAGGAATACTATGAGAGACTAATAAATAATATATATAAATTTATTTAAAGATAATAAAATTATCAAATACTTATATACAAGGTCATAAGAAAATGAACAAAAACTTATTATGTAAACCAAATTGATAAAGAAACCGGAATGGAAAAGAATTATTTTCGGTAAATAAAATATAAATTTATAATAATTACAAACTGCCTGTATAATAAAAATACTATGGGTTACTAACAGTGACGAGAATAACAAGTATTGTTATTAATAATAATTTTTGGAATAAATCCATAGAGTTGAAGAAATGATGCTACTACAATTATAATAAAAATAACCTTTTTGGAACTTTGGAGGAGTGAAAATTAACAAGCAACATGACCACTATATAATCATCCATGATTTATCAAAATTAAATGGTTATACTCCTTAATAAACAGTGAAAGAAACCCTTCTGATGATTCAACCTGGTTTCGCCATAGTTCTAGTTGACGATCGAAAATGCGCCAGACGGTAAGGAAATTATAACGCAAGACGGACCTCACCAGAGAAAAAGCTTCATTCCAGTAAGAACCATACGGAGCGAGGTAATATAAACATTTCGTTTAATAGTTCAAGAAGAAAACGCATTCCGAATGTTGATATCGAACACAAAATAGTCATTTAATCACATGTTTTTTAAAGTAAACAAAAGCACGCTGCTCTCTTGCGGACATTCCTGGAACTACATACTAAACGAAAAATAAACAAATTTATTTAATATTTTTTTTCGGTATTTGTAAAGCTTAGTAATTATCCATTTCTGACACTCTCGTAACAAAAAGAACTTACCCTGAACCCTGGGGAATTATTAAGAATTATATATTAATTGATGTTTTTTAAAATAGTGTAAAATTTGGTAAACAAATCCATATATGTTTTTTTCTTTAGACCATTCAATGTTTACTCTATGAAGTCGAGATTATGTTTTATTTAAGGAAAGATCAATTGTGATACTTGTATTTTGGTGGCAGGAAACAAAAAACCAATAATATAAATAAATAATATTATTGAAAAATTATATTGAATAATAAAGTGTTATAATTTTTGTAGTGGGCAGTTGTAATAGGTTTCAGCACAAAAACAGAAGAAATCAACACATCGGATCAGATTTTGCTATAGTGTAGGCTGGTTGAACTAAGCGTAGAAACTTATCTCACAATCAGCTGATTTAAATCACAGCGAACAATTTGAAAAAATCCGGAATCGTCTAAACCGAGTGTAAATAATTGGTACTTACTCTCTCTTCTTCATAAGGCTGAACAACTTCCCTCCTTGACCGCAAATCACACACTCTCGATTTCTGTTTAGATTGAGTAACACATTAAAAAAATCCTTTATTTATTTTTTTAAAAAAACGTCAGTTATTATAATTCATAAGTGGCGACTGCGGAGAGGCGGAAACTTTAATATCTCAAAACGCTACGTTACAGATTTGGCGCATAACAACATTGGGAGCTTAATTAAATAAGACGAACACCCAATAAACCACATACAAAGTTTTCGCTATTACCTCTACAAAAACCGCGACGTTACAAGATTGACGCATACAACGTGGGGCATATAATATAACTCTACTATACCTCACTGCGTTACATTACAAGTTTGGCGAACCCAAGAGTGGGGCTTGACTAAAGGTGGACGTTTCGCTAGTACCTCATAACCGCGACGTTACAAGTTTGGCGCTCAACGTAAAAGGGCGGTAATTAGAAAATAATTTTGATATTTAATAAAAATATATACCAAAAAATCTAATTATCGTTGGCAGTTATGAGAAAACAAGAAATGCATAATACCCGAGGCAAATCGAAGAAGAGGGCAGAAGAGAAGGAGAAGGAAGAAGGTGGACAGGAACAAGAAATAGAATTAGTCACGGACAGTGAAATGGACCAACAGACAGGTGATACAGAAGAAACCGAAGTAGTTATGGACACGGAAACGGAAATAATTGAAGAGGATGCCCAAGGGGACCAACCAGACAAAGCGGTAGCCAGAGAAGAACCTAATTGGCAAGACATGATGAAATTTATGGCTGAACAATTTAGAAAGCAGGAGGAAACTTCAAAGCAAACCAATAACAAAATAGATGAAAATTTTAAGAAGCAGGAGGAAAACTTGAGACAAACCAAGGAGGAAAATAAGGAAAATTTTAAGAAACAGGAAGAAAACTTGAGACAGACCAATGAGGAAAATAAAGAAAATTTTAGGAGACAGGAGGAAAAATTTGATAAAATAGATGAGAACTCAAGGAAACAAAATGAAACCTTGAGCGAAAAATTCGATAAAATAGATGAGAATTTTAAGAAACAGGAAGAGAACTCTAGGAAGCAAAATGAAACTTTGAGGGATAGTTTAAAACAAATTGAGAAAATAAACGAAGAAAACTTAAAACAATTTGAGGGGAAAATGGAGAATTTCAAGAAGGAGATATGGGAAACTTTCGGGGAGAAGTTTGAAAATGTAAATACACTTAGCCAAAAAGCAGATACATACAAAGAGGAGACAAATAAACAAATGGACCATAGTTTCAATAATTTGGATGAAATGTTAGACAGCACTTCCGAAGGTATTATAGTGAGTCCAAACACAGAAGAGAGTAGAAAGAAAATAGAAATTACAGAATACCAAGGTGTAATGCCATCTGAAAATAAAAATAGCCACAACAAAAAGGATGTTCAAACCGTGGAAAAGAAGACCAAGAAAATAATAAAAACATGTAGAAAGAAAATAATAAATACAAGGGAAGAATGGGAGATGATTACAGGTGGATTAATTAATGTATTTAACCTTCCAATTAATGAACAAAGGGAATTAATTAAGTTTAGATCTCAATTAAATATGTCGACGATGAAAGTGTATCAGACAATATCAGTCGTATCTTCAAGACGGAATATAACGTTCAAATATTTGGCAAATAATCCAGAGGTAAAAGGGAATGAAATGAGATTAAATATGAGCAACTATGTTATGTTAGAGGAGATACAATACTTGTTAGTTAAAAAGGAACGAACTATGACGGGAGACCGATACTTAATTAAAGGTTTCGTAGCAGCAAAGTGGGAGAGCCGGATGATAAGGAGATTATCGAGGAGAGAAGTAATTCCGAACACCCCAGTAATCCGAGGAAGAGGAATAACTGAGTTAATGGACCATGGTTGACCTAAATAATCACAAACCAGAAAAGGGGACTGAAATTCTGAGAACCGACCCAGCAACCCATTGAATAGCGGAAGAAAACCCCAAAATTCAAAAAGCACGTAAGGACATCTTACTCAAGAATTTTAACATAAGGCCTATCAATAATGTTATATGCTATTAATTAATGGAAAAGAAGAAGGAATCAAGGAGAAGAAGAAATATATAAATAAATGCAAACAGCTACAGTATGAAGAATCCCAAAAGTGTTTAGTACTAGTCGCTAATTGACTACTACTTATAAGTTTTTTATTTTAATGTATTGACCGTAGAAATGTTCCGGCAATAATTTTTATGAGCAGGGATGAAGTTCCCCTGGTCTCAGAAGGTGTAAGGATGGACAGAGGAGTATGGACCCAGAGTGGCCACCCTACTGGTACCACCGCACAAGATAGGGAAAAATGTTAGGGAAATTGAATATTTAAGGGATAATAATTATAAAATAGCTGAAAAGAGTGATATTAGATTCCAGAAGTATAGATGAAGAAAATAGAAGGAAGATAGCAGACCGAAGCTTAATTGATGAAGATAATTTATAGAAGTAAATAGAAATGAGTGTTAAAACAAGTTTAATATGATTAGTGTGACCAGTCCTTATCAAATAAAATGTGGAAGTACCACTACCCAGAAATAAATAATTGATGAATTTGCCTCCAAGAGAGAGAGAGTAGAGTAAGAAAACAGCAATTACCACCAGTCTGAATTACCAGTCAGAGTTTACAACCAGTTTGAAAATGAAACACTATTATGAAGATAAAACCAAGACTATTAGGTGAATGGAAATAATCAACAATTTATTTTTAATAAACAAGTAATACCAAAATAAATTTGTTCTAGTGGGGGGGGCTTTATGTAACGTTACATAATCCGGTCCCAATAAATTAAATCATGATAACATAAAGGTCAGAAATGGGTAACCTATAACTAGCTCTAAATTAAAGTATATCACTAAACATGATAAACAATTCGAGTGATATATGGTGCAAAGTGAGTTATAGTGTACCCATTGAGGTAAAAAATAAAAGTGAAGGTAACTTATTACAGAACTGTGCTGTAGGTTTGGAAATTATAAAACTATGAGAGTAGGCTATAATACTACTAACTGATTTTGTATTTTATTTGTTTATTGTAATATTTATATTGTATGAACAACCAATTGTTATACCTAAGTTCATGTTATATTTTTTTCAAATATTTGTGTTATAATATAAGATAACCCAGGGTTAGTTTTAAAAAACATAAAAATTTAAATATAAAAGGATAATAAAAAATTAAAATAATACTATGAGGGAAATGGCAGCAGGAAGTAGTGCAGTGTAGGAATACTATGAGAGACTAATAAATAATATATATAAATTTATTTAAAGATAATAAAATTATCAAATACTTATATACAAGGTCATAAGAAAATGAACAAAAACTTATTATGTAAACCAAATTGATAAAGAAACCGGAATGGAAAAGAATTATTTTCGGTAAATAAAATATAAATTTATAATAATTACAAACTGCCTGTATAATAAAAATACTATGGGTTACTAACAGTGACGAGAATAACAAGTATTGTTATTAATAATAATTTTTGGAATAAAACCATAGAGTTGAAGAAATGATGCTACTACAATTATAATAAAAATAACCTTTTTGGAACTTTGGAGGAGTGAAAATTAATACAAAATTAACAAGCAACATGACCACTATATAATCATCCATGATTTATCAAAATTAAATGGTTATACTCCTTAATAAACAGTGAAAGAAACCCTTCTGATGATTCAACCTGGTTTCGCCATAGTTCTAGTTGACGATCGAAAATGCGCCAGACGGTAAGGAAATTATAACGCAAGACGGACCTCACCAGAGAAAAAGCTTCATTCCAGTAAGAACCATACGGAGCGAGGTAATATAAACATTTCGTTTAATAGTTCAAGAAGAAAACGCATTCCGAATGTTGATATCGAACACAAAATAGTCATTTAATCACATGTTTTTTAAAGTAAACAAAAGCACGCTGCTCTCTTGCGGACATTCCTGGAACTACATACTAAACGAAAAATAAACAAATTTATTTAATATTTTTTTTCGGTATTTGTAAAGCTTAGTAATTATCCATTTCTGACACTCTCGTAACAAAAAGAACTTACCCTGAACCCTGGGGAATTATTAAGAATTATATATTAATTGATGTTTTTTAAAATAGTGTAAAATTTGGTAAACAAATCCATATATGTTTTTTTCTTTAGACCATTCAATGTTTACTCTATGAAGTCGAGATTATGTTTTATTTAAGGAAAGATCAATTGTGATACTTGTATTTTGGTGGCAGGAAACAAAAAACCAATAATATAAATAAATAATATTATTGAAAAATTATATTGAATAATAAAGTGTTATAATTTTTGTAGTGGGCAGTTGTAATAGGTTTCAGCACAAAAACAGAAGAAATCAACACATCGGATCAGATTTTGCTATAGTGTAGGCTGGTTGAACTAAGCGTAGAAACTTATCTCACAATCAGCTGATTTAAATCACAGCGAACAATTTGAAAAAATCCGGAATCGTCTAAACCGAGTGTAAATAATTGGTACTTACTCTCTCTTCTTCATAAGGCTGAACAACTTCCCTCCTTGACCGCAAATCACACACTCTCGATTTCTGTTTAGATTGAGTAACACATTAAAAAAATCCTTTATTTATTTTTTTAAAAAAACGTCAGTTATTATAATTCATAAGTGGCGACTGCGGAGAGGCGGAAACTTTAATATCTCAAAACGCTACGTTACAGATTTGGCGCATAACAACATTGGGAGCTTAATTAAATAAGACGAACACCCAATAAACCACATACAAAGTTTTCGCTATTACCTCTACAAAA
This sequence comes from Magicicada septendecula, assembly GCA_034769895.1. NCBI lineage: Eukaryota > Metazoa > Arthropoda > Insecta > Hemiptera > Cicadidae > Magicicada > Magicicada septendecula. The sequence continues at coordinate 1,154,221,005 of CM068367.1, forward strand.
ACCGCGACGTTACAAGATTGACGCATACAACGTGGGGCATATAATATAACTCTACTATACCTCACTGCGTTACGTTACAAGTTTGGCGAACCCAAGAGTGGGGCTTGACTAAAGGTGGACGTTTCGCTAGTACCTCATAACCGCGACGTTACAAGTTTGGCGCTCAACGTAAAAGGGCGGTAATTAGAAAATAATTTTGATATTTAATAAAAATATATACCAAAAAATCTAATTATCGTTGGCAGTTATGAGAAAACAAGAAATGCATAATACCCGAGGCAAATCGAAGAAGAGGGCAGAAGAGAAGGAGAAGGAAGAAGGTGGACAGGAACAAGAAATAGAATTAGTCACGGACAGTGAAATGGACCAACAGACAGGTGATACAGAAGAAACCGAAGTAGTTATGGACACGGAAACGGAAATAATTGAAGAGGATGCCCAAGGGGACCAACCAGACAAAGCGGTAGCCAGAGAAGAACCTAATTGGCAAGACATGATGAAATTTATGGCTGAACAATTTAGAAAGCAGGAGGAAACTTCAAAGCAAACCAATAACAAAATAGATGAAAATTTTAAGAAGCAGGAGGAAAACTTGAGACAAACCAAGGAGGAAAATAAGGAAAATTTTAAGAAACAGGAAGAAAACTTGAGACAGACCAATGAGGAAAATAAAGAAAATTTTAGGAGACAGGAGGAAAAATTTTATAAAATAGATGAGAACTCAAGGAAACAAAATGAAACCTTGAGCGAAAAATTCGATAAAATAGATGAGAATTTTAAGAAACAGGAAGAGAACTCTAGGAAGCAAAATGAAACTTTGAGGGATATTTTAAAACAAATTGAGAAAATAAACGAAGAAAACTTAAAACAATTTGAGGGGAAAATGGAGAATTTCAAGAAGGAGATATGGGAAACTTTCGGGGAGAAGTTTGAAAATGTAAATACACTTAGCCAAAAAGCAGATACATACAAAGAGGAGACAAATAAACAAATGGACCATAGTTTCAATAATTTGGATGAAATGTTAGACAGCACTTCCGAAGGTATTATAGTGAGTCCAAACACAGAAGAGAGTAGAAAGAAAATAGAAATTACAGAATACCAAGGTGTAATGCCATCTGAAAATAAAAATAGCCACAACAAAAAGGATGTTCAAACCGTGGAAAAGAAGACCAAGAAAATAATAAAAACATGTAGAAAGAAAATAATAAATACAAGGGAAGAATGGGAGATGATTACAGGTGGATTAATTAATGTATTTAACCTTCCAATTAATGAACAAAGGGAATTAATTAAGTTTAGATCTCAATTAAATATGTCGACGATGAAAGTGTATCAGACAATATCAGTCGTATCTTCAAGACGGAATATAACGTTCAAATATTTGGCAAATAATCCAGAGGTAAAAGGGAATGAAATGAGATTAAATATGAGCAACTATGTTATGTTAGAGGAGATACAATACTTGTTAGTTAAAAAGGAACGAACTATGACGGGAGACCGATACTTAATTAAAGGTTTCGTAGCAGCAAAGTGGGAGAGCCGGATGATAAGGAGATTATCGAGGAGAGAAGTAATTCCGAACACCCCAGTAATCCGAGGAAGAGGAATAACTGAGTTAATGGACCATGGTTGACCTAAATAATCACAAACCAGAAAAGGGGACTGAAATTCTGAGAACCGACCCAGCAACCCATTGAATAGCGGAAGAAAACCCCAAAATTCAAAAAGCACGTAAGGACATCTTACTCAAGAATTTTAACATAAGGCCTATCAATAATGTTATATGCTATTAATTAATGGAAAAGAAGAAGGAATCAAGGAGAAGAAGAAATATATAAATAAATGCAAACAGCTACAGTATGAAGAATCCCAAAAGTGTTTAGTACTAGTCGCTAATTGACTACTACTTATAAGTTTTTTATTTTAATGTATTGACCGTAGAAATGTTCCGGCAATAATTTTTATGAGCAGGGATGAAGTTCCCCTGGTCTCAGAAGGTGTAAGGATGGACAGAGGAGTATGGACCCAGAGTGGCCACCCTACTGGTACCACCGCACAAGATAGGGAAAAATGTTAGGGAAATTGAATATTTAAGGGATAATAATTATAAAATAGCTGAAAAGAGTGATATTAGATTCCAGAAGTATAGATGAAGAAAATAGAAGGAAGATAGCAGACCGAAGCTTAATTGATGAAGATAATTTATAGAAGTAAATAGAAATGAGTGTTAAAACAAGTTTAATATGATTAGTGTGACCAGTCCTTATCAAATAAAATGTGGAAGTACCACTACCCAGAAATAAATAATTGATGAATTTGCCTCCAAGAGAGAGAGAGTAGAGTAAGAAAACAGCAATTACCACCAGTCTGAATTACCAGTCAGAGTTTACAACCAGTTTGAAAATGAAACACTATTATGAAGATAAAACCAAGACTATTAGGTGAATGGAAATAATCAACAATTTATTTTTAATAAACAAGTAATACCAAAATAAATTTGTTCTAGTGGGGGGGGCTTTATGTAACGTTACATAATCCGGTCCCAATAAATTAAATCATGATAACATAAAGGTCAGAAATGGGTAACCTATAACTAGCTCTAAATTAAAGTATATCACTAAACATGATAAACAATTCGAGTGATATATGGTGCAAAGTGAGTTATAGTGTACCCATTGAGGTAAAAAATAAAAGTGAAGGTAACTTATTACAGAACTGTGCTGTAGGTTTGGAAATTATAAAACTATGAGAGTAGGCTATAATACTACTAACTGATTTTGTATTTTATTTGTTTATTGTAATATTTATATTGTATGAACAACCAATTGTTATACCTAAGTTCATGTTATATTTTTTTCAAATATTTGTGTTATAATATAAGATAACCCAGGGTTAGTTTTAAAAAACATAAAAATTTAAATATAAAAGGATAATAAAAAATTAAAATAATACTATGAGGGAAATGGCAGCAGGAAGTAGTGCAGTGTAGGAATACTATGAGAGACTAATAAATAATATATATAAATTTATTTAAAGATAATAAAATTATCAAATACTTATATACAAGGTCATAAGAAAATGAACAAAAACTTATTATGTAAACCAAATTGATAAAGAAACCGGAATGGAAAAGAATTATTTTCGGTAAATAAAATATAAATTTATAATAATTACAAACTGCCTGTATAATAAAAATACTATGGGTTACTAACAGTGACGAGAATAACAAGTATTGTTATTAATAATAATTTTTGGAATAAAACCATAGAGTTGAAGAAATGATGCTACTACAATTATAATAAAAATAACCTTTTTGGAACTTTGGAGGAGTGAAAATTAATACAAAATTAACAAGCAACATGACCACTATATAATCATCCATGATTTATCAAAATTAAATGGTTATACTCCTTAATAAACAGTGAAAGAAACCCTTCTGATGATTCAACCTGGTTTCGCCATAGTTCTAGTTGACGATCGAAAATGCGCCAGACGGTAAGGAAATTATAACGCAAGACGGACCTCACCAGAGAAAAAGCTTCATTCCAGTAAGAACCATACGGAGCGAGGTAATATAAACATTTCGTTTAATAGTTCAAGAAGAAAACGCATTCCGAATGTTGATATCGAACACAAAATAGTCATTTAATCACATGTTTTTTAAAGTAAACAAAAGCACGCTGCTCTCTTGCGGACATTCCTGGAACTACATACTAAACGAAAAATAAACAAATTTATTTAATATTTTTTTTCGGTATTTGTAAAGCTTAGTAATTATCCATTTCTGACACTCTCGTAACAAAAAGAACTTACCCTGAACCCTGGGGAATTATTAAGAATTATATATTAATTGATGTTTTTTAAAATAGTGTAAAATTTGGTAAACAAATCCATATATGTTTTTTTCTTTAGACCATTCAATGTTTACTCTATGAAGTCGAGATTATGTTTTATTTAAGGAAAGATCAATTGTGATACTTGTATTTTGGTGGCAGGAAACAAAAAACCAATAATATAAATAAATAATATTATTGAAAAATTATATTGAATAATAAAGTGTTATAATTTTTGTAGTGGGCAGTTGTAATAGGTTTCAGCACAAAAACAGAAGAAATCAACACATCGGATCAGATTTTGCTATAGTGTAGGCTGGTTGAACTAAGCGTAGAAACTTATCTCACAATCAGCTGATTTAAATCACAGCGAACAATTTGAAAAAATCCGGAATCGTCTAAACCGAGTGTAAATAATTGGTACTTACTCTCTCTTCTTCATAAGGCTGAACAACTTCCCTCCTTGACCGCAAATCACACACTCTCGATTTCTGTTTAGATTGAGTAACACATTAAAAAAATCCTTTATTTATTTTTTTAAAAAAACGTCAGTTATTATAATTCATAAGTGGCGACTGCGGAGAGGCGGAAACTTTAATATCTCAAAACGCTACGTTACAGATTTGGCGCATAACAACATTGGGAGCTTAATTAAATAAGACGAACACCCAATAAACCACATACAAAGTTTTCGCTATTACCTCTACAAAAACCGCGACGTTACAAGATTGACGCATACAACGTGGGGCATATAATATAACTCTACTATACCTCACTGCGTTACGTTACAAGTTTGGCGAACCCAAGAGTGGGGCTTGACTAAAGGTGGACGTTTCGCTAGTACCTCATAACCGCGACGTTACAAGTTTGGCGCTCAACGTAAAAGGGCGGTAATTAGAAAATAATTTTGATATTTAATAAAAATATATACCAAAAAATCTAATTATCGTTGGCAGTTATGAGAAAACAAGAAATGCATAATACCCGAGGCAAATCGAAGAAGAGGGCAGAAGAGAAGGAGAAGGAAGAAGGTGGACAGGAACAAGAAATAGAATTAGTCACGGACAGTGAAATGGACCAACAGACAGGTGATACAGAAGAAACCGAAGTAGTTATGGACACGGAAACGGAAATAATTGAAGAGGATGCCCAAGGGGACCAACCAGACAAAGCGGTAGCCAGAGAAGAACCTAATTGGCAAGACATGATGAAATTTATGGCTGAACAATTTAGAAAGCAGGAGGAAACTTCAAAGCAAACCAATAACAAAATAGATGAAAATTTTAAGAAGCAGGAGGAAAACTTGAGACAAACCAAGGAGGAAAATAAGGAAAATTTTAAGAAACAGGAAGAAAACTTGAGACAGACCAATGAGGAAAATAAAGAAAATTTTAGGAGACAGGAGGAAAAATTTTATAAAATAGATGAGAACTCAAGGAAACAAAATGAAACCTTGAGCGAAAAATTCGATAAAATAGATGAGAATTTTAAGAAACAGGAAGAGAACTCTAGGAAGCAAAATGAAACTTTGAGGGATATTTTAAAACAAATTGAGAAAATAAACGAAGAAAACTTAAAACAATTTGAGGGGAAAATGGAGAATTTCAAGAAGGAGATATGGGAAACTTTCGGGGAGAAGTTTGAAAATGTAAATACACTTAGCCAAAAAGCAGATACATACAAAGAGGAGACAAATAAACAAATGGACCATAGTTTCAATAATTTGGATGAAATGTTAGACAGCACTTCCGAAGGTATTATAGTGAGTCCAAACACAGAAGAGAGTAGAAAGAAAATAGAAATTACAGAATACCAAGGTGTAATGCCATCTGAAAATAAAAATAGCCACAACAAAAAGGATGTTCAAACCGTGGAAAAGAAGACCAAGAAAATAATAAAAACATGTAGAAAGAAAATAATAAATACAAGGGAAGAATGGGAGATGATTACAGGTGGATTAATTAATGTATTTAACCTTCCAATTAATGAACAAAGGGAATTAATTAAGTTTAGATCTCAATTAAATATGTCGACGATGAAAGTGTATCAGACAATATCAGTCGTATCTTCAAGACGGAATATAACGTTCAAATATTTGGCAAATAATCCAGAGGTAAAAGGGAATGAAATGAGATTAAATATGAGCAACTATGTTATGTTAGAGGAGATACAATACTTGTTAGTTAAAAAGGAACGAACTATGACGGGAGACCGATACTTAATTAAAGGTTTCGTAGCAGCAAAGTGGGAGAGCCGGATGATAAGGAGATTATCGAGGAGAGAAGTAATTCCGAACACCCCAGTAATCCGAGGAAGAGGAATAACTGAGTTAATGGACCATGGTTGACCTAAATAATCACAAACCAGAAAAGGGGACTGAAATTCTGAGAACCGACCCAGCAACCCATTGAATAGCGGAAGAAAACCCCAAAATTCAAAAAGCACGTAAGGACATCTTACTCAAGAATTTTAACATAAGGCCTATCAATAATGTTATATGCTATTAATTAATGGAAAAGAAGAAGGAATCAAGGAGAAGAAGAAATATATAAATAAATGCAAACAGCTACAGTATGAAGAATCCCAAAAGTGTTTAGTACTAGTCGCTAATTGACTACTACTTATAAGATTTTTATTTTAATGTATTGACCGTAGAAATGTTCCGGCAATAATTTTTATGAGCAGGGATGAAGTTCCCCTGGTCTCAGAAGGTGTAAGGATGGACAGAGGAGTATGGACCCAGAGTGGCCACCCTACTGGTACCACCGCACAAGATAGGGAAAAATGTTAGGGAAATTGAATATTTAAGGGATAATAATTATAAAATAGCTGAAAAGAGTGATATTAGATTCCAGAAGTATAGATGAAGAAAATAGAAGGAAGATAGCAGACCGAAGCTTAATTGATGAAGATAATTTATAGAAGTAAATAGAAATGAGTGTTAAAACAAGTTTAATATGATTAGTGTGACCAGTCCTTATCAAATAAAATGTGGAAGTACCACTACCCAGAAATAAATAATTGATGAATTTGCCTCCAAGAGAGAGAGAGTAGAGTAAGAAAACAGCAATTACCACCAGTCTGAATTACCAGTCAGAGTTTACAACCAGTTTGAAAATGAAACACTATTATGAAGATAAAACCAAGACTATTAGGTGAATGGAAATAATCAACAATTTATTTTTAATAAACAAGTAATACCAAAATAAATTTGTTCTAGTGGGGGGGGCTTTATGTAACGTTACATAATCCGGTCCCAATAAATTAAATCATGATAACATAAAGGTCAGAAATGGGTAACCTATAACTAGCTCTAAATTAAAGTATATCACTAAACATGATAAACAATTCGAGTGATATATGGTGCAAAGTGAGTTATAGTGTACCCATTGAGGTAAAAAATAAAAGTGAAGGTAACTTATTACAGAACTGTGCTGTAGGTTTGGAAATTATAAAACTATGAGAGTAGGCTATAATACTACTAACTGATTTTGTATTTTATTTGTTTATTGTAATATTTATATTGTATGAACAACCAATTGTTATACCTAAGTTCATGTTATATTTTTTTCAAATATTTGTGTTATAATATAAGATAACCCAGGGTTAGTTTTAAAAAACATAAAAATTTAAATATAAAAGGATAATAAAAAATTAAAATAATACTATGAGGGAAATGGCAGCAGGAAGTAGTGCAGTGTAGGAATACTATGAGAGACTAATAAATAATATATATAAATTTATTTAAAGATAATAAAATTATCAAATACTTATATACAAGGTCATAAGAAAATGAACAAAAACTTATTATGTAAACCAAATTGATAAAGAAACCGGAATGGAAAAGAATTATTTTCGGTAAATAAAATATAAATTTATAATAATTACAAACTGCCTGTATAATAAAAATACTATGGGTTACTAACAGTGACGAGAATAACAAGTATTGTTATTAATAATAATTTTTGGAATAAAACCATAGAGTTGAAGAAATGATGCTACTACAATTATAATAAAAATAACCTTTTTGGAACTTTGGAGGAGTGAAAATTAATACAAAATTAACAAGCAACATGACCACTATATAATCATCCATGATTTATCAAAATTAAATGGTTATACTCCTTAATAAACAGTGAAAGAAACCCTTCTGATGATTCAACCTGGTTTCGCCATAGTTCTAGTTGACGATCGAAAATGCGCCAGACGGTAAGGAAATTATAACGCAAGACGGACCTCACCAGAGAAAAAGCTTCATTCCAGTAAGAACCATACGGAGCGAGGTAATATAAACATTTCGTTTAATAGTTCAAGAAGAAAACGCATTCCGAATGTTGATATCGAACACAAAATAGTCATTTAATCACATGTTTTTTAAAGTAAACAAAAGCACGCTGCTCTCTTGCGGACATTCCTGGAACTACATACTAAACGAAAAATAAACAAATTTATTTAATATTTTTTTTCGGTATTTGTAAAGCTTAGTAATTATCCATTTCTGACACTCTCGTAACAAAAAGAACTTACCCTGAACCCTGGGGAATTATTAAGAATTATATATTAATTGATGTTTTTTAAAATAGTGTAAAATTTGGTAAACAAATCCATATATGTTTTTTTCTTTAGACCATTCAATGTTTACTCTATGAAGTCGAGATTATGTTTTATTTAAGGAAAGATCAATTGTGATACTTGTATTTTGGTGGCAGGAAACAAAAAACCAATAATATAAATAAATAATATTATTGAAAAATTATATTGAATAATAAAGTGTTATAATTTTTGTAGTGGGCAGTTGTAATAGGTTTCAGCACAAAAACAGAAGAAATCAACACATCGGATCAGATTTTGCTATAGTGTAGGCTGGTTGAACTAAGCGTAGAAACTTATCTCACAATCAGCTGATTTAAATCACAGCGAACAATTTGAAAAAATCCGGAATCGTCTAAACCGAGTGTAAATAATTGGTACTTACTCTCTCTTCTTCATAAGGCTGAACAACTTCCCTCCTTGACCGCAAATCACACACTCTCGATTTCTGTTTAGATTGAGTAACACATTAAAAAAATCCTTTATTTATTTTTTTAAAAAAACGTCAGTTATTATAATTCATAAGTGGCGACTGCGGAGAGGCGGAAACTTTAATATCTCAAAACGCTACGTTACAGATTTGGCGTATAACAACATTGGGAGCTTAATTAAATAAGACGAACACCCAATAAACCACATACAAAGTTTTCGCTATTACCTCTACAAAAACCGCGACGTTACAAGATTGACGCATACAACGTGGGGCATATAATATAACTCTACTATACCTCACTGCGTTACGTTACAAGTTTGGCGAACCCAAGAGTGGGGCTTGACTAAAGGTGGACGTTTCGCTAGTACCTCATAACCGCGACGTTACAAGTTTGGCGCTCAACGTAAAAGGGCGGTAATTAGAAAATAATTTTGATATTTAATAAAAATATATACCAAAAAATCTAATTATCGTTGGCAGTTATGAGAAAACAAGAAATGCATAATACCCGAGGCAAATCGAAGAAGAGGGCAGAAGAGAAGGAGAAGGAAGAAGGTGGACAGGAACAAGAAATAGAATTAGTCACGGACAGTGAAATGGACCAACAGACAGGTGATACAGAAGAAACCGAAGTAGTTATGGACACGGAAACGGAAATAATTGAAGAGGATGCCCAAGGGGACCAACCAGACAAAGCGGTAGCCAGAGAAGAACCTAATTGGCAAGACATGATGAAATTTATGGCTGAACAATTTAGAAAGCAGGAGGAAACTTCAAAGCAAACCAATAACAAAATAGATGAAAATTTTAAGAAGCAGGAGGAAAACTTGAGACAAACCAAGGAGGAAAATAAGGAAAATTTTAAGAAACAGGAAGAAAACTTGAGACAGACCAATGAGGAAAATAAAGAAAATTTTAGGAGACAGGAGGAAAAATTTGATAAAATAGATGAGAACTCAAGGAAACAAAATGAAACCTTGAGCGAAAAATTCGATAAAATAGATGAGAATTTTAAGAAACAGGAAGAGAACTCTAGGAAGCAAAATGAAACTTTGAGGGATATTTTAAAACAAATTGAGAAAATAAACGAAGAAAACTTAAAACAATTTGAGGGGAAAATGGAGAATTTCAAGAAGGAGATATGGGAAACTTTCGGGGAGAAGTTTGAAAATGTAAATACACTTAGCCAAAAAGCAGATACATACAAAGAGGAGACAAATAAACAAATGGACCATAGTTTCAATAATTTGGATGAAATGTTAGACAGCACTTCCGAAGGTATTATAGTGAGTCCAAACACAGAAGAGAGTAGAAAGAAAATAGAAATTACAGAATACCAAGGTGTAATGCCATCTGAAAATAAAAATAGCCACAACAAAAAGGATGTTCAAACCGTGGAAAAGAAGACCAAGAAAATAATAAAAACATGTAGAAAGAAAATAATAAATACAAGGGAAGAATGGGAGATGATTACAGGTGGATTAATTAATGTATTTAACCTTCCAATTAATGAACAAAGGGAATTAATTAAGTTTAGATCTCAATTAAATATGTCGACGATGAAAGTGTATCAGACAATATCAGTCGTATCTTCAAGACGGAATATAACGTTCAAATATTTGGCAAATAATCCAGAGGTAAAAGGGAATGAAATGAGATTAAATATGAGCAACTATGTTATGTTAGAGGAGATACAATACTTGTTAGTTAAAAAGGAACGAACTATGACGGGAGACCGATACTTAATTAAAGGTTTCGTAGCAGCAAAGTGGGAGAGCCGGATGATAAGGAGATTATCGAGGAGAGAAGTAATTCTGAACACCCCAGTAATCCGAGGAAGAGGAATAACTGAGTTAATGGACCATGGTTGACCTAAATAATCACAAACCAGAAAAGGGGACTGAAATTCTGAGAACCGACCCAGCAACCCATTGAATAGCGGAAGAAAACCCCAAAATTCAAAAAGCACGTAAGGACATCTTACTCAAGAATTTTAACATAAGGCCTATCAATAATGTTATATGCTATTAATTAATGGAAAAGAAGAAGGAATCAAGGAGAAGAAGAAATATATAAATAAATGCAAACAGCTACAGTATGAAGAATCCCAAAAGTGTTTAGTACTAGTCGCTAATTGACTACTACTTATAAGTTTTTTATTTTAATGTATTGACCGTAGAAATGTTCCGGCAATAATTTTTATGAGCAGGGATGAAGTTCCCCTGGTCTCAGAAGGTGTAAGGATGGACAGAGGAGTATGGACCCAGAGTGGCCACCCTACTGGTACCACCGCACAAGATAGGGAAAAATGTTAGGGAAATTGAATATTTAAGGGATAATAATTATAAAATAGCTGAAAAGAGTGATATTAGATTCCAGAAGTATAGATGAAGAAAATAGAAGGAAGATAGCAGACCGAAGCTTAATTGATGAAGATAATTTATAGAAGTAAATAGAAATGAGTGTTAAAACAAGTTTAATATGATTAGTGTGACCAGTCCTTATCAAATAAAATGTGGAAGTACCACTACCCAGAAATAAATAATTGATGAATTTGCCTCCAAGAGAGAGAGAGTAGAGTAAGAAAACAGCAATTACCACCAGTCTGAATTACCAGTCAGAGTTTACAACCAGTTTGAAAATGAAACACTATTATGAAGATAAAACCAAGACTATTAGGTGAATGGAAATAATCAACAATTTATTTTTAATAAACAAGTAATACCAAAATAAATTTGTTCTAGTGGGGGGGGCTTTATGTAACGTTACATAATCCGGTCCCAATAAATTAAATCATGATAACATAAAGGTCAGAAATGGGTAACCTATAACTAGCTCTAAATTAAAGTATATCACTAAACATGATAAACAATTCGAGTGATATATGGTGCAAAGTGAGTTATAGTGTACCCATTGAGGTAAAAAATAAAAGTGAAGGTAACTTATTACAGAACTGTGCTGTAGGTTTGGAAATTATAAAACTATGAGAGTAGGCTATAATACTACTAACTGATTTTGTATTTTATTTGTTTATTGTAATATTTATATTGTATGAACAACCAATTGTTATACCTAAGTTCATGTTATATTTTTTTCAAATATTTGTGTTATAATATAAGATAACCCAGGGTTAGTTTTAAAAAACATAAAAATTTAAATATAAAAGGATAATAAAAAATTAAAATAATACTATGAGGGAAATGGCAGCAGGAAGTAGTGCAGTGTAGGAATACTATGAGAGACTAATAAATAATATATATAAATTTATTTAAAGATAATAAAATTATCAAATACTTATATACAAGGTCATAAGAAAATGAACAAAAACTTATTATGTAAACCAAATTGATAAAGAAACCGGAATGGAAAAGAATTATTTTCGGTAAATAAAATATAAATTTATAATAATTACAAACTGCCTGTATAATAAAAATACTATGGGTTACTAACAGTGACGAGAATAACAAGTATTGTTATTAATAATAATTTTTGGAATAAAACCATAGAGTTGAAGAAATGATGCTACTACAATTATAATAAAAATAACCTTTTTGGAACTTTGGAGGAGTGAAAATTAATACAAAATTAACAAGCAACATGACCACTATATAATCATCCATGATTTATCAAAATTAAATGGTTATACTCCTTAATAAACAGTGAAAGAAACCCTTCTGATGATTCAACCTGGTTTCGCCATAGTTCTAGTTGACGATCGAAAATGCGCCAGACGGTAAGGAAATTATAACGCAAGACGGACCTCACCAGAGAAAAAGCTTCATTCCAGTAAGAACCATACGGAGCGAGGTAATATAAACATTTCGTTTAATAGTTCAAGAAGAAAACGCATTCCGAATGTTGATATCGAACACAAAATAGTCATTTAATCACATGTTTTTTAAAGTAAACAAAAGCACGCTGCTCTCTTGCGGACATTCCTGGAACTACATACTAAACGAAAAATAAACAAATTTATTTAATATTTTTTTTCGGTATTTGTAAAGCTTAGTAATTATCCATTTCTGACACTCTCGTAACAAAAAGAACTTACCCTGAACCCTGGGGAATTATTAAGAATTATATATTAATTGATGTTTTTTAAAATAGTGTAAAATTTGGTAAACAAATCCATATATGTTTTTTTCTTTAGACCATTCAATGTTTACTCTATGAAGTCGAGATTATGTTTTATTTAAGGAAAGATCAATTGTGATACTTGTATTTTGGTGGCAGGAAACAAAAAACCAATAATATAAATAAATAATATTATTGAAAAATTATATTGAATAATAAAGTGTTATAATTTTTGTAGTGGGCAGTTGTAATAGGTTTCAGCACAAAAACAGAAGAAATCAACACATCGGATCAGATTTTGCTATAGTGTAGGCTGGTTGAACTAAGCGTAGAAACTTATCTCACAATCAGCTGATTTAAATCACAGCGAACAATTTGAAAAAATCCGGAATCGTCTAAACCGAGTGTAAATAATTGGTACTTACTCTCTCTTCTTCATAAGGCTGAACAACTTCCCTCCTTGACCGCAAATCACACACTCTCGATTTCTGTTTAGATTGAGTAACACATTAAAAAAATCCTTTATTTATTTTTTTAAAAAAACGTCAGTTATTATAATTCATAAGTGGCGACTGCGGAGAGGCGGAAACTTTAATATCTCAAAACGCTACGTTACAGATTTGGCGCATAACAACATTGGGAGCTTAATTAAATAAGACGAACACCCAATAAACCACATACAAAGTTTTCGCTATTACCTCTACAAAAACCGCGACGTTACAAGATTGACGCATACAACGTGGGGCATATAATATAACTCTACTATACCTCACTGCGTTACGTTACAAGTTTGGCGAACCCAATAGTGGGGCTTGACTAAAGGTGGACGTTTCGCTAGTACCTCATAACCGCGACGTTACAAGTTTGGCGCTCAACGTAAAAGGGCGGTATTAGAAAATAATTTTGATATTTAATAAAAATATATACCAAAAAATCTAATTATCGTTGGCAGTTATGAGAAAACAAGAAATGCATAATACCCGAGGCAAATCGAAGAAGAGGGCAGAAGAGAAGGAGAAGGAAGAAGGTGGACAGGAACAAGAAATAGAATTAGTCACGGACAGTGAAATGGACCAACAGACAGGTGATACAGAAGAAACCGAAGTAGTTATGGACACGGAAATGGAAATAATTGAAGAGGATGCCCAAGGGGACCAACCAGACAAAGCGGTAGCCAGAGAAGAACCTAATTGGCAAGACATGATGAAATTTATGGCTGAACAATTTAGAAAGCAGGAGGAAACTTCAAAGCAAACCAATAACAAAATAGATGAAAATTTTAAGAAGCAGGAGGAAAACTTGAGACAAACCAAGGAGGAAAATAAGGAAAATTTTAAGAAACAGGAAGAAAACTTGAGACAGACCAATGAGGAAAATAAAGAAAATTTTAGGAGACAGGAGGAAAAATTTGATAAAATAGATGAGAACTCAAGGAAACAAAATGAAACCTTGAGCGAAAAATTCGATAAAATAGATGAGAATTTTAAGAAACAGGAAGAGAACTCTAGGAAGCAAAATGAAACTTTGAGGGATATTTTAAAACAAATTGAGAAAATAAACGAAGAAAACTTAAAACAATTTGAGGGGAAAATGGAGAATTTCAAGAAGGAGATATGGGAAACTTTCGGGGAGAAGTTTGAAAATGTAAATACACTTAGCCAAAAAGCAGATACATACAAAGAGGAGACAAATAAACAAATGGACCATAGTTTCAATAATTTGGATGAAATGTTAGACAGCACTTCCGAAGGTATTATAGTGAGTCCAAACACAGAAGAGAGTAGAAAGAAAATAGAAATTACAGAATACCAAGGTGTAATGCCATCTGAAAATAAAAATAGCCACAACAAAAAGGATGTTCAAACCGTGGAAAAGAAGACCAAGAAAATAATAAAAACATGTAGAAAGAAAATAATAAATACAAGGGAAGAATGGGAGATGATTACAGGTGGATTAATTAATGTATTTAACCTTCCAATTAATGAACAAAGGGAATTAATTAAGTTTAGATCTCAATTAAATATGTCGACGATGAAAGTGTATCAGACAATATCAGTCGTATCTTCAAGACGGAATATAACGTTCAAATATTTGGCAAATAATCCAGAGGTAAAAGGGAATGAAATGAGATTAAATATGAGCAACTATGTTATGTTAGAGGAGATACAATACTTGTTAGTTAAAAAGGAACGAACTATGACGGGAGACCGATACTTAATTAAAGGTTTCGTAGCAGCAAAGTGGGAGAGCCGGATGATAAGGAGATTATCGAGGAGAGAAGTAATTCTGAACACCCCAGTAATCCGAGGAAGAGGAATAACTGAGTTAATGGACCATGGTTGACCTAAATAATCACAAACCAGAAAAGGGGACTGAAATTCTGAGAACCGACCCAGCAACCCATTGAATAGCGGAAGAAAACCCCAAAATTCAAAAAGCACGTAAGGACATCTTACTCAAGAATTTTAACATAAGGCCTATCAATAATGTTATATGCTATTAATTAATGGAAAAGAAGAAGGAATCAAGGAGAAGAAGAAATATATAAATAAATGCAAACAGCTACAGTATGAAGAATCCCAAAAGTGTTTAGTACTAGTCGCTAATTGACTACTACTTATAAGTTTTTTATTTTAATGTATTGACCGTAGAAATGTTCCGGCAATAATTTTTATGAGCAGGGATGAAGTTCCCCTGGTCTCAGAAGGTGTAAGGATGGACAGAGGAGTATGGACCCAGAGTGGCCACCCTACTGGTACCACCGCACAAGATAGGGAAAAATGTTAGGGAAATTGAATATTTAAGGGATAATAATTATAAAATAGCTGAAAAGAGTGATATTAGATTCCAGAAGTATAGATGAAGAAAATAGAAGGAAGATAGCAGACCGAAGCTTAATTGATGAAGATAATTTATAGAAGTAAATAGAAATGAGTGTTAAAACAAGTTTAATATGATTAGTGTGACCAGTCCTTATCAAATAAAATGTGGAAGTACCACTACCCAGAAATAAATAATTGATGAATTTGCCTCCAAGAGAGAGAGAGTAGAGTAAGAAAACAGCAATTACCACCAGTCTGAATTACCAGTCAGAGTTTACAACCAGTTTGAAAATGAAACACTATTATGAAGATAAAACCAAGACTATTAGGTGAATGGAAATAATCAACAATTTATTTTTAATAAACAAGTAATACCAAAATAAATTTGTTCTAGTGGGGGGGGCTTTATGTAACGTTACATAATCCGGTCCCAATAAATTAAATCATGATAACATAAAGGTCAGAAATGGGTAACCTATAACTAGCTCTAAATTAAAGTATATCACTAAACATGATAAACAATTCGAGTGATATATGGTGCAAAGTGAGTTATAGTGTACCCATTGAGGTAAAAAATAAAAGTGAAGGTAACTTATTACAGAACTGTGCTGTAGGTTTGGAAATTATAAAACTATGAGAGTAGGCTATAATACTACTAACTGATTTTGTATTTTATTTGTTTATTGTAATATTTATATTGTATGAACAACCAATTGTTATACCTAAGTTCATGTTATATTTTTTTCAAATATTTGTGTTATAATATAAGATAACCCAGGGTTAGTTTTAAAAAACATAAAAATTTAAATATAAAAGGATAATAAAAAATTAAAATAATACTATGAGGGAAATGGCAGCAGGAAGTAGTGCAGTGTAGGAATACTATGAGAGACTAATAAATAATATATATAAATTTATTTAAAGATAATAAAATTATCAAATACTTATATACAAGGTCATAAGAAAATGAACAAAAACTTATTATGTAAACCAAATTGATAAAGAAACCGGAATGGAAAAGAATTATTTTCGGTAAATAAAATATAAATTTATAATAATTACAAACTGCCTGTATAATAAAAATACTATGGGTTACTAACAGTGACGAGAATAACAAGTATTGTTATTAATAATAATTTTTGGAATAAAACCATAGAGTTGAAGAAATGATGCTACTACAATTATAATAAAAATAACCTTTTTGGAACTTTGGAGGAGTGAAAATTAATACAAAATTAACAAGCAACATGACCACTATATAATCATCCATGATTTATCAAAATTAAATGGTTATACTTCTTAATAAACAGTGAAAGAAACCCTTCTGATGATTCAACCTGGTTTCGCCATAGTTCTAGTTGACGATCGAAAATGCGCCAGACGGTAAGGAAATTATAACGCAAGACGGACCTCACCAGAGAAAAAGCTTCATTCCAGTAAGAACCATACGGAGCGAGGTAATATAAACATTTCGTTTAATAGTTCAAGAAGAAAACGCATTCCGAATGTTGATATCGAACACAAAATAGTCATTTAATCACATGTTTTTTAAAGTAAACAAAAGCACGCTGCTCTCTTGCGGACATTCCTGGAACTACATACTAAACGAAAAATAAACAAATTTATTTAATATTTTTTTTCGGTATTTGTAAAGCTTAGTAATTATCCATTTCTGACACTCTCGTAACAAAAAGAACTTACCCTGAACCCTGGGGAATTATTAAGAATTATATATTAATTGATGTTTTTTAAAATAGTGTAAAATTTGGTAAACAAATCCATATATGTTTTTTTCTTTAGACCATTCAATGTTTACTCTATGAAGTCGAGATTATGTTTTATTTAAGGAAAGATCAATTGTGATACTTGTATTTTGGTGGCAGGAAACAAAAAACCAATAATATAAATAAATAATATTATTGAAAAATTATATTGAATAATAAAGTGTTATAATTTTTGTAGTGGGCAGTTGTAATAGGTTTCAGCACAAAAACAGAAGAAATCAACACATCGGATCAGATTTTGCTATAGTGTAGGCTGGTTGAACTAAGCGTAGAAACTTATCTCACAATCAGCTGATTTAAATCACAGCGAACAATTTGAAAAAATCCGGAATCGTCTAAACCGAGTGTAAATAATTGGTACTTACTCTCTCTTCTTCATAAGGCTGAACAACTTCCCTCCTTGACCGCAAATCACACACTCTCGATTTCTGTTTAGATTGAGTAACACATTAAAAAAATCCTTTATTTATTTTTTTAAAAAAACGTCAGTTATTATAATTCATAAGTGGCGACTGCGGAGAGGCGGAAACTTTAATATCTCAAAACGCTACGTTACAGATTTGGCGCATAACAACATTGGGAGCTTAATTAAATAAGACGAACACCCAATAAACCACATACAAAGTTTTCGCTATTACCTCTACAAAAACCGCGACGTTACAAGATTGACGCATACAACGTGGGGCATATAATATAACTCTACTATACCTCACTGCGTTACGTTACAAGTTTGGCGAACCCAATAGTGGGGCTTGACTAAAGGTGGACGTTTCGCTAGTACCTCATAACCGCGACGTTACAAGTTTGGCGCTCAACGTAAAAGGGCGGTATTAGAAAATAATTTTGATATTTAATAAAAATATATACCAAAAAATCTAATTATCGTTGGCAGTTATGAGAAAACAAGAAATGCATAATACCCGAGGCAAATCGAAGAAGAGGGCAGAAGAGAAGGAGAAGGAAGAAGGTGGACAGGAACAAGAAATAGAATTAGTCACGGACAGTGAAATGGACCAACAGACAGGTGATACAGAAGAAACCGAAGTAGTTATGGACACGGAAATGGAAATAATTGAAGAGGATGCCCAAGGGGACCAACCAGACAAAGCGGTAGCCAGAGAAGAACCTAATTGGCAAGACATGATGAAATTTATGGCTGAACAATTTAGAAAGCAGGAGGAAACTTCAAAGCAAACCAATAACAAAATACATGAAAATTTTAAGAAGCAGGAGGAAAACTTGAGACAAACCAAGGAGGAAAATAAGGAAAATTTTAAGAAACAGGAAGAAAACTTGAGACAGACCAATGAGGAAAATTAAGAAAATTTTAGGAGACAGGAGGAAAAATTTTATAAAATAGATGAGAACTCAAGGAAACAAAATGAAACCTTGAGCGAAAAATTCGATAAAATAGATGAGAATTTTAAGAAACAGGAAGAGAACTCTAGGAAGCAAAATGAAACTTTGAGGGATAGTTTAAAACAAATTGAGAAAATAAACGAAGAAAACTTAAAACAATTTGAGGGGAAAATGGAGAATTTCAAGAAGGAGATATGGGAAACTTTCGGGGAGAAGTTTGAAAATGTAAATACACTTAGCCAAAAAGCAGATACATACAAAGAGGAGACAAATAAACAAATGGACCATAGTTTCAATAATTTGGATGAAATGTTAGACAGCACTTCCGAAGGTATTATAGTGAGTCCAAACACAGAAGAGAGTAGAAAGAAAATAGAAATTACAGAATACCAAGGTGTAATGCCATCTGAAAATAAAAATAGCCACAACAAAAAGGATGTTCAAACCGTGGAAAAGAAGACCAAGAAAATAATAAAAACATGTAGAAAGAAAATAATAAATACAAGGGAAGAATGGGAGATGATTACAGGTGGATTAATTAATGTATTTAACCTTCCAATTAATGAACAAAGGGAATTAATTAAGTTTAGATCTCAATTAAATATGTCGACGATGAAAGTGTATCAGACAATATCAGTCGTATCTTCAAGACGGAATATAACGTTCAAATATTTGGCAAATAATCCAGAGGTAAAAGGGAATGAAATGAGATTAAATATGAGCAACTATGTTATGTTAGAGGAGATACAATACTTGTTAGTTAAAAAGGAAAGAACTATGACGGGAGACCGATACTTAATTAAAGGTTTCGTAGCAGCAAAGTGGGAGAGCCGGATGATAAGGAGATTATCGAGGAGAGAAGTAATTCTGAACACCCCAGTAATCCGAGGAAGAGGAATAACTGAGTTAATGGACCATGGTTGACCTAAATAATCACAAACCAGAAAAGGGGACTGAAATTCTGAGAACCGACCCAGCAACCCATTGAATAGCGGAAGAAAACCCCAAAATTCAAAAAGCACGTAAGGACATCTTACTCAAGAATTTTAACATAAGGCCTATCAATAATGTTATATGCTATTAATTAATGGAAAAGAAGAAGGAATCAAGGAGAAGAAGAAATATATAAATAAATGCAAACAGCTACAGTATGAAGAATCCCAAAAGTGTTTAGTACTAGTCGCTAATTGACTACTACTTATAAGTTTTTTATTTTAATGTATTGACCGTAGAAATGTTCCGGCAATAATTTTTATGAGCAGGGATGAAGTTCCCCTGGTCTCAGAAGGTGTAAGGATGGACAGAGGAGTATGGACCCAGAGTGGCCACCCTACTGGTACCACCGCACAAGATAGGGAAAAATGTTAGGGAAATTGAATATTTAAGGGATAATAATTATAAAATAGCTGAAAAGAGTGATATTAGATTCCAGAAGTATAGATGAAGAAAATAGAAGGAAGATAGCAGACCGAAGCTTAATTGATGAAGATAATTTATAGAAGTAAATAGAAATGAGTGTTAAAACAAGTTTAATATGATTAGTGTGACCAGTCCTTATCAAATAAAATGTGGAAGTACCACTACCCAGAAATAAATAATTGATGAATTTGCCTCCAAGAGAGAGAGAGTAGAGTAAGAAAACAGCAATTACCACCAGTCTGAATTACCAGTCAGAGTTTACAACCAGTTTGAAAATGAAACACTATTATGAAGATAAAACCAAGACTATTAGGTGAATGGAAATAATCAACAATTTATTTTTAATAAACAAGTAATACCAAAATAAATTTGTTCTAGTGGGGGGGGCTTTATGTAACGTTACATAATCCGGTCCCAATAAATTAAATCATGATAACATAAAGGTCAGAAATGGGTAACCTATAACTAGCTCTAAATTAAAGTATATCACTAAACATGATAAACAATTCGAGTGATATATGGTGCAAAGTGAGTTATAGTGTACCCATTGAGGTAAAAAATAAAAGTGAAGGTAACTTATTACAGAACTGTGCTGTAGGTTTGGAAATTATAAAACTATGAGAGTAGGCTATAATACTACTAACTGATTTTGTATTTTATTTGTTTATTGTAATATTTATATTGTATGAACAACCAATTGTTATACCTAAGTTCATGTTATATTTTTTTCAAATATTTGTGTTATAATATAAGATAACCCAGGGTTAGTTTTAAAAAACATAAAAATTTAAATATAAAAGGATAATAAAAAATTAAAATAATACTATGAGGGAAATGGCAGCAGGAAGTAGTGCAGTGTAGGAATACTATGAGAGACTAATAAATAATATATATAAATTTATTTAAAGATAATAAAATTATCAAATACTTATATACAAGGTCATAAGAAAATGAACAAAAACTTATTATGTAAACCAAATTGATAAAGAAACCGGAATGGAAAAGAATTATTTTCGGTAAATAAAATATAAATTTATAATAATTACAAACTGCCTGTATAATAAAAATACTATGGGTTACTAACAGTGACGAGAATAACAAGTATTGTTATTAATAATAATTTTTGGAATAAAACCATAGAGTTGAAGAAATGATGCTACTACAATTATAATAAAAATAACCTTTTTGGAACTTTGGAGGAGTGAAAATTAATACAAAATTAACAAGCAACATGACCACTATATAATCATCCATGATTTATCAAAATTAAATGGTTATACTTCTTAATAAACAGTGAAAGAAACCCTTCTGATGATTCAACCTGGTTTCGCCATAGTTCTAGTTGACGATCGAAAATGCGCCAGACGGTAAGGAAATTATAACGCAAGACGGACCTCACCAGAGAAAAAGCTTCATTCCAGTAAGAACCATACGGAGCGAGGTAATATAAACATTTCGTTTAATAGTTCAAGAAGAAAACGCATTCCGAATGTTGATATCGAACACAAAATAGTCATTTAATCACATGTTTTTTAAAGTAAACAAAAGCACGCTGCTCTCTTGCGGACATTCCTGGAACTACATACTAAACGAAAAATAAACAAATTTATTTAATATTTTTTTTCGGTATTTGTAAAGCTTAGTAATTATCCATTTCTGACACTCTCGTAACAAAAAGAACTTACCCTGAACCCTGGGGAATTATTAAGAATTATATATTAATTGATGTTTTTTAAAATAGTGTAAAATTTGGTAAACAAATCCATATATGTTTTTTTCTTTAGACCATTCAATGTTTACTCTATGAAGTCGAGATTATGTTTTATTTAAGGAAAGATCAATTGTGATACTTGTATTTTGGTGGCAGGAAACAAAAAACCAATAATATAAATAAATAATATTATTGAAAAATTATATTGAATAATAAAGTGTTATAATTTTTGTAGTGGGCAGTTGTAATAGGTTTCAGCACAAAAACAGAAGAAATCAACACATCGGATCAGATTTTGCTATAGTGTAGGCTGGTTGAACTAAGCGTAGAAACTTATCTCACAATCAGCTGATTTAAATCACAGCGAACAATTTGAAAAAATCCGGAATCGTCTAAACCGAGTGTAAATAATTGGTACTTACTCTCTCTTCTTCATAAGGCTGAACAACTTCCCTCCTTGACCGCAAATCACACACTCTCGATTTCTGTTTAGATTGAGTAACACATTAAAAAAATCCTTTATTTATTTTTTAAAAAAACGTCAGTTATTATAATTCATAAGTGGCGACTGCGGAGAGGCGGAAACTTTAATATCTCAAAACGCTACGTTACAGATTTGGCGCATAACAACATTGGGAGCTTAATTAAATAAGACGAACACCCAATAAACCACATACAAAGTTTTCGCTATTACCTCTACAAAAACCGCGACGTTACAAGATTGACGCATACAACGTGGGGCATATAATATAACTCTACTATACCTCACTGCGTTACGTTACAAGTTTGGCGAACCCAATAGTGGGGCTTGACTAAAGGTGGACGTTTCGCTAGTACCTCATAACCGCGACGTTACAAGTTTGGCGCTCAACGTAAAAGGGCGGTATTTAGAAAATAATTTTGATATTTAATAAAAATATATACCAAAAAATCTAATTATCGTTGGCAGTTATGAGAAAACAAGAAATGCATAATACCCGAGGCAAATCGAAGAAGAGGGCAGAAGAGAAGGAGAAGGAAGAAGGTGGACAGGAACAAGAAATAGAATTAGTCACGGACAGTGAAATGGACCAACAGACAGGTGATACAGAAGAAACCGAAGTAGTTATGGACACGGAAATGGAAATAATTGAAGAGGATGCCCAAGGGGACCAACCAGACAAAGCGGTAGCCAGAGAAGAACCTAATTGGCAAGACATGATGAAATTTATGGCTGAACAATTTAGAAAGCAGGAGGAAACTTCAAAGCAAACCAATAACAAAATAGATGAAAATTTTAAGAAGCAGGAGGAAAACTTGAGACAAACCAAGGAGGAAAATAAGGAAAATTTTAAGAAACAGGAAGAAAACTTGAGACAGACCAATGAGGAAAATAAAGAAAATTTTAGGAGACAGGAGGAAAAATTTTATAAAATAGATGAGAACTCAAGGAAACAAAATGAAACCTTGAGCGAAAAATTCGATAAAATAGATGAGAATTTTAAGAAACAGGAAGAGAACTCTAGGAAGCAAAATGAAACTTTGAGGGATAGTTTAAAACAAATTGAGAAAATAAACGAAGAAAACTTAAAACAATTTGAGGGGAAAATGGAGAATTTCAAGAAGGAGATATGGGAAACTTTCGGGGAGAAGTTTGAAAATGTAAATACACTTAGCCAAAAAGCAGATACATACAAAGAGGAGACAAATAAACAAATGGACCATAGTTTCAATAATTTGGATGAAATGTTAGACAGCACTTCCGAAGGTATTATAGTGAGTCCAATCACAGAAGAGAGTAGAAAGAAAATAGAAATTACAGAATACCAAGGTGTAATGCCATCTGAAAATAAAAATAGCCACAACAAAAAGGATGTTCAAACCGTGGAAAAGAAGACCAAGAAAATAATAAAAACATGTAGAAAGAAAATAATAAATACAAGGGAAGAATGGGAGATGATTACAGGTGGATTAATTAATGTATTTAACCTTCCAATTAATGAACAAAGGGAATTAATTAAGTTTAGATCTCAATTAAATATGTCGACGATGAAAGTGTATCAGACAATATCAGTCGTATCTTCAAGACGGAATATAACGTTCAAATATTTGGCAAATAATCCAGAGGTAAAAGGGAATGAAATGAGATTAAATATGAGCAACTATGTTATGTTAGAGGAGATACAATACTTGTTAGTTAAAAAGGAAAGAACTATGACGGGAGACCGATACTTAATTAAAGGTTTCGTAGCAGCAAAGTGGGAGAGCCGGATGATAAGGAGATTATCGAGGAGAGAAGTAATTCCTAACACCCCAGTAATCCGAGGAAGAGGAATAACTGAGTTAATGGACCATGGTTGACCTAAATAATCACAAACCAGAAAAGGGGACTGAAATTCTGAGAACCGACCCAGCAACCCATTGAATAGCGGAAGAAAACCCCAAAATTCAAAAAGCACGTAAGGACATCTTACTCAAGAATTTTAACATAAGGCCTATCAATAATGTTATATGCTATTAATTAATGGAAAAGAAGAAGGAATCAAGGAGAAGAAGAAATATATAAATAAATGCAAACAGCTACAGTATGAAGAATCCCAAAAGTGTTTAGTACTAGTCGCTAATTGACTACTACTTATAAGTTTTTTATTTTAATGTATTGACCGTAGAAATGTTCCGGCAATAATTTTTATGAGCAGGGATGAAGTTCCCCTGGTCTCAGAAGGTGTAAGGATGGACAGAGGAGTATGGACCCAGAGTGGCCACCCTACTGGTACCACCGCACAAGATAGGGAAAAATGTTAGGGAAATTGAATATTTAAGGGATAATAATTATAAAATAGCTGAAAAGAGTGATATTAGATTCCAGAAGTATAGATGAAGAAAATAGAAGGAAGATAGCAGACCGAAGCTTAATTGATGAAGATAATTTATAGAAGTAAATAGAAATGAGTGTTAAAACAAGTTTAATATGATTAGTGTGACCAGTCCTTATCAAATAAAATGTGGAAGTACCACTACCCAGAAATAAATAATTGATGAATTTGCCTCCAAGAGAGAGAGAGTAGAGTAAGAAAACGGCAATTACCACCAGTCTGAATTACCAGTCAGAGTTTACAACCAGTTTGAAAATGAAACACTATTATGAAGATAAAACCAAGACTATTAGGTGAATGGAAATAATCAACAATTTATTTTTAATAAACAAGTAATACCAAAATAAATTTGTTCTAGTGGGGGGGCTTTATGTAACGTTACATAATCCGGTCCCAATAAATTAAATCATGATAACATAAAGGTCAGAAATGGGTAACCTATAACTAGCTCTAAATTAAAGTATATCACTAAACATGATAAACAATTCGAGTGATATATGGTGCAAAGTGAGTTATAGTGTACCCATTGAGGTAAAAAATAAAAGTGAAGGTAACTTATTACAGAACTGTGCTGTAGGTTTGGAAATTATAAAACTATGAGAGTAGGCTATAATACTACTAACTGATTTTGTATTTTATTTGTTTATTGTAATATTTATATTGTATGAACAACCAATTGTTATACCTAAGTTCATGTTATATTTTTTTCAAATATTTGTGTTATAATATAAGATAACCCAGGGTTAGTTTTAAAAAACATAAAAATTTAAATATAAAAGGATAATAAAAAATTAAAATAATACTATGAGGGAAATGGCAGCAGGAAGTAGTGCAGTGTAGGAATACTATGAGAGACTAATAAATAATATATATAAATTTATTTAAAGATAATAAAATTATCAAATACTTATATACAAGGTCATAAGAAAATGAACAAAAACTTATTATGTAAACCAAATTGATAAAGAAACCGGAATGGAAAAGAATTATTTTCGGTAAATAAAATATAAATTTATAATAATTACAAACTGCCTGTATAATAAAAATACTATGGGTTACTAACAGTGACGAGAATAACAAGTATTGTTATTAATAATAATTTTTGGAATAAAACCATAGAGTTGAAGAAATGATGCTACTACAATTATAATAAAAATAACCTTTTTGGAACTTTGGAGGAGTGAAAATTAATACAAAATTAACAAGCAACATGACCACTATATAATCATCCATGATTTATCAAAATTAAATGGTTATACTCCTTAATAAACAGTGAAAGAAACCCTTCTGATGATTCAACCTGGTTTCGCCATAGTTCTAGTTGACGATCGAAAATGCGCCAGACGGTAAGGAAATTATAACGCAAGACGGACCTCACCAGAGAAAAAGCTTCATTCCAGTAAGAACCATACGGAGCGAGGTAATATAAACATTTCGTTTAATAGTTCAAGAAGAAAACGCATTCCGAATGTTGATATCGAACACAAAATAGTCATTTAATCACATGTTTTTTAAAGTAAACAAAAGCACGCTGCTCTCTTGCGGACATTCCTGGAACTACATACTAAACGAAAAATAAACAAATTTATTTAATATTTTTTTTCGGTATTTGTAAAGCTTAGTAATTATCCATTTCTGACACTCTCGTAACAAAAAGAACTTACCCTGAACCCTGGGGAATTATTAAGAATTATATATTAATTGATGTTTTTTAAAATAGTGTAAAATTTGGTAAACAAATCCATATATGTTTTTTTCTTTAGACCATTCAATGTTTACTCTATGAAGTCGAGATTATGTTTTATTTAAGGAAAGATCAATTGTGATACTTGTATTTTGGTGGCAGGAAACAAAAAACCAATAATATAAATAAATAATATTATTGAAAAATTATATTGAATAATAAAGTGTTATAATTTTTGTAGTGGGCAGTTGTAATAGGTTTCAGCACAAAAACAGAAGAAATCAACACATCGGATCAGATTTTGCTATAGTGTAGGCTGGTTGAACTAAGCGTAGAAACTTATCTCACAATCAGCTGATTTAAATCACAGCGAACAATTTGAAAAAATCCGGAATCGTCTAAACCGAGTGTAAATAATTGGTACTTACTCTCTCTTCTTCATAAGGCTGAACAACTTCCCTCCTTGACCGCAAATCACACACTCTCGATTTCTGTTTAGATTGAGTAACACATTAAAAAAATCCTTTATTTATTTTTTTAAAAAAACGTCAGTTATTATAATTCATAAGTGGCGACTGCGGAGAGGCGGAAACTTTAATATCTCAAAACGCTACGTTACAGATTTGGCGCATAACAACATTGGGAGCTTAATTAAATAAGACGAACACCCAATAAACCACATACAAAGTTTTCGCTATTACCTCTACAAAAACCGCGACGTTACAAGATTGACGCATACAACGTGGGGCATATAATATAACTCTACTATACCTCACTGCGTTACGTTACAAGTTTGGCGAACCCAATAGTGGGGCTTGACTAAAGGTGGACGTTTCGCTAGTACCTCATAACCGCGACGTTACAAGTTTGGCGCTCAACGTAAAAGGGCGGTATTAGAAAATAATTTTGATATTTAATAAAAATATATACCAAAAAATCTAATTATCGTTGGCAGTTATGAGAAAACAAGAAATGCATAATACCCGAGGCAAATCGAAGAAGAGGGCAGAAGAGAAGGAGAAGGAAGAAGGTGGACAGGAACAAGAAATAGAATTAGTCACGGACAGTGAAATGGACCAACAGACAGGTGATACAGAAGAAACCGAAGTAGTTATGGACACGGAAATGGAAATAATTGAAGAGGATGCCCAAGGGGACCAACCAGACAAAGCGGTAGCCAGAGAAGAACCTAATTGGCAAGACATGATGAAATTTATGGCTGAACAATTTAGAAAGCAGGAGGAAACTTCAAAGCAAACCAATAACAAAATAGATGAAAATTTTAAGAAGCAGGAGGAAAACTTGAGACAAACCAAGGAGGAAAATAAGGAAAATTTTAAGAAACAGGAAGAAAACTTGAGACAGACCAATGAGGAAAATAAAGAAAATTTTAGGAGACAGGAGGAAAAATTTTATAAAATAGATGAGAACTCAAGGAAACAAAATGAAACCTTGAGCGAAAAATTCGATAAAATAGATGAGAATTTTAAGAAACAGGAAGAGAACTCTAGGAAGCAAAATGAAACTTTGAGGGATAGTTTAAAACAAATTGAGAAAATAAACGAAGAAAACTTAAAACAATTTGAGGGGAAAATGGAGAATTTCAAGAAGGAGATATGGGAAACTTTCGGGGAGAAGTTTGAAAATGTAAATACACTTAGCCAAAAAGCAGATACATACAAAGAGGAGACAAATAAACAAATGGACCATAGTTTCAATAATTTGGATGAAATGTTAGACAGCACTTCCGAAGGTATTATAGTGAGTCCAAACACAGAAGAGAGTAGAAAGAAAATAGAAATTACAGAATACCAAGGTGTAATGCCATCTGAAAATAAAAATAGCCACAACAAAAAGGATGTTCAAACCGTGGAAAAGAAGACCAAGAAAATAATAAAAACATGTAGAAAGAAAATAATAAATACAAGGGAAGAATGGGAGATGATTACAGGTGGATTAATTAATGTATTTAACCTTCCAATTAATGAACAAAGGGAATTAATTAAGTTTAGATCTCAATTAAATATGTCGACGATGAAAGTGTATCAGACAATATCAGTCGTATCTTCAAGACGGAATATAACGTTCAAATATTTGGCAAATAATCCAGAGGTAAAAGGGAATGAAATGAGATTAAATATGAGCAACTATGTTATGTTAGAGGAGATACAATACTTGTTAGTTAAAAAGGAAAGAACTATGACGGGAGACCGATACTTAATTAAAGGTTTCGTAGCAGCAAAGTGGGAGAGCCGGATGATAAGGAGATTATCGAGGAGAGAAGTAATTCCGAACACCCCAGTAATCCGAGGAAGAGGAATAACTGAGTTAATGGACCATGGTTGACCTAAATAATCACAAACCAGAAAAGGGGACTGAAATTCTGAGAACCGACCCAGCAACCCATTGAATAGCGGAAGAAAACCCCAAAATTCAAAAAGCACGTAAGGACATCTTACTCAAGAATTTTAACATAAGGCCTATCAATAATGTTATATGCTATTAATTAATGGAAAAGAAGAAGGAATCAAGGAGAAGAAGAAATATATAAATAAATGCAAACAGCTACAGTATGAAGAATCCCAAAAGTGTTTAGTACTAGTCGCTAATTGACTACTACTTATAAGTTTTTTATTTTAATGTATTGACCGTAGAAATGTTCCGGCAATAATTTTTATGAGCAGGGATGAAGTTCCCCTGGTCTCAGAAGGTGTAAGGATGGACAGAGGAGTATGGACCCAGAGTGGCCACCCTACTGGTACCACCGCACAAGATAGGGAAAAATGTTAAGGAAATTGAATATTTAAGGGATAATAATTATAAAATAGCTGAAAAGAGTGATATTAGATTCCAGAAGTATAGATGAAGAAAATAGAAGGAAGATAGCAGACCGAAGCTTAATTGATGAAGATAATTTATAGAAGTAAATAGAAATGAGTGTTAAAACAAGTTTAATATGATTAGTGTGACCAGTCCTTATCAAATAAAATGTGGAAGTACCACTACCCAGAAATAAATAATTGATGAATTTGCCTCCAAGAGAGAGAGAGTAGAGTAAGAAAACAGCAATTACCACCAGTCTGAATTACCAGTCAGAGTTTACAACCAGTTTGAAAATGAAACACTATTATGAAGATAAAACCAAGGCTATTAGGTGAATGGAAATAATCAACAATTTATTTTTAATAAACAAGTAATACCAAAATAAATTTGTTCTAGTGGGGGGGCTTTATGTAACGTTACATAATCCGGTCCCAATAAATTAAATCATGATAACATAAAGGTCAGAAATGGGTAACCTATAACTAGCTCTAAATTAAAGTATATCACTAAACATGATAAACAATTCGAGTGATATATGGTGCAAAGTGAGTTATAGTGTACCCATTGAGGTAAAAAATAAAAGTGAAGGTAACTTATTACAGAACTGTGCTGTAGGTTTGGAAATTATAAAACTATGAGAGTAGGCTATAACACTACTAACTGATTTTGTATTTTATTTGTTTATTGTAATATTTATATTGTATGAACAACCAATTGTTATACCTAAGTTCATGTTATATTTTTTTCAAATATTTGTGTTATAATATAAGATAACCCAGGGTTGGTTTTAAAAAACATAAAAATTTAAATATAAAAGGATAATAAAAAATTAAAATAATACTATGAGGGAAATGGCAGCAGGAAGTAGTGCAGTGTAGGAATACTATGAGAGACTAATAAATAATATATATAAATTTATTTAAAGATAATAAAATTATCAAATACTTATATACAAGGTCATAAGAAAATGAACAAAAACTTATTATGTAAACCAAATTGATAAAGAAACCGGAATGGAAAAGAATTATTTTCGGTAAATAAAATATAAATTTATAATAATTACAAACTGCCTGTATAATAAAAATACTATGGGTTACTAACAGTGACGAGAATAACAAGTATTGTTATTAATAATAATTTTTGGAATAAAACCATAGAGTTGAAGAAATGATGCTACTACAATTATAATAAAAATAACCTTTTTGGAACTTTGGAGGAGTGAAAATTAATACAAAATTAACAAGCAACATGACCACTATATAATCATCCATGATTTATCAAAATTAAATGGTTATACTCCTTAATAAACAGTGAAAGAAACCCTTCTGATGATTCAACCTGGTTTCGCCATAGTTCTAGTTGACGATCGAAAATGCGCCAGACGGTAAGGAAATTATAACGCAAGACGGACCTCACCAGAGAAAAAGCTTCATTCCAGTAAGAACCATACGGAGCGAGGTAATATAAACATTTCGTTTAATAGTTCAAGAAGAAAACGCATTCCGAATGTTGATATCGAACACAAAATAGTCATTTAATCACATGTTTTTTAAAGTAAACAAAAGCACGCTGCTCTCTTGCGGACATTCCTGGAACTACATACTAAACGAAAAATAAACAAATTTATTTAATATTTTTTTTCGGTATTTGTAAAGCTTAGTAATTATCCATTTCTGACACTCTCGTAACAAAAAGAACTTACCCTGAACCCTGGGGAATTATTAAGAATTATATATTAATTGATGTTTTTTAAAATAGTGTAAAATTTGGTAAACAAATCCATATATGTTTTTTTCTTTAGACCATTCAATGTTTACTCTATGAAGTCGAGATTATGTTTTATTTAAGGAAAGATCAATTGTGATACTTGTATTTTGGTGGCAGGAAACAAAAAACCAATAATATAAATAAATAATATTATTGAAAAATTATATTGAATAATAAAGTGTTATAATTTTTGTAGTGGGTAGTTGTAATAGGTTTCAGCACAAAAACAGAAGAAATCAACACATCGGATCAGATTTTGCTATAGTGTAGGCTGGTTGAACTAAGCGTAGAAACTTATCTCACAATCAGCTGATTTAAATCACAGCGAACAATTTGAAAAAATCCGGAATCGTCTAAACCGAGTGTAAATAATTGGTACTTACTCTCTCTTCTTCATAAGGCTGAACAACTTCCCTCCTTGACCGCAAATCACACACTCTCGATTTCTGTTTAGATTGAGTAACACATTAAAAAAATCCTTTATTTATTTTTTTAAAAAAACGTCAGTTATTATAATTCATAAGTGGCGACTGCGGAGAGGCGGAATCTTTAATATCTCAAAACGCTACATTACAGATTTGGCGCATAACAACATTGGGAGCTTAATTAAATAAGACGAACACCCAATAAACCACATACAAAGTTTTCGCTATTACCTCTACAAAAACCGCGACGTTACAAGATTGACGCATACAACGTGGGGCATATAATATAACTCTACTATACCTCACTGCGTTACGTTACAAGTTTGGCGAACCCAATAGTGGGGCTTGACTAAAGGTGGACGTTTCGCTAGTACCTCATAACCGCGACGTTACAAGTTTGGCGCTCAACGTAAAAGGGCGGTAATTAGAAAATAATTTTGATATTTAATAAAAATATATACCAAAAAATCTAATTATCGTTGGCAGTTATGAGAAAACAAGAAATGCATAATACCCGAGGCAAATCGAAGAAGAGGGCAGAAGAGAAGGAGAAGGAAGAAGGTGGACAGGAACAAGAAATAGAATTAGTCACGGACAGTGAAATGGACCAACAGACAGGTGATACAGAAGAAACCGAAGTAGTTATGGACACGGAAACGGAAATAATTGAAGAGGATGCCCAAGGGGACCAACCAGACAAAGCGGTAGCCAGAGAAGAACCTAATTGGCAAGACATGATGAAATTTATGGCTGAACAATTTAGAAAGCAGGAGGAAACTTCAAAGCAAACCAATAACAAAATAGATGAAAATTTTAAGAAGCAGGAGGAAAACTTGAGACAAACCAAGGAGGAAAATAAGGAAAATTTTAAGAAACAGGAAGAAAACTTGAGACAGACCAATGAGGAAAATAAAGAAAATTTTAGGAGACAGGAGGAAAAATTTTATAAAATAGATGAGAACTCAAGGAAACAAAATGAAACCTTGAGCGAAAAATTCGATAAAATAGATGAGAATTTTAAGAAACAGGAAGAGAACTCTAGGAAGCAAAATGAAACTTTGAGGGATAGTTTAAAACAAATTGAGAAAATAAACGAAGAAAACTTAAAACAATTTGAGGGGAAAATGGAGAATTTCAAGAAGGAGATATGGGAAACTTTCGGGGAGAAGTTTGAAAATGTAAATACACTTAGCCAAAAAGCAGATACATACAAAGAGGAGACAAATAAACAAATGGACCATAGTTTCAATAATTTGGATGAAATGTTAGACAGCACTTCCGAAGGTATTATAGTGAGTCCAAACACAGAAGAGAGTAGAAAGAAAATAGAAATTACAGAATACCAAGGTGTAATGCCATCTGAAAATAAAAATAGCCACAACAAAAAGGATGTTCAAACCGTGGAAAAGAAGACCAAGAAAATAATAAAAACATGTAGAAAGAAAATAATAAATACAAGGGAAGAATGGGAGATGATTACAGGTGGATTAATTAATGTATTTAACCTTCCAATTAATGAACAAAGGGAATTAATTAAGTTTAGATCTCAATTAAATATGTCGACGATGAAAGTGTATCAGACAATATCAGTCGTATCTTCAAGACGGAATATAACGTTCAAATATTTGGCAAATAATCCAGAGGTAAAAGGGAATGAAATGAGATTAAATATGAGCAACTATGTTATGTTAGAGGAGATACAATACTTGTTAGTTAAAAAGGAACGAACTATGACGGGAGACCGATACTTAATTAAAGGTTTCGTAGCAGCAAAGTGGGAGAGCCGGATGATAAGGAGATTATCGAGGAGAGAAGTAATTCCGAACACCCCAGTAATCCGAGGAAGAGGAATAACTGAGTTAATGGACCATGGTTGACCTAAATAATCACAAACCAGAAAAGGGGACTGAAATTCTGAGAACCGACCCAGCAACCCATTGAATAGCGGAAGAAAACCCCAAAATTCAAAAAGCACGTAAGGACATCTTACTCAAGAATTTTAACATAAGGCCTATCAATAATGTTATATGCTATTAATTAATGGAAAAGAAGAAGGAATCAAGGAGAAGAAGAAATATATAAATAAATGCAAACAGCTACAGTATGAAGAATCCCAAAAGTGTTTAGTACTAGTCGCTAATTGACTACTACTTATAAGTTTTTTATTTTAATGTATTGACCGTAGAAATGTTCCGGCAATAATTTTTATGAGCAGGGATGAAGTTCCCCTGGTCTCAGAAGGTGTAAGGATGGACAGAGGAGTATGGACCCAGAGTGGCCACCCTACTGGTACCACCGCACAAGATAGGGAAAAATGTTAGGGAAATTGAATATTTAAGGGATAATAATTATAAAATAGCTGAAAAGAGTGATATTAGATTCCAGAAGTATAGATGAAGAAAATAGAAGGAAGATAGCAGACCGAAGCTTAATTGATGAAGATAATTTATAGAAGTAAATAGAAATGAGTGTTAAAACAAGTTTAATATGATTAGTGTGACCAGTCCTTATCAAATAAAATGTGGAAGTACCACTACCCAGAAATAAATAATTGATGAATTTGCCTCCAAGAGAGAGAGAGTAGAGTAAGAAAACAGCAATTACCACCAGTCTGAATTACCAGTCAGAGTTTACAACCAGTTTGAAAATGAAACACTATTATGAAGATAAAACCAAGACTATTAGGTGAATGGAAATAATCAACAATTTATTTTTAATAAACAAGTAATACCAAAATAAATTTGTTCTAGTGGGGGGGCTTTATGTAACGTTACATAATCCGGTCCCAATAAATTAAATCATGATAACATAAAGGTCAGAAATGGGTAACCTATAACTAGCTCTAAATTAAAGTATATCACTAAACATGATAAACAATTCGAGTGATATATGGTGCAAAGTGAGTTATAGTGTACCCATTGAGGTAAAAAATAAAAGTGAAGGTAACTTATTACAGAACTGTGCTGTAGGTTTGGAAATTATAAAACTATGAGAGTAGGCTATAATACTACTAACTGATTTTGTATTTTATTTGTTTATTGTAATATTTATATTGTATGAACAACCAATTGTTATACCTAAGTTCATGTTATATTTTTTTCAAATATTTGTGTTATAATATAAGATAACCCAGGGTTGGTTTTAAAAAACATAAAAATTTAAATATAAAAGGATAATAAAAAATTAAAATAATACTATGAGGGAAATGGCAGCAGGAAGTAGTGCAGTGTAGGAATACTATGAGAGACTAATAAATAATATATATAAATTTATTTAAAGATAATAAAATTATCAAATACTTATATACAAGGTCATAAGAAAATGAACAAAAACTTATTATGTAAACCAAATTGATAAAGAAACCGGAATGGAAAAGAATTATTTTCGGTAAATAAAATATAAATTTATAATAATTACAAACTGCCTGTATAATAAAAATACTATGGGTTACTAACAGTGACGAGAATAACAAGTATTGTTATTAATAATAATTTTTGGAATAAAACCATAGAGTTGAAGAAATGATGCTACTACAATTATAATAAAAATAACCTTTTTGGAACTTTGGAGGAGTGAAAATTAATACAAAATTAACAAGCAACATGACCACTATATAATCATCCATGATTTATCAAAATTAAATGGTTATACTCCTTAATAAACAGTGAAAGAAACCCTTCTGATGATTCAACCTGGTTTCGCCATAGTTCTAGTTGACGATCGAAAATGCGCCAGACGGTAAGGAAATTATAACGCAAGACGGACCTCACCAGAGAAAAAGCTTCATTCCAGTAAGAACCATACGGAGCGAGGTAATATAAACATTTCGTTTAATAGTTCAAGAAGAAAACGCATTCCGAATGTTGATATCGAACACAAAATAGTCATTTAATCACATGTTTTTTAAAGTAAACAAAAGCACGCTGCTCTCTTGCGGACATTCCTGGAACTACATACTAAACGAAAAATAAACAAATTTATTTAATATTTTTTTTCGGTATTTGTAAAGCTTAGTAATTATCCATTTCTGACACTCTCGTAACAAAAAGAACTTACCCTGAACCCTGGGGAATTATTAAGAATTATATATTAATTGATGTTTTTTAAAATAGTGTAAAATTTGGTAAACAAATCCATATATGTTTTTTTCTTTAGACCATTCAATGTTTACTCTATGAAGTCGAGATTATGTTTTATTTAAGGAAAGATCAATTGTGATACTTGTATTTTGGTGGCAGGAAACAAAAAACCAATAATATAAATAAATAATATTATTGAAAAATTATATTGAATAATAAAGTGTTATAATTTTTGTAGTGGGTAGTTGTAATAGGTTTCAGCACAAAAACAGAAGAAATCAACACATCGGATCAGATTTTGCTATAGTGTAGGCTGGTTGAACTAAGCGTAGAAACTTATCTCACAATCAGCTGATTTAAATCACAGCGAACAATTTGAAAAAATCCGGAATCGTCTAAACCGAGTGTAAATAATTGGTACTTACTCTCTCTTCTTCATAAGGCTGAACAACTTCCCTCCTTGACCGCAAATCACACACTCTCGATTTCTGTTTAGATTGAGTAACACATTAAAAAAATCCTTTATTTATTTTTTTAAAAAAACGTCAGTTATTATAATTCATAAGTGGCGACTGCGGAGAGGCGGAAACTTTAATATCTCAAAACGCTACATTACAGATTTGGCGCATAACAACATTGGGAGCTTAATTAAATAAGACGAACACCCAATAAACCACATACAAAGTTTTCGCTATTACCTCTACAAAAACCGCGACGTTACAAGATTGACGCATACAACGTGGGGCATATAATATAACTCTACTATACCTCACTGCGTTACGTTACAAGTTTGGCGAACCCAATAGTGGGGCTTGACTAAAGGTGGACGTTTCGCTAGTACCTCATAACCGCGACGTTACAAGTTTGGCGCTCAACGTAAAAGGGCGGTAATTAGAAAATAATTTTGATATTTAATAAAAATATATACCAAAAAATCTAATTATCGTTGGCAGTTATGAGAAAACAAGAAATGCATAATACCCGAGGCAAATCGAAGAAGAGGGCAGAAGAGAAGGAGAAGGAAGAAGGTGGACAGGAACAAGAAATAGAATTAGTCACGGACAGTGAAATGGACCAACAGACAGGTGATACAGAAGAAACCGAAGTAGTTATGGACACGGAAACGGAAATAATTGAAGAGGATGCCCAAGGGGACCAACCAGACAAAGCGGTAGCCAGAGAAGAACCTAATTGGCAAGACATGATGAAATTTATGGCTGAACAATTTAGAAAGCAGGAGGAAACTTCAAAGCAAACCAATAACAAAATAGATGAAAATTTTAAGAAGCAGGAGGAAAACTTGAGACAAACCAAGGAGGAAAATAAGGAAAATTTTAAGAAACAGGAAGAAAACTTGAGACAGACCAATGAGGAAAATAAAGAAAATTTTAGGAGACAGGAGGAAAAATTTTATAAAATAGATGAGAACTCAAGGAAACAAAATGAAACCTTGAGCGAAAAATTCGATAAAATAGATGAGAATTTTAAGAAACAGGAAGAGAACTCTAGGAAGCAAAATGAAACTTTGAGGGATAGTTTAAAACAAATTGAGAAAATAAACGAAGAAAACTTAAAACAATTTGAGGGGAAAATGGAGAATTTCAAGAAGGAGATATGGGAAACTTTCGGGGAGAAGTTTGAAAATGTAAATACACTTAGCCAAAAAGCAGATACATACAAAGAGGAGACAAATAAACAAATGGACCATAGTTTCAATAATTTGGATGAAATGTTAGACAGCACTTCCGAAGGTATTATAGTGAGTCCAAACACAGAAGAGAGTAGAAAGAAAATAGAAATTACAGAATACCAAGGTGTAATGCCATCTGAAAATAAAAATAGCCACAACAAAAAGGATGTTCAAACCGTGGAAAAGAAGACCAAGAAAATAATAAAAACATGTAGAAAGAAAATAATAAATACAAGGGAAGAATGGGAGATGATTACAGGTGGATTAATTAATGTATTTAACCTTCCAATTAATGAACAAAGGGAATTAATTAAGTTTAGATCTCAATTAAATATGTCGACGATGAAAGTGTATCAGACAATATCAGTCGTATCTTCAAGACGGAATATAACGTTCAAATATTTGGCAAATAATCCAGAGGTAAAAGGGAATGAAATGAGATTAAATATGAGCAACTATGTTATGTTAGAGGAGATACAATACTTGTTAGTTAAAAAGGAACGAACTATGACGGGAGACCGATACTTAATTAAAGGTTTCGTAGCAGCAAAGTGGGAGAGCCGGATGATAAGGAGATTATCGAGGAGAGAAGTAATTCCGAACACCCCAGTAATCCGAGGAAGAGGAATAACTGAGTTAATGGACCATGGTTGACCTAAATAATCACAAACCAGAAAAGGGGACTGAAATTCTGAGAACCGACCCAGCAACCCATTGAATAGCGGAAGAAAACCCCAAAATTCAAAAAGCACGTAAGGACATCTTACTCAAGAATTTTAACATAAGGCCTATCAATAATGTTATATGCTATTAATTAATGGAAAAGAAGAAGGAATCAAGGAGAAGAAGAAATATATAAATAAATGCAAACAGCTACAGTATGAAGAATCCCAAAAGTGTTTAGTACTAGTCGCTAATTGACTACTACTTATAAGTTTTTTATTTTAATGTATTGACCGTAGAAATGTTCCGGCAATAATTTTTATGAGCAGGGATGAAGTTCCCCTGGTCTCAGAAGGTGTAAGGATGGACAGAGGAGTATGGACCCAGAGTGGCCACCCTACTGGTACCACCGCACAAGATAGGGAAAAATGTTAGGGAAATTGAATATTTAAGGGATAATAATTATAAAATAGCTGAAAAGAGTGATATTAGATTCCAGAAGTATAGATGAAGAAAATAGAAGGAAGATAGCAGACCGAAGCTTAATTGATGAAGATAATTTATAGAAGTAAATAGAAATGAGTGTTAAAACAAGTTTAATATGATTAGTGTGACCAGTCCTTATCAAATAAAATGTGGAAGTACCACTACCCAGAAATAAATAATTGATGAATTTGCCTCCAAGAGAGAGAGAGTAGAGTAAGAAAACAGCAATTACCACCAGTCTGAATTACCAGTCAGAGTTTACAACCAGTTTGAAAATGAAACACTATTATGAAGATAAAACCAAGACTATTAGGTGAATGGAAATAATCAACAATTTATTTTTAATAAACAAGTAATACCAAAATAAATTTGTTCTAGTGGGGGGGCTTTATGTAACGTTACATAATCCGGTCCCAATAAATTAAATCATGATAACATAAAGGTCAGAAATGGGTAACCTATAACTAGCTCTAAATTAAAGTATATCACTAAACATGATAAACAATTCGAGTGATATATGGTGCAAAGTGAGTTATAGTGTACCCATTGAGGTAAAAAATAAAAGTGAAGGTAACTTATTACAGAACTGTGCTGTAGGTTTGGAAATTATAAAACTATGAGAGTAGGCTATAATACTACTAACTGATTTTGTATTTTATTTGTTTATTGTAATATTTATATTGTATGAACAACCAATTGTTATACCTAAGTTCATGTTATATTTTTTTCAAATATTTGTGTTATAATATAAGATAACCCAGGGTTGGTTTTAAAAAACATAAAAATTTAAATATAAAAGGATAATAAAAAATTAAAATAATACTATGAGGGAAATGGCAGCAGGAAGTAGTGCAGTGTAGGAATACTATGAGAGACTAATAAATAATATATATAAATTTATTTAAAGATAATAAAATTATCAAATACTTATATACAAGGTCATAAGAAAATGAACAAAAACTTATTATGTAAACCAAATTGATAAAGAAACCGGAATGGAAAAGAATTATTTTCGGTAAATAAAATATAAATTTATAATAATTACAAACTGCCTGTATAATAAAAATACTATGGGTTACTAACAGTGACGAGAATAACAAGTATTGTTATTAATAATAATTTTTGGAATAAAACCATAGAGTTGAAGAAATGATGCTACTACAATTATAATAAAAATAACCTTTTTGGAACTTTGGAGGAGTGAAAATTAATACAAAATTAACAAGCAACATGACCACTATATAATCATCCATGATTTATCAAAATTAAATGGTTATACTCCTTAATAAACAGTGAAAGAAACCCTTCTGATGATTCAACCTGGTTTCGCCATAGTTCTAGTTGACGATCGAAAATGCGCCAGACGGTAAGGAAATTATAACGCAAGACGGACCTCACCAGAGAAAAAGCTTCATTCCAGTAAGAACCATACGGAGCGAGGTAATATAAACATTTCGTTTAATAGTTCAAGAAGAAAACGCATTCCGAATGTTGATATCGAACACAAAATAGTCATTTAATCACATGTTTTTTTAAAGTAAACAAAAGCACGCTGCTCTCTTGCGGACATTCCTGGAACTACATACTAAACGAAAAATAAACAAATTTATTTAATATTTTTTTTCGGTATTTGTAAAGCTTAGTAATTATCCATTTCTGACACTCTCGTAACAAAAAGAACTTACCCTGAACCCTGGGGAATTATTAAGAATTATATATTAATTGATGTTTTTTAAAATAGTGTAAAATTTGGTAAACAAATCCATATATGTTTTTTTCTTTAGACCATTCAATGTTTACTCTATGAAGTCGAGATTATGTTTTATTTAAGGAAAGATCAATTGTGATACTTGTATTTTGGTGGCAGGAAACAAAAAACCAATAATATAAATAAATAATATTATTGAAAAATTATATTGAATAATAAAGTGTTATAATTTTTGTAGTGGGTAGTTGTAATAGGTTTCAGCACAAAAACAGAAGAAATCAACACATCGGATCAGATTTTGCTATAGTGTAGGCTGGTTGAACTAAGCGTAGAAACTTATCTCACAATCAGCTGATTTAAATCACAGCGAACAATTTGAAAAAATCCGGAATCGTCTAAACCGAGTGTAAATAATTGGTACTTACTCTCTCTTCTTCATAAGGCTGAACAACTTCCCTCCTTGACCGCAAATCACACACTCTCGATTTCTGTTTAGATTGAGTAACACATTAAAAAAATCCTTTATTTATTTTTTAAAAAAACGTCAGTTATTATAATTCATAAGTGGCGACTGCGGAGAGGCGGAAACTTTAATATCTCAAAACGCTACATTACAGATTTGGCGCATAACAACATTGGGAGCTTAATTAAATAAGACGAACACCCAATAAACCACATACAAAGTTTTCGCTATTACCTCTACAAAAACCGCGACGTTACAAGATTGACGCATACAACGTGGGGCATATAATATAACTCTACTATACCTCACTGCGTTACGTTACAAGTTTGGCGAACCCAATAGTGGGGCTTGACTAAAGGTGGACGTTTCGCTAGTACCTCATAACCGCGACGTTACAAGTTTGGCGCTCAACGTAAAAGGGCGGTAATTAGAAAATAATTTTGATATTTAATAAAAATATATACCAAAAAATCTAATTATCGTTGGCAGTTATGAGAAAACAAGAAATGCATAATACCCGAGGCAAATCGAAGAAGAGGGCAGAAGAGAAGGAGAAGGAAGAAGGTGGACAGGAACAAGAAATAGAATTAGTCACGGACAGTGAAATGGACCAACAGACAGGTGATACAGAAGAAACCGAAGTAGTTATGGACACGGAAACGGAAATAATTGAAGAGGATGCCCAAGGGGACCAACCAGACAAAGCGGTAGCC
Source organism: Magicicada septendecula (assembly GCA_034769895.1). Taxonomy (NCBI): domain Eukaryota; kingdom Metazoa; phylum Arthropoda; class Insecta; order Hemiptera; family Cicadidae; genus Magicicada; species Magicicada septendecula. The sequence goes on from CM068367.1 coordinate 1,154,262,389, forward strand.
AGAGAAGAACCTAATTGGCAAGACATGATGAAATTTATGGCTGAACAATTTAGAAAGCAGGAGGAAACTTCAAAGCAAACCAATAACAAAATAGATGAAAATTTTAAGAAGCAGGAGGAAAACTTGAGACAAACCAAGGAGGAAAATAAGGAAAATTTTAAGAAACAGGAAGAAAACTTGAGACAGACCAATGAGGAAAATAAAGAAAATTTTAGGAGACAGGAGGAAAAATTTGATAAAATAGATGAGAACTCAAGGAAACAAAATGAAACCTTGAGCGAAAAATTCGATAAAATAGATGAGAATTTTAAGAAACAGGAAGAGAACTCTAGGAAGCAAAATGAAACTTTGAGGGATAGTTTAAAACAAATTGAGAAAATAAACGAAGAAAACTTAAAACAATTTGAGGGGAAAATGGAGAATTTCAAGAAGGAGATATGGGAAACTTTCGGGGAGAAGTTTGAAAATGTAAATACACTTAGCCAAAAAGCAGATACATACAAAGAGGAGACAAATAAACAAATGGACCATAGTTTCAATAATTTGGATGAAATGTTAGACAGCACTTCCGAAGGTATTATAGTGAGTCCAAACACAGAAGAGAGTAGAAAGAAAATAGAAATTACAGAATACCAAGGTGTAATGCCATCTGAAAATAAAAATAGCCACAACAAAAAGGATGTTCAAACCGTGGAAAAGAAGACCAAGAAAATAATAAAAACATGTAGAAAGAAAATAATAAATACAAGGGAAGAATGGGAGATGATTACAGGTGGATTAATTAATGTATTTAACCTTCCAATTAATGAACAAAGGGAATTAATTAAGTTTAGATCTCAATTAAATATGTCGACGATGAAAGTGTATCAGACAATATCAGTCGTATCTTCAAGACGGAATATAACGTTCAAATATTGGCAAATAATCCAGAGGTAAAAGGGAATGAAATGAGATTAAATATGAGCAACTATGTTATGTTAGAGGAGATACAATACTTGTTAGTTAAAAAGGAACGAACTATGACGGGAGACCGATACTTAATTAAAGGTTTCGTAGCAGCAAAGTGGGAGAGCCGGATGATAAGGAGATTATCGAGGAGAGAAGTAATTCCGAACACCCCAGTAATCCGAGGAAGAGGAATAACTGAGTTAATGGACCATGGTTGACCTAAATAATCACAAACCAGAAAAGGGGACTGAAATTCTGAGAACCGACCCAGCAACCCATTTGAATAGCGGAAGAAAACCCCAAAATTCAAAAAGCACGTAAGGACATCTTACTCAAGAATTTTAACATAAGGCCTATCAATAATGTTATATGCTATTAATTAATGGAAAAGAAGAAGGAATCAAGGAGAAGAAGAAATATATAAATAAATGCAAACAGCTACAGTATGAAGAATCCCAAAAGTGTTTAGTACTAGTCGCTAATTGACTACTACTTATAAGTTTTTTATTTTAATGTATTGACCGTAGAAATGTTCCGGCAATAATTTTTATGAGCAGGGATGAAGTTCCCCTGGTCTCAGAAGGTGTAAGGATGGACAGAGGAGTATGGACCCAGAGTGGCCACCCTACTGGTACCACCGCACAAGATAGGGAAAAATGTTAGGGAAATTGAATATTTAAGGGATAATAATTATAAAATAGCTGAAAAGAGTGATATTAGATTCCAGAAGTATAGATGAAGAAAATAGAAGGAAGATAGCAGACCGAAGCTTAATTGATGAAGATAATTTATAGAAGTAAATAGAAATGAGTGTTAAAACAAGTTTAATATGATTAGTGTGACCAGTCCTTATCAAATAAAATGTGGAAGTACCACTACCCAGAAATAAATAATTGATGAATTTGCCTCCAAGAGAGAGAGAGTAGAGTAAGAAAACAGCAATTACCACCAGTCTGAATTACCAGTCAGAGTTTACAACCAGTTTGAAAATGAAACACTATTATGAAGATAAAACCAAGACTATTAGGTGAATGGAAATAATCAACAATTTATTTTTAATAAACAAGTAATACCAAAATAAATTTGTTCTAGTGGGGGGGCTTTATGTAACGTTACATAATCCGGTCCCAATAAATTAAATCATGATAACATAAAGGTCAGAAATGGGTAACCTATAACTAGCTCTAAATTAAAGTATATCACTAAACATGATAAACAATTCGAGTGATATATGGTGCAAAGTGAGTTATAGTGTACCCATTGAGGTAAAAAATAAAAGTGAAGGTAACTTATTACAGAACTGTGCTGTAGGTTTGGAAATTATAAAACTATGAGAGTAGGCTATAATACTACTAACTGATTTTGTATTTTATTTGTTTATTGTAATATTTATATTGTATGAACAACCAATTGTTATACCTAAGTTCATGTTATATTTTTTTCAAATATTTGTGTTATAATATAAGATAACCCAGGGTTGGTTTTAAAAAACATAAAAATTTAAATATAAAAGGATAATAAAAAATTAAAATAATACTATGAGGGAAATGGCAGCAGGAAGTAGTGCAGTGTAGGAATACTATGAGAGACTAATAAATAATATATATAAATTTATTTAAAGATAATAAAATTATCAAATACTTATATACAAGGTCATAAGAAAATGAACAAAAACTTATTATGTAAACCAAATTGATAAAGAAACCGGAATGGAAAAGAATTATTTTCGGTAAATAAAATATAAATTTATAATAATTACAAACTGCCTGTATAATAAAAATACTATGGGTTACTAACAGTGACGAGAATAACAAGTATTGTTATTAATAATAATTTTTGGAATAAAACCATAGAGTTGAAGAAATGATGCTACTACAATTATAATAAAAATAACCTTTTTGGAACTTTGGAGGAGTGAAAATTAATACAAAATTAACAAGCAACATGACCACTATATAATCATCCATGATTTATCAAAATTAAATGGTTATACTCCTTAATAAACAGTGAAAGAAACCCTTCTGATGATTCAACCTGGTTTCGCCATAGTTCTAGTTGACGATCGAAAATGCGCCAGACGGTAAGGAAATTATAACGCAAGACGGACCTCACCAGAGAAAAAGCTTCATTCCAGTAAGAACCATACGGAGCGAGGTAATATAAACATTTCGTTTAATAGTTCAAGAAGAAAACGCATTCCGAATGTTGATATCGAACACAAAATAGTCATTTAATCACATGTTTTTTAAAGTAAACAAAAGCACGCTGCTCTCTTGCGGACATTCCTGGAACTACATACTAAACGAAAAATAAACAAATTTATTTAATATTTTTTTTCGGTATTTGTAAAGCTTAGTAATTATCCATTTCTGACACTCTCGTAACAAAAAGAACTTACCCTGAACCCTGGGGAATTATTAAGAATTATATATTAATTGATGTTTTTTAAAATAGTGTAAAATTTGGTAAACAAATCCATATATGTTTTTTTCTTTAGACCATTCAATGTTTACTCTATGAAGTCGAGATTATGTTTTATTTAAGGAAAGATCAATTGTGATACTTGTATTTTGGTGGCAGGAAACAAAAAACCAATAATATAAATAAATAATATTATTGAAAAATTATATTGAATAATAAAGTGTTATAATTTTTGTAGTGGGCAGTTGTAATAGGTTTCAGCACAAAAACAGAAGAAATCAACACATCGGATCAGATTTTGCTATAGTGTAGGCTGGTTGAACTAAGCGTAGAAACTTATCTCACAATCAGCTGATTTAAATCACAGCGAACAATTTGAAAAAATCCGGAATCGTCTAAACCGAGTGTAAATAATTGGTACTTACTCTCTCTTCTTCATAAGGCTGAACAACTTCCCTCCTTGACCGCAAATCACACACTCTCGATTTCTGTTTAGATTGAGTAACACATTAAAAAAATCCTTTATTTATTTTTTTAAAAAAACGTCAGTTATTATAATTCATAAGTGGCGACTGCGGAGAGGCGGAAACTTTAATATCTCAAAACGCTACATTACAGATTTGGCGCATAACAACATTGGGAGCTTAATTAAATAAGACGAACACCCAATAAACCACATACAAAGTTTTCGCTATTACCTCTACAAAAACCGCGACGTTACAAGATTGACGCATACAACGTGGGGCATATAATATAACTCTACTATACCTCACTGCGTTACGTTACAAGTTTGGCGAACCCAATAGTGGGGCTTGACTAAAGGTGGACGTTTCGCTAGTACCTCATAACCGCGACGTTACAAGTTTGGCGCTCAACGTAAAAGGGCGGTAATTAGAAAATAATTTTGATATTTAATAAAAATATATACCAAAAAATCTAATTATCGTTGGCAGTTATGAGAAAACAAGAAATGCATAATACCCGAGGCAAATCGAAGAAGAGGGCAGAAGAGAAGGAGAAGGAAGAAGGTGGACAGGAACAAGAAATAGAATTAGTCACGGACAGTGAAATGGACCAACAGACAGGTGATACAGAAGAAACCGAAGTAGTTATGGACACGGAAACGGAAATAATTGAAGAGGATGCCCAAGGGGACCAACCAGACAAAGCGGTAGCCAGAGAAGAACCTAATTGGCAAGACATGATGAAATTTATGGCTGAACAATTTAGAAAGCAGGAGGAAACTTCAAAGCAAACCAACAACAAAATAGATGAAAATTTTAAGAAGCAGGAGGAAAACTTGAGACAAACCAAGGAGGAAAATAAGGAAAATTTTAAGAAACAGGAAGAAAACTTGAGACAGACCAATGAGGAAAATAAAGAAAATTTTAGGAGATAGGAGGAAAAATTTTATAAAATAGATGAGAACTCAAGGAAACAAAATGAAACCTTGAGCGAAAAATTCGATAAAATAGATGAGAATTTTAAGAAACAGGAAGAGAACTCTAGGAAGCAAAATGAAACTTTGAGGGATAGTTTAAAACAAATTGAGAAAATAAACGAAGAAAACTTAAAACAATTTGAGGGGAAAATGGAGAATTTCAAGAAGGAGATATGGGAAACTTTCGGGGAGAAGTTTGAAAATGTAAATACACTTAGCCAAAAAGCAGATACATACAAAGAGGAGACAAATAAACAAATGGACCATAGTTTCAATAATTTGGATGAAATGTTAGACAGCACTTCCGAAGGTATTATAGTGAGTCCAAACACAGAAGAGAGTAGAAAGAAAATAGAAATTACAGAATACCAAGGTGTAATGCCATCTGAAAATAAAAATAGCCACAACAAAAAGGATGTTCAAACCGTGGAAAAGAAGACCAAGAAAATAATAAAAACATGTAGAAAGAAAATAATAAATACAAGGGAAGAATGGGAGATGATTACAGGTGGATTAATTAATGTATTTAACCTTCCAATTAATGAACAAAGGGAATTAATTAAGTTTAGATCTCAATTAAATATGTCGACGATGAAAGTGTATCAGACAATATCAGTCGTATCTTCAAGACGGAATATAACGTTCAAATATTTGGCAAATAATCCAGAGGTAAAAGGGAATGAAATGAGATTAAATATGAGCAACTATGTTATGTTAGAGGAGATACAATACTTGTTAGTTAAAAAGGAACGAACTATGACGGGAGACCGATACTTAATTAAAGGTTTCGTAGCAGCAAAGTGGGAGAGCCGGATGATAAGGAGATTATCGAGGAGAGAGGTAATTCCGAACACCCCAGTAATCCGAGGAAGAGGAATAACTGAGTTAATGGACCATGGTTGACCTAAATAATCACAAACCAGAAAAGGGGACTGAAATTCTGAGAACCGACCCAGCAACCCATTGAATAGCGGAAGAAAACCCCAAAATTCAAAAAGCACGTAAGGACATCTTACTCAAGAATTTTAACATAAGGCCTATCAATAATGTTATATGCTATTAATTAATGGAAAAGAAGAAGGAATCAAGGAGAAGAAGAAATATATAAATAAATGCAAACAGCTACAGTATGAAGAATCCCAAAAGTGTTTAGTACTAGTCGCTAATTGACTACTACTTATAAGTTTTTTATTTTAATGTATTGACCGTAGAAATGTTCCGGCAATAATTTTTATGAGCAGGGATGAAGTTCCCCTGGTCTCAGAAGGTGTAAGGATGGACAGAGGAGTATGGACCCAGAGTGGCCACCCTACTGGTACCACCGCACAAGATAGGGAAAAATGTTAGGGAAATTGAATATTTAAGGGATAATAATTATAAAATAGCTGAAAAGAGTGATATTAGATTCCAGAAGTATAGATGAAGAAAATAGAAGGAAGATAGCAGACCGAAGCTTAATTGATGAAGATAATTTATAGAAGTAAATAGAAATGAGTGTTAAAACAAGTTTAATATGATTAGTGTGACCAGTCCTTATCAAATAAAATGTGGAAGTACCACTACCCAGAAATAAATAATTGATGAATTTGCCTCCAAGAGAGAGAGAGTAGAGTAAGAAAACAGCAATTACCACCAGTCTGAATTACCAGTCAGAGTTTACAACCAGTTTGAAAATGAAACACTATTATGAAGATAAAACCAAGACTATTAGGTGAATGGAAATAATCAACAATTTATTTTTAATAAACAAGTAATACCAAAATAAATTTGTTCTAGTGGGGGGGCTTTATGTAACGTTACATAATCCGGTCCCAATAAATTAAATCATGATAACATAAAGGTCAGAAATGGGTAACCTATAACTAGCTCTAAATTAAAGTATATCACTAAACATGATAAACAATTCGAGTGATATATGGTGCAAAGTGAGTTATAGTGTACCCATTGAGGTAAAAAATAAAAGTGAAGGTAACTTATTACAGAACTGTGCTGTAGGTTTGGAAATTATAAAACTATGAGAGTAGGCTATAATACTACTAACTGATTTTGTATTTTATTTGTTTATTGTAATATTTATATTGTATGAACAACCAATTGTTATACCTAAGTTCATGTTATATTTTTTTCAAATATTTGTGTTATAATATAAGATAACCCAGGGTTAGTTTTAAAAAACATAAAAATTTAAATATAAAAGGATAATAAAAAATTAAAATAATACTATGAGGGAAATGGCAGCAGGAAGTAGTGCAGTGTAGGAATACTATGAGAGACTAATAAATAATATATATAAATTTATTTAAAGATAATAAAATTATCAAATACTTATATACAAGGTCATAAGAAAATGAACAAAAACTTATTATGTAAACCAAATTGATAAAGAAACCGGAATGGAAAAGAATTATTTTCGGTAAATAAAATATAAATTTATAATAATTACAAACTGCCTGTATAATAAAAATACTATGGGTTACTAACAGTGACGAGAATAACAAGTATTGTTATTAATAATAATTTTTGGAATAAAACCATAGAGTTGAAGAAATGATGCTACTACAATTATAATAAAAATAACCTTTTTGGAACTTTGGAGGAGTGAAAATTAATACAAAATTAACAGGCAACATGACCACTATATAATCATCCATGATTTATCAAAATTAAATGGTTATACTCCTTAATAAACAGTGAAAGAAACCCTTCTGATGATTCAACCTGGTTTCGCCATAGTTCTAGTTGACGATCGAAAATGCGCCAGACGGTAAGGAAATTATAACGCAAGACGGACCTCACCAGAGAAAAAGCTTCATTCCAGTAAGAACCATACGGAGCGAGGTAATATAAACATTTCGTTTAATAGTTCAAGAAGAAAACGCATTCCGAATGTTGATATCGAACACAAAATAGTCATTTAATCACATGTTTTTTAAAGTAAACAAAAGCACGCTGCTCTCTTGCGGACATTCCTGGAACTACATACTAAACGAAAAATAAACAAATTTATTTAATATTTTTTTTCGGTATTTGTAAAGCTTAGTAATTATCCATTTCTGACACTCTCGTAACAAAAAGAACTTACCCTGAACCCTGGGGAATTATTAAGAATTATATATTAATTGATGTTTTTTAAAATAGTGTAAAATTTGGTAAACAAATCCATATATGTTTTTTTCTTTAGACCATTCAATGTTTACTCTATGAAGTCGAGATTATGTTTTATTTAAGGAAAGATCAATTGTGATACTTGTATTTTGGTGGCAGGAAACAAAAAACCAATAATATAAATAAATAATATTATTGAAAAATTATATTGAATAATAAAGTGTTATAATTTTTGTAGTGGGTAGTTGTAATAGGTTTCAGCACAAAAACAGAAGAAATCAACACATCGGATCAGATTTTGCTATAGTGTAGGCTGGTTGAACTAAGCGTAGAAACTTATCTCACAATCAGCTGATTTAAATCACAGCGAACAATTTGAAAAAATCCGGAATCGTCTAAACCGAGTGTAAATAATTGGTACTTACTCTCTCTTCTTCATAAGGCTGAACAACTTCCCTCCTTGACCGCAAATCACACACTCTCGATTTCTGTTTAGATTGAGTAACACATTAAAAAAATCCTTTATTTATTTTTTTAAAAAAACTTCAGTTATTATAATTCATAAGTGGCGACTGCGGAGAGGCGGAAACTTTAATATCTCAAAACGCTACGTTACAGATTTGGCGCATAACAACATTGGGAGCTTAATTAAATAAGACGAACACCCAATAAACCACATACAAAGTTTTCGCTATTACCTCTACAAAAACCGCGACGTTACAAGATTGACGCATACAACGTGGGGCATATAATATAACTCTACTATACCTCACTGCGTTACGTTACAAGTTTGGCGAACCCAATAGTGGGGCTTGACTAAAGGTGGACGTTTCGCTAGTACCTCATAACCGCGACGTTACAAGTTTGGCGCTCAACATAAAAGGGCGGTAATTAGAAAATAATTTTGATATTTAATAAAAATATATACCAAAAAATCTAATTATCGTTGGCAGTTATGAGAAAACAAGAAATGCATAATACCCGAGGCAAATCGAAGAAGAGGGCAGAAGAGAAGGAGAAGGAAGAAGGTGGACAGGAACAAGAAATAGAATTAGTCACGGACAGTGAAATGGACCAACAGACAGGTGATACAGAAGAAACCGAAGTAGTTATGGACACGGAAACGGAAATAATTGAAGAGGATGCCCAAGGGGACCAACCAGACAAGCGGTAGCCAGAGAAGAACCTAATTGGCAAGACATGATGAAATTTATGGCTGAACAATTTAGAAAGCAGGAGGAAACTTCAAAGCAAACCAATAACAAAATAGATGAAAATTTTAAGAAGCAGGAGGAAAACTTGAGACAAACCAAGGAGGAAAATAAGGAAAATTTTAAGAAACAGGAAGAAAACTTGAGACAGACCAATGAGGAAAATAAAGAAAATTTTAGGAGACAGGAGGAAAAATTTTATAAAATAGATGAGAACTCAAGGAAACAAAATGAAACCTTGAGCAAAAAATTCGATAAAATAGATGAGAATTTTAAGAAACAGGAAGAGAACTCTAGGAAGCAAAATGAAACTTTGAGGGATAGTTTAAAACAAATTGAGAAAATAAACGAAGAAAACTTAAAACAATTTGAGGGGAAAATGGAGAATTTCAAGAAGGAGATATGGGAAACTTTCGGGGAGAAGTTTGAAAATGTAAATACACTTAGCCAAAAAGCAGATACATACAAAGAGGAGACAAATAAACAAATGGACCATAGTTTCAATAATTTGGATGAAATGTTAGACAGCACTTCCGAAGGTATTATAGTGAGTCCAAACACAGAAGAGAGTAGAAAGAAAATAGAAATTACAGAATACCAAGGTGTAATGCCATCTGAAAATAAAAATAGCCACAACAAAAAGGATGTTCAAACCGTGGAAAAGAAGACCAAGAAAATAATAAAAACATGTAGAAAGAAAATAATAAATACAAGGGAAGAATGGGAGATGATTACAGGTGGATTAATTAATGTATTTAACCTTCCAATTAATGAACAAAGGGAATTAATTAAGTTTAGATCTCAATTAAATATGTCGACGATGAAAGTGTATCAGACAATATCAGTCGTATCTTCAAGACGGAATATAACGTTCAAATATTTGGCAAATAATCCAGAGGTAAAAGGGAATGAAATGAGATTAAATATGAGCAACTATGTTATGTTAGAGGAGATACAATACTTGTTAGTTAAAAAGGAACGAACTATGACGGGAGACCGATACTTAATTAAAGGTTTCGTAGCAGCAAAGTGGGAGAGCCGGATGATAAGGAGATTATCGAGGAGAGAAGTAATTCCGAACACCCCAGTAATCCGAGGAAGAGGAATAACTGAGTTAATGGACCATGGTTGACCTAAATAATCACAAACCAGAAAAGGGGACTGAAATTCTGAGAACCGACCCAGCAACCCATTGAATAGCGGAAGAAAACCCCAAAATTCAAAAAGCACGTAAGGACATCTTACTCAAGAATTTTAACATAAGGCCTATCAATAATGTTATATGCTATTAATTAATGGAAAAGAAGAAGGAATCAAGGAGAAGAAGAAATATATAAATAAATGCAAACAGCTACAGTATGAAGAATCCCAAAAGTGTTTAGTACTAGTCGCTAATTGACTACTACTTATAAGTTTTTTATTTTAATGTATTGACCGTAGAAATGTTCCGGCAATAATTTTTATGAGCAGGGATGAAGTTCCCCTGGTCTCAGAAGGTGTAAGGATGGACAGAGGAGTATGGACCCAGAGTGGCCACCCTACTGGTACCACCGCACAAGATAGGGAAAAATGTTAGGGAAATTGAATATTTAAGGGATAATAATTATAAAATAGCTGAAAAGAGTGATATTAGATTCCAGAAGTATAGATGAAGAAAATAGAAGGAAGATAGCAGACCGAAGCTTAATTGATGAAGATAATTTATAGAAGTAAATAGAAATGAGTGTTAAAACAAGTTTAATATGATTAGTGTGACCAGTCCTTATCAAATAAAATGTGGAAGTACCACTACCCAGAAATAAATAATTGATGAATTTGCCTCCAAGAGAGAGAGAGTAGAGTAAGAAAACAGCAATTACCACCAGTCTGAATTACCAGTCAGAGTTTACAACCAGTTTGAAAATGAAACACTATTATGAAGATAAAACCAAGACTATTAGGTGAATGGAAATAATCAACAATTTATTTTTAATAAACAAGTAATACCAAAATAAATTTGTTCTAGTGGGGGGGCTTTATGTAACGTTACATAATCCGGTCCCAATAAATTAAATCATGATAACATAAAGGTCAGAAATGGGTAACCTATAACTAGCTCTAAATTAAAGTATATCACTAAACATGATAAACAATTCGAGTGATATATGGTGCAAAGTGAGTTATAGTGTACCCATTGAGGTAAAAAATAAAAGTGAAGGTAACTTATTACAGAACTGTGCTGTAGGTTTGGAAATTATAAAACTATGAGAGTAGGCTATAATACTACTAACTGATTTTGTATTTTATTTGTTTATTGTAATATTTATATTGTATGAACAACCAATTGTTATACCTAAGTTCATGTTATATTTTTTTCAAATATTTGTGTTATAATATAAGATAACCCAGGGTTAGTTTTAAAAAACATAAAAATTTAAATATAAAAGGATAATAAAAAATTAAAATAATACTATGAGGGAAATGGCAGCAGGAAGTAGTGCAGTGTAGGAATACTATGAGAGACTAATAAATAATATATATAAATTTATTTAAAGATAATAAAATTATCAAATACTTATATACAAGGTCATAAGAAAATGAACAAAAACTTATTATGTAAACCAAATTGATAAAGAAACCGGAATGGAAAAGAATTATTTTCGGTAAATAAAATATAAATTTATAATAATTACAAACTGCCTGTATAATAAAAATACTATGGGTTACTAACAGTGACGAGAATAACAAGTATTGTTATTAATAATAATTTTTGGAATAAAACCATAGAGTTGAAGAAATGATGCTACTACAATTATAATAAAAATAACCTTTTTGGAACTTTGGAGGAGTGAAAATTAATACAAAATTAACAGGCAACATGACCACTATATAATCATCCATGATTTATCAAAATTAAATGGTTATACTCCTTAATAAACAGTGAAAGAAACCCTTCTGATGATTCAACCTGGTTTCGCCATAGTTCTAGTTGACGATCGAAAATGCGCCAGACGGTAAGGAAATTATAACGCAAGACGGACCTCACCAGAGAAAAAGCTTCATTCCAGTAAGAACCATACGGAGCGAGGTAATATAAACATTTCGTTTAATAGTTCAAGAAGAAAACGCATTCCGAATGTTGATATCGAACACAAAATAGTCATTTAATCACATGTTTTTTAAAGTAAACAAAAGCACGCTGCTCTCTTGCGGACATTCCTGGAACTACATACTAAACGAAAAATAAACAAATTTATTTAATATTTTTTTTCGGTATTTGTAAAGCTTAGTAATTATCCATTTCTGACACTCTCGTAACAAAAAGAACTTACCCTGAACCCTGGGGAATTATTAAGAATTATATATTAATTGATGTTTTTTAAAATAGTGTAAAATTTGGTAAACAAATCCATATATGTTTTTTTCTTTAGACCATTCAATGTTTACTCTATGAAGTCGAGATTATGTTTTATTTAAGGAAAGATCAATTGTGATACTTGTATTTTGGTGGCAGGAAACAAAAAACCAATAATATAAATAAATAATATTATTGAAAAATTATATTGAATAATAAAGTGTTATAATTTTTGTAGTGGGTAGTTGTAATAGGTTTCAGCACAAAAACAGAAGAAATCAACACATCGGATCAGATTTTGCTATAGTGTAGGCTGGTTGAACTAAGCGTAGAAACTTATCTCACAATCAGCTGATTTAAATCACAGCGAACAATTTGAAAAAATCCGGAATCGTCTAAACCGAGTGTAAATAATTGGTACTTACTCTCTCTTCTTCATAAGGCTGAACAACTTCCCTCCTTGACCGCAAATCACACACTCTCGATTTCTGTTTAGATTGAGTAACACATTAAAAAAATCCTTTATTTATTTTTTTAAAAAAACTTCAGTTATTATAATTCATAAGTGGCGACTGCGGAGAGGCGGAAACTTTAATATCTCAAAACGCTACGTTACAGATTTGGCGCATAACAACATTGGGAGCTTAATTAAATAAGACGAACACCCAATAAACCACATACAAAGTTTTCGCTATTACCTCTACAAAAACCGCGACGTTACAAGATTGACGCATACAACGTGGGGCATATAATATAACTCTACTATACCTCACTGCGTTACGTTACAAGTTTGGCGAACCCAATAGTGGGGCTTGACTAAAGGTGGACGTTTCGCTAGTACCTCATAACCGCGACGTTACAAGTTTGGCGCTCAACATAAAAGGGCGGTAATTAGAAAATAATTTTGATATTTAATAAAAATATATACCAAAAAATCTAATTATCGTTGGCAGTTATGAGAAAACAAGAAATGCATAATACCCGAGGCAAATCGAAGAAGAGGGCAGAAGAGAAGGAGAAGGAAGAAGGTGGACAGGAACAAGAAATAGAATTAGTCACGGACAGTGAAATGGACCAACAGACAGGTGATACAGAAGAAACCGAAGTAGTTATGGACACGGAAACGGAAATAATTGAAGAGGATGCCCAAGGGGACCAACCAGACAAGCGGTAGCCAGAGAAGAACCTAATTGGCAAGACATGATGAAATTTATGGCTGAACAATTTAGAAAGCAGGAGGAAACTTCAAAGCAAACCAATAACAAAATAGATGAAAATTTTAAGAAGCAGGAGGAAAACTTGAGACAAACCAAGGAGGAAAATAAGGAAAATTTTAAGAAACAGGAAGAAAACTTGAGACAGACCAATGAGGAAAATAAAGAAAATTTTAGGAGACAGGAGGAAAAATTTTATAAAATAGATGAGAACTCAAGGAAACAAAATGAAACCTTGAGCAAAAAATTCGATAAAATAGATGAGAATTTTAAGAAACAGGAAGAGAACTCTAGGAAGCAAAATGAAACTTTGAGGGATAGTTTAAAACAAATTGAGAAAATAAACGAAGAAAACTTAAAACAATTTGAGGGGAAAATGGAGAATTTCAAGAAGGAGATATGGGAAACTTTCGGGGAGAAGTTTGAAAATGTAAATACACTTAGCCAAAAAGCAGATACATACAAAGAGGAGACAAATAAACAAATGGACCATAGTTTCAATAATTTGGATGAAATGTTAGACAGCACTTCCGAAGGTATTATAGTGAGTCCAAACACAGAAGAGAGTAGAAAGAAAATAGAAATTACAGAATACCAAGGTGTAATGCCATCTGAAAATAAAAATAGCCACAACAAAAAGGATGTTCAAACCGTGGAAAAGAAGACCAAGAAAATAATAAAAACATGTAGAAAGAAAATAATAAATACAAGGGAAGAATGGGAGATGATTACAGGTGGATTAATTAATGTATTTAACCTTCCAATTAATGAACAAAGGGAATTAATTAAGTTTAGATCTCAATTAAATATGTCGACGATGAAAGTGTATCAGACAATATCAGTCGTATCTTCAAGACGGAATATAACGTTCAAATATTTGGCAAATAATCCAGAGGTAAAAGGGAATGAAATGAGATTAAATATGAGCAACTATGTTATGTTAGAGGAGATACAATACTTGTTAGTTAAAAAGGAACGAACTATGACGGGAGACCGATACTTAATTAAAGGTTTCGTAGCAGCAAAGTGGGAGAGCCGGATGATAAGGAGATTATCGAGGAGAGAAGTAATTCCGAACACCCCAGTAATCCGAGGAAGAGGAATAACTGAGTTAATGGACCATGGTTGACCTAAATAATCACAAACCAGAAAAGGGGACTGAAATTCTGAGAACCGACCCAGCAACCCATTGAATAGCGGAAGAAAACCCCAAAATTCAAAAAGCACGTAAGGACATCTTACTCAAGAATTTTAACATAAGGCCTATCAATAATGTTATATGCTATTAATTAATGGAAAAGAAGAAGGAATCAAGGAGAAGAAGAAATATATAAATAAATGCAAACAGCTACAGTATGAAGAATCCCAAAAGTGTTTAGTACTAGTCGCTAATTGACTACTACTTATAAGTTTTTTATTTTAATGTATTGACCGTAGAAATGTTCCGGCAATAATTTTTATGAGCAGGGATGAAGTTCCCCTGGTCTCAGAAGGTGTAAGGATGGACAGAGGAGTATGGACCCAGAGTGGCCACCCTACTGGTACCACCGCACAAGATAGGGAAAAATGTTAGGGAAATTGAATATTTAAGGGATAATAATTATAAAATAGCTGAAAAGAGTGATATTAGATTCCAGAAGTATAGATGAAGAAAATAGAAGGAAGATAGCAGACCGAAGCTTAATTGATGAAGATAATTTATAGAAGTAAATAGAAATGAGTGTTAAAACAAGTTTAATATGATTAGTGTGACCAGTCCTTATCAAATAAAATGTGGAAGTACCACTACCCAGAAATAAATAATTGATGAATTTGCCTCCAAGAGAGAGAGAGTAGAGTAAGAAAACAGCAATTACCACCAGTCTGAATTACCAGTCAGAGTTTACAACCAGTTTGAAAATGAAACACTATTATGAAGATAAAACCAAGACTATTAGGTGAATGGAAATAATCAACAATTTATTTTTAATAAATAAGTAATACCAAAATAAATTTGTTCTAGTGGGGGGGCTTTATGTAACGTTACATAATCCGGTCCCAATAAATTAAATCATGATAACATAAAGGTCAGAAATGGGTAACCTATAACTAGCTCTAAATTAAAGTATATCACTAAACATGATAAACAATTCGAGTGATATATGGTGCAAAGTGAGTTATAGTGTACCCATTGAGGTAAAAAATAAAAGTGAAGGTAACTTATTACAGAACTGTGCTGTAGGTTTGGAAATTATAAAACTATGAGAGTAGGCTATAATACTACTAACTGATTTTGTATTTTATTTGTTTATTGTAATATTTATATTGTATGAACAACCAATTGTTATACCTAAGTTCATGTTATATTTTTTTCAAATATTTGTGTTATAATATAAGATAACCCAGGGTTAGTTTTAAAAAACATAAAAATTTAAATATAAAAGGATAATAAAAAATTAAAATAATACTATGAGGGAAATGGCAGCAGGAAGTAGTGCAGTGTAGGAATACTATGAGAGACTAATAAATAATATATATAAATTTATTTAAAGATAATAAAAT
Source organism: Magicicada septendecula (assembly GCA_034769895.1). Lineage (NCBI taxonomy): Eukaryota > Metazoa > Arthropoda > Insecta > Hemiptera > Cicadidae > Magicicada > Magicicada septendecula. The sequence goes on from CM068367.1 coordinate 1,154,278,604, forward strand.
TATCAAATACTTATATACAAGGTCATAAGAAAATGAACAAAAACTTATTATGTAAACCAAATTGATAAAGAAACCGGAATGGAAAAGAATTATTTTCGGTAAATAAAATATAAATTTATAATAATTACAAACTGCCTGTATAATAAAAATACTATGGTTTACTAACAGTGACGAGAATAACAAGTATTGTTATTAATAATAATTTTTGGAATAAAACCATAGAGTTGAAGAAATGAAGCTACTACAATTATAATAAAAATAACCTTTTTGGAACTTTGGAGGAGTGAAAATTAATACAAAATTAACAAGCAACATGACCACTATATAATCATCCATGATTTATCAAAATTAAATGGTTATACTCCTTAATAAACAGTGAAAGAAACCCTTCTGATGATTCAACCTGGTTTCGCCATAGTTCTAGTTGACGATCGAAAATGCGCCAGACGGTAAGGAAATTATAACGCAAGACGGACCTCACCAGAGAAAAAGCTTCATTCCAGTAAGAACCATACGGAGCGAGGTAATATAAACATTTCGTTTAATAGTTCAAGAAGAAAACGCATTCCGAACGTTGATATCGAACACAAAATAGTCATTTAATCACATGTTTTTTAAAGTAAACAAAAGCACGCTGCTCTCTTGCGGACATTCCTGGAACTACATACTAAACGAAAAATAAACAAATTTATTTAATATTTTTTTTCGGTATTTGTAAAGCTTAGTAATTATCCATTTCTGACACTCTCGTAACAAAAAGAACTTACCCTGAACCCTGGGGAATTATTAAGAATTATATATTAATTGATGTTTTTTAAAATAGTGTAAAATTTGGTAAACAAATCCATATATGTTTTTTTCTTTAGACCATTCAATGTTTACTCTATGAAGTCGAGATTATGTTTTATTTAAGGAAAGATCAATTGTGATACTTGTATTTTGGTGGCAGGAAACAAAAAACCAATAATATAAATAAATAATATTATTGAAAAATTATATTGAATAATAAAGTGTTATAATTTTTGTAGTGGGTAGTTGTAATAGGTTTCTGCACAAAAACAGAAGAAATCAACACATCGGATCAGATTTTGCTATAGTGTAGGCTGGTTGAACTAAGCGTAGAAACTTATCTCACAATCGGCTGATTTAAATCACAGCGAACAATTTGAAAAAATCCGGAATCGTCTAAACCGAGTGTAAATAATTGGTACTTACTCTCTCTTCTTCATAAGGCTGAACAACTTCCCTCCTTGACCGCAAATCACACACTCTCGATTTCTGTTTAGATTGAGTAACACATTAAAAAAATCCTTTATTTATTTTTTTAAAAAAACGTCAGTTATTATAATTCATAAGTGGCGACTGCGGAGAGGCGGAAACTTTAATATCTCAAAACGCTACGTTACAGATTTGGCGCATAACAACATTGGGAGCTTAATTAAATAAGACGAACACCCAATAAACCACATACAAAGTTTTCGCTATTACCTCTACAAAAACCGCGACGTTACAAGATTGACGCATACAACGTGGGGCATATAATATAACTCTACTATACCTCACTGCGTTACGTTACAAGTTTGGCGAACCCAATAGTGGGGCTTGACTAAAGGTGGACGTTTCGCTAGTACCTCATAACCGCGACGTTACAAGTTTGGCGCTCAACGTAAAAGGGCGATAATTAGAAAATAATTTTGATATTTAATAAAAATATATACCAAAAAATCTAATTATCGTTGGCAGTTATGAGAAAACAAGAAATGCATAATACCCGAGGCAAATCGAAGAAGAGGGCAGAAGAGAAGGAGAAGGAAGAAGGTGGACAGGAACAAGAAATAGAATTAGTCACGGACAGTGAAATGGACCAACAGACAGGTGATACAGAAGAAACCGAAGTAGTTATGGACACGGAAACGGAAATAATTGAAGAGGATGCCCAAGGGGACCAACCAGACAAAGCAGTAGCCAGAGAAGAACCTAATTGGCAAGACATGATGAAATTTATGGCTGAACAATTTAGAAAGCAGGAGGAAACTTCAAAGCAAACCAATAACAAAATAGATGAAAATTTTAAGAAGCAGGAGGAAAACTTGAGACAAACCAAGGAGGAAAATAAGGAAAATTTTAGGAGACAGGAGGAAAAATTTGATAAAATAGATTAGAACTCAAGGAAACAAAATGAAACCTTGAGCGAAAAATTCGATAAAATAGATGAGAATTTTAAGAAACAGGAAGAGAACTCTAGGAAGCAAAATGAAACTTTGAGGGATAGTTTAAAACAAATTGAGAAAATAAACGAAGAAAACTTAAAACAATTTGAGGGGAAAATGGAGAATTTCAAGAAGGAGATATGGGAAACTTTCGGGGAGAAGTTTGAAAATGTAAATACACTTAGCCAAAAAGCAGATACATACAAAGAGGAGACAAATAAACAAATGGACCATAGTTTCAATAATTTGGATGAAATGTTAGACAGCACTTCCGAAGGTATTATAGTGAGTCCAAACACAGAAGAGAGTAGAAAGAAAATAGAAATTACAGAATACCAAGGTGTAATGCCATCTGAAAATAAAAATAGCCACAACAAAAAGGATGTTCAAACCGTGGAAAAGAAGACCAAGAAAATAATAAAAACATGTACAAAGAAAATAATAAATACAAGGGAAGAATGGGAGATGATTACAGGTGGATTAATTAATGTATTTAACCTTCCAATTAATGAACAAAGGGAATTAATTAAGTTTAGATCTCAATTAAATATGTCGACGATGAAAGTGTATCAGACAATATCAGTCGTATCTTCAAGACGGAATATAACGTTCAAATATTTGGCAAATAATCCAGAGGTAAAAGGGAATGAAATGAGATTAAATATGAGCAACTATGTTATGTTAGAGGAGATACAATACTTGTTAGTTAAAAAGGAACGAACTATGACGGGAGACCGATACTTAATTAAAGGTTTCGTAGCAGCAAAGTGGGAGAGCCGGATGATAAGGAGATTATCGAGGAGAGAAGTAATTCCGAACACCCCAGTAATCCGAGGAAGAGGAATAACTGAGTTAATGGACCATGGTTAACCTAAATAATCACAAACCAGAAAAGGGGACTGAAATTCTGAGAACCGACCCAGCAACCCATTGAATAGCGGAAGAAAACCCCAAAATTCAAAAAGCACGTAAGGACATCTTACTCAAGAATTTTAACATAAGGCCTATCAATAATGTTATATGCTATTAATTAATGGAAAAGAAGAAGGAATCAAGGAGAAGAAGAAATATATAAATAAATGCAAACAGCTACAGTATGAAGAATCCCAAAAGTGTTTAGTACTAGTCGCTAATTGACTACTACTTATAAGTTTTTTATTTTAATGTATTGACCGTAGAAATGTTCCGGCAATAATTTTTATGAGCAGGGATGAAGTTCCCCTGGTCTCAGAAGGTGTAAGGATGGACAGAGGAGTATGGACCCAGAGTGGCCACCCTACTGGTACCACCGCACAAGATAGGGAAAAATGTTAGGGAAATTGAATATTTAAGGGATAATAATTATAAAATAGCTGAAAAGAGTGATATTAGATTCCAGAAGTATAGATGAAGAAAATAGAAGGAAGATAGCAGACCGAAGCTTAATTGATGAAGATAATTTATAGAAGTAAATAGAAATGAGTGTTAAAACAAGTTTAATATGATTAGTGTGACCAGTCCTTATCAAATAAAATGTGGAAGTACCACTACCCAGAAATAAATAATTGATGAATTTGCCTCCAAGAGAGAGAGAGTAGAGTAAGAAAACAGCAATTACCACCAGTCTGAATTACCAGTCAGAGTTTACAACCAGTTTGAAAATGAAACACTATTATGAAGATAAAACCAAGACTATTAGGTGAATGGAAATAATCAACAATTTATTTTTAATAAACAAGTAATACCAAAATAAATTTGTTCTAGTGGGGGAGCTTTATGTAACGTTACATAATCCGGTCCCAATAAATTAAATCATGATAACATAAAGGTCAGAAATGGGTAACCTATAACTAGCTCTAAATTAAAGTATATCACTAAACATGATAAACAATTTGAGTGATATATGGTGCAAAGTGAGTTATAGTGTACCCATTGAGGTAAAAAAATAAAAGTGAAGGTAACTTATTACAGAACTGTGCTGTAGGTTTGGAAATTATAAAACTATGAGAGTAGGCTATAATACTACTAACTGATTTTGTATTTTATTTGTTTATTGTAATATTTATATTGTATGAACAACCAATTGTTATACCTAAGTTCATGTTATATTTTTTTCAAATATTTGTTTTATAATATAAGATAACCCAGGGTTAGTTTTAAAAAACATAAAAATTTAAATATAAAAGGATAATAAAAAATTAAAATAATACTATGAGGGAAATGGCAGCAGGAAGTAGTGCAGTGTAGGAATACTATGAGAGACTAATAAATAATATATATAAATTTATTTAAAGATAATAAAATTATCAAATACTTATATACAAGGTCATAAGAAAATGAACAAAAACTTATTATGTAAACCAAATTGATAAAGAAACCGGAATGGAAAAGAATTATTTTCGGTAAATAAAATATAAATTTATAATAATTACAAACTGCCTGTATAATAAAAATACTATGGGTTACTAACAGTGACGAGAATAACAAGTATTGTTATTAATAATAATTTTTGGAATAAAACCATAGAGTTGAAGAAATGATGCTACTACAATTATAATAAAAATAACCTTTTTGGAACTTTGGAGGAGTGAAAATTAATACAAAATTAACAAGCAACATGACCACTATATAATCATCCATGATTTATCAAAATTAAATGGTTATACTCCTTAATAAACAGTGAAAGAAACCCTTCTGATGATTCAACCTGGTTTCGCCATAGCTCTAGTTGACGATCGAAAATGCGCCAGACGGTAAGGAAATTATAACGCAAGACGGACCTCACCAGAGAAAAAGCTTCATTCCAGTAAGAACCATATGGAGCGAGGTAATATAAACATTTCGTTTAATAGTTCAAGAAGAAAACGCATTCCGAATTATGATATCGAACACAAAATAGTCATTTAATCACATGTTTTTTAAAGTAAACAAAAGCACGCTGCTCTCTTGCGGACATTCCTGGAACTACATACTAAACGAAAAATAAACAAATTTATTTAATATTTTTTTTCGGTATTTGTAAAGCTTAGTAATTATCCATTTCTGACACTCTCGTAACAAAAAGAACTTACCCTGAACCCTGGGGAATTATTAAGAATTATATATTAATTGATGTTTTTTAAAATAGTGTAAAATTTGGTAAACAAATCCATATATGTTTTTTTCTTTAGACCATTCAATGTTTACTCTATGAAGTCGAGATTATGTTTTATTTAAGGAAAGATCAATTGTGATACTTGTATTTTGGTGGCAGGAAACAAAAAACCAATAATATAAATAAATAATATTATTGAAAAATTATATTGAATAATAAAGTGTTATAATTTTTGTAGTGGGTAGTTGTAATAGGTTTCAGCACAAAAACAGAAGAAATCAACACATCGGATCAGATTTTGCTATAGTGTAGGCTGGTTGAACTAAGCGTAGAAACTTATCTCACAATCAGCTGATTTAAATCACAGCGAACAATTTGAAAAAATCCGGAATCGTCTAAACCCAGTGTAAATAATTGGTACTTACTCTCTCTTCTTCATAAGGCTGAACAACTTCCCTCCTTGACCGCAAATCACACACTCTCGATTTCTGTTTAGATTGAGTAACACATTAAAAAAATCCTTTATTTATTTTTTTAAAAAAACGTCAGTTATTATAATTCATAAGTGGCGACTGCGGAGAGGCGGAAACTTTAATATCTCAAAACGCTACGTTACAGATTTGGCGCATAACAACATTGGGAGCTTAATTAAATAAGACGAACACCCAATAAACCACATACAAAGTTTTCGCTATTACCTCTACAAAAACCGCGACGTTACAAGATTGACGCATACAACGTGGGGCATATAATATAACTCTACTATACCTCACTGCGTTACGTTACAAGTTTGGCGAACCCAATAGTGGGGCTTGACTAAAGGTGGACGTTTCGCTAGTACCTCATAACCGCGACGTTACAAGTTTGGCGCTCAACGTAAAAGGGCGATAATTAGAAAATAATTTTGATATTTAATAAAAATATATACCAAAAAATCTAATTATCGTTGGCAGTTATGAGAAAACAAGAAATGCATAATACCCGAGGCAAATCGAAGAAGAGGGCAGAAGAGAAGGAGAAGGAAGAAGGTGGACAGGAACAAGAAATAGAATTAGTCACGGACAGTGAAATGGACCAACAGACAGGTGATACAGAAGAAACCGAAGTAGTTATGGACACGGAAACGGAAATAATTGAAGAGGATGCCCAAGGGGACCAACCAGACAAAGCAGTAGCCAGAGAAGAACCTAATTGGCAAGACATGATGAAATTTATGGCTGAACAATTTAGAAAGCAGGAGGAAACTTCAAAGCAAACCAATAACAAAATAGATGAAAATTTTAAGAAGCAGGAGGAAAACTTGAGACAAACCAAGGAGGAAAATAAGGAAAATTTTAAGAAACAGGAAGAAAACTTGAGACAGACCAATGAGGAAAATAAAGAAAATTTTAGGAGACAGGAGGAAAAATTTGATAAAATAGATTAGAACTCAAGGAAACAAAATGAAACCTTGAGCGAAAAATTCGATAAAATAGATGAGAATTTTAAGAAACAGGAAGAGAACTCTAGGAAGCAAAATGAAACTTTGAGGGATAGTTTAAAACAAATTGAGAAAATAAACGAAGAAAACTTAAAACAATTTGAGGGGAAAATGGAGAATTTCAAGGAGATATGGGAAACTTTCGGGGAGAAGTTTGAAAATGTAAATACACTTAGCCAAAAAGCAGATACATACAAAGAGGAGACAAATAAACAAATGGACCATAGTTTCAATAATTTGGATGAAATGTTAGACAGCACTTCCGAAGGTATTATAGTGAGTCCAAACACAGAAGAGAGTAGAAAGAAAATAGAAATTACAGAATACCAAGGTGTAATGCCATCTGAAAATAAAAATAGCCACAACAAAAAGGATGTTCAAACCGTGGAAAAGAAGACCAAGAAAATAATAAAAACATGTAGAAAGAAAATAATAAATACAAGGGAAGAATGGGAGATGATTACAGGTGGATTAATTAATGTATTTAACCTTCCAATTAATGAACAAAGGGAATTAATTAAGTTTAGATCTCAATTAAATATGTCGACGATGAAAGTGTATCAGACAATATCAGTCGTATCTTCAAGACGGAATATAACGTTCAAATATTTGGCAAATAATCCAGAGGTAAAAGGGAATGAAATGAGATTAAATATGAGCAACTATGTTATGTTAGAGGAGATACAATACTTGTTAGTTAAAAAGGAACGAACTATGACGGGAGACCGATACTTAATTAAAGGTTTCGTAGCAGCAAAGTGGGAGAGCCGGATGATAAGGAGATTATCAAGGAGAGAAGTAATTCCGAACACCCCAGTAATCCGAGGAAGAGGAATAACTGAGTTAATGGACCATGGTTGACCTAAATAATCACAAACCAGAAAAGGGGACTGAAATTCTGAGAACCGACCCAGCAACCCATTGAATAGCGGAAGAAAACCCCAAAATTCAAAAAGCACGTAAGGACATCTTACTCAAGAATTTTAACATAAGGCCTATCAATAATGTTGTATGCTATTAATTAATGGAAAAGAAGAAGGAATCAAGGAGAAGAAGAAATATATAAATAAATGCAAACAGCTACAGTATGAAGAATCCCAAAAGTGTTTAGTACTAGTCGCTAATTGACTACTACTTATAAGTTTTTTATTTTAATGTATTGACCGTAGAAATGTTCCGGCAATAATTTTTATGAGCAGGGATGAAGTTCCCCTGGTCTCAGAAGGTGTAAGGATGGACAGAGGAGTATGGACCCAGAGTGGCCACCCTACTGGTACCACCGCACAAGATAGGGAAAAATGTTAGGGAAATTGAATATTTAAGGGATAATAATTATAAAATAGCTGAAAAGAGTGATATTAGATTCCAGAAGTATAGATGAAGAAAATAGAAGGAAGATAGCAGACCGAAGCTTAATTGATGAAGATAATTTATAGAAGTAAATAGAAATGAGTGTTAAAACAAGTTTAATATGATTAGTGTGACCAGTCCTTATCAAATAAAATGTGGAAGTACCACTACCCAGAAATAAATAATTGATGAATTTGCCTCCAAGAGAGAGAGAGTAGAGTAAGAAAACAGCAATTACCACCAGTCTGAATTACCAGTCAGAGTTTACAACCAGTTTGAAAATGAAACACTATTATGAAGATAAAACCAAGACTATTAGGTGAATGGAAATAATCAACAATTTATTTTTAATAAACAAGTAATACCAAAATAAATTTGTTCTAGTGGGGGGGCTTTATGTAACGTTACATAATCCGGTCCCAATAAATTAAATCATGATAACATAAAGGTCAGAAATGGGTAACCTATAACTAGCTCTAAATTAAAGTATATCACTAAACATGATAAACAATTCGAGTGATATATGGTGCAAAGTGAGTTATAGTGTACCCATTGAGGTAAAAAATAAAAGTGAAGGTAACTTATTACAGAACTGTGCTGTAGGTTTGGAAATTATAAAACTATGAGAGTAGGCTATAATACTACTAACTGATTTTGTATTTTATTTGTTTATTGTAATATTTATATTGTATGAACAACCAATTGTTATACCTAAGTTCATGTTATATTTTTTTCAAATATTTGTTTTATAATATAAGATAACCCAGGGTTAGTTTTAAAAAACATAAAAATTTAAATATAAAAGGATAATAAAAAATTAAAATAATACTATGAGGGAAATGGCAGCAGGAAGTAGTGCAGTGTAGGAATACTATGAGAGACTAATAAATAATATATATAAATTTATTTAAAGATAATAAAATTATCAAATACTTATATACAAGGTCATAAGAAAATGAACAAAAACTTATTATGTAAACCAAATTGATAAAGAAACCGGAATGGAAAAGAATTATTTTCGGTAAATAAAATATAAATTTATAATAATTACAAACTGCCTGTATAATAAAAATACTATGGGTTACTAACAGTGACGAGAATAACAAGTATTGTTATTAATAATAATTTTTGGAATAAAACCATAGAGTTGAAGAAATGATGCTACTACAATTATAATAAAAATAACCTTTTTGGAACTTTGGAGGAGTGAAAATTAATACAAAATTAACAAGCAACATGACCACTATATAATCATCCATGATTTATCAAAATTAAATGGTTATACTCCTTAATAAACAGTGAAAGAAAACCTTCTGATGATTCAACCTGGTTTCGCCATAGTTCTAGTTGACGATCGAAAATGCGCCAGACGGTAAGGAAATTATAACGCAAGACGGACCTCACCAGAGAAAAAGCTTCATTCCAGTAAGAACCATACGGAGCGAGGTAATATAAACATTTCGTTTAATAGTTCAAGAAGAAAACGCATTCCGAACGTTGATATCGAACACAAAATAGTCATTTAATCACATGTTTTTTAAAGTAAACAAAAGCACGCTGCTCTCTTGCGGACATTCCTGGAACTACATACTAAACGAAAAATAAACATATTTATTTAATATTTTTTTCGGTATTTGTAAAGCTTAGTAATTATCCATTTCTGACACTCTCGTAACAAAAAGAACTTACCCTGAACCCTGGGGAATTATTAAGAATTATATATTAATTGATGTTTTTTAAAATAGTGTAAAATTTGGTAAACAAATCCATATATGTTTTTTTCTTTAGACCATTCAATGTTTACTCTATGAAGTCGAGATTATGTTTTATTTAAGGAAAGATCAATTGTGATACTTGTATTTTGGTGGCAGGAAACAAAAAACCAATAATATAAATAAATAATATTATTGAAAAATTATATTGAATAATAAAGTGTTATAATTTTTGTAGTGGGTAGTTGTAATAGGTTTCAGCACAAAAACAGAAGAAATCAACACATCGGATCAGATTTTGCTATAGTGTAGGCTGGTTGAACTAAGCGTAGAAACTTATCTCACAATCAGCTGATTTAAATCACAGCGAACAATTTGAAAAAATCCGGAATCGTCTAAACCGAGTGTAAATAATTGGTACTTACTCTCTCTTCTTCATAAGGCTGAACAACTTCCCTCCTTGACCGCAAATCACACACTCTCGATTTCTGTTTAGATTGAGTAACACATTAAAAAAATCCTTTATTTATTTTTAAAAAAAAACGTCAGTTATTATAATTCATAAGTGGCCACTGCGGAGAGGCGGAAACTTTAATATCTCAAAACGCTACGTTACAGATTTGGCGCATAACAACATTGGGAGCTTAATTAAATAAGACGAACACCCAATAAACCACATACAAAGTTTTCGCTATTACCTCTACAAAAACCGCGACGTTACAAGATTGACGCATACAACGTGGGGCATATAATATAACTCTACTATACCTCACTGCGTTACGTTACAAGTTTGGCGAACCCAATAGTGGGGCTTGACTAAAGGTGGACGTTTCGCTAGTACCTCATAACCGCGATGTTACAAGTTTGGCGCTCAATGTAAAAGGGCGGTAATTAGAAAATAATTTTGATATTTAATAAAAATATATACCAAAAAATCTAATTATCGTTGGCAGTTATGAGAAAACAAGAAATGCATAATACCCGAGGCAAATCGAAGAAGAGGGCAGAAGAGAAGGAGAAGGAAGAAGGTGGACAGGAACAAGAAATAGAATTAGTCACGGACAGTGAAATGGACCAACAGACAGGTGATACAGAAGAAACCGAAGTAGTTATGGACACGGAAACGGAAATAATTGAAGAGGATGCCCAAGGGGACCAACCAGACAAAGCGGTAGCCAGAGAAGAACCTAATTGGCAAGACATGATGAAATTTATGGCTGAACAATTTAGAAAGCAGGAGGAAACTTCAAAGCAAACCAATAACAAAATAGATGAAAATTTTAAGAAGCAGGAGGAAAACTTGAGACAAACCAAGGAGGAAAATAAGGAAAATTTTAAGAAACAGGAAGAAAACTTGAGACAGACCAATGAGGAAAATAAAGAAAATTTTAGGAGACAGGAGGAAAAATTTTATAAAATAGATGAGAACTCAAGGAAACAAAATGAAACCTTGAGCGAAAAATTCGATAAAATAGATGAGAATTTTAAGAAACAGGAAGAGAACTCTAGGAAGCAAAATGAAACTTTGAGGGATAGTTTAAAACAAATTGAGAAAATAAACGAAGAAAACTTAAAACAATTTGAGGGGAAAATGGAGAATTTCAAGAAGGAGATATGGGAAACTTTCGGGGAGAAGTTTGAAAATGTAAATACACTTAGCCAAAAAGCAGATACATACAAAGAGGAGACAAATAAACAAATGGACCATAGTTTCAATAATTTGGATGAAATGTTAGACAGCACTTCCGAAGGTATTATAGTGAGTCCAAACACAGAAGAGAGTAGAAAGAAAATAGAAATTACAGAATACCAAGGTGTAATGCCATCTGAAAATAAAAATAGCCACAACAAAAAGGATGTTCAAACCGTGGAAAAGAAGACCAAGAAAATAATAAAAACATGTACAAAGAAAATAATAAATACAAGGGAAGAATGGGAGATGATTACAGGTGGATTAATTAATGTATTTAACCTTCCAATTAATGAACAAAGGGAATTAATTAAGTTTAGATCTCAATTAAATATGTCGACGATGAAAGTGTATCAGACAATATCAGTCGTATCTTCAAGACGGAATATAACGTTCAAATATTTGGCAAATAATCCAGAGGTAAAAGGGAATGAAATGAGATTAAATATGAGCAACTATGTTATGTTAGAGGAGATACAATACTTGTTAGTTAAAAAGGAACGAACTATGACGGGAGACCGATACTTAATTAAAGGTTTCGTAGCAGCAAAGTGGGAGAGCCGGATGATAAGGAGATTATCGAGGAGAGAAGTAATTCCGAACACCCCAGTAATCCGAGGAAGAGGAATAACTGAGTTAATGGACCATGGTTGACCTAAATAATCACAAACCAGAAAAGGGGACTGAAATTCTGAGAACCGACCCAGCAACCCATTGAATAGCGGAAGAAAACCCCAAAATTCAAAAAGCACGTAAGGACATCTTACTCAAGAATTTTAACATAAGGCCTATCAATAATGTTATATGCTATTAATTAATGGAAAAGAAGAAGGAATCAAGGAGAAGAAGAAATATATAAATAAATGCAAACAGCTACAGTATGAAGAATCCCAAAAGTGTTTAGTACTAGTCGCTAATTGACTACTACTTATAAGTTTTTTATTTTAATGTATTGACCGTAGAAATGTTCCGGCAATAATTTTTATGAGCAGGGATGAAGTTCCCCTGGTCTCAGAAGGTGTAAGGATGGACAGAGGAGTATGGACCCAGAGTGGCCACCCTACTGGTACCACCGCACAAGATAGGGAAAAATGTTAGGGAAATTGAATATTTAAGGGATAATAATTATAAAATAGCTGAAAAGAGTGATATTAGATTCCAGAAGTATAGATGAAGAAAATAGAAGGAAGATAGCAGACCGAAGCTTAATTGATGAAGATAATTTATAGAAGTAAATAGAAATGAGTGTTAAAACAAGTTTAATATGATTAGTGTGACCAGTCCTTATCAAATAAAATGTGGAAGTACCACTACCCAGAAATAAATAATTGATGAATTTGCCTCCAAGAGAGAGAGAGTAGAGTAAGAAAACAGCAATTACCACCAGTCTGAATTACCAGTCAGAGTTTACAACCAGTTTGAAAATGAAACACTATTATGAAGATAAAACCAAGACTATTAGGTGAATGGAAATAATCAACAATTTATTTTTAATAAACAAGTAATACCAAAATAAATTTGTTCTAGTGGGGGGGGCTTTATGTAACGTTACATAATCCAGTCCCAATAAATTAAATCATGATAACATAAAGGTCAGAAATGGGTAACCTATAACTAGCTCTAAATTAAAGTATATCACTAAACATGATAAACAATTCGAGTGATATATGGTGCAAAGTGAGTTATAGTGTACCCATTGAGGTAAAAAATAAAAGTGAAGGTAACTTATTACAGAACTGTGCTGTAGGTTTGGAAATTATAAAACTATGAGAGTAGGCTATAATACTACTAACTGATTTTGTATTTTATTTGTTTATTGTAATATTTATATTGTATGAACAACCAATTGTTATACCTAAGTTCATGTTATATTTTTTTCAAATATTTGTGTTATAATATAAGATAACCCAGGGTTAGTTTTAAAAAACATAAAAATTTAAATATAAAAGGATAATAAAAAATTAAAATAATACTATGAGGGAAATGGCAGCAGGAAGTAGTGCAGTGTAGGAATACTATGAGAGACTAATAAATAATATATATAAATTTATTTAAAGATAATAAAATTATCAAATACTTATATACAAGGTCATAAGAAAATGAACAAAAACTTATTATGTAAACCAAATTGATAAAGAAACCGGAATGGAAAAGAATTATTTTCGGTAAATAAAATATAAATTTATAATAATTACAAACTGCCTGTATAATAAAAATACTATGGGTTACTAACAGTGACGAGAATAACAAGTATTGTTATTAATAATAATTTTTGGAATAAAACCATAGAGTTGAAGAAATGATGCTACTACAATTATAATAAAAATAACCTTTTTGGAACTTTGGAGGAGTGAAAATTAATACAAAATTAACAAGCAACATGACCACTATATAATCATCCATGATTTATCAAAATTAAATGGTTATACTCCTTAATAAACAGTGAAAGAAACCCTTCTGATGATTCAACCTGGTTTCGCCATAGTTCTAGTTGACGATCGAAAATGCGCCAGACGGTAAGGAAATTATAACGCAAGACGGACCTCACCAGAGAAAAAGCTTCATTCCAGTAAGAACCATACGGAGCGAGGTAATATAAACATTTCGTTTAATAGTTCAAGAAGAAAACGCATTCCAAACGTTGATATCGAACACAAAATAGTCATTTAATCACATGTTTTTTAAAGTAAACAAAAGCACGCTGCTCTCTTGCGGACATTCCTGGAACTACATACTAAACGAAAAATAAACAAATTTATTTAATATTTTTTTTCGGTATTTGTAAAGCTTAGTAATTATCCATTTCTGACACTCTCGTAACAAAAAGAACTTACCCTGAACCCTGGGGAATTATTAAGAATTATATATTAATTGATGTTTTTTAAAATAGTGTAAAATTTGGTAAACAAATCCATATATGTTTTTTTCTTTAGACCATTCAATGTTTACTCTATGAAGTCGAGATTATGTTTTATTTAAGGAAAGATCAATTGTGATACTTGTATTTTGGTGGCAGGAAACAAAAAACCAATAATATAAATAAATAATATTATTGAAAAATTATATTGAATAATAAAGTGTTATAATTTTTGTAGTGGGTAGTTGTAATAGGTTTCAGCACAAAAACAGAAGAAATCAACACATCGGATCAGATTTTGCTATAGTGTAGGCTGGTTGAACTAAGCGTAGAAACTTATCTCACAATCAGCTGATTTAAATCACAGCGAACAATTTGAAAAAATCCGGAATCGTCTAAACCGAGTGTAAATAATTGGTACTTACTCTCTCTTCTTCATAAGGCTGAACAACTTCCCTCCTTGACCGCAAATCACACACTCTCGATTTCTGTTTAGATTGAGTAACACATTAAAAAAATCCTTTATTTATTTTTTTAAAAAAACGTCAGTTATTATAATTCATAAGTGGCGACTGCGGAGAGGTGGAAACTTTAATATCTCAAAACGCTACATTACAGATTTGGCGCATAACAACATTGGGAGCTTAATTAAATAAGACGAACACCCAATAAACCACATACAAAGTTTTCGCTATTACCTCTACAAAAACCGCGACGTTACAAGATTGACGCATACAACGTGGGGCATATAATATAACTCTACTATACCTCACTGCGTTACGTTACAAAATATATATATTTATATATAAATACCACACACACACACATGTCCACCTGGTTGACAGCATATACATATATTGTTATCGTACTGTAACGGTACAGAATTGTGTGCTACCCCAGTTTTAATTTTATTTTATATCAATTCAGTTAATTTTCAAATTGTCAGACTTCACCTGTGAGGTGCCTCAGTACAACACAATGTTAGCATAAACAATGATGTCTAGACAACCAGACTAGACGTATTGCGTAACCGCCCCAGTAAGATAAAAATGGCAGGTAATAATAATGAAAGTACTGTAATTGATTTTAACGAATCAGATATTAGTAATAGTCTTGAAAAACATTCAACCCCGAATGTAGATCAAGATGAAAAAGATAGAAAGACAAATATTACAGATGAAACAATGGTTACAGAGGACTCTGGGGTTCAATTAACCCCAACCTCAACAAAATGTAAGAGCCAATTCGACAATGATGTAATGAGTTTTTTGCAGAAACAATTTCAAGTAATCAATAGTCGTTTTGATGTAAGTGATATTAACATGAATGAACAAAAAAGTCATTTTAATGCTAAATTTGATGAAATGAATACACAAAATGTTAAGTTCGAAATTAGTATGAATAAACGTCTAAACGAGATGGATGAATGTTTCAACAGATTTAGAGAACAAGTGATAGGATTAGTAAACGAACAATTAAATAATCATATCTTAATGTAAACAAACAAGTGTCAGAAACAATCAAAATACAAGTTCATGAGCGAATTAACGAAATATGTAGAGAAACACAAAGAGAAACAGATGAGTTAAGAGAGAGTGTGTGTGTGTGTGGTAGACAATAAAACAGACATAAATAAGGCGGATAATAAATTTGATAATGTGGTATCAGTTAGTGATGATATAGAAATAGTTAGTGAGAGAGTAATGGGTTGTAAATGGGGAGAAACAAATGTTAATCAGTTAGAGAGTATGGAGAGAGTGTACAGAGGGTAAAATTTTCCCGTGGTGTGGTTGTGGGTGAAGAAAATGCTTCACGAGTGTATTTGGGAGACGTATGGTCTACAAATAATTGTCCCTTGATTTTTTGTGTATCTGGTAAAGCCAGATGTAGTAACAAAGTGGTACCCTCTGCATGGAGTGAGAGATATAATGTGAAATGTTGTGAGAAGTATTGTGATGAAAGTGATTATGAGAGAGAGAAAGAGAGAGTGGTAGAAATATATAAGGTGAATAGAGATTATGAAAAGTTAATACAGAGTTTAAATAGTGAGAGAGCTGGTAGAGTTAAAAACTTACCTTGTTTGATAAACAATAATTATATTGATGACAATAATATACGTTTACCCGTAGTGAGGGTCAGCGTATTAGTAACAGCTGACACCTATAGCGATGAAAAATTAAAGGATGTGATTGTAATAACAAATACTGATGGCGACTTGACAAAAAACAATAATGTAATTTGATTTATAATGCAGTAACAATGAGGGGTAACAACATGTATTATTATTTTGGTACAATGGAACATATAAATTTTTATGGGCATGACACACAAGATAGCCATATGTTGTGTATCAATAAAGTTGAAAAATGTTACGTGCAGAAAAGACTAATTTTTGACGATGGAGGTTGAATATAAACCCAATGAATGGACAGTTTCAAATATTCTAGTTTATGGTAATGACCTGGCTGATTTAGATATTGAAGTACGGTAAATGATAAAAAATATGACGAAACGTTTGTAAATAAATGTATTGTGTTAATATTATTTTGTTGTAATGTACAGTATAGCTTATGTGTAACATATGTTTGTAATAAGAACAAATGGCATAATAATATTTACTAAAGGGTATTTACTAAAACAATGAACAAGAGATAATAATGAATTTAATTTTGAATTGTGTTTGCATTAAAAGTGTTTCAAATACTGTAATTAAAGTTAAACTGTTTTGGTTGGAGGTTATTAAAGTAATTTAAAAAGGTGAATTAAAATTATATTTGGTTTGAATTGTAATAAATAGAAATTGATAAATATGTTAACTACAAGACTCAGAGAAATTAAAAGTTGAAGTAAGCATATGTGTCAGTATATGACATAACCATGAATGTTTAGACTGAGGGAATGTTTATAACAGTGTTTATAAACCAGTCTGGCAGACAACTGTTAATGTAAACAGGTGTGTTGTATGTTTTGACTAATGTTTACAGCCAGGTGTTGAAGTTGATAACTATTGTATTCTGCTGAATCATTGCCAGCAGTAAAATCTTATTGTGAAACAAAAGAATTGAAGCTAATTTTTTACAGATTGATATAATGAGGTAATTACTGTAATTTAGAGTTTGAAAAATTAAATAATTAAATTAATTTGGTAATTAAATTAATGGAAAAGATGATTTTTAATAATAAATTTAAATTTATTCTGATTCAAATTCCAAATGTAATTGTAGATTAAATGCTAATTGATGAAAAAATAATGATTAAAATATGTATTTAAATTAAAAACTGAAAGAACGTTCAAGCTGAGATAGTGTTTGGAAAAAAGATGTGTATATTACTGTTCATGTAAACTTTTATCAATGACAATCCATATTTTACGTTTAACTGTAGATTCCCCACCTAAGTGCGGTCATGACCTCACCGGATCATGACCGTGAAAGTAGTTAATTGTGACAAATCATAAATTTTACTTGATATAACCGGCTTGTGGTTTGTTTTATTTTGTTAACCCGGTGGTTTGTTAGACGTAGTAGGGGGGTTATTTTTTGGGGAATCTACCAAATTTTGGAACAGGGCTATTTTCACCCAGATTGGGGTGGTAGTCCATTAGGGGCGTATCATTCATTATTAGTAAGTGTAACACTGAATTTTATTGTAATGCCGAAGCAAGGATGGGGGTGGAATAAAAGAAAAAAATGTCCACCCCTTTCGCATCAGTCCTTGTGGAAGCAACTGGGCGCTACAGTCCAGGGGGGGAAATAGTGAGTGTGGATGGGGGGTGACCTAGTTACAGGTCACGAGGGAGATGTGGTTTATGGCTAGGATGAGGTCTGTATGGCCAAGAAGCCTAGTGCAGAACACAGTAATATGTAACAGGTATCAGGGGTTAAGGGATTAAAAGGGGGTAGTAGAAAAAAAAAACTGTATTTTCTAGGGTTAAGTTATATTGTTGAACCATGTAACTTGTTGAAGATGATCCAATGGACATGATAGTTAAATTTCAATTGATCCAGGTAACTGTTGGACAATGTAGAAGTTATATTGCAATGTAGTAAAATGCATATTATATTTTATAATAAAAAACAAAATGAACCAGTACGGCTAAGAGGAAACAAATCAGTTGTGGGATATGGAGTGATGGAAGGCCGTTTGTTGATTTTTTTAAATTGAATGTTCCAGAGTCAGGCGATACTGTGGCGGGTATCTGTCCGAGCTTATGGTGTTGGGATCTCGAACAGAGAAGTCCAGTAAGAGCGGATGGGTGCTGCCGCAGCCACCAGACTAGGGGGGTAAGTACCCATGATTTTAGTAGAGTTCAGGGGGGTTGTGGCGCCATATCCTCACTGATCCTCTTAGGTTTTAGGCAATAAGAGTTTGTATGCTTCGGCATCCAATCCCTTATTGGGGGGGGGGTATTGTAACGGTACAGAATTGAGTGCTACCCCAGTTTTAATTTTATTTTATATCAATTCAGTTAATTTTCAAATTGTCAGGCTTCACCTGTGAGGTGCCTCAGTACAACACTGTTAGTCTAAACAATTGTCTAGACGCATTACGTAACACTTTGCCAGCAGCAGACCTTGTGAATCACAGTATGCAGTTTGTCACCACAGGAGTAACAACAGACAGCCAGCAGCTGCATACAGTGCAGAAAAAAGTTAAACGGTGGCCTCGGGTGTAAACTAGGCCGAAACTATTACAATCGGCCTATTTATTAAAGTATTAAAACAGGTAATAAAAAGTGTAAAAAACAGTGTAGCGCGCGGCCAACCTAAAAAACATCTAAGTGCGAAAAAGTTACGTCGGCCGACTTAATATTAATATACAGAGACATTAAATCAAACTAGTGAACTCATCATAAACAGCTGTAGGAGTGCGTACGGACTAAGAAAGCAGTCAACTAATAAAAAGTGATCAGTGCTCGTACCAATGAAGTTACGTGAACCGATACAATTATTAGACGTGAACAATGATTTTGATAATCACTAACAGCAGAGATAAATTATACCGTGATTTCCGAAGTGAGAGATAAAAAAACGCACATCCCCAGTTGAAGCGAAGCCGTCACCAGGATGAGTATAATAAAATTTATTTCATAAATTTTAAACACTATATGGTAATATTTATTTTTACAGACACTTTATTAAAAGAGATCTCTTAGGGAAAGATGAAAATTAAACAAACAAAAATAAATGTACTGATTCATTATAAATATTAAATATATAAATAATTTGTTACAGTCCAATAGATGTCATAGTGAGAAATGTTTAGGTTAGTAATTAGTGTGATTTCATAAGATCATATTCATAGGTCTGAAGACCAATTAAAACTGTTGATTGTGGTCAAAATGAGAGTAAGTTGTTCAATAAACCATAAGAAATTCGTTTAAATATAATTTGTGTTGTTATATTTTACCGTCCTTCCTCAATAACCTTCTGCAGTTGTGTGTTCGTCTGTACGACTCTGGAATAGAACCCTAAGGTAAGAGTATTTTATTATTTGCACAAACTAATAGTGTTTCACTGGCCCCCGATACAGGGACTCGAGTGTAAGATTTAATTACATTCGCCAGACCTAATTAAGCTGCAGAACGGGTTATTTGAGAGGGAGGACGTTTTGTAAATTACATAAACATAATGAAATATTATAAAAAATAGATAGTAAGAGGGTCATAATTGTGTAGAGGTAATACTGAATACGTATAAGATAAAAAATTTCTATGTAACATTACACAAATAAGATAAAAATGGCAGGTAATAATAATGAAAGTACTGTAATTGATTTTAACGAATCAGATATTAGTAATAGTCTTGAAAAACATTCAACCCCGAATTTAGATAAAGATGAAAAAGATAGAAAGACAAATATTACAGATGAAACAATGGTTACAGAGGACTCGGGGGTTCAATTAACCCCAACCTCAACAAAATGTAAGAGCCAATTCGACAATGATGTAATGAGTTTTTTGCAGAAACAATTTCAAGTAATCAATAGTCGTTTTGATGTAAGTGATATTAACATGAATGAACAAAAAAGTCATTTTAATGCTAAATTTGATGAAATGAATACACAAAATGTTAAGTTCGAAATTAGTATGAATAAACGTCTAAACGAGATGGATGAATGTTTCAACACATTTAGAGAACAAGTGATAGGATTAGTAAACGAACAATTAAATAATCATATCATTAATGTAAACAAACAAGTGTCAGAAACAATCAAAATACAAGTTCATGAGCGAATTAACGAAATATGTAGAGAAACACAAAGAGAAACAGATGAGTTAAGAGAGAGTGTGTGTGTGTGTGTGGTAGACAATAAAACAGACATAAATAAGGCGGATAATAAATTTGATAATGTGGTATCAGTTAGTGATGATATAGAAATAGTTAGTGAGAGAGTAATGGGTTGTAAAAGGGGAGAAACAAATGTTAATCAGTTAGAGAGTATGGAGAGAGTGTACAGAGGGTAAAATTTTCCCGTGGTGTGGTTGTGGGTGAAGAAAATGCTTCACGAGTGTATTTGGGAGACGTATGGTCTACAAATAATTGTCCCTTGATTTTTTGTGTATCTGGTAAAGCCAGATGTAGTAACAAAGTGGTACCCTCTGCATGGAGTGAGAGATATAATGTGAAATGTTGTGAGAAGTATTGTGATGAAAGTGATTATGAGAGAGAGAAAGAGAGAGTGGTAGAAATATATAAGGTGAATAGAGATTATGAAAAGTTAATACAGAGTTTAAATAGTGAGAGAGCTGGTAGAGTTAAAAACTTACCTTGTTTGATAAACAATAATTATATTGATGACAATAATATACGTTTACCCGTAGTGAGGGTCAGCGTATTAGTAACAGCTGACACCTATAGCGATGAAAAATTAAAGGATGTGATTGTAATAACAAATACTGATGGCGACTTGACAAAAAACAATAATGTAATTTGATTTATAATGCAGTAACAATGAGGGGTAACCCCATGTATTATTATTTTGGTACAATGGAACATATAAATTTTTATGGGCATGACACACAAGATAGCCATATGTTGTGTATCAATAAAGTTGAAAAATGTTACGTGCAGAAAAGACTAATTTTTGACGATGGAGGTTGAATATAAACCCAATGAATGGACAGTTTCAAATATTCTAGTTTATGGTAATGACCTGGCTGATTTAGATATTGAAGTACGGTAAATGATAAAAAATATGACGAAACGTTTGTAAATAAATGTATTGTGTTAATATTATTTTGTTGTAATGTACAGTATAGCTTATGTGTAACATATGTTTGTAATAAGAACAAATGGCATAATAATATTTACTAAAGGGTATTTACTAAAACAATGAACAAGAGATAATAATGAATTTAATTTTGAATTGTGTTTGCATTAAAAGTGTTTCAAATACTGTAATTAAAGTTAAACTGTTTTGGTTGGAGGTTATTAAAGTAATTTAAAAAGGTGAATTAAAATTATATTTGGTTTGAATTGTAATAAATAGAAATTGATAAATATGTTAACTACAAGACTCAGAGAAATTAAAAGTTGAAGTAAGCATATGTGTCAGTATATGACATAACCATGAATGTTTAGACTGAGGGAATGTTTATAACAGTGTTTATAAACCAGTCTGGCAGACAACTGTTAATGTAAACAGGTGTGTTGTATGTTTTGACTAATGTTTACAGCCAGGTGTTGAAGTTGATAACTATTGTATTCTGCTGAATCATTGCCAGCAGTAAAATCTTATTGTGAAACAAAAGAATTGAAGCTAATTTTTTACAGATTGATATAATGAGGTAATTACTGTAATTTAGAGTTTGAAAAATTAAATAATTAAATTAATTTGGTAATTAAATTAATGGAAAAGATGATTTTTAATAATAAATTTAAATTTATTCTGATTCAAATTCCAAATGTAATTGTAGATTAAATGCTAATTGATGAAAAAATAATGATTAAAATATGTATTTAAATTAAAAACTGAAAGAACGTTCAAGCTGAGATAGTGTTTGGAAAAAAGATGTGTATATTACTGTTCATGTAAACTTTTATCAATGACAATCCATATTTTACGTTTAACTGTAGATTCCCCACCTAAGTGCGGTCATGACCTCACCGGATCATGACCGTGAAAGTAGTTAATTGTGACAAATCATAAATTTTACTTGATATAACCGGCTTGTGGTTTGTTTTATTTTGTTAACCCGGTGGTTTGTTAGACGTAGTAGGGGGGTTATTTTTTGGGGAATCTACCAAATTTTGGAACAGGGCTATTTTCACCCAGATTGGGGTGGTAGTCCATTAGGGGCGTATCATTCATTATTAGTAAGTGTAACACTGAATTTTATTGTAATGCCGAAGCAAGGATGGGGGTGGAATAAAAGAAAAAAATGTCCACCCCTTCCGCATCAGTCCTTGTGGAAGCAACTGGGCGCTACAGTCCAGGGGGGGAAATAGTGAGTGTGGATGGGGGGTGACCTAGTTACAGGTCACGAGGGAGATGTGGTTTACGGCTAGGATGAGGTCTGTACGGCCAAGAAGCCTAGTGCAGAACACAGTAATATGTAACAGGTATCAGGGGTTAAGGGATTAAAAGGGGGGTAGTAGAAAAAAAAACTGTATTTTCTAGGGTTAAGTTATATTGTTGAACCATGTAACTTGTTGAAGATGATCCAATGGACATGATAGTTAAATTTCAATTGATCCAATTAACTGTTGGACAATGTAGAAGTTATATTGCAATGTAGTAAAATGCATATTATATTTTATAATAAAAAACAAAATGAACCAGTACGGCTAAGAGGAAACAAATCAGTTGTGGGATATGGAGTGATGGAAGGCCGTTTGTTGATTTTTTTAAATCGAATGTTCCAGAGTCAGGCGATACTGTGGCGGGTATCTGTCCGAGCTTATGGTGTTGGGATCTCGAACAGAGAAGTCCAGTAAGAGCGGATGGGTGCTGCCGCAGCCACCAGACTAGGGGGGTAAGTACCCATGATTTTAGTAGAGTTCAGGGGGGTTGTGGCGCCATATCCTCACTGATCCTCTTAGGTTTTAGGCAATAAGAGTTTGTATGCTTCGGCATCCAATCCCTTATTGGGGGGGGGGGTATTGTAACGGTACAGAATTGAGTGCTACCCCAGTTTTAATTTTATTTTATATCAATTCAGTTAATTTTCAAATTGTCAGGCTTCACCTGTGAGGTGCCTCAGTACAACACTGTTAGTCTAAACAATTGTCTAGACGCATTACGTAACACTTTGCCAGCAGCAGACCTTGTGAATCACAGTATGCAGTTTGTCACCACAGGAGTAACAACAGACAGCCAGCAGCTGCATACAGTGCAGAAAAAAGTTAAACGGTGGCCTCGGGTGTAAACTAGGCCGAAACTATTACAATCGGCCTATTTATTAAAGTATTAAAACAGGTAATAAAAAGTGTAAAAAACAGTGTAGCGCGCGGCCAACCTAAAAAACATCTAAGTGCGAAAAAGTTACGTTGGCCGACTTAATATTAATATACAGAGACATTAAATCAAACTAGTGAACTCATCATAAACAGCTGTAGGAGTGCGTACGGACTAAGAAAGCAGTCAACTAATAAAAAGTGATCAGTGCTCGTACCAATGAAGTTACGTGAACCGATACAATTATTAGACGTGAACAATGATTTTGATAATCACTAACAGCAGAGATAAATTATACCATGATTTCCGAAGTGAGGGATAAAAAAACGCACATCCCCAGTTGAAGCGAAGCCGTCACCAGGATGAGTATAATAAAATTTATTTCATAAATTTTAACCACTATATGGTAATATTTATTTTTACAGACACTTTATTAAAAGAGATCTCTTAGGGAAAGATGAAAATTAAACAAACAAAAATAAACGTACTGATTCATTATAAATATTAAATATATAAATAATTTGTTACAGTCCAATAGATGTCATAGTGAGAAATGTTTAGGTTAGTAATTAGTGTGATTTCATAAGATCATATTCATAGGTCTGAAGACCAATTAAAACTGTTGATTGTGGTCAAAATGAGAGTAAGTTGTTCAATAAACCATAAGAAATTCGTTTAAATATAATTTGTGTTGTTATATTTTACCGTCCTTCCTCAATAACCTTCTGCAGTTGTGTGTTCGTCTGTACGACTCTGGAATAGAACCCTAAGGTAAGAGTATTTTATTATTTGCACAAACTAATAGTGTTTCACTGGCCCCCGATACAGGGACTCGAGTGTAAGATTTAATTACATTCGCCAGACCTAATTAAGCTGCAGAACGGGTTATTTGAGAGGGAGGACGTTTTGTAAATTACATAAACATAATGAAATATTATAAAAAATAGATAGTAAGAGGGTCATAATTGTGTAGAGGTAATACTGAATACGTATAAGATAAAAAATTTCTATGTAACATTACACAAATAAGATAAAAATGGCAGGTAATAATAATGAAAGTACTGTAATTGATTTTAACGAATCAGATATTAGTAATAGTCTTGAAAAACATTCAACCCCGAATTTAGATCAAGATGAAAAAGATAGAAAGACAAATATTACAGATGAAACAATGGTTACAGAGGACTCGGGGGTTCAATTAACCCCAACCTCAACAAAATGTAAGAGCCAATTCGACAATGATGTAATGAGTTTTTTGCAGAAACAATTTCAAGTAATCAATAGTCGTTTTGATGTAAGTGATATTAACATGAATGAACAAAAAAGTCATTTTAATGCTAAATTTGATGAAATGAATACACAAAATGTTAAGTTCGAAATTAGTATGAATAAACGTCTAAACGAGATGGATGAATGTTTCAACACATTTAGAGAACAAGTGATAGGATTAGTAAACGAACAATTAAATAATCATATCATTAATGTAAACAAACAAGTGTCAGAAACAATCAAAATACAAGTTCATGAGCGAATTAACGAAATATGTAGAGAAACACAAAGAGAAACAGATGAGTTAAGAGAGAGTGTGTGTGTGTGTGTGGTAGACAATAAAACAGACATAAATAAGGCGGATAATAAATTTGATAATGTGGTATCAGTTAGTGATGATATAGAAATAGTTAGTGAGAGAGTAATGGGTTGTAAAAGGGGAGAAACAAATGTTAATCAGTTAGAGAGTATGGAGAGAGTGTACAGAGGGTAAAATTTTCCCGTGGTGTGGTTGTGGGTGAAGAAAATGCTTCACGAGTGTATTTGGGAGACGTATGGTCTACAAATAATTGTCCCTTGATTTTTTGTGTATCTGGTAAAGCCAGATGTAGTAACAAAGTGGTACCCTCTGCATGGAGTGAGAGATATAATGTGAAATGTTGTGAGAAGTATTGTGATGAAAGTGATTATGAGAGAGAGAAAGAGAGAGTGGTAGAAATATATAAGGTGAATAGAGATTATGAAAAGTTAATACAGAGTTTAAATAGTGAGAGAGCTGGTAGAGTTAAAAACTTACCTTGTTTGATAAACAATAATTATATTGATGACAATAATATACGTTTACCCGTAGTGAGGGTCAGCGTATTAGTAACAGCTGACACCTATAGCGATGAAAAATTAAAGGATGTGATTGTAATAACAAATACTGATGGCGACTTGACAAAAAACAATAATGTAATTTGATTTATAATGCAGTAACAATGAGGGGTAACCCCATGTATTATTATTTTGGTACAATGGAACATATAAATTTTTATGGGCATGACACACAAGATAGCCATATGTTGTGTATCAATAAAGTTGAAAAATGTTACGTGCAGAAAAGACTAATTTTTGACGATGGAGGTTGAATATAAACCCAATGAATGGACAGTTTCAAATATTCTAGTTTATGGTAATGACCTGGCTGATTTAGATATTGAAGTACGGTAAATGATAAAAAATATGACGAAACGTTTGTAAATAAATGTATTGTGTTAATATTATTTTGTTGTAATGTACAGTATAGCTTATGTGTAACATATGTTTGTAATAAGAACAAATGGCATAATAATATTTACTAAAGGGTATTTACTAAAACAATGAACAAGAGATAATAATGAATTTAATTTTGAATTGTGTTTGCATTAAAAGTGTTTCAAATACTGTAATTAAAGTTAAACTGTTTTGGTTGGAGGTTATTAAAGTAATTTAAAAAGGTGAATTAAAATTATATTTGGTTTGAATTGTAATAAATAGAAATTGATAAATATGTTAACTACAAGACTCAGAGAAATTAAAAGTTGAAGTAAGCATATGTGTCAGTATATGACATAACCATGAATGTTTAGACTGAGGGAATGTTTATAACAGTGTTTATAAACCAGTCTGGCAGACAACTGTTAATGTAAACAGGTGTGTTGTATGTTTTGACTAATGTTTACAGCCAGGTGTTGAAGTTGATAACTATTGTATTCTGCTGAATCATTGCCAGCAGTAAAATCTTATTGTGAAACAAAAGAATTGAAGCTAATTTTTTACAGATTGATATAATGAGGTAATTACTGTAATTTAGAGTTTGAAAAATTAAATAATTAAATTAATTTGGTAATTAAATTAATGGAAAAGATGATTTTTAATAATAAATTTAAATTTATTCTGATTCAAATTCCAAATGTAATTGTAGATTAAATGCTAATTGATGAAAAAATAATGATTAAAATATGTATTTAAATTAAAAACTGAAAGAACGTTCAAGCTGAGATAGTGTTTGGAAAAAAGATGTGTATATTACTGTTCATGTAAACTTTTATCAATGACAATCCATATTTTACGTTTAACTGTAGATTCCCCACCTAAGTGCGGTCATGACCTCACCGGATCATGACCGTGAAAGTAGTTAATTGTGACAAATCATAAATTTTACTTGATATAACCGGCTTGTGGTTTGTTTTATTTTGTTAACCCGGTGGTTTGTTAGACGTAGTAGGGGGGTTATTTTTTGGGGAATCTACCAAATTTTGGAACAGGGCTATTTTCACCCAGATTGGGGTGGTAGTCCATTAGGGGCGTATCATTCATTATTAGTAAGTGTAACACTGAATTTTATTGTAATGCCGAAGCAAGGATGGGGGTGGAATAAAAGAAAAAAATGTCCACCCCTTCCGCATCAGTCCTTGTGGAAGCAACTGGGCGCTACAGTCCAGGGGGGGAAATAGTGAGTGTGGATGGGGGGTGACCTAGTTACAGGTCACGAGGGAGATGTGGTTTACGGCTAGGATGAGGTCTGTACGGCCAAGAAGCCTAGTGCAGAACACAGTAATATGTAACAGGTATCAGGGGTTAAGGGATTAAAAGGGGGGTAGTAGAAAAAAAAACTGTATTTTCTAGGGTTAAGTTATATTGTTGAACCATGTAACTTGTTGAAGATGATCCAATGGACATGATAGTTAAATTTCAATTGATCCAATTAACTGTTGGACAATGTAGAAGTTATATTGCAATGTAGTAAAATGCATATTATATTTTATAATAAAAAACAAAATGAACCAGTACGGCTAAGAGGAAACAAATCAGTTGTGGGATATGGAGTGATGGAAGGCCGTTTGTTGATTTTTTTAAATCGAATGTTCCAGAGTCAGGCGATACTGTGGCGGGTATCTGTCCGAGCTTATGGTGTTGGGATCTCGAACAGAGAAGTCCAGTAAGAGCGGATGGGTGCTGCCGCAGCCACCAGACTAGGGGGGTAAGTACCCATGATTTTAGTAGAGTTCAGGGGGGTTGTGGCGCCATATCCTCACTGATCCTCTTAGGTTTTAGGCAATAAGAGTTTGTATGCTTCGGCATCCAATCCCTTATTGGGGGGGGGGGTATTGTAACGGTACAGAATTGAGTGCTACCCCAGTTTTAATTTTATTTTATATCAATTCAGTTAATTTTCAAATTGTCAGGCTTCACCTGTGAGGTGCCTCAGTACAACACTGTTAGTCTAAACAATTGTCTAGACGCATTACGTAACACTTTGCCAGCAGCAGACCTTGTGAATCACAGTATGCAGTTTGTCACCACAGGAGTAACAACAGACAGCCAGCAGCTGCATACAGTGCAGAAAAAAGTTAAACGGTGGCCTCGGGTGTAAACTAGGCCGAAACTATTACAATCGGCCTATTTATTAAAGTATTAAAACAGGTAATAAAAAGTGTAAAAAACAGTGTAGCGCGCGGCCAACCTAAAAAACATCTAAGTGCGAAAAAGTTACGTTGGCCGACTTAATATTAATATACAGAGACATTAAATCAAACTAGTGAACTCATCATAAACAGCTGTAGGAGTGCGTACGGACTAAGAAAGCAGTCAACTAATAAAAAGTGATCAGTGCTCGTACCAATGAAGTTACGTGAACCGATACAATTATTAGACGTGAACAATGATTTTGATAATCACTAACAGCAGAGATAAATTATACCATGATTTCCGAAGTGAGGGATAAAAAAACGCACATCCCCAGTTGAAGCGAAGCCGTCACCAGGATGAGTATAATAAAATTTATTTCATAAATTTTAACCACTATATGGTAATATTTATTTTTACAGACACTTTATTAAAAGAGATCTCTTAGGGAAAGATGAAAATTAAACAAACAAAAATAAACGTACTGATTCATTATAAATATTAAATATATAAATAATTTGTTACAGTCCAATAGATGTCATAGTGAGAAATGTTTAGGTTAGTAATTAGTGTGATTTCATAAGATCATATTCATAGGTCTGAAGACCAATTAAAACTGTTGATTGTGGTCAAAATGAGAGTAAGTTGTTCAATAAACCATAAGAAATTCGTTTAAATATAATTTGTGTTGTTATATTTTACCGTCCTTCCTCAATAACCTTCTGCAGTTGTGTGTTCGTCTGTACGACTCTGGAATAGAACCCTAAGGTAAGAGTATTTTATTATTTGCACAAACTAATAGTGTTTCACTGGCCCCCGATACAGGGACTCGAGTGTAAGATTTAATTACATTCGCCAGACCTAATTAAGCTGCAGAACGGGTTATTTGAGAGGGAGGACGTTTTGTAAATTACATAAACATAATGAAATATTATAAAAAATAGATAGTAAGAGGGTCATAATTGTGTAGAGGTAATACTGAATACGTATAAGATAAAAAATTTCTATGTAACATTACACAAATAAGATAAAAATGGCAGGTAATAATAATGAAAGTACTGTAATTGATTTTAACGAATCAGATATTAGTAATAGTCTTGAAAAACATTCAACCCCGAATTTAGATCAAGATGAAAAAGATAGAAAGACAAATATTACAGATGAAACAATGGTTACAGAGGACTCGGGGGTTCAATTAACCCCAACCTCAACAAAATGTAAGAGCCAATTCGACAATGATGTAATGAGTTTTTTGCAGAAACAATTTCAAGTAATCAATAGTCGTTTTGATGTAAGTGATATTAACATGAATGAACAAAAAAGTCATTTTAATGCTAAATTTGATGAAATGAATACACAAAATGTTAAGTTCGAAATTAGTATGAATAAACGTCTAAACGAGATGGATGAATGTTTCAACACATTTAGAGAACAAGTGATAGGATTAGTAAACGAACAATTAAATAATCATATCATTAATGTAAACAAACAAGTGTCAGAAACAATCAAAATACAAGTTCATGAGCGAATTAACGAAATATGTAGAGAAACACAAAGAGAAACAGATGAGTTAAGAGAGAGTGTGTGTGTGTGTGGTAGACAATAAAACAGACATAAATAAGGCGGATAATAAATTTGATAATGTGGTATCAGTTAGTGATGATATAGAAATAGTTAGTGAGAGAGTAATGGGTTGTAAATGGGGAGAAACAAATGTTAATCAGTTAGAGAGTATGGAGAGAGTGTACAGAGGGTAAAATTTTCCCGTGGTGTGGTTGTGGGTGAAGAAAATGCTTCACGAGTGTATTTGGGAGACGTATGGTCTACAAATAATTGTCCCTTGATTTTTTGTGTATCTGGTAAAGCCAGATGTAGTAACAAAGTGGTACCCTCTGCATGGAGTGAGAGATATAATGTGAAATGTTGTGAGAAGTATTGTGATGAAAGTGATTATGAGAGAGAGAAAGAGAGAGTGGTAGAAATATATAAGGTGAATAGAGATTATGAAAAGTTAATACAGAGTTTAAATAGTGAGAGAGCTGGTAGAGTTAAAAACTTACCTTGTTTGATAAACAATAATTATATTGATGACAATAATATACGTTTACCCGTAGTGAGGGTCAGCGTATTAGTAACAGCTGACACCTATAGCGATGAAAAATTAAAGGATGTGATTGTAATAACAAATACTGATGGCGACTTGACAAAAAACAATAATGTAATTTGATTTATAATGCAGTAACAATGAGGGGTAACCCCATGTATTATTATTTTGGTACAATGGAACATATAAATTTTTATGGGCATGACACACAAGATAGCCATATGTTGTGTATCAATAAAGTTGAAAAATGTTACGTGCAGAAAAGACTAATTTTTGACGATGGAGGTTGAATATAAACCCAATGAATGGACAGTTTCAAATATTCTAGTTTATGGTAATGACCTGGCTGATTTAGATATTGAAGTACGGTAAATGATAAAAAATATGACGAAACGTTTGTAAATAAATGTATTGTGTTAATATTATTTTGTTGTAATGTACAGTATAGCTTATGTGTAACATATGTTTGTAATAAGAACAAATGGCATAATAATATTTACTAAAGGGTATTTACTAAAACAATGAACAAGAGATAATAATGAATTTAATTTTGAATTGTGTTTGCATTAAAAGTGTTTCAAATACTGTAATTAAAGTTAAACTGTTTTGGTTGGAGGTTATTAAAGTAATTTAAAAAGGTGAATTAAAATTATATTTGGTTTGAATTGTAATAAATAGAAATTGATAAATATGTTAACTACAAGACTCAGAGAAATTAAAAGTTGAAGTAAGCATATGTGTCAGTATATGACATAACCATGAATGTTTAGACTGAGGGAATGTTTATAACAGTGTTTATAAACCAGTCTGGCAGACAACTGTTAATGTAAACAGGTGTGTTGTATGTTTTGACTAATGTTTACAGCCAGGTGTTGAAGTTGATAACTATTGTATTCTGCTGAATCATTGCCAGCAGTAAAATCTTATTGTGAAACAAAAGAATTGAAGCTAATTTTTTACAGATTGATATAATGAGGTAATTACTGTAATTTAGAGTTTGAAAAATTAAATAATTAAATTAATTTGGTAATTAAATTAATGGAAAAGATGATTTTTAATAATAAATTTAAATTTATTCTGATTCAAATTCCAAATGTAATTGTAGATTAAATGCTAATTGATGAAAAAATAATGATTAAAATATGTATTTAAATTAAAAACTGAAAGAACGTTCAAGCTGAGATAGTGTTTGGAAAAAAGATGTGTATATTACTGTTCATGTAAACTTTTATCAATGACAATCCATATTTTACGTTTAACTGTAGATTCCCCACCTAAGTGCGGTCATGACCTCACCGGATCATGACCGTGAAAGTAGTTAATTGTGACAAATCATAAATTTTACTTGATATAACCGGCTTGTGGTTTGTTTTATTTTGTTAACCCGGTGGTTTGTTAGACGTAGTAGGGGGGTTATTTTTTGGGGAATCTACCAAATTTTGGAACAGGGCTATTTTCACCCAGATTGGGGTGGTAGTCCATTAGGGGCGTATCATTCATTATTAGTAAGTGTAACACTGAATTTTACTGTAATGCCGAAGCAAGGATGGGGGTGGAATAAAAGAAAAAAATGTCCACCCCTTCCGCATCAGTCCTTGTGGAAGCAACTGGGCGCTACAGTCCAGGGGGGGAAATAGTGAGTGTGGATGGGGGGTGACCTAGTTACAGGTCACGAGGGAGATGTGGTTTACGGCTAGGATGAGGTCTGTATGGCCAAGAAGCCTAGTGCAGAACACAGTAATATGTAACAGGTATCAGGGGTTAAAGGATTAAAAGGGGGGTAGTAGAAAAAAAAAACTGTATTTTCTAGGGTTAAGTTATATTGTTGAACCATGTAACTTGTTGAAGATGATCCAATGGACATGATAGTTAAATTTCAATTGATCCAGGTAACTGTTGGACAATTAGTCCAGTCGCCAGAGTAAAAATAATGGTAAAATTTCGTAAAAAATTGAGGCAAAGTGATATTTGGTATAGTTATTGAAAAAGGTCTAAATATCGGTTTCAAATCATCTTTGCATGTTTATAAGGTCAGGCTTTAAAAAAAAACCTTATTTAAGGGCAGCGCGCGGTAAAATCGATAAGAACGTTTACATTCCGTGAATTTCTTTTCTTACTACTAAATAAACCATTGGATCATGATAAAGTCTTCATTCTTTTTGTTTAAAATAGTTCAAATTTTAATAGTAATAAAGACAAAATAACGATTTTGTTATTATTTCATCGTTAGGAGTATTAAATCGATAGACGGAATGGTCAATTTTAACAAATCTTCCTCTGTTGAATAATATTATTAAATATGTGTATCTTAATATACATAAAAGTCATTGTGTGTATTTATATTTCACACCTCCTACTAAACCACTGGACCGATTTCAACAAAACTTAGCACAAATATTTTATGCAACGGGAGAACCAACATAAGATAGGTGTTTTGGGCCCTGGGGGATGTCAAAAATGGAAAATATGAAAATACCGCATGTAGGGTATCAAATTAAAGGGGATTTCAATGCAAGTAACAATTTTTCATGCATATAAGCACTATTGAAAATTCTTGGGCCCTGGGGCTCAATAAATGGGTGGTTTTGGGGGAGGTCAAAAATGGAAAATATGGAACTGGACCGATTTCCACCAAACTTGGCACAAATGTTTTACGCATAGGGAGAACCAACATAAGATAGGTGTTTTGGGCCCGGGGGGATGTCAAAAATGAAAAATATGAAATATGAAAATACTGTGGGGTATCAAATTAAAGGGAATTTCAATGCAAGTAACAATTTTACATGCATATACGTACTATTGAATACATTTGGGCCCTGGGGCTCAATAAATGGGTTGTAATGGAGGGGTGTCAAAAATGGAAAATATGAAATATCATATGTGACATGATATTAAAAATTTTGGTGTTTAAAAATTTTGGGCTCAATAAATTAGTGGAATTGGCGGAGGGGTGATGTCAAAAATGGAAAATATGAAAATACCGCACGTGGGGTATCAAATTAAAGGGAATTTCAATGTAAGTAACAATTTGACGTGCATATAATTTATCATATAATTCTAAGGCTGTTTTCACAATTAATAAGTCTGCATCATCGTCAGCTTGTTTAACGTTAGCTTTCTTCTTCCAAATATCTCGTTAGAATTTCAATAAATCGAGTTTTATTCGAAAGAAATTGTTCTTGGGTCACTGTGACACACATATCTTCATAGAATAAAATATCTAAAGAGGAATTTTGATTGGTACGGCGATAACGCTCCATAGCTTTGATGCTGTTAGAATTGTTTGTATAGCCATCAAAAACTACAGTAACTTTTGATCCAAAGTGTCTCTTGACATAATTTACGTATCTTTGAAAAATACATTTGAACTTGTCATTTTTTGACCATACTACTCTATGCAGTAACATACCACCATCAATGACGTAAATGCAATCTTCAAGGTTAATCTCAGTGCGGTCCACTTCAAACATATCATATAGTTTAGACTTATCTGTTTTCCGAAATACACCTTCGTAAAACATAGATGTTGGGTACGGTGCAAGTTCATAACGCATGTAATCTTTTAATTCGTCGTCACTTTTTCTTGCTACACAAATGCGTTGAAATATAAACATTGGATCTATAGGGACAATTTCCTCTTGAATTTTCAGACTACTATTAACACTTTTTAATGACAGTACTCTATTTTTTCGTTTAAACGAAACTTTATGGAAGTTTGTACCAGCAATTTCTTCTAACCCTGCTTTTCCAACCTCAAAAGCATTATGACAGTTAATATTATTACCGCCAGTAACTCCAGTAGATATAGACATTATTGAATCTTGATAAGGAAATGTCTCGTGACAATCAAACCAGGATTTTATTTTGAGAATATCTTCAGTATCTCGTTTTATTCGAGAATCTCTAGCATCTACATGCTGATCGGAAGTAGAAAATTGTATACTACAAAAATTTTCTACTTCTTCGCAGATATCATGTGTCTATGGCATCGTTAGAATCCATTTATTTGCAGTACTGGTAGTTACTCCCCGTCCAATCATACCACCATCAACTTTCATGACTCTCATTAAGTCCTGTTCGATTGTCATATCAGTATGAGTTCCTGACCAGAATTTCTCAGTTCGTCTTACAGTACAAAATCTGTTATTTATAAAATTTTGAAGTTCTTTAATTTTTAAAGCGGTAGTTTCTGGAATTACATTTTGGTTTTGCATTGAGGTGAAAAGTTTTTCAGATTCTTTTATAAATTGATTCATATATTGTACATATAATAAGGCTGATTTCGTATAATTAAAATGTCCAGTCGCATAAAACTATGGCAACATTTGCTGAATAACTTGTAATTGAATTTTTATATTACCCATTTTTTCAGAGCGCGCAAATGCTTTTGCAATAGAGATCATTCGTATGTATTGTATCCATAATTTTGCAGTTTTACCGCATTCCTCAATTTCAATAATTTTTTCTAGAAATTTACCATTTAAGATGTTAAAAAAATTATGATCTTGTACTTCTTTGTAAGTAAGATTGTCATCTAAAAATTCTTGTAGTAAAGATTTCATATTTGAATATTGAACTTCTGAAAGATTCATTTCCTCAATAACCTTTTTACACAAAACTATCCAAATTAATGTGTGGCCTCGTACTGCTCTAGCATAAGCATGGCCATCTAACATCTTATCTACAGTTCCTGGCGCATAGTAACAGCTTAATGCTTCTTTTAAACCGCTTCCTGCCATCACATAACCGATTGAACCAAGAAAAGACATAAGCAGATGAAATCCTCCATGTCGAACAATTACATTATGTATATCATCATCAGGTGAGGATTGGACCATTTTAAACGCTTTCTGATACAAAGGTTGATCGAAAGTAACAAAACAATTAAATAGATTTAAGTTTTCACTAGTTTTACAGCGTATTTTAAAACGGTGTATATTGTATTTTTGTCAGTTGGAGGAGAGTGTACAAAAGGCAAGCAAACAATTCTAGATAATGTATACGTCATATTTTCCAAAAGCTTGGACATAAAGGCATTCCAGCCAGTAATGCCTGGTTTGGTCACTCCATAAATCCAAAGCAAGTCAGCATTAGAAAAATCTATATTATTAAAACTCGGGTTATCTACTTTTTCAAAAACAATGTTTTGGAGTGCATGTGTATTAATATTTTCAAAAATTTGGAATGGTATTTTGTCAATTTTGCTAATTTCTTTTGCAGTAGGCTTAACTGTCAATCGTTTTAAGGGAACTTTGTTATAATAACAATCTCTGGGACTTACAATCATAATACCTCCCATACTATGAAAAGTATTTTTCCCGTCTATAGTATTGATGTTAATATCTGAATTGTCAAATGCCAATTGTGCAAAACAACCAGATCTAAATGGAGAACGTGGACTAAGCAATACACTATCCTCATAAAGTGTTGCTTCTTTGTATGATGAACACACTCCCAGATGCGACAATATATCTATAATTCGTTTTGAAGCAAATTTCCTGTGCAACATTACAGACAGACCAACTTGCAATGGTGATAGAAAGTTTCTAGGTCTTATGCAACTCATAATTGAATGAGTAATTGCTGTGCATTTTGTTTCATATGAACTAATATCACCTTTTTTATTTTTTAAAATTATTTCTTCTATCAGAAACTGAAGGGATTCTGGGATATTCTCATTAATATTTTGGAATATATTATCACTTGGAGGATAAAATTCTGTATTACTTTTCTTCAGATTAACATCGTTTCGAATAATTGCTGCTGCAGATTTTAAGATTTTTCTTTTTTCTTCATTTTCATCTTTTTTTGAGGCTATCCATGTCTAAGTTTAATTTTTTTAAATGGTCAAAAAATGGTGTCAGAAAGGCCAAAATATTTTGTTAATTAACCACCCGAAAGTATTTTTAATAAGCTTTAATTTAAGCCGTCGTACACCTTTGTGCCACAATCTTGCCGTACTTTATGAGCACTCAAAGTTTTTTTGTGAATTGCGATTTTTTTGAGGTAATATTCGACATTCCAATATAAAATTTTTGGGGTTTATAGTACTCCACAAAGGTTACCTTTCCCTCAAGTTTTATCAACTTTCATTAATTTGTGTTAAAACAACAGCAATTTGTTTATAAACGCCATCGCCACTTTATTTATTTATTAACAATAATAATAACATCGACTTCCGTATTAAGGCTAGAAATGTTCTTAATTTATTATAGAATACTGAAAAAAAATCACATTAAAATCGGCTTGTTAGGTCCAAAGATATTTATAAAAACGCTATTTTGCAACTTAAATTGTTAATAAAAAAATAAACGGGTTGTTTTTACACAAAACTTAACTATTAGCTCAACTTGATCCCATTAACCAATTTAGCACACAAAAAATCGACTCCCAAAACTATTCACATTTGATTTTTATTTTGACTCCACTACACGTGCTCACAAATAAATAAATATTAGCATGTATAAAAAGTGTAAATAAAAACTTTAAACTGCAATTTTTTTACCTGTTTTATATGATAAAAACAAAAATATTTGTAATGTTTTGATTATAACCTTTGAAGAAATATCAACTGCGTTACTGCTCCGTTCTTGTATAGCAGATGTTTGTATGGCACACCACAACAATGGGTGTTGCGCGCGCAGCTACATTTACAGTTGCACACTCGAGGGGAATAGAACGCCGCGCCGTTTAAAAATTTTACCTGTTTTCTAGGGTCTTGTTTTTAGAGTATAGGTATAATCAGGTAAGAGAAATAACATGAATAGATAGATTTAGTATTGTAGTAGCTGTAACGTTAATTTCAAGTACTCAAATAAACCCACTTAAAACATACATGTATGTAACGCAAAGGAGGCACCTTTTTTTAGTATACACAATTTTTATTTATTTTTTTTAATTTCGAAAATGATTTTAATTTTCATGAGTATAGTTTTTGATGCAGAACACTTGCAGCTTTCAAATACAATTTTTTGTATTTCGATATCTCTATTTTTAAGATTAATAAAGGCAGATAAACTCTGAATTTTCGAGTAAATTTAAAATACGTCGAAATACTCACTTTTGAAAAGGTGTTTTTTTTTAAATAACAACTTCAAAAGTATTTTTCATTATTATAAAATAAAAAGTTTATCTCTTTTAAAGGTAAATTAGTAAAGAACTACTATTTTTTTAAATTTTATTGTATAGTACTTGTAATTTTGTGGTTTCACTTCTTTTTGTATCTACAGTAAATATTTATACACTATATTCTTTATGTTCAAATAAAATATTTATGTAAAAATCAACAAATTTTGAAAGCTATACTGTTCCCCTTCAAAACTAGCCTTTATTTAACTGGCTATGCTTAGATTAAAGAAAGTTATGATATTTTTGAATAGACGCGCCTGGCTAATTTAGCGAATTACGCAAGATCGGGGGCAAACGCTCTTTTTAAAACGCAGCGCTCATCATTACCAATTTTCATGAAAACAGTTCCATTAACGTAAAAATATGTAAGGAGACTTTCTGAAGGAAAGTGTTTGCTCTTCAATATACACCTTTTTATTTCTTCCAACTGTACATATTTACGGAGTGCTTTAAGAAAATCTGTCTTTACGATTTTTCCAGACCATTTTCAGAAAACCCTAGAAAGGTAAACATGCAAAGATTTTTTTATATTAATTATTAACGTTTATTTAACACGTGCACCAAATATTGCTTTGCCCCAATTTTTTATCAAGTCAAAATCTCTGGCGACTGGACTAAATGTAGAAGTTATATTGCAATGTAGTAAAATGCATATTATATTTTATAATAAAAAACAAAATGAACCAGTACGGCTAAGAGGAAACAAATCAGTTGTGGGATATGGAGTGATGGAAGGCCGTTTGTTGATTTTTTTAAATTGAATGTTCCAGAGTCAGGCGATACTGTGGCGGGTATGTGTCCGAGCTTATGGTGTTGGGATCTCGAACAGAGAAGTCCAGTAAGAGCGGATGGGTGCTGCCACAGCCACCAGACTAGGGGGGTAAGTACCCATGATTTTAGTAGAGTTCAGGGGGGTTGTGGCGCCATATCCTCACTGATCCTCTTAGGTTTTAGGCAATAAGAGTTTGTATGCTTCGGCATCCAATCCCTTATTGGGGGGGGGGTATTGTAACGGTACAGAATTGAGTGCTACCCCAGTTTTAATTTTATTTTATATCAATTCAGTTAATTTTCAAATTGTCAGGCTTCACCTGTGAGGTGCCTCAGTACAACACTGTTAGTCTAAACAATTGTCTAGACGCATTACGTAACACTTTGCCAGCAGCAGACCTTGTGAATCACAGTATGCAGTTTGTCACCACAGGAGTAACAACAGACAGCCAGCAGCTGCATACAGTGCAGAAAAAAGTTAAACGGTGGCCTCGGGTGTAAACTAGGCCGAAACTATTACAATCGGCCTATTTATTAAAGTATTAAAACAGGTAATAAAAAGTGTAAAAAACAGTGTAGCGCGCGGCCAACCTAAAAAACATCTAAGTGCGAAAAAGTTACGTTGGCCGACTTAATATTAATATACAGAGACATTAAATCAAACTAGTGAACTCATCATAAACAGCTGTAGGAGTGCGTACGGACTAAGAAAGCAGTCAACTAATAAAAAGTGATCAGTGCTCGTACCAATGAAGTTACGTGAACCGATACAATTATTAGACGTGAACAATGATTTTGATAATCACTAACAGCAGAGATAAATTATACCGTGATTTCCGAAGTGAGGGATAAAAAAACGCACATCCCCAGTTGAAGCGAAGCCGTCACCAGGATGAGTATAATAAAATTTATTTCATAAATTTTAACCACTATATGGTAATATTTATTTTTACAGACACTTTATTAAAAGAGATCTCTTAGGGAAAGATGAAAATTAAACAAACAAAAATAAACGTACTGATTCATTATAAATATTAAATATATAAATAATTTGTTACAGTCCAATAGATGTCATAGTGAGAAATGTTTAGGTTAGTAATTAGTGTGATTTCATAAGATCATATTCATAGGTCTGAAGACCAATTAAAACTTTTGATTGTGGTCAAAATGAGAGTAAAGAAGTTGTTCAATAAACCATAAGAAATTCGTTTAAATATAATTTGTGTTGTTATATTTTGCCGTCCTTCCTCAATAACTTTCTGCAGCTGTGTTCGTCTGTACGACTCTGGAATAGAACCTTAGGGTAAGAGTATTTTATTATTTGCATAAACTAATATAGTTTCAGTACCACCCTCAAACCAAGAGTATTTTATTATTTGCACAAACTAATAGTGTTTCACTGGCCCCCGATACAGGGACTCGAGTGTAAGATTTAATTACATTCGCCAGACCTAATTAAGCTGCAGAACGGGTTATTTGAGAGGGAGGACGTTTTGTAAATTACATAAACATAATGAAATATTATAAAAAATAGATAGTAAGAGGGTCATAATTGTGTAGAGGTAATACTGAATACGTATAAGATAAAAAATTTCTATGTAACATTACACAAATAAGATAAAAATGGCAGGTAATAATAATGAAAGTACTGTAATTGATTTTAACGAATCAGATATTAGTAATAGTCTTGAAAAACATTCAACCCCGAATGTAGATCAAGATGAAAAAGATAGAAAGACAAATATTACAGATGAAACAATGGTTACAGAGGACTCTGGGGTTCAATTAACCCCAACCTCAACAAAATGTAAGAGCCAATTCGACAATGATGTAATGAGTTTTTTGCAGAAACAATTTCAAGTAATCAATAGTCGTTTTGATGTAAGTGATATTAACATGAATGAACAAAAAAGTCATTTTAATGCTAAATTTGATGAAATGAATACACAAAATGTTAAGTTCGAAATTAGTATGAATAAACGTCTAAATGAGATGGATGAATGTTTCAACACATTTAGAGAACAAGTGATAGGATTAGTAAACGAACAATTAAATAATCATATCATTAATGTAAACAAACAAGTGTCAGAAACAATCAAAATACAAGTTCATGAGCGAATTAACGAAATATGTAGAGAAACACAAAGAGAAACAGATGAGTTAAGAGAGAGTGTGTGTGTGTGTGGTAGACAATAAAACAGACATAAATAAGGCGAATAATAAATTTGATAATGTGGTATCAGTTAGTGATGATATAGAAATAGTTAGTGAGAGAGTAATGGGTTGTAAATGGGGAGAAACAAATGTTAATCAGTTAGAGAGTATGGAGAGAGTGTACAGAGGGTAAAATTTTCCCGTGGTGTGGTTGTGGGTGAAGAAAATGCTTCACGAGTGTATTTGGGAGACGTATGGTCTACAAATAATTGTCCCTTGATTTTTTGTGTATCTGGTAAAGCCAGATGTAGTAACAAAGTGGTACCCTCTGCATGGAGTGAGAGATATAATGTGAAATGTTGTGAGAAGTATTGTGATGAAAGTGATTATGAGAGAGAGAAAGAGAGAGTGGTAGAAATATATAAGGTGAATAGAGATTATGAAAAGTTAATACAGAGTTTAAATAGTGAGAGAGCTGGTAGAGTTAAAAACTTACCTTGTTTGATAAACAATAATTATACTGATGACAATAATATACGTTTACCCGTAGTGAGGGTCAGCGTATTAGTAACAGCTGACACCTATAGCGATGAAAAATTAAAGGATGTGATTGTAATAACAAATACTGATGGCGACTTGACAAAAAACAATAATGTAATTTGATTTATAATGCAGTAACAATGAGGGGCAACCCCATGTATTATTATTTTGGTACAATGGAACATATAAATTTTTATGGGCATGACACACAAGATAGCCATATGTTGTGTATCAATAAAGTTGAAAAATGTTACGTGCAGAAAAGACTAATTTTTGACGATGGAGGTTGAATATAAACCCAATGAATGGACAGTTTCAAATATTCTAGTTTATGGTAATGACCTGGCTGATTTAGATATTGAAGTACGGTAAATGATAAAAAATATGACGAAACGTTTGTAAATAAATGTATTGTGTTAATATTATTTTGTTGTAATGTACAGTATAGCTTATGTGTAACATATGTTTGTAATAAGAACAAATGGTATAATAATATTTACTAAAGGGTATTTACTAAAACAATGAACAAGAGATAATAATGAATTTAATTTTGAATTGTGTTTGCATTAAAAGTGTTTCAAATACTGTAATTAAAGTTAAACTGTTTTGGTTGGAGGTTATTAAAGTAATTTAAAAAGGTGAATTAAAATTATATTTGGTTTGAATTGTAATAAATAGAAATTGATAAATATGTTAACTACAAGACTCAGAGAAATTAAAAGTTGAAGTAAGCATATGTGTCAGTATATGACATAACCATGAATGTTTAGACTGAGGGAATGTTTATAACAGTGTTTATAAACCAGTCTGGCAGACAACTGTTAATGTAAACAGGTGTGTTGTATGTTTTGACTAATGTTTACAGCCAGGTGTTGAAGTTGATAACTATTGTATTCTGCTGAATCATTGCCAGCAGTAAAATCTTATTGTGAAACAAAAGAATTGAAGCTAATTTTTTACAGATTGATATAATGAGGTAATTACTGTAATTTAGAGTTTGAAAAATTAAATAATTAAATTAATTTAGTAATTAAATTAATGGAAAAGATGATTTTTAATAATAAATTTAAATTTATTCTGATTCAAATTCCAAATGTAATTGTAGATTAAATGCTAATTGATGAAAAAATAATGATTAAAATATGTATTTAAATTAAAAACTGAAAGAACGTTCAAGCTGAGATAGTGTTTGGAAAAAAGATGTGTATATTACTGTTCATGTAAACTTTTATCAATGACAATCCATATTTTACGTTTAACTGTAGATTCCCCACCTAAGTGCGGTCATGACCTCACCGGATCATGACCGTGAAAGTAGTTAATTGTGACAAATCATAAATTTTACTTGATATAACCGGCTTGTGGTTTGTTTTATTTTGTTAACCCGGTGGTTTGTTAGACGTAGTAGGGGGGTTATTTTTTGGGGAATCTACCAAATTTTGGAACAGGGCTATTTTCACCCAGATTGGGGTGGTAGTCCATTAGGGGCGTATCATTCATTATTAGTAAGTGTAACACTGAATTTTATTGTAATGCCGAAGCAAGGATGGGGGTGGAATAAAAGAAAAAAATGTCCA
The DNA here is from genome assembly GCA_034769895.1 of Magicicada septendecula. Classification (NCBI taxonomy): domain Eukaryota; kingdom Metazoa; phylum Arthropoda; class Insecta; order Hemiptera; family Cicadidae; genus Magicicada; species Magicicada septendecula. The sequence goes on from CM068367.1 coordinate 1,154,321,347, forward strand.
CCCCTTCCGCATCAGTCCTTGTGGAAGCAACTGGGCGCTACAGTCCAGGGGGGGAAATAGTGAGTGTGGATGGGGGGTGACCTAGTTACAGGTCACGAGGGAGATGTGGTTTACGGCTAGAATGAGGTCTGTATGGCCAAGAAGCCTAGTGCAGAACACAGTAATATGTAACAGGTATCAGGGGTTAAGGGATTAAAAGGGGGGTAGTAGAAAAAAAAAACTGTATTTTCTAGGGTTAAGTTATATTGTTGAACCATGTAACTTGTTGAAGATGATCCAATGGACATGATAGTTAAATTTCAATTGATCCAGGTAACTGTTGGACAATGTAGAAGTTATATTGCAATGTAGTAAAATGCATATTATATTTTATAATAAAAAACAAAATGAACCAGTACGGCTAAGAGGAAACAAATCAGTTGTGGGATATGGAGTGATGGAAGGCCGTTTGTTGATTTTTTTAAATTGAATGTTCCAGAGTCAGGGGATACTGTGGCGGGTATCTGTCCGAGCTTATGGTGTTGGGATCTCGAACAGAGAAGTCCAGTAAGAGCGGATGGGTGCTGCCGCAGCCACCAGACTAGGGGGGTAAGTACCCATGATTTTAGTAGAGTTCAGGGGGGTTGTGGCGCCATATCCTCACTGATCCTCTTAGGTTTTAGGCAATAAGAGTTTGTATGCTTCGGCATCCAATCCCTTATTGGGGGGGGGGGTATTGTAACGGTACAGAATTGAGTGCTACCCCAGTTTTAATTTTATTTTATATCAATTCAGTTAATTTTCAAATTGTCAGGCTTCACCTGTGAGGTGCCTCAGTACAACACTGTTAGTCTAAACAATTGTCTAGACGCATTACGTAACACTTTGCCAGCAGCAGACCTTGTGAATCACAGTATGCAGTTTGTCACCACAGGAGTAACAACAGACAGCCAGCAGCTGCATACAGTGCAGAAAAAAGTTAAACGGTGGCCTCGGGTGTAAACTAGGCCGAAACTATTACAATCGGCCTATTTATTAAAGTATTAAAACAGGTAATAAAAAGTGTAAAAAACAGTGTAGCGCGCGGCCAACCTAAAAAACATCTAAGTGCGAAAAAGTTACGTCGGCCGACTTAATATTAATATACAGAGACATTAAATCAAACTAGTGAACTCATCATAAACAGCTGTAGGAGTGCGTACGGACTAAGAAAGCAGTCAACTAATAAAAAGTGATCAGTGCTCGTACCAATGAAGTTGCGTGAACCGATACAATTATTAGACGTGAACAATGATTTTGATAATCACTAACAGCAGAGATAAATTATACCGTGATTTCCGAAGTGAGGGATAAAAAAACGCACATCCCCAGTTGAAGCGAAGCCGTCACCAGGATGAGTATAATAAAATTTATTTCATAAATTTTAACCACTATATGGTAATATTTATTTTTACAGACACTTTATTAAAAGAGATCTCTTAGGGAAAGATGAAAATTAAACAAACAAAAATAAACGTACTGATTCATTATAAATATTAAATATATAAATAATTTGTTACAGTCCAATAGATGTCATAGTGAGAAATGTTTAGGTTAGTAATTAGTGTGATTTCATAAGATCATATTCATAGGTCTGAAGACCAATTAAAACTTTTGATTGTGGTCAAAATGAGAGTAAAGAAGTTGTTCAATAAACCATAAGAAATTCGTTTAAATATAATTTGTGTTGTTATATTTTGCCGTCCTTCCTCAATAACTTTCTGCAGCTGTGTTCGTCTGTACGACTCTGGAATAGAACCTTAGGGTAAGAGTATTTTATTATTTGCATAAACTAATATAGTTTCAGTACCACCCTCAAACCACCTTAATCAGATCAAATACCCGGCCAGCTTCAAAAGCTTCTCAATTAACAAACCCAAAAACAAATAACAAGTCATAAAATACCAGAGTAGAAACACCCCCCAAAAAAATTCTAAGTATATGAAAGGCCAAATTCAAATTGGCAAAATAGTCAGAACGGCACTTAAGTACCAAGTATAAATGTGAAATATAATTTGTGCCCCAAATAATAAGAAAAGTGCCATCACGAGGTCAACATGGCTGCACGGTTTCATAAAATGCATATGCTCACTTCTTTTATATTCTTACAAAAAGACAAAATTTTGAGCAAAATCAGTGGAACGTAACCACCCAAAAATAACTTAGAACTGGTATCGATTTGTTTTTACATTTCGTTAACATTTATCAGTGAAGTATTATTATGAAATATCAAAAAGAAAACTTAACAATTCATGTACTAGCTATGGCGAAAGTTTAGTGATTACAAAATTATTTAAACAGTTAAAATGAATTTCCTAAAAGCAGAATCTATGGATTTAATTTGATGAAACATACTTGAGGTGTTCATAAAGAACCGACTTGACGTCAGTCACGGCCATGCGCCCGGACCAGATCCAACAAACTATGACATGTTATGGACCTGTGGATAATGGCACCAACAGGTGACGTCCACAGGTTTAAGCACCTCCCCAAACCTTTAAATTAATAACAAAATCAAATACCCAAATAAATGAATATATATAACAACCAAGAAAAATTCCCCTACAAGGTACAGAGGCACCCGTGCATGCATAATTAAAGCTAATACAACTTAGTAACAATCAGTGCCACCCACATTTACAGTAGAAAAAAAATTTAACATCAAATCGGGTGATGCATGACCCTGGCTGGGTTTACATTACTCTGGGGCGTAAGCATTTGTAAAATGAAACAGACAATATTTAACCCAAATGTCCCGCTGGACTTGTGCACAACAAAGTTTTAACTGGAGCATTCCCGAAATATCTCGATGAAAGGTGTAGCGGCCACAAACATTTTTTTAAAAGGCATAAATGTCACCTGGTATTACAGCCCAAGGCTTGAGAATCTTGTAGCGTGTGTCCGTCCATTCGTCCTGACAGCCAAAACGGAAAGTTACTGGATTAACTTCATGGATGGCAGGTGATCGACCATCCGCTGGAGCGAGTCCGATAGACGACTTAATCGGAAACCCTGCACAATTATATTGGTAATTACTCACATGTTTAATAAATCACAACACCCCATTCACCCAGCTGAACTCGCACATCACGACATGCCCAGTTTAAAATTCCAGAAAATTCACTTATACATTGAAACTACCTTCTGAATTAAATAAATTATTTTATATTAAATATATTAAACACTGAATCAAATAAATAGTAATTCATAACTGTTTGTCAACCACTTAATCACTTACTATAATTTCGACATGAGCTAGCAAACTTTAACAGGTTCGTGAGGCACGTTCGTTTCAACAAAATCACAAAATAATTTTCTTATGCCCCCTTTTAATATAATTAATAAAATAAACAGGCACAAAAACTGTAAAATACTGTATCTTAGCTAGCGTTAACATTCGAAACATGAATAATCAGAAATTAGCCTGATGCACCCCACGTGGCAATTCAATTCATACATATATCGCCCAGAATCGGCATTGATATTAAGTAAAATACAATTTAGTTTTATTAAACAATAAGTAATATACCTTAGACACACTTACCGGAGAGTCGCGTAGCTTTTACTTAGGCATAGTTATATATAGTAGACAAAAATCCAACTCGAAGCTGCCAGGCGAATACGGACGACCTACTACGTTGAATGCTGTTACCAGACTGGTTTATACAACGACTGCAAAAATGTTACATAGCGCTAGTCCCAGAGCGCGCGTGGATCGGCACGGCGGATAGCATAACAAGACGGGCGCCGGTAAGCTAAATACTTAATTAATTAATTCGGCGCTGTCCGTCCTCGTTAACATAAAAAACAGTGCTGTTTTTGTTAGTTTAATTGCTTGGAGAGTTTTAAGAAGCATATAAATGGCTACTAAACAAAAACACACTTCGTGTTGTTTAAAAGACAAACTAGAAGTTTTAAGATGTTTGCATAATGGGGAAAGTGCATCAAAATTAGCTGGTGAATTCGGTTTTGGAAGTGTAACCACTACGGGCTTGAAGAAAAACCATGCTCAGATCAACCAGTTTTGTGCAACACCTTCAGGTGACTGTATGGAAACGGCAGACCTCAAAAGTTTCACAATTTAACAAGCTCGACAAGGCACTTTTTTATGGTTTGCCTGGAGAGAGAAAAGATATTTCATTAAATGGGCCATTTATCAGGGAAAAGGAATTTCACCTTAATAAGCTAATGAATGGGAATGTGTCATTCAATGCCAGCACAGGATGGCTAGATCGATGGAAACAAGGCATGGCATACATGAGTTATCCGTTACAGGTGAACGATTATCTACCGATCACATTGCAGTGGCAAAGTACGTAAGTGAATTTGTTGACATGGTTGCAGCAGGAAACCACTCTCCCAGGAAGTGTATAATGCTAACGAGACTGGCCTAAATTTTAAGTCATTTCGGTAGAAAAGACTAGTCTCCACAAAAGAAGATGAATGTGCACCTGAGTAAGGAGCATGTAACTGTTTTGGCATGTAGTAATGCTGCAGGGCACATAAATTACCTTATGGTTACTGGCAAGTCGGCAAAACCACGGCCCTTCAAAAACCTAAACATAAAATCTCTCCCAGTGTACTACAGGAGCCACAGAAGAACATGGATGAATGCAACACTTTTTAAGGAGTTTGATCAAGATTTTGCCAAAACACAATTTGATCCTGCAGCGAAGCGTTTCAGGGAAACAAATGGCTTGCCACCATGGGCACAACTCGTTACTGACACTGCTACTTGTTATCCTTCTGATGGGAAATTAGTTTGTGGTGACATAAATGTCACTCCTTGACTCCAGCTTACAGGCCAAAATGAGTTGCAAAACATTACACTCTCTTCCAAGAAAATGCTCCTTAGGACACTTATTGAAGATGAAGATAATTCTCTTCTTCTAAAACTGAAGAAAGTGACCATTTATAGTGTTACTTACTGGGTGGCGGAGGCATAGGCTCATTTGAATCAACAACTTTTTAACAAAATCTTGGCAAAAAGTTTTGCCTAGTCTCACCCACATTAACAGCTCCAATCAGGAAAATCAAAGAAACAATGTTCTTGAGCTCATACAACATATTCCTGGCTGTGAAGAAGCAAATGTTAATGATGTTGATGAGTGGACATTAGAGGACGATGAAGTGTTCACAGAATAAGAAATCATACAAATGGTGACTCAAGAGTCTGTCAATAACTCTGAAGAGAGCGACAATGAAGCAGACATTATCACCAAACAGGCATCATCTCATGTGGATGCCACCGCATTCTTTGATCTGCCCTTACGCTATGTCGAGCAGCATGCTGCCACTACTCCAGGAGACATTATGTTAAGATGCTGGTGCAGTATCGGATCAACTTCCAGGTATTCATAATTTCACCAGAAAAATATGACTTTTTTAAAACACAAAAGCTGAAACATTAATACAGTAATTTTGATGAAAGTGTAGAATGGCGTATATACTACAGTCAGGTTTTTTTATAAAGTGTTTTTCCTTTTCCAAACCGTTTTTATTTCACCAAATGTGGGTTTCGGATTAACTGGACTTTCGGATTACCTGGTTTCGATTAGCGGGACTCTACTGTATTAATAATTTTCTAATCATGTTCAAACAGCAATTTGGTTATAAAGTTAACAAAAAAAAAGTAGTAGTTTGGAATTTTCAATGTTTATTGCATAATTGTGTGATTTACAATTGTTGCTTTACTAAAAATTTTAGAGTAATCTCAAGTGTGCAACATTTTCCAATAATTTAAAAATTATCTAACACTGAAATTTACCTAATAATAAATATATTTCATTCAAAATAGTAAGCAGCTGATAATACTCGTTTTAATAATTATGATTTTGTTAATCAAAATTATGAGGTTAATAAAGCATGCATTAAATTTAACTATATGTATGAAATAATTAATTAAAATTTTTTTAAACTAATACTTTACTTATTTTAATTACATCAATTATGAATTTTCATAAGATCATTATAAAAATAATAATACGTCTGAGACATACTCTATTATTATTAAGTGTTTAAAATGTCTTACATTTTGTTGTCCACGACGACGTGTCTGAGTGTTATCACTAAATATAATAAACTATTCTGATGCGGAACACAATTATTTTAGGTACAAATTTTTAAATTTTTTACCTCACTGCCTTAACTATTTTTGCTCGTTACAAGCTTCATCAGAGGCTGCCACTAGGAGCGCTGTCCCTCCTGTTTTGGTGACAGTACCATCATTCAAAAGATTGCTGTTGTGTAATAGGTTAAAATAGTATGTGTAATTTAAATTGTGTCTGTTCGTTTAGGACATGGTTTCTATGTGTTTGTATGTTTCTATTTGTTTGAGAATTTGTTACATTGTAGAAATTCTACATATGCCAGACAGGACGCATCTCCAAACAGAGATTCATTGAACATATAAGAGCATTACACTCCACCCCCAAATCCACCTTTCATGTCACCGAGGCAGACAACACATGCACAAACATTAACAACAACATGAGAAAATTCTACATGTATACACGAAAGGCCAAAAACTAGACACTCTTCAACTAGAAATATACAAACACACAAAAACGCATGGAAACAACTTCCTATATGAAGGGCACAATTTAAATCCCACTTACTTTTTGATCACACACACACACACACACACACACACACACACACACACACACACACACACATCTTTCGAACAATGGTGCTGTCACCAAAAGCTGAACTGCGATCCTAGCCAGCGGCGGCCCTAGTCCTTTATTAGGTTGGAGCGAGAATCATGTTCGGCGCCCCTTGGTCGACACCTTTCGAATCAATTATAATTCAGTTTCTGTTAAGTAAAACACCAACTTTTCAAAAATCAATACGTTCATTGAATCAAAATTAACTTGCTATTCATATTGCACTCTTGCTGCAACATAAAGAAAATTACTATTTGGTATTTAACATTTGGATCAGTTTGAATAATTCTAAAACTAAAAACTAATCAGATAACAATAAAAAAAAAAACAGGAACATCGATATTCTATGTAATAACTTATTTTACGTACCACTGTGATAATGCTAATAAAAATAATAAACAAATACTACAAACTCTATGTACTTAATTATAAAGGGAGCGTGCAAGGCCATCAGTTGTGTAGAAGACCGAGATTTTATATAAACTTGCTCGTTTAATCGTATTATAAATGTCGCTAAAAATATATTTAAATAAAATTTACCCTCCTTGCTTTGGGACTTGCAAATTTGTTAATTAAATCCTAGTACAGTACCAGGATAAATCCTAGACTAGTACTTTCGAGTTTTGTTAGTTCATTTGATCAGGGGCGCGGGAGCGGGCAGATACCGTGTGGCGCGTGGCGGGGTGGTCGGTGGCCGAGTCCCGCACCACTGCCACACCGCCACTACTGCGCTGCCAATGATACTCATAACATAATTATTTTTCATTATAGGACGTAGGTAGCTAATAGCAAAATGTGGCAAAAAGGCGCCAACAAAATATTATTTTTTTTCACAATCGGATTTTGGCACTGTTGCTCACCTGGTGCCTAGAGTGGTCGCTCCTCTCGCTCTACCCCAGGGCCGGCCCTGATCCTAGCGGCAGCCTCTGATGGAAGCTTGTAATGAGCAAAAACTAGTTCAGGCAGTGAGGTAAAAATTAAAAAATGTTTATGTACAATAACTGTGTTCTGCATCGGAATAATGTATTATGTTTAGAATGATTCCGTATAAAAGTGTGGTTAGAATTACTTCCTATTGTAATGAAACTTTCTATTCATGTAAAATTATTAAAAATTAAATATGAAGATTCAGAACTTTATATTTTAATAGTTCACTTTGGCTGTTCCTTAAAATTTTCCATATTTTCTCTAGACCCAAGCTTGATAAAGGATTTGAACAAGTTTTATTTTACAGCAAATGAAAATGACTCTGATCTGATGCATCAATGTTGTTTCAAATAGAAGTATTTTTGTTACTTAACATTTCTTTAACTGACTTCTAAAAAAGTACTAAAAAATTTGCAAAAAATTTATAATAATGGATTACACAAGAGCTGGATTAGAAGATTTATTTTCAAATAATAAGGGATTTAGTGATACTTTAACAAGCAATTAAAATGTTACTAATTGTACTGAAAGTATTATTTATCTATGTGTTGTTCACTTAATTACAAGCAATCCCTAAAATAAGACAGCAAAGAATAACACTTATTAAGTTCTAATATTTATAAATTTTTATATTATATTATAAACATACCTGTACTGTGCTTGAGCTAGATATCCCTTAGCAACAGACAATAATATAGACACAGCTGACAAAGCAGCTGTAACAACTCTTGGATTGGGATCATAGAGAACATTGTATAAAATACATCTGCTACTTAAAAGTGAACTGTAGTATCCAAACAGATTTCTTATTTCAATAACCTATAAATGTAACATAAAATATGTTAACTTTTAATAAAGTAGTTCAAACAACTAAATAACACAACTTTAGTTGCAAGGTAGAAATACTTCCCTTCACCAAAGCTATACCTTTAATATATTATACCTTGTTAAATATTATATGTGTGTTTATAATGAAACATGCTTTTATCATTTACCATCTACGTATACAGTCACAGACTTGTGTTCACACATCACAGAACAATTAGAAATTAAAACAAACCATCATCTTACTAACTCATGATCTTTTAAATTTTTCTATCCATACAAATTTTGTTTTTGAACCAATATGATACCTATCAGCCTTGTGTGACTGCAGTTTTGTCTGCCTTTTGTGCACACATTTTCTCCTGGTATCATGTAGTGGGAGTCTTTAGTTCATTCATAAAATGATTCAAGCCCCAACTGAGGACTGTACTGTTGCCACTCGGAACATGCTTCCAATTTTTATTTGTTTGTATGTTTAAACAATGTTATAATTTTTACATCTCATCTGAAATTTTTGTGTCACATCTGATACTATTTTGCCCCAAAATTCATATTACGGTGAATCCTAATAACTTCCGTCTCAATAGTAACTGAAGTCCACTCAACCTTTGAATACCGTCTAGGTATAGCAAAAATCATAAACAATAAATGTTTAGTAAGCCATCTATTTTCTGCTAGTAGCAAGTTTGGTTATCGCCAATTACTGTGACATGAAGCATCTTGTAATATGAGTTACTAATTCATAGCTGTTTTTCTTATCAAACTTTGATTCCAGTACCTATTTGTAAAGGGTCTGAATAAGCAATATGCCAGAAACAAAGCAAAGGCTTTCTCAAGTTCCCCCAAAATAAATGTCTACACAATTTATGTCAGTTGTCCTTTGAAACTCACTTCTGAATGTGCTATGTTATACAAATCACCAACAAATACCCAGACAAATGCATAATTATCAAAATGTTATGAACAAACTGTAGTCTCAATGCACAAACACTAATGTCACTGTACAGTATGTCAGCTTATTTAGCAACAAAATTGTAGCTGTACTGTGATGAGGCATCCTGAGTGGCTTGACTGGGATAAGGTCAATTCATTTTAGTCAAGCCACTAAGCATGCCACATCATACAATGGGGGAGAGTGCTTGTTACTGTAAAAATTGAAACAAAGATAAAAAATTTGTTATTAATATAAAACAATGTACTATAAGACAAAGTTAAAATGTGCCTAAGAATTGTGTTAGGGAAATAATGCATTAAATTTCAAAACCACTATCTAACTAACTTTGATAATTTATTAAGTAAAATTATTTTACTGTAATATGTCTACCTGTTTTAAATACCTGCGTAAATAATTCACTTATAACCACATTATTGGTTAGTAAGAAACTCAAAATATGTTACACATACAAAAACCGTACATAAATTCAAGAGTTATTTCTGGACTCTCGTCTAGTCACTTCTAAAATCTCAAACATGTCACTTCAGCAGAATGGTAAACTTAATTCTGACAACAGGTTATTTCTTACCTTGTCTAAAACAAGAATTGTGAAGTCTATCATACCAAATACATCCTTATGCCCCAACAGTTTCAAAACGCTATGTACACCATTATTCTGAGAACTGCTTTTTATTTGAGGGTTATGAATACAAACGTATGTGGGAGATATCAAGAAGGTTAGTACCTACTACATGGAGATCTCTGAAGAAGGGTTTACATATCTTTATGACCTCTTTATCCATCTGCCTTTATCTTACTGACTCAACCTATATGAGAGTCAAATAAAAAACCTTAAAAGACCCCTAAAACTTGGAACTGTCACATGATTATCCTATTATCCTATTAGTTAGCAACCCACAGTTGAAAATGGCTGACAGATGGCAGGATGATGCCAGAATGCTATGTGATTGCACAGCAGTTGTGTACAAATAACATCTTCTCTTGCAGCATGCATCAAAGAGGAATATCATTTTATTATTCACTTTTTAAGTAGCGAGGATCCAAACTCTTGTTAAAACTACTTGTCTGACATACAATGAAGGACGGATTTCAGTAGTAGAAATTTATGAAGAGTAAAGTTCAGTATAAAACTGTGTGTCTGTTATTGCAGTATGTGTATGAATAGAACGGAAGTTTTCTATACAGCATCACTTCGACCAGGTCAGGTACAAGGTGTAACCCAGAAAGCGTGGTGAACGAAAATAAGCACATGATAGTAAATGAAATAATCACCTGTATGAATATTGTTACGACATCACAGAACAATCTACGTGTTTGTCGAATGTGCCAGAAGAATCTCGCTCTAATGTGTGCGGCATACGTGACTGTAGACGCATTTGCGAGAGTTCTCGATGCCGCCAGCCGTGCGGACTGTGTCAAGGCCGCAGTTAATTACGTAGTTCATACGGACACTAAGACGCAATTAGGAATGTCCTGGTCTGTGAGCGTTGTATAAATACTTGGCGGCAGCGGCCTTAGCAGTCAGTATTAGTGCGATATATTGACAGTGCGGTTCGAGAGTTATAGTAGCATATTACTGTGCACGTTCAAGTGGTTATTAGTGACGTGTTGTGTTTTATAATCGGATGGTATAATTATAATAGAATTGTGTTTAATTTTAGTGGACATTTTACTGTGTGTGAACAATTTTCATTTGATTTGTTGTAGAGACTATGTTGTTAATTACGAACTGTTTAATTGTAAAAATTAAAGGTGTGATTAGTGACTTAATTAGTGTCTTGTAATTTGTTTTCCACTGTACCTACGACAATTGAGTAGACCGTCGTAACAGTGGTGTCAGAACTGGGATAGAATGGTTAACAGTGGAAACAGTGGACACTCTGTACAAGACGAGTGTAATTCGTAATTAATCGGAAAACAATGGATGCCAGTCAAACGATGGAAAATTTACAGGCGCTGCTGTTACAGACGGAGAAACGACAGGATGAGAAATGCAGGCACGAGGTGGAAGAAACAGAAAGATGACAAAAAGAAGAACGACGACAGGAAAGAGAAGAGGCTGAGGAATGTCAGAAAGCACTAATGCTGGAAACAGAAGAAAGACAAAAAGAGGAACGTAAGCAGGAGACAGAGGAACGTAAATGTAAAGCAGGTGACATCAAAGCGTTAATTCATGAACAAAAGCAGATGCAAGAACATATTACCGCAGAATTGGGTCTCCTACGTGGTGATGTAGGTTAATTACGAGGTGAGCTCAATAATCAGATTACCAGAATATCTGACGTAGAAGAATCCATGTCAAATAAAATAGATGAAGTAGAAAAATCTGTCTTGACTGTGGAAGAAGCTATGTCAACAAAAATATCTGCAGTAGAAAATTCAATGGCAAACATAAGAGAACAAATTAAAATTGAAGTTGAGCAGTGCCTGAAGTTACAACCAAAACAATTTTGTGAACAGACTGTACCAATGATAAAGATGGAGAAAGACACAGAAACTAAGTCAATAGAGAAGGTCACCTCACCTGCGGTTGGGACAGTTCATGTCAAGGCCCCAACCTTTGATGGAAGCACACACTGGGCGACGTATTTAAGCCAATTCGAAGCTGCTGCATGCGCAAATAATTGGACGGAGAAAGACAAGGCAGTCTCGCTTGTTCTCGCATTAAAAGGACCTGCAGCAGAATTACTACAGAAAGTCCCACCTGACAGCCAGAACATCTATGCCGAGTTGACAAAAGCTCTAGAATTACGCTACAGTGATAAACATTTGCGAGAGGTGTACTATGCTCAGTTGAGAACAAAACGACAACGTTCTGGGGAGAGTCTTCAAGAGTTTGAAGCAAGTATCGACAGATTGATTAGACTGGCCTATCCTGATGCACCAGAAGACTTCCGAATAAGGTTTGCGGTGCAGACATTTATTGGTGGCATCAAAGATTGTGAACTTCAGCAAGTGTTACGAATGGCAAGGCACCGAAATAGCTCCGAAGCTCTTGTTCACACCCTAGAGTTTGAAGCTGCCAACCCCATTAATGGGGGTTAATGGGGTTTGAAGCTGTCGCACTACATTAATGGGTTTGTGCCATCACATTGCCGTTACGATGGGTGCAGAAAAACAATGTTGTCGGGAAAACAATTCAAAAGTTCAAGACAGTCGCAATGATTTGAAAAAGACTGAAGACCGAAATGTTACAACTGTGGAAAAAGTGGTCATCTACAGGTAGACTGTTGGGAGAAGAAGATACCGAGAGAAGAGAGTGATTGCACCAACTGGAGAAGTAAAGTCCCAGAACAGCACATAGTTTCCATGCTACATAAGACCAGTGTAACCTTGATTGTTAATGGATTTGCGGAAGGTAAACCAACATCACTTACAGTTGACACGGGCGCAACAGTCACCATTGTGCAGCCTGACTTAGTCAGCAACCGCCAGCCTCTAATTAGCTTTTGTACAATACAGACTGTGACTGGAAGCCCTGTCAAGGTGCTAGGAAAAGTAGACGTACGTGTACGTCTGGGTATTCTCGAGTTTAGCCACCAAATGCTTGTTGCAGACCTGTCAATGAAGTGATTCTTGGCACGCACATTATGAATGCCTACGTATTCGTTGTGGACTTAAAGAGAGAATGTCCTGAAGTTTAGCCAAGAGAAGATAAAGCTTTGCACGGCTAAAATGACAGGGTCTACCAACCATTCGATTAAGCGAGTGGCATTAGTCGAAGAAAAAGTCAACAGGTCTGGGCAAGAGGACCCTTCCTATTGCAAGTGGAAATGGAAGAAGAACTAGCAGAGGAAATACAAATAAGTGTAACAACAAAAGAAGTGATTGGAAAGCCAACGATGGTGTCGAGACAAAACTCTTGCTTGTTCCTGAGCTGATAGAAGCGCCCGAGGGAAAAGTGGCTGAAGATGAGGTTACAAAAGAGGTTATTGATGAGAAGCAAACAAATTTGTATCAGCCAGTGGTGGTTAGGTCATCAGTACATGACGCAACGGGAGTGATTCCAGCGAAACTAGTGGTTGAGCGGAAGACTCGCATTCCTGGGAACGTGATGTTCGGATCACTCGAGACTGAATTCAAAGAACCGGAGAATTATCTTTCGCAAGGACGTCCACCTAGACTGCCTGGTCGAGTATTACTTCAGAGACGGTTTGCCAGTTCGGGACGAACAGGTTTAAGGAGGAAGCAGTGTTACGACATCACAGAACAATCTACGTGTTTGTTGAATGTGCCAGAAGAATCTCGCTCCAATGTGTGCGGCATACGTGACTGTAGACGCATTTGCGAGAGTCTTCTTGATGCCGCCAGCCGTGTGGACTGTGTCAAGGCCACAGTTAATTACGTAGTTCATACAGACGCTAAGACACAATTAGGAACGTCCTGGTCTGTGAGCGTTGTATAAATATTTGGCGGCAGCGGCCTTAGCAGTCAGTATTAGTGTGATATATTGACACTGCGGTTCGAGAGTTATAGTAGCGATATTACTGTGTGCATTCAAGTGGTTATTAGTGAAGCGTTGCGTTTTATAATCGGATGGTATAATTGTAATACAACTGTGTTTAATTTTAGTGGACATTTTATTGCATGTGAACAATTTTCATTTGATTTGTTGTAGCCACTGTGTTGTTAATTACGAACTGTTTAACTGTAAAAATTAAAGGTGTGATTAGTGACTTAATTGGTGTCTTGTAATTTGTTTTCCACTGTACCTACGACAATTGAGTAGACCGTCGTAACAGTGGTGTCAGAACTGGGATAGAATGGTTAACAGTGGAAACAGTGGACACTCTGTACAAGACGAGTGTAATTCGTAATTAATCGGAAAACAATGGATGCCAGTCAAATGATGGAAAATTTACAGGCGCTGCTGTTACAGACGGAGAAACGACAGGATGAGAAACGCAGGCATGAGGTGGAAGAAAGAGAAAGATGACAAAAAGAAGAACGACGACAGGAAAGAGAAGAGGCTGAGGAACGTTAGAAAGCACTAATGCTGGCAACAGAAGAAAGACAAAAAGAAGAACGCAAGCAGGAGACAGAGGAACGTAAATGTAAAGCAGGTGACATCAAAGCGTTAATTCATGAACAAAAGCAGATGCAAGAACATATTACCGCAGAATTGGGTCTCCTACGTGGTGACGTAGGTGAATTACGAGGTGAGCTCAATAATCAGATTACCAGACTATCTGACGTAGAAGAATCCATGTCAAATAAAATAGCTGAAGTAGGAAAATCTGTCTTGACTGTGGAAGAAGCTATGTCAACAAAAATATCTGCAGTAGAAAATTCAATGGCAAACATAAGAGAACAAACTAAAATTGAAGTTGAGCAGTGCCTGAAGTTACAACCAAAACAATTTTGTGAACACACTGTACCAATGATAAAGACGGAGAAAGACACAGAAAATAAGTCAATAGAGAAGGTCACCTCACCTGCGGTTGGGACAGTTCATGTCAAGGCCCCAACCTTTGATGGAAGCACGCACTGGGCGACGTATTTAAGCCAATTTGAAGCTGCTGCATGCGCAAATAATTGGATGGAGAAAGACAAGGCAGTCTCGCTTGTTCTCGCATTAAAAGGACCTGCGGCAGAATTACTACAGAAAGTCCCACCTGACAGCCAGAACATCTATGCCGAGTTGACAAAAGCTCTAGAATTACGCTACAGTGATAAACATTTGCGAGAGGTGTACTACGCTCAGTTGAGAACAAGATGACAACGTTCTGGGGAGAGTCTTTAAGAGTTTGAAGCAAGTATCGACAGATTGATTAGACTGGCCTATCCTGATACATCAGAAGACTTCCGAATAAGGTTTGCGGTGCAGACATTTATTGATGGCATCAGAGATTGTGAACTTCAGCAAGTGTTACGAATGGCAAGGCACCGAAATAGCTCCGAAGCTCTTGTTCACACCCTAGAGTTTGAAGCTGCCAAGTCAGCGTCGCGCTACATTAATGGGTTTGTGCCATCACATTGCCGTTACGATGTGTGCAGAAAAACAATGTTGTCGGGAAAACAATTCAAAAGTTCAAGAGAGTCACAATGATTTGAAAAAGACTGAAGACCGAAATGTTACAACTGTGGAAAAAGTGGTCATCTACAGGTAGACTGTTGGGAGAAGAAGATACCGAGAGAAGAGAGTGATTGCACCAACTGGAGAAGTAAAGTCCCAGAACAGCACATAGTTTCCATGCTACATGAGACCAGTGTAAACTTGATTGTTAATGGATTTGCGGAAGGTAAACCAACATCACTTACAGTTGACAAGGGCGCAACAGTCTCCATTGTGCAGCCTGACTTAGTCAGCAACCGCCAGCCTCTAATTAGCTTTTGTACAATACAGACTGTGACTGGAAGCCCCGTCAAGGTGCTAGGAAAAGTAGACGTACGTGTACGTCTGGGTATTCTCGAGTTTAGCCACCAAATGCTTGTTGCAGACCTGTCAATGAAGTGATTCTTGGCACGCACATTATGAATGCCTACGTATTCGTTGTGGACTTAAAGAGAGAATGTCCTGAAGGTTAGCCAAGAGAAGATAAAGCTTTGCACGGCTAAAATGACAGGGTCTACCAACCATTCGATTAAGCGAGTGGCATTAGTCGAAGAAACAGTCAACAGGTCTGGGCAAGAGGAACCCTTCCTATTGCAAGCGGAAATGGAGGAAGAACTAGCAGAGGAAATAGAAATAAGTGTAACAACAAAAGAAGTGATTGGAAAGCCAATGATGGTGTCGAGACAAAACTCTTGCTTGTTCCTGAGCTGATAGAAGTGCCCGAGGGAAAAGTGGCTGAAGATGAGGTTACAAAAGAGGTTATTGACGAGAAGCAAACAAATTTGGATCAGCCAGTGGTGGTTAGGTCATCAGTACATGACACAACGGGAGTGATTCCAGCGAAACTAGTGGTTGAGCGGAAGACTCGCATTCCTGGGAACGTGATGTTCGGATCACTCGAGACTGAATTCGAAGAACCGGAGAATTATCTTTCGCAAGGACGTCCACCTAGACTGCCTGGTCGAGTATTACTTCAGAGACGGTTTGCCAGTTCGGGACGAACAGGCTTAAGGAGGAAGCAGTGTTACGACATCACAGAACAATCTACGTGTTTGTTGAATGTGCCAGAAGAATCTCGCTCCAATGTGTGCGGCATACGTGACTGTAGACGCATTTGCGAGAGTCTTCTTGATGCCGCCAGCCGTGTGGACTGTGTCAAGGCCACAGTTAATTACGTAGTTCATACGGACGCTAAGACACAATTAGGAACGTCCTGGTCTGTGAGCGTTGTATAAATACTTGGCGGCAGCGGCCTTAGCAGTCAGTATTAGTGTGATATATTGACAGTGCGGTTCGAGAGTTATAGTAGCGATATTACTGTGTGCGTTCAAGTGGTTATTAGTGAAGTGTTGTGTTTTATAATCGGACGGTATAATTGTAATACAACTGTGTTTAATTTTAGTGGACATTTTATTGCATGTGAACAATTTTCATTTGATTTGTTGTAGCCACTGTGTTGTTAATTACGAACTGTTTAACTGTAAAAATTAAAGGTGTGATTAGTGACTTAATTGGTGTCTTGTAATTTGTTTTTCACTGTACCTATGACGATCGAATAGACCACTGTAACAATATGATGTTCTGAAGTTTAAAAGTTGGGTGGCATGCTAGCCAACTGTAGAACTGAAAGACTAGTGGAGAACTTGTGTTGACTTGTGTCTGCAAAAATGTTTGTGATAACGATGATGCTGTCTCCTAAGAGAATTGTCACTAAAATGAATTGTCATCTGATTCCATTACCATCAACCAGAGAGCAAGCAAGGAACGGTGCCACAGTTCCTCACCAAAATGAAATAAGTTGAGCACACAACATTCTGTGGGACTGGAGTCATTAATTTACAACCTCATACTGTTGGTTCAAGTATTCCAACCATTCAAAACTTATCTTCTCAATGTCTCTACAGCCATTGTACTCACTAGCCTTGCCCCTCTCACCAATGATTTTCACATCTTTGGATTACAAAGAGGCGATCAGAAACAAGTTTTTCAAGTCTGATGAATAGGTGAAGAGGCAATATATGGAATAGCTATATGCTCACAGCCAGAAGAATGTATTTTGAAGAAGCCAAAGAGCTAGAAAACTTGTATTTCATGTCATAGAGACTATGTAGAAAGGACCGCTAAATTACAAGAAGAAAAATATTTACAATTTTAACTCTCCCTTTAACACCACTGGTTTCACTTTGGTTAATCTACTTGACTTACGTCCACTGATGCCTACGTGAATTTAAAAAACTGTCCTTATTCAGAATAAGTCATTTGTCACTTATTAAGCACTGTTATATAAAGAATTTTAAAGCATTTAAGTAACACCAATTATTCCTTAAATTTATAGTTAAGAAAAATCTGCTCACCTTAACGATATTTAACAAGATATTAATAACTGTAAGACGACATTTTGCCTGGGTTATTTTCAAACGGGCAGTTCTTCCACCTTCATTATCAGAAATGTCTGAATCACTTGTTACCCAGATTACTGGAGATGTATCAGTGTAGGTTTCTGCAGTAGTACTCTTTTCATTAACTTCTTCTTCATCAAGCTTGACTCCCGCTTTCCGAGTTTTAAGACGCCGTTTACCTTGAGTCTATAATTCATAATGTTTATGTAAACCTTAAATGCGATAAGATTTAATGCTGAGTACAAAATGATTTTAATGTATAGCAAAATGTTTCTTACATATTACACAAATGTCTATATATATTAAGTTCACTGCAACTTGCACTACATGAACACAATTTATAAAATTACAAATAAAAAAACATTTAATGTTATCTCTCATACAACTCACTGGCCATGTTCACTCTTGGTACAAAACATCCTAATACAGACTGTCATGGAAATCGATCAGAAAGAAGTATTCAGAAATTACCAGAAGTCTTCACACACAAATGTTTAATTTGTATTCTGATAATGACTGACGAGTTAAATGAGTGAATAATACAAAAGTAAGTACAATATTTCCTTGGTTTAAAAGACTGAAAGCTTAAGAGGCAAATCATTTTTTTAATCTCCACTGCAATACATGGTATAAAGATACACATCATTATCTTGCCATTTCATTTGCCAAAATTTAGCCACAATACACAATATACACTACAGAATTTAGTATTAGCTCAATACATGTGAGGATATTCACAGTTATCAGCCACCTATGGTAAAATTTATAAAATAAATACTTCCTATTCTTCTTGCTTTTGCCCTTTTTTTACTGCATTTTCTCTTACATTCAGCAACAATTTTTGTTAGTGACTTTTACATCATGTGTTCCTTTTCTTCTTGTTACTATCATTGTCTTTCCTTACATTCTCTTTCACAGTTAGCTCCAGTTTTGCTGGTGGTTTCAAAATCAAGAGCATTGATTCTTCATCCATAATATGTTTTTTCTTCTTTTAAGTCTGCATGAAGACATTTGATGGCATTTAAATCACAAGTTGAAAAAAATTGTAATGGTTATGTAGTAGCTAATATAATGTGTACCTTTTAAAATTACCACTAAACCAATGCAGTTACAATTAACTATGTATGAAATGTTCAACTTACATGTACAGGGGAAATGAGCTGAATCAATCATTACAGTCATTAAAGACATTAAACACATACAATACTACTCTGTTCAATTTAAAAAATGATTTACTGGTCCTTGCTCCCCAACAGTCTTCTCTGAGTAATATCATTCTTATTTCTGGTTTTTATGTATGGCTTTTCAAAAATACTTATTTGTCATGAAACTCAAAACATAAGTGGGAAAGAAGTTTTTTGCTGTTAAATAATTTAGACACGTGATAAAACTCGTCTGCCTGTGCAAAGCCAATCTAAATCAATAAAGTTAACTTTTATTACATGTACATAAATTTTAGAAGATACTATGTGATAATAAGGATGTCTTAAGAACGATTTAACAACAGTGACAACAATCTACATGCAACACTGAAACATGTAAATTTAGTTTCATCTAGATATTGATTTTACTTTGATTGATTGTTATCATGATTTCAGAACTTATTGAAGTGTGATAATGTTTGATTTCGTGATACCTAAAATGCCAGTCTTAGATATAACATGAGTAACTACACAACTTCATCATCATACTTCCACTACATGCATAAGTTTCATGCAACAAATAAAATTGTGAACAGACTTTCCATTTTTAGTTCATTCCTGATATAAATTAAACCCTCATGGCATATCTAAAATACTGTTGGTCAGGGGTGCTAACATTAATCATACAGTAATATGTTGTTTGGATGCACACAATGCCATATAATCATGTGAAACTTGTTTGAAACCTCATTATCACCATATTCTCAATACAATTAAATTAATATAGATCCAAGTAAAAGGAAATGTTGCCATAACACAACACAAGGTGGTAAATGAAATAACTTCAGGGAAGTGGCATCATTGTTTGAGCTTGTAATTAAAGAAGATAAGCTATGCAAACTAGACAACATTACAGACATTATTGTAGATAAGATTATCACTAATACCTCTGACAGAAGTGACACATTCCAAGATTCCAAATTTCTGTCTGATGACAACTGGTAATTGACAATACATTGGTAAATACAAAGGTGGCATGATAAGTACCTGTGTTTGACAACTGAGGATGCCACTGACTCAAATCTGCATTACTGTCAAATCTGTCTGGTACAATGTAAACAATGCGTGTTAAAATTTCAAACAGATTCACTGAGCAGTTTTATTTTGACAAAGTAGTTTGGAAGAGGACAAAGTGTACTTTTGCAACCACAGAAAAACATAAATATCTGTCAGTGATTCAATTTCTTTATACTGATGGGAAAGCATAGAGGGGCAATCAAAGAGAAGGTGATGTGGTTTATACAGACCACGCACTTATCAGATATTAGTTCAATGAATTCAAATGCAGCCGAACATCTACCTTTGATGAAGAGCAACCAGGCTGTCCAACTAAGGTGACTACGGAGGATTAGTCGACAAAATCAATGATATTGTAGTACGTAGGCTTTCACGGCCGGTGTCACTACAATTAATTAAAACTTCCGGGCTGAAAGGCCATGATCGAATGCTTGATGTAATATCGTTAGACGTTTCTGCCACACCACCGGTGGCCGTCTTCAGTAGCAAAGAATGTTCATAATAGATGTAATGCCGAACAATTCTCCCAGTGAGATGGGACAAGCAACAGTGAGAGACGTACGACTGGGGGTTGTGCGTCCCCGAGAAGCGCGGGTCGCGAGTAGTGCAGTGTCCTGAGTCTCAGAAAGGACTCCTGCCACTGGGTCTATTTGAGTTCATTTTATACTTTTTATCTACTTATGGGGGGGGGGGTCTGAAGTGACCTCTGATTGGTGGATTAAGAGACCACCGGGACTAATAAACGAGGTCGCTTCCAGGACTCACCTGGTCGCGGGGTGTATTTACCAAGTCCGGCAATGAGGGAATTGTGGGTCACTCTGTCGGAACGAACATAGAATCTACGCGCCAGGCATCTCACGGTGTCATCAAGAGAGCGGACACCGATTCCTCTCCTCAAAAGACGAGAAGAGTACCTCCGGGGGACTTTACACGCAAGCTTCAGTCCCCGGTCGAGTACGCGCTGGAGCGCTGTTCTATGACCACGAGCCAGGTATCCCCAAACAGGACAGGCGTAGGTAATCACGGGCAACACGTACGAGTTGACTATGAGCTTACCTAGCCACGGGGTCATTGCCGGATTAGATAGCACGGGCCAGAGTCTACTGAGTTGCGCCAAAGCGCGTTGTCGGATATATTGAGAATGAGTTCGCCAGGTGAGTTGGGAGTCCACGTGGAGCCCGAGGTACTTGACGCTGTTGGTCCAGGGTACCTTGACGAGGCCTACTTTAAGCGGCCGAGGCCGCTTGCGTTTGCGCAAGAATATTACCGCGGCGCTCTTGGAAGCGTTAACGGCAACTCTCCAGTCATCGGTCCACCTGACATACACGTCGAGTTGACGCTGGACCTTAATTGCCGCATTACTTGCGTTTGGCTCTGAGGCAAAAGCTGCAGTGTCATCCGCAAACAGCAACAATTTAACTCCAGGAACTCGGGGCGTGTCGTTGACAAACAGCGAGAACAGGAGAGGCCCAAGGACACTTCCCTGAGGGACGTCAGCGGTAATACACCTCTCCGAAGAGAGAGCGTGGTTTATTCTCACTCGGAAGCTACGGTCTCGCAGAAAGCTGCCGATCAAATGAATGTAGCAATCTGGAAGAAGGACTTCCGTGAGCTTGTAAAGGACACCCTCGTACCATACGCGGTCAAAGGCTTTCTCTACATCTAGGAAGATCGCAGTCGTCTGTTTGCCCTGACCGCACTCGCGCTCCAGATGAAGAACTGGGACGCTTCCTTGGCCATCTCAACGCTGTGCACTCGCGCATACAGTTTATGATGGAGCGCGAGAGCGGTGATCAATTGGCATTTCTGGATGTGTTGGTCCTGAAAAGGACCGATGGCAGATTAGGGCATAAAGTTTATAGGAAGCCAACGCACACTGACAGATATCTGCATAAGTCCTCCAATCATCATCCTAGGCAGAAGCGGGCGGTGCTGAAGACTCTGGTTGACCGGGCTAAAAGGATCTGTGAGCCCTGGTATCTCAAAGATGAGTTGCGGCATCTCGAGGTAGCACTGCAGTCCAACGGCTACTCTGCTGCGGAGGTGAGGAGAGCTGCCCGGCCGAGAAGATCTGGTAGGCCGGACGAGTCGGTGTTCCCCGAGGTTACTGGCTCCGCTGTCTTGCCCTACATCCGTGGCGTGACTGACCGCATCGGCAAGCTGCTGAGTAAACGGGGCATCAGGACGATCTTTAAGCCAATCAAAAAGATCCATCAGTTCCTGCGACTGGTAAAAGACGCCAGGGATCCGCTCTCATTGTGCGGGGTGTATAGTATTCCTTGTACGTGTGGCCAGGTATACATAGGCACCACAAAGCGTAGTGTCCGAACGCGCCTCTCTGAACATCGGAGATACTGCCGCCTGGGCCAGCCGGAGAAGTCCGCAGTTGCTGAACACGCTCTTTCCCACGACGATCACCGGGTAATGTTTGATGAAGCCCAGGTGTTGTCTTCTGTCCGGGGTTACTTCACTCGCCTGCATTTGGAGTCCATCCATATTCATAAGAATGCATCTGTCGCTATGAACCGCCGGGGTGAAAGCATCTCCTTAAACAGTGTCTGGCATGATTTATTTTCCACGGCCAATCAGAGCGGAGAACCAATCTGGCTTCTGATTGGTTCGCGTTCTACACCTAAAGTGGCCAAAAAGTTATAAATAGAAACAGTGTAGCCGTCTCTCACTGTTGCTTGTCCCATTTCACTGGGCGAATTGTTCGGCATTACATCTATTACGAACATTCTTTGCTACTGAAGATGGCCACCGGTGGTGTGGCCAAAACGTCTAGCGATATTACATCAAGCATTCGACCACGGCCTTTCAGCCCGGAAGTTTTAATTAATTGTCAATGATATTGTGTTAGCAGACCACCGGATGAAGATCAGAGAGATTGCTATAAATGAAAACATCTCAATTAAACATCTCATAGAAAATATCTTTCATGAAAAATTGGGCATAAGAAAGCTATCAGCAAGATGGGTGCTATGTTTGCTGATGACTGACCAAAATCAGAACCATGTGATAACCACAAAGCAATGTTTGGCCATGTTTAAGTACAATCTGAGTAACTTTCTGTGTCATTATATGATTGCTGATGAGACAGGTCTATCGCTACACACTGGAAATGAAAGTTCAATCAGCACAGCAAGTTTTTCCCACCAAGCGTGCACCAAAGAAGGCAAAGACGATTCCATTGGCCACAAAGATTGTGGTCACCTTTTTTGGGATTCACAAGACATAATCTTCATTGAGTATTTGGAAAAGGAATGGACAATCATGGGCAGTACTGTGCTGATTTACTGGGCTGATTTGACACTGAACTGAAGAGAAAATAGCCTTGTTTGGCAAACAAAAAAGTGCTCTTCTACCATGACAATGCACCAGCTTATTCATCCACAATCACAACAAAACTAGTCAAATTACACTACGAATTGTTGCCTCATCCACCATATGCTCCAGATTTATTTGGTCCTCTGCAATTTCTTTTTGTTTCTAAACATGAAAAAATGACTTGGCAGAAAGCAGTTTACATCAAACGACGTGATCATCGCCGAAACAGAAGCCTTTTTTGCAGAGCTTGACAAATCATATTTCTTGGATGGCTTAAATAGTTGGGCTGTTGCTGGACCAAGTGTGAAAGGAGACAATGTTGAGAAATAAATAAAAAAAGTTCAACAAAATTGTTTTCTTCTCTAACTTATCATACTGGCATCATAATGTTTTTACCAGTTTCTTATACTTTCATTTAAAATAAAACTTTAAATGGTTCACAATTTTTAAACAATTAATAAAATAGCCATTAATCAGTGTTATTTCACAGTTGCCCTCTGTGTATATTATTTGTATAATATGGTTATACAAATTTTATTTTTGTTGGTAATATACAAATTTTACAATTCACTTCTGTGTTTATACAGTATCAACTACCCTGCCTGTACGCTTCTGTCAATGTAAAATGCCTCTAATTTAAGCATCAAATAGTGGCCTAGCTGTGTGACATGCATTTGTTTACATCAGGAATGAGCCAAGAGAAGAAGAAGTGTACATACGAGGAGTGGCTGAAATTTAATGCACACTGGAACGTAACGGAAGAATAAAATGTTGCACAAAGCGACAGGTGCTGCCACCTTGTAGTTTCATTCCCCTACTATAACATTCAAAAACTCGTTCACCCACTCCCTCTCATTTTCTGTCAGTCACCACTGTTATGGAGCTGAGTACACCTGCTATGTCAACACATCTAAAACACTGTGCAGTGATTGAATTTTTAACAGTAGAAAAAGTGGAACACTAGTGATATTCATCGTTATCTAAAAGTCGTTTATTGTGATGAAACTGTTGATCAAAGTACTGTGAGTAGGTGGGGAATAAAATGTCATGCACCAGAAGCTGATAAAGCAAATACTGAGGGTGAACCTTCAGAGACCAGTTTCTGTGATTGATGAGGAGAACCAAGAGGAGTTGGTTAAATTGATTCAAAATGACTGTCGCATCACACACAACAATGCACTGTCACCAAGATACGCATATCAAAAATACAAGTAGGACACATTATTGCGTAACTGGGCTACCATAAAATATGTTTGTGGTGGGTGCCCCACAAACTCACAGAAATGAACAAACAACAACAAAAGGAATGTTGTGAACAGCTTCTAAACGTTATCATGGCGACGGAGATGATTTCCTTTTCAATATTATGATGAGAGACTAAACTTGGGTATATCATTACAACCCAGAAGAAAACGCCAGAGCAGGGAATACAGGCACTATGGTTTGCCACAATCAAAAAAATGCAAAACACAACCTTCTGCAAAAAATTCTCTTTCAACAGGAACACTGTCTGGAATTCCAAACACGTGTATGTGACTGACTACCTGGAAGCTGGGTCAACTGTAAATTCTGTGCGACACATAGACATTAAAACACCTCAGTAGATGTGTGTGTCATGTTTGACTATCCATGTAGCCGATAATTCTGCAACACAATAATGCTTGGCCACACACATCGTGTGCAACCACCAAAGCTCTTGTAGAGTTGAATTTTGAACCTATTCCACACCCTCTATACTAACCAGATTTGGCGCCCTGTGATGTTCACTTCTTTCCACAGTTAAAGAAGGATATTATTAAGGGTATTCATTTCACCACAGATGATGAACAGAAGGACCCAGTTAAGTTGTGGGTCAAGGAAAGACTGCCAGCATTCTTCATTGATGGAATGAGAAAACTGGTTCACCATTGGGAGAAATGTGTAGCTGTAAATGGTGACTACATGATAAATTAATTGAAGTTTTTGTAACAAATAAAATGTACTTTAATGCCATATTTGTTTCATTTGACTATCTCTTTTCATTTGCAAGTTATGAGGAACTGTGTATTTTACATTTCAGCCGCCATCGTATTTCCATTTTGCATAATAGAAATTTTCAAGAAAATAATAATTATTTGGTATTACTTGGTAATAATAAATTAATAATAATAATAATACATGGTATGACAGCCTATGTACTTTTCATCTACTTTACACAAACAAAAAGGATACATTTAAACATTACCCATTTCACTGTAAGTGAAGCTAACACACTACCATTACACATTTTGTCACTAACACAATGTGGTTTTACATTCCCCTTACACAATGAGAGTTGTTAACCAATAGCAGGTATTAAAAAAAAAAAAACATTATAAACTGTGACTTTACAGCATGGTTTGGATACAACTGAAAAATAAAAATAAAATCTCTTAAATATATGTCATTTAAAAATTATTTCAGTTATCAAACACTGATACTGTAATGCTGCTGACAAATAGTTATAGAACTAGTGACAATGAAACACATACACATACTGAAAATATTATCAGGTATATATACTTGTAGAACATAACACA
The DNA here is from genome assembly GCA_034769895.1 of Magicicada septendecula. Lineage (NCBI taxonomy): Eukaryota > Metazoa > Arthropoda > Insecta > Hemiptera > Cicadidae > Magicicada > Magicicada septendecula. Next base: position 1,154,347,298 of record CM068367.1, read on the forward strand.
TGCATGTGCGCGTGCAACACACACACACACACACAATGTTTTAAAAAATTACTCAGACATTCAGTGACTACATTCACTTACTCTGGGTAATAATGGAGGTTGTGGCTCCCACTGTGAACCTGGAGTTGGAAATAAACGAGTTGGTTTTGCAGGTACCCAGTTTTGTAAGCCATACCAGACATACACTGAAATAATTCCTAGTACATATCCAAGGTTTTCACATAACCAATCTGGAGCTGTTTCGCACAAAAGTTGTAAACTTTCAAGTACAATTCTGACGACCTAAACAAGTAATGTACAGCATTTTTTACAGTGAATAATGCTCCAAAAAATTGTATCATAAATTAATTACGGTAACATTCGTAACTAATAGCTATCACTTACTGTATAGTAATCCTCATTTGTCAAAAAAACAACATCACATTTTAGTCAGTTATAGTCTTCAAATACAATCTAGCAATACAATACTTTTACATAAAACTACCTAACCAATATCAAATAATGTCTACTTTCTTTTTGATTATTCTAACCATTACTATCAGTCGCTACAGCTTCTTTTTCCTCATCCTATACAGACAAGATAACAAGGGGGATGAGGTATCAAAGTTGTTTCAGATTCTTTCTGTCCCTTTCTCAATATTTCAAAAACTCTTTTGTATATAGCTTAGTTTATAGCTTGTAATAATAGACAGCAGGCATCTATCCAATCTGTACCATCAAGCAAGAAGCAATACACCTGTACTGGTAAATGAAAGCATTTACTCGAAAATGAAGTAGCTGCTGAATTACCACATGAAGATATTAGTATCAAGAAACAAATAAATGAGATAACAAGCAGGTTGGAGAATGAATATTATAAATGAATACTGGTAAGTCCTTAAGTTAGCAAAAAAGAATTATTAAAGCAAAAATGATTCTGGGAAGTGATCTAACACATGTAACAGTAATAACCCAGATAAAGATGCAAGTAAAAATAAACAATGCCATAAAGGTGATAAATCTGTTACAGTATACTTAACCCATTAAAGTGGTACAAAAACACAGAGGGAGTTCCAAGGCAAGAAATGTTTTTCTTAATAAACATAGCAAACCAGCAGCAGAGTTACTACCTCTAATTTTAGGATACAATAATTAGGTGAAAAGCTCATAATGTTATTAAGGTTGTCTGTACTTTAACAGACAAAATAAGATAGAAAATGGACCTGTGTTATATACATTTACTGTTCATTCAAGGGAAGTAATTTTTAATATCTTAACAGAATAAAAACTCTTGACATACCATATTACTATTATAACATCGCCAAATTCAGATCATATTTGATGACTATAAGTATGTAAAAAATGCTAAAAAATAATATATTTTAATAAATAAATAATGAAGAGAATAAAAATATAAAATGTAATTAAGAAAGAAGGAGGAAGAATTATAAACTAAAAGTGATTATTGAAGAAACTCACAGACTAGACTGACAGACAAACGACTTTGATCCAACCCCAGAGATTGGCCAGATAAGAACCAAAATAAAAGTAAACAAGATGAGAAGTGAAGGAGAAAAAAGTGAGAACAAAGTGGGAACAAACCAACGATGAAGAAAATAAAATGAAACAAGTCGAGAAAACACAGACAAGGAATAGAGAATAGAGAAGGGAGAAATAATGTAATAAAATATAATAAAGGAAACAAAACCAGTAAAGAACCAATATAAATAATAAATGTTAGTATTGATTGAGTGACAATTGTAATTAGTCATTAATAAAACACGATAGCTAAAAATACACTAGCCAAAGAATTAGAAGTACATATAAGTTAGTAATAGAGAAAGACATGATATTAATAAGTATATATATATATATATGTGTAGAGAAAGAGAAAGATACTGAAATAGTGAGAAGTAAACGGAATTTAACATAGTGAAAGTGAAATTACCCTAAAGTGAAATGATAGAAAAAGAAACACTAAGTAAATTATAATAAACACAAGATAATTTAAAAGTGCAGGTGATGAGTAAATAAAAATATTGTCAATGATACCAATAGGGAAAATAGTGAAAGCTAAGATAAACACTTAGTAAAAATAACAAACACTAAAGGTTTAACAGTGAACAATATTTTAGAAAGTTGTTAAGAATAATATTTAAAATAAACCATTAATTAAGTAATAATGAACACTGAAGAGTGATATTAACTGTAGTGATTAGAAAAGAATATTATTGTAGAGTTTAAAAGTATATAGTAGAATTTAAAGGTGAGAACCACATGACAATGTAATAAGATAGTGTTAACATGGAAAGAAGGCAAAAAGTTTTTATAAAATAAGAAGTTTAAAACAATCAATAAACACCCATGTTATAAGGCATGATTATTGAAGCCAGTTCAATAGAGGTGAGGTTGTTTATCACCCAAGAAATAAATCAAAGGTAATGAATTGTACACCAATATTAGATATTAAGTGTTAAATAATTGTTTAAACAAACTTATGAATAGGATACGGCTGGGGTAATTATACCAACCATAGACCTAAATGTTGTATTTTATATGATGAAAAAATAGTAATTAATAGCCATATTGTTGACACGTAGTAAATAAGTAAGAAACGAAAGCAATGTTTGATTTGGAAAACGAGAAAATCAGTTAGTAAATAGCAATACATAAAGAATAAAACAGTAGTAACATACAAATCACACAAAAACAGAACCAAAACACATCAATAGATAATAAACCTAGTTATAAGATCAAAATAAAGCTCTAGGCTAAAATGAGATGTAATGTATATGAAATAATCAAAAATCAGTAATGGCTACTTAGACTTGAGACAGGCCTAACTGTCAAACACCAACAAATACAAATTGTACGAAAATAACCAAGTAATTAACAAATCCAAGGTGACTAATTAACCAAGGATAAATTGTAAATCTTATTAAAAGCAAAATATTAAAATAAGGAGTGAAATAAACACAGAAATGTAATTAGGAAATATTAAAATAATTGTAAATTAATAAAACGTGAAATAACCCAATCTTGTGGGATACCAAAATAATCTTTGGAAGAAAATACAAATAACAGTGCTAATAATTAATACTTAGGTGGAAAGATAATGGAATGAAGACAGTCAGAAGATGTATGAGGATTTTGAAAAGAATTCAAATTTTGATAACAATGGATTTATATCAAGCTAGGCCAATCAGAATTCTTTGGTAACCATAGAAACCGACGTTGGTGGCAAAATTACCGTTGAATATCGTTACTCGTAAAGTGAAGCTCTTGGGACACAGAAGCCAAAATTTTGAACAACCAATTTTTTAATTTAAAACGTTATAACAGTTGACCAAACTACCTAAATTGAACGAGAAGGAGGCAGCCTATGACTGAAACCAATTAACTGATGGCGAAGACCTTTTAACTCAAAACGAAGTGAATAAATTCATCCAAGTAAATTGAAAAAGATGCCAGAAGCCCGAATAATTGAAAATTGAATTCCATTGCAGCTACAGTCCTTTGTTCCAGACTAACTGATTAACCCCAGGCTACGAAGTTGTTAAGTATCCTATAAATTATCCAAACTTCCGAAATAATGCACTTTAAATATTTCTCACTATACTATGAAATATCACTAAACTGAATTTATTCTCTTTCAAAGATTAAATAAAAATACAAAGACACTGAAAATTTGTCAAATTATAAAGTTTACCTAGTGTTAGTTTACGAACATTTAAAACACTTTTACTACACTCCAACAAACCATTTATAGCTACACGTTATAAGATTTAAGTAGAAAAATTGTAAGGTTGTGTATTTTTATTATTGTAATTGCATCTAATCCTTTTATCGTGATCAAAAGAATCCAGACGATTGAACGAAATATTTGTTGACTACTTCGGTAGAACGCCATTATGGTATATTTGTTACGTTCAAAATTGATTTGTTAAACCCAGAGAGAGATTGTCTCATAGATAAATAACTGGTGCAAAATAATATAATAAACCAAATATAACTTGTGTCAATGAAAACAGTAATAACCATTCATTAATAAATCAATACTGTGTATAACAAATGTGTTTTATTTTCAGTAGGAAAGTGTATTATTAATATTATACATTATAGCGGACGTCTATGCATTGGCGACTAGCGCTCAAGCAGCAAATACAGCAAACTGCTGGCTTGATGGAAAAAATCGACGAGCGGCAGGACAAGTTGAATTCTCCATACCGCCTGAGTGGAACTGCTGATAATAATAAAATTTTTAATTGTTTTAAATAAACAATTTGGCGCCACCCGGGAATTATACACTCCTAGTGAACCTCAGGTAAGGACTACGATACCTGGTTATTCGTACGTTCGCGACGGAATCAAGCATCGTAAGTTACGTTACCGAGCGAGGACGGATTGGTAAGACACATACACAAGTTACACTCTGACACTTTTACACTCTTGCAGAAATAAGACGGACGGCACAAGATTTGTAATAAATTGGCGACCAACTGGTGGGACTAGAAGAAAGGGAAATACGAAATTCTAGCGGCGATTACGAAAGGAGATCAAGATGCATACTAGAGGAGTGACGAAAAAATTAGCGAAGGACAAAGAGAGGGAAGAAAATAGAGGGGAAGAAGGGGAAGGAACATCGATTGAAGAAGTGGAGACAACAATAACCACAACAGAACCAACCCAAGACAAAGAAATGGAACTACAGGCGGGTGACAAGGGAGAAGTTAGTGGAGACCCGAACATACTAAAATTAATGGAAATGATAAACAGTGTGAACAATAAATTAGACAAGAATGAGGAGAGTCTGAAGGAGATGAACAATAAATTCGACAAGAATGAAGAGAGCCTGAAACAAATTAACGAAAATTGAGGAAAGTTTGAAACAAATCAATGAAAAAATAGTGAGTACAAATGAAAGTACTAAGGAAGAGTTAAGACAAACAATTAACAAAAATAACGAAACATTACAACACCAATTAATGGAGTATTGGCAAGAAACCAAACAACAGATCACCGAAACCAATGAGAAGGTAGAGGAGACGTTGGAGAGACTGGAGAAAACCAACAAAACTGTTTCAGAAGTCCGTGAGGAAGTACTCAATAAAATAAACAACCTCGAAGGAGAAAATAAAAGGAGAATTGAGGAATGTCACGAAGAAACAGCCAAAAGATGTGAACAGGTGAACCAGGACATGCATCAAGTCCGGGAAGAGAACCAGAAGGAGATAGCAGCTGTACGAACAGACCTGGGAGAAAGAATGGAAGGAGTGTACAGCAATCTAAATAAAATCGACAGCAAGGTGGTAAAAAACAAACAAAGAATTGATGAGATACATAGACGGGAAGAGAAATTGCAGGAAGAAATGGACGCCTGGCGTGACCGGCCATGTAACACTAACCATATCATTAACACTGACAATAGGGATACGATCAACTTCCGCAATTATAAAAGAAACCCAATTGAATTCCTGAAAAGGGTGGAAGAGCTGATAGTAAAAAATCGCGAGACCTGATGGACAACGGTGAGGGGAATGCTGGACGAAATGTTCAAAGAAACATATGACAACTGGTGGACCGCCACAAGACCAGACATCCAGAGCATCCACGAATTCAAGACCCAATTCAAGGCGAAATACTGGTCTGAATCGACCCAGAACATGGTCCGCAACAACTTAAGCAACGGGAGGTATGAGAGTCGGAACGGACAATGTCTCACATCCTACTTCCTGGGAAAGATCTGATGGCAAGAAATTTGGAACCACGCATTCCGGAAGAGTGTCTTGTGATACAATTGTCTTACCATTATGACGACACCATACAGAAAGCCCGGATGTACAGTCAGGTCAAGACCATTCAAGACATGGCTAGTCTTTTAGAGAGCCATGAGCACGAATGGCAATACCAAAAGAATAGATTCTCGAGCTTCAGAAATAGTAAGATAAACGAAGGACCATCATCGCCAAACCAACAGGGTGATAACAAGCCACCACAAAACAACCCTAATAATTATCCAGGGAATCAACGTGGTAATAATGCACCCAGAAACTTCAACCGAAATGGGAACAACAATAACAATTTTAGAAACAACTACAGGGGTAACTACCCACAGAATGGTCCTAATAATTATTATCGCCCCGGAAACGGTAATTACAACAACCAAGGGTACCGACCGCAAGTGAATTACATGAGAGGACAAACACAGCGGAGTCCAGGAAGAAACTATTCCCAAGCAAGTTACCGATGAGCGTACTTTAACCAGGTACCAGACACAAGAAGCCACACATTCGAGGAAAATACTGGGAATGATGGAAGTAACATGAACACCCGACAGGAGCTAGTAACGAACCAACAAATTAACACTAATGAAGTCAGGGACAATGAGGTCAGCCCTCATTTAAACGCCTAAGGTCAGTGAAAACTGTGAACAGCCCATCACTGGACCAATCTCTTGGGCAATTTAAGACGACAGACAAACAGATCACTATAATACATACAAATTACTTAAAAAATATAAGAGACGAGTTGATTGAAGAAAGTAATCAACCGATGCCTAGCCGAAACAGTGAGATAGTGTACATAAGTGCCCGAATAAATGGAATCATGTCAACATTAATGATCGATACAGGATCTAATATATCTTTGATCGACCAAGTGGAGTTAAGCAGACTACAGCAGGAAAGTAGTATACCTATACCAACTCTACCAATAAACAATGTGACCATCATCGGTGCTACAGGCAGACAAAACAAAACTGTCAGGAAACAAGTGTCCTTGGAACTTAACAGTAAAGGCTTAACATTCACTATGTCTTTTCTTGTTGCCAGTGGCCTGCCATTCTCAATACTTGTTGGATGTGATATACTCAGACAATACTCTGCCATAATTGATCTGCGGCAAGAAGAAGTATCACTAAACACTGAACAAGGAATATGGACAACCGATATAGTGAAAGGTAGCAACTTACCTTCAGTAACAACCAATTGCACAATGATACAAAACTATTATTGCCAACAATCACACGGAAGGGTATTAAATGAATGGAAGGATGAAGAACTATGGTCGAGCAAGCTGGAGGAGATCAGACAATTCCAACGAGAAGGACGAGAGCAACAGATTAGTGTACACCAGGCAGAGGATCTCATAAACATTTACAATAAATATCGACATATTTTTTCTGACACCCCGGGCAAGGTAAAAGACTACCAATGTAAAATCATATTCAAAGAGCCCGTTGATTTTAAGAAAAAATCTTACCCTATCGCCTACTCGCAAAGGAATGCAGTGAGGGCAGAGATTAACCAAATGATGGAAGACGATATAATAGAATTAAGTCAATCACTATATACCAGTCCAATAGTGGCGATACCGAAAAAGGACGGAAAAGTAAGAATATGCCTCGATGCAAGAGAGATCAATAAAATGATCGTAAATGATAGAACATCCCCAGGTGAAATTGAAGAGATCCTAAAGAAATTCCATGGTACAAAATACATCAGCGCATGGGATACAGTATGTGGATACTGGCAGGTGGAGCTACATCCGAACAGTAGAAAATACTTAGCTTTTCTGTTCGATGGGAGGAACTATCAATTCAAAAGACTGCCGTTTGGACTGATCAATTCGGTTGCAGTATTCGTTAAGTGTATGGATCAGATATTGGGACAAGAGGTGCTGAATTTTACCACCGTATACGTAGATGACTTGCTGATAACCTCATCAAATTAGCAAGAACACTGTGATAGAGTGGAGACAGTATTAAAAAAGTTATCAGATAACCACATCACCCTTAAGCTGGATAAGTCAAAGTTTATAGCCCGCAAGGTACAATTTTTAGGGTTTAATCTAACAGAAGAAGGCATCTCCCCTTCATCAGAAAAAGTTGAAGCGATACAACGATTCCCCACACCTAAAAACAAAAAACAGCTACAGTCTTTCCTTGGAATCTGCAATTATTATCGGAAATTCCAGGACAATTATTCCAAGTTAACAGCACAATTTAAAAAACAATTATCCACTAAAGATAAATGGACATGGGGAGCCGAACAAGATGACGTATTTAAACAAATAAAAGAGAAGTTTTTAAACACCGTTATTTTACACCATCCAGACTTCACAAAGCCATTCTTCATGAACTGTGATGCGAGCGACATGAGTGTAGGTGCTGTATTGTATCAAGAAGATGTTAAGGGGCAACATATGGTCATAAGCTTTGCAAGTAGAACCTAAAATGGACGTGAAAGGAACTACCACGTCACGGAGAAAGAACTACTTAGTGTTGTGTTCGCCTGCAACAAATTCAGGACTTACATTTTAGGATACAACATAACCGTGAGAAGTGACCATAGATCCATATCTTTCCTTAAGCAGTGTAAGCTCAGTCATGGAAGACTAACCTGATGGATTTTATTACTACAAGAATACCATATTAACTGGGAATACATACCAGGGAAGAAAAACAAAGCTGCTGATATATTATCCCGTATCAACATCCAGCAACAAACTTTCGAGGGAGAGAAAGGACAGTTAGTTAAGGTGTATAACATAATCAAGGATAGAACAGATCTGGAGAAAATAACGCTGGAAATAAGCAAACATCAAAATGTGGACCCAAAAATAGTGAATATCCGAGAAAGAATATTGAAAGAAGAAGAACCCATCGTACAGTATTATAAAGTACACAATAACCTGCTATTCATTAAAACAACCCTAACATTGGAGAGCGGAAACTAGTAATCCCATCTATTGCAGAAGAACAACTGATCTTGGACTACCACATTCGGTAAGGCCATATGGGTGCCATGAAAGTAACAAAAGCATTAGAGGAACAAGTGTATATAAAGAATATTTATCGAAAGGTGAGCAAAACTATACAAAAATGCAGTATTTGCCAAATGGTAAAGTGCAGCAATTCGAAAAAAGAGGGTATGATGATACCCATAATATCAAGTCAAAAAATTAGAAAGAGTATTCCTTGATATTTATGGTCCATTTCCTTGCAGTGGAGGAAGACACTGATTTCGATTCATTGTAATCATGTTCGATCACTTCACAAAATATACTAAGCTGTACTCCATTAACCGTGCTACTACCAAGAAAATTATTGAGATCATATTAACCAAATTTATACCAGAAGTAGGGAAACCTATGGCAATCATAACCGATCACGGGACTCAATTTAAAGGAACTCAATGGAAAGGCAAACTCTGGGAACATCATAATCACCCCAGCAGTAACCCAGCTGAGAGAGTACTTAGAGAAGTGGGTCGAATCCTAAGGACCTACTGCCATAATAAACAAAAGGAATGGCACAATTACCTAAAATCCACTGAAGAATTTATAAACCTGGTTTACCACAACTTCACTGAAGCCACACCATACTCAATGATGTTCGAGCGGCCACCGCCTAGAGAGATAAATGATCTGATTCAATTTCCCACAAACACTGAATATAAATTCGAAAAAAGAAAAGTTTACAACAGAATCGCAGAGAAAGTAGAGCAACAAAAGAATAAATATTCTAAGAACCATCAAAATACTATCAAATACCAGATAGGAGAAAGTGTGCTGATAAAAAACAGAGAATTACCCAGCTCAATACAAGGCATTACAAAAAAAGTTACTATTATTATACGTGGGACCGTACACAATCACAAGAGACAAAGGCAATAACACTTATGAAATCACTAACCCCATCAGTAAGAAAATAAAGGGGGTATACAATCAGGCATCAATTAAGAAATATTATGACAGCCAAACATGACTGAGAAAAAACTTAAGGTATAAAACCAACCAAATTACTTTGAATAAAAAGAGATAACCAGACAAACGAATAAGTTTGCAAATAAATAATAAAGAAAAGTGTAAGATGAATTTCAAAATTCAAAAAGTTATGTAAGGCCAACTTACGCAAATATTTCGATAATATATTAGACCAATTATAAAATGGAGGAATAAAGTAACAAAGAATTCCTACAAAGTAAGATCAACCTACAATCAAATGAAGTTGACATATGAAGTATAATATAAAAAATAATAATAAAGGAATAATTTACAAAGAGTTCCTATAAAGTAAGAACCACAAACTTAGTTTAATATTTAAACAAAAAATTATAAAACGGAGGAATAAAGTTACGAAAAATTCCTACAAAGTAAGATCAACTTACAATAATCTTTAGCCAACATATGAGGCAAAAAAGCAAAACATACTATAAAGGAATAAGCTACAAAAATTCCTAACTAGTAAGAAACACTAACTTACTATGATATTTAAAAAATTATGAAAAAAAACCAATCAAAATGATCTACTTCCACAACTATTTAAAAAAAATATGGGAAGTAAAATAATCAAACCAATGATCAAAAAACGAAAATAAATAAAATAAACATTCTAAGAGTTATAATATGAAAACAGATGAAACAAAGAGTAATTAAAAATGAATAAAAATGATAATTGTATCAATAAAAACCAACGCTTCAAGTATTATCAAATAGTATCAATAACGAAAGATGAAAAAATATATGACTCGAACTGAGCAATAATGAAATACAAAAGTAAAAGATTTCCAACAAATATTATGATTATTATTATTATTATTATGAGTCATGAGATGATTATATTGAAGATTCATTCAATAAAAGTAAACAAAATAAAATAAATAAACAAAAAACAAAATAAACAAGATGAGAAGTGAAGGAGAAGAAAAATGAGAACAAAGTGGGAACAAACCAACGATGAAGAAAATAAAATGAAACAAGTCGAGAAAACACAGACAAGGAATAGAGAATAGAGAAGGGAGAAATAATGTAATCAAATATAATAAAGCAAACAAAACCGGTAAAGAACCAATATAAATAATAAATGTTAGTATTGATTGAGTGACAATTGTAATTAGTCATTAATAAAACACGATAGCTAAAAATACACTAGCCAAAGAATTAGAAGTACATATAAGTTAGTAATAGAGAAAGACATGATATTAATAAGTATATATATAATATGTGTAGAGAAAGAGAAAGATATTGAAATAGTGAGAAGTAAACGGAATTTAACATAGTGAAAGTGAAATTACCCTAAAGTGAAATGATAGAAAAAGAAACACTAAGTAAATTATAATAAACACAAGATAATTTAAAAGAGCAGGTGATGAGTAAATAAAAATATTGTCAATGATACCAATAGGGAAAATAGTGAAAGCTAAGATAAACACTTAGTAAAAATAACAAACACTAAAGGTATAACAGTGAACAATAATATTTTAGAAAGTTGTTAAGAATAATATTTAAAATAAACCATTAATTAAGTAATAATGAACACTGAAGAGTGATATTAACTGTAGTGATTAGAAAAGAATATTATTGTAGAGTTTAAAAGTATATAGTAGAATTTAAAGGTGAGAACCACATGACAATGTAATAAGATAGTGTTAACATGGAAAGAAGGCAAAAAGTTTTTATAAAATAAGAAGTTTAAAACAATCAATAAACACCCATGTTATAAGGGATGATTATTGAAGCAAGTTCAATAGAGGTGAGGTTGTTTATCACCCAAGAAATAAATCAAAGGTAATGAATTGTACACCAATATTAGATATTAAGTGTTAAATAATTGTTTAAACAAACTTATGAATAGGATACGGCTGAGGTAATTATACCAACCATAGACCTAAATGTTGTATTTTATATGATGAAAAAATAGTAATTAATAGCCATATTGTTGACACTGGCGTAGTAAATAAGTAAGAAAGGAAAGCAATGTTTGATTTGGAAAACGAGAAAACCAGTTAGTAAATAGTTAGCAATACATAAAGAATAAAACACAAAAACAGAACCAAAACACATCAATAGATAATAAACCTAGTTATAAGATCAAAATAAAGCTCTAGGCTAAAATGAGATGTAATGTATATGAAATAATCAAAAATCAGTAATGGCTACTTAGACTTGAGACAGGCCTAACTGTCAAACACCAACAAATACAAATTGTACGAAAATAACCAAGTAATTAACAAATCCAAGGTGACTAATTAACCAAGGATAAATTGTAAATCTTATTAAAAGCAAAATATTAAAATAAGGAGTGAAATAAACACAGAAATGTAATTAGGAAATATTAAAATAATTGTAAATTAATAAAACGTGAAATAACCCAATCTTGTGGGATACCAAAATAATCTTTGGAAGAAAATACAAATAACAGTGCTAATAATTAATACTTAGGTAGAAAGATAATGGAATGAAGACAGTCAGAAGATATATGAGGATTTTGAAAAGAATTCAAATTTTGATAACAATGGATTTATATCAAGCTAGGCCAATCAGAATTCTTTGGTAACCATAGAAACCGACATTGGTGGCAAAATTACCGTTGAATATCGTTACTCGTAAAGTGACGCTCTTGGAACACAGAAGCCAAAATTTTGAACAACCAATTTTTTAATTTAAAACGTTATAACAGTTGACCAAACTACCTAAATTGAACGAGAAGGAGGCAGCCTATGACTGAAACCAATTAACTGATGGCGAAGACCTTTTAACTCAAAACGAAGTGAATAAATTCATCCAAGTAAATTGAAAAAGATGCCAGAAGCCCGAATAATTGAAAATTGAATTCCATTGCAGCTACAGTCCTTTGTTCCAGACTAACTGATTAACCCCAGGCTACGAAGTTGTTAAGTATCCTATAAATTATCCAAACTTTTGAAATAATGCACTTTAAATATTTCTCACTATACTATGAAATATCACTAAACTGAATTTATTCTCTTTCAAAGATTAAATAAAAATACAAAGACACTGAAAATTTATCAAATTATAAAGTTAACCTAGTGTTAGTTTACGAACCTTTAAAACACTTTTACTACACTCCAACAAACCATTTATAGCTACACGTTATAAGATTTAAGTAGAAAAATTGTAAGGTTGTGTATTTTTATTATTGTAATTGCATCTAATCCTTTTATCGTGATCAAAAGAATCCAGACGATTGAACGAAATATTTGTTGACTACTTCGGTAGAACGCCATTATGGTATATTTGTTACGTTCAAAATTGATTTGTTAAACCCAGAGAGAGATTGTCTCATAGATAAATAACTGGTGCAAAATAATATAATAAACCAAATATAACTTGTGTCAATGAAAACAGTAATAACCATTCATTAATAAATCAATACTGTGTATAACAAATGTGTTTTATTTTCAGTAGGAAAGTGTATTATTAATATTATACATTATAGCGGACGTCTATGCATTGGCGACTAGCGCTCAAGCAGCAAATACAGCAAACTGCTGGCTTGATGGAAAAAATCGACGAGCGGCAGGACAAGTTGAATTCTCCATACCGCCTGAGTGGAACTGCTGATAATAATAAAATTTTTAATTGTTTTAAATAAACAATTTGGCGCCACCCGGGAATTATACACTCCTAGTGAACCTCAGGTAAGGACTACGATACCTGGTTATTCGTACGTTCGCGACGGAATCAAGCATCGTAAGTTACGTTACCGAGCGAGGACGGATTGGTAAGACACATACACAAGTTACACTCTGACACTTTTACACTCTTGCAGAAATAAGACGGACGGCACAAGATTTGTAATAAATTGGCGACCAACTGGTGGGACTAGAAGAAAGGGAAATACGAAATTCTAGCGGCGATTACGAAAGGAGATCAAGATGCATACTAGAGGAGTGACGAAAAAATTAGCGAAGGACAAAGAGAGGGAAGAAAATAGAGGGGAAGAAGGGGAAGGAACATCGATTGAAGAAGTGGAGACAACAATAACCACAACAGAACCAACCCAAGACAAAGAAATGGAACTACAGGCGGGTGACAAGGGAGAAGTTAGTGGAGACCCGAACATACTAAAATTAATGTTACTTAATTAAGTTATGTTACCGAGCGAGGACGGATTGGTAAGACACATACACAAGTTACACTCTGACACTTTTACACTCTTGCAGAAATAAGATGGACGGCACAAGATTTGTAATACTATAAACATATAAAGTAATTGATGTTTTTCATTTTTATCCTTCAGCTAAGAAATCTTGTTCCGTATCCTAAATAATAATATAACAAAATGTAAGTTCCATAAACCACAAATTGGACATGAGACCAAAAGCAGATACTAAGGCTCAGTTTAGCTAAACAACTTTTCACGCTTATAGTCAAATCAAATGAATACTTGAATATCTACTAACTTACCTGAGCATGTGGTAATGGATCACAAACACTTTTTGTTTCTACAACAGATAGTACAGTAGACGTGAATTTACTGTATAGACTATTTGGCAAAATTGGAATTAAACCCTTTAAACATCGTACTCGGCAAATTTTCACTTCAAGAGGAGTGGACAAACTTGACTTCTCTTCCAGTGGACCGCTAAGTACAATAAATAGCTCACAGCATACCTATAATTTAAATAAACTATGCAATATATTTTGTAGTATTCTTAATCTACTTAGCAGAAAACAAAACTGTTGGCTAACTATTTTAATTTTTAAGTAAAGGAAACCAGTTTTATTCCTTGTACAGCAATTAGCATTATTTGATTATTTAATCAATTAATTAATAGTTAATTTAAATAAATGAGTGATTAATCAATTGGTTAATTACAAGTTAGTTGAATCATTTAACAATCAGGCAGTTTCAAGAAAAGGTTTCAACACACACACACACACACACACACACACACACACACAGTATCTTCACTGTTATTAAATAATCTTGCACCAACCGTTTACTTGTACTTTCATTTATTTCTTAATAGAAATTAAACTAGTTCTTACTTGGGTTAATATTTAAAATGCTAAATGTCTACATCTTCAGACATATTTACAATTATTACAATATTACAATTTACAATCTTCTTGAAAACAGATTAGACGTAATGCTTATATCTGAGACACACTTCACAGACAGAAGCCATATTAGGATTCCAGGCTTTACTGTTTATGATACCCAACATCCGGACGGGACAGCTCGTGGCGGAACCGCTCTGTTAATCCGAAACAATATAAAACATTATCTCTTCTCTAACGTCAAAACTGCTCACCTACAGGCGACCAACGTTTTAATTGAAGATCAAAGAGGCCCTCTAATTGTTTCTGCAGTCTACTGTCCCCCAAAACACAGAATCAATGAAACTGACTTCAGCTCTTTTCTTGGAACTCTTGGTGCACGTTTTTTGGTGGGAGGTGACTTTAACGCAAAACACCCGCAATGGGGTTCGAGATTAGCTAATCCAAGAGGTAGAATTTTATATAACGTCATTAGACAAAAATCCCTGTCCTTTCTGTCCACTGGTCAACCAACCTATTGGCCTTCTGACACAAATAAAATACCTGACCTAATTGATTTCTTCTTAATACGAGGCTTGTCTCATAAATACTACAAAGTTGAATCTTGCCTTGATTTGTCCTCTGACCACACTCCAATTATTGCCACTATTAGCAATACTATAATTGAGTCTGAAAGTCTACCAACACTCACAAATCGTCTTACTGACTGGGATTACTTTAGAGAGCTTGTAAATTATAATATCTCGCTAGAACTTCCACTCCACACGCCTGCTGAATTGGATGCGGCTGTAAATTCTCTCACCAGTACTTTTCAAAAATCAGCCTGGGAAGCTACACCTTGCAATACAGCGAAGAATAAGCACTTGAACCTTCCTCTGGTTGTCCGGAAGAAATTAGCTGAGAAGCGTAAATTGCGACGAATTTGGCAGCATACTCATCATCCGGATGATAAAAGAAAGTGGAATTCCGCGGCCAGACAACTTAAACGATTGTTGGAAAATCTAAAGAATGAAGGGATTCAGGATTATCTAGAAAATCTGTCACCAAATGAAAGTACTGATTATTCTCTGTGGAAGGCTACTAAACGATTAAAAAGGCCACTATTACAAATACCACCAATACATAAACCAGATGGTAGCTGGGCGCGCAGCAATACAGAGAAATCCCAGGTTTTTGCCGAACATCTGGTCAACGTTTTTCAACCTGAAGCCAGCAAGAACGTCTCTTTCGATGAAGAGGTACAAAGATACTTACACTCCCCGCTCCAAATGACTCTACCTATTAAGCCTTTTAAAGTTAAGGAAATCAAGGAAATAATCCTGTATAATTTGAAAAGTAAAAAGGCTCCCGGCATTGATTTGCTATCGGGGAAAGTTCTAAAGGAGCTGCCTCACAAAGGCGTTGTACTAATAACATACATTTTCAATGCCATACTCAGACTCGAATACTTTCCTCTTCTCTGGAAATCGGCTCAAGTTATCATGGTCTTAAAACCTGGTAAAAACCCTCAAGAGCCCTCTTCTTATCGACCCATAAGCCTTCTACCGATACTTGGTAAGATCTTTGAAAAGCTGTTTGTAAAACGACTTATGCCAACAATTGTAGAAAACAACCTAATTCCGGATCACCAATTTGGTTTTCGAGAAAAGCACTCTACGGTAGATCAAATACACAGACTAACAAATGTTATCAATAAATCGCTGGACTCGAAGATGTTCTGCTCAGGTGTGTTTCTCGACGTTTCCCAGGCATTTGACAAAGTCTGGCATCTTGGACTCTTATATAAAACAAAGAAAAATCTGCCACATAATTGTTACCGTATCTTACATTCCTACTTAGTGGGCAGAGTGTTTCAAGTCAAGTACTCCGATGCTACTTCTCCTCTATTACCAGTGGGGTCGGGTGTTCCGCAGGGTAGTGTCCTGGGTCCTCTGCTCTACCTCCTGTTCACCTCGGACTTACCGTCAGCAAGTGAAACCACTGTTGCTACCTACGCCAATGACACAGCGATCCTAGCGACACACTCCGACCCCTCAATAGCATCTCTTATACTACAAGAATCATTAAACAGCGTTCAGTTATGGCTTGATAATTGGCGCATAAAAATCAATTCATCGAAGTCAGTCCACGTTACCTTCACCACACGTAAGGCAAACTGCCCTCCAGTCACAATTAACGGTCAACCAGTACCGCAAGCTGAAAGTGCTAAGTACCTTGGGATGCATCTGGACAGGAGACTAACATGGAAAAAACATATAACATCTAAGAAGCTTCAACTTAATCACAAGGTCAGAAACATCTATTGGCTTATAGGCAGACAATCACGGTTAAGTCTCGTCAACAAACTCTTGATCTATAAAGCCGTGCTTAAACCGGTATGGACTTATGGTATTCAACTTTGGGGTACTGCAAGTACAAGTAATATTGAGATTATCCAGCGCTTTCAGTCCAAAACACTTAGATCGATAGTCGACGCTCCTTGGTTTGTCTCAAATAACTCTATACACCGCGACCTCAAAGTTTCAACCGTGAAAGAAGAAATCATGCACCTCTGCAGGACTCACATCTCCAAACTAGAACAGCATCCCAACCACCTGGCAATTAACTTGTTAGACAACAGTGAAGATATTTATAGACTAAAAAGACACAAACTATTAGACTTACCATTCAGGTTTAACTCATAATGTATTCTCTGTATTTTCTGTATTGTACTGTCTGTGATATCTGTTCTGTATGTTTTTGTATTCGTGTCATTCATACGTGTTAATGTCAACCTGTATATGTGCCTTATGGGCCCAGTGTTTAATGTTTGAACTTATTGTATCATGCCAGCAGGAAGTGATAGTGACTTTTGTTCATTTGTTTACATGTTTTTATCATTTAGTTTTGTATTTTGTTACTTCTTTAATCTATTATCAAAACAAGAAGAGCTGTCAATGGTCAGCTCTTCATAATCCTGTGTGTTGTCAGCCAATTTGTTAAATGTTCGCTCAGTCGAACAGCTTACAGATCTCCAATAAAAAAAAAAAAAAAAAAAAAAAAATTTACAATTCAATTCAAGTGCTATCTAGAATGTTGAGATACACTGCAATAAAACTGTTTTATTTTAAAATTCTGAATAAATTATCTTATTCTGAGTGACTTGTGTTTACTGATGCTTTATTAGCTCTATTATGTTAAAAATATTGTGTATTCCCAAATATATATTCAGTCTCATCAGACATGGTTTTCAATTGTATCATATTTCTGGGGAATGAATTGTTACCATTAAATGAATGTTGTCAGACTTGTTTTGTTATTATGAAGTTTAATTAAATATAACGATCTTCTCTTTCACTTCCTATTACAGATAACAATTTTATTACTAAAAAAAGTGTATTTTTAAAATTCTTTTCAGTATCATTAGATAACTCATTTCTTGCTCTTGTTAAATAACATCTACAAACATGTCTGCCAACCACTGTAGGCAACAGATATACAGGGGCTGCACAAAAAGTTCTCAGCCTCTCAAGCAGATGACACTGCTACTATACTCCTTACGTTTTCGGAAGGCACCTAAGAGATTAGGAGACCCTCGCCCACCAACGCGCACTCACACACACACGTGCGACCAGTTTGACCTGCCTCTAATGGCGCTTCGATGAGTCACCTACTAGGCATTGAACGACAAAACTATGAAAATTTGTATTCTAGATTTTACATAAGTTATGATACATTTTTTGGATTCTATATTCAATTTCCTTCAAAATGGGTCCATTTATGGCGTCTTTTTAAAGCTCAAAAATGTTGTAATTATTTTGTGTTTCGACCCATTTTGAAGGAAATTGAATATAGAATCCAAAAAATGTATCATAACTTATGTAAAATCTAGAATACAAATTTTCATAGTTTTGTCGTTCAATGCCTAGTAGGTGACTCATCAAAGCGCCATTAGAGGCAGATCAAACTGGTCGCGTGTGTGTGTGTATGTGTGCGAGTGCGCGTTGGTGGGCGAGGGTCTCCTAATCTCAGATGCCTTCCAAAAACGTACGGAGTATAGTTACAATGTGCTGTATTCCTAAATGAACATGTCCAGTGATCATATTTCTTGTAAAGAAAAACAGCTACAAAATTCACAAAAGTATATAGAAATTCTGCTTCTCCATTTTTCAACAGCATAAAGTGGGCTACTGAATTTAAACGTCATCAGGTGATTTTCTTAAAGGTGATTCTCGTTCAGAAGAAACTGTGTAGCAAATACATGACATGGTTTTGAACAATTAACAAACAAAAGAGAATGAAATAGTGTATAGTGGAAGCCATAAACAGCCCGGGAAGGAATTTTAACAACAAACTACTTCTTTGTTGCCGATAACATAGTACACACATAAAAAATTACCCCCCCCCTCAAACTATCATTTTCATTTATAGAAAATTATCCCCTCCCCCTTCAACTACCCTTTTCATCTATAGATATTTCATCTACCTTTTTACAGTGAATTATTATGACCTTCTTTTCAGGATACTTTATTTATCAAAATTAAGTACTTTACTCTTGTTAAAACATAAAATGTTGCAGGTAAACTACCCCTTCCCCTTAACCAATCTTTACCAAAATCAATAAACCTTGAGTCCTCTACAACTCAGGCACATACGTAAAAAAAAATTTAATTCTGTTTGAATTTATGGCAGTTATCGTTTGTCATAGAAAAAGTTACTCTTGTTAAAACATAAAACGTTGCAGGTAAACTACTCCTTCCCCCTAAATCACTCTTCACCAAAATCAATAGGCCTTGAGTCATCTACAATTCAGGGGTGTATGCAGAAAATTATTTGATTCTCTTTGAATTTGCGGCAGTTATAGTTTATCATACAAAAAATTCGACACACATTTTTCAAAAAATGTTTTTACTTCCATTAGGAAACGGAAGTATGGTGATGGCAAAAAAAATCGTTTTCGAGAAAATTGCAGATTCTGATTGTACTACCCTCAAAAGATGAAAAAGTCATTTTTCAAAAAGTGTGTGTGTGTGTGTGTGTGTGTGTGTGTGTGTCTGTCTGTCTGTCTGTGTGTGTGTCTACAGATTTTTTTCTATGGCAAATGATAGCCGCAAATTCAAACAGAATCAAATAATTTTTTTGCATACAGCTCTGAATTGTAGAGTACTCAAGACATATTGTTTTTGGTGAAGATCGGTTAAGGGAAAGGGGTAGTTTACCTGCAACATTTTATGTTTTAACAAGAGTAATTTTTTCTATGACGAATGATAACTGCCGCATTTTCAAACGGAATCAAATAATGTTTTGCATGCATCCCTAAATTGTAGAGGACTCAAGACCTATTGATTTTGGTGAAGATCAGTTAAGAGAAAGGGGTAGTGTTTACCTGCAACGTTTTATGTTTTAACAAGGGTAATTTTTTCTATGACGATCGATAACTGCCGTAAATTCAAACATAATCAAATAATGTTATGCATACATCTCTACATTGTAGAGAACTCAAGGCTTGTTGATTTTGGTGAAGATCGGTTAAGTGAAAGGGGTAGTTTACCTGCAACATTTTATGTTGTAACAAGAGAAATTTTTCTTATAACAAATAACTGCCGCACATTCAAACAGAATCAAATATTTTTTTGCATACGTTCCTGAATTGTTAAGTAGTCAAGGTCTGTTCATTTTGGAGAAGATCGGTTAAGGGAAAGGGGTAGTTTACCAGCTACCTTTAATGTTTTAACAAGAGAAATTGTTTCTATGACGAACGATAACTGCCGCACATTCAAACAGAATCAAATAATTTTTTACATATGTGCCCGAGTTGTAGAAGACTCAAGGCCTATTGATTTTGGTGAAGATCGGTTACGGGGAAAGGGCAGTTTACGTGAAACATTTTTTGTTGTAACAAGAGTAAAGTACTTAATTTTGATAAATAAAGTATCCTGATAAGAAGATCTTAATAATCCACTGTAGAAACGTAGATGAAATATCTATAAATGAAGAGGCTAGTTGAACAGGGTGGGGGTAATTTTCTATAAATGAAAGTTATAGTTGAAGGGGGAGGGGATAATTTTTAATGTGTATTACGTTATCGGCAACAAAGTAGTAGTTTGTTGTTAAAATTCCTTCCCGGGCTGTTTGGCCATAGTCCAATGTTTTCTGCAAAACCAGACGTTTCGGCAGTGCCGTCGACTGCCATCATCAGTGAAAATCGAGTGCAATAACGTGTGGTGGTATACGTTAGTGACCACAGTACTGTGGTTAAGGCTGAAGCAATTAGTGGAAAGAAGTAGTTTCTATGGAAACATTTCATTTTGTAAATGATTTTAAATATAAATCTTAGAACATGGAAGTCATGTATGGTTCTCCATACCAATATTTCTTCATGTTTCGAGGGTAGTACAATCAGAATCGGCCCTTATCTTGAACACGATTTTTTTCATCATCACCATACTTCCATTTTCTTATGGAACATGGAAGTAATATGACTCTTTTCAAAAGATATTTGCCCAAATGGGATGAAACATTCATCAACACCATAAAAACTAAAGAAACAATCCATACAATGAAGAAAGACTGACTGTCCTGCACCAAAAAAAAGAAGTCTATTCCATTGACAGGTAAGGTTATGGCATGAGGATTAGGTTAAAAAAGGAATTTTGTTGATTGATTACCTCGCAAAAGTTACCTCTTTCAGTCCCACAGGATCAGCTGTAATTATTGTCTCCAAAGCTTGCAATAAATCAAGAAGTGCTATATCTGCTGACAGCTGAAGGGCTTCAATACACCAGGAAACTGAAATTCGTAACGTCCGCTGTTCAATCCGGAGGCCTTGTTTCCCAATCAAATTCATTACTAAATGACAACATTTTGCCACCAGAAAAGTATCTGATGGTGACACAAGGCTGAAGCACTGATTAATAAGCAGTGCAGCTTTCTGTAATTAAATATATATTTGTTATTAATTTAAGCCTTACATTTTTTTATGCATCCTATCATATATTTAATATATGCCACTAATAAGATCTTTTAATTAGCAACATATTTACATAACTTAGTTTTCTCACACAAGGTTCGATACAATATCTCAACTTATCCACTTCAGCGGCTCCATAATGCTAAAGAAACAGTGAATTAACTGTAAAACTTGTTATTATTATGCTAATTATTTATACAACATGCATACAAAGTCAATACTACTTTTGCAAAAATTGGTCAAAATGCATAATTATTTAATTCAATCACTTTCTGCTACAGTCCGTTTCTTGATGTATATAATACATTTAATATTTATAATGAATTTACCTCAAGATATTTTTTTTCCTTATTAGGAAAATGTTTCGGGTACCATCTTGTACCCATCCTCAGCCTTCCGGTTTTTGTGTCTGGTGAAGTACATAATATGTTTAAATAAATAATTACCTTATTTTATCCACTAAGTGATCTTCTTTTTCTTTTTAATTACTACATGTTTCAGGGCTTATATCCCCATCTTCAGGTAAAAGCAAATCTACCCTATTATTAGGGTTTCGTTAAAAATTCACAACGACACAAACACATAACACACTTAAATAAATTAACATTGAACATTAAATCTGTATCGGAACACGCTACAAACGAACCAGTGCACTGGCCGAAGTCCGACTTTCAACTGATCCGTACACGCTATTCACGGTTTGTTTTCATAGCTGTGTCATATAGTTTATTTGATTTGAATGATAACTGTTCATTAAGTACCTGATTTTTATTTCTTCTTAAGGCCTTGTATATTTCAAATTCCTCTAAAGCATCCAGTAGTTGACCCTTTTTACCTATATGTAAAGGCTCCAAATTCTCTTTAAATCCAGTGTATGTATGATTTTCGTTTATTAGATGTTGTGCGTAATGCGATACATTATTATTGGGGAACTTCTTAGGTAAATGTTCTTTAAATCTCTCGGAAAATTTTCTCCCCGTCTGGCCTATATAGATTTTATCGCATTCATTACACCGGATTCTATAAACGCCAGAACAATCCTCTAGTAATGCTTTGGTATTAGGCTTAAGTATATTTGTTAATTTGTTCGTGGTCCTGAATGAGACAATAATCCCTAGCTTTTTTAATTCATTATGTAGTGTATTAGGTAGTATGTTTGTATATCTAGCAGAAACATATTGGGTTTTATCTTTAACTTTGTCCAATCGTTTTAATTTATTAGCGTGTTTATATATTATTTTATCAATGATTTTACTATTGTAACCATTCACTATCGCTATATGTTTTATTATATTAATTTCATCGTTATAGTCTTCTATGTCCATCGGTATATTTGTCAATCTATGTGCCAGTGCGTTAAAAGTTGCCATTTTATGTTTATAAGGATGATTGGAACTAGCATGTATGGCTATATCAGTTGTTGTTGGCTTTCTATATATTTTAAAGCTAAGGAGGTTATTACGTTTATATGTGGTTATGTAACTATGTACATAATATGTGTTGGTTGACTATTATTATTGTGGCTTCTGGTACTTCAAATTGGTTTTATTGTGTGTGATTGTGGTGTATGTGTTAGTTTTTTGTGTATTTTCAATGTTGAGTGCTTTGAATATTGTGTCATGTTTTGTATTGATTTGTATTTGTTCAGGTATTCGTTTGTTTTGGTTTTATGTTTGTATATTTGTAAATTTTCCCAAATGTTTATTATGGTGCCTTTGTGTGGTATATGTTTTATTATTGTCACATTGGTTTATGTCTGGGAATTCATGTCCTGTGTTTATTGCATGTGTGGCTAAATTGGATTTATATATTTCTGGTTTTTTGTATGGTTTAGGTGTTCAAAATAACGTTTTTTGAGCTATTTTTTTGTTTGTCCTATGTAACATTTCTTGCAATCTTGTTCATTCAATTTCCCCTAAACAAACAAGAAACTGACAAAGAAAGAAATATAATATACCAAATTGGTTATGAAAATGGATACAATAAAAATACTGTAAACAAAATAGAAAATAAAATAAAATATAAAATAAAAACTGAACAATTAAGAATTAATCAAAATGAACAACACATAAATAATAACATCAACAAAAAATGGGCCACATTCACACTCGTACATAAATAATAAAATGACAAAGGTAATAAAACTATTTAAAAACACAGATATAAAAATAGCATACAAAACTAATAAAAATAATTACAAAAACTGAATAGCCCACACAACAAAGATAATACAACAACTAACGGTATATACAAAATTGCATGCCAAGATTGCAATAAATGTTACATAGGACAAACAAAAAAATAGCTCAAAAAACGTTATTTCGAACACCTAAACACATACAAAAAACCAGAAATATATAAATCCAATTTAGCCACACATGCAATAAACACAGGACATGAATTCCCAGACATAACCAATGTGACAATAATAAAACATATACCACACAAAGGCACCATAATGAACATTTGGGAAAATTTACAAATATACAAACATAAAAAACAAAACAAACTAATACCTGAACAAATACAAATCAATACAAAACATGACACAATATTCAAAGCACTCAACATTGAAAATACACACAAAACTAACACATACACCACAATCACACACAATAAAACCAATTTGAAGTACAGTACCAGAAGCCAACAGGAAGCCACAATAATAACAACCAACACATATGTACTTCACCAGACACAAAAACCGGAAGGCTGAGGATGGGTACAAGATGGTACCCAAAACATGTTCCTAATAAGGAAAAAAATATCTTGAGGTAAATTCATTATAAATATTAAATGAATTATTTAATTATAACAATAATTATATAATATGGGTACAAGGTCAACTGAATGTCACAGTTTGGAACATTCTGGCACCTTTTGATTATTCTTCCTACATCCCAGTCACTCTCCTGAACATTACACATCACTACACATCATTTTAAATCATGTCCAATGAAAATTTATTGTTGTTTTGAACATAAATTTTTATTTTTTTAAGTAAATACTTTTTTCCCAGCTAGGTCCTCTTGCGTACCACCGGTTGGGAACCACTGGTGTAGAGTATCAAGTTTTAATAACATTCTATTAAACAATCACACTATTACCTGCGATGTGACTTTATTATTTTATTTTCTAAATATAATTTGGTTTGAAGCAACTGTCTTTACAAACAGTCCAAAATGGGCGAACTGCACGAATTTGGAAAACTGGGAACTTTTCTACCATTTTTCTATTAAAACAACGCACATTGGTATTTGTATATTGGTGTTTTTTTTGTAGTTCTGAATATTTTTTCTCCATTTTGTGTCAAACTTGAAAACATTTTTTGAAAATACTTAACTGTTCACTATGTCCAGTAAAATTGAATTTTTTTGCTTCTTTTAGAACAACGTATTACACACACTTGCCAGAAAAGAATGAAGAAAATTGATAAATATTTGAGTTATAATTTAAAAACTTAAAAAACGCAAAAAATCAGCATGGTACTTTAGGGTGTACCCAAAAGTAATCCCTGGCACTTCATGTACAGTACCTTGGAAAAATACCTGGTACTGAAAGGTGGATTATTTTACTTACAACTGAGTCTCACACACATTATTACACACAACTGTTGCTGCAGCTATACACACAGCAACAACCACACCACCACAATGAGTTGTGTTTTGCGATTACGTACCTGGTGCCTATTACTAGACTGTGCATTAGTAGGAGTGACAAATGGTAATTACTGTGTACAAACTATTGTAATCTGGTGATACGTATTAATGTTGTGATAGTGTGTATGGGCTCATTGTGGAGATGAAACTATCGAGTGTTTTATTACAGTTTGTATAAATTTCTCTGGCATCAATAATTTATTCCATTGGTATAAAATCACAATCAGTGCCAACGGAATAATATTTTAGATCAGTACTAATAGATTAATACAAAGATTATGCTCACAAAACTCAGCCATTATATTCTTAAAAATGGTCTATTATGTGCATTCATTTCAAGCAAAATAAAAATTAGTAAAAAAAACACATGGTTAGTTTTCAAATTGTATAAAAATTACATTATTTTACTTTCATAACTATCATAAAAAATATATTTACAAAAACACTGATAATGATCAAAGCACACACACACACACACACACAAAATACTAATGTTTTCCATAATCAGCAAGTACTATTAAACAGCATCGTTTTCTCCTTCATCTTAATTTTTATATTCTACTGTTAAAAAAAAAAAAATAATATTTTTGTTGTTCTGTGGTGGTTGATAGGATTTATACATTTTATGGAATTGGGCTAAGTATACGTGAAGTTCTCCCTTGAATTCTGTGCTTCTATTAGTGAGAAGATTTGTAATTATAAAGTTAAACTTGACTTGTTCAGATGAGTTTATGCCTTTTGTGTAATCTTTATAAAAAATAAAATTTGAAAATTGAATGTCCTCATCTGTCCTAATCCTCAGAATTAACCTGCCTTGCTCAAATGTCATTTCCAGAAAATTCCATCATTGTGAGTCTCTTGAACAAATAATTCTTGAACTCAGTACTCATGTCTGTACTCTTCAGTACTCGTGTCATCAAAATGCTATGGAGCATAACAAGTTCTAATTGCAATGTTTTCCCCTTGTAAGATAAATTTTCTCTTAGAAATTTTATCCCGGAGGAGTAGTTGATCAGTACCCCCACCCCCACCCCTACATATGTGGTATATACACACTGTTCATTAATTTTATGTAGTCACTGTAGATACATTTTGGAATTTACATCATTAGCTGAAACACATTCTTTCCATACTCTTGTATTCTGCAATGAAAATCTTTTTTTTTAAATGGCCCAGACCAGTCTCTGTTGTCAACAAAGTTGTGATTAAGAGAAATTCCCCATTTTTTCTGAAATGATTGTATTCAACTATGTGTTCAACAGTGGATTTTTGTACCATCATCCAATTACTGAGAATTCCCATCTTCTCCGTTATTATAAAAAAAAAGCTTCAGTATAATCTATTGTCTTTGGGAAAATAGAACCACTTGCAATAATAGAACATGCAACTTATAATAGATATGGGGCTTAGACGAATCTTCTTTGTACAACCTGGATTGTGGCTTCATTTTAATATAAGGTTATCCTCTTTTCCACAGTAAATGAAAATTTGAATTGTTGATTCTATTAAGATGGAATGTCTTTTAAGAAGTATTTTCTTAATTCCGTCAAACTTCAAATTTATTCACAAAAAAAGTATTAATTGTCCTTTCAATAACATTTCTAAAATACTTTAAAATCTGAACAACAGGCATAACACATCATAAAAATTTTACTAAGTAACATTTCAATGCACACAAAATTGGTAGCACTGTCAAGAAAAATTAAGTCTGAAACACACAGTAAAAAAAAAATCTCTAGATCTCGAATGACAGAATCAGATAAATAAAGGTTATATAAAACACTAATTACTCTAAGCACTATACATGAAACGGCTTCTGTGGAAAAGTTCACAGTCTGATAAATAAACAAGTACTGCCTGACAACATATAGAAAGGAGTAGGCTGGTCTGGCACCAGAAAACTGACAAACTTCAATAGCTATGTGTTGAAATGTAGGTATTTTAACAATGTCCAGAAATCAATAGTGCAGAGGGGGGAGCATTCTATACACTAGATTGTACTACTCTACTACTCTAAAAAAAAAAAAAAAAAACACAATTCGCTGTGCACAAATACACTGATCACACTGTCCAGGTTCTTTTCTGAACATTATGCATTGTATAGACTGTGTGTGTAACTCCATTTAGTATCTTATTATTATTATTTAGTTTTTTAAAGATTGCTTTACTGATTAATAACTAAATTACCTTAAACTGTCCGCCTTGTGACTTCTTATAATTTTTCCATGACGCGTTTCAGAGCTTATGCTCCATCATCAGATATAGATTAAAATAAAACTATCACACTTACCGAGGTCATTACATAATATAAAATTTCAAAAATTTTTGCATATAAACAGCGCGCGGAAGTAGGGTGCGTACCCGTTCACATTCAAATTGCCGCTGAGCAGTCGCTACCTTATCTTAGTGCCGGCAAGCAGTTTCAGGGCCGTATTGTACAAGTGTTTGAAGCAAAGTTTAGTTGATCATTCAACATACAATCGCGACTGCTTGGGTCGGCGTATGCACTATAAATTTCGAACTCCTCCAAGGCATTCATGAACCGACCCTTCTTACATACATGTAACGGAATTAAGTTGGAATTGAAATCCATATAGTTGTGATTATGTAAAGTTAGGTGTCAGGCGTAATTATATTTAATGCTGTTAATATTACTTGTTTTTTGTATATGTTCTCGAAAATGCTTAAAGAAACTTCTCTGTTTGTCCAATGTAGAAACTATTGCAATCATTGCATAGTAGTTTATATATTCCTGTTTTTTCTTCCGGGGGTATGTGTTTATTTGGTCTTAGAATGTTTAGTAATTTATTATTGGTTCTGAACGAGATATTAAAACCAATATTGTTCAACACAGATGACAAAACCTTAGGCATTACGCTTGTGTAATTAGTTGATATAAACATTTTTTGTATATTATTGTTCGTTTGTGGTTTAAATTTGTTTCTTTCATGCTTTTTTAACAGTTTGTCTATGGTCAAACTACTGTACCCATTAGCAACCGCGATGTGTTTTATAGTATTTAGTTCATCCTGAAAGTCATTATCATCTAGAGGAATTGTTAATAACCTGTTAATAAAACTATTATATGCCGCCACTTTCTGTGAATATGGGTGATGAGAGTCCGCATATATTGTAATGTCGGTAGTAGTAGGCTTCCTATAAATGTTAAACTTAAGCTTATTTACCTGTCAGGTGATAGTTAAATCTAGAAAATTTAATCTATTGTCAACTTCGGTTTCGAGTGTGAATTGGATCTTTCTATTTATTTTATTTAAACAATTTTTGAACAGCTCGATCTGTCTTGTAGTACCATCAAAAATGAAAAAAGTATCGTCTACATACCGTGCATAAAATATTATTTTCTTTGGATATATATTATTATTTAACATGTGCGTGTTCTCATAAAAATTCAAATAAATATCAGCTAATAGGCCGGAGAGAGGTGAGCCCATGGCCAGTCCATCATCTTAAAAGTAGAATAAGCCATCAAAGGTGAAATAATTTTGTTTTAAAACTACCTCGAGTACTTTGATTAAATCATGTATCATCTGTGTATTCATGCAACGACTATCAAACAGATTATTTCTCAAGATCTGTAGTGTATCTATTACAGGGATATTTGTGTATAAATTAGCTATGTCGAATGATGCCAATCGACATAATTATGCCAATAAAAACTCATAGAGTTTTACCGTGGGGGCGTTCCTGTGCAGGTTCGTTACGGCCGCGTGTTGCTTTTATTTCATTGTTATTTTGTTTTAATATGTGTTATTTATTACTTTGTACAATGTATGTGTTTTTTTAATTTTTAATATTTGACGAGATGAATATACATAGATTACTGTTTTAACCTTAATCATATTGGATCTGATGATGACACCATTGGTGTCGAAACTCGAGTAATCCCTATAGGATTTTGAGAAACGTTGACAGAAGGTAATTAACCTATTTTATAGTCTTAACCGTTTCTGGAGGCAAGTAAAATGTTTAAATTAGAAAATAAGACAATATAAAAACTATGAAGATAGAATTTAATATGTGAGTGAAGTGTTGTGTAATGTGGGTAGTGAATAGAATGTTAGGGAAGTATATTCATGTGTTACAAAGATGTGTTCTAGAAGATTCAAGAAAGAGGAAGTTGGAAAACACGTGGGCGCTACTGAATATATTAGAGTAAATTGAAACGACGCCTACGCGCATAGCAGTGGTGACATCATGCGGCAGTGCGACGGCTTACATTCAGCTGCATTATAAAAGGAGTAGCCAGTCTTCTCTAATCTCTCTCTCTCTCTCTCTGAAAGCGCTCTCTCTGAAAGTTCTCTCTCTGAAAGTACGTCAGTGAAGGTGGTCGCAGTGGGCTGCGATTCCAGGCAATGTAAATTCCAGACGTCCTTGGGTCCATAGAGTCGAGTTAGCAGCGAGTGTCAGCAGGAAACATCACAGAGTGCGAGATATTCGACTACCGTTCCTGAGCATCGTTTGCTGATCGTGGCAGCTGGAATACGGGGACCTGGAGCAAGGTACTACCTGGAGGCGGTTGCTGGAACGTGGACCGAGACAACGGATCGCTGGAGGCCGGATCGAGATCGTCGACCGGGAGAACAGAGAGGACGACCAAACAGGGAAGCAGAAATTTAAATTGTTATCAAAATTATAAAACTTTCAAGTCTAACGTCAAAGAACATTAATTTAAAATAATTTTGTTTACAAAAAGAAGACTTTAAACACTTAAAAAAATTTACAGAACTGTTTAAAGCACGAAAGCATTTATTTAAAGACATCTCAAGCAGATTTTTGAACAACAAGAAATTAATTGTATGTCAAATAATTAAAGAACATTTTAATATGAAGTGTGTACCCGAAAGAACAATAAATGTATTAAATTTCACATTGTGTATTCTTTTCTGCAAGTCTGGTCTGGACTAGAACCTGTTACCTTGCAATATATTTGCATATTTGCCCAGGGCAGTATGTTTTATATTGTAATTAGTATAAATAACAACATAAAATAGAATAAGGAACAGTTTTATACAATTTTGTGCAGGAATTGACATTATCTAACCTGTCGAGAGGGACACCTGCTGTGGTAGCTTAAGTTACAGCATGTGTGTGTGAGCACGCTACGACATGAAAATACGGGATGATGCGAACGACTTATTGTTTTGTCTGTAATCATGTCTTAACAGGATTATAATAAACTAATTACTTGTGTTAAACCTGTAAGCAAAGACTTATGCCAATTATAAAAACACCATTGCATTAAGGAATTTTTAACTAATGCAGTGATATAAAAATATTGCAGAAATTTGCAATATTAAAGACGCTAAGTAATTAATGTTAATTACGGGTATAATTAAAGAGTAATTAACATGTGTGTTATATGTGTGTGAACAGAAAAAAATTACGAAAACAATGATATCGCGCATGCTACAAGTGTGTTTACAAAATCGCTAAAATGAACAAAAAAGTGATTCGTAATTAAAAGGACGCGTTGCATGAAATTTACAATTTCTAACATGTCAAGAGCAATCCTGGACATGTCAGATTGAGTCCAGTACAAATACAACCGACAATTTTGGGGCAGTCTCAGACTCAAAAAATCTACAGATGACGTTACGCTGCCCGTTGTGGATTGACATGGACACACACACACACACGACCGCACTCACACAAGACGTATGGAGGAACTCAGGAGCAACAACAACCCATAGAGACAGAGAACGCAGCATCATCATCATCATACAATTCTCAGGATTCAGGATGCACGCACGCACGCGCGTGCGCATACATACACAACGGTAACAGCAGCAGTATGCAGGTGATGACTAAATATTTATAATTTTGTTGTGAAAAGAACTTTCAAAAAGACAATTTTACATGAACAGTAAGACTTAACAATTTTAAATGTTAATAATAGTTAAGGTCAATAATTTAATTTTATAAGAAAATCTGAAAGTTACTAAATCTTTTGTTATATGTTAAAAATTTGGGTGTGTCAAAAGAGTTAAATAATAGTTTGAAAGTGAATGTAATTAGTTTATGTTGTCTATAGCAACTAGTAATTTTATGCTTAAGTTTAATATCATTTTTGTTTCTCTTTAAATGAGTCGCTATTAGCATTTGAAGATTGAATCAAAATCAGACACACTAAAAATGAAAGAAGTTAGATGACTTATTTAACATGTCTGTTTAGTTAGTAAGAGTATATGATTGTTTAGTTTTTAGATGTTATGAACAGCCTAATATGTGTGAAACTTATAAAAGTGGATTTTTGATCTATCTAATGTTTGAATTTTTTAATATTGGAATATTTTTCTATTAATGAATAAATCTTAGGATGATCTTTTTTTAATGGTTTTAAATAATTATTTCATGTCAACAACATCTCGCTCCTCTTTAAAAAATTATTTAATTATTGTGCAGCTACATATACTTGACGCAACGAGAGAACAAATCCTGCGACCTGGCCGGTGTACTACACTTAATAGTTGCGTTGAGTACATGGTTCTGTATTTGTGTGAATTTATGAAATAATCATAACGTTGCAATACATTACTGATCTTGAGAAATAATCTGTCTGATAGTCGTTGCATGAATACACAGATGATATGAATTAATCAACCTACTCGAGGTAGTATTAAAACAAAATTATTTCACCTTTGATGGCTTATTCTACTTTCAAGATGATGGACTGGCCATGGGCTCACCCCTCTCTGGCCTATTAGCTGATATTTCACTGTATGTAGACAATACTTTTTTCATTTTTGATGGTACTACAAGACAGATCGAGCTGTTCAAAAATTGTTTAAATAAAATAAATAGAAAGATCCAATTCACACTCGAAACCGAAGTTGACAATAGATTAAATTTTCTAGATTTAACTATCACCTGACAGGTAAATAAGTTAAGTTTAACATTTATAGGAAGCCTACTACTACCGACATTACAATACACGCGGACTCTCATCACCCATATTCACAGAAAATGGCGGCGTATAATAGTTTCATTAACAGGTTATTAACAATTCCTCTAGATGATAATGACTTTCGGGATGAACTAAATACTATAAAACACATCGCGGTTGCTAATGGGTACAGTAGTTTGACTATAGACAAACTGTTAAAAAAGCATGAAAGAAACAAATTTAAACCATAAACGAAAGACAACGTACAAAATATGTTAATATCAACTAATTACACAAGCGTAATGCCTAAGGTTTTGTCATCTATGTTGAACAATATTGGTTTTAATATCTCGTTCAGAACCAATAATAAATTACAAGCAGAATGAACACTGTTGCACACCACTATATAAAAATTATTCCGATTAGCGCTTTCAAGCTTCACAGCTCATCGTCAGATCGGAAATGAAACAAATAACCTGAAAACAAACCATTCACCCCCACCCCACCCCACCCTGCTCACACACAACAAGTTATAATTCAAATGTCCCTTCCCCACCCCCTGAGCCCTGTCGCTCCATCTGGACAGTTACATATTTTTCTAGCAAATTCCTTGTGTTTCAGTGTTGTGTGTGTGTGTGTGTGTGTGTGTACATTCCTTTTAACCTACCCGTCTTTCTCAACCACACATGTGGATCAGTCACACACCCTTATTTTAAAAACATCCAATAAGTCCTATGCAATTTAATTCTTAGTCTTATCTATCTGTCCTCTATCATTTACTTCTTAATTATGTTATAAAATATTTCTTCATTATCAAATTTAATTTTAGTATTAATTAAATTGTCTAACCTTTTTTCTCTTTCTTTCAATATTTCTAACTCCTCCCTAAGCTTCCTTTCAACTGTGTTATTTACTACTTTTACAGTTTTGTAGTCTTCCAAAGGATTAACAAACTTATGGTTGTCTTCTATGAAATGTCTTGCATATAACGAATTGGTTGTTCTATTACCTTCTCCACGTTTGTGGTCAGACAACCTGCATACGAATTTTCGTCCTGTCTCACCTATGTACACTTTGTTGCAGTCTTTACATTTTAATTTATAAATTCCACTTTTCTGTAATACTGGGATTTTTTCTATATTTTTATTCCTTATCTTATCAAATACCTTTTCACGTTCTTTCTTATTAATTTATTTAACTTATCTACCATTTTTTTCCTTTTCCTATTTATTTTCTACGTACACCAAATCAAAATTATATAATACTAGCGAGTACCCGGCATGTGTTGCAATGCCACTCAAAGAAAGAAAGTGTTTGTGTATATATAATATATAAAGACTTCGTTCGCGTGGTCTTCAATTTAATGCGATAATATATTTAGAACAGAATCTATTCCATTGGGTTGCCATAGTAACCAGATCTAATAAGTTAGTTTTTTAAGACTCCAAAGGACCCCCCAGAGGATCGTATCGAAAAAAAAAACACCTGTCCTATGTTGGTTCTCCCGTTGCGTAAAATATTTGTGCCAAGTTTGGTTGAAATCGGTCCAGTGGTTTAGGAGGAGATGTGGAAGACCCCAAAGCACCCCCAAAAGGACCCCCCGAAGTATCATATCGAAAAAACACATATCCTATGTTGGTTCTCCCGTTGCGTAAAATATTTGTGCCAAGTTTGGTTGAAATCGGTCCAGTGGTTTAGGAGGAGATGTGGAAGACCCCAAAGAACCCCCAAAAGAACCCCATTGAAAAAACACCTATCCTATGTTGGTTCTCCCTTTGCGTAAAATATTTGTGCCAAGTTTGGTTGAAATCGGTCCAGTGGTTTAGGAGGAGATGTGGAAGACCCCAAGAACCCCCCAAAGGATCATATCGAAAAAACACATATCCTATGTTGGTTCTCCCGTTGCGTAAAATATTTGTGCCAAGTTTGGTTGAAATCGGTCCAGTGGTTTAGGAGGAGATGTGGAAGACCCCAAAGGACCCCCCAATGGACCCCGTCGAAAAAACACCTATCCTATGTTGGTTCTCCCGTTGCGTAAAATATTTGTGCCAAGTTTGGTTGAAATCGGTCCAGTGGTTTAGGAAGAGATGTGGAAGACCCCAAAGGACCCCCCAAAGGACCCCATCGAAAAAACACCTACCCTATGTTGGTTCTCCCGTTGCATGAAATATTTGTGCCAAGTTTGGTTGAAATCGGTCCAGTGGTTTAGGAGGAGATGTGGAAGACCCCAAGAACCCCCCAAAGGACCCCATCGAAAAAAATTCATAAACCTTCGCGGGCGTGCGCACAACAACTCACCGAAGTTTCATCGCAATCGGATGAATGGTATAGGAACGCATACGGGACAAAGAAAGAAACAAACATTCATTTTTATAGATATAGATTTCTTCTAACTCTACATAAAAGTACATTCTTAACAATTCTATATGTCTGTCATATAATTCCCTATTATATCTATTGATTAAGCCGTAAAGTGACCTTATTTCTAATTTTATCCACAACTTCTCGCTTTGTTCTTTTACCTTTTAAGCTACTGTGTTCTTATTTTTAATTTTAACTTGCGCGTATTTTGGGATGACATTATTATCCAGACATTGTTTATTAAATCATATTTTACTTAAAACCCTCTTCAATTTAATTTTTAACTTAAGATATTTAAAAACTTTACTTACCTTATTGTTGTTGTTTATTACCTCATTGTTGTTGTCCATTACCTGTCATCAATTGCACATCTTAACAGAAGTTTAATGAAGATAGTTGTGTTAGTGGTTAAAATCACAAGCAGAATGATCACTGTTGCACACCACTATATAAAAATTATTCCGATTAGCGCTTTCAAGAAAGAAAGAAAGAATGAATTAAAAAAGGAACACCTCTCTAAGAATAACTATGAAAAAAGAGTAATAAACCTTACAGAGGTAACTTTCATACAGAAGAAAAAGAAATGTTAGCAAAAGGCTTAAAATACGAGCCGCCACCAGAATTAAATCAAGAAAAAACGATTATTGAATGCAAAAGCATAATACAAAAACTAGGAAATGAAAATGATAAAAAAAATAAAGTGGGAAGTAGGGAATGTAGTAGATAAAATATTTAAGAAAAATTTGTATAATTCAAAAAATTAACAAAAAATCAAATCAACTGTAACTAAACTAAAGAATAAAATAAAAAAGAATGATATTATAGTTACGAAGGCGGACAAAGGAAATACAATGGTACTACTGAGAAAGGACAAATACATAAAGAAAATGAAAGAATTTATAAGTGAAGGACCATATGAAGAAATAAAGTATGATTATACAAGTAAGTACCAGTCAAGGATAAAACAAATGATGAAACAGATAACATTTATAGAAGGAAATAAGAAAAAGTATTTATTGGAAAGTAATCCAACAGCACCAACTTTTAAAAGTCAGGTTAAGATACATAAAGAAGGAAAATCAATTAGACCGATTGTTTCTTTTATTAATGCATCTATTTATAAATTATCAAAGGCAGTTAGCAGAGTACTGAAAGAGAAATATGAATTTGGGACAAAATACAACATATAAAATTGACAGAAAAATTAGAAAATATTAGAATTAATGAAAATACAAAATTGATATCACTGGATGTTAAGGGCATGTTTACCAATATCACAGTAAATAAAGTTATTAAGTTAATAAACGATAATAATATGGGAGAATAGAGGTATAAAAAGCAGTTGATTAAAGTAATTAAAGAATGTGTAAATCAGAACTATTTTAGGTTTACTAACAAGTTTTATATACAGAAAAAAGGATTACCTGTGGGGTCTTCATTATCCCCTATTCTTGCAGAAATATACATGAATGATTTTGAAAAGCAATTAATAAGTTCCACTAAGTATAAAGACAATATTACATTATGGACTAGATACGTTGACGATGTATTAGTAATTTGGGAAGGAAGCATAGAAGTGCATGAGTTTATAAATGAGGTAAATAATAAGGATAAAAACTTACAATTTAAAGAAGAGAAAGGAGGTAAGAAAATAAATTACTTAGATTTAAACATAGAAATTAAAGATAATGAGAAACTACAGTTTGGGATATTTAGGAAAGAATCGTATTCTGATATAATTATACCAAGAGAGTCTTACCACCCTTATAGATATAAAATGATGGCAATCAATTCATTTTGTTATAGAGCTCAGAAGTGTTTAAGAGACCGAATCAAAAGATAGGGAGTTAAAAACGATAAAAAGAATTGTTAGGAATAATAACTATAACACCAACATAGTGGATAAGGTTATGAAAAGGGTTAACATACAAAAAGCTAAAATAGAACCAGAACAAAAGAATTATGCAGGGTCATTGACATACATAGGTTCACATACTAGAAAAATTACAAAATGTTTGAATAAATATGGAGTAGATATAGCTATTAAAAAATGTGAAACGGTATTTGATAAGATAAGGAATAAAAATATAGAAAAAATCCCAGTATTACAGAAAAGCGGAATTTATAAATTAAAATGTAAAGACTGCAACAAAGTGTACCTAGGTGAGACAGGACAAAAATTCGTATGCAGGTTGTCTGACCACAAACGTGGAGAAGGTAATAGAACAACCAATTCGTTATATGCAAGACACTTCATAGAATACAACCATAAGTTTGTTAATCCTTTGGAAGACTACGAAATTGTAAAAGTAGTAAATAACACAGTTGAAAGGAAGCTTAGGGAGGAGTTAGAAATATTGAAAGAAAGAGAAAAAAGGTTAGACAATTTAATTAATATTAAAATTAAATTTGATAATGAAGTAATACTTTATAACATAATTAAGAAGTAAATGATAGAGGACAGATAGATAAGATTAAGAATTAAATTGCATAGGACTTATTGGATGTTTTTAAAATAACGGTGTGTGATTGGCCCACATGTGTGGTTGAGAAAGACGGGTAGGTTAAAAGGAATGTATACACACACACACACACACACACACACACACACACACACACACACACACACACACACACACACACACAACACTGAAACACAAGGAATTTGCTAGAAAAATATGTAACTGTCCAGATGGAGGGACAGGGCTCAGGGGGTAGGGAAAGGGCATTTGAATTATAGCTTGTTGTGTGTGAGCAGGGTGGGGTGCAGTGGGGGTGAAGGGTTTATTTTCAGGTTATTTGTTTCACTTCCGATCTGACGATGAGCTGTGAAGCTTGGAAGCGCTAATCGGAATAATTTTTATATAGTGGTGTGCAACAGTGATCATTCTGCTTGTGATTTTAACCACTAACACAACTATCTTCATTAAACTTCAATAATAAATTACTAAACATTCTAAGACCAAAAAAACACATACCCCCAGAAGAAAAACAGGAATATATAAACTACTATGCAATGATTGCAATAGTTTCTACATTGGACAAACTGGGAGAAGTTTCTTTAAGCGTTTTCGAGAACACACACAAAAAACAAGTAATATTAACAGCATTAAATCTAACTACGCCTGACACCTAACTTTACATAATCACAACTATATGGATTTCAATTCCAACTTAATTCCGTTACATGTATGTAAGAAGGGTCGGTTCATGAATGCCTTGGAGGAGTTCGAAATTTATAGTGCATACGCCGACCCAAGCAGTCGCGATTGTATGTTGAATGATCAACTAAACTTTGCTTCAAACACTTGTACAATACGGCCCTGAAACTGCTTGCCGGCACTAAGATAAGGTAGCGACTGCTCAGCGGCAATTTGAATGTGAACGGGTGCGCACCCTACTTCCGCGCACTGTTTAAATGCAAAAATTTTTGACATTTTATATTATGTAACGACCTCTGTAAGAGTGATAGTTTTATTTTAATCTATATCTGATGATGGAGCATAAGCTGTGAAACGTGTAATGGAAAAATGATAAGAAGTCACAAGGCGGACAATTTAAGGTAATTTAGTTATTAATTTGTACAAGTGACTTGGATACCGCATTCAACGTGAATATTAAATTGCTTTACTGATCTGATCTACGTGGAAGGAAGGTGGAAATTTCTCCAAGGAAGCTGTTTCACGTACTTCTGCTTAGCAATTAGCAAGTTTATTTCACCTTTGTTTACTTGGTTCCCTATCATTTCAATGCTAGAATACTGTTTATTTTTTATTCCTAAAGTTTTAAAATTAGTGCACTACTGTTGCCCCATAAATAGTTCAGCAATTAAGTACATTATTTAAATTTTAACATTAACTCATCAAAGTTAACTTATAAAAATGCTCAATAAAACACACACACACACACACACAAGACTGTTATACAGAAAAAATAAAGAAAGAAGACAAACACAAAACTCTTGAAATATGTTTAACACTTTCGCTAAATGATAACTGTTGTCTCAAACCACTATTGTTCCTTTATGCCATACGTAACAAATAACATTTAAATGTAAATTCTACTAACTGACTGCACATAAACTAGATTGCATCAGCGCTATTAACTGGTAGGTAAAAAACACTTTAGAAATATACTGTGACTTAGAAGTTTACACTTGACACTTTTCAATGTTATGAACAAAACCCTTCTCTTTTATTTTTAATTTTAACTGAACAACTTTCTGTACACTATCCTGACACAGAAAACATACTTACTAAAAGAAAGATATCAATTTATCTAGTAATTGTCCCAGAACCACTACTTTGTATTCTGTATTCAATACATGCCGAGGAAATGCCCCCTCCCTATTTATTATGTTAGAATGAAACCGTGTTTTAGGAATGCAGTCTTTTTGGGGGAAGGGTAATAAGTGCATCTGTATCCTGCATGGAAGCATCTTCTCCAGCCAATGTACATTAGGGTGGAATGAAAAAATAGTTTTATTAATTTCGATATGTAATAGTGATAAAAAGTTGTCTATTGCCTTTGTTAAGACAGCGTTAAAGTATGCTCACAAATATAATATATTTAGAGGTGCTGCAAAAGAGTTGAAAATATGTATTTTTAAGTAGATTTTACGAATTTTGACAAATTTGGTATAGCAAAAAAAAAATTATTTTAAATACCAAATGCCTGTTTTAAAGGTTGAAATTATACACATAAACTACTCTGTAGTAGATAATTACAGTATTATACTGCAAAACTTTAATATTTATGCTACTAAATCTTGCATCTTTTAAAATATTTTTTTTTAATTTTAACAATATTTTGCAATAGTAAGGATTCACCTTACTTTTTAATTAAAAACATAGCAAAACATTCTTTAGTTCTGTAAACCAGTAGCCAGAAGCAGAACAGTAGGTGGATTGAAGTGACCTTGAGCTAGGCATATTGTTGGCTGGCTGTAGGGTGGTGGGACGGGGGAGAGAAGCCTGTTGCAACTTGTCTCTGTCAGTCAGTCCAGACCAAGCGTTTGAGTAGCAAGTGTTTTTATGCTGTTGTTTACTGGTTTTGTTTTGTATTATGAATGTGTTAGCTTGAATATCAGTATAATAGTTTATTAGTTAATACTTGGTTATTAGTGCGATGGCAGTGTCAAAACCAGTTCAGACTAGACAAAAGTTAGAATGTCCAATTTTTGGACACCCTAAACAATTAAGTGAGTTAAGTTTGCCAACTTACTATGACATTATGAAATATTACATTTATATTCGACATGAGCTGAAACCAGATGCAACATCAAAAGAACCAACGATGAGTGAGATATTAGATATTCTTATTAAGAAAGTTGAAACTATTTGGTCGAAAGCATCAATTCCTGTAGTGTCTCGCACTCGCATGTTGCAAATGGGAAAAACCTATCATGATAAATACAGAAATATTTTAAGATCAAAAGGTAGAAAAGGTACAGAAAATATGAGTCAATCGTAGCATCGTTTTTTAAATGAAAGCAAACGTCTTTTATATGTGGCAGGTTGTAAGTGCAAAGAATTTTCTGAATGTAAGTGCGAAAAAGAAAAAAAAAAAGTTCCTAAACTTGCACAATATGTTTTACTTGACCAGAGAACATTGAGAAAAATGAGTATAAGTAGAGTTGATAAAGTTGTTTCAAAGGTTTTAACACAAAGAGAAGAGAGGAAGCAGAAGGTAACACAGCAACAGCAACAGTTAAAGTACAATTTAACAATTAGTAGTTAAGGCTACTAGTTAAGTCCCCAAGCTCAACTTTCATTTTGAAGATTTCATTGATATGATTAAGTGGACGGATATAACAATCACAGAGCCCCCAATGACAAAACACATAACTGATGAGGAATTAAAAAAGTATATAAGTGAAGCAAGAGAACCTAGTTGCCAGATGCAATCTATAGATTTCCCTCGTTTTCCCTGTCACACACAAGCGGCAGAAAGAGTTATAAAGCTTGTGACAGAGTCATCACTAAGTGTCTGTGGTCCTGAAGCAAGAGATGGCTTTGTTAAAGCAAAAATTGCTTCGCAAAAGATGATGCCAAACTTTGAGACCAAAAAACATTTTATCCAAGTCTCAAGAAAAGTTGAAAATCAAAGAAATGTGAAACTAATGAGCTAATGGAATATTATTATTATTATTTTTTAATGTTTACTTTGTTTCAATGACACTGGTTATTAATTATGTCATTACCTTTGTTCTTTTTTCTTCAATTATAGTGAGTTGGTAACTGTTCATGCTGAATGTTTAAGTTTAATCCCTTTCTAAAACCTCTTTATAAAGCAAAACACCCGAAACAATCGATAAGTTTATTATTATTATTATTATTATTATTATTAATCAGTTATTTTAAGTAGTTTTAGATACTATTATTTTAAAAACTGTGTTTAAACAACAATTTGAAAGTAAAAAAGTAATTATAATAGATCAATTCAAATTGGATTTTACATTTTGATTTTTAGGTAAAAAGCCCGTTTATTTAACTTTTGCGGAAAATCAAGGTATAAATTTAGAGCAACCAAACTTCATATCATTGTTGTTATAGTAAAGAAGCATCTATTGAGTGCTATTAAAAACAATATTTGATAAAAAATATATAAAACTAAAGTAGAGAAAAAATTTATAATTTTATGTTAAATTTGGATTTTTTGTAAAAAACCCTTATTTTTAAGGCTTTTGCGGCACCTCAAGATATAAATATAGGACAACAAAACTTCGTAGTGTTATTGTTGACATAAAAAAGCAACTTTTAAATGCTATTAGAAAGTTATTTGCTGAAAAAAAATGTTGCCCTATACTTTCATTCCACTCTACTGTACATTCACCCAGCTTCACATGCTGGTTATATGAAATCTCATTGTGCCCAACTTTGCCCTGACACAACTCCTAGCAAATACTGATGTCTCAACTACTCTGATTCCTAATTTCAAGGGAGGATCCACACCAGTAATCTTTAAATATTTCTCCTAGCCAGTTTCCAAATACTTTTATGCCACCTCAGCTGTTTTGATTATCCCAGCTGTCTGTCTACATTTATCTATGTACATCTCTGTCTACCTTCATATACTGTCTAATATAAATGCCTCTTCTCTTTCATTCCAGTGTTTCTAACCTATCACTCATTATCAGCCTTCAATTTATAACATAATTAATTTATAAAATAATTCAAAACATAATATAAATATCTTTAAGTAATTACTTCCACCTTTACATTCACTTTTCTCAAAGAGATTTCACACTACCTTAGTTCATATAGTGGAAACTACTTTATTAAACTCTATGATAAAGGCTAATGTGAAACTTCTCAACCTAAATAATAATAACATTTTGAAAGCTACTTTTTTTTAATCAGTCTACTAAGTTACATAATGATAGGAGTGTATGCACATACCAAATAGACATACCTATAAAAAGTTCATAAGGCTCCCACAAAAACTTAGTTTAAAAATGAAGTAACTAGAGACTGAGCCTGGAACTACCTTAACCTAAGAAGAGTTCTTCATTAATATAGTAACCCACCATGCAGTATTTACAATTAAAAGTACCTCTGCAATAACTAGAAAAAAACACAGTCACTAATAAATAATTTAATATTGAGTATTTAATATTGAGTTGCACAGCCATAGATTCTAAATGCTACAAAATTCTAACTGATTTTCTTTAGGCAACTATAAAAATGTTGTTCATGTATTATATATAGGCTGCAGTATAGAATTATTTATCCACAATTCTCTCAGCTGCCTCACAGAAGATACCAAAAAATATTTTACATTCACATATTTTTATACTGTAGCAAAGGTATGTCAGATATTGTTATCCTGTCCCTTACCGTTTCTCCCTTCAAAGAACATGCCACCATGAAATTTATAACTGGAAGTTAGATTATACTACACACCTAAACACCTTCCTAATTAAAATAAATTCCTGTGTGTAATAAAACAAAACTATCCATAAATGGCTGTCCACATACAGTTAATGTACAGACTTCTCAATTCACAGTTTTGCGAATGATGAGACAATCAATAATAAGATTGTTTTGTAAT
The DNA here is from genome assembly GCA_034769895.1 of Magicicada septendecula. Taxonomy (NCBI): domain Eukaryota; kingdom Metazoa; phylum Arthropoda; class Insecta; order Hemiptera; family Cicadidae; genus Magicicada; species Magicicada septendecula. The sequence goes on from CM068367.1 coordinate 1,154,390,010, forward strand.
TGAAGTACAGATTGTGAATGTTTAGAATAAATGGAAAAAGCAGCTTCACAACTTCAAAATTAAATTCTTGGATTTTGTTGTCCATGATGTGTCCAAGTATCCTAATGATTTACAAACACTATTTTGTCACGTATCACTAGTAGGCTATTTTAAATAAAATTTTTTTTAAATAACAGACACAAAGTCACATATACTACTTAAACACATATACACAGTTATTTTTCAAACAATGGCACCATCTCGAAAAACAGAACTGAGGCAGTGCTCCTAGCACCAGTCTCTGATAAAGCTCGCAATGAGCTAAAGCTGGCTCACGAAATAAGGTAAAAATGTTTTAAATTTTTAATTAAAATGCTAGTATTCTTCATTGAAGCAATGTTTGTCATTCAAAATTCAGACTAAACAATGCAGACTATGTTGAAATAATGCAGACTAAACATTTTTTGAAGAGGCTAAGAAACACGCCAGCAATAAACCGGCTGTTTTCTAATGTAATTTTGGCAAAAATGTACATGCCTATATTGTAAGAAGCACAAGGAAATCATTTGGAATGGTGTAACAAGGTTAAGCATACACAAAGTTTTGAAAAAAAAACAATAATACTTTTGAGTTTTATGAAGAACATAAAATCAATAGTCATTAATAAGAATTAACAAATAATATACATGTCCTCAAGCAACTGTCCTGCTTGTCCTCAATATTGTTATCCTGTCCTGCTGTATTTTCAGGTATCAGACTGGACAATTTCGTAGCAATTAACTTTTCTTAATTTATTTTCTACAACATTTGGTATTAACAGAATATGAAACACTTCTGTCATGTGAATGGCAACAGAGCTGTGTAAAAGATATGAAGAACTCTAATGCAAATAATAAATCTCAGTCATGTCTTGTGATGAGGAGTTTTATAATTCTGCCAAAAATTACAAAATGGCATAAAATTTTTTCACCTACCATAAAGATGTTGCTGTGGCATTAGTTTCTTTGGATACAAAGTAAATAACTATTAAAACAGCCATAAGTTGTGAAGGTAAGTCTCTACTATTATCTTGAAAGATGTTGAATTCAGAATATTGCTATTCAGTTTGAAAGAAAAATAATGATTGAGTATTTTATGGTAGTAATGATGAAAGTTAATGGAATCATAATAAAAGTATATACAGAAACCTTTACTTAAATTGGGAAAACAATACAGTGTCAATAACTAATAATATATCCAGTGATGGTTTACATGTATGGCTAAAAATAAAAAGGGGTGAGGGAGGCACAGAGTTTACTATAGAAAAGTGTATATATGTACATAATGTTCAAATACATGAAGCATTTACTAATATTTATACTATTTGAAGTACCATCACAGACATCTTTTACAACCTACCGCTTCATTTCAAAAGTATGCCATCTCTTCACCTCCTCGATACTGTTGTGAAATATTTTCATTATTCTTCTATTTTATGTAAACGCAGAAAAAATAACCTTAGCTAACAATCAAAACAAATGTCAGTCAATTCACAGAGTCCTCTAAAATTATACGATCTTTTTCTTTACAAAATGGTATATACAATACTTCAACCAACACTCAACACACAATTTTATAAAGAGTACATGTAAGAAAAAAGATTTTGTTATTAATCTGCAATAAGATCTAAAAATTCCACTAACTCCTTGGAAAAAGAATTAATATAATAATTTAATAACCACCACGGTATCTCTAATTGCCAAAAAATTTGCAAAACTATGTCACTTATATACTTTTTGTTCAGCATCATTAGGTCTAATTTAGGTAAATTAATATGTACTGTGGGATAAATAAACACTGAATGGATATGACTGCAGAAATAAGTACTAATACTGAAATTTCCTATGTTGATATAATTTTAAATACTACTAACTAAAAATTAGCCAAATCAATGTAATAAGGTTAGTTAAAATAGACATAAATTAATTACATTTTTATTAGTAATCGCGTGTGTCTTATAATCTAATGCGTTCAATTCGTCCAACAGGTTGTTGATGCGCTGACGATCTCCTTTACTTCGACCATTTATTACGCTACTAAACTGCGAAACAAAATAATCTAAACTACTATCCATTTCTAACCTACTCGGACAATAAACTTATACCACGTTCCATACGTACTATAGAGACGCTATAGAGATGTGTCACTTTAATGAATCACATTAATCGAATCATTTTGGTGAACGGCTCATCGAATTGATCTTTTAAAAAATGAGTCGATTAGTAATACAATCACTGCGAACTGTCTGTGGTAGTTCATATAATTTCTTATAAGCGGCTTTTAAAATCAATCTCGATCATTTCGATCAGTTGGTGATTCGATCGGTACTGTCCCGTGATTCGTACCCGCAGTCATTTTCAATATTTCGATTACCGTATGCGATTTGTGGCTTCGATATGTAGTGAATATCGCACGTAATTTCATTAGGAGAAAGTATAACGTCGGGACGACATTATAATATCGGGAACCTGGTTAATTGGCTCAGGTCAATTAAACAGGCTGCCATAATATTCAGAAACTCATAACTATCTGAAATATAAACAAACACTAAATAGGATCCCGTGAATTGAGGAATTTTTGACTGGGGTTTGTAGATTTATTCACTCACCTTTTTGGACCATGACATCTCTTTATTGCATACTGTTTTAGCATCATAGAAGAAAATTAGTAATGTGTATACTAATGATAAAAATATTTGCGCATTTTGTACAATTGTAATTAGTGTAAGTCATGGGTGAACATAGCTTGTACTGTCCTCGGATCCCAGTGTGTGTTCCTGTATATGATATTAAAAATAATAATCTTTACTTTGTGCCATCTGAAGAATTGGCTTATTTAACTTTAGCGTGTTATACTCATTAAACTTAACACATCTTATTACTTATCATGAAATTACAATTTTATGGTAATTAGGTCAGTCTTTTGTGTTTTACTTTACTCTTATGTTGTTATTTAAGTGTCTTTCATATATTAGTTAAAGTTAAGTTCTGAACCACAGAAGTAGAACTTCCGTGTCACCTGTGTGTAACATATCCTCGGCGAATCGGGGCTTCTATCTGTCGTGCAGGGTGTCTGGGTGATCTTCCGTCTATCGTGTGTTGGTGAAGTTTGGTGTCATTCTTAAAGATGAGTAGTCTGTCTCTTCTGTAGGTTCTTGTGGTCTGTTTCTTTGTGTTAACTTTCACTAGTGTTCACATTGTTGTACCGCACATATTGCTTATGGTTAACAGTTACATTCTAGAAGTTTAACACCACATTTAGGTGATGTTATTTATTTATAAAGATGTCATCGCCGCACACTCAAGTCATTCACATCATCCGGTAATTACGTAAGTTTTACTTAGTCTACATGTTTAATATTTTCTAGCGGTCTACATAATGTGCTGTACGCTGTATCACCAGGGGAGTCTCTGATTCAACTGGACTAACTAACTATAGAGGTAATAGGGCTGTCCGTGCGCGGGTAGTTTCTCAGCGCGAAAAGTAGTTCTTAATTATTATTAATTACCTGTATTTTCCTTTAATTTGCTTACAATCTAATTACATCACTCTATACTTTTATTATTCTTTTTATGTAACGCGAGGTCGTTATGGATTTATTGAGTTTCTTAAATCTAATTTTATTAACTGATACATCGGCAAATCGGCATGTTACTACCGGTTTGTGGCATAGATAAAGGGTTCTTTAGTACCTTATTAAATTATTTTAGTATTATAATTTTTTGTTTAATTTTATTGTGGGATTTAGGCATATTAAATCGTCACAAAAGAACTGTACAGATTTTAATTTCGTATTATGCAAAAAAATTGGCTGGCGATTGCAATTGGTTTAGTTTGTCATTTTTTTTTACGGAAAATGCATCAGTAATATATCACCGGCGCGTGCCTATTTTAGTTAAGTACAGTTGATGTTAGGTTAACTTGAACATTGAATTACACATGGAAAACCGATACGTCTGTAATGTAAAACTCGTTTTTTTTTGCGGAAACCACGAAAAACCCCAACTCGAAGTAATGTGAGGTGCCCAAAGGGTTTTAAGTATGATAAAGTTTTGATTTTACTTCCATGTTCCATAAGGAAATGGAAGTATGGTCATGGCGAAAAAGTCGTGTTCGAGATAACGACTGATTCTGATTGTACTACCCTTAAAACATGAAGGAAAGTCATTTTCCAAAAATTGTCTGAGTGTCTATCTGTCTATCTATCTGTGTGTAGAATTTTTTCTATGGCAAACGGTAACAGCCGGAAGTTCAAACAGAATCAAATAATTTTTTGCATATAGCCCTGAATTGTAGAGTACTCACGGCGTATTGTTTATGGTGAAGATCAGTTAAGGGAAAGGGGTAGTTTACCTACAACGTTTTATGTTTTAACAAGTGTAATTTTTTCTATTACGAACGATAACTGCCGCATATTCAAACAGAATCAAATAAATTTACGCATACGTCACTGAATTGTATAGGACTCAAGGTCTGTTGATTTTGGTGAAGATCGGTTAAGAGAAAGGGGTAGTTTACCGGCAACGTTTTATGTTTTAACAAGGGTAATTTTATCTATGACGAACGATAACAGCCGTACATTCAAACTGAATCAATAATTTTTTGCATATATCCCTGAATTGCAGAGAACACAAGGCCTTTTGATTTTGGTGAAGATCGGTTAAGGGAAAGGGGTAGTTTACCTGCAACATTTTATGTTTTAACAAGAGTAATTTTTTCATGACCAACGATAACTGCAGTAAATTCAAACGGAATCAAATAATTTTTTACATATGTACCTGAGTTGTTGAGCACTCAAGACCTATTAATTTTGGTGTAGATCGGTTACAGGGAAAGGGTAGTTTACCAGCAACGTTTTATGTTTTAACAAGAGTAAAGTACTTAATTTTGATAAATACTATCCTGATAAGAAGATCATAATAATCCACTATAGAAACGTAGATGAAATATCTATAAATGAAGAGGCTAGTTGGACGCTGTGAGGGTAATTTTCTATAAATGAAAATGATAGTTGAAGGGGTGGGGATAATTTTTATTTATGTCATGTGTACTACGTTATCGGCAATAAAGAAGTAGTTTGTTGTTAAAATTCCTTCCTGGGCTGTTTGGGCTTGATCCAATGTTTTCTACAAAAGCAGACGTTTCTGCAGTGCTATCGACTGCCATCATCAGTAAAAATTGAGTGCACTATCGTGAGGTGGTATACGTTAGTGATCACAGTACTGTGGTTAAGGCTGAAGAAAGAAGTAGTTTCTATAGAAATATTTCATTTCGAAAGGTATTTTAAATATAAATCTTAGAACATGGAAGTCATGTATGGTTCTCCATACCGATATTTTTTTATCCTATAAGTGTCGTCAGGGGCGGATCCAGAAATTTGCTCAGGGGGGGGGGACATTCTGGCAGTTTTGGGCCCCTCCTCTCCAGGGGGGGAGGTGTTGTTAGAAAAAATCTTATTATCAAAGTGTCTGTTGAATCAAACGATATAAAAATTAATATAAATAAATAAATAATTAAATATATTAATTGTAACGATGTACTGACGACGTCCGTCTTCGTTTAAGCCCCGCGATGGAAGCCAATCTGTAACGAGTAAACTGGTGTGTCTGTGTAAAGACGTGTACATGGTTTTTTATGTATTAGTGTGGTTTGTTCGTCTCACACCTTGTCGCTACATCAATGGTTGCTGCTAACGAAGTCCGTAGCGTTGTCACAATTATCAGTACAACCTAGTGGAAACCTTACCTGTAATTTCATAGGAGTTTGTGAATCCCGGGTGGCGCCAAATTGTTTGTTGAAAACAATTAAATTTATGAAATAATATGTTAAAAAGGTGTTTTCAGCGATGACGGCCGGAGCATTCGAATCGGTTCCCGCCTTTGTACAGCTTGCAGTATCGCACAGGTAGCGAAAGCGCTAGTTGTCAATCTGTAAGTTCGCTAACACACACATATTTAGTACAATTTCCTATGAAATAAAACAATGGTTACACTCTGTACGGTTTCTTTAATGGTTGTTTGGTAATTATGCTATTTGACAATAATATTATTATTTAGTATTTAATAAATTTGCTCCGACATTAAACATGAAATGCTTTATCTCAAGTTGACGAAATCGGTATTGAAACGAGTTACTTGAAGCAGTAATGGCTACTGTTTGTATTTTATACGTAAACTCGTTCAAAATCTGGAGTCCTTTTGATTACAAAGAAAACATTAAATATGACTACCATAAAAAAGTACACTACCTTACATTATTCGTACTTAAATAATATAAAGTGTGGCTACAATTTGTTCTGCAGTGTAGTAATATGTGTTTCAAAAGTTCGCAATCTAGTGCGAGGTTATTTTTTAGTTAACAAGTTTTTCTATGTAAGTTTATTTTATTTAATCCTTGAAAGAAATTATTTTCAATTCATGGTGAGAGTTTGTATAGATTCGAGAAATATTTAAAGTGCTTTTATTCCTGGAATTTGGGTATTTAAATGATACTTATCAGTTCAGAAGGTTTGTGATAGATCGTTGTTCATTGGAAATGGAAAATTCATCAATTTTGAGTGACTTAGGCTGTTGGCGTCCTTTTCATATTAGTCTTGGGAATTTCTGCTTTTAATTTTCGTTTAAATTGTTCCTGGACATCAGTTAAATGTTATTACTCTTCATCGCCATCTCACTGGTATATGTTTTTGACTTTTGACTAGTTTTTTAACATTTTAAAGTAAAATTTATGTCATACAAAATCTTGCGTCCCTGCTACATAAGCGTCATTATACAAGTGCTGAAAATTAGTAACCAACGGCCCATTTCTATGGTAACCTGAACCCTTTGATTGGCTAAGGCATGGTTTATTACCATTACCATTGTTATCATATTTGAATTTTTATTCAAAATTACTATATATTTTCTGATTGATTTTGTTCCTCTATCTTCCTTCCTGAGTATTAAATATTATTACTACTGTTTGTCTTTCCTTTCAAAGATTAAAATAATACCTCATAAGGTTGTATTCTATTAGATATTAACTTTTGTCTAATTATGTTAACATTTGTTAATGACATATTTCTTTTAATTTAAGTTCTTATTGTAACATTTTTCTTTTAAAATGATTTACACATTATTCTTGGCTAGTTACTCACCTTAGATTTGTTAATTTTCTTGTGGATTTTATACAATTTGCAATTATTTGTTTTGACAATTAGGCATTTCAGAGGCACTAGTAGCCATTGACCATATTTACTGAATTTATACAAATGATTTCTCATTTTATTCTAATGTGTTTTGTTTTGTTTATTATCCCATTTGTATGGTTCTGTTATTTTCTACATTAATTGATTTTCTAGTATAATTAGATTTGTATTGTCTTAACTTCTTAATTATCTATTTTGCCTTTGTTAACAATATGGCTACCACTCCCTATTCTTCATCAATTAAAAACATAACATCTAGGCATATGCTCTGTACAATTTCTTCAGTCATATCCTATTCATAATTATAATTACACAATTATTTAACAATTATTAAATAAAGTTTGTTTACAACTCATTTCATTAATTACTATTTTTTGGGTGTTAATTAACATCACACCTTTTGAATTTACTTAATTGGGTTTCCCTTACAATCTGGGGTGTTTATTTATTACATTATTAACTTCTTATTCCCTAATTAAACTCTACTTTCAATAGTTGTCTTGATTAATCATCTCTTCTTTCACAGCACTAACACTTAACTAAAAATGAACTTTTTCATGTGAAAACTTACTGATTTTATTGGACGCGTTTCGGCTTACGTATCCGCCTTCTTCAGCTTTGGTAACATATCCGCCTTCTTCAGCTTTGGTAACAGACTGCCAGCATTTTGTAACAGTTGTGTGGAAGGTGAAGTGGGGGTGGTGTGTGGAGGAAGGGGATTGGCGCAGGGATTCAACTTACTGTTTGTTTTCTGTATAATTGTGTCAAAAAGTGTATGTGATTTATATTGTAATTGATCGTTGAGTATGTTGTTTGGTTGTGTTGTGTGGTGTTTATATATTTCGTATTGTTCAGTTGTGTTGAGTTTTCGACCTTTGGGTATGTAATGTAAAATTTCAAGATTAGTGTCTCTGTTGGTGTAACTGTGGTTTTCTGTGTGTATGTGTGTGGCAAATGCTGTAGGTGTTTACAAATTAAATTGTAATGACTGCAATAGTTTCTACATAGGCCAGACGGGAAGATCTTTTTCATCCCGTTATTCTGAACACTTAAAAGCTTTAACCAACAACAATATACATTCCGGCATTTGCCACACACATACACACAGAAAACCACAGTTACACCAACATAGACACTAATCTTGAAATTTTACATTACATACCCAAAGGTCGAAAACTCAACACAACTGAACAATACGAAATATATAAACACCACACAACACAACCAAACAACATACTCAACGATCAATTACAATATAAATCACATACACTTTTTGACACAATTATACAGAAAACAAACAGTAAGTTGAATCCCCGCGCCAATCCCCTTCCTCCACACACCACCCCCACTTAACCTTCCACACAACCGTTACAAAATGCTGGCAGTCTGTTACCAAAGCTGAAGAAGGCGGATATGTTACCAAAGCTGAAGAAGGCGGATACGTAAGCCGAAACGCGTCCAATAAAATCAGTAAGTTTTCACATGAAAAAGTTCATTTTTAGTTAAGTCTACTTTCAATCCATGTTAACACTAGCTGTTTATCTTTTCATAGGATCCTCCCCTTTAATCACAATTTTTTACAATTAAACTTACTTCTCTTAAAAATCCTTTCTTAATTAACAATGTCATCATCACTTTCCAATGTTCATTTCATATTACGGATTGTTTACATTTAATCTATATATATATAAAAGAGAAATACCACTGACTCACTGACTGATTCATCACGAAATCTCCGAAACTATAACACCTAGAAACTTGAAATTTGGCATGTAGGTTCCTTATGTGATGTAGGTATCCAATAAGAAGGGATTTTTGGAAATTCGACCTTTAAAGGGGGGAAAAGGGGGGAAGTTTGCCTCACTGACTGACATAGAATCAATGTAGAGCAAAAACTACTGAATGGATATCAATGAAACTTTGAACATAGCTTCATCATAGGTCTTAGGTGCTCACTAAGAAACGGTTTTAAAAACTTTCACTCCTAAGGGGCAAACCCCCCCCCCATTGTATGTACGTATGTATGTTCCACATCTCCTCCTAAACCACTGGACCGATTTCAACCAAACTTGGCACAAATATTTTACGCAACGGGAGAACCAACATAGGAGAGGTGTTTTTTCGATGGGGTCCTTTGGGGGGTTCTTTGGGGTCTTCCACATCTCCTCCTAAACCACTGGACAGATTTCAACCAAACTTGGCACAAATATTTTACGCGACGGGAGAAACAACATAGGATAGGTGTTTTCTTCGATGGGGTCATTGGGGTCTTCCACATCTCCTCCTAAACCACTGGACCGATTTCAACCAAACTTACACAAATATTTTACGCAACGGGAGAACCAACATAGGAAAGGTAGGATAGGTGTTTTTCGATACGATCCTTCGGGGGGTCCTTTGGGGTCTTCCACATCTCCTCCTAAACCACTGGACCGATTTCAACCAAACTTGGCACAAATATTTTACGCAACGGGAGAACCAACATAGGATAAGTGTTTTTTCGATACGATCCTTTGGGGGGTCCTTTAGGTCTTAAAAAACTATTAGATCTGGTTACCATGGCAACCCAATAGAATAGATTCTGGTTACCATAGCATCGGTGGAAGTCTCCCGCGTAGGAAATAGCGCAGGAGTCATCCGACGGGCCTTCCCCGGAGTTCATCCACGGAACCCGGGGAGTCTTAGGTCGGATCCTGCGAAAGACGGCGGGGCCAGAGTCCACGGTTTTTATAAATAAAGATATAGGTTATGATATCAAAGGTGGCGTATGCATCTTAAGAAACTTCTTAATAGTGTGTGAGTTCAGAGTTGTTTCAGTTTGAATTTAAAAGTGGATTAGTTAAGATCGAAGTAAGTTATAAGCGAGTATAAAAAACAAAGTTTTGGTAGCGAATGTATTCAGATCATAATGTTCAGACAATATAAATGCACTTGCTTCAGTTTGAATTTAAAAATTGATAAGCTGAAATCTATAGAGGTATTGTATTGTTAGAATAAGTTTAGGAGACACTAATTTAACAAATGCCTTATTTCAACATTAACACAATGAATTATAAAATGACAGTTAAATACGCAGCGCGTGCAAGTACTGTAGACATTTTATTGAAAACTAATTTAGCTGTTCGCCCTCTCCCAGAGTTAGAAATCGAGCAGGAGCATCACGCGCAACAGAATTCTTCTCTAGATATAAGAATACAGTTTATGACATGTTCTTAAACAGGTGCGCTACAGAGTATTCCTCCAGTGAGAATGCAAACGTAACAATATAAGGAAGATTATACAATATACAAGTAGTATAACGTTAGAACAAGAATAGGTGCCTATGAGCCTATGAATAAATTATGAACCCGAGCAACGCTGGGTAAATCGGCTAGATATAGATATCTATATAAGCCAAATACCTTTGACTAACTCACTGATCATGATATCTCTGAAACCACTGAATGGATATCAATGAAACTTTGAACATAGCTTCATCATAGGTCTTAGGTGCTCACTAAGAAACGGTTTTAAAAACTTTCACTCCTAAGGGGCAAAAAACCAAATACTGATATTTATCGCGGGAATTGCATACTTTGTAAATGAAGTGGTTGACATCTCAGTTTACTGGAAACCCCGAATACATTTAGTCCTGCGTTTTTAATCATTGTTTTAAATTGAAAAAACTTCGTTGTTTGCAGGTTCTTATAGTCGAGAAAATTTTGAAGTTCAATTAATTAATACATGTATGTCCTTTTTTTCTCGGAAACGGCTCTAACGATTTTCTTGAAATAAATAATAAATATCTGTTGCTATGAATGTAAATAAACAAACTAAGAGTTGAAACTCCGTAGCGAAGCACGGGTATTTTGCTAATATTATCATAAACCACATATTTTTAATTACTAGTTTGGTTCACTTTTAATCACATTATTTTTAATTATTATTTGATTCACCATTAATCAATTATTGTTTATTATTGATTATTAAGCGTTTTATTGCCATAAATATGGTTTCTAACTATTTTGGGGTTTCACTCTTTCACTATTGCACTCTTTAACTGTTCACATTAAGTGTTTCTTAGTGGGTAATCCCTATAATTATTTCTCTTTGTCCCTTTCTCATTATTTCTTTCTTTACAAATATTATACATAGTATTACTAAGGTTACATTTCTATAGAGTTTTATTACATCTAACTCTAATTCTTGGGTTAGTGTACTTTTCTTTTTATTATATTACTTTACTGGGTTTTGGTTAAAACAGTTACATTAATTATTTAATTGAGAATAATATTTATTTCTGGTATTGGATAATCATTGGCTTTATTCCCAACATTATACTTGAGTGTACCATTTCTCCATTACATATTTTATATTATTGGTTTGTTTCTTATCCCTTGGTTTCACTTTAGTTTCATTTTCATTTTTCTTCTTCTTCTCCTTCAATTTCCATTGGTTTCATTTTAGTTTGGTTCTCCCTTTCTCGTTTGGGTTTTATTTCATTTGGTTGTATGGATTCATTCACTTCCTTCAATTGACTTGATTCTTATTTGGTTTCGGTTTTTTCCCTTCTTCTTTGTTTTCCTGTTTTTTTGGTCAATCACTTGGGTTAGGTCATGTCGTTGTTTGTCGTGTCATTGTCTTTACATTTTATTTTTATTATATATTTTATTTTTTATGAAGTATATTTATATTTAGTATCATCTTTTTCATTACTGGTGTTGGGGTGGCTTATTTGTGTTGTAACATAATGCCTCTCCTTCAAAATTGATCATTTTAATAAAACACTAACATAGTTTTTTATGAAATTATCAGTTATATATTATTTTTTCCTTTTCTTTCTCGTTTGTTTCTTCATACTTATTTCTCTTCTTACTTGATTCATTCCATTTTATTTGGATCTGTTTTTATTTATTTCCATTAGTGTGTTCTCCCTTTTATACAATTTTTTCCCCAACTTTTTAGTAGCTGGTTTCTTCCATTACTACTCATTTTTTCTGAGACCAGAGGAACATCATCTCTGCTCAGTTTATTTTGATTGCTGGATTTTTCAACAGTCAATCTTAAATACCTTTTTTGTCAACTTGTGACTTAAATTAATAATAATAATATATTTTGGGATTGTCCACCTTGTGGTTTGTTTTTAGATCACTTTGGCCTTTTACTCATTCTTCATTCGGCTGTACCTTTGCTATATACTGTCATCTACTCATACAGTTGATTGTTTTTTATTTATTCATATCTAACCTTTCGTTAGTTTGTTTTTCTATTCTTATTGTGATCATTTTAATTATCTTAGACATCTTTATTCTTTTTCTTGGTTGTTTAGCGATATTCTGCTTTAGCCATTTTTTGTATATTTGTTTTATGCATAACTTCTCTTTTTCCTTGTACCAGTTCAGATTTTTTTTTGTTCTTTGAATACTTTAAATTCATTATAATTTCAGGTATTTATCTTAGCAGTTTTTGCTTGGTTTTATTTTTGTTCATTTTATTTTGTTTTAAATATTATTTTTGATAATTTTTTGTAAGTTAGTTTTTCTTACTTTATAGGAATTTTTGTAACTGATTCCTTTTTTGGTACTTTTTATTTAAATATTGTCGTAAGTTTGTGGTTCTTACTTCTTTATAGGAATTTTTGTAACTTATTCACTTATTATAATTTTTTATTTTATACTTCATATGTCAACTTTATTTGATTGTAAGTTGATCTTACTTTGTAGTAATTTTTGTAACTTATTCCTTTGTTTTTATATTTTTATTTCTTTATTTATTTGTTTTTCATTCCTCATATGTCATTGAAATAATGTAGCAAGTTGCTCTTACAGACTTTTTGAATTTTGAAATTTGTTTATTTTATTTATTGTAATTTATTTTTCTTCATAAAACTTTTTTATAGAAGCTTGATTGTAAACTCCTTTTATCTTTTTTGTGGTTATATTACTTATTTGGTAAGTATTGTTACCATTATTTTTGGTGATGGCATAGGGACCTGTGTACAGTAATAACAATTTCTTTGCTATGCCTTCCAGTGTACTTGGCAGTTCACGGTTTTTTATTAATATCTTTTCTCCCTCTTTATATTTAATTATTTTGGGCTGGTTTTTAGCATATTTGGCTTTTTGTTTCTCAATTTTCTCCATAATTCGGCTGTACCATTTGTTTTTATCATACGGGTCTTCTGGGTTTTTTGGGTATTCTATTATTTCTTGTATCTCTCTATTTGGTTTCCTCTTGAACATCATTAAATATGGGGTATTCTCAGTAAACTGGTGATAGCTGATATTTAAAAATACTTCGGTTGAAGCTAAATATTTCTGCCATTCTTTTTGGTTATCATGACAATAAGTTCTTAAAATACGTCCCACCTCTCTTAACATTCTTTCTGCTGGATTACTACTAGGGTGGTATATGGAAGTTTTATATGTTTTGATGTTCAATTTCATTAATTCGTCTCTCCACTTTTTCCCTTTAAATTGTGTCCCGTGGTCGGTTATAATCATGTATGGTTTTCCAATTTCTGTAATGTATTTATTTTTTATAATGTCTAATATTTTATTTGTTGTGGCTCTGTTTATAGCGTATAGTTTGGTGTACTTGGTGTAATGGTCTAGTATAATTATGATGAACTTGTATCCATGCCTTCCTCCGCTACGTGGGAATGGTCCACATATGTCGAGGAACACCTTTTCCAGTTTGGCGTTTGAAGTGATGGGTACCATTGTTCCATCCTTCCTATCGTTATTTGTTTTGACCATCTGACATAACGTGCAGGTTTTTATATTTTTATTGGCCTTTCTTGTGATACTTTTAATGAACAAATCTTCCTCTAATGCTTTTATTATTTTGAGTGTTCCCATGTGCCCATATCTTACATGGTAATCTTTAATTATCTGATTTTCTAATGAATGAGGAATTACTAGTTTCCATGTGTCTTGGTTCTTTTTTGTTTTTATGAATAATATGTCTTAGTATATACAGTAAAATTTATTTATAATTTCTTCAGATTCCAACAGTCTTTTTCATATGTTTAAGATTTTGGTATCTTGCTTTTGTTGTAACACTATTTCGCTTACTATATCTTCCAGGTCCTTCCTATCTTTCAATATGTAATACACTTTTGCGATCTTCCCCTTTTCTCCTTCAAATGTTTGATTTTCTACATTTATTCTGGATAATTTTTATAAATTTATTTATTATGGTTTATTAGTTCTCATTTAATTCATCTTAGTCACTGAGTCATTCCTTGTTTTGGGTGATTATTAATTGGTTTAATTAATTTACTGCTCCTTCCTCTCCGTTGGTTTGCTTGGTTGGTAATTCGAAGATCAGTCCCTTTTCTTGGTGTGTGGTATCTTCGCTTAGTTTACCCATGGTCCATCAATTCCTCTGCACTTGTCGTTCGGATAACCTCAGTGCGTAGAACTATTTTCGTTCTTGTGAAATAGGTATTTTCTATCTTGTACCATAATTCCTCTAATACCATATATTCCGTAGTATTAATGTCTACCTCAATCATTTGATTATTTTGTTGATTAATCAGAGAAGTTAATTGTACCTCTCTCATTAATGTTATTATTGATCTTTTGTTTTTCATTTCCAATTCGGGTGTGCTTCAGTGTTCTAGGGACCTCCTTAATTTGTTATACACTGTCTTCTTGTAAGTCCTTTCTATTTCTGGCATCTTCCATTTAAGCATAGATTTGCTGAATTTTTCATCCGCTGGTTTGTTGTGAATTCCCTCTATAATTGCTTTTAAGGTCCTCCTACAGTCTTTGTATTTCATTAACTTGCTTTGGTCAGTAATTGGTAAATTGAATACATCAATTAGTCCGTTCTTCATCATCTCCATTTCTTCTCTTGTTTTCAGTAGTTTCTTTTTATATATTTTTCCTATTTCCTTTGTTTCCTTAATTTTCTTAATTATTCGATTCTTCTTTATTCTTCTACTGTTGGTTTTTATGCGCTTGATTTTCTCAGTGTTATTGTTACCTTTATTTTCAGAAAACAATACACTTGATTCTTCTACAATTTCCATCTCCTTACTACCTTCAGAAGTGGTGTCTAGTGTTTCATTCCATGGTTTGAAATCACTATCTACTGTTTCATTAAGTTAATCTACTGGGTAACTTGTTTCTTCCCATCTCTTATTCATCCCCGTTTTTGTCTATTTGACTTCTTCACGAAACTCTATTAGTATGAATCTTAATTCTTTTCTGTTCTTCTCACCATCTACCTTCAACTTTCTTTGGAGTGTTTCACTGTTATTTTCAATCTTGTTATTTAATATTTCAAGATCCTTCTTTATTTGCCTCTTCAGCTCCTCACTCTTTTTTTCTAGGATCTCTTGGTTTCTCTTTAGGGCTTCATGGTTGCTTTCCATCTTATTATTCAGAAGCTCCATGTCCTCCTTGAGTTGTTTCTTCAATTCTCCACTGTTTCTGTCCATTTTTCCATTAATTTCCTCCTTGTTTCTGTTTAATTGTGCCACTATAATCCTCATCATTTCTTGGAAATTGGTGTCCATTAATTGGGTTGGTTTGACTGGTTGTACGTCAACTACTACTTCTATTTCCGGTTCAGGTAGTGTTGGATTTTCTGGTTGGTCCTCCTGGGGATCCTCTTCGAACAATCCTCCGATCATTTCTTCCATTTCTTCTTGGTTGGTTCCTTTCTTAGTGTCGTATCTGGTAACCATGGGATGTCTCTTCATAATCGCCGCTGGTCTTCTTTTAAAGCCTCACTACGTTGGTCGCCAATCTGTAACGATGTACTGATGACGTCCGTCTTCGTTTAAGCCCCGCGATGGAAGCCAATCTGTAACGAGTAAACTGGTGTGTCTGGGTAAAGACGTGTATATGGTTTTTTATGAATTTCTGTGGTGTGTTCGTCTCACACCTTGTCATTACATCAATGGTTGCTGCTAATGAAGTCCGTAGCGTTGTCACAATTATCAGTACAACCTAGTGGAAACCTTACCTGTAATTTCATAGGGGTTTGTGAATCCCGGGTGGCACCAAATTGTTTGTAGAAAACAATTAAATTTATGAAATAATATGTTAAAAAGGTGTTTTCAGCGATGACGGCCGGAGCATTCGAATCGGTTCCCGCCTTTGTACAGCTTGCTGTATCGCACAGGTAGCGAAAACGCTAGTTGTCAATCTGTAAGTTCGCTAACACACACATATTTAGTACAATTTCCTATGAAATAAAACAATGGTTACACTCTGTACGGTTTCTTTAATGGTTGTTTGGTAATTATGCTATTTGACAATAATATTATTATTTAGTATTTAATAAATTTTCTCCGACATTAAACATGAAATGCTTTATCTCAAGTTGACGAAATCGGTATTGAAACGAGTTACTTGAAGCAGTAATGGCTACTGTTTGTATTTTATACGTAAACTCGTTCCAAATCTGGAGTCCTTTTGATTACAAAGAAAACATTAAATATGATTACCATAAAAAAGTACACTACCTTACATTATTCGTACTTAAATAATATAAAGTGTGGCTACAATTTGTTCTGCAGTGTAGTAATATGTGTTTCAAAAGTTCGCAATCTAGTGCGAGGTTAATTTTTAGTTAACAAGTTTTTCTATGTAAGTTTATTTTATTTAATCCTTGAAAGACATTATTTTCAATTCATAGTGAGAGTTTGTATAGATTCGAGAAATATTTAAAGTGCTTTTATTCCTGGAATTTGGGTATTTAAATGATACTTATCAGTTCAGAAGGTTTGTGATAGATCGTTGTTCATTGGAAATGGAAAATTCATCAATTTTGAGTGACTTAGGCTGTTGGCGTCCTTTTCATATTAGTCTTGGGAATTTCTGCTTTTAATTTTCGTTTAAATTGTTCCTGGACATCAATTAAATGTTATTACTCTTCATCTCCATCTCATTGGTATATGTTTTTGACTTTTGACTAGTTTTTTAACATTTTAAAGTAAAATTTATGTCATACAAAATCTTGCGTCCCTGCTACACAAGCGTCATTATACAAGTACTGAAAATTAACAGAAAATTAGTAACCAACGGCCCGTTTCTATGGTAACCTGAACCCTTTGATTGGCTAAGGCATGGTTTATTACCATTGTTATCATATTTGAATTTTTATTCAAAATTACTGTAGACTTTCTGATTGATTTTGTTCCTCTATCTTCCTTCCTGAGCATTAAATATTATCACTACTGTTTGTCTTTCCTTTCAAAGATTAAAATAATACCTCATAAGGTTGTATTCTATTAGATAGTAACTTTTGTCTAATTATGTTAACATTTGTTAATTACATATTTCTTTTAATTTAAGTTCTTATTGTAACATTTTTCTTTTAAAATGATTTACACATTATTCTTGGCTAGTTACTCACCTTAGATTTGTTAATTTTCTTGTGGATTTTATACAATTTGCAATTATTTGTTTTGACAGTTAGACATTTCAGAGGCACTAGTAGCCATTGACCATATTTACTGAATTTATACAAATGATTTCTCATTTTATTCTAATGTGTTTTGTTTTGTTTATTATCCCATTTGTATGGTTCTGTTATTTTCTACATTAATTGATTTTCTAGTATAATTAGATTTGTATTGTCTTAACTTCTTAATTATCTATTTTGCCTTTGTTAACAATATGGCTACCACTCCCTATTCTTCATCAATTAAAAACAACATCTAGGCATATGCTCTGTACAATTTCTTCAGTCATATCCTATTCATAATTATAATTACACAATTATTTAACAATTATTAAGTAAAGTTTGTTTACAACTCATTTCATTAATTACTATTTTTTGGGTGTTAATTAACATCACACCTTTTGAATTTACTTAATTGGGTTTCCCTTACAATCTGGGGTGTTTATTTATTACATTATTAACTTCTTATTCCCTAATTAAACTCTACTTTCAATCCATGTTAACGCTAGCTGTTTATCTTTTCATGGGATCCTTCCCTTTAATCACAATCGTTTACAATTAAACTTACTTCTCTTAAAAATCCTTTCTTAATTAACAACATCATCATCACTTTCCAGTGTTCATTTCATATTACTGATTGTTTACATTTAATATTATCATAAACCACATATTTTTAATTACTAGTTTGGTTCACTTTTAATCACATTATTCTTAATTATTATTTGATTCACCATTAATCAATTATTGTTTATTATTTATTATTAAGCGTTTTATTGCCATAAATATGGTTTCTAACTATTTTGGGGTTTCACTCTTTCACTATTGCACTCTTTAACTGTTTACATTAAGTGTTTCTTAGTGGGTAATCCCTATAATTATTTCTCTTTGTCACTTTCTCACTATTTCTTTCTTTACAAATATTATACATAGTATTACTAAGGTTATATTTCTATAGAGTTTTATTACATCTAACTCTAATTCTTGGGTTAGTGTACTTTTCTTTTTATTATATTACTTTACTGGGTTTTGGTTAAATCAGTTACATTAATTATTTAATTGATAATAATATTTATTTCTGATATTGGATAATCATTGGCTTTATTCCCAATATTATACTTGAGTGTACCATTTCTCCCTTACATATTTTATATTATTGGTTTGTTTCTTATCCCTTGGTTTCACTTTAGTTTCATTTTCATTTTTCTTCTTCTTCTCCTTCAATTTCCATTGGCTTCATTTTAATTTGGTTCTCCCTTTCTCGTTTGGGTTTTATTTCATTTGGTTGTATGGATTCATTCACTTCCTTCAATTGACTTGATTCTTATTTGGTTTCGGTTTTTTCCCTTCTTCTTTGTTTTCCTGTTTGTTTGGTCAATCACTTGGGTTAGGTCATGTCGTCGTTTGTCGTGTCATTGTCTTTACATTTTATTTATATTTAATATTTTATTTTTTATGAAGTATATTTATATTTAGTATCATCTTTTTCATCCCTGGTATTGGGGTGGCTTATTTGTGTTGTAACATAATATAAATACAAAAACATTAGTTTTTTAACATAATTTATTTATTATTGTATTATTATTATTTGAAAAATAATAAAACAACCGATTTTGATTTTAGAAAGTATAATGTATATTTGTACAATTTTGAAATAATATAAAATAAACTTATAACAGGAATTTTTTTATTTAATCTATTTAAACTTTCTTTAGAAATTTGACTTTCATTTCACTTATAAAACTAATCTAATTTTTACACCATTACTTACTCTCGATACAATAAGAATAAGTGTTATCAATAAGGAAAGTAAAACATCTAAATAAAAATAGGCACAAATACTAATATAGAATTATAATTTACAAAAATACACATATTCATTATCAATACTCTGATCTAGAAGTATTAGGTGTGAACGTACTTTTTTTGTTATATCTAATCAATATTCTGGAAATATCTAACCTCCAGAAAACCAATCACTTTTTAAGAAATTCCTTTTTTTGTAGATAAAACAGATACATAAATTTTCTTTAAAATAACATTAATATTAAGGATTACAAAATTATTAATTGGACTGCTCATGTAACAAAATATAAAAATTATTATTTTAATGTCCTTTTGAGATGCTCATCAAATAAGAAAACAGCTATTGTAGCATCACGATTCAAGAGATTCTTCAAATCTGATGTATGACCTCTAACGTTCGAATAATCTCAGACTGTGGTTTCGTAAATCCTTCTTTTAAGTGATGAGCTGCAGCAGGATCCTGTTTAAGATAATACATAGCTTCTGCATGCGCTATTAAAAGAGCTTTAGCTAAACTAGTACTCCTCATTTTCGATATTCTTTGCCCTGTAATTAAATATCCATTATTTTTACGTTAAGGTAGAAAAGCACCTTTAATCTAATACATATGCATTCAAAGTAAGGCTAAAGAAAGTTTACGTTTGTGTCTCCTTGCAAAAATCTCTAATACTTCTTTGGGAGACATACGGTAGGCGATATCACGATGGACATGTAGGATCGCAAGTCCAATTAAACGATCTTCAGTCATTGTAGACCTTAAGTAAGTTTTAAGTCGACGCAGGGCCGAAAATGAACGTTCTGCAGTGCTTGATGTAACTGGAAGCGTGCATATGATTTGTAAAAGCACTCTGACATTTGGCAAGTCTGACGCGAGTGTGTAGGATTCTGCAGGATATTTGATAAAGTCTTGTAATTTTGCTGCCCATATCTGCTTCCAGATTTTAAGTTCCCCTTCTAAAGCAGGGATATAAGGGAAATCATCCCTATTCAATTCAGCCCCTTGCAGAACAGACTCTTCACAATCTTCCGAAAATTCTGGTGATAAAAGTTTTTGAATCTGTCCAATTTGTATCATTTGCGATTTTGGAAATCTAGAAGAAAGTTCATTGATCAGGTAATCTAGAAATGGGAGATATACACTAATACGAAAATATTCTTCCACAGAATGGGTTTGTATATTGGATCTGTTTTTTTGGAATCCTACTGTTCTCGGCTTTTTTATTTCCGTTCCCATTTCGCAAGCCAAATCTTCAGATTTTTTGTATAGCTGTTTGAAGTGTCTAATACTGTTTTCCCGATGCACTTGCAGGCTTGATATTGTGGCATTTACCAACTCCATGGCTGTCAATACGTCCATATATTCCACTTGTATCTTTCGAGCCAAGGTAGAGTTAATCCCAAAAAATCAGCTAATACAACTACACTAACAAGGAACTCGGACGATAGTATACTATGAAGGTATGAAAATGCGTCACTTCCCTTTCCTTCAGTTGACTGAGCAATAGTATCTAAAACTATTGGAAGAATAGGTAGAGCATTTAAAAACGTTAATACAGTATCGTGACGTTCGACCCACCTTGTTTCGCACATTTGTTTTACAGAATGTCTTCCATTTTTTAGTTTGTCATGCATTTCTTCTTCAAGTTTTCGTAGTCACCCAGCCGACTCTCGAAAGAAGTTTGCCACGGAAGAGATGACTCCGATAGCATTTCTTATACAGGCCACAGAACAAGCTTTGCTTATAGCTAAATTAAGCCTGTGATTCGCACAATGACTGTAAATCGCAAGTGGCTGTATTCATGCTATTCTAGCTTGAATGCCTTTAAACTTGCTGCTCATATTTGAGCCCCCATCATATGCTTGACCACGGCAATAAAAGATATCAATGTTTAATTTTTCCAGTTCCTGCAAAATTGTGTTAGTAATGCCATTACCAGTAAAGTCCACAATGTCAACAATTTTCACAAAATCTTCCTTGATCTTAAAAGACACATTATCATAATATCGAATACAGATTGACAATTGCTGTTTAGTAGATATATCAGTTGTCTCATCTGTAATTAAAGTAAAATACTTGGCCTTCTTGATGTTAGAAACAATCTTTTCTGTTATAACTTCGCTACAACACTCAATTATTTCATTTTGGGTTGTCTTACTAATGTAGCTAGCATTTTTACCAGAGGAATGGATATGTGAGACAAGGTCCTCGTCTCCAGCATCTACTCTAAACTTTAGCAAAGCCCTGAAATTTCCTCCTTCAAACGATTCATCCATTTGTAGCTTTCCATCATCTCTGTGCCCTCTAAGTGGTATATTTTGGGCGCCACAAAAAATAATCGTTTTTATTATAGGTATAAGTTTTTTTTCTGTTTTCTTCAATAAGTTTCATTTTAGCATTTTGCATGCTAGAAATTACATCGCTCGTTTTTCCTTCCATCACCATTAAGAAATTGCGACTTGCTATCACATTTTCTTTGTGGTAGTCGGTGTTGGCATGATTTTTTAGTATTGTGGTAGCTTTTTTGAAAGTTCTTAATGGTTCGACTACTAGCTTGCCTAGTTTTATGTCATTTACACCTCCCTCACGACGTCCAAATAGTACGCACATTTTGCACAAGCCTCCGTTAAGCTTTTTGCTGTAAGCCAGCCATTCATACGATTTTAACCAGCTGTGTTGGAAAGCTCGTTTCTTTTTACCTTAGACATTCAAAGGGTATTTAAAATCTGGTGAAGGTACCCACGAATTTTTCAGCCACTGGTACCTATCTTCATCTGATAATGAAATAAAACCACTTTCATTAGTTACCAAGTGCCCAAAATCATGATGTTGCCATGAAAACGTTGGTGTTCCACAATCGGTCATATCCTTCAAGGTAGACGTCATTGGGATAGAGTTGGTTTCATCGTTACGCTCGGAAAAGGTCACTGCAGGCGCATGAGACTCAGTATCGCTCTCGGGTTGATTATTCAGTTTCTGAAAAAGCAGGCAAATTTCTAATACATCAAGACAAGAGTTGACAGTCTCCTGCAAGTTACTGTTCAAATGCAAATTTTCAGCGTTTATATTTTTTTCTCTCTACCTAACTCATTGGGCTATTTAATCTGAATTCTTATGCGCGCGCAAACACAGTAATAATGTCCCTTATGTACAGTGCATACAAGTCCAGAAAAAAATTTTTTATGTAGATAGAGCCAGAATTTAGCTTGATCAAATTTATATAAAAATATATTAAATTAGATCTCATGATATCTGAATTTTAAAATAGGTTTTAAAAATAAAATAGAAATTGTTAGCTATTCTTATTCATCTTCAATCGATTTATAATAAAATTATGAAACATAATTAATTAACAATCAGAAATAATCAAGAAATAAGTATCAATGAATTAAATCTAAACAGACGAGCAAATTTATAGATCTATTCATAATATATTATGATACTAATCATATATAACATGTGTTAAAATACTCCATAATATTACAAAAAACTATATATAAGAATTAACGATCAGTAATCACAGGCCAAAAGAGTAAGGCGGCAAAACTCTTACATTAACCTCTAATCCAAGAGTTTCAAATTTTCCTTCTATTTTGGCCTTCAAAAACTCAAAAAATTTCAAAATGTCTGTCGGGTAGTATATATATGTCTGTACGGTACAATGCATGCATTTATTACCAGTATATATTCCAATGTAGAAGATAGTCGTAAATACTGAATATAGAATTTTATGATGATCGGAAATTTATTTAGTAAAATTAAGTAAAATTATTTTTGTAGCAAGTAGTTTTCTTATTATTTAGATAAAACCGCAATTTCGTTAATAACGCATACGAGACAACAATAGTTACATTTACATATACATACGAATACAGCAATAGCTGTTACTATCCGTATCTAAATAGTTCACTATGACATTGTATACTATACGAGACGAAAGCCTGTATAAAAATATAGTTTCCTCTTACCTTAGCTTTCTTGAGAAAAATGAAACTATAGCCAATTGTCGTTTCTTTGAACATCTCGTCCAGCATTCTCCTCACCGTTGTCCATCGGGTCTCGCGATTTTTTACAATCAGCTCTTCCACCCTTTTCAGAAATTCAATTGGGTTTCTCTTGTAGTTGCGGAAGTTGATCGTATCCCGACTGTCAGTGCTAATGATATGGTTAGTGTTATATGGCCGGTCACGCCAGGCGTCCACTTCTTCCTGCAATTTCTCTTCCCGTCTATGCATCTCATCAATTCTTTGGTTATTTTCGTCCACCTTGCTGTCGATTTTATTCAGATTGCTGTATACTCCTTCCATTCTTTCTCCCAGGTCTGTTCGTATCACTGCTATCTCCTTCTGGTTCTCTTTCCGGACTTGATGCATGTCCTGGTTCACCTGTTCCCACTTTTTGGTCGTTTCTTCGTGGCATTCCTCAATCCTCCTTTTGTTTTCTCCTTCGAGGTTATTTATTTTATTGATTACTTCCTCACGGACCTCTGAAACAGTTTCGTTGGTTTTCTCCAGTCTCTCCAAAGTCTCCTCTAATTTCTCATTGGTTTCGGTGATCTGTTGTTTGGTTTCTTGCCAGTACTCCATTAATTGGTGTTTCATCTGCTGCTTCATTTCTTCTTTATTTTTCTCGTGGTCCTCCTTCAGCTGTTCCCTCAATTATTCATTTCTTTGCTGAATGTCCTCCGTCAATCGCTGTTGTAATGTTTCATTATTTTGGTTAATTGTTTGTCTTAACTCTTCCTTAGTACTTTCATTTGTACTCACTATTTTTTCATTGATTTGTTTCAAACTTTCCTCACTCTTATCAAATTTTTCGTTAATTTGTTTCAGGCTCTCCTCATTCTTGTCGAATTTCTCCTCCTGTTTCTTAAAATTTTCATTAATCAGTTCCCATAATCGTTGTAAATCCATTCCTCCTCTGGCTTCCTCCCTGTCACCCGCCTGTGGTTCCCTTTCTTTGTCTTTGGTTGGTTCTGTTGTGGTTATTGTTGTCTCCACTTCTTCAATCGATGTTCCTTCCTCTTCTTCCCCTCTATTTTCTTCCATCTCTTTGTCCTTCGCCAATTTTTTCGTCACTCCTCTAGTATGCATTTTGATTTTCTTTCGTAATCGCCACTAGAATTTCGTATTTCCCTTTCTTCTAGCCTCACCAGTTGGTCGCCAATTTTGTAATGACCCTCTTTTTTCTAATTTCTGCAAGAGTGTAAAAGTGTCAGAGTGTAATTGGTGTATTGTGTCTTACCAATCCGTCATCGCTCGGTAACGTAACTTACGCTGATTGAGTCCGTCGCGAACATACGAATAACCAGGTATTGAAGTCCTTACCTGAGGTTCACTAGGGGTGTATAAATCCCAGGTGGCGCCAAATTGTTTATTTTAAACAACTAAAAAATTTAGTATTTTCGGTGAGTCAGCTCAGGCGGTGGGGAGAATTCAAACTTGTTCCCGCCACTTATCGATTTTTAATATCAAGCCAGCAGTTTGCTGTGTTTACTGCTTGAGTGCTTGCCGTCAATTCATAGCTGTTCGCTACAATGTACAACATTTATAATACACTTTCCTAATGAAAATAAAACACATTGGTTACACACAGTATTGGTTTATTAGTTAATGGTTGTAACGTGTCCAAAATTGGGTCATTTTATTTCTTACAGTTATGGGGTACTTGTATTTTATTTATTTCATTTTGCGGGATTTTATAAAAATATTGTGAAAGTTTTATTTTCCGACAACGCTATTTCCATTATAACAGACCACGTGGCAAGTAGTACAGTGGAGAACAAAGCAGTGAGACGCAGTTTCTGTTGTGTAACCAGGCAAGGAATTTGCACCACCCTAAAATTTCTCGCATAAGTGTGACCACGCACCCACGAGCAGTACAAGTCCGCGCTCGGGGGACGCCGTCATCCGAAAACCAAGATGTCTGGAGAACGAATTTATTCACCGTCTCCTTGGCCGAACGGCAGGAAATAAAGTTTAAGTCCGGCCTCTTTGGTGACGTCAACCAGTGCTTAATTCACGCCACCTTGAAAATTACGCTTGTATCCCAAAGTACGTATGAGACCCTGGACCCAAGAACACACAAGAACGGTAAGTGTAAGTTTTTTTTTTATTGTATTGTTTTCTATGTTATTTAAATTATGTTAGTAAATTCGTAGCTTAACATGGTTATTACCTTAGTAGACTGGGTGTATGCAGTTGGTCTGGTAAAAAGGACTTGAGCTGCAATCGTATTCAAATTTCAATTGTTTGGGCTTCTGGCATCTTTTTCAATTTAATTGGAGCAATTTATTCATTTCTTTTTGATTTAAATGGTCTTCGACATCAGTTAAATGGTTTCAGTCATCGTCTGCTTCCTTCTCTTTCATTGGTGGTAATTTGGTTTACTTTTATAACATTTTAAATTAAATATTTGGTTGTTCAAAATTTGGCTTCTGTTCTCCAAGAGCGTCGCTTGATGAGTAACGATATTCAACGGTAATTCCGTCCCTAATGGCAGTTGCCATGGTTACTAATTAAATCTGATTGGTTAATCTGGCTATAAATCGATTGTTATCAAAATTTGAATTCTTTTCAAAATTCTTGTATATCTTCAGATTGCTTTCATTCCGTTATCTTCCTTCCTAAGTGTTAATTATTATCACTGTTATTTGTATTTTCTTCCAAAGATTATTTTGGTATCCCACAAGTTTGGGTTATTTCATGTTTTATAATTTTACAATTATTTTAATATTTCCTAATTACATTTCTCTTTTAATTTAAATCCTTATTCTAATATTTTGCTTTTAATAAGATTTACAATTTATTCTTGGTTGATTATTTGCCTTGGATTTGTTAATTACTTTGTTATTTTCATACAATTTGTATTTGTTTGTGTTTGACAGTGAGGCATTTCTTAAGCCTAAGTAGCCATTACTGATTTTTACTTATTTCATATACATTACATCTCATTTTAGCCTAATGCTTTATTTTGTTCTTATAACTGGTTTTGTTACCTATTGATGTGTTTTGGTTCTGTTTTTGAGTTATTTGTATGTTACTACTATTTTATACATCATGTATTGCTAATTATTTACTACCTGGTTTTCTCGTTTTCTAAGTCATATATTGCTTTACTTTCTTACTTATTTACTCCGCCAATGTCAACAATATGGCTATTATACAACATTTAGGTCTATGGTTGGTATAATTACCACAGCCATATCCTATTCATAAATTTGCTTAAACAATTATTTAACAATTAGTAGGTAATATTGGAGTACAATTCATTACATTTTATTTTATTTTTTGGGTGATAAACAACCTCACCTCTTTTGAACTTACTTCAATAATTATCCCTTATAACATGGGTGTTTATTGATTGTTTTAAACTTCTTATTTTATACATAATTTTTTCCCTCACTCCATGGTAACACTATCTGTTTACTCTTTCATGGGATTCTCACTTTTAAATACTATTATATACTTTTAAACTTTACAATAAGATTCTTTTCTAATCAATACAGTTAACATCACTCTTCAGTGTTCATTACTTCTTAATTAATTGTTTATTTTAAATACTATTCTTAACAACTTTCTTAAATATTATTATTGTTCACTATTAAATCTTTAGTGTTTGTTGCTTTTACTAAGTGTTTATCTTAGCTTTCACTATTTTTCCTGTTGCTATCATTGACAATATTTTTATTTACTCATCACCTTCACTTTTAAATTATCTTGTGTTTATTATAATTTATTTAGCATTTTTTCTCAATCATTTTACTTTAGGGTTTTTTCACTTTCACCATGGGCACTTCTTAAACTTTTTATTTAAGTGTTTATTAATGGGTAATCCCTATCATTACTTTTCTTTGTCACTTAGTTATTTTCAGTTTATTTCTCACTATCTCAATATCTTTCTCTTTCTTTACACATATTATTTATACTTACTAAGTTCATGACTTTCTCTATTTCTTACTTACATATACTTCTAATTCTTGTGTTCGTGTATTTTTATTTATCGGGTTTTATTAATTATTAATTACATTTGTCACTTATTCAATACTAATATTTATCTTTTATATTGGTTCTTTACTGGTTTCGTTTCCTTTATGATATTTGATTGTATCATTTCTCCCTTCTCTGTTCTCTACTGCTTGTCTGTGTTTTATCACCTTGTTTCATTTTATTTCCTTTATAGTTGGTTTGTTCCATTTTTATTTTCATTTTTCTTCTCCTTCACTTCTCATTTTGTTTCATTTTATTTTGGTTCTTATCTGGCCAATCTCTGGGGTTGGGTCAAAGTCGTTTGTCTGTCAGTCTAGTCTGTGAGTTTCTTTAATAATCACTTTTAGTTTATAATTCTTCCTCCTTCTTTCTTAATTACATTTTATCTCCTTATTCTCTTCATTATTTATTTATTAAAATATATTATTTTTAGCATTTCTTACATACTTATAGTTATCAAATATGATCTGAATTTGGCGATGTTATATAATGCCCTTCCACCAAAATTGATCATTTTATAAAATGTGATTCTAAGTTTGATGAAATTATCAATTGTATTGTATCATTTTCTTCTTAAATTCTCCTGCTTCTTGTTCAGTTTTATGTTTAATTCTGTATCTTCTACTTCCTTCCTTCTGAGTCTTTTCTTCATTATTTTCTCTTATTACGATCTGGCTTATTGATTTTTTATTATAAATTATTCCCTATAAATCTTATTTTCCCTAACTATCCCTACTTTGTAGCTGAAATCGATTCGGATGGGCTCTATTGGCTTACCTAACTCCGTCGTTCAAAACTACTCTTTTTCTGAGGTCAGGGGAACATCATCCCTGCTCAGTTAAATGATTGCTGGATTTACTCAACAGTCAATCTCAATTAATGAATCTTCAATACAGTCATCTTGTGACTAATAATAATAATAATAATAATAATAATAATAATAATAATAATATTTGTTAGGAATCTTTTACTTTTGTATTCCATTATTGCTCAGTTCGAGTCATATATTTTTCATCCTTCTTTATTGATACCATTTAATAATACTTGAAGCGTTGATTTTTATTGATAGAATTAACATTTTTATTTATTTTTAATTACTCTTTGTTTCATCTCATTTCATATTATAACTCTTAGAATATTTATTTTATTTTTTTCATTTTTTTTTAACATTGGTCTGTTTATTTTACTTCCAATATTTTTCTAAATAATTGTGGAAGTTGATAATTTTGAATTTTTTTTTTTTATAATTTTTTAAATATCATAGTAAGTTAGTGTTTCTTACTAGTTAGGAATTTTTTGTAGCTTATTCCTTTATAGTATGTTTTACTTCTTTGCCTCATATGTTGGCTAAAGATTATTGTAAGTTGATCTTACTTTGTAGGAATTTGTTGTAACTTTATTCCTTCATTTTATATTTTGTCTAATATATTATCGAAATATTTGCGTAAGTTGATCTTACTTTGTAGGAATTCTTTTGTAACTTTATTCCTTCATTTTATAATTTGTCTCACATGTTGGCTAAATCTTTGCGTAAGTTGGCCTTACATAACTTTTTGAATTTTGAAATTCCACTTACGACTTTTTTCTTTATTATCTATTTGCAAAATTATTCTTTGTTTTGTTATCTCTTTTTTATTTTAATCAAATTACTTCAGTTGGTTAATTACCTTTGGTTTTTTCAGTCATGGCTGACTGTCATAATATTTCTTAATTGATGCTTGATTGTATACCCCCTTTATTTTCTTAGTGATGGGGTTAGTGATTTCATAAGTGTCATTGCCCTTGTCTCTTGTGATAGTGTACGGTCCCACGTATAATAATAGTAACTTTTTTTGTAATGCCTTGTATTGAGCTGGGTAATTCTCTGTTTTTTATCAGCACACTTTCTCCTATCTGGTATTTGATAGTATTTTGATGGTTCTTAGAATATTTATTCTTTTGTTGCTCTACTTTCTCTGCGATTCTGTTGTAAACTTTTCTTTTTTCGAATTTATATTCAGTGTTTGTGGGAAATTGAATCAGATCATTTATCTCTCTAGGCGGTGGCCGCTCGAACATCATTGAGTATGGTGTGGCTTCAGTGAAGTTGTGGTAAACCAGGTTTATAAATTCTTCAGTGGATTTTAGGTAATTGTGCCATTCCTTTTGTTTATGATGGCAGTAGGTCCTTAGGATTCGACCCACTTCTCTAAGTACTCTCTCAGCTGGGTTACTGCTGGGGTGTTTATGATGTTCCCAGAGTTTGCCTTTCCATTGAGTTCCTTTAAATTGAGTCCCGTGATCGGTTATGATTGCCATAGGTTTCCCTACTTCTGGTATAAATTTGGTTAATATGATTCAATAATTTTCTTAGTGGTAGCACGGTTAATGGAGTACAACTTAGTATATTTGGTGAAGTGATCGAACATGATTACAATGAATCGAAATCTGTGTCTTCCTCCACTGCGAGGAAAGGACCACAAATATCAAGGAATACTCTTTCTAATTTTTGACTTGATATTATTGTTATCATCATACCCTCTTTTTTCGAATTGTTGCGCTTTACCATTTGGCAAATATTACATTTTTTGTATCGTTTTGCTCACCTTTTGATAAATATTCTTTATATACACTTGTTCCTCTAATGCTTTTATTACTTTCATGGCACCCATATGGCTGTACCAAATGTGGTAGTCCAATATCAGTTGTTCTTCTACAGTAGACGGGATTACTAGTTTCCACTCTCCAAGGTTAGGGTTGTTTTTAATGAATAACAGGTTATTGTGTACTTTATAATATTGTACAATGGGTTCTTCTTCTTTTGATATTCTCTCCCGGATACTCATTATTTTTGGGTCCACATCTTGATGTCTTCTTATTTCCAGCGTTATTTTTTTCCAGATCCATTCTATCCTTGATAATGTTATACACCTTAACGAACTGTTCTTTCTCTCCCTCGAAAGTTTGTTGCTGGATGTTGATACGGGATAATATGTCAGCAGCTGTGTTTTTCTTCCCTGGTATGTATTCCCAGTTAATATGGTATTCTTGTAGTAATAAAATCCATCGGGTTTTTATTTTCTTCAATCAACTCGTCTCTTATATTTTTTAAATAGTTCGTATGTATTATAATGATCTTTTTGTCTGTCGTCTTAAATTCCCCAAGAGATTGGTCCAGTGATGGGCTGTTCACAGTTTTCCCTGACCTTATTCGTTTAAATGAGGGCTGGCCTCATTGTTCCTGACTTCATTTGTGTTTATTTGTTGGTTTGTTGCTGGCTCCTGTCGGTTGTTCATGTTATCTCCATCATTCCCAGTGTTTTCCTCAAATGTGTGGCTTCTTGTGTTTGGTACCTGGTTATAGTACACTCGTCGGTAATTTGCATGGGAATAGTTTCTTCCTGGACTTCGCTGTGTTTGTCCTCTCACGTAATTCACTTGCGGTCAATATCCTTGGTTGTTGTTATTACCGTTTCCAGGGAGATAATAATTGTTACGACCATTCTGTGAGTAGTTACCCCTGTAATTGTTTCTAAAATTACCATTGTTGTTCCCGTTTTGGTTATAGTTCCTGGGCGCATTATTACCACGTTGATTTCCTTGGTATTTATTAGGGTTGTTTTGTGGTGGCCTGTTACCACCCTGTTGGTTTGGTGAGGATGGCCCTTCGTTTAACTTACTATTCCTGAAGCTCGATAATCTATTCTTGCGGTATTGCCATTCGTGTTCATGGCTCTCTAACAGACTAGCCATGTCCTGAATAGTCTTGATCTGACTCTACATCCTGGCTTTCTGTATTGCGTCATCATAATGGTAAGACAATTGTATTACTAGACACTCTTCCGGGATGCGGGGTTCCAAATTTCTGGCCATGCAGATCATTCCCAGGAAGTAGGATGTAAGGGATTGTCCGTTCTGACTCTCATACCTCCCGTTACTTAAGTCATTGCGGACCATGTTCTGGGTTGATTCAGACCAGTATTTTGCCTTGAATTGGGTTTTGAATTCTTGGATGCTCTGGATATCTGGTCTTGTGGCGGTCCACCAGTTGTCATACGTTTCTTTGAACATCTCGTCAAGCATTCCTCTCACCTTTGTCCATCGGGTCTCGTGATTTTTTACAATCAGCTCTTCCACCCTTTTCAGAAATTCAATTGGGTTTCTCTTATAGTTGCGGAAGTTGATCGTATCCTGACTGTCAGTGCTAATGATATGGTTAGTGTTATATGGCCGGTCATGCCAGGCATCCACTTCTTCCTGCAATTTCTCTTCCCGTCTATGCAGCTCATCAATTCTTTGGTTATTTTCGTCCACCTTGCTGTCGATTTTATTCAGATTGCTGTATACTCCTTCCATTCTTTCTCCCAGGTCTGTTCGTATCACTGCTATCTCCTTCTGGTTCTCTTTCCGGACTTGATGCATGTCCTGGTTCACCTGTTCCCACTTTTTGATAGTTTCTTTGTGGCATTACTCAATCCTCCTTTTGTTTTCTCCTTCGAGGTTATTTATTTTATTGATTACTTCCTCACGGACCTCTGAAACAGTTTCGTTGGTTTTCTCCAGTCTCTCCAAAGTCTCCTCTAATTTCTCATTGGTTTCGGTGATCTGTTGTTTGGTTTCTTGCCAGTACTCCATTAATTGGTGTTTCATCTGCTGCTTCATTTCTTCTTTATTTTTCTCGTGGTCCTCCTTCAGCTGTTCCCTCAATTCTTCATTTCTTTGCTGAATGTGCTCCGTCAATCGCTGTTGTAATGTTTCATTATTTTGGTTAATTGTTTGTCTTAACTCTTCCTTAGTACTTTCATTTGTACTCACTATTTTTTCATTGATTTGTTTCAAACTTTCCTCACTCTTATCAAATTTTTCGTTAATTTGTTTCAGGCTCTCCTCATTCTTGTCAAATTTCTCTTCCTGTTTCTTAAAATTTTCATTAATCAATTCCCATAATCGTTGTAAATCCATTCCTCCTCTGGCTTCCTCCCTGTTACCCGCCTGTGGTTCCCTTTCTTTGTCTTTGGTTGGTTCTGTTGTGGTTATTGTTGTCTCCACTTCTTCAATCGATGTTCCTTCCTTTTCTTCCCCTCTATTTTCTTCCATCTCTTCGCCCTTCGCCAATTTTTTCGTCACTCCTCTAGTATGCATTTTCATCTTCTTTCGTAATCGCCACTAGAATTTCGTATTTCCCTTTCTTCTAGCCTCACCAGTTGGTCGCCAATTTTGTAATGACCCTCTTTTTTCTAATTTCTGCAAGAGTGTAAAACTGTCAGAGTGTAATTGGTGTATTGTGTCTTACCAATCCGTCGTCGCTCAGTAACGTAACTTACGCTGATTGAGTCCGTCTCGAACGTACGAATAACCAGGTATCGAAGTCCTTACCTGAGGTTCACTAGGGGTGTATAAATCCCGGGTGGCACAAAATTGTTTATTTTAAACTAGCGAGTACCCGGCATGCGTTGCAATGCCACTCAAAGAAAGAAAGTGTTTGTATATATATAATATATAAAGATTTCGTTCGCGTGGTCTTCAATTTAATGCGATAATATATTTAGAACAGAATCTATTCCATTGGGTTGCCATAGTAACCAGATCTAAGAAGTTAGTTTTTTAAGACTCCAAAGGACCCCCCAGAGGATCGTATAAAAAAAAAACACCTGTCCTATGTTGGTTCTCCCGTTGCATAAAATATTTGTGCCAAGTTTGGTTGAAATCGGTCCAGTGGTTTAGGAGGAGATGTGGAAGACCCCAAAGAACCCCCAAAAGAACCCCATCGAAAAAACACCTATCCTATGTTGGTTCTCCCTTTGTGTAAAATATTTGTGCCAAGTTTGGTTGAAATTGGCCCAGTGGTTCAGGAGGAGATGTGGAAGACCCCAAAGGATCCCCCGAAGTATCATATCGAAAAAAACACATATCCTATGTTGGTTCTCCCGTTGCGTAAAATATTTGTGCCAAGTTTGGTTGAAATCGGTCCAGTGGTTTAGGAGGAGATGTGGAAGACCCCAAAGAACCCCCAAAAGAACCCCATCGAAAAAACACCTATCCTATGTTGATTCTCCCGTTGCATAAAATATTTGTGCCAAGTTTGGTTGAAATCGGTCCAGTGGTTTAGGAGGAGATGTGGAAGACCCCAAAGAACCCCCAAAAGAACCCCATTGAAAAACACCTATCCTATGTTGGTTCTCCCTTTGCGTAAAATATTTGTGCCAAGTTTGGTTGAAATCGGTCCAGTGGTTTAGGAGGAGATGTGAAAGACTCCAAAGGACCCCCAAAAGGACCCCCGAAGGATCATATCGAAAAAACACATATCCTATGTTGGTTCTCCCGTTGCGTAAAATATTTGTGCCAAGTTTGGTTGAAATCGGTCCAGTGGTTTAGGAGGAGATGTGGAAGACCCCAAAGGACCCCCCGAAGTATCATATCGAAAAAACACATATCCTATGTTGGTTCTCCCGTTGCGTAAAATATTTGCGCCAAGTTTGGTTGAAATCGGTCCAGTGGTTTAGGAGATGTGGAAGACCCCAAAGAACCCCCAAAAGAACCCCATTGAAAAAACACCTATCCTATGTTGGTTCTCCCTTTGCGTAAAATATTTGTGGCAAGTTTGGTTGAAATCGGTCCAGTGGTTTAGGAGGAGATGTGAAAGACCCCAAAGGACCCCCAAAAGGACCCCCCGAAGGATCATATCGAAAAAACACATATCCTATGTTGGTTCTCCCGTTGCGTAAAATATTTATGCCAAGTTTGGTTGAAATCGGTCCGGTGGTTTAGGAGGAGATGTGGAAGACCCCAAAGGACCCCCCAATGGACCCCGTCGAAAAAAACACCTATCCTATGTTGGTTCTCCCGTTGCGTAAAATATTTGTGCCAAGTTTGGTTGAAATTGGTCCAGTGGTTTAGGAGGAGATGTGGAAGACCCCAAAGGACCCCCCCAAAGGACCCCATCGAAAAAACACCTACCCTATGTTGGTTCTCCCGTTGCATAAAATATTTGTGCCAAGTTTGGTTGAAATCGGTCCAGTGGTTTAGGAGGAGATGTGGAAGACCCCAAGAACCCCCCAAAGGGCCCCATTGAAAAAATTCATTAACCTTCGCGGGCGTGCGCACAACAACTCACCGAAGTTTCATCGCAATCGGATGAATGGTATAGGAACGCATACGGGACAAAGAAAGAAAGAAAGAAACAAACATTCATTTTTATAGATATAGACAATTAAAAAATTTAGTATTATCGGCGAGTCAGCTCAGGCGGTGGGGAGAATTCAAACTTGTTCCCACCGCTTATCGATTTTTACAATCAAGCCAGCAGTTTGCTGTGTTTACTGCTTGAGCGCTTGCCGTCAATTCATAGCTGTTTGCTACAATGTACAACATTTATAATACACTTTCCTAATCAAAATAAAACACATTGGTTACACACAGTATTGGTTTATTAGTTAATGGTTATTACTTATTCCGTGACAAAGGTTATATTTGGTTTTTTATAGTTTTTTGCACCGGCAATTAATCTAAGACAATTTTCTCTGGGTTTTGACGAATCGATTCTGAACGTAACAGATACACCATAATGGTGTCTGTCGGAGTAGTATACAAAATATTTTCGTTCGATCTTCTGGATTCTTAAGATTACGATAAAAGGATTAGATGCAATTACAATAATAAAAATACACAACCTTACATTATTTCTACTTAAATAATATAACGTGTAGCTATAATTTGTTTTTTTTTTTTTGGAGTGTAGTAAAAGTGTTTCAAAAGTTCGTAAACTAACAACAGGTTAATTTTATAAGTTGACAAATTTTCAGTGTCTTAGTTTTTTATTTAATCTTTGAAAGAGATAAATTCAGTTTAGTGATAGTTCATAGTACAGTGAAAAATATATAAAGTGCGTTTTTTCGGAAATTTGGGTAATTTAAATGATACTTAACACCTTAGTAGACTGGGTGTATGCAGTTGGTCTGGTAAAAAGGACTTGAGCTGCAATCGTATTCAAATTTCAATTGTTTGAGCTTCTGGCATCTTTTTCAATTTAATCGGAGCAATTTATTCATTTCTTTTTGATTTAAATGGTCTTCGACATCAGTTAAATGGTTTCAGTCATTGTCTGCTTCCTTCTTGTTCATTGGTGGTAATTTGGTTTACTTTTATAACATTTTAAATTAAATATTTGGTTGTTCAAAATTAGGCTTCTGTTCTCCAAGAGCGTCACTTTACGAGTAACGATATTCAACGGTAATTCCGTCCCTAACAGCAGTTGCCATGGTTACTAATTAAATCTGATTGGTTAATCTCGCTATAAATCCATTGTTATCAAAATTTGAATTCTTTTCAAAATCCTTGTATATCTTCTGATTGCTTTCATTCCGTTAACTTCCTTCCTAAGTGTTAATTATTATCACTGTTATTTGTATTTTCTTCCAAAGATTATTTTGGTATCCCACAAGATTGGGTTATTTCATGTTTTATAATTTACAATTATTTTAATATTTCCTAATTACATTTCTCTTTTAATTTAAATCCTTATTCTAATATTTTGCATTTAATAAGATTTACAATTTATTCTTGGTTGATTATTCACCTTGGATTTGTTAATTACTTTGTTATTTTCACACAATTTGTATTTGTTGGTGTTTGACAGTGAGGCATTTCTTAAGCCTAAGTAGCCGTTACTGATTTTTTCTTATTTCATATACATTACATCTCATTTTAGCCTAATGCTTTATTTTGTTCTTATAACTGGTTTTGTTACCTATTGATGTGTTTTGGTTCTGTTTTTGAGTTATTTGTATGTTACTACTATTTTATACATCATGTATTGCTAATTATTTACTACCTGGTTTTCTCGTTTTCTAAGTCATATATTGCTTTACTTTCTTACTTATTTACTCCGCCAATGTCAACAATATGGCTATTATACAACATTTAGGTCTATGGTTGGTATAATTACCACAGCCATATCCTATTCATAAATTTGCTTAAACAATTATTTAACAATTAGTAGGTAATATTGGAGTACAATTCATTACATTTTATTTTATTTTTTGGGTGATAAACAACCTCACCTCTTTTGAACTTACTTCAATAATTATCCCTTATAACATGGGTGTTTATTGATTGTTTTAAACTTCTTATTTTATACATAATTTTTTCCCTCACTCCATGGTAACACTATCTGTTTACTCTTTCATGGGATTCTCACTTTTAAATACTATTATATACTTTTAAACTTTACAATAAGATTCTTTTCTAATCAATACAGTTAACATCACTCTTCAGTGTTCATTACTTCTTAATTAATTGTTTATTTTAAATACTATTCTTAACAACTTTCTTAAATATTATTATTGTTCACTATTAAATCTTTAGTGTTTGTTGCTTTTACTAAGTGTTTATCTTAGCTTTCACTATTTTTCCTATTGCTATCATTGACAATATTTTTATTTACTCATCACCTTCACTTTTAAATTATCTTGTGTTTATTATAATTTATTTAGCATTTTTTCTCAATCATTTTACTTAAGGTTTTTTTCACTTTCACCATGGGCACTTCTTAAACTTTTTATTTAAGTGTTTATTAATGGGTAATCCCTATCATTACTTTTCTTTGTCACTTAGTTATTTTCAGTTTATTTCTCACTATCTCAATATCTTTCTCTTTCTTTACACATATTATTTATACTTACTAAGTTCATGACTTTCTCTATTTCTTACTTACATATACTTCTAATTCTTGTGTTCGTGTATTTTTATTTATCGGGTTTTATTAATTATTAATTACATTTGTCACTTATTCAATACTAATATTTATCTTTTATATTGGTTCTTTACTGGTTTCGTTTCCTTTATGATATTTGATTGTATCATTTCTCCCTTCTCTGTTCTCTACTGCTTGTCTGTGTTTTATCACCTTGTTTCATTTTATTTCCTTTATAGTTGGTTTGTTCCATTTTTATTTTCATTTTTCTTCTCCTTCACTTCTCATTTTGTTTCATTTTATTTTGGTTCTTATCTGGCCAATCTCTGGGGTTGGGTCAAAGTCGTTTGTCTGTCAGTCTAGTCTGTGAGTTTCTTTAATAATCACTTTTAGTTTATAATTCTTCCTCCTTCTTTCTTAATTACATTTTATCTCCTTATTCTCTTCATTATTTATTTATTAAAATATATTATTTTTAGCATTTCTTACATACTTATAGTTATCAAATATGATCTGAATTTGGCGATGTTATATAATGCCCTTCCACCAAAATTGATCATTTTATAAAATGTGATTCTAAGTTTGATGAAATTATCAATTGTATTATATCATTTTCTTCTTAAATTCTCCTGCTTCTTGTTCAGTTTTATGTTTAATTCTGTATCTTCTACTTCCTTTCTTCTGAGTCTTTTCTTCATTATTTTCTCTTATTACGATCTGGCTTATTGATTTTTTATTATAAATTATTCCTTATAAATCTTATTTTCCCTAACTATCCCTACGTTGTAGCTGAAATCGATTCGGATGGGCTCTATTGGCTTACCTAACTCCGTCGTTCAAAACTACTCTTTTTCTGAGGTCAGGGGAACATCATCCCTGCTCAGTTAAATGATTGCTGGATTTACTCAACAGTCAATCTCAATTAATGAATCTTCAATACAGTCATCTTGTGACTAATAATAATAATAATAATATTTGTAAGGAATCTTTTACTTTTGTATTTCATTATTGCTCAGTTCGAGTCATATATTTTTCATCCTTCTTTATTGATACCATTTAATAATACTTGAAGCGTTGATTTTTATTGATACAATTAACATTTTTATTTATTTTTAATTACTCTTTGTTTCATCTCATTTCATATTATAACTCTTAGAATATTTATTTTATTTATTGTATTTATTTTGTTTTTTTTTATCATTGGTCTGTTTATTTTACTTCCAATATTTTTCTAAATAATTGTGGAAGTTGATAATTTTGAATGTTTTTTTTTTTAATTTTTTAAATATCATAGTAAGTTAGTGTTTCTTACTAGTTAGGAATTTTTTGTAGCTTATTCCTTTATAGTATGTTTTACTTCTTTGCCTCATATGTTGGCTAAAGATTATTGTAAGTTGATCTTACTTTGTAGGAATTTGTTGTAACTTTATTCCTTCATTTTATATTTTGTCTAATATATTATCGAAATATTTGCGTAAGTTGATTTTACTTTGTAGGAATTCTTTTGTAACTTTATTCCTTCATTTTATAATTTGCCTCATATGTTGGCTAAATCTTTGCGTAAGTTGGCCTTACATAACTTTTTGAATTTTGAAATTCAACTTACGACTTTTTTCTTTATATATCTATTTGCAAACTTATTCATTTGTTTTGTTATCTCTTTTTTATTTTATTCAAATTACTTCGGTTGGTTAATTACCTTTGGTTTTTTCAGTCATGGCTGACTGTCATAATATTTCTTAATTGATGCTTGATTGTATACCCCCTTTATTTTCTTAGTGATGGGGTTAGTGATTTCATAAGTGTTATTGCCCTTGTCTCTTGTGATAGTGTACGGTCCCATGTATAATAATAGTAAGTTTTACTTCCATATTCCTTAAGGAAATGGAAGTATGGTGATGGCAAAAAAAATTGTGTTCGAGATTATTGCAGATTCTGATTGTACTACACTCAAAACATGAAAAAAGTCGTTTTTCGGAAAGTGTCTGTGAGTCTATCTGTCTAAAGATTTTTTTTCTATGGCAAACGATAACAGCCGCAAATTCAAACAGAATCAAATAATTTTTTGCATACAGCCCTGAATTGTAGAGTACTCATGACCTATTGTTTTTGGTGAAGATCGGTTGAGGGAAAGGGGTAGTTTACCTCCAATGGTTTTTTTTTTATCAAGGGAAATTTTTTTTTTGGCAAACGATAACAGCCGCAAATTCAAACAGAATCAAATAATGTATCGCATACAGCCCTAAATAGTAGAGTTCTCAAGATCTGTTGTTTTTGGTGAAGATCGGTTAAGGGAAAGGGGTAGTTTACCTGCAACGTTTTATGTTTTAACAAGGGTATTTTCTATGGCAAATGAAAACAGCCGCAAATTAAAACAGAATCAAAAGATTATTTGCATACAGCCCTAAATTGTAGAGTTCTCAAGACCTATTGTTTTTGGTGAAGATCGGTTAAGGGAAAGGGGTAGTTTACCTGCAACATTTTTTTAACAAGGGTATTTTCTATGGCAAACGATAACAGCCGCAAATTCAAACAGAATCAAATATTTTTTTGCATACAGCCCTGATTTGTAGAGTACTCAAGACCTATTGTTTTTGGTGAAGATCGGTTAAGGGGAAGGGGTAGTTTATCTGCAACGTTTTTTTATCAAGCGTGTTTTCTATGGCAAACGAGAACAGCCGCAGATTCAAACAGAATCAAATAATCTTTTGCATACGTCCCTGAATTGTAGAAATCTCTAGGATTTTCGATTTTGGTGAAGATTGGTTAAGGAGAAGGGGTAGTTTACCTGCAACCTTTTACGTTTTAACAACAGTAAAGTACTTGAAAATGCATTTAAACTTTTTCAAACAATGGTAATTGTTAAAAATAAAATGATTTTGTTGCCAGGCAATAAAATTATAATTTTTTCATTTTAATGTAAATTATGTATGAGTTAATATACTTGTACATGTATAAAATGATATATCGTTCGTGGCAGGTAAGCATATCTCAGTTATGTAATGTTTACGTTTCCATTTTATTTTTATGACTACAGCAATAAAAAGGCAGGGAAGACACACACACACACACACACACACACACACACACACACACACACACACACACACACACACACACACACACACACACACACACACACACACACACACACACACACACACACACACACACACACACACACACACACACACACACACAATTCGTGTTATTTCTGGCCTCACTCATGTTTATTTTCTTACATTTGCACGCTTTTTAAATGGAAAGTGCCGAAACCCACACCAACATAACGCGTGCAAGCCGAAAAAATGGACATCAATTTGCTTCCTGTGGATCGCTGGGCAGTGTAACTGCACGTGTTTACAGAGGAACAATTCATAGATAGACTTTTCGTCTTTAGGGAATGAACCCTCTGCAAGGTGCTGAGGGTCCATGAGTGACTTCGGAGCGCTCCTTCTTTTTCGCGTGTTTGTTCTGTGAAACATACACTGTAGATTCGCAGCTTTACTCTAAGCAACGCTCAATAGGAAATGTTGAAAATTTTAGTCCACGGTGTACCCTCATTCACACTAAACCTGCTCTGATGTTTTAATTACGGACATCATAATATTAAAACTTTGGAAACTTAAGCACTACTTAATGGAGATCAATCATTAACTTATACAAGCCATTAATTTTATGCATATTTTTTATATATATGTGTACAACGTTATCGGCAACAAAGAAGTAGTTTTTGTTAAAATTCCTTCTCGGGATATTTGGCCGTAGTCCAATGTTTTCTACAAAACCAGACGTTTCGGCAATGCCATTGACTTCCATCATCAGTGAAAATCGAGTGCGATAACGTGAGGTGGAATATGTTAGTGACCACAGTACTGTGGTTAAGGCTGAAGCAGTAAGTAGAAAGAAGTAGTTTCTATGGTAATATTTCATTTCGAAAATGATTTTAAATTTAAATCTTAGAATATGGAAGTCATGTATGGTTCTCCATACCGATATTTTTATAATGCCTTCTATTCAGCTGGGTAACTCTCTGTTTTTTATTAGCACACTTTCTCCTATCTGGTATTTGATAGTATTTTGCTGGTTCTTAGAATATTTATTCTTTTTTTGCTCTACTTTCTCTGCGATTCTGTTGTAAAATTTTCTTTTTTCGAATTGATATTCTGTGTTTGTGGGAAATTGAATCAGATCATTTATCTCTCTAGGTGGTGGCCGCTCGAACATCATTGTGTATGGTGTGGCTTCAATGAAGTTGTGGTAAGCCAGGTTTATAAATTCTTCAGTGGATTTTAGGTAATTGTGCCATTCCTTTTGTTTATCATGCAGTAGGCCCTTAGGATTCGACCCACTTCTCTAAGTACTCTCTCAGCTGGGTTACTGCTGGGGTGATAAAAGGATGTTTTGTAGGTTTTAATACCATGTTCCCAGAGTTTGCCTTTCCATTGAGTTCCTTTAAGTTGAGTCCCGTGATCGGTTATGATTGCCATAGGTTTCCCTACTTCTGGTATAAATTTGGTTAATATGATCTCAATAATTTTCTTAGTGGTAGCACGGTTAATGGAGTACAACTTAGTATATTTGGTGAAGTGATCGAACATGATTACAATGAATCGAAATCTGTGTCTTCCTCCACTGCGAGGAAAGGACCACAAATATCAAGGAATACCCTTTCTAATTTTTGACTTGATATTATTGGTATCATCATACCCTCTTTTTTCGAATTGTTGCACTTTACCATTTGGCAAATATTACATTTTTTGTATCGTTTTGCTCACCTTTCGATAAATATTCTTTATATAGACTTGTTCCTCTAATGCTTTTATTACTTTCATGGCACCCATATGGCTGTACCGAATGTGGTAGTCCAATATCAGTTGTTCTTCTACAGTAGACGGGATTACTAGTCTCCACTCTCCAAGGTTAGGGTTGTTTTTAATGAATAACAGGTATTGTGTACTTTATAATACTGTACAATGGGTTCTTCTTCTTTTGATATTCTCTCCCGGATACTCATTATTTTTGGGTCCACATCTTGATGTCTTCTTATTTCCAGCGTTATTTTTTTCCAGATCCATTCTATCCTTGATAATGTTATACACCTTAACTAACTGTTCTTTCTCTCCCTCGAAAGTTTGTTGCTGGATGTTGATACGGTATAATATGTCAGCAGCTGTGTTTTTCTTCCCTGGTATGTATTCCCAGTTAATATGGTACTCTTGTAGTAATAAAATCCATCGAGTTTTTATTTTCTTCAATCAACTCGTCTCTTATATTTTTTAAATAGTTTGTATGTATTATAGTGATCTTTTTGTCTGTCGTCTTAAATTCCCCAAGAGATTGGTCCAGTGATGGGCTGTTCACAGTTTTCACTGACCTTATTCGTTTAAATGAGGGCTGGCCTCATTGTTCCTGACTTCATTTGTGTTTATTTGTTGGTTCGTTGCTGGCTCCTGTCGGTTGTTCATGTTATCTCCATCTTTCCCAGTGTTTTCCTCAAATGTGTGGCTTCTTGTGTTTGGTACCTGGTTATAGTACACTCGTCGGTAATTTGCATGGGAATAGTTTCTTCCTGGACTTCGCTGTGTTTGTCCTCTCACGTAATTCACTTGCGGTCGGTATCCTTGGTTGTTGTTATTACCGTTTCCAGGGCGATAATAATTGTTACGACCATTCTGTGGGTATATTCGTTTAATATGGTAACCAAATCACTTGTACGAATTAATAAATTAATTACCTTAATTATCCGCCGTGTGATTTCTTATGCTTCGTCTATGACGCGTTTCGAAGCGTATGCTCCATCATCAGATATTAAAAAGTTAAAACTGTCACTCTTGCGAGATCGTTAAAAAGTTAAAATGTCAAGATTTGCATATGAACCGTACGCGGATTTGGGTGCGCACCCGTTCAAGTTCATTCTGCCACTGAGCGGTTGCTACCTTATCGTAGCCCCAGCAAGCAGACTCAAGGCAGTATCGTACAATCGGTTGGATACAAAGTTCAGGTGGTCATTTAACACGATATCGCGACTCATTGGGTTTGCATATGCACTGTAAATTTCAAATTCCTCCAAGGCATTCATGAAACGGCCCTTCTTACACACATGTAACGGTATTAAATTGGAACTAAAATCTGTGTAATTATGATTGTGTGAAGTCAGGTGTCGGGCGTAATTTGATTTGATGTTGTCAAATTTTACCTAAGAAAATAAGAAACATTGACAAAGACAATTTTCTCTGGGTTTTGACGAATCGATTCTGAATGTAACAGATACACCATAATGGTGTCTATCGGAGTAGTATACAAAATATTTTTGTTCGATCGTCTGGATTCTTGAGATTACGATAAAAGGATTAGATGCAATTACAATAATAAAAATACACAACCTTACATTATTTCTACTTAAATAATATAACGTGTAGCTATAATTTGTTTTTGTTTTTTTTTGGAGTGTAGTAAAAGTGTTTCAAAAGTTCGTAAACTAACAACAGGTTAATTTTATAAGCTGACAAATTTTCAGTGTCTTAGTTTTTTATTTAATCTTTGAAAGAGAATAATTTCAGTTTAGTGATAGTTCACAGTACAGTGAGATATATTTAAAGTGCGTTTTTTCAGAAATTTGGGTAATTTAAATGATACTTA
This sequence comes from Magicicada septendecula, assembly GCA_034769895.1. NCBI lineage: Eukaryota > Metazoa > Arthropoda > Insecta > Hemiptera > Cicadidae > Magicicada > Magicicada septendecula. Next base: position 1,154,433,716 of record CM068367.1, read on the forward strand.
ACACCTTAGTAGACTGGGTGTATGCAGTTGGTCTGGTAAAAAGGACTTGAGCTGCAATCGTATTCAAATTTCAATTGTTTGGGCTTCTGGCATCTTTTTCAATTTAATCGGAGCAATTTATTCATTTCTTTTTGATTTAAATGGTCTTCGACATCAGTTAAATGGTTTCAGTCATCGTCTGCTTCCTTCTCGTTCATTGGTGGTAATTTGGTTTACTTTTATAACATTTTATTTTCCAAATAAAATGGAATGAATCGAGTAAGAAGAGAAATAAAGAATGGAGAAACAAACAAGAGAGAAAAGGAAAAAATAATATATAACTGATAATTTCATAAAAAACTATGTTAGTGTTTTATTAAAATGATCAATTTTGAAGGAGAGGCATTATGTTACAACACAAATAAGCCACCCCAGTACCAGGGATAAAAAAGATGATACTAAATATAAATATACTTCAAATAAAATAAAATATTCAATATAAATAAAATATAAAGACGGTGACACGACAAACGACGACATGACCTAACCCAAGTGATTGACCAAACAAACAGGAAAACGACAAAGAAGGGAAAAACCGAAACCAAAGAAGAATAAAGACAATTGAAGGAAGTGAACGAATTCATACAACCAAATAAAATAAAACCAAACGAGAAGGGGAGAACCGAATTAAAATGAAGCCAATTGAAAATGAAGGAGAAGAAGAAGAAAAATGAAGAGAAACGAAGTGAAACCAAGGGATAAGAAACACCACAAATATAAAAGGGAGAAATGGTACACTCAAGTATAATATTGGGAATAAAACCAATAATTATCCAATACCAGAAATAAATATTATTCTCAATTAAATAATTAATGTAACTGTTCTAACCAAAACCCAGTAAAGTAATATTATAAAAAGAAAAGTACACTAACCCAAAAATTAGAGTTAGATATAGTAAAAATCTATAGGAAAATAACATTAATAATACTGTGTATAATTTGTAAAGAAAGAAATAGTGAGAAAGTGACAAAGAGAAATAATTATAGGGATTACCCACTAAGAAACACTTAATGTAAACAGTTAAAAAGTGCAATAGTGAAAGTGTGAAACCCCAAAATGGTTAGAAACCATATCAATGATAATAAAACGCTCAATAATCAATAAGAAACAATAATTGATTAATAGTGAATCCAATAATAATTAAGAGTAAGGTTTTAATGATAGCCTTAGATGTAAGCACTTCATAATGTGAAATAAACACTGAAGAGTGATGAGGAAACACTATGTGATTAAAAGTGATACAAATTAGTAATTAGAAATATAAAGTTTTAATAATAATAGTAGATGTAAACAATTAGTAATATGAAACGAACACTGGAAAGTGATAACAACATTGTTAATTAAGAGATTTAAGATTAATTGTAAACGATTGTATTTAAAAGGGGAGTATCCCATGAAAAGATAAACAGCTAGTGTTAACATGGATTGAGAGTAGAGTATTAGGAAATAAGCAATTAATAATAAACTCATGTTCTCTGGTATCCAAGTCACGATTCAATACAGATTAAAATTAATTTACGTTTTTTCATCCGTCGTGTGACTTCTTATTGTATTTAATTAAATAACGCGTTTCGAGGCTCAAGGCCTCATATTCAGATTTCAGTCCCGTGTGGATGTCGATAACACATTAAAACTAAACTACTACACATTAAAATAAAACACACTACACAAGTTAACCGATGTCTGGGTGCGCACCCTTTGCCGGCTCGCGACGCACTGCCTGCAACTCCTCTACGGTCTCGTCACAACGCCCCACCATCGAGTGCTGTCTATTCCTGCTTAATATGAATTTGTCCACAACCATATCATATAGTTGATGTGAATCCATATCCATATCATACTCGAGAGAATTGAATTTACTTAATAAAGGTTTGAAATATAATGTGCCTGATTTTAATAAAAACCATTTAACACGTGACATAATACATGCTGAAGCAGCGATGAAAACAGTACCCAACGTAAATTCACAAAACGAACTAAGAGTTTTGATTAACAGGAAACTAAATAAGGCCCTTAGTATACACAACAAGAATCATTCATGACCTTTTAATTTAAAATCGGTCTATTTAAATGATTTAAGAGTTATTAAACAAATTAGAAAGAAAGTTGAGTAAAATAATGTTATAGTTCTAAAGCGGACAAAGGTAACACATTAGTTATTATATCAAGAGAGGTATACCAGCAAAAAGTTTACGACTTCATCCACAACAATAATATAAAACCCATTGACCAATATAAATCCCACTTCCAAATTTGTGAAAAGTCTTAATAATGCAATCAATAAATGCACACATCTCTTTAATGATACCACACGTCGGTACCTGAAACCAATGGCTGCACAAGCACCTCATTTTACCGGTCTACTTAAAATCCATAAAGAAGACACACCTATAAGACCTCTTATAAATTACACTACAGCACCAGGATACAAAGCAGCCAAGAAATTAGCTGAGATAATAAAAAACAATATAACATTAGAAAATAATCACAGTATTAAAAATAGTTCAGAGTTAGTGGACCTAACAAGAGATATTAATATCGAAACTCAATATAAATTAGTGTCTTTTGATGTGAATAACCTATACACAAATGTACCGGTTCAAGCCACGGTTGAGATTCTGAAAAACAACTTGGAAAAATCTGGCAGTTTAGGTCCTCAAGAAATAAATGAATTACTATATATTCTTGGTGTCATTTTAAAACAGAACTATTTTTCATTCGATAATCGATTTTTTATTCAAGAAGAGGGACTCGCTATGGGTTCACCTTTATCTGGACTGTTGTCTGACATATACCTTAATCATTTTGAAAATACATATTTGCTTTCGGTAACCAATAAATTCAATAACCAGATTATTTTTTACAGACGATATGTAGATGATACCTTTGTTATTTTCAATGGGACAATGAGACAAATAGATAATCTAAAGTCTTTTATGAATAGTATCAATACAAAACTACAATTCACAGCAGAAGTAGAAACAAATAATGAAATAAATTTCTTAGATTTAACTTTAATAAAACATAACAATAGATTTCGTTACAAGATATACAGAACACCTACAGCAACTGATTCCGTTATACACGCCAAATCTTATCACCCGTATACTCAAAAAATGGCCACTTTCAATAGCCTCTTACACCGGTTGACAAGTATACCTCTTGAGCATGATGACTATATAGATGAATTAAATACAATTAAATATATAGCGGAAGTGAATGGGTACCGAAGCTCAATGGTCGAACGGTTATTACGTAAACATAAAAAGAAGAACGTCATCAGTACACGTAACAAAAATAATAAAGTTAAGTTTATTTCAATTGAGTACACCAATAATATATCTATGGTTGTAAAAAACAAATTTAGGAAACAACATCCTAGTATCGTTCCGTACCACAAATAATGTTCAAAAATTATTATGGCCTAAAACACAACAGTTCAAAGAAAAAAGAACAGGTGTTTACAAAATGGTTTGTAATGATTGTGATATGGTGTATATCGGTCAGACAGGCAGGGCATTTAGACAGAGGTTTAAAGAACATCTACCTAAAAATAACTTAAAAGCCTGTAAATCAAAATATGCTGAACACTTAATGGTGCATAACCATAATTATACTGACTTTGACACCAACTGCAAGCCATTACATCTCTGCAATAAGGGACGACACATGAACGCAGCCGAAGAATTTGAAATATACTGGGCGTTTAAGTGCAATCCTAGTAACATGCTAAATTACCAGCTGAATTTTAAATCACATCAGCTATACGATATGGTTGTGGACAAATTCATATTAAGCAGGAATAGACAGCAATCGATGGTGGGGCGTTGTGACGAGACCGTAGAGGAGTTGCAGGCAGTGCGTAGCGAGCCGGCAAAGGGTGCGCACCCAGACATCGGTTAACTTGTGTAGTGTGTTTTATTTTAATGTGTAGTAGTTTAGTTTTAATGTGTTAACGACGTCCACACGGGACTGAAATCTGAAGATGAGGCCTTGAGCCTTGAAACGCGTTATTTAATTAAATACAATAAGAAGTCACACGATGGATGAAAAAAGGTAAATTAATTTTAATCTAATTAATAATAAATAAATAAACACCCCAGATTGTAAGGGAAAACCAATTATTCAAAAGGTGACGTTAGTTAACACCCAAAAAATAGTAATTAATGAAATGAGTTGTAAACAAACTTTACTTAATAATGGTAAAATAATTGTATAATTATATTTATGAATACCCTGGTATGACTGAAGAATTTGTACAGAGCATACGCCTAGATGTTATGTTTTTAATTGAGGAAGAATAGGGAGTGGTAGCCATATTATTAACAAAGGCAAAGTAGATGATTAAGAAGTTAAGACAATAAAAATCTAATTACAATAGAAAATCAATAAATGTAGAAAATAACAGAACCATTAATAAAACAAAATACATTAGAATAAAATGAGACATCATTTGTATAAATTCAGTAAATATAGTCAATGGCTACTAGTGCATCTGAAATGCCTAACTGTCAAAACCAATAATTACAAATTGTATAAAATCCACAAGGAAATTAACAAATCTAAGGCAAGTAACCAGCCAAAAATAATGTATAAATCATTTTAAAAGAAAAATGTTACAATAAGAGCTTAAATTAAAAGAAATATGTAATTATCAAATGTTAAAATAATTAGACAAAAGTTAATATCTAATAGAACATGACCTTATGAGGTATTATTTTAATCTTTGAAAGGAAATAAATACAATAGTGATAATATTTAATACTCAGGAAGGAAGACAGAAGAATAAAATCAATCAGAAAATATATAGTAATTTTGAATAAAAATTCAAATATGATAACAATGGTAATAATCTATGCCTTAGCCAATCAAAGGGTTGAGGTTACCATAGAAACTGTCTACCATGTTGGTTACTAATTTTCTGTTAATTTTTGGTACTCATATAATGACGCTTGGGTAGTAGGGACGCAAGATTTTATGTGACACGAATTTTACTTTAAAAAGTTTAAAAACTAGTCATAATCCAAAAACATGTACCAGTGAGAAGGAGATGAAGAGGAATAACATTTAACTGACGTCCAGGAACTATATAAACGAAAATTAAACACAGAAATTCCCAAGACTAATTAGAAAAGGATGCCAGCAGCCTAAGTCACTCAAAATTGATGAATTTTCCATATCCAAAGAACAACGATCTATCACAAACCTTCTGAACTGATAAGTATCATTTAAATACCCTAATCCCAGGAATAAAAGCACTTTAAATATTTCTCATATCAATACAAACTCTCACTATGAATTAAAAATAATTTTCTTTCAAGGATTAAATAAAATAAACTTACATAGAAAAACTTGTTAACTAAAAAATAACCTCGCACAAGGTTGCGAACTTTTGTAACACCTATTACTACACTGCAGAACAAATTGTAGACACTCTGTATATTATATAAGTACAGAGAATGTATGGTAGTGTACTTTTTTATTGTAACCATATTTAATGTTTTCTTTATAATCTAAATAACTCTAGATTTTGGACGAGTTGACGAATAATATACAAACAGTAGCCATGATGGCATCAGAATAGCTCGTTCAAAACCAATTTCGTCAGCTTGAGATAATGCGTTTCATGTTTTATGTCGGGGCAAATTTATTGAATACTAAATTATAATATTACCGGTATTGTCACATTACTTAACAACCAAACAATCATTAAAGAAACAGTACAGAGTGTAACCATTGTTTTATTTCATAGGAAATTGTATTATATATATGTGTGTGTTAGCGAACTTACAGAACAGACAACTAGCGCTTTCGCTATCCGTGCAATACAGTAAGCTGTACAAAGGCAGGAACCGATTCGAACGCTCCAGCCGTCACCGCTGAAAACACCATACTAACATATTAATTCATAAATTTAATTGTTTTCAACAAACAATTTGGCGCCACCCGAGATTCACAAACCCCTATGAAATTACAGGTAAGGTTTCCACTAGGTTGTACTGATAATTGTGACAATGCTACGGACTTCATTAGCAACAACCATTGATGTAACGACAGGTGTGAGATGAACACACCACACTAAATACTTAAAAAACAATATACACTAATACAAAGACGACCGAGTCTTCACGTTACAGATTGGCGACCAACATAGTGAGGCTAGAAAAGGATGACTAGCGGCGATTATGAAGAGACATTCGATGGTTACCAGATTCTACATTAAGAAAGGAACCAACCAAGAAGAAATGGAAGAAATTGGAGAAATGATCGGAGGATTGTTCGAACAGGATCCCCAGGAGGACCAACCAGAAAACCCAACATTACCTGAACCGGAAGTAGAAATAATGGTCAGCAACCAACCAGACAAACCGACTGAAGACGAAATGGGACAGCATGATGAGAATGATGATGGAGCAATTCGGACAAGCAAGGGAACAATTTGGTCAAATTAATGATAATTTCACGAAAATGAAGGAAGAAACAAGAGAACAAAGAAAGGAAGACAAGGAAGAATTGAATAAAAAATTAGTATCGTAACAAGAGGGAATGAAGGAAGAAATACGGGAACAAAGGAAGGAAGACAGGGAATTCTTGAATGAAAAACTGGACCGAAACAGTGAAGAATTGAAGAAGCAAATCAAGAACTTCTAAATAATAAGATGGAAAGCAATCATGAAACTTTGACAAGGAACCAAGAGATTTTAGAAAAGAAGAGTGAGGAGCTGAAGAGGCAGATAAAGAAAGATCTTGAAATATTAAATAACAAAATTGAAAATAATAATGAAACACTCCAAAGACAGTTGAAGGAAGATGATGAGAAGAACAGAGAAGAATTAAGATCATGCTAGTAGAGTTTCATGAAGAAGTCAGACGGACAAAAACAGGGATGAATAAGAGATGGGAAGAAACAAATTATCTGGCAGATCAACTTAATGAAACGTTAGATAGTGATTTCAAACCATTGAATGAAACACCAGACACCACTTCTGAAGGGAGTAAGGAGATGGAAATTGTAGAAGAAACAAGTGTATTGTTTTCTGAAAATAAAGATAACAATAACACCGAGAAAATCAAGCGCATAAAAACCAACAGTAGAAGAGGAAGAAAGAAGAGTCGGATAATTAAGAAGAATAAGAAAACAGAGGAAATGGGGAAAGTATATAAAAAGAAACTAATAAAAACCAGAGAAGAATTAGAAATGGTGAAGAACGGACTGTTTGAGGTATTTAATTTACCAATTACTGACCGGAGAGAAATCATGAAATATAAAAATTGTAGGAGGAATATAAAGGAAATTATGGAAGGGGTTCACAAAGAACCAAGGAACAAAAACTTCTACAATTCTCTTGTTAAATGGAAATTACCAGAAATGGAAATACCGAATAAAAAAGCAATAATAACGTTAACAAAGGAGGTACAATTAACAACTTCTTTGATTAATCAAAATGTAGTGAAGGAAGCAGTCATGGAGACAAACGAACATATGATAGTAGAGGAATTGTGGTACGAGACAGAAGAAACCTATATCACAAGAACGAAAATCGTCCTACACACCAAGATTATCCGAACCACAAGTGCAGAGGAAATGATGGACCATGGGTAAACTAAGCGAAGATACCACACACCAAGAAAATGGACTGATCTTCGAATTACTGACCAAGCAACCCAATGGAAAGGAAGGAGTAGTAAATTAAAATAAAAACCAATTTATAATCACCAAAACAAGAAGGGACAAGAAATGACTCAACGACTAAGACGAATTAAATGAGAAATAATCAACCATAATAAATAAATCCCAAATTATCCAGAATAAATGTAGAAGATCAAACATTTGAAGGAGAAAAGGGGAAGATCGCAAAAGTGTATTACATATTGAAAGATAGGAAGGACCTGGAAGATATCATAAGCGAAATAGTGTTACAACAAAAGCAAGATACCAAAATATTAAACATACGAAAAAGACTGTTGGAATCTGAAGAAATTATAAATAAATTTTACTGTATATACAAAGACATATTATTCATAAAAACAAAAAAGAACCAAGACACATGGAAACTAGTAATTCCTCATTCATTAGAAAACCAGATAATTAAAGATTACCATGTAAGATATGGGCACATGGGAACACTCAAAATAGTAAAAGCATTAGAGGAAGATTTGTTCATTAAAAGTATCACAAGAAAGGTAAATAAAAATATAAAAACCTGCACGTTATGTCAGATGGTCAAAACAAATAACGAAAGGAAGGATGGAACAATGATACCCATCACTTCAAACGCCAAACTGGAAAAGGTGTTCCTCGACATATGTGGACCATTCCCACGTAGCGGAGGAAGGCATGGATACAAGTTCATCATAATTATACTAGACCATTACACCAAGTACACCAAACTATACGCTATAAACAGAGCCACAACAAATAAAATATTAGACATTATAAAAAATAAATACATTACAGAAATTGGAAAACCATACATGATTATAACCGACCACGGGACACAATTTAAAGGGAAAAAGTGGAGAGATGAATTAATGAAATTGAACATCAAAACATATAAAACTTCAGTATACCACCCTAGTAGTAATCCAGCAGAAAGGATGTTAAGTGAGGTGGGACGTATTTTAAGAACTTATTGTCATGATAACCAAAAGGAATGGCAGAAATATTTAACTTCAACCGAAGTATTTTTAAATATCAGCTATCACCAGTTTACTGAGAATACCCCATATTTAATGATGTTCGAGAGGAAACCAAATAGAATGATACAAGAAATAATATAATTCCCAAAAAATCCAGAAGACCCGTATGATAAAAACAAATGGTACAGCCTAATTATGGAGAAGATTGAGAAACAAAAAGGCAAATATGCTAAAAACCAGCCCAAAATAATTAAATATAAAGAGGGAGAAAAGATATTAATAAAAAACCGTGAACTGCCAAGTAAAATGGAAGGCATAACAAAGAAATTGTTATTACTATACACAGGCCCCTATGTCATCACCAAAGATAATGGTAACAATACTTACCAAATAAGTAATATAAACACAAAAAAGATAAAAGGAGTTTACAATCAAGCTTCAATAAAAAAGTTTTATGAAGAAAAATAAATTACTAGAAATAAAATAAACAAATTTCAAAATTCAAAAAGTTTGTAAGAGCAACTTACTACCTTATTTAGATGACATATGAGGAATGGAAAAAATAAAATAAATGAATAAAAATATAAAAACAAAGGAATAAGTTACCAAAATTCCTACCAAGTAAGATCAACTTACAGTCAAATAAAGTTGATATATGAAGTATAAAATAAAAAATTATAATAAGGGAATAAGTTACACAAATTCCTATAAAAAAGTAAGAATCACAAACTTATGATAATATTTAAACAAAAAGTGCCTAAAAAGGAACAAGCTACAAAAATTCCTATAAAGTAAGAAAACCAACTTACAAAAAATTATCAAAAATGATATTTAAAACAAATTAAAATTAACAAAAATAAAATCAAGCAAAAACTGCTAAAATAAATACCTGAAATTATAATGAATTTAATGTATTCAAAGAAAAAAAAAATCTGAACTGGTACAAGGAAGAAAAAGAAATTATGTAGAAAACAAATATACAAAAAATGGCTAAAGCAGAATATTGCTAAACAACCAAGAAAAGAATAAAGATGTCTAAGATAATTAAAATGATCACAAGAAGAATAGAAAAACAAACTAACGAAAGGTTAGATATGAATAAATAAAAAACAATCAACTGTATGAGTAGATGACAATATATAGCAAAGGTACAGTGGAAGGAAGAATGAGTAAAAGGCCAAAGTGATCTAAAAACAAACCACAAGGTGGACAATCCCAAAATATATTATTATTATTAATTTAAGTCACAAGTAGACAAAAAAGGTATTTAAGATTGACTGTTGAAAAGTCCAGCAATCAAAATAAACTGAGCAGAGATGATGTTCCTCTGGTCTCAGAAAAAAATGAGTAGTAATGGAAGAAACCAGCTACTAAAAAGTTAGGGAAAAAATTGTATAAAAGGGAGAACACACTAATGGAAATAAAGAAAAACAGATCCAAATAAAATGGAATGAATCGAGTAAGAAGAGAAATAAAGAATGGAGAAACAAACAAGAGAGAAAAGGAAAAAATAATATATAACTGATAATTTCATAAAAAACTATGTTAGTGTTTTATTAAAATGATCAATTTTGAAGGAGAGGCATTATGTTACAACACAAATAAGCCACCCCAGTACCAGGGATAAAAAAGATGATACTAAATATAAATATACTTCAAATAAAATAAAATATTCAATATAAATAAAATATAAAGACGGTGACACGACAAACGACGACATGACCTAACCCAAGTGATTGACCAAACAAACAGGAAAACGACAAAGAAGGGAAAAACCGAAACCAAAGAAGAATAAAGACAATTGAAGGAAGTGAACGAATTCATACAACCAAATAAAATAAAACCAAACGAGAAGGGGAGAACCGAATTAAAATGAAGCCAATTGAAAATGAAGGAGAAGAAGAAGAAAAATGAAGAGAAACGAAGTGAAACCAAGGGATAAGAAACACCACAAATATAAAAGGGAGAAATGGTACACTCAAGTATAATATTGGGAATAAAACCAATAATTATCCAATACCAGAAATAAATATTATTCTCAATTAAATAATTAATGTAACTGTTCTAACCAAAACCCAGTAAAGTAATATTATAAAAAGAAAAGTACACTAACCCAAAAATTAGAGTTAGATATAGTAAAAATCTATAGGAAAATAACATTAATAATACTGTGTATAATTTGTAAAGAAAGAAATAGTGAGAAAGTGACAAAGAGAAATAATTATAGGGATTACCCACTAAGAAACACTTAATGTAAACAGTTAAAAAGTGCAATAGTGAAAGTGTGAAACCCCAAAATGATTAGAAACCATATCAATGATAATAAAACACTCAATAATCAATAAGAAACAATAATTGATTAATAGTGAATCCAATAATAATTAAGAGTAAGGTTTTAATGATAGCCTTAGATGTAAGCACTTCATAATGTGAAATAAACACTGAAGAGTGATGAGGAAACACTATGTGATTAAAAGTGATACAAATTAGTAATTAGAAATATAAAGTTTTAATAATAATAGTAAATGTAAACAATTAGTAATATGAAACGAACACTGGAAAGTGACAACAACATTGTTAATTAAGAGATTTAAGATTAATTGTAAACGATTGTAATTAAAAGGGGAGTATCCCATGAAAAGATAAACAGCTAGTGTTAACATGGATTGAGAGTAGAGTTTAATTAGGAAATAAGCAATTAATAATAAATAAATAAACACCCCAGATTGTAAGGGAAAACCAATTATTCAAAAGGTGATGTTAGTTAACACCCAAAAAATAGTAATTAATGAAATGAGTTGTAAACAAACTTAATAATGGTAAAATAATTGTATAATTATATTTATGAATACCCTGGTATGACTGAAGAATTTGTACAGAGCATACGCCTAGATGTTATGTTTTTAATTGAGGAAGAATAGGGAGTGGTAGCCATATTATTAACAAAGGCAAAGTAGACAATACAAATCTAATTACAATAGAAAATCAATAAATGTAGAAAATAACAGAACCATTAATAAAACAAAATACATTAGAATAAAATGAGACATCATTTGTATAAATTCAGTAAATATAGTCAATGGCTACTAGTGCATCTGAAATGCCTAACTGTCAAAACCAATAATTACAAATTGTATAAAATCCACAAGGAAATTAACAAATCTAAGGCAAGTAACCAGCCAAAAATAATGTATAAATCATTTTAAAAGAAAAATGTTACAATAAGAGCTTAAATTAAAAGAAATATGTAATTATCAAATGTTAAAATAATTAGACAAAAGTTAATATCTAATAGAACATGACCTTATGAGGTATTATTTTAATCTTTGAAAGGAAATAAATACAATAGTGATAATATTTAATACTCAGGAAGGAAGACTATAACGTTTCGTCGTTATAATATCAGGAACCTGGTTAATTGGCTCAGGTGAATTAAACAGGCTGCCAAAATCTTAACAAACTCGTAAATAACTGTTAAATAGGATCCCGTGAATTGAGGGATATTGACAGGGGTTTTGTAGATTTATTCACTCTCCTTTTGGACCATGACATCTCTTTATTTCATAAATTTAGCAATGAGTATATTAAAAGTTACAACTTTTGTACCTCTTGTACAAAGAGAATTAGAGTAATTTAGTAATGAGTTAACATAGCTTTTCTTTTATTAATGCCCTCGGATCCGAGTACTTTGTTTCAGCATATGATATTTCATTTATAATATTTATTCTTGTGTCATCTGAAATATTGCTTTATTTAACAAAAAAAAAAATATTTAAATTAACGCATGTTATTGCTAAGCATGAAATTACAGTTTTAAGTTAATTAAATCAGTCTTTCTTGTTTTACTTTACGTTCATTTTTTTATCTATTTAGTGTTTATCATGTATTATTCTACTTCAAGTTCTGAACCACGGAAACTAAAGGTCCATGTCACCTGTGGGTATCATCCTCGGGGAATCGGCGACTCTCTCGGTTGTGCCTTGTGTCTTGTAGTTTTTTTGAAGATCAGGTTTCTGTTGTTATGTTCGTATCCAGTGATGGTGAAGTTCTGAAGTCATTTTAGTCATGGTGAGTCCTGGTTCTCTCTTTCTCAATAAGTTGTAGTAATCGCTCATTGTTTTGGATCATTTGCACAAAAGTTTTATTCACTTGTAATCACGTCACATGTTGGTTTAGTTCTTGAGTTTCACATTATGATTTTACCACATTTCTAATTACATACGTTTTATTGTTTAAATTTTTAGAGATGTCATAGACGCGCAATTCTCATCCACACTCACTCGTTTACTACATATTTACTTTATTACATATTTACTGTAATTACACTGTTAGACTATATTCGCGGTTCACATGGTTTTAAATGTATACTTGGAGCCGCTACGTCTCAACTGGTGAGTTTATTAACTTTTAAAAGTATTTATTATTGTACCGCATCACGGGTGTATGCTGTTTACGGTTCGACCGCTCCATTTCAAGTGTTTCGTTAAGGGGTGAGAGTAGTAATCTCGCGTAGTTTACTATTCGGCATAAAAGTAGTTCCATATTCCGATTAATATCTATTCGTTTATTCTCTGACATATTTAATTATACTATGGTATCTCTTACTTTTTATTTTATTATTGTACATCGTTATGTTTTTATCAAGTTGCAATTTAATACTATTATTAGTCTTATTCACGGGTAATTTTGCGTGTTGATGCCGGTTTCGGCAGGTTAAAGCAGGGTTAATTATTAAGGGGTGTTATCTCAATTTTATCCTCGAATTCTTTTTGGTTTTAAACTATTTATTTTGGGTATTATTGCGGTGTTACTTTATCATTTTCTTTAGGGGTTTATGTCTTGTTTTAATGGGAGATTTCTTTTATTTTTTTTTTTATAGAAATCGTCACATACTCCTCCACTTAAAGAAGACACAGCGTCGGGGACCGAAGTGTTGTCTACGGGGAAATAGATCAGAATTGCACTGGGAGTATGCTCGGAATTTCTGTGTGATATCCCTTCCTCTCCTTTAACAATTTCTTTATGAGGTACATGAATCACTCTCAATTCACTATTTACTTACTAGCAAGATATTCTATGCCTTATTAACTAATACTTAAAATACATAAAATTCAAACCTTATGAAATATATAAAATACACAAAATTCATCTTAAATATACTACTTATAACTACTACCGGTTTTTTCTTTAGCTTTTTCTTACTCTGGTTATGGAGTTACTCTCCGCAGAGTAGGTGTCACAATCATTTTATTAACATACTTGTGATGTAATTGTTAAGCAATTGATACTTATACTCTGTGTCAGCTGACTTCTTACTTTTCTCCTTCTTGATGAACATCTTGATGAACAGGATCTAAGGTTGATCAGGCCTCATTCCTATTTATACGATTTGGTAATTAAGTAGTGACTCAATTACAATGTAGCAAATATACTTCTTAATACATCTATTCTTCTACTTCTATTATACATCTCTTTTCTACGTCATTTATTTTCTAGCTCACTAGCCTTTTTGTGATAATATTTTATCTGGGAAACATGACTTCTATGTACATATTTATTCGTAGTGGGTTCATACAGTGATACGGTTACAGGGGTTAAGTATCTGTAAATTTTGTAAGGGCCAGACCATCGGTAAGATAGTTTGGAGGTGGTCTTATCAACTGCACTACTCGTCGGGTGAGTTTTGTACATCACTAAGTCTCCGACTTGATACTTTACTTCTTTACTATCCTGGTCGTGATATTTTCGAGATTTTCTCAAATTAACTTTTAAGTTAGCGTGAGCTTCGTTCCATATCTTTTTTATATTTTTACCACTACTGTCGTGAGGTAGTAATTCATGTATTTTCCACTTGGTGGATAATGGGTGATTCCGTTTATATTTATACAATAAATCAAAGGAGTCGATTTATGTCCTTCATGATATGCTGAGTTGAAGGCAAATTGTATCCAGGATAGGTTCTGGTCCCAAGAGGTATGGTCGTTTGCATGGTAGGCTATTAAAGCAGATTTTAGGTTTCACAAATACCTTTCCGCAATAATACCTTGTGGACGATACTCTGTAATGGTAATGTGGTCTATGCCTAGTCTGAAACACATGTCCTTGAATTCTTTGGACTTAAACTGGGGTCCGTTATCTGATACTAGGTGTACTGGTGTACCAAAGACTTTAAATAATCTTTCTTGCAAAATCTTCATGGTGGTAGATGCTAATGCTCGTCGTATGGGATACATCCAGACAAATTTGGTGAATGAGTCTACACAAATGAGTAGCATGGTATTACCTGATTTCGAACGTGGGTAAGGGCCAGAAAAATCTAAGTAAATTTTAGAAAAGGGTGTTGTGGGAGTCTCCGAGATTAATTTACCTATGTTTCTAGCTGGCTTGCTCAGTGCACATAACTTACACTGTTTTACGAATTTAGCTATCTCGCTGTTCATATTTTCCCAATGATATTCTTTTCGAATACGATGTATCGTTTTATTTATTCCCATGTGTGCTCCAATGGTGGATGAATGGTAGTATTCCATTAGCATAGGTTTAATAATATCAGGGGCAATTATTCTCAATAATTTACCATTAGCTACTCTATAACATAATACTCTCTTACTCAATATATATTTTTTTGAACTATTTCCTTTATCTAGCTGTGCTATGATTGTATTTAAATACGGGTCTTGTTGTTGATACTGAGGTATATCAGTAAATGCAAGGGGGAATTCGGTAATTAGTGTATTGATAATTGTTTTTTTACCACTTTCCTTATTTTTGGATATTTTATTAGGCGGTTGAAACATACGGGACAGTGTATTGGCAACTACATTTTGGGTACCACGAATGTGTTGTACTTTAAATTTGTAACAATTCAGTCTCAATACCCATTGTCCGATACGACCTAACTGTTTAGGGTGATTTGATAACCACGATAAGGCTTGATTATCCGTTTCTAACAAGAATTCTTTATGTTCTAAAAAGGGTTTGAATTTCTCAAATGCGAATACTACAGCTAAACATTCTAATTCATATGCGGAGAATTTCTTTTCCTGGTCTGTTAGTGTTCGTGAGGCATAACTGATCGGTAGTCTAGAATAATCTACTTCCTGATATATTACTGCTCCTAGTGCTACACTTGAACTGTCAGTCTGTACTACGAATGGTTTATTAAAATCAGCTAATTGTAATACTGGGGGTGATATTATGCTTTCTTTCAGTTTTTCGAATGCAGATTGGTGTTGTGGAGTCCATTCAAACTTTGCTCCTTTTTTTCTCAATGCGTTCAGTGGGGCTGCTATATCGGCTAGGTGTGGGATATACTTGTGGAAGTAATTTATCATTCCCAAAAATCGGGCTATTCCTTTCGTATCTCGTGGTGGTAAAAATTCTCTGAAAGCACGGGTGCGTTCCGGGTCTATACTTACCTTTCCGTCTGCCTTTACTATGTGACCTAAAAATGAAAATTGTTTAACAGCAAAATTTACTTTACTAGGGTTTACTGTTAATCCGGCTTTCTTTAATCGTGATAATACTTCACGTAAATGATGAAGATGTTGATCCATAGATTCGCTGTAAATAATTATGTCATCTAGGGAGTGATACACAAATTTAAATTTTATGTCGTGGAATATTTTCTCTAACAATCGGCTACATACAGAACTTCCTTGGGATATTCCGAAGGTTACTCTAGTAAATTGGTACAGGTTGAATGGTACGGCGAAAGCAGTTAGGCGTTTGGATTCTTCCGATAGTGGTATTTGATGAAATGCCTGATTGAGATCCATTATGGTCAAAACTTTAGCCTTTGTAAAGTAATGGAAGGCACTGTGGATGTCGGGAAGTGGTATGGACTCGAATTCTCTCCTTTTATTAAATTATCTATAGTCCACAACTAATCTATGTTTATCGGTGCCTTTAGGTACTAAAAACGCAGGTGAAGAATACCTAAGTGGAAGGTTCTATCACTTGTTGTTCTAACAATTTATTGATTTGATTTCTCATTATTTCCATTTTCGGTGGTGATAATTTGTATGGGTGCAGTCGTATTACTTTATTGTCACTCAGGTTGATCTTGTACTCTATAAGATTTGTTAATCCTAACTTTGGGGTGAGGACAGTGGAAAATTCTTTTATTATTTTCTGTATTTTCAGTCTATCTTTACTTTCTAAATGGTCTAAATCAGATTCGCGGTGTTCTAGGTGGGTTGCAGAAGTTTCCATTTTTTTACTGTTATTTATTTCACAATCAAAATTATATTTTTTACTGCGGTCGAATCTAAAATAATACTTCTTATCGTACATGTCAAGAATTATACCGGTTTTACTGATAAAGTCCGCTCCCAATATTAAGTCTGGTCCTAATTCGTCGTATACTAACACTGGAAAATACCACGATAAATTTTTAATTTTTAGTTTAATCGTAACGCTGAGTTTTATGACTAAGTTTTGTTTGTTAGCTGTAGTGCATTTAATGTTCACCGTCTGACTACGTTTAACAAGGTTGTGTTTAGCTAAAGTATCGGCTAACTGTTGGCTAATTAGGCTCCGTGTCGACCCAGAATCAATTAATCCAAGTATGGTGGTAACGCCAAGGTCAACTTGTATGTATGGTAATTGACACATACTGGACTTGCATGTAGTAACTGAGTTGCATTTTTCGATAAATCTCTCTACGTAGGGGTCTAATTTTTATTTTTTATTTTTTTTTTCCTTTTTTGTACTCTCGGGTTTTACCTATTTTCACGATTCTGCGGAAGACACAGGGTTTCTGATCTCCCTGCCTTACATGTTTTTTTGAATAAGGGGGTTTTTGGTAGTGCTGTTTTTGTTTACAGTATCTACTGATGTGTCCTAATTTTCCGCAGTTATAACATCTTTTTTCTCTACTCATGGTATCACTTGGATTCTGTTGAGGTTGTGGGTTATTCGATTTACTTTGGTAGTGAGAAGTAGTAGGAATTCGAAATGATCGTTTATCACGGTGTGTTCTTGTATCTGTTACCAGGGGTTGTGTTGTGTCTACGTTGTACCTGGGGGAGTAACGCACGTCTTTTCTGATCCGAATACCACACGTTGGATGAGTGAACACTGCATTGTTCTAATTCTGCGAACATGTTGGGCTTATTTATAAGTGCTAAGCGAGATCTCTCTTCCGGGGATAATCCTACCAAGATTGTTTCTACTAACTGCTTTTCGCTCCAGTGTACTTGCAGTAATCGTGAAGCTTCTCTTATGTCAGCGATATAGTGGGCGAGTCTCTCATGGGTTCCTTGTACTCGAAGTACAGTGTTTCGTTTCAGCTCTTCGTAAATTCCTGTTGGAATAAAATGTCTTATTAGATTTGTATGAAGTTCTTCTACTGGATGTTGTGAGCTTAATGACTCCAGTACACGATCTTTTAATGGTGGTCTACATTTGGGTAGAAGCACTTGTAATATTTGGCAATCGCTTAGTTGCTGTAAATCTTTTATTTGTACCAGATATTTTATGAAAGTCAATAGTTTGGTGATACTGAATCCATCGGTGTATGGAATTTCTGACAAAATTTTTTCTACGGGGTGGGTTATCTTTTCGTAGAGGTCCCCACTAAAGTTTACTTGAGGTGATATTCTAGAAGGTCCCGGTGCTTGATTTGTCATTGCTGAGGGTGGTAACTCATACTTATTGGTGAGATTGTGGAGGGCATTGGGAAGTGATGCTTCGGATATCGGTAGGGTATTCACGTTTGTATTTGGTATCTGATCATTTCTCGGTTCGGTCCTGGATACAGGGGGCGATTCGAAATTCACGGTAGTGGGTGGCTGTTCTAGGGTAGGTGATTAAAATGGGGAGATATATAATTTTTTTAGATATTGTTCGATTTCCTCCATTCTAAATGAGTCGGATTTCGTTCGCAATTCATTTATTATTGTGGGTAATTGCTATAATGCTTCATCTGCAAATTTTTGCACATCGGGTGGGATTACAGTAACGTTGGGCCAGTTTAATAAATTCTTCATCCGACGGGTCAGATGCTCTATTCTCTGTGTGGTACGCAAGATTACAGCAGGTGATTTTTCGTCGTGGAGTGTTTGAGATATTAACGTCAATTCCCTATACTTCACATAACACGTTTCTCTTTCGCTATCATAATCTGTTTCGCTTAATCGACCTAACTGTGAGGGTGTATCTGCCCTACTTTCGCGTAACGTTTTGCGTAGTTCTGCGACCGTTACATTTGCGTAAGGTAGTCCGCGTAACAAAGCTTCATAACATAATTCGTCTTTTAACAACAAATCTGGATTGAATTGAGCCATGTTGTTAAGATGCTAAGTCTTATAAGTACTTATTCTACTTATACTGAACACTCTATTTTTCTATTTTTTTTTTTAGGTTTAGTAAAACTGTTAAATACATTAGATATATTTACAAATTGGTGATACAAGAATTTAATCTCGCCTCAGAGAGAGAGAAAAGGAGTCTCACACAGACATCTTTTAATTTTCAACATATGGTTATAATCTTTTGTTACTGGGCAAGGGATCACACACTTTGTAATACAATAGAGGGAGGTGGTGTATTGTCTAACTCGACATGTTAGAGGGTAACAAAGGGACAGTATCGTACAGGCGGTAACAGGTCATTTTCCTGTCTGAGATTGTCGTTAAACCGACAAGTTGGGGAATGAATTTTTAAACAGGCAATAACCTGGGCTTACAACGTTTAAATAATTATTATATTATTTGTAAATATCCTTACCTTATATATTATTGTTATTATATTATATTATTACGCCGCATAATGATTATAAAAACACTCTATCCTAATTCTGATTTTACTTACTTCAATTCTTCCTTTTGCGTATTTAAATTAACACGGTAGTTAAACTGACAGAGTGAATAATTCTACCACATATTAAATGACAAACGCAGAGTATTTTATTTTGCTATTGTCATTGGCACATTACAACAAAACAAGGAAAAACAAAGCAGCAGAGTGGCGCATTTTATAACGTTTTGTCGTTATAATATCGGGAACCTGGTTACTTGGCTCAGGTCAATTAAACAGGCTGCCAAAATCTTAACAAACTCGTAAATAACTGTTAAATAGGATCCCGTGAATTGAGGGATATTGACAGGGGTTTTGTAGATTTATTCACTCTCCTTTTGGACCATGACATCTCTTTATTTCATAAATTTAGCAATGAGTATATTAAAAGTTACAACTTTTGTACCTCTTGTACAAAGAGAATTAGAGTAATTTAGTAATGAGTTAACATAGCTTTTCTTTTATTAATGCCCTCGGATCCGAGTACTTTGTTTCAGCATATGATATTTCATTTATAATATTTATTCTTGTGTCATCTGAAATATTGCTTTATTTAACAAACAAAAAAATATTTAAATTAACGCATGTTATTGCTAAGCATGAAATTACAGTTTTAAGTTAATTAAATCAGTCTTTCTTGTTTTACTTTACGTTCATTTTTTTATCTATTTAGTGTTTATCATGTATTATTCTACTTCAAGTTCTGAACCACGGAAACTAAAGGTCCATGTCACCTGTGGGTATCATCCTCGGGGAATCGGCGACTCTCTCGGTTGTGCCTTGTGTCTTGTAGTTTTTTTGAAGATCAGGTTTCTGTTGTTATGTTCGTATCCAGTGATGGTGAAGTTCTGAAGTCATTTTAGTCATGGTGAGTCCTGGTTCTCTCTTTCTCAATAAGTTGTAGTAATCGCTCGTTGTTTTGGATCATTTGCACAAAAGTTTTATTCACTTGTAATCATGTCACATGTTGGTTTAGTTCTTGAGTTTCACATTATGATTTTACCACATTTCTAATTACATACGTTTTATTGTTTAAATTTTTAGAGATGTCATAGACGCGCAATTCTCATCCACACTCACTCGTTTACTACATATTTACTTTATTACATATTTACTGTAATTACACTGTTAGACTATATTCGCAGTTCACATGGTTTTAAATGTATACTTGGAGCCGCTACGTCTCAACTGGTGAGTTTATTAACTTTTAAAAGTATTTATTATTGTACCGCATCACGGGTGTATGCTGTTTACGGTTCGACCGCTCCATTTCAAGTGTTTCGTTAAGGGGTGAGAGTAGTAATCTCGCGTAGTTTACTATTCGGCATAAAAGTAGTTCCATATTCCGATTAATATCTATTCGTTTATTCTCTGACATATTTAATTATACTATGGTATCTCTTACTTTTTATTTTATTATTGTACATCGTTATGTTTTTATCAAGTTGCAATTTAATACTATTATTAGTCTTATTCACGGGTAATTTTGCGTGTTGATGCCGGTTTCGGCAGGTTAAAGCAGGGTTAATTATTAAGGGGTGTTATCTCAATTTTATCCTCGAATTCTTTTTGGTTTTAAACTATTTATTTTGGGTATTATTGCGGTGTTACTTTATCATTTTCTTTAGGGGTTTATGTCTTGTTTTAATGGGAGATTTTAAATTTAAAAAATTTCTTTTATTTTTTTTTTTTATAAAAATCGTCACTTAAAGAAGACACAGCGTCGGGGACCGAAGTGTTGTCTACGGGGAAATAGATCAGAATTGCACTGGGAGTATGCTCGGAATTTCTGTGTGATATCCCTTCCTCTCCTTTAACAATTTCTTTATGAGGTACATGAATCACTCTCAATTCACTATTTACTTACTAGCAAGATATTCTATGCCTTATTAACTAATACTTAAAATACATAAAATTCAAACCTTATGAAATATATAAAATACACAAAATTCATCTTAAATATACTACTTATAACTACTACCGGTTTTTTCTTTAGCTTTTTCTTACTCTGGTTATGGAGTTATTCTCCGCAGAGTAGGTGTCACAATCATTTTATTAACATACTTGTGATGTAATTGTTAAGCAATTGATACTTATACTCTGTGTCAGCTGACTTCTTACTTTTCTCCTTCTTGATGAACATCTCGATGAACAGGATCTAAGGTTGATCAGGCCTCATTCCTATTTATACGATTTGGTAATTAAGTAGTGACTCAATTACAATGTAGCAAATATACTTCTTAATACATCTATTCTTCTACTTCTATTATACATCTCTTTTCTACGTCATTTATTTTCTAGCTCACTAGCCTTTTTGTGATAATATTTTATCTGGGAAACATGACTTCTATGTACATATTTATTCGTAGTGGGTTCATACAGTGATACGGTTACAGGGGTTAAGTATCTGTAAATTTTGTAAGGGCCAGACCATCGGTAAGATAGTTTGGAGGTGGTCTTATCAACTGCACTACTCGTCGGGTGAGTTTTGTACATCACTAAGTCTCCGACTTGATACTTTACTTCTTTACTATCCTGGTCGTGATATTTTCGAGATTTTCTCAAATTAACTTTTAAGTTAGCGTGAGCTTCGTTCCATATCTTTTTTATATTTTTACCACTACTGTCGTGAGGTAGTAATTCATGTATTTTCCACTTGGTGGATAATGGGTGATTCCGTTTATATTTATACAATAAATCAAAGGGAGTCGATTTATGTCCTTCATGATATGCTGAGTTGAAGGCAAATTGTATCCAGGATAGGTTCTGGTCCCAAGAGGTATGGTCGTTTGCATGGTAGGCTATTAAAGCAGATTTTAGGTTTCACAAATACCTTTCCGCAATAATACCTTGTGGACGATACTCTGTAATGGTAATGTGGTCTATGCCTAGTCTGAAACACATGTCCTTGAATTCTTTGGACTTAAACTGGGGTCCGTTATCTGATACTAGGTGTACTGGTGTACCAAAGACTTTAAATAATCTTTCTTGCAAAATCTTCACGGTGGTAGATGCTAACGCTCGTCGTATGGGATACATCCAGACAAATTTGGTGAATGAGTCTACACAAATGAGTAGCATGGTATTACCTGATTTCGAACGTGGGTAAGGGCCAGAAAAATCTAAGTAAATTTTAGAAAAGGGTGTTGTGGGAGTCTCCGAGATTAATTTACCTATGTTTCTAGCTGGCTTGCTCAGTGCACATAACTTACACTACGAATTTAGCTATCTCGCTGTTCATATTTTCCCAATGATATTCTTTTCGAATACGACGTATCGTTTTATTTATTCCCATGTGTGCTCCAATGGTGGATGAATGGTAGTATTCCATTAGCATAGGTTTAATAATATCAGGGGCAATTATTCTCAATAATTTACCATTAGCTACTCTATAACATAATACTCTCTTACTCAATATATATTTTTTTGAACTATTTCCTTTATCTAGCTGTGCTATGATTGTATTTAAATACGGGTCTTGTTGTTGATACTGAGGTATATCAGTAAATGCAAGGGGGAATTCGGTAATTAGTGTATTGATAATTGTTTTTTTACCACTTTCCTTATTTTTGGATATTTTATTAGGCGGTTGAAACATACGGGACAGTGTATTGGCAACTACATTTTGGGTACCACGAATGTGTTGTACTTTAAATTTGTAACAATTCAGTCTCAATACCCATTGTCCGATACGACCTAACTGTTTAGGGTGATTTGATAACCACGATAAGGCTTGATTATCCGTTTCTAACAGGAATTCTTTATGTTCTAAAAAGGGTTTGAATTTCTCAAATGCGAATACTACAGCTAAACATTCTAATTCATATGCGGAGAATTTCTTTTCCTGGTCTGTTAGTGTTCGTGAGGCATAACTGATCGGTAGTCTAGAATTATCTACTTCCTGATATATTACTGCTCCTAGTGCTACACTTGAACTGTCAGTCTGTACTACGAATGGTTTATTAAAATCAGCTAATTGTAATACTGGGGGTGATATTATGCTTTCTTTCAGTTTTTCGAATGCAGATTGGTGTTGTGGAGTCCATTCAAACTTTGCTCCTTTTTTTCTCAATGCGTTCAGTGGGGCTGCTATATCGGCTAGGTGTGGGATATACTTGTGGAAGTAATTTATCATTCCCAAAAATCGGGCTATTCCTTTCGTATCTCGTGGTGGTAAAAATTCTCTGAAAGCACGGGTGCGTTCCGGGTCTATACTTACCTTTCCGTCTGCCTTTACTATGTGACCTAAAAATGAAAATTGTTTAACAGCAAAATTTACTTTACTAGGGTTTACTGTTAATCCGGCTTTCTTTAATCGTGATAATACTTCACGTAAATGATGAAGATGTTGATCCATAGATTCGCTGTAAATAACTATGTCATCTAGGGAGTGATACACAAATTTAAATTTTATGTCGTGGAATATTTTCTCTAACAATCGGCTACATACAGAACTTCCTTGGGATATTCCGAAGGTTACTCTAGTAAATTGGTACAGGTTGAATGGTACGGCGAAAGCGGTTAGGCGTTTGGATTCTTCCGATAGTGGTATTTGATGAAATGCCTGATTGAGATCCATTATGGTGAAAACTTTAGCCTTTGTAAAGTAATGGAAGGCACTGTGGATGTCGGGAAGTGGTATGGACTTGAATTCTCTCCTTTTATTTAATTGTCTATAGTCCACAACTAATCTATGATTATCGGTGCCTTTAGGTACTAAAAACGCAGGTGAAGAATACGGTGAAGTGGAAGGTTGTGTTTAGCTAAAGTATCGGCTAACTGTTCGCTAATTAGGCTCCGTGTCGACCCAGAATCAATTAATCCAAGTATGGTGGTAACGCCAAGGTCAACTTGTATGTATGGTAATTGACACATACTGGACTTGCATGTAGTAATTGAGTTGCATTTTTCGATAAATCTCTCTACGTAGGGGTCTAATTTTTTTTATTATTTTTGTGTTTCCTTTTTTGTACTCTCGGGTTTTACCTATTTTCACGATTCTGCGGAAGACACAGGGTTTCTGATCTCCCTGCCTTACATGTTTTTTTGAATAAGGGGGTTTTTGGTAGTGCTGTTTTTGTTTACAGTATCTACTGATGTGTCCTAATTTTCCGCAGTTATAACATCTTTTTTCTCTACTCACGGTATCACTTGGATTCTGTTGAGGTTGTGGGTTATTCGATTTACTTTGGTAGTGAGAAGTAGTAGGAATTCGAAATGATCGTTTATCACGGTGTGTTCTTGTATCTGTTACCAGGGGTTGTGTTGTTGTGTTGTGTCTACGTTGTACCTGGGGGAGTAACGCACGTCTTTTCTGATCCGAATACCACACGTTGGATGAGTGAACACTGCATTGTTCTAATTCTGCGAACGTGTTGGGCTTATTTATAAGTGCTAAGCGAGATCTCTCTTCCGGGGATAATCCTACCAAGATTGTTTCTACTAACTGCTTTTCGCTCCAGTGTACTTGCAGTAATCGTGAAGCTTCTCTTATGTCAGTGATATAGTGGGCGAGTCTCTCATGGGTTCCTTGTACTCGAAGTACAGTGTTTCGTTTCAGCTCTTCGTAAATTCCTGTTGGAATAAAATGTCTTATTAGATTTGTATGAAGTTCTTCTACTGGATGTTGTGAGCTTAATGACTCCAGTACACGATCTTTTAATGGTGGTCTACATTTGGGTAGAAGCACTTGTAATATTTGGCAATCGCTTAGTTGCTGTAAATCTTTTATTTGTACCAGATATTTTATGAAAGTCAATAGTTTGGTGATACTGAATCCATCGGTGTATGGAATTTCTGACAAAATTTTTTCTACGGGGTGGGTTATCTTTTCGTAGAGGTCCCCACTAAAGTTTACTTGAGGTGATATTCTAGAAGGTCCCGGTGCTTGATTTGTCATTGCTGAGGGTGGTAACTCATACTTATTGGTGAGATTGTGGAGGGCATTGGGAAGTGATGCTTCGGATATCGGTAGGGTATTCACGTTTGTATTTGGTATCTGATCATTTCTCGGTTCGGTCCTGGATACAGGGGGCGATTCGAAATTCACGGTAGTGGGTGGCTGTTCTAGGGTAGGTGATTAAAATGGGGAGATATATAATTTTTTTAGATATTGTTCGATTTCCTCCATTCTAAATGAGTCGGATTTCCTTCGCAATTCATTTATTATTGTGGGTAATTGCTATAATGCTTCATCTGCAAATTTTTGCACATCGGGTGGGATTACAGTAACGTTGGGCCAGTTTAATAAATTCTTCATCCGACGGGTCAGATGCTCTATTCTCTGTGTGGTACGCAAGATTACAGCAGGTGATTTTTCGTCGTGGAGTGTTTGAGATATTAATGTCAATTCCCTATACTTCACATAACACGTTTCTCTTTCGCTATCATAATCTGTTTCGCTTAATCGACCTAACTGTGAGGGTGTATCTGCCCTACTTTCGCGTAACGTTTTGCGTAGTTCTGCGACCGTTACATTTGCGTAAGGTAGTCCGCGTAACAAAGCTTCATAACATAATTCGTCTTTTAACAACAAATCTGGATTGAATTGAGCCATGTTGTTAAGATGCTAAGTCTTATAAGTACTTATTCTACTTATACTGAACACTCTATTTTTCTTTTTTTTTTTTAGGTTTAGTAAAACTGTTAAATACATTAGATATATTTACAAACTGGTGATACGAGAATTTAATCTCGCCTCAGAGAGAGAGAAAAGGAGTCTCACACAGACATCTTTTAATTTTCAACATATGGTTATAATCTTTTGTTACTGGGCAAGGGATCACACACTTTGTAATACAATATAGATACAATAATACAATAGAGGGAGGTGGTGTATTGTCTAACTCGACGTGTTAGAGGGTAACAAAGGGACAGTATCGTACAGGCGGTAACAGGTCATTTTCCTGTCTGAGATTGTCGTTAAACAGACAAGTTGGGGAATGAATTTTTAAACAGGCAATAACCTGGGCTTACAACGTTTAAATAATTATTATATTATTTGTAAATATCCTTACCTTATATATTATTGTTATTATATTATATTATTACGCCGCATAATGATTATAAAAACACTCTATCCTAATTCTGATTTTACTTACTTCAATTCTTCCTTTTGCGTATTTAAATTAACACGGTAGTTAAACGACAGAGTGAATAATTCTACCACATATTAAATGACAAACGCAGAGTATTTTTTTTTGCTATTGTCATTGGCACATTACAACAAAACAAGGAAAAACAAAGCAGCAGAGTGGCGCATTTTATAACGTTTTGTCGTTATAATATCGGGAACCTGGTTACTTGGCTCAGGTCAATTAAACAGGCTGCCAAAATCTTAACAAACTCGTAAATAACTGTTAAATAGGATCCCGTGAATTGAGGGATATTGACAGGGGTTTTGTAGATTTATTCACTCTCCTTTTGGACCATGACATCTCTTTATTTCATAAATTTAGCAATGAGTATATTAAAAGTTAAAACATTTGTACCTCTTGTACAAAGAGAATTACAGTTGTCCATGCGCGAAACACGGAAACACCAAGTTAATTCCTCAAACTTCCAACGACTGGCCTTGTGATTTTTTGATGGTCATCGCGAAGGCCAGACGCACGGGGAATTGCAGCCGTTTAAAATCGAATGGCAAGTCCGTTGGAATCATCGGGATGCGCGGAATCAAAACATCCTCTCCTTTGTATTTTCCCTTGATAATCGTCGCCTCGATGACGTTGTTCATAAGCTTTTTCACAGCCAGTCTCGTTCCATTGCATAGTCGAGGTTGATTGATGTTACGTAACATCATGATGACTGAGCCTACTTTCAATTGCAAATTGTGAGGTGGTAATCCAGGCAATTCCAGCGAATTCAAAAATTCTGTGGGATAGTTGACTACCTCATCCTGGTTGATAACTGTGTCAACCGATTTGAAGGAAAACAACTGTCCCGGAATGAAATTTTGAATGGACGCGTTGAGATCATCGACATCTTTGTTTTTCGCTGCCAATATGGGTCGTTCGCTCAGCCAATTATGGTTTTTGAAGTTCTGCGCTACGTTTGGAAAAACACGCCCAATGAGCTCCTCCTTCGATTCGGTCAACTGACAGAAATCAGTGGGCAATGTGATGAATCCGGTCGAGATGTCAACTGCGATTTTCCCATTACCAATGTCCAACAATTGCTTCGAAAACACATCTGCATTTCGATCTTGTTGCAAAAACACTTGCATGTTAGTCGTCAATCGGAGTGTCTTCACATGCCGCCACAAATTTGATGATTTTAAGCACGCGTTTAGTTCGTCAGCTACAGTTGATCGTGGAATAACTGGAAGAGTCTGACGAAAATCGCCGGACAACAGAATAATGGCTCCACCAAAAATGTTTTTATTGTCACGAAGATCTTTCAACGTTCTGTCCAGCGCCTCCAGTGACCTCTTGTGGGCCATCGTGCATTCATCCCAAACGATCAATTTGCATATCTGTAGAATCTTCACCATTGCGCTGTTTTTGGCGATGTTGCAAGCTGGTGTCTCGTTGATTTGCATGTTCAGTGGCAATTTCAAGGCAGAATGTGCAGTTCGTCTAACAAAGTCGCTGCTATTCCAGATGAAGCTAATGCTAGGGCAACTTCATTCTGCGATCGAATCCTCGCCAAAAGCAATGAAATTAGGAACGTTTTTCCAGTCCCTCCGGGAGCATCCAGGAAGTAAATTCCACCAGTTCCATTGTTCACAGCTTCTATCAAAGAGTCGTACGCAGTCTTTTGTTGTTGATTCAATTGCGAAACATTTGTACGAACTGCTTCGGCTAATGCTTCGGTGTCGTATTGTTGTTCTCTTTATAACTCGTGGTTAAATGCATCGTGCATTGGACGATTGGGTGATATCATGCCCAAATAGGAAAACAATTTATTCGCCATCAATAAACACATGTCTTCTATCATGATCAATGTCTCATTGTGAATTTCTGCAGTCATTTGCAATGTCGGATTTAAAGTTTGGCGACGCACACGATGCAAAACATCTTCAGACATGTCGTTCTTATATTTGACCCACAAATCGTTCGGATTCGAAGGGAAACATGTGGATATGATAATCGCAAACAATGTGCGAATTTGATGCGGTGATGAAGATATGACGGAATCTTTGAGCGTATTGTCCCAATGCGAATCGTTCTCGAGCAAGTGTAAGAGTTGACACGCCTCACGGTAAGTCGCACGCAGATGCCCATTAACGGTTCTCAGTTGTTGAAACGACGTCGGACCACGAACATTCACCAACAACAATCGAAGATAGTAACATTCGTCGTTATTTGGATGCACAGTGTAGATGCGACCCAGAGCGTCTGAGGCAAATACATTTGGATGTCCTTCAACTGGTGTTCCTTGTTGCCGACGCTGAAACGATTTCGATGATGCGTTCCATGTGTAGTAGCGTGGCATTTCAGCATACAGCAAAGTGCGAGCAAAAGCATCTGCTTGACAAACCGAGAAGAAGCTTGTCAATGTTGTCGACGGTGGCCGTGCCGCTCTGTCCGCTGCGTTCTCTGGATTGAAATACACTCGTTGTCCGTTTTCCAGATGTACTGCCAAATGTACAACTGTAGGGTGTCTTTCGTGGATCGCAAAGGAAAAGATGCGCCAAATCGCCTCGTTGCTGCTGACATAGCGACCCATCTGATACTGAGATACTTCGTCGTTTGCATTTGTCACAGCGAAAAGAGCCATATCGCTGCCTTTGTTCACATATTTGCATATGTACTTGATCGACTTGACGGAGTTACAGTATTCCACATTGATGTGAGCCTCAAAAGCCTTGGACAATATCGGCGAATATGGCACAATCCAACGATTGTCCACATTAACATCTTGTCCTTTGACCTTCAGAACTGCAGATCGCCCATTGTCCGCAACTGATCGCCGACGATACAATGTGTATCCGTCATTGCCTGTGATGGTGTCAGCAATCAGGTCTCTCGGGTATCGCTTGGAACACTTGCCATCGATCATACAGGGCGAGTCGTTGTTGAAAACTCCGCAAGGTCCATGGATCATATTCTTAGTCACCACTGCATGCAATTTCGGATCAACAGCTTCATCCGGGATTTCGGCTGAGATGATTGAATCGATTTCATCCGGCCTGATTTTGTCAACTAACCAAACAAAAATGTGCGCATGAGGCAGACCACGCTTTTGCCATTCAACAGAGTACATCCAACAACGAACTTGGCCATACACACGGTGCTTTATGATGAAATCCATCAGAGATTTTAATTTTTGTTTAAAAACTCTGGCAGTGATGTCATGTCTGTCAACTGGTGTTTGGCTGGGTAGCAGTTCCTTCTTGATTTCGATCCATTTAGTGTTACAGGTGAATGTTATGAATAGGTCTGGGCGGCCATATTGTCTAACATACGACATCGCATCTTGCGCGTACTCGTGCATGTGGCGCGGGCTTCCAATGTAAGTGGCCGGCAAAATTGTCATTCTTCCCACGTTGTTTGCATCGCCGTCGGCATTAATCGCATCGCGGAGATGAATGTATTCTTCAGATCGGAGCTGCTTTTGGTTCAAACGAATATATGTCAATCGCTCAGTCTCAATTTTGACATACATGTCAACCGCGAACTGATGGAAAAGACGGCGACACTTCAAAATGTGATTTATTTCACCTTCACGGATCATAAGTCTGTATAAATAAAAATTCATAGCACTTACTTTTTTATTGGTTTCAGCGCCTGTTAGTTGATTAACCATTTTGATGTTGAAATGGTATCCGTCCTCGCCCTGCCAAAAGATCAATTGATATTGTAGCTCATCATCGTAAGTCCTGTGCGTTTCGGACACGCGTTTCAATTCATTGTTCCGACGATGAAGCACGATATCTCTAGATTGCAAATTTTCTCCGACAATAACAACAGCCACTTCGTCGATTGTCGGCGAATTGAACCTTCTTGCGTGCTCACCCGCAGGCATTTTGTCAGCCCTGATGACGATATTATGGCTGTCGGATGGCATCCGATCCAACGCAATTTTGAACAATTTGATCAATTCGTTGTTCTGATGAAGAAACGTTTGCAATTCTCTGACAATGGCTCGCTTCGTTATCGGATTGTGAGCACAACGCTGATTAACTTCCGCATCCGAATTGCCCATGAAATAAATTTGTAAGAATTGATGGTCCGCATCCGGTGGCGGTAACAGCGCTCCTACTAAATGATATATTTGCCCTTGAATTTTGAAAGTGGGCATGAAATTGTCCCGTACAATATGCGTTGCGCCAAACGACGTCATTTGGAAACAACTGTTGTATTTTTGGATGTTGGCCAGGAAATGGGTAGAATCGCTTCCCGTTCCAGAAACTAATGAGCATAATGCGGGACCAATTGTGGCAATTTCACTTTTCCACCCGCACAACACAACCCAGAAGATTCACCGCTGAATTTCAACGCCTTACAATGCGGACAAACGACTGACATTTCTCCAATCGTTACTGATCTGTCCGCACCGTAATCGATTTCCGGATCGTAATGGAATGCCGCTCGTTCCAGGATCACAGGAGCACCGCGTCGGCGCAATCGGTCATGTTCATTGTGTCGTGCTCGCTGGCGTTGTGTTTGATGTGCACGAGCTCGTTGCATTCTGAATCTATTCGCTTGTCGTTCATTTTCAGTCGCTCTCGAGCGTAATTCGGACATGCCAATACGACTATTTTCATTATCCGTCGCTCGCTGGTCATCAGTGCGGTTTGCACGCGAAGTAGCTCGCCGCGCATTTGACTGACTTCGACGACCTATGTCACCTCGTCCTCTCCTTGGCATTGTAATGATCACTGTAAAACGACAGGGAATTGTTTTCACAGTCACTCTGTCGAACTTACCTTGAGAACTTTACAATATTGAAATCCTCAAACTAATTCCTCGAGTCTCGCTAAAACACATTTGAATGAATTTGTGGTTATGTCCAAGCCTGCAAAGTCAATTTATTGTAATGAACACTGTAAAACGACACGGAATTGTTTTCACAGTCACTCAAATCTGTCGAACTTACCTTTGAGAACTTTACAATATTGAAATCCTCAAACTAATTCCTCGAGTCTCGCTAAAACACATTTGAATGAATTTGTGGTTATGTCTAAGCCTGCAAAGTCAATTTACCTTAATAGAATGGCTGATAAAAATGAATGTTCGCAAAATGTAATTAAATTCGCTTTAACCAAATCTATTCTCAAAATCCACTACCTTTTTTTTACGAAAAAACGATTTGAAATGTAATAGATTTCACACAACCGCACGGAATGAATAACAGTTATGCATAGATTATGCATGGCACAGCTGTAAAACAATAGGTCCACCACGAACGCCATCTATTGAAAGTAATCCGAAGTGGCAATTACCAATTTCGATTTTTTCTATTTTTCGGCTGTTCCTTTGGGTTTTTCCTAATGTTTTTTTTCTTAAACCACCCCAGTATTGAGGCGAACAAAACAAAACAAAAATTATTCAAATCGGTCGAGCCATTTTCGAGTTTTTGCGAGACTAACGCACGGCAATTGATTTTTATATATATAGATATCAATACAAACTCTCACTATGAATTAAAAATAAATTTCTTTCAAGGATTAAATAAAATAAACTTACGTAGAAAAACTTGTTAACTAAAAAATAACCTCGCACAAGGTTGTGAACTTTTGTAACACCTATTACTACACTGCAGAACAAATTGTAGACACTCTGTATATTATATAAGTACGGAGAATGTACGGTAGTGTACTTTTTTATTGTAACCATATTTAATGTTTTCTTTATAATCTAAAGAACTCCAGATTTTGGACGAGTTGACGAATAATATACAAACAGTAGCCATGATGGCATCAGAATAGCTCGTTCAAAACCAATTTCGTCAGCTTGAGATAATGCGTTTCATGTTTTATGTCGGGTCAAATTTATTGAATATTAAATTATAATATTACCGGTATTGTCACATTACTTAACA
The DNA here is from genome assembly GCA_034769895.1 of Magicicada septendecula. Taxonomy (NCBI): domain Eukaryota; kingdom Metazoa; phylum Arthropoda; class Insecta; order Hemiptera; family Cicadidae; genus Magicicada; species Magicicada septendecula. The sequence continues at coordinate 1,154,466,183 of CM068367.1, forward strand.
ACCAAACAATCATTAAAGAAACAGTACAGAGTGTAACCATTGTTTTAATTCATAGGAAATTGTATTATATATATGTGTGTGTTAGCGAACGTACAGAACAGACAACTAGTGCTTTCGCTATCCGTGCAATACAGTAAGCTGTACAAAGGCGGGAACCGATTCGAACGCTCCAGCCGTCACCGCTGAAAACACCATACTAACATATTAATTCATAAATTTAATTGTTTTCAACAAACAATTTGGCGCCACCCGGGATTCACAAACCCCTATGAAATTACAGGTAAGGTTTCCACTAGGTTGTACTGATAATTGTGACAACGCTACGGACTTCGTTAGCAACAACCATTGATGTAACGACAGGTGTGAGAAGAACACACCACACTAAATACTTAAAAAACAATATACACTAATACAAAGACGACTGAGTCTTCTCGTTACAATATTCAATGGTAATTCCGTCCCTAACGGCAGTTGCCATGGTTACTAATTACATCTGATTGGTTAATCTGGCTATAAATCCATTGTTATCAAAATTTGAATTCTTTTCAAAATCCTTGTATATCTTCTGATTGCTTTCATTCCGTTATCTTCCTTCCTAAGTATTAATTATTACCACTGTTATTTGTATTTTCTTCCAAAGATTATTTTGGTATCCCACAAGATTGGGTTATTTCATGTTTTATAATTTTACAATTATTTTAATATTTCCTAATTACATTTCTCTTTTAATTTAAATCCTTATTCTAATATTTTGCTTTTAATAAGATTTACAATTTATTCTTGGTTGATTATTCGCCTTGGATTTGTTAATTACTTTGTTATTTTCATACAATTTGTATTTGTTGGTGTTTGACAGTGAGGCATTTCTTAAGCCTAAGTAGCCATTACTGATTTTTACTTATTTCATATATTCTACATTACATCTCATTTTAGCCTAATGCTTTATTTTGTTCTTATAACTGGTTTTGTTACCTATTGATGTGTTTTGGTTCTGTTTTTGAGTTATTTGTATGTTACTACTATTTTATACATCATGTATTGCTAATTATTTACTACCTGGTTTTCTCGTTTTCTAAGTCATATATTGCTTTACTTTCTTACTTATTTACTCTGCCAATGTCAACAATATGGCTATTATTTACTATTTTTTATCACATAAAATACAACATTTAGGTCTATGGTTGGTATAATTACCACAGCCATATCCTATTCATAAATTTGCTTAAACAATTATTTAACAATTAGTAGGTAATATTGGTGTACAATTCATTACACTTTATTTTATTTTTCGGGTGATAAACAACCTCACCTCTTTTGAACTTACTTCAATAATTATCCCTTATAACATGGGTGTTTATTGATTGTTTTAATCTTCTTATTTTACACATAATTTTTTCCCTCACTCCATGGTAACACTATCTGCTTACTCTTTCATGGGATTCTCACTTTTAAATACTATTATATACTTTTAAACTTTACAATAAGATTCTTTTCTAATCAATACAGTTAACATCACTCTTCAGTGTTCATTACTTCTCAATTAATTGTTTATTTTAAATACTATTCTTAACAACTTTCTTAAATATTATTATTGTTCACTATTAAACCTTTAGTGTTTGTTATTTTTACTAAGTGTTTATCTTAGCTTTCACTATTTTTCCTATTGCTATCATTGACAATATTTTTATTTACTCATCACCTTCACTTTTAAAGTATCTTGTGTTTATTATAATTTATTTAGTGTTTTTTCTGTAACATTTTACTTTAGGGTTTTTTCACTTTCACTATGGGCACTTTATAACGTCTCTTCTTCTTGACATTATAACACGTGGAACCAGTTTAATTGGCCTTTGTCAATTAAACCGGCTGCCATTATATTTACTGATTACTTACCAACAAATTGGGAACCTGTAAAATTTAGGAGTTTGACTGAGGTTTCGTAAATTTACTCACTCTCTTGGGTTTAGCAAAGACATCTCTTTATTACAACTTTCAAAATAAGGTTTGTGATATGTCAGGTTGTATACCAACATTCATGATTCTTACTTAATGAATAAATTCATTATTAAATGCTTTAATTCTTTTTAAAACATTATTATGTTGAGCTCAAAACCATACAGCTGTATATTACATTAAATACCACGGATCCGGGTTCTAATTTTTATGATATTCCAGATTATTTTGACATCATGTAAACTATTTGAAGAATAGTTTAATTTAATATTGACTTAGTTATACCTGTAAGCATCTTCAGGTTACTATTATTTAGATACAGTAACTATCCATATTACTACGTTACAATTTACAATATTTATATGAGTCTTTACGAGAAATATACGGTCTTTACTTTGGGTTGTTAGAAGAAATATAACCACAGAAGTTATGCTTCCATGTCACCTGGGTATTGGGTATGTCCACGACTGGTCCTCTTCATGATCCTCTACGGTGGTGTTTTCTGGATGTTCTTAGCTGCAGTTTGTGGTCCTCCATTTAAACTGTTGACTCTAAGTAGGTAGTTTAGGCATGATGCTCTGTCTCTGGGTACGTGATGCTCATAGTGTGGTTGTTGATTTCCTTCAGACGGTCGTTTTCACTTTACACATTTTGTTTAAACTGCACTAATGTTACATTCTGATTCGGTATTGTACATACTTCAATTGTTAAACACTTACTTAAAGAGATGTGATGGCTACACTGTTTATATATTTACTTTTTAACTACATAACTTCCTTTACATTTTAACTACATATTTGCACTCTCCTCTACTTATTGCTCTTGTAACCAAGAAGCATCTATTTATTTATACATAGTCATGTAATGTAACACGTATTTCTTGTGACAACGCATGGCAAAGCAGTTGTCTTGGGCGCAATTCAAAGACGACTGGGGGTTGGTTTTGTGGCCGTGAGTAGGGATCTGGCGTAGTTTACACATCGAGAGAAAAGTAGTTCGTTCTTTTATTATTATTATTTTACCTTTAATTAGCTACTATTAATTATGCCACAGCTTCTTTATTTTTGTCAGTATTTTATTTGTAACTATCACGTTTTTTAGAGATCATTACAATGATTATTTTAATTAGCGTAACAACTGTATAATTTGCGTGTCCGTACTGGCTTTTCACTTGTTTGTACAGGTAATTGCTACAGCGGGGGGATGGATTATTTTATTATGTGTTATTACGAACACAAAAAAATTTTTTTGTTTGGTGCTATTTAAAATTTGTTTTAAATCCTCACATCCTCCTCTACTTAAAGAAGACACATGGGACGACATTTGTGGATTCCAAAGAAGATATCTAAGAGGTAGAATTATATTTGGCTCAGAACCTCATAAAGGAAATTTCTTTCTACAAGGTTACTTTGATTTACCCTAATTTATTCGTAACCCTAATTTATTCGTAAGAAATATACAATTATCTTACATACTATTTGAATCACTTAAACTTTAACACTCATAAAACACATAAAATACACAAATACTTAAATCTACTTTATTTCTATTTCTTAATGCTACTACCGGTTTTTTTGTTTTTCACTCGTTTTTACGGAGTTAAACTCATGAGTATGTTTCAGTATATTTCAGTTACACACTTGTATACGTGTATACAGCTATACTGTAAGAATCGCACACGTGAGCTATTATTCAGTTTATTACTATCATCATGTTCATCGTAATCAGTAACCTACAATATGTTGGAATAACAATAATGTTACCTTTAGTTTACTTAGGTAGGGGTTTGTAGTTCGTCAGCTGACTTTTCATTATTTATTTTATTTTCGTAGAACAGGAGCTAAGGTTGATCAGGCCTCGCTCTTATTCTTACGAGGTGTTTGAGTTTAGACTCAATTACAATATAGGATGTTGCCTATATTTATTTCATAATACTTAGGTCGTTGTCTTTGTTTACCTACTTGCTCACAATCGTATTTCTCCTTGGTGAAAAATTTTTTATTTGTGACACATGACTTCTGCGAACGTAAATATCCGTATTTGGTTCGTACAGTGCTACTGTTACGGGAGTGATGTACTTGTGAATCGTGTAGGGGCCACACCATCAGTAAGATAGCTTGGAGGTGGTCCTATCAACGGCTCTACTCGTCGGGTGAGTTTTATACATAACCAAGTCACCTACCTTGTACTTTATTTCCTTGTTATTCTGCTCGTGATATTTTCGCGATTTTAGTAAATTCGCTCTCAAATTTGCGCGAGCTTCGTTCCATATTTTTCTTGTTACTCCCATTTATTTCGAGGGGTAATAATTCATGAATTTTCCACTTGGTGGCTAATGGGTGGTTCGGTTTATACTTGTATAGTAAATCAAAGGGTGTCGATTTATGTCCTTCATGATACACCGAATTAAAGGCAAATTGTATCCAGGATAGATTTTGATCCCAAGCTGTTTGATCTTTAGCGTGGTAAGCTATTAAGGCTGATTTTAGGTTTCGCAAGTATCTTTCAGCTAGATTCCCTTGCGGTCGATACTCTGTGACTGTAATGTGATTTATTCCTAGTTTGAAACACATGTCATTAAATTCTTTGGATTTAAACTGAGGTCCGTTGTCAGATACTAGGTGTACTGGTGTACCGAAGTCTTTAAATAGCCTCTCTTGCAGAATTTTTACTGTCATAGATGCTAAGGCACGTCTCATAGGATGCATCCATACGAATTTAGTGAAAGAGTCCACGCAAATTAATAGCATTGTATTTCCTGACTTAGAACGGGGATATGGTCCAGAAAATCTATGTATATCTTTGAAAAAGGTGTTGTGGGGATTTCCGAGATTAATTTCCCGATTTGACTGTTTCTCGCTGGCTTGCTAAGGGCACAGATTTCGCATTGTTTCACGAACCTAGTTATTTGACTGTTCATGTTTTCCCAATGATAGTCCTTGCGAATGCGGTGTATTGTTTTCCTTATTCCCATATGAGCTTCAAGGTCTATCTGTATGTAGGGTAATTGGCATATACTTGTTTTGCATGTACCAATAGTTGCACTTGTCAATAAATCTTGCTACGTAAGGGTCTATACGTTTATTTATTTTTCTTTGTTTCTTTCGGTGATCAGTGTTTATACCTTTCCTTTTGATGCTGCGGAAGACGTAGGATTTTGGTTCTTCCTGCTTCACATGTTTTTTGACTGATAGGTTCTTTGTTGGTACTGTTTTAGTTTACATTGCTTACTAATGTGTCTGGACTTTCCACAGTTATTACATCTTCTCTCGTTATTGGCATCGCTCGCATGTTGTTGGGGTTTTTGTAGGTGTTTTGATGTATTGGGGTAGTGCTGAGTTTTGGAATTTCTTTCTTAAGAATCGCTTATCGCTGTATGTTCGAGTATCGGACCCTAGGGGTAGTGATTCATTCCTGCGTTGAGTCTGGGACATTAACACGCGTCTGTTCTGATCTGAATACCAGACGTTGGATGAATGGATGCAACACAGTTCCAGTTCTGTGAATATGGTGGGTCTCTTCATAAGTGCTAATCGAGATCGCTCCTCGGGAGATAGTCCTACTAAGATAGTGTCTACTAGCTGTTGTTCACACCAGTTGACTTGTAGTAAAAAGGCCGATTCCCTTATTTCAGATATATAATGAGCTGGTCTCTCGTATGCTCCTTGCACACGAAGTACGGAATTCTGCTTTAATTCTTCGTAGATACCGGTGGGGATGAAATGTCTTATTAGGGAGGTATGTAGTTCTTCTACTGGGTGATGATACCTTAGTGACTCTAACACACGATCTTTTAAAGGAGATCTACATTTGGGTAGAAGTACTTGTAAAATTTGGTCATCTTTTAGTTGTCGTAGATCCTTTATTTGCAACAGATGCTTAATAAAGCCTAGGAGTTTAGTAATATTCAGCCCATCTGTGGTGGGTATTTCAGATAAAATCCGTTCTACGGGGTGAGTTATTTTTCCATAGAACTCGGTGCTGAAATTTAATTTCGGCGTCATTACATGTTTTTCCGATGATTGGTTTGTCTATAAAAGAGGTGGTAGATAGTAATTACTGGTAATATTCTCTAGTTCGTTCGGAAGTGGAGCTGCGGTTACGGGGAGGGTATTCACTTGACTAACCGTTAACCGATCCTTACTGGGTTCTATAGTAGATTCCTGGAGAAATTGAAAATTTACAGCACTGGATTGCTGTTCTTGAGTAGGAGATTGAGTGGGGGAGATATTTAGTTTCGTCATCACTTCTTCGATCTCTTCTCTTCTAAAAGATTCGGACCTTCTACATAATTCGTGCATTATCTCAGGTAATTGTTGTAAAGCTTCTTCCACGAATTTTTGCACGTCATGCGGAGCAACTTTATCACCGGGCCAATTCAACAAATTGGTGATGCGGCGGGTTAGATGTTCTATTCTTTGCGTGGTTCTTAAAATTACAGCGGGGGATTTCTCATCTCTCAGGGTTTGTGCGATGGAGGTAAGCTCCTTATATTTATGATAGCAAAGTTTACCTTTCACTCTCGAAGTCTACTATGCTTAAACGATTTAACAGCGAGGGTACGTCGGGTCTATTCTCGCGTAATGTTTTGCGCAGTTCCGCGAAATAGCCTGTCAGTATACAGACAGGTTGAAAATTGAATATTTTTACAAGCAGAGACTTGCGTATTACGTTTATTTACCTTTCCTACTAGATTATATTATTATTAAAAATTATTATTTTTGTTTTTATTTTATTCTAGTTCACAAATTAAGAGTGAATAAATTTACGCCTCTTGTTAAGTTACTGTTTGTTATTTAAGCAGAGTCAATTATTTTATATGAAACAGAGTGAATGATTAATATTAGAGTAGCGCATTTTATATGTGCCACGACGTACACAATTATCTTATAAGAAAGCAGAGTGGCGCATTTTATAACGTCTCTTATTCTTGACATTATAACACGGGGAACCAGTTTAATTGGCCTTTGTCAATTAAACTGGCTGCCATTATATTTACTGATTACTTACCAACAAATTGGGAACCTGTAAAGTTTAGGAGTTTGACTGAGGTTTCGTAAATTTACTCACTCTCTTGGGTTTAGCAAAGACATCTCTTTATTACAACTTTCAAAATAAGGTTTGTGATATGTCAGGTTGTATACCAACATTCATGATTCTTACTTAATGAATAAATTCATTATTAAATGCTTTAATTCTTTTTAAAACATTATTATGTTGAGCTCAAAACCATACAGCTGTATATTACATTAAATACCACGGATCCGGGTTCTAATTTTTATGATATTCAGATTATTTTGACATCATGTAAACTATTTGAAGAATAGTTTAATTTAATATTGACTTAGTTATACCTGTAAGCATCTTCAGGTTACTATTATTTAGTTACAGTAACTATCCATATTACTACGTTACAATTTACAATATTTATATGAGTCTTTACGAGAAATATACGGTCTTTACTTTGGGTTGTTAGAAGAAATATAACCACAGAAGTTATGCTTCCGTGTCACCTGGGTATTGGGTATGTCCACGACTGGTCCTCTTCATGATCCTCTACGGTGGTGTTTTCTGGATGTTCTTAGCTGCAGTTTGTGGTCCTCCATTTAAACTGTTGACTCTAAGTAGGTAGTTTAGGCATGATGCTCTGTCTCTGGGTACGTGATGCTCATAGTGTGGTTGTTGATTTCCTTCAGACGGTTGTTTTCACTTTACACATTTTGTTTAAACTGCACTAATGTTACATTCTGATTCGGTATTGTACATACTTCAATTGTTAAACACTTACTTAAAGAGATATAATGGCTACACTGTTTATATATTTACTTTTTAACTACATAACTTCCTTTACATTTTAACTACATATTTGCATTCTCCTCTACTTATTGCTCTTGTAACCAAGAAGCATCTATTTATTTATACATAGTCATGTAATGTAACACGTATTTCTTGTGACAACGCATGGCAAAGCAGTTGTCTTGGGCGCAATTCAAAGACGACTGGGGGTTGGTTTTGTGGCCGTGAGTAGGGATCTGGCGTAGTTTACACATCGAGAGAAAAGTAGTTCATTCTTTTATTATTATTATTTTACCTTTAATTAGCTACTATTAATTATGCCACAGCTTCTTTATTTTTGTCAGTATTTTATTTGTAACTATCACGTTTTTTAGAGATCATTACAATGATTATTTTAATTAGCGTAACAACTGTATAATTTGCGTGTCCGTACTGGCTTTACACTTGTTTGTACAGGTATTTGCTACAGCGGGGGGATGGATTATTTTATTATGTGTTATTACGAACACAAAAAAAAATTTTTTGTTTGGTGCTATTTAAAATTTGTTTTAAATCGTCACAGCTTCTTAAATGTTTTATTTAAGTGTTTATTAGTGGGTAATCCCTAACATTACTTTTCTTTGTCACTTAGTTATTTTCAGTGTATTTCTCACTATCTCAATATCTCTCTTTCTTTACACATATTATTTATACTTACTAAGTTCATGTCTTTCTGTATTTCTTACTTACATATACTTCTAATTCTTGGGTTCGTGTATTTTTATTTATTGGGTTATATTAATTATTAATTACATTTGTCACTTATTCAATACTAATATTTATCTTTTATATTGGTTCTTTACCGGTTTCGTTTCCTATTTGATTGTATCATTTCTCCCTTCTCTATTCTCTACTACTTGTCTGTGTTTTATCACCTTGTTTCCTTTTATTTCCTTTATAGTTGGTTTGTTCCATTTTTATTTTCATTTTTCTTCTCCTTCACTTGTCAACTTGTTTCCTTTTATTTTGGTCTTATCTGGCCAATCTCTGGGGTTGGGTCAAAGTCGTTTGTCTGTCAGTCTAGTCTGTGAGTTTCTATAATAATCACTTTTAGTTTATAATTCTTCCTCCTTCTTTCTTAATTACATTTTATCTCCTTATTCTCTTCATTATTTATTTATTAAAATATATTACTTTTTAGCATTTCTTACATACTTATAGTTATCAAATATGATCTGAATTTGGCGATGTTATAATATATATATGAAAAAATAAAAATAAAATTGCGATAAAAAATAAAATATAATAATTGTTGTAAAAAATTCGGGTTTCAAAGGGTTAACTAACTGAAAATATCATAATTGCACTAGCTACATAATTCATTTTATCCAGTGTATTTTCGAACCGTCTAGGGGGGCACGTGCCCCCCCCTTGGATCCGCCTATGAGTGTCATATAGGATTTTTATATTTTTAATAATTGTCGTATATTTATATTTTTTATATACTGCAGTGTCGTATAAGAAGAAAGCAGTGGAAGCCCTTTGTGTCACCTATCTGAAATTGATACATGTTACCCGTGTTGTGCATGCTCTGTACAGAGACTGTGCAATTCTCTTGTCCTAATGTGGACAGATTAGTATAAAATGGAAAGTGTTTGTTAAATCCCCTATGAGAATTGATCTTTTCAAAAACAAACCTTCCATTCCTAACCATTACAACCAGCACCCATTGTCACTCTCTAGGGGACTTGGCTTTGTGCAGTATACATGGTTAAACCAATTGTTGACGAATTGGACAAAGATGATGCTTCATAAATAGATACCCTTCAAAATCTGTTAAAAGACAGAAGTGTAAGAAATGAGTTGGCATATATTTCTGCTAATTTGAGTTTCTTGTGCGATTCAATAATATCGGTATGGAGAACCGTACATGACTTCCATGTTCTAAGATTTATATTTAAAATCATTTTAGAAATGAAATATTTCCATAGAAACTACTTCTTTCTACTTATTGCTTCAGCCTTAACCACAGTATGTGGTCACTAACGTATACCACCTCACGTTATCGCACTCGATTTTCACTGATGATGGCAGTCGACGGCACTGCAGAAACGTCTGGTTTTGCAGAAAACATTAGACTACGGCCAAACAGCCGGGGAAGGAATTTTAACAACAAACTACTTCTTTGTTGCTAATAATGTAGTACACATATAAATATCGGTATGGAGAACCATACATGACTTCCATGTTCTAAGATTTATATTTAAAATCATTTACGAAATGAAATGTTTCCATAGAAACTACTTCTTTCCACTTATTGCTTCAGCCTTTACCACAGTACTGTGGTCACTAACATATACCACCACACGTTACCGCACTCGATTTTCACTGATGATGGCAGTCGACGACACTGCCGAAATGTCTGGTTTTCCAGAAAACATTGGACTACGGTCAAACAGCCCGAAAAGGAATTTTAACAACAAACTACTACTTTGTTGCCCATAACGCAGTACACATATAAAAATTATCCCCTCCCCTTCAACTATAATTTTCATTTATAGAAAATATTATTTATAGAAACAATTACTCTTGAAAAACATAAAATGTGGCTGGTAAACTACCCCTTTCCCTTAACCGATCTTCACCAAAAACAATAGGTCTTCAGTACTCTACAAATCAGGGCTGTATGCAAAACATTATTTGATTCTGTTTGAATTTGCGGCTGTTATGGTTCACCATATAAAATACCCTTGTTAAAACATAAAACGTTGCTGGTAAATTACCACTTTCACTTAACCGATCTTTACCAAAAACAATAGGTCTTGAGAACTCTACAATTCAGGGCTGTATGCAAAACATTATTTGATTATGTTTGAATTTACGGCAGTTATCGTTCGCCATAGAAAAAATTACCCTTATTAAAACATAAAATGTTGCAGGTAAACTACCCCTTTCCTTTAACCGATCTTCACCAAAAACAACAGGTCTTGAGAAGAGAACTCTACAATTCAAGGCTGTATGCGAAACATTATTTGATTCTGTTTGAATTTTCGGCTGTTATCATTTGCCATAGAAAAAAAAATCTACAGACACACAGACAGACACATAGACAGAAAGACACACAGACACTTTTCAAAAAATGCCTTTTTTTCATGTTTTGACGGTAGTACAATCAGAATCTGCAATTATCTCGAACACGATTTTTTTTGCCATCACCATACTTCCATTTCCTTATGGAACATGGAGGTACATTATACCCTCCCCCTTCAACCATCATTTCCATTTATATAAAATTACCCCCACCCCGTTCAACAGCCTCTTCATTTATAGATATTTCATATACGTTTCTACAGTGGATTATTATGATCTTCTTATCAGGATACTTTTATAAAAATGAAGTACTTTACTCTTGTTAAAACATAAAATGTTGCAGGTAAACTACCCTTTCCGCGTAACCGATCTTCACCAAAATCAATAGGCCTTGCGTCCTCAACAACTCAGGCACATATGTAAAAAATAATTTGATTCCTTTTGAATTTACGGCTGTTATTGTTCTTCATAAAAAATTTCTCTTGTTAAAACATAAAATGTTGCCGGTAAACTACCCTTTTCCCTTAACCGATCTTCACCAAAATCAACAGGCCTTGAGTCCTCTACAACTCAGGCACATAATATATAAAAAATTATTTTATTCTGTTTGAATTTACGGCAGTTATCATTCGTCATGAAAAACTTTCTCTTGTTACAACATAAAATGTTGCAGGTAAACTACCCCTTTCCTATGGCAAACGATAACAGCCGCAAATTCAAACAGAATCAAATAATTTCTTGCATACAGCCCTGAATTATAGAGTTCACAAGGCCTATTGTTTTTGGTAAAGATCGGTTAGGGGAAAGGGGTAGTTTACCTGCAACGTTTTATGTTTTAACAAGGGTATTTTTTATGGCAAATGATAAAAGCCGCAAATTCAAACAGAATCAAATGATTTTTTGCATACAGCCCTGAATTGTAGAGTTCTCAAGACCTATTGTTTTTGGTAAAGATCGGTTAAGGGAAAGTGGTAATTTACCAGCAACGTTTTATGTTTTAACAAGGGTATTTTATATGGCAAACGATAACAGCCACAAATTCAAACAGAATCAAATAATGTTTTGCATACAGCCCTGATTTGTAGAGTACTGAAGACATATTGTTTTTGGTGAAGATCGGTTTAGGGAAAGGGGTAGTTTACCTGCAACATTTTATGTTTTAACAAGGGTATTTTATATGGCAAACGATAAGAGCCGCAAATTCAAACAGAATCAAATAATTGTTTGCATACAGCATTGTTTTGTAGAGTACACTACTCAAGACCTATTGTTTTTGGTGAAGATCGGTTAAGGGAAAGGGGTAGTTTACCAGCAACGTTTTTTTTTTATCAAGGGTGATTTTTTCTTATGGCAAATGATAAACAAACGCAAATTCAAAAAGAATCAAATAATGTTTTGCATACAGCCCTGAATTGTAGAGTTCTCAAGATCTGTTGGTTTTGGTGAAGATCGGTTAAGGGAATGGGGTAGTTTACCAGCAACATTTTATATTTTAACAAGGGTAATTTATTCTATGACGAACGATAAATGCCATAAATTCAAACAGAATTAACTACTCTTTTGCATGCATCCCTGAATTGTAGAAAATTGAAGGCCTATTGATTTTGGTGAAGATCGATTAAGGGAAAGGGGTAGTTTACCTGCAACTTTTTATGTTTTAAAAAGGAAATTTTATTTTTATGACGAATGATAACTGCCGCATATTCAAAGAGAATCAAATAATTTTTTGCATACATTCCTGAAGTTTTAAGTACTCAAGGTCTGTTGATTTTGGTGAAGATAGGATAAGGGAAAGGGGTAGTTTACTGGCAACATTTAATGTTTAAACAAGGGTAATTTTTTAGACGACTATCGATAACTGCCGTAAATTCAAAGAGAATCAAATAATGTTTTGCATACTTTCCTGAATTGTAAAGAACTGATGTCGTATTAGGGGAGTCATATTAGACAAAATAAGGCCTAAACTTCGGAATAATCCCGCGATCCATATTTTTTGATGAAACCTTTTGCATTTGCTTCTAAATAGTGTTAATTAAAAATTCGTCCTCTTAAAAAAGGGTGCTAATTGTTTATTTGTTTAATAACAACAAATAAGTGCAAAATTAGTTGCAAAATTAAATATCTCGAATATAAATCGTTGAAAAATTATGAAAATGGGTTCCTAGGGGTTTTCAAGTGTGCTGACTACGAATCTGATGTCAGATTTTAGAAATTCAAAATGGCGGACTTAAAATGGCCGATGGAAATGTAAAATATTGCAAAATTAACCGAAGACATTGATTTTTTGGGGTTTGCTGGGTATGGTAATTTCGAATTTGATATGATATTTAAAAAATTCAAAATGGCAGATCCAAAATGGGCAATCATGATATATTATATATAAAAATTATGATATATAAATATATATATAAAAAATAAATTCATCAAAAAAATTAAAAATAATTACTTTCTTAAGGTTTTCGAGCACGGAAGTTACAAATTTAATGTCAGATCAAAGAAATTCGAGATGGCTTGTCTAACATGAACTATAACAGTATCATGTCCTAAAATTGTTTCATAACTATATTTTTAGTATTTTTGAGGCAAAATAATATACATTGTAATATCATTGATGTATTTATTTGAAAAAGTATAAATTTGTAAGGTACATATTGGTTTTATAATTTTACAGTATATTTTTATGAAATAAAACGGAAAAAATTGATAACGTTACATACTTTTAAGAAATTTACGCTATATCTTCAGCTTCTGATACGTATTCTGTTGTTTCTGCCAATTCTGCTGGGCGTTCTGAAATTTCTGCGGTTTCAGATGCATTTTCCAAAATTTCTTATGTATTTTCAGTCAAATCATCTACTTGAGGACTGTTTGAACAGTCCACTTCACTGCAATTTAAACAGGCAGTGCTGCAGTATAAGCCGGTTTTTCTACAGCCACAATTATTTTCACAGCCACTTTTACAGCTGCATAATAAACTGTGCAATAGCTTTTCGGGAGCCGGAGGCTCGGTCATACTTACAGGGTAAAAAAAATCTTTTTTCGTCCATCCCCATTCACGTGGTGATAATTTTTCACCCAACCACTGTTGAACTTGTAAGTAGACTCTTTTAAAATGCTGCAATACTGCGTTTTTTGTAGGAGGTAAAAATGCAAGAGTCATTTTTCTTCGTTTCGAAACACCTCTAACAAAACATTTGTACCGATACTCATTTAAATCTTTTTCCGATTTCGAAGCGCCGTATAAAGCCAATGTACACTTAACACCAGCTTCAAAAAGTTTATCTATGCAGCTATTTTTATTATAAAATATTTGTGCCATTGCTTGTAATTCTTCGTTAGTTTCAAATTTTTTTACAAATGTATTTTTTCCATGATTGAAAAAAGCTGATGTTGTATCACATCCACTGAGTAGAAAAAGAATGAAATTTTTTGAATTCGGATAAGATTTCAACATAACCGTTGAAGAGTAAATACTTCTTTCTATTTTACCTCTTCCTGGTTTTAAGAAATATACTTCCTTGTCATGAGGGCATAGTGCAGCTAAAATAACCAGCACATCAATATCCTCTGAAACAATAACAGCTTTTGAATTCGTTAGACTAAGTCCAGTCTGAACAATTACAGTATCTGCATCATCAGGTGCTTGAGCTACAGAAATATTATTATCTTTGAGTTTATTCGTTAATAATGTTATAAAAGACATTTTATTTTTTTCATTGGAGAGAAATTTTTCTTGTGCAACAGTGAGCGACATATCTTCATTCAAAAAAATATCTGCACATTTTTGTTTGCGACTTCTACGAATTCTTTCAGCAGATTTGATGCTATCTGAACTATAACCATCAAAAACAATTACATTGCTTCCATAATTTCTTCGTAGATACAAGATGTAGCTATTGCAAATACTGCTGAACTTTTCATTTATTTTCCATGGTACTCGATGTAGTAACATTCCATTACTAATCAAATATGTAACACAATTGTCAATTAATTATGAATTATTTAACCAACTATTGCTCAACAAACTGTAACTGTAAAACGCAACGTGATATTACGCAGCCACGTGCCGAAAGACTAACGTACTTTTTCGAGCTGAATCATAACGCCCTTTCACCATAGATCAAAGAAACATAATAGATGGCTTTCTCCCTTCTCAGAATATGCACCAAAAGTTACTATACATCCTACATTCACGTATCAGGTCAGCTTGTATTGAAATGCCCAGTTATTGTTATAATCATACTGAAAACATGTATATTTTAACTAATTACCGTTTTTTTTATTTCCCAATGGTTATTACATCGAAAAAAATTATAACAAGGTGTATTCTTCAAGGTTTATGTCTCAGCTACTACCTCCATGTGGTCAAAGTGTTAAAATTTTTTGTTTTTAGTTAAAGCAATTTATTTATACTCGAATTTTCAGACTTTTTAAGTGAAAAATAATTTTTTTTTGTTTTCTTAAAAAAAAGCACAAAACATTGTAACTATCATAAAATAAATTATTTTTCCTTAAAGTACACATCATAAGCTTCAAATTGACCACCTACAGAATGTTAATATCATTTATCAAGACTTTATTATTTACGATCACAGTTAGAAACTCAAAGTGGAAAAATGCATTTTTAGAAAATTGACCAACTTTGAAGGCCTGGATTTTGTAAAATAAATTTTTCTAATTTTTTTGCCGAAAGACGTATTTTAGATAACCCCTTTAAATATAACAACCATGTATTTGTTAATTTTTTTTGCCTATTTTGTTCAAGTTTCGTTGAATTTTATGAAATAATCGAAAATTCGTGCAACACTTAACTTCAAACTGATATATGAAATATTTACAATACTTAAAAAAATATTTAAACACATGTAATACTTCAAAAAAATGATCCTTTTTAACATCCAATTGGTTTCATGTCATTTGCTTTTGTCAATTAAAAGTTATAGCCACTTATGTGCGGCGCTCGCGGTCGCGCGGGCCCACTTTCAGCGTAGCAGGCGGCCGACGCAGCGCGAATTGGAGCGTTAGTTAACAAATTACTGCTCGCTCAATTTCAATTGAAAAAACAATGTCATATATGTTTCTTTTGTAAAATTTCCCGTTATTTCAAATGGCGCTATCAGTTTCTTGGCAAAAGTTGAATTAAAAAAGTTATTTGCAAAAAACCGCATTTTTACATGTAAATTGTTAAATAAAAAATGTAGCACCCACTTTCTCGCGGACGCATTTTGATATGTTATTCTACACACTTTTTTGAACACGTTCCAAAAGGAATCATCGATTGGAGAATTTTTCCGAAGTGAAAATCTAATTTGACTCCCCTATATTGATTGTGGTGAAGATCGGTTAAGGGAAAGGGGTAGTTTACCTGCCACCTTTAATGTTTTAACAAGAGTAATTGTTTCTATGACGAACGATAACTGCCGCACATTCAAACACAGGGGCGGACCCAGGGGGAGATATGGGGATGATCCCCCCCAAAATATTAATACCTATAAAAATTTACATAATTATTAGAACCCTAGTTTTAAAGCAGTATGGTGTAAAAAAACTTGTATTAATTTATGAATTTTTGAAGTTATTTTAAATTAATGAATATTTTTAAATAACACTTTTGAATCGCCGCACGCTCTGCAAACGGTGGCGCTTCAGCATCGGCATCGGTACATTCGCTGTTTTATCCACAGGATTTCGCAACTATGATTTTATAGAAACAGCATGTACATCTGCACTATGCTCAAGTATGTGTGAGCTTACATAACCAAGTCGCACGTTGATTGTTGTACATAATAGAATTAGCAGTTCTATACTATAAGTCCACATAGATAAAAAAGTACCCTTGTAGTTTTTAGCAACTAGTATAAATTATTCCTATTTTTATAGCATCTATGATTGTGGCATTTCATGTATTTAATTTATCTATGGGCTTAGCAACGCATCTGCAAACAAAACAAATAGACCTTAAAAAATGCATTGATTCTTGTGAGAGGCTTGTGAATGAATTGCAGCAATTCCGTGAAGATTTTAAACAAGTTTATCAGGAAATAGAAGCCGTTTCTGATCTTATAGGAGCCAAAATTGACATACCTAGAACTGCAGGTAAACAAATGCATCGCTCTAACATCATGACAGCCATTCCAGAAGATTACTATAGAGCAACAGTTTTCAATCCTTTCATTGACTATGTTTTGGCAGAGTGTTATAACAGATTTTTAAATCATAAGCAAATTTTGAAAACTATACAGATATTGTTACCAAGAAGTGTTGTGAAAGCAACAGATGAGGATTTATCTGCGACTGTTAATGTCTTCACAGATAAATGGCCAAATGACGTACAAAAGTCATCTAGTTCATTCTTTGATGAGTTGAAAATGTGGAGAAGGAATTTTCTTGATTTGAGCAAAGAGAAGGCCAGAGGATTTCATTTCATCTCTTGATGCATGTGATGAAATTTGTTTTCCGAGCACGCACGACATATTGAAAAACTGCTGTGTAATCCCAGTGACAACAGCTACAGCTGAAAGATCCTTTTCCACCCTTCACTACTTAAAAAACTACTTAAGGAACACTATGGATACAGAGAGATTAAACGGCCTAGCCTTGCTTTTTATACACAAAGATATTGAAGTGAAAGCTAAAAATATTATTGGCGAAATGTCTAAAAAAACCTCGTCGTTTTCTTTGAAAATTCTTTGAAAAGGGTTAAAATTTAACTCAAAGGCTGAATTGATTTTTTTATATTTTAATGTATAAACTTTGTTTCATTAAGGACCAACCTAACAATGTATTGTTTCTTCTAAAGTTTGACTGAATTAAAAACATTGTATTCACTCTAAGCTTTTGTGTTTTTATTTTCACCAGCAAATCCTTTCATTCTTTAGACATCATCACCCACCGAAATTTTTTCCTGGGTCCGCCTCTGTTCAAACAGAATCAAATAATGTTTTGCATGCATCCCTGAATTGTAGAGGACCCAAGACCTATTAATTTTGGTGAAGATCAGTTAAAAGAAAGCGGTAGTTTACCAGCAACGTTTCATGTTATAACAAGGTTAATTTTTTCTATGATGAATGATAACTGCCGTAAATTCAAACATAATCAAATAAGTTTTTGCATACATCCCTAAATTGTAGAGAACGCAAGGCCTGTTGATTTTGGTGAAGATCGGTTAAGGTAAAGGGGTAGTTTACCTGCAACATTTAATGTTGTAACAAGAGAAATTTTTCCATTACGTACGATAATTGCCGCAAATTCATACAGAATCGAATACTTTTTTGCATGCCCTGAAATGTAGAGGACTCAAGGCCTATTGATTTTGGTGAAGATCAGTTAAGAGAAAGGGGTAGTTTACCTGCAACATTTTATGTTTTAACAAGAGTAAAGTACTTAATTTTGATAAATAAAGTATCCTAAAAAGCAAATCATAATCCACTGTAGAAACGTAGATGAAATATCTATAAATGAAGAGGTGTGGTGGGGTTAATTTTCTATAAATGAAATTGATTGTTGAAGGGGAATGGGATAATTTTTTCTTAACCGATCTTCACCAAAATGAAAAGATCTTGAGTACTTAACAATCCAGGAATGCATGCAAAAAAATATTAAATCCATGTTCCTTAAGGAAATGGAAGTATGGTGATGGCAAAAAATCGTGTTCTAAATTATTACAAATTCTGATTGTACTACACTCAAAACATGAAAAAATATCGGTATGGAGAACCATACATGACTACCATGTTCTAAGATTTATATTTAAAATCATATTCAAAATGAAATATTTCCATAGAAACTACGTCTTTCTACTTATTGCTTCAGCATTAACCACAGTACTGTGGTCACTAACGTATACCACCTCATGTTTTCATGTTTTCGCACTCGATTTTCACTGATGATGGCAGTCGATGGCACTGCCGAAAAGCCTGGTGTTGCAGAAAACATTGGACTACGGCTAAACAGCCCGGGAAGCAATTTTAACAAAAAACTACTTCTTTGTTGCCGATGACATAGTACACATATAAAAAATTCTCCCCTCCACATTCAACTATAATTTTTAATAATAGAAAATTACCCCCACCCCGTTCACCTAACCTCTTCATTTATAGATATTTCATCTACGTTTCTACAGTGGATTATTATGAGCTTCTTATCAAGATACTTGATTTATCAAAATTAAGTATTTTACTCTTGTTAAATCATGAAATGTTTCAGGTAAACTACCCCTTTCTCTTAACCGATCTTCTCCAAAATCAATAGACCTTCAGTCCTCTACAATTCAGGGATGCATGCAAAAAAATATTTGATTCTGTTTGAATGTGCGGCAGTTATCATTCATCATGGAAACATTTCTCTTGTTACAACATAAAATGTTGCAGGTAAACTACCCCTTTTCCTCAACCGATCTTCACCAAACTCAACAGAGTTTGAGATCTCTACAACTCAGGAAAGTGTGCAAAAAATTATTTGATTCTCTTTGAATTTTTGGCAGTTATCATTCGCCATAGAAAAAATTACCATTTTTAAAACATAAAACGTTGCTGATAAACTACCCCTTTCCCTTAACCGATCTTCAACAAAATCAACAGACCTTGAGCTCTCTTTAGTTCAAAAAGGTATGCAAAAACATAGTTGATTCTGTTTGAATTTACGGCAGTTATCGTTTGTCATATAAAAAATTAACCTTGTTAAAACATAAAATGTTGCAAGTAAACTACCCCTTTCCCTTAACCGATCTTCACCAACAACAATAGGTATTGAGAACTCTACAATACAGGGCTGTATGCAAAACATCATTTGATTCTGTTTGAATTTGCAGTTGTTATCGTTTGCCATAGAAAAATATCGGTGTGGAGAACCATACATGACTTCCATGTTCTAAGATTTATATTTAAAAGCATATTCGAAATGAAATATTTCCATAGAAACTACTTCTTTCTATTGCTTCAGCCTTAACCACAGTACTGTGGTCACTAACGTATACCACCTCACGTTTTCGCACTCGATTTTCACTGATGAGGGCAGTCGATGGCACTGCCGAAAAGTCTGGTTTTTCAGAAAACATTGGACTAAAGCTACACAGCCCGGGAAGGAATTCTAACAAAGAACTACTTCTTTGTTGCCGATAACGTAGTACACATATACAAAATTCTCCCCTCTCCCTTCAACTATAATTTTCATTTATAGAAAATTACCCCCACCCCGTTCACCTAACCTCTTCATTTATAGATATTTCATCTACGTTTCTACAGTGGATTATTATGAGCTTCTTATCAGGATACTTTATTTATCAAAATTAAGTACTTTACTCTTGTTAAAACATAAAATGTTGCAGGTAAAGTACCCCTATCTCTTAACCGATCTTCACCAAAATCAATAGACCTTCAGTCCTCTACAATACAGGGATGCATGCAAAAAAATATTTGATTCTGTTTGAATGTGCGGCAGTTATCGTTTGTCATGGAAACATTTCTCTTGTTACAACATAAAATGTTGCAGGTAAACTATCCCTTCCCCTTAACCGATCTTCACCAATATCAGTAGGCCTTGAGATCTCTACAATTCAGGAAAGTATGCAAAAAATTATTTGATTCTCTTTGAATTTACGGCAGTTATCTTTCGTCAACAAAAATTACCCTTCTTAAAACATAAAATGTTTCTGGTAAACTACCCCTTTCCCTTAACCGATCTTCAACAAAATCAACAAACCTTGAGTTCTCTTTAATTCAAAAAGGTATGCAAAACATTATTTGATTCTGTTTGAATTTGCGGCTGTTATCGTTTGCCATAGAAACAAATTACCCTTGATAAAAAACGTTGCAGGTAAACTACCCCTTTCCCTTAACCGATCTTCACCAAAACCAACGAGTCGTGAGAACTCTACTATTCCGGGCTGTATGCAAAACATTATTTGATTCTGTTTGAATTTGCGGCTGTTATCGTTTGCCATAGAAAAAAATTACCCCTGATAAAAAAACGTTACCGGTAAACTGCTCCTTTCCCTTAACCGATCTTCAACAAAAACAATAAGTCTTGAGTACTCTACAGTTCAGGGCTGTATGCAAAAAATTATTTGATTCTGTTTGAATTTGCGGCTCTTATCGTTTGCCATAGAAAATACCCTAGTTAAAATATAAAACGTTCAGGTAAACTACCCCATTCCCTTAACCGATCTTCAACAAAATCAACAGACCTTGTGTTCTGTATAATTCAAAAAGGTATGCAAAAGAGTAGTTGATTCTGTTTTAATTTATGGCAGTTATCGTTTGTCATAGAAAAAATTACCTTTGTTAAAACATAAAATGTTGCAGGTAAACTACCCTATTCCCTTAACCGATCTTCACCAAAACCATCAGGTCTTGAGAACTCTACAATTCTGGGCTGTATGCAAAACAGTATTTGATTATGTTTGAATTTGCAGCTGTTATCGTTTGCCAAAAAAAATAATTACCCTTGATTAAAAAAAAAAAGTTGCAGGTAAACTACTCCTTTCCCTTAACCGATCTTCACCAAAATCAATAGGTCTTGAGTCCTCTACAATTCAGGAATGCATGCGAAGCATTATTTGATTCTGTTTCACCTAAGTTGCGGTGCCAATTTGTAATAAACAGATTTCTCAACAGTGTTGTTACGGTGCTCGTTCGTCGTTAATTTATTTTATTTTTTAGTTTAGTTGAAGTTTGTAAAATTTATTCTGTTAATGTTTAATAAAAAAGACTGACGATGAATTATTCGAGTCGGTTCCCTCGCAGGCACACTTGGATCGGTGTAGTTCACCGCAGATTCTAAAATTGCTGAAATAAACACAAGTTATGTACTTACTGAATTCGATGTTCTAGTTGGTTAACAAATTCATTAACGAGCGAATATGTAACTCGATTCTCATATGTCAGAGTTACATGGTGCCACCTGTGGAAGTACTACTGATAATCTAACTCGTAACTGTACTGTCTATTCAATAAAAGTCGTCTACTCTTTTTCTGTTATCAATTAGAATTAACATTTTTTAAAGAATGTTGGAAATTATTGTTTTATATTTATTACTGGCTGTTTGCCTTGTTAGTCATTGACTTTATTACTTATTAGCTCTTAATCTCAGGGTAAATAAAAATATTTGGATTTTAACATAACTTTAACATATAACCTTGAACTTTTGTTCATTATGTTTACAAATTCTCAGTGGTTCCTTTGAGCCTGCAAGATACAAAACCAGAAAAAATGTTTGCGCTACTGTTTAACATGCGTAGTCGGAATTAATTATTATAAACAACAATTATATTAAACGTTTTCTCAAATCATCAACATAGAATAATATCGTCGACTATGGTCAACATTACATTTACTTTACGCATACTGAAGTACTCTTTTTATACAAAATGACATGAAACAGTTTTAAAATTATTAACCTATGGTTATGAAATTGACTATTGTCAACATTGAATTGACTCCAGGCATACTGAAGTAAATATTTAGAAACAAAATAACGTTTAACGTTTTTACAATTATTAACATATGGTTATTAAATTGACTGTTGTCAACATGAAAACAGCTTCAGGCATACTGAAATGCTATAAAGTATTAACTATTCAAAATATCAGGTAGCTACTTAATCTATACATCATAAAATACATAAGTGATTAAAATTATAAATTAATTTAATATTCGTTAATAATTATCATGTCCATTGCATGTGGCACTCTAGTTAGTCAAACACTTATGATTTGTTATTTAAATAGCATTCATCACAATATTCGTTGATTGTTCAAGTATGGTAACAATCGAAATCAAAAGTCTGGATAACCTCTATTCGGGCTCATACTATTCATTGTTTACTTCTCAGTGGTTTAACTTTTTAATATCAATAAAAAATTATTTATTGTTCTATAAAAATATTCATATAAGGTTTATTAATGTTTGTGAATGAAGGTTATTTAATTTATTCATTCACTTTTGACCTCGATGAGATATCATGGTTACTTCCATGTCTCAATGTAAAATCGTAAAATTGCTGTTTTCAGTTAATATTCAATAATTATAATTAAACACCATACTTCCTGTTATTTCACTTTATTGCAGTTAATTGTGCACTTTGCAATTATAATTCGCTCTGATATAAGCGTTTTTTCGATGCACTCGCCACTTAAAAATTTGTGGGTTAGGTTGACCACATCTTTTACTTTTAAACTCGCACAGCTGATTTGGGTTAAATACGACTTTTTTGCGCACAGAAAAATGGCCGTCGTCTCGCTTCGTTAGTCTGAGATGAAGTGTCTGTAAATTCGTTCTTCTTCGCTGTTCCAATTTTGGGATCATACCTCCCGGTCGATTTTGATTGATTCCATTGGTTTAAAAAGGCTGCCATTCCTTATAGCGAGGTCACTCCCTTCGCGGATTAATTAATTTGCAGAAAATTGTTAGCGACTTTGGGGTGGAGAGTATCTTTGTTACGTTTTTGTCCAAAATAAATAAGAATATCTTTAAAATTGGTTTAACGTCCTTGCTATATGAGTAATACTTCATATAGCCACACCATGTTATTACAATTGATTTGTTCTTTAAAATAAGTCCTCACAACACATGTGTGAGTGTTATAATTAAAAAGTTAATGTTTCTTACTTACGACTATGACATATTTCTTATGATTTTACATGATTAATTATTGAAATTGAACCAATGGTGATTACATTTCAATCATATGGTTCCTATCAAGTCCTTTCATGATAATTTCTAATACAATAATTGTTTAAAATTAATAAAATCACAATATTTGATCTATGCTTTCTATGGCCTAGAGCCTGGTTAATTTGATTCACTCTATTTATTGACATAATTTGTTCTGTTCACTTTTTTACAGTGGTACAGCCATTCTGAAATGTCCATTACAACTTTTGTACATCTCAGTTTTTCTTCAAATATAATTAGTTTCATGTTTTTATTCTTATTTGTTATTCATAGTCTTAGTATGCTATTTGTCATTATGGTTTGGTTCATGATTAATGATATACTTAATTTTCAGTGGTTCTTTTGCGTACAAATGGTCTTTATAATCTAAAGGTTGTTTTATAATGGTTGGCCTCCAATTATTATATGTGTTATTGAGCATAATTCACTAATACTTCTTGCATCTAGTGTAGTTAGACGATTACCTTAATTTTTCTTAATTCTGGTTAAATTAACATTTCATTACAATTATTTTATACTATAATAGTAGTATTGCATATTGTATTGCACATTTATGTCACTGTTCTTTTCTGGTTTATAATATTATGGGAAATCTGAGTGTGTTTAATGGGTACATCTTTCTGTCCAATTTCAGTCTGTGTAATTGCATTAAACACCACACATACCACATTTAATTAATAAATCATATCGCTAGGTTTGTCTTTATAATGTCTATTTTCATTATTGTATAACTTACACTAGTTTTACATTGTTTTGTTCTTAATTTACTCTAATTACAATTTGATTTGTACCAGAATTGAGGTTACTTGGGACCCCCTTGTCTGACAACAATGGTCTATGCTTTACTTTCTGATCTCAATGTTTTAGAAATTATTATTTTACACATTTACTCTGGTTAACTATTATTTATTCTTTTTTCATTATTTTTACATGTCTACTGGTGATTACTAGGTTTTCTTTTATTCATTTTAATTGGATTTGCCTGTATTAAAAGCATGCATGGTATTCTATTCTTACTGTGATAACTAATTCATTCTTATCTTTCATTATCTTATTTCTTTGTTTTTGTTTGTTTAATTATGTATATTCTTATTGTTACAACACAAATAAGCCACCTCAATACCAGGGATAAAAATGATGAATCAATTATGTACAATGTTTAAATTAATGAAAATAAAATGACAATGACGTGACAAACGACGACGTGACCTAACCAAGTGATTGAATGAAGTGATTGACTCAATACAACCAAATAAAATAAAACCAAATGAGAAGGGGAAAACCAAAATAAAATGAAATCGAAGAAGGAGGAAAATGAAAATGAAACAAAACAAGTATAAAGGAAATAAAAGGAAAACAAATGATAAGACACAAACAAATAATACAGAATAGAAAAAGGGGAAATAAAACACTCAAATATAATAATGGAAATGAAACCAATAACTAACAAATGTAAAAGATAATTATTATTATCGATTAAATGATAAATGTAAATGATAATTGATAAACCCCGATAAAGTAATGAGAAAAATAAAAGTACACTAACCAAAGAATTAGAGTTTAAATGTAATAAAGAACTCTATAAAGAAATAAACTTATTAATCGTATAAATAACATTTGTAAAGAGAGAGATAGTGAGAAAGTAAACATAACTAAGTGACAAAGAGAATGTAATGTGAGGGATTACCCACTAATAACACTTAAAATAAAATTTAAGAAGTGCAAAAGTGAAAGTGTAAAACCCCAAAATAATGAGAAACCCTATTGACAGGTATAAATATTTAATAATCGGTGATGAACACTAGAAGATTAATGGTGAACCATATTAGTAAATAAGAATTTTGTTAATGATAGTAATAGGTATAAACACTTAATAATCGGTGATGAACACTAAAAGATTAATGGTGAACCATATTAGTAAATAAGAATTTTGTTAATGATAGTAATAAGTATAAACACTTAATAATCTGCGATAAACACTAAATGATTAATGGTGAACAATATAATTTAATAAGAATTTTGTTATTGATAGCATTAAGTTTAATTGTAATATGTTTAAGTTTAATTTAAATTTAATATGTTGTTTGGTTGTAGTGTGTGATATCTGTATATTTCAAATTGTTCTGCTGTGTTTAGTTTTCTACTTTTAGGTAAGTAGTGTAGTATTTCCATGTTGTGCTCTATGTTTGTGTAACTGTGGTTTTCATTTTGTAAATGTGTGGCAAATGTGGAATGTATGTAGTTTGTGGTGAGGGTTTTTAAATGTTCTAAAAATCTAGAGGAAAAAGATCTTCCCGTCTGGCCGATGTAGAATTGGTGACAATCATTGCAGTTTAATTTATAAACCCCTGTTTTGCTGTATGTGTCTGTGTTTTTGTTAGTATTATTTATGTGTTTCCTAATGGTGTTGTTAGTTCTGTAGGCTACTTTATAATTGTGTTTCCTAAATGTGTTAGCAATTTTGTGTGTATTGGAATTGTAGTATGTAAGTGTGATGTATTTACTGGGTTGTGTGCTGTTGGTTTGATGTGTTTTACTTTTTGTGTTTAGGATGCGTTTGTGTAGTTTGTTTATTAAATCGGGATTGTATCCATTTTTGACTGCTATATATTTGATTGTGTTTAATTCTTCTTGGTAGTCATGTGTGTTTAGGGGTATTGAAGTGAGCCTGTGGAGCATGTAGTTGAAAGCTGCATGTTTGTGTTGAGTTGGGTGGTTGGATGAGTTATGTATGACCATGTCTGATGTGGTGGGTTTTCTGTATATTTTGTATGTGTGTGTGTTGTTTGTTTTGGTAATTGTAAGGTACAAGAAGTTTATGCTATTGTTTTGTTCAAATTCGAGTGTGAATTTTAATTTATGGTGTATAGTGTTAATGTATTTGTGGAAATTTTCTATTTGTCTTTTGTTGCCGTTTTAGAGGAGTAAAATGTCATCAACATACCTGTGCCAATATGTTATTTTATTAGTGTATTTGTTATTGTTCAGTATGTGTTCTTGTTCTATGGTGTGTACAAATATTTCGGCTAATATACCTGATATAGGGGAGCCCATGGGTAGTCCATCTGTTTGTGTGTAAACATGTTATTGTGTGCGAAATAATTTTGTTCAGTGATGATTTTGGTGAGATGGATAATCTCTTTTATGTGTGTTTCAGGTGTGTTATTTATTTTTAGTAATTGTTCTAATGTAGTTATAGTTTCTTTTATGGGTACATTGGTGTATAGGTTTGTTACACCTAATAAAAGTTAATAAAAGTAGAAAACTAAGCACAGCAGAAAAATTTGAAATATACAGATATCACACACTACAACCAAACAACATACTAAATGAACAATTACATTATAGATCACACATACTTTTCGATACACTGATTCAAACACACAATTTGAACCCCAGCGCCAATTCCCTCCCACCATCAACCCCCACCACACACACCTACAGTCCATAACCGTTACTCTGTAAAGACATTCAGTATTTACTCCCACTGAAGAAGACGTATACCACGTTGAAACGTTTGGGAAATAAAACCATAAAGTAAGTTGATAGTGAAAGTTTATATATATATATATATATATATATATATATATAGTATTTATAAAAGTGAACGAAGAGGATGTACCAACAAGATAATAATAATTATCTTTTACATTTGTTAGTTATTGGTTTCGTTTCCATTATTATATTTGAGTATATCATTTCTTCTTTTTCTATTCTATATTATTTGTTCGTGTCTTATCATTGGTTTTCCTTTTATTTCCTTTGTACTTGTTTTGTTTCATTTTCATTTTCCTCCTTCTTCGATTTCATTTTATTTTGGTTTTCCCCTTCTCATTTGGTTTCATTTTATTTGGTTGTATTGAGTCAAGCACTTCATTCAATCACTTGGGTTAGGTCACGTCGTCGTTTGTCGCGTCATTGTCATTTTATTTTTGTTAGGTTAAACATTTTATATACGGTAGTTGATTCATCGTTTTTATCCCTGTTATTGGGGTGGCTTATTTGTGTTGTAACATAATGCCTCTCCTTCAAAATTGATCATTTTGGTAAAACACTAGTATAGTTTTTTATGAAATTATCAGTTATACATTTTTTCCTTTTTCTTCTTGTTTATTTCTTCTTTCTCTTCTTTCTTGATTCACTCCATTTTATTTAGATCTGTTTTTGTTTATTTCCATTAGTGCGTTCTCCCTTTTATATAATTTTTTCCCTAACTTTTTAGTAGCTGGTTTCTTCCATTACTACCCATTTTTCTGAGACCAGAGGAATATCATCTCTGCTCAGTTATTTTGATTGCTGGACCTATTCTCAGTAAATCTTAAATACCTTTTTTCTCATCTTGTGACTTACATTAATAATAATATTTTTTGGGGATTGTAAACTTTATGGTTTTTTAGATCATTTTAACCTTTTACTCGTTCTTTCTTCCGCTGTACCTTTTCTATATTCTGTTATCTACTCACGCAGTTGGTTGTTTTTTATTTATTTAGTTGTTAACTTCATTATTTCTAACTTTTCATTAGTTTGTTTTTCTTTTCTTCTTGTGATCATTTTAATTATCTTAGACATCTTTTTTTTCCTTGGTTGTTTACCATTATGTTGCTTTAGCCATTTGCTGTATATTTGCTTGATACACTTTTTTTTCGTTTTTTTCTTATACCAGTTCATTTTTTTTTTCTTTGAATACTCTATATTCTTTATAATTTTAGGTATTTGTCTTAGCAGTTCTTGCTTGATTTTATTTTTGTTTATTTTGTTTTGTCTCAAATATTTTTCTAAATAATTTTTCTAAGTTTGTTGTTCTTACTTTGTAGGAATTTTTGTAACTTATTCCTTTCTTTTATACACATATTTTTTTCTTTTATTTTACTTTATATGTTATTTAAATATTATTGTAAGGTGATCTTACTTTGTAGGAATTTTTGTAACTTATTCTTTCATTTTATATTTTGCCTCATAAGTCATCTAAATATTATTGTAAGTTGATCTTACATCTTTTGAATTTGGTAATTTCTTCTTCTTTCTTTTCCATTGGTTGGCTTGGTCAGTAATTTGAAAATCAGTCCCATTTCTCGGTGTTCATCAGCACTTATTTTACCCATGGTCCATGATTTCCTCTGCACTTGCGGTTCAGATAATCTTGGTGTGTAGAACTATTTCCGTCCTTGTGAAATAGGTCTTCTCTATCTTGTACCACGATTCTTCTAATACCTTAGTATCCTTAGTGTTCCTTAGTATCGATGACTACTTCCATCATTTTATTATGTGGTTCATTAATCAAAGAAGTTAATTGTACCTCCCTCATTAATGTTATCATTGATTTTTTATTCTGCATTTCCAATTCTGGTGTACTCAAGTGTTTGAGAGACCTTCTTAATTTGTGACACACTATTTTGTTGTGAATCCTTTCAATTTTGGGTATTTTCCATTTAATTATAGATTTGCTGAAGTTTTCATCTGCTGGTTTGTTGTGAATTCGCTCTATAATTTCTTTTAAGGTCCTCCTACAATCTTTATATTTCATTAATTTGCTTTGGTCGGTCATTGGTAAATTAAACACATCAATTAGTCCATGCTTCATCATGTCCAATTCTTCTCGTGTTTTGATTAGTTTCATTTTACATATTTTTCCTATATCTTTTGTTTTCTTAATCTTCTTAATTATTTGGTTTTTCTTTACTCCTCTACGGTTGGTTTTTATGTGCTTAATTTTCCCTTTGTTTTTGTTATCTTTATTCTCAGGTAACAATACACTTGATTCTTCTGCATTCTTTATTTCTTCATTGATACCGTCAGAAGTGTTGTCTAGTGTTTCATTCAATTGTGTGAAACCACTATCTACTGTTTCATTAAGTTGATCTGCTGGATAACTTGTTTCTTCCCATTTCTTATTCATCCCCGTTTTTGTCTGCTTGACTTCTTTAAGATACCCTATTAGTATGTATCTTAATTCTTCTCTGTTCTTCTCACTGTCTTCCTTCATTTGTCCCTTCAATTCTTCCTTCAGTTCTTCATTTCTTTTTTGGATGTCCTCCATCACTTGCTGTTGTAGAGCTTCTTGGTTGTTCCGCAAAGTATCACTGTGTTCCTCCATTTTCTCGTTTATCTGCTGCTTCAATGTTTCATTATCTCCTTCAATTTTGTTGTTCAGTGTCTCAATATCTTCCCTTAATTGTTTCTTTAAGTTTTCACTGTTTTGGTCCATTTTTTTATTTGTTTTCTTGGATGTTTCGGCTATGAAATTCATCAGGTCTTGCATGCTCGGATCCCCTTTCTGAATGATTTTACTTGCTTCGTCCCCGACTATTACTTCCAATTCCGGTTCTGGTTGGGTTGGGTTTTATGGTTGGTCCCTTTGGGCATCCTCCCCGATCATTTCCTCCATCATTTCCATTTCCTCCTCGTCGGTAACTTCAGTTCCCTTCTTAGCTTTATACCTTGTAACCATGGAATGTTTCATATTTTTCCGTAATCGCTGCTAGTCTTCAATTCTAGCCTCACTAGTTGGTCGCCAATCTGTAACGAAGAAATCTTTACGTACTCTGTAAAATTGTATATTTCGTGTTCGCCTCACACGAGTGGTCGTTACATATGTGTTGCGCTAACGATGTCCGTAGCAATCCTTCAATTACCAGTACAACACGAGTGGAAACCTTACCTGTTTTTCGTTAGGTGTTCATAAATCCCGGGTGGCACCAAATTGTTTAATTAAAACAATTAAATTAACAAATAGGGTGGTTTAGCGTTCTTAGCTATCACGGTCTGGAGTATTCAAATTTTACTCCCGCCCTCGTTCAACCTTCTTAATCGAGCAGTTAGTTCACTGAGTTTGCGACGTGAGCGCTTACCGTCATTTTCGCTCTTTGCTAAATAATACACAATTTATAATATACTTTCCTATGGAATAAAAAACAGTGGTTACACTCTGTACTAGTTTATTTATTGGAGATTGTTAATTACTCAGTTTGACACAAAAATATATTTGGTTATTCAATAAATTTGCACCGACAATTATTATAAGACAAAATCTCGAGGGTCCGGCGAATCGACTTTGAACGAATTATCCAGTCAAATATGGTGACTGCTTGGTTTGTTTACAGTTTGTTCCGTTCAAAGTCCTGGGTTCTTGTGATTATGAAAGAAATATTAATAATGATTACAATAAAGTACACTACCTTACATTATTTGTACTTAAATAATATAATGTGTAATTATAATTTGTTCCTGAAGTGTGGTAAAGTGTGTTTCAAAAGTTCGTAATTTTCATACAGGTTATTTTTCTAGTTAACAAAATTTCAGTGTTTTATTTTTTAATTAATCTTTGAAAGAAATAATATTCAGTTTATAGTGAGAGTTCAGATTACTGTGAGAAAAATTTAAAGTGAATTTATTTCAGAAATTCGGGTAATTTAATCATACTTATCAAATCAGTCGACTTGTTGTGAACAGTCATTCAGTCGAAATGGAATGGGGCTTCAATAGTCGTCAATTTTCAATTATCTTGAGGCTTAAGTACGTCTGGCATCTTTTTCTTGTTAGTTGTAGAAATTTATTAATTTAAAATTTATTTAAATTGGTCCTTGGCATCAGTTAAATGTTCTCGTCCTTCGTCTGCTTCTTACGTTTTCATCTTTTTGAATTTTGATTACTTTTTAAACATTTTTTATATTAAAATTTTGGTCATTCACGGCCTGGCATCTATTCTGGATGAGCGTCACTTATGGAATAATAAGATTTATCGGAAAATTCGTAACCAACGTTCCGTTGTCATGGTTACTAATAGATTCTGATTGGCTCATCTTCACTTAAGACCATTATTATTATATTTGAATTTTTATTCAAAATCACTGTATATCTTCTGATTGCTATTATTCTTCCGTCTTCCTCTCTACGTATTAAATATTATCACTACTGTTTGTATTTTCTTTCAAAGATCATTTTGACATACCATAAGGTTGGGTTTTCTAATGTATTATTGTTTGGACAATTATGTTGATATTTGTTAATAATTACATTTCTTTTTTGTTTTAAGTCCTTATTCTAACATTTATCTTTTAATCTGATTCACAAATTATCCTTGACTAGTTATTTGCCTTGGATTTGCTAATATTCTTGTTAATTTTTTACAAGTTGTAGTTATTTGTTTTTTACAGTTAGGCATTTCATAGGCCTAAGTAGTAACTGACTATATTTACTTATTTTATACAAATTACATTTTAATTTACCCTCATACATGTTTTGTTTTGATATTATAAATGATTTGTTTACTTATTGGTGTGTTTTGGATCTGTTTTTATAATAATTGTATGTTCCCATTAATTTCTACATTATGGTTTGTTAATTATTTCCTACCTGATTTTCCAGTGTTATCAGATCTGTATTAATTTATCTTTTTATTTACTTATTTTGCCATTGTTAATAACTAGGCTATTACTTACTATTCTCTATTACATAAAACGTAATATTTAGGCTTATGGTCTGTATAATTCCTTCAGCCATATCCTATTCATAGATTAAATCAAACAATTTTTAACAGTTGTTATGTAACATTTGCTTACAATTCGTTTCATTCTTACTTATTTTTTGGGTGATAAAAATTATTACACCATTTAAACTTACTTAATTGATTATCCCTTAGAACATGGGGGTGTTTATTTTATTTTGCTCTTGTTTTCTTTATTATATTTTTTTCTCACTATCTTTCTCTTTACAAATGTTATTTATACGATTAATAAGTTCATGTCTTTATAGAGTTCTTTATTACATTTAAACTCTAATTCTTTGGTTAGTGTACTTTTATTTTTCTCATTACTTTATCGGGTTTTATCAATTATCATTTACATTTATCATTTAATCGATAATAATAATTATCTTTTACATTTGTTGGTTATTGGTTTCGTTTCCATTATTATATCTGAGTGTATCATTTCTCCTTTTTTTATTCTATATGATTTGTTTGTGTCTTCTCATTGGTTTTCATTTTATTTCCTTTATACTTGTTTTGTTTCATTTGCATGTTCCTCCTTCTTCAATTTCATTTTATTTTGGTTTTCCCCTTCTCATTTGGTTTCATTTTATTTGGTTGTATTGAGTCAATCACTTCATTCAATCACTTGGGTTAGGTCACGTCGTCGTTTGTCGCGTCATTGGCATTTTATTTTCATTAGGTTAAACATTTTATATAGTTGATTCATCGTTTTTATCACTTGTATTGTGGTGGCTTATTTGTGTTGTAACATAATGCCTCTCCTTCAAAATTGAAAAATAACGTTTTTAAGATTCTTATTAAAATATCTCATCGTTGATAAGACAACACTCGCCCGTAATCAACCTACAACAAGGAATAGTATTGTTAACCTCTGAAAGGGGAATATGGTCTGTAAACATTATAAACTGCAACCCTACACCAACAGCTTTGAATCAGGATCCAGGTCTAAAAAATTACTATTGCCGAACACATGAACCATCAATAATTATGACTGATGAAGAGGAAAAGAGGGAACTATGGGAAAAGAAAATCGAGGAAATCAGAACATTCCAAGGGGACCGACCTAAACAAGAAATAACCTAAACACAGGTTGAAAATCTCATAAAAATATATAATACATACCAACACGTTTTCTCCAATACTCCAGGCAAGGTCAAGGGATACCAATGCAAGATTAATTTCTGGGAACCAGTAGACTTCCATAGAAAATCCCACCCTATAGCATACTTCCTGAAAAACGAAGTCAGAGCGGAAATAAACAGAATGATGGAGGAGGACATCATTGAGTATAGCCAATCTCCATGCACAAGTCCCATAGTAGCTATACCCAAAAAGAATGGTAAAGTCCGGATCTGCTTAGACGCCCGGGAGATCAACAAAATGATTATCAATGACCGAACTTCACCGGGAGAAATTGAAGAGATATTAAAAAAGTTTCATGGAACCAAATACATTTGTACCTGGGATACCGTATGTGGGTACTGGCAGGTGGAGCTGCACCCACACAGTAGACAATAAATGGCATTTATCTTCGACGGGAGGAATTACCTTTTAAGAGGTTAAGAGGTTACCTTTCGGCCTCATCAACTCCGTCGCAGTGTTCGTAAAGTGCATGGACCAAGTCTTAGGTCAAGAGGCTCTGCAGTTCACAAGAGTATATGTGGACAACCTACTAACAACATCTTTAGACTGGGACGAACACTGTGCACGAATCGAACAAGTGTTGAAAAAGCTATCCAACAACAACATAACTCTAAAATTGGATAAATCAAAGTTTATAGCCAATGAAGTAAAATTCCTGGGATTCAACCTAACAGAGCAGGGAATATCTCCGTCCCAAGAAAAGGTAGAAGCCATTCAAAAATTCCCCACACCTAAAAATAAGAAGCAGTTGCAATCCTTCTTAGGTATATGCAATTATTACAGGAAAATTAAAAATAATTACTCTTATCTTACCGCAAAATTTTCCAAACAACTCTCAGCAAAAGACAAGTGGACCTGGGGAACTGAGCAGGATGAAGTACTGACACTCATTAAACAAAAATTCCTAGAAACAGTAATGCTGCATCACCCCAACTTTGAACAACCCTTTTATTTGAATTGCGATGCCAGTGACGTCAGTCTGGGCGCTGAACTGTACCAAGAAGATAAGGAAGGACACCACCTGGTCATCAGCTTTGCCAGCAGAGTATTAAACAGTTGCGAGCGTAACTACAACGTTACAGAAAAGGAGCTGCTCAGCATAGTATTTGCATGCGGAAAGATTAGAACCTACATCTTAGGGTACCTACCACATTACAGTCAGAAGCGACCATAAGTCAATATCATTTCTCAAGAAATGTAAGTTGAGTCATGGTAGACTTACCCATTGGATACTCGCTCTACAAGAGTACCACCTCACGTGGGAGTATATTCCGGCGGATGTATTGTCCAGAATAAATGTAGAAAACCAGACATTTGAAGGAGAAAAGGAGAAAATCGCCAAGGTGTATTACATATTAAAGGATAGGAAGGACCTGGAAGAAATAGTAAGTGAGATAGTACAACAACAGAAGCAAGATGTTAAATTAGCAAACATACGAAGGAGACTGTTGGAATCCGAAGAAATTATTAATAACTTTTACTGCCTACACAAAGATGTATTGTTCATTAAAACAAAAAAGAATCAAGGAACATGGAAACTAGTAGTTCCAAATTCTCTAGAAAACAAAATAATTAAAGACTACCATGTCAGATATGGACACATGAGAACATTAAAAATGGTTAAGGCGTTAGAGGAAGAACTATTCATTAAAAGTATAACTAGAAAAGTAAATAAAAACATTAAAACATGCACAATATGTCAGATGGTCAAAACCAATAACGAGAGAAAAGATGGAATGATGATACCCATCACTTCAAGTACCAAACTGGAAAAAGTGTTTCTCGACATATGTGGACCATTCCCACATAGCGGAGGGAGACATAGATTCAAGTTCATAGTGATTCTATTGGACCATTATACCAAGTACACCAAGTTATACACTATAAACAGAGCAACAACAAAGAAAATATTAGAAATCATAAAAAACAAATACATCACAAAAATTGGAAAACCATACATGATTATAACAGACCACGGAACACAATTTAAAGGGAGAAAGTGGAGAGATGAATTATTAAAATTAAACATAAAAACCTATAAAACATCCGTATATCACCCTAGCAGTAATCCCGCAGAGAGAGTGTTAAGAGAGGTGGGACGTATTTTGAGAACGTACTGCCATGATAATCAAAAAGAATGGCAGAAATATTTAACTTCAACCGAAGAATTTTTGAATATAAATTACCACCATTTTATTGAGAACACCCCATATTTAATGATGTTTGGAAGAAAACCACATCGAGAGATACAGGAGTTAATAGACTTTCCAACCAACCCAGAAGACCCGTATGATGAAAATAAATGTTACAACCGAATCATGGAGAAAATCGAGAAACAAAAAGCTAAATATCCTCAAAACCAACCCAAAATAATTAAATATAACAATGGAGAAAGGGTATTGATAAAAAACCGTGAACTACCCAGTACACTTGAAGGTATAGCCAAGAAACTATTATTATTATAAATAGGACCCTATGTCATAACAAGGGACAATGGCAACAATACATACGAAATAAGCAATATAACAACAAAAAAGATAAAAGGGGTGTATAATCAAGTTTCTATAAAAAAGTTTTACAAGGAAACATAAACCATAATAAACAAATGAGAAAATTACCAAATTCAAAAGATGTAAGATCAACTTACAATAATATTTCGATGACATATGAGGCAAAACATAAAATCAAGGAATAAGTTACAAAAATTCCTACAAAGTAAGAACAACAAACTTACAACAATTTTTTAGAATAATATTTGAGACAAAACAAAATAAACAAAAATAAAATTAAGCAAGAACTGCTAAGACAAATACCTAAAATTATAAAAAATATAGAGTATTCAAAGAAAAAAAAACTGAACTGGTATAAAAAAAAATGTGTATCAAGCAAATATACAGCAAATGGCTAAAGCAAAATAATGGTAATCAACCAAGAAAAAAAATCTCTAAGATAATTAAAATGATCACAAGAAGAAAAGAAAAACAAACTAATGAAAAGTTAGAAATAATGACGTTAACAACTAAATAAATAAAAAACAACCAACTGTATGAGTAGATAACAGTATATAGCAAAGGTACAGCGGAAGGAAGAATGAGTACAAGGTTAAAAATTATCTAAAAAAAAAAAAAATACCATAAAGTGGACAATCCCCAAAATATTATTATTAATGTAAGTCACAAGATGACAAAAAAGGTATTTAAGATTGACTGAGAATAGGTCCAGCAATCAAAATAACTGAGCAGAGATGATATTCTTCTGGTCTCAGAAAAATGGGTAGTAATGGAAGAAACCAGCTACTAAAAAGTTAGAGACAAAATTATATAAAAGGGAGAATGCACTAATGGAAATAAGTAAAAACAGATCTAAATAAAAAGGAATGGAACAAGTAAGAAGAGAAACAAGAAGGAGGAAATAAACAAGAAGAAAAAGGAAAAATTATGTCTCTCAAACACTTGAGTACACCAGAATTGGAAATGCAGAATAAAAAATCAATGATAACATTAATGAGGGAGGTACAATTAACTTCTTTGATTAATGAACCACATAATAAAATGATGGAAGTAGTCATCGATACTAAGGAACACTAAGGATACTAAGGTATTAGAAGAATCGTGGTACAAGATAGAGAAGACCTATTTCACAAGGACGGAAATAGTTCTACACACCAAGATTATCTGAACCGCAAGTGCAGAGGAAATCATGGACCATGGGTAAAATAAGTGCTGATGAACACCGAGAAATGGGACTGATTTTCAAATTACTGACCAAGCCAACCAATGGAAAAGAAAGAAGAAGAAATTACCAAATTCAAAAGATGTAAGATCAACTTACAATAATATTTAGATGACTTATGAGGCAAAATATAAAATGAAAGAATAAGTTACAAAAATTCCTACAAAGTAAGATCACCTTACAATAATATTTAAATAACATATAAAGTAAAATAAAAGAAAAAAATATGTGTATAAAAGAAAGGAATAAGTTACAAAAATTCCTACAAAGTAAGAACAACAAACTTAGAAAAATTATTTAGAAAAATATTTGAGACAAAACAAAATAAACAAAAATAAAATCAAGCAAGAACTGCTAAGACAAATACCTAAAATTATAAAGAATATAGAGTA
The DNA here is from genome assembly GCA_034769895.1 of Magicicada septendecula. Taxonomy (NCBI): domain Eukaryota; kingdom Metazoa; phylum Arthropoda; class Insecta; order Hemiptera; family Cicadidae; genus Magicicada; species Magicicada septendecula. The sequence continues at coordinate 1,154,503,428 of CM068367.1, forward strand.
TTCAAAGAAAAAAAAAATGAACTGGTATAAGAAAAAAACGAAAAAAAAGTGTATCAAGCAAATATACAGCAAATGGCTAAAGCAACATAATGGTAAACAACCAAGGAAAAAAAAGATGTCTAAGATAATTAAAATGATCACAAGAAGAAAAGAAAAACAAACTAATGAAAAGTTAGAAATAATGAAGTTAACAACTAAATAAATAAAAAACAACCAACTGCGTGAGTAGATAACAGAATATAGAAAAGGTACAGCGGAAGAAAGAACGAGTAAAAGGTTAAAATGATCTAAAAAACCATAAAGTTTACAATCCCCAAAAAATATTATTATTAATGTAAGTCACAAGATGAGAAAAAAGGTATTTAAGATTTACTGAGAATAGGTCCAGCAATCAAAATAACTGAGCAGAGATGATATTCTTCTGGTCTCAGAAAAATGGGTAGTAATGGAAGAAACCAGCTACTAAAAAGTTAGAGACAAAATTATATAAAAGGGAGAATGCACTAATGGAAATAAGTAAAAACAGATCTAAATAAAAAGGAATGGAACAAGTAAGAAGAGAAACAAGAAGGAGGAAATAAACAAGAAGAAAAAGGAAAAATTATGTATATAACTGATAATTTCATAAAAAACTATGCTAGAGTTAACTGCATGGAAGTAGTACCGTCAAGGTCACTCACTTTCACTGCTTCTCCCTGTCACCTCCACGCCCCTCGCCCAGCGTTGTTGCCGGCTAGTACAGTGTGTAGCGTTTTAGCTGTGTTACGAAAGCAAATTTCATACATCCACCTTATATTGCTCGTTTCAAATTTATTTATGCGTATCGCGTAAATGAATTTTTTTTATCAGGAATAATTAGTTGTGGGTAACATTACTCAGTTAAATTCTGGGCGCCAGTATTTGAGCTATAAAAATTTGTGTGAGTCGGCAACATATTTTTTGTTGTCGCGTAAATATCTACAGAATTTCTATCTTTGCGTTTCTTCTCTTTCTTTGGCTTCTTTTGTTACGATTTGCAGTTCTCTGAATCTACGATTTATACTGCGCTGGTTTTTCTTACGTTGGAATCTAAAGCTTTTAGCAATACACACCCTAACTTTACGAAGTACCATTAGGTCAGTTATTTTGTGTTTTCCGTACAGTAAACTTACTTATTTAAAGTTTTACTGTTTTCTTCATGGGTGGTTATCCTACAGACTGACAGTTGTCTGAGAACGCTGACCTTGCCTGCTGTTGTCGCTTTAATTTTTTCATACTCACGGTCTTTTCCCTTTTGTAAATTAATCTATTTTTGTTCTCTGCACGGTCGTTCCTAAGCCATATGGTTCGGAAGTTCTGTTAGGTACATGTACACATTTGGTATGCAAATTCCGTATACCCTGTCGGCATGTCTTTTCAGTAAATATTGGTGTCTGACACTTTTATGAATGCCTTTGTCATTTTACACTCCCCTCAAAAATGTGTATGTTTACTGGCCGTGCTACTACCTTTCTTCCGTTGCACAAAGTTAAATAGGACTGAGCAATTTCTGTAAACAAATTTGTCGCTGTTGTGGCAAAAGCCAATCCCATTTCAGTTACAGTACTGACTATTATTTATAATACTCATAAGGAATTCTATAGTTTATAAAATAAGGAAAATTTTAATTATAAAATTTGTAAGGACAATTCATAAAATATAGAATTATAAATTTAAATTCTATATTTAAAGATTTATAATATATTAATATATGAATAAGGAATTTTTAATTTATTTCATGACGCATTTGTATTTGTTGTTTATAAAATTATCCTTATTTTCTTAAGACATCCAACTCGTTTCACGTTTATACATACGATTATTTTTATGCTACTTGTGCATGTAACGTCTTATAGTATAGTTCTAATTTTTTTACTTAATTATTAATAAGCAGTGCAGGAAATAAAAATAGAATATTTTTCAGAGTCACGAATAGTGCGGTGTCTCTTCAGTAATTAAATGGGGCAAGCTTAAGACTCAGGATGCGTATGAAAATCCATTCAAACAAAATATAGCTGACGCATCGCATTGAATGTTATGTATAAGTTACGGAAATTCATTGTTAATTAATTATTAACAATGTATTAATTGTGATGTAATTATTATTAAGAATTATTGACAATGTATTCTAATGTATGTATTAGAAACTTTCTCCCTGTAAAATTTTACTTAAAAAAATACAGTAAAACAAAAGTTAACCTTACATTACACTATCTTACAAAACCAGAACAACTGTGTGATACTCGTAAGATTTTAAAAAGGTTTTTTACTTTAAATAACATTAAATTTTATCTATACAATTTCTGCAGTAGGCATCTATGAACCTTCAAAATGTATCGTTGTTTTTTCAGTCTTCTATTGTCATTGGTTTTAGAATGTTAAACAGTTTAAAGCACAAAAATGATTTTAATGGAAGCCTTATTGATAACAACAAAGTAAATATTTAATTTAAAAATCACTTTGTTATATTCTTTACATTAAGTAGGCCTACTTACTAGTGTAGCATTTTTCGGAAGAAAGGGAAACTGTTGCTTAATGGCAACGCTGTAAGTAAGCGGTGTGACCTTGACGATACTACTTCCATGCAGTTAACTATAGTGTTTTACCAAAATGATTAATTTTGAAGGAGACGCATTATGTTACAACACAAATAAGCCACCCCAATACCAGGGATAAAAACGATGAATCAACTATATAAAATGTTTAAACTAATGAAAATAAAATGACAATGACACGACAAACGACGACGTGACCTAACCCAAGTGATTGAATGAAGTGATTGACTCAATACAACCAAATAACATAAAACCAAATGAGAAGGGGAAAACCAAAATAAAATGAAATCGAAGAAGGAGGAAAATGAAAATGAAACAAAACAAGTATAAAGGAAATAAAAGGAAAACAAGTGATAAGACACAAACAAATAATACCGAATAGAAAAAGGGGAAATGATACACTCAAATATAATAATGGAATCGAAACCAATAACTAACAAATGTAAAAGATACTTATTATTAATGATTAAATGATAAATGTAAATGATAATTGATAAAACCCGATAAAGTAATGAGAAAAATAAAAGTACACTGATTATCCCTTAGAACATGGGGTGTTTACTTTATTTTGCTCTTATTTTCTTTATTATACTTTTTCTTATACAAACTTTACCTTCTAGCCATGGTAATCCTAACTTTTAACCTTCCATGGGATCCCCCCTTTGAATACTATTGTATCCCTCACTTACAATTAAACTTAATGCTATCAATAACAAGATTCTTATTAAATAATATTCTTCACCATTAATCATTTAGTGTTTATCACAGATTATTAAGTGTTTATTCCTATCAATAGGGTTTCTCATTATTTTGGGGTTTTACACTTTCACTTTTGCACTTTTTAAATTTTATTTTAAGTGTTATTAGTGGGTAATCCCTCACATTACATTCTCTTTGTCACTTAGTTATGTTTACTTTCTCACTATCTCTCTCTTTACAAATGTTATTTATACGATTAATAAGTTTATGTCTTTATAGAGTTCTTTATTACATTTAAACTCTATTTCTTTGGTTATTGTACCTTTATTTTTCTCATTACTTTATCGGGTTTTATCAATTATCATTTACATTTATCATTTAATCATTAATAATAATTATCTTTTACGTTTGTTAGTTATTGGTTTCGTTTCCATTATTATATTTGAGTATATCATTTCTCCTTTTTCTATTCTGTATTATTTGTTTGTGTCTTATCATTTGTTTTCCTTTTATTTCTTTTATACTTGTTTTGTGTCATTTTCATTTTCCTCCTTCTTCGATTTCATTTTATTTTGGTTTTCCCCTTCTCATTTGGTTTCATTTTATTTGGTTGTATTGAGTCAATCACTTCATTCAATCACTTGGGTTAGGTCATGTCATCATTTGTCGCGTCATTGTCAATTTATTTTAAATAGTTTAAACATTTTATATAGTTGATAAACCGTTTTTATCCCTGTTATTGGGGTGGCTTATTTGTGTTGTAACATAAATCTGTAACGAAGAGCTAACGTCCGCCTTGTTTAAGGCCCGCGATGGAAGCCAATCTGTAACGACGAGATTTGTACGTATTCTGAAAATGTGTAAGTATAGCGTACGTTTTGTGTGTTCGCCTCACACAAGTGGTCGTTACTAATATGTTGCGCTAACGATGTCCATAGCGATCCTTCAATTACCAGTACAACACGAGTGGAAACCTTACCTGTTTTTCGTTAGGTGTTCATAAATCCCGGGTGGCACCAAATTGTTTAATTAAAACAATTAAATTAACAAATAGGGTGGTTTAGCGTTCTTAGCTATCACGGTCTGGAGTATTCAAATTTTAATCCCGCCTTCGTTCGACCTTCTTAATAGAGCAGTTAGTTCGCCGAGTTTGCGACGTGAGCGCTTACCGTCATTTTCGCTCTTTGCTAAATAATACACAATTTATAATATACTTTCCTATGGAATAAAAAAACAGTGGTTACACTCTGTACTAGTTTATTTATTGGTGATTGGTAATTACTCAGTTTGACACAAAAATATATTTGGTTATTCAACAAATTTGCACCGACAATTATTATAAGACAAAATCTCGAGGGTTCGGCGAATCGACTTTGAACGAATTACCCAGTCAAATATGGCGACTGCTTAGTTTGTTTACAGTTCGTTCCGTTCAAAGTGTGGGTTCTTGTGATTACGAAAGAAATATTAATAATGATTACAATAAAGTACACTACCTTACATTATTTGTACTTAAATAATATAATGTGTAATTATAATTTGTTCCTGAAGTGTGGTAAAGTGTGTTTCAAAAGTTCATAATTTTCATACAGGTTATTTTTCTAGTTAACAAAATTTCAGTGTTTTATTTTTTTTAATTAATCTTTGAAAGAAATAATATTCAGTTTATAGTGAGAGTTCAGATTACTGTGAGAAAAATTTGAAGTGAATTTATTTCAGAAATTCGGGTAATTTATTAATACTTATCAAATCAGTCGACTGGAGGTGTACTGTCATTCAGTCGAAATGGAATGGGGCTTCAATAGTCATCAATTTTCAATTATCTTGGGGCTTAAGTATGTCTGGCATCTTTTTCATGTTAGTTGTAGACATTTATTAATTTAAAATTTATTTAAATTGGTCCTTGGCATCAGTTAAATGTTCTCGTCCTTCGTCTGCTTCTTAAGTTTTCATCTTTTTGAATTTTGATTACTTTTTAAACATTTTATATTAAAATTTTGGTCATTCACTGTCTGGCGTCTATTCTGGATGAGCGTCACTTATGGAATAATAAGATTTAACGGAAAATTCGTAATTAGTTGTCCTGATTACTAATAGATTCTGATTGGCTGATCTTGACTTAAGACCATTGTTATCACATTTGAATTTTTATTCAAAATCACTGTATATCTTCTGATTGCTATTATTCTCCCGTCTTCCTCTCTACATATTAAATATTAACACTACTGTTTGTATTTTCTTTCAAAGATCATTTTGACATCCCATAAGGTTGGGTTTTATAATGTATTATTGTTTGGACAATTATGTTGATATTTGTTAATTACATTTCTTTTTTATTTTAAGTCCTTATTCTAACATTTATCTTTTAATCTGATTCACAAATTATCCTTGACTAGTTATTTCCCTTGGATTTGCTAATATTCTTGTTAATTTTTTACAATTTGTAGTTATTTGTTTTTTACAGTTAGGCATTTCATAGGCCTAAGTAGTAACTGACTATATTTACTTATTTTATACAAATTACATTTTAATTTACCCTCATACATGTTTTGTTTTGACATTATAAATTATTTGTTTACTTATTGATGTGTTTTGGATCTGTCTTTATAATAATTGCATGTTCCTATTAGTTTCTACATTATGGTTTGTTAATTATTTCTTAACTGCCCTTCCAGTGTCATTAGATCTGTATTAATTTATCTTTCTATTTACTTATTTTGCCATTGTTAATAACTAGGCTATTACTTACTATTCTCTATTACATAAAACATAATATTTAGGCTTATGGTCTGTATAATTCCTTCAGCCATATCCTATTCATAGATTAAATCAAACAATTTTTTAACAGTTATTATGCAACGTTTGCTTACAATTCGTTTCATTCTTATTTATTTTTTGGGTGATAAACATCATTACACCATTTAAACTTACTTAATTTATTATCCCTTAGAACATGGGGTGTTTATTTTATTTTGCTCTTATTTTCTTTATTATATTTTTTCTTATACAAACTTTACCTTCTAGCCATGCTAACCCTAACTTTTACCCTTCCATGGGATTCCCCCTTTGAATACTATTGTATCCCTTACTTTCAATTAAACTTAATGCTATCAATAACAAGATTCTTATTAAATAATATTGTTCACCATTAATCATTTAGTGTTTATCACAGATTTTTAAGTGTTTATACCTATCAATAGTAGGGATGAGCATCGATAGCCGATGTTCCAAAAACATCGATGGTTAACGTTCGATGTTCGATGTTTTTACCATCGATGGTTCAGTTGCGATGTTTTCATACTATCGATGGTTTCGTTTCGATGTTTTCCTTTGAACACTTTTTATAATTTGTAATGAAGACTTTTTTTTAAGTTGATTGTTAAATTTAATTTAGATGTATTTTATTATTATATTATATATAATATATTATATTATTATTATTTTAAATCAACAAATTTTTATTTTAGATATTAATGTCTACGTAGTTTGCTCCCTACGCTAGGTAAACGACAAGTACCATGTATATGAGCTACGTAGTGACGTAATAATACGGTAAAACTAAACAAACCCATTTTATAGGAGACCGTTACATAGGTTTCAACAGTTTCAAAATTAACTTTAGCTTACATACATACGAAATAACGGTTTACTCTTTACGTTAGTCGTATTTGGTTTTCATTCTGATTTAGTTTTAGATTTTTTAGTTATTTTTCATACTGGGTGTAGCGTTTTTCTCTTTTAATTGCGATAGAGTTAGAACATAATTTAAATCAATCCTTAAATTTTTAGTGACCGTCAATCAGTGAATGTTTTAGTGGATGGTTAGTGACCACTAAAACATAATTTAAATAGTTTACATTTGAATTTTTAATATAATCGGCATCGTTCATAATTATCTACCCGTTAATTATGCCACCCGAAAGATATATTGCAACGTTAAAGGTATTTTTAAAATGAATTATATATTGTACGCATCTTTCCATGTACATTATTTGTATTATTTTTTATCTCATATTCTGTTCTTTATAGAGGTGCACTAAACTAGTATTCGAACAGTGTTGTTAGGTCTAAAAAAATTTTTTCTGAAGATTTTACATGAAAATTTCGGAAGATTGCCGAAAATTTCGGAAGTTGTTTTGTCAAATCTCAAGAAAATGTAATAAGCTTAAATGAAAAGAATATATACAGTATACATAATTATTATCACAAAATAATTTTAACACACCAACGTTGTCTTATATTTTAAACCTCCCCCTCCTTCACTTTTTCTTCTTCCCCGCCAGTCATGTAGATACTGTTGTTCACCAAACTTGTAAACTCCGCGTCAACTTTGAAATCATAAGCAGGTTGCAGATTTTGTATTTCTTTTGGTATGCAGAAGTCTGGAGATCGTTTGGGTGCTCTGTCTATTTCTGATTTTAGTTTTCGTACGGTTTATAGTAGAAAATACTCTCTCAATACTTGTGGATGAATGGGGTAAACACAGAAGTGACCGCATAAAGGTAGACAGCTTCGGAAACATTGGTGAACCATCCCCCTTTTTCACATTACGCACGGCATTCCAAAATTCTGTTGGATTTTCACTGTCTATGTCTACCTTTGTGTTTCTCAGCATCCTCCACTCGGTGTCAAGTTCCTGAATATCTTTCACTAAGTTCGGAAAGTGACATATTTTCATGTTTATCACGGCGACTTGACGTTATTATGACCTGGTGTAGGCTAGACATTACAGTATCTGTTTATTCAGGTGCAGTCATGTCGTGCGACTCTTGTCAGCTTGAGACTAAACAATAAGGATTAGTCACTCTTGTTGAATAAGCAGTATGGTAAAATAAGTGGATATTGCAAAATGCCTATTACATCATTGTGTATAGGTGGTCATAATTGTTTGTGACAGGAGGAATGAACTATAATTTTGGACAAGACCTCTATAAACTTTTATTGAAAGCAATTATAATTACGGTTGCAAGGAAACACTAGATTTGACGTCATATCGTACGGAAAAACAAAACTCTAGAAATGCGACATTGCACTGAAACGAGAGTAGGAAAATGACCCGCCGCGGAAAAAGACCCGCGTCGCATGCAGTTAACTTCAGGTACGTTATCGCGTGAATCGCAGCTTCGTGCCCTACTCTCACCGAAACTCGCGTCGGAAAAAATTCGGAAGATTTACACCAAATTTCGTATTTTCTGGAATATTACAAAAAATAGGAAGATCTTCCGAAATTTCGGAAGACCTGGCAACACTGCATTCGAAAGTTACAGGTACCAACGTAACCGTTCCAAAAAAAAATAACAGGTACGAACTACGAATACCTGTTATTATATACTTATTATACATATACCTGTATAATTTGTTACAATAAATAAATTGAAGCTAAACGTATTAACAGTGGTACTGTACACTGTGATTTTATTAAGCTTTTACTGTTTAAAAGAAAATAAGAGAATTTATAAGCCTATCTCTCTTTGGGAATACTAATTTAAACTTTCACTAGGAGTAAACAAACCTGACATAGATTTAAAGAGGTTTCTGTTTTTGTTAAAGGAAGTGGTTTTATATATGTTTGTTCAAACACTTTATAATCATTATAATAATAAATAATAATGACCAGATTTAGTTAATTATGAATGTGAGTTAAATTATTTTAACGTCACCTCGCCTTTACATAACCTGTTCTCAACGAGTTCGTCAACGGCCCTGGAAAATCTGATGCGGGGAAGTTAGATGTATTTAAATTGTTTTCTCGGGTACAGTGTTGAGGTTTCCACATTCCGCCTGTCAAAATGTGGTGGTGACCCAAGGGCTTTTGGTTCTGATAAGGTAAGTGAGTAAAGTATCGGGTATATTATTTTTCTCTTTAATTATTTTTATTTATTATTCATCCCCAATTATTTGTACTATTACAAACATGTAAAAAGCATAGATTTTTATTTGAATTGCAGCATTGGCATAAAAACATCGATGTTTTCAGTCTTAAAACATCGATGTTTTCATACCGATGCTTTTTTAACATCGATGTACTCTTTACGATGTTAACATCGATGGTTTTGTGGCGATGCTCATCCCTAATCAATAGGGTTTCTCATTATTTTGGGGTTTTACACTTTCACTTTTGCACTTCTTAAATTTTATTTTAAGTGTTATTAGTGGGTAATCCCTCACATTACATTCTCTTTGTCACTTAGTTATGTTTACTTTCTCACTATCTCTCTCTTTACAAATGTTATTTATACGATTAATAAGTTTATTTCTTTATAGAGTTCTTTATTACATTTAAACTCTAATTCTTTGGTTAGTGTACTTTTACTTTTCTCATTACTTTATCGGGTTTTATCAATTATCATTTACATTTATCATTTAATCGATAATAATAATTATCTTTTACATTTGTTAGTTATTGGTTTCGTTTCCATTATTATATTTGAGTATATCATTTCTCCTTTTTCTATTCGGTATTATTTGTTTGTGTCTTATCATTTGTTTTCCTTTTATTTCTTTTATACATGTTTTGTTTCATTTTCATTTTCCTCCTTCTTCGATTTCATTTTATTTTGGTTTTCCCCTTCTCATTTCGTTTTATTTTATTTGGTTGTATTGTGTCAATCACTTGGGTTAGGTCACGTCGTCGTTTGTCGCGTCATTGTCATTTTATTTTCATTAGTTTAAACATTTTATATAGTTGATTCATCGTTTTTATCCCTGGTATTGTGGTGGCTTATTTGTGTTGTAACATAATGCCTCTCCTTCAAAATTGATCATTTTGGTAAAACACTAGCATAGGTTTTTATGAAATTATCAGTTATATATAATTTTTCCTTTTTCTTTTTGTTTATTTCTTCTTTCTTGTTTCTCTTCTTACTTATTTCACTCCATTTTATTTAGATCCGTTTTTATTTATTTCCATTAGTGCGTTCTCCCTTTTATATAATTTTTTCCCTAACTTTTTAGTAGCTGGTTTCTTCCATTACTACCATTTTTTTCTGAGACCAGAGGAACATCATCTCTGCTCAGTTAATTTGATTGCTGGACCTATTCTCAGTCAATCTTAAATACCTTTTTTTGTCATCTCGTGACTTACATTAATAATAATATTTTGGGGATTGTCCACGTCATTTTAGCCTTTTACTCATTCTTCCTTCCCCTGTACATTTGCTATATACTGTTATCTACTCATACAGTTGGTGGTTTTTTATTTATTTAGTTGTTAACTTCATTATTTCTAACTTTTCATTAGTTTGTTTTTCTTTTCTTCTTGTGATCATTTTAATTATCTTAGAGATTTTTTTTCTTGGTTGATTACCATTATTTTGCTTTAGCCATTTGCTGTATATTTGCTTTATACAATTTTTTTTTTCTTATACCAGTTCCTTTTTTTTTCTTTTGAATACTCTGAATTCATTATAATTTTAGGTATTTGTCTGAGCAGTTCTTGCTTGATTTTATTTTTGTTTATCTTGTTTTGTCTCAAATATTATTCTAAATAATTTTTGTAAGTTTGTTGTTGTTACTTTATAGAAATTTTTGTAACTTATTCCTTTCTTTTGTACACATAAATATATATATATATATATATATATATATATATATATATATATATATATATTGTAACGTCTCTCGCTGAGCTTACCAAATAAACTCTCTTCTTAGTTAAACCCAACGTTTGTATGTCATCTTGTAACGTCTCTCGCTGAGCTCAAGTCTCGAGTAATTTATGTCTATTTGTTATTTTTCAAAACGCTCGCTTAATTAAGAGTCACAGAATTTGTTATCTTTATGTTATATGCTTTCAAAATCGAGTGTGTGTGATTATGCAAAGATTTTGGAAAATTTTCTTAAATTTTGTTTATGTGAGATCAATACTGTTGTTTGACGGTTGTTAGGAGAGAGAGTGAAAAAAAAGGCAAAGAGAATTACTCTCTTAGTATACGATTGAGTACCGTAAAATGGGGTGAATAGGAACACTTTTTGATCTTTCTAACTCTGTAAAACTTTTAATTTTTAACATAATATATGAATTAAAATGGCTCAAAATGGGTCTTGGTCTCTTCTCAAAAGGCCATGCTTCAAAATTTTTGTTATTATTACGGTTTAAAAAAAAAAAATTTTTTTTGGGTGTTCCGATTTACCCTACACAGAGGGGTGAATAGGAACACTTATTGAAAAACCTTTCTGTTCCTTTCTAACTTTTATTGGGTGAATAGGAACTACTTATTAGGTCTGCCTGGTGTATGAGGTACGAGAAAAAAACATCAAAGGTCGAATACAAGTGGTCTTTAATTATTAAAATAACAAAAAAAATGAATTTTTACTGAATAGAACATACAACATGATAGGAAAATTTATTATTTATTTTTTTTAACAATCTGAGAGAAAACTAAGCCTCAGGCTCTTAAAAAATGTAAAAACCATCAGATTTCGGCCAAATTTTAATAACTACATGAGTGTGTATTGTTTCAAGTCATCGTCAAAACTGATGGTATCCTTATATCTTGCTATTAATTGTTCTTGGCGTTTGTGTAGTTTAATGACAATATCTTCTTCACTGAAGAATGCAGATTCGTTTGTTTCAGAAAATCTGGACAATTGACTCATCTTCTTGTAAAATCGACCTACCCACCCATCCTCATCAGGCTCTGTTACTTGAACAACATACAGCCGGAAACTATCTGCCTTCTCATTGTAAACTTTGATCAAAGCATAGTCATTCACTGAAATGTTAGTTGAAGCACTTGGTCTTTTGTTGAATTCCATCTCACTCTCTGAGGCAGACAAAAAAACTAAATCACTGTCACCGCTATCTTGAATTGAATAGTTGATATCAGAGTCTACTTCAGAAGAAAATTCGTCCTCTGAGTTTCTTGCAATTTTTTTCTTTTTCTGCTTTCTTGGATGTTTTTTCTTGCTGGTACCAGTATCAGCATTGGATGTAGATAGTTGAGGCTCATCTTGATTAGCGGTCAATTGGAAATCTGTAACACCCACACTTTTTCCTGGAGTTACAGAAACTTTTACCCTTTTTGTCTTAGGCTTAGCTGATTCTGGATGACGTAGAGCCCTTAGCAGTTCTTTGAAACTATCATCAATAGCTTCAACACGCAGCTCTTGGCTTTTATCTTGTTCGGGACGATGAGAACCGGGCAGCATACCAAGTACTGACTCCCGATTTAAAGGAACGATGCCACACTTTTTGAACCCAGACAACACATTTTGGGGTTTTAGACTGTCAAAGAGTCGTCTCAAAAGGACTGGAAATCTGTTTTTTGGTATCGCTGCCTCATTCCTTCCTGGTCCCTTTTTCCAGTCTTCAAGAATTGTTCGCCACGCCATTTTCAAAGGGCGAAAAAAAGCCACATCCAACGGCTGTGTCAGGTGTGTGGAGTTACTTGGCAAGAACACAAAGTGAATATTGTTGTCATGACAAGTTTTAATGACCTCCATCGACAAGTGAGAAGACAAGTTGTCTCCAATTAGAATTTTTTTACCATCTAATTTCTTCAAATAAGGTATGGCAATAGTGTCGATCCAATCGGCGAAACAAAAAGAGTCGAACCATCCTGACTTGGTACGGTTGTATCTAGAATTGTCAGGTCCACCAACGCTCCAACTATCATACATGTGTTGTGCTTTGTATACAACGTATGGAGGTAATATCTTACCGTCACCTGATGCGGCAAACATTACAGAAGTAGATGACTTACTTGAATTCATCACACGTTCCGGATATTTGCAGCCTCTTCTTGTTATTACCAAACGTTTTCCAGGATCATCCATCAAGTTAGTTTCGTCGTAGTTTACAATGTTACATGGGGGAATATCCTTCAGTTCCTGGCCAAGGTTATCAAAATAGGCATTTATTGTTTCTGGTTACACAGCAGCACGAGATCGTTTGATGTTCTGACACATTCTGGAAGACAATTGATTTCTATGACGTTTTAAAAAGCTATAGACAAAATCTCGGCCTGGCAGGTTGTTAACCCATCTAGGGATTGTTTTTCCTTGTCGATCTAAATAATCTTTCACTAGATGCCGTAAAGTTAAACATCCCACAGGGTAGCCCCAATCACCACATATTTGAAGACGGCTAACGAACAGTCGCTCATCTTCCTCACTCAAAATGGTCTGTCCTCCGTGTTTTTTAATTCTAACGCCATTTTTACGCGCCTATGAAGAACAGTAACGGGTATTTCATGTTTTTTCGAAGCAGCTCTTAAGGATAATCCTTGTGCTATTGAGTTCAACGCTGCTTTTATCTGTTCTTCAGAATATCTCCGGTAATTCTTCAATGGCGCATATTTTCTTGGCATTTTTCCTCAACCTAAAAAAAAAGTAAAGCCATTACGGTCAAACAATAGGTGTATAAGTAATCTGTGGCTGAAAAAAACACAAACAAACACCATGTGTTTTGCTTGACAAGTGTAGGGTGAATAGGAACACAAAAAGTCACAGTATTCCTATTCACCCTACACTTCTCAAATACGTGACATCATAACCTAAAAATTTTACTGACTAAAAGTGATCTGAGATATCATTGACAATAAACAATATTTATTTGTAGGAATGGTTGTATGATAAACTTTACATGTTAGTTTGGCACTGATAATAATAGTTTAGTACTTACCAGCAAAGTTTCGTGATGACAAAAATAAGCACAACAAATATTGTAACCTTCTTTGTTCTAAAACAGGCTAGATCAGTATTGCCAACCCACTAAAACAAATATACCCTTATTCCGAGCTCTATGGCCAACCTAGAAAAAAACCTACTGTTCCTATTCACCCCATTTTACGGTATTTCAAATTTTTCCGCTCGTGGTAACAGCTGATTGCTACTTTTACGAACCCATTTGAGGTTAAATGACTTCAAATGATACGTAATAAATTCTGGATGTCCAGGCCAATTTCCTTTCTCTTCTCGATCTTCTTATAACCTATAATTAACTACCATCTACTGGAAATAATACACTGTGACAGCAGCGGTATGCGAACATCTGCTCTCCGGTACCAGCGGTGGACACAGCGAGCCAATCCAACAACGTGCTCAGAGCGAGCCAACCAGCGATCCCGGTTAGTGCATAAAACCCGGGCCGGCAGCAAATTTTGCGCACTTCATCGCCACGCCATCGGACGCACTTCATCTCCTCTCCTCTCTCAGAAGACATCGAGGCGGAGTCAGCCGGAAGGAACAGCCAAAGAATAGAACCGCCGCCGTTCTTGCATCTTCGCACTCCCATTCCGTGCCAGCGATGGATTTCGCTGGGCCGGCAGCCGACTCTACAACCGGTGCCGAAAGAAGAGGAGAACTGTAGTACGCCACGAACAGCAGGCGCAGCCGCCGAACATATTAGCGCGGCACAACCAACATCAGCATTCTCGCCACAAGGTCCTTTTTAGGGCCACCAAAAACACTAGAGTGTACGGTTGGCGCCATTTGTCATGCGGCAAGCCTTTTTGTCCGGTGACAACACATTTTATTATTTAAACCACAAGGCATTCCTTGAATTTATTTAACATTTTTTATGGTCTCCCAAAACATGAATAGATAATCGATTATTGCATAAATCACAGATTTAGTTCGATCTTATTTTTACAAACATATAGGCCTATCATATAACAAATATTTTTATTTCAATTTTAATAACAAGAAAGAAATAGGCTAGGCTTGGAAATGGAAGGCTGATTTTTCAATTTGCGGGCGTGAATTATTCTGTTCGAAGGATGTCTAAGATGTAGTGGATATCACTCATTAAGTTTATTAATTTAGCACTGTTATTTCCGAATGGTATTTATAAATTTCTTAATTTTTTCTAGACATTACACTTTTTTAAACTGCTCACTTCCAATATATCTGAACAATTAATTCAATTCTTGGTAGTTAGTTACTCTTAGTAACCAAGAATTTTTTATGGTTTTTTATTGGCTAATCTATATACCTTTTAGTATATAGGCTATTAATAATTATTATTATTTCATTCCTTCTTTTTAGAAAAAAGTAATCCTTTATAGATTTTATCCATAATCAAATTTAATTTATTTACGGTTTTTCTTTATATTTTTTCTTAAACTTGTCCACTGGTAATTTATATTTTAATCCCTTTTATTTTGATTTATTTATGATTTATAATTCATTTAATGTATCCTTAATCTACACTATTTTTTACATGCCATCTTGCTAACATAGTATTATTTGATATATTATTATTATTTTATATATAACCCTGGATTATCTTACATTTAAACAAAATAATTATATTAAACAAAAATATTATTCCTAGTTACAAGACCTTTGTGGCCAACACAATATAAAATTACAAAAAATACAAAACTTGTCTGTAGTATCATAGACTATTGCTACAATACTGATTTTGTTTGCACAACTTTGTGAGATGCTCTTTTTAAAGGTTTTACACTTTCACCGATTACACTATGTTCCACTCTGTACACTGCACTTTTATGATTATTGTTTACAGTGTTTTTAGAGTACAACGGTTCTCATAGCTTGGTACCTAATCCCCATTTCTGACTTTTAAAAATGGGTGATTACTGGTTTTAACTCTGGTGATTATGTTATCATATTTGGGCAGGGGTTATGTAACGTTACAATATATATATATATATATATATTTATTTATATGTTATTTAAATATTATTGTAAGGTGATCTTACTTTGTAAGAACTTTTGTAACTTATTCCTTTATTTTATATTTTATATTATACCTCATATGTCATCTAAATATTATTGTAAGTTGATCTTACTTCTTTTGAATTTGGTAATTTTCTCATTAGTTTATTATGGTTTATGTTTCCTCATCAAACTTTTTTATAGAAACTTGATTATACACTCCTTTTATCTTCTTTGTTGTTATATTGCTTATTTCGTATGTATTGTTGCCATTGTCCCTTGTTATGACATAGGGTCCTATGTATAATAATAATAGTTTTTTGGGTATACCTTCAAGTGTACTGGGTAGTTCACGATTTTTTATTAAAAAAAATCGTTGTTCAGGACTTAAAATAAAAAAGAAATGTAATTAACAAATATTAACATAATTGTCCAGAATAAATGTAGAAAACCAGACATTTGAAGGAGAAAAGGAGAAAATCGCCAAGGTGTATTACATATTAAAGGATAGGAAGGACCTGGAAGAAATCGTAAACGAGATAGTACTACACCAGAAGCAAGATGTCAAATTAGCAAACATACGAAGGAGACTGTTGGAATCTGAAGAAATTATTAATAACTTTTATTGCCTACACAAAGAGGTATTATTCATTAAAACAAAAAAGAATCAAGGAACATGGAAATTAGTAGTTCCAAATTCTCTAGAAAACAAAATAATTAAAGACTACCATGTCAGATACGGACACATGGGACCATTAAAAATGGTTAAAGGGCATTAGAGGAAGAACTATTTATTAAAAGTATAACTAGAAAAGTAAATAAAAACATTAAAACATGCACAGTATATCAGATGGTCAAAACCAATAACGAGAAAAAAGATGGAATGATGATACCCATCACATCCAATACCAAACTGGAAAAAGTGTTTCTCGACATATGTGGACCATTCCCACGTAGTGGAGGGAGATATAGATTCAAGGTCATAGTGATTCTATTGGACCATTACACCAAGTTATACGCTATAAACAGAGCAACAACAAAGAAAATATTAGAAATCATAAAAAACAAATATATTACAGAAATTGGAAAACCATACATGATTATAAACAGACCACGAAACACAATTTAAAGGGAGAAAGTGGAAAGATGAATTATTAAAATTAAACATAAAAACCTATAAAACATCCGTATACCAACCTAGCAGTAATCCCGCAGAAAGAGTGTTAAGAGAGGTGGGACACATTTTAAGAACGTACTGCCATGATAATCAAACGGAATGGCAAAAATATTTAACTTCAACTGAAGAATTTTTGAATATAAGTTACCACCATTTTATTGAGAACACACCATATTCAATGATGTTTGGAAGGAAACCACATCGAGAGATACAGGAGTTAATAGACTTTCCAACCAACCCAGAAGACCCGTATGATGAAAATAAATGTTACAACCGAATCATGGAGAAAATCGAGAAACAAAAAGCTAAATATTCTCAAAACCAACCCAAAATAATTAAATATAACGAAGGAGAAAGGTTATTAATAAAAAATCGTGAACTGCCCAGTACACGTGAAGGTATCGCCAAGAAACTATTATTATTATACATAGGACCCTATGTCATAACAAGGGACAATGGCAACAATACATACGAAATAAGCAATATAACAACAAAAAAGATAAAAGGAGTGTATAATCAAGTTTCTATAAAAACGTTTTACGAGGAAACGTAAACCATAATACACAAATGAGAAATTACCAAATTCAAAAGATGTAAGATCAACTTACAATAATATTTAGATGACTTATGAGGCAAAATATAAAATGAAGGAATAAGTTACAAAAATTCCTACAAAGTAAGATCATCTTACAATAATGTAAAAAAATATATATTGTAACGGAATCAGATTACTCTTAATTAACAAGTTTATAAAATATTTGAGATGTAGTATTTGAAGTTATTAAAAGTGTGTTTACAATCGCAAAAATTATAAGTGTCTTAAAAGAACTCCTTTAGATAAAAATAAAATAATTGCAATAATGTTGTTTGAACAATAACGTTGCTTAAATTTAAAAAATAAAAGTGTACTAGCTGGTCGCTTGATGACGGTAACCGTCGTGTTGATACTAGCAGTGAAACTCCTCCTCCAGGTTGACAGTAGTCTAAGTACGTAAAGTCTAGTAACGTCTGGACAATAAAATTAATAAAATACACTTCCACATACCTGTTCGTGATTCTGGAAGTTCAGAAGTTCACTTTCTCAATAAATTAATAAGCTGCCAAGACGGTTTACAAAACCAGCTTACTTTATCTACAAGGTTAGGGTACCTTGTTTAATAATGGGCGCCACACAGGTTTATTTCGGGAAAATCCCATGTAAAACCCATTAATAGAATCAAATAATAATTTTAAAAAACTGAAATTGTGTTTATTGCCCTTATGGCAATTCAATTCAACAATATATGATTGCAACTAAAGGTTGTTTTGGTTATTCTGAATGAATTATTTATCTATTTTTAGAAATAAATTAAGTCAAGTTATGCTGCTAATAACTGGGTTTTATTTGTACCCTTGATAATGAATTCAAACAAACATAGTTAAGAAAGTACATTGATATACAATTGCAAATATTTTGTTACATACCCTATATGACTGGCTCAAAGCATGAACAATAGTTCTGGTTAAGTCCAGATAAACTTTACTTTAAACATTAATATTATTTATATCTCGGGCGTAAGTTCTTTGAAACACAAGAAAGAATGCTCATGCCTACACAATAGCTAATTATTTTATAATACAATATCAACTAGTAATGCCTTGTAGTTTACTAATAAAAAATCGAACCTATTTTATAGGTTAGGCGTTCGTCACACTTGCTTAATTATTCACAAAGTTATATAGTGTAACGGGGCATTCTGGACCTATTTTTGGGGTAATCAAGAAGTTTGTATTTTTGTAATAAAACAAATAACATTTTTTTACTATGATAGGGACAAAACGTAAACAAAGGTAAATTTATTGTTAGCGACAGTGGTAGCGAAGGTGGTACGACTGATTGAAAATATTGTATATGAATTTCTGAAGCGAGAGAATTAACAAGCTGGAATTGTGCCAAGGTCAACCAATGACACACAAAACAGCGTAAACAAGTTATATAACTGAACGTCAGGCGATGTTACGTCAGCGCCTTACATAACGAAGAATGTAGGTGTGTCAACGCCAGCAGCTTTGTCACACTCACAGAACAAAGCCAGTCGGACAATAACATCTTGACACACCGGACACGAGCAGTGTGTGTGTCCGCCGGCTGTGCGTGATTTTCGCGCCCGCAAAACAACAAAATGTGAAGTAAAATCGAAATTGAATATACAGAAATGAAC
Organism: Magicicada septendecula; assembly: GCA_034769895.1. Lineage (NCBI taxonomy): Eukaryota > Metazoa > Arthropoda > Insecta > Hemiptera > Cicadidae > Magicicada > Magicicada septendecula. The sequence goes on from CM068367.1 coordinate 1,154,522,702, forward strand.
AGTTTTTCGGAAAGTTTTTAAAACCAGGAATGCGTGAGTGTAAAGCCAAGTGACGTCTTCTGGACTAAAAAATGAACAGATAAGTAAAAAGAAAAATGTGTACCGAAATATTTAACAAGGGTAAATCAAAATTATAATAAAATAAAATCTAATATGAGATCTCACGGGTTGTAAATTAATTGTGTGTGTGTGTGGGTGTATATGAGTGAATGAAACTAAGTAAACCAAGAAGGCTGGTTTGTGTTGTTCTGTTTTAATGTAATTCATGTTTAATTTTATCGAAGTTTATTTGCAATTTATATACTATGTTTCAATTCCCATTATATGCTAAATAACTTTCGTTAATCTGAATTTATAGTAGAGAAAGGATGTCAGGAGATAGTGTGTTAGCAATAAAAGTTCTAACAAAAATGTCAATAAAACTCTATTAATGGGAAACAAAATAAAGTTTTCTTTATTTTGAACAACCAGTTCTGCTCCTGAGTTCGCCTAAAAAGAACCCCAAAAATGGTAAGTTTTCCTTACAGTTGGCAATACAAGATGGCGCCCGACAAAGTTAGACAGTAAAAATTGAATAAATTTAAGATCAATAATATTTCATTTATTTTATTAATTTCAATAAAACAAAACATAACATTGGCTTCTGAACAGGGACAATTTTATATAAAGAAATTTATATAAAATATAGGCCTACTGGAAGAGCAGAATGGTTGTTTGGAATAGGAAATAAACTTTTTGTGTGTACGTAAAATAGACGTATAAAGATAAGGTTATGTCATGATTATGTGTAGTATGGGTGAGTAGAATATTTTTTTTAATAAGTATGTGTTACATATAAAAATATTTTGCAAAGAAATATATCTAAAAGATTTTTTAAAAAATGGCAGATAATAATGATGTCAGCTTATCTGACAGCCAGATAGAAGGCCAAATAAGTAGCGACTCCGGAATTCAAACAACTGACAGTAGTCTTGAGGAGTCAAAAATAATACAAACAGTTGAGATTCATTCAACACCTATTTTAGGAAATCAAAATAAGAAATCTGATAATGATACTATGTTAACAAGATTGTATGATATGATGTACAATAGTTTAGAAAAACAAGACTGCATGTATAACGCTTTAGAAAAACAAGATAGTAATTTTAGAGAATTGAATGACAAATTTGACAAACAAAGTAGGGAGTTCAGTGAATTGAATGACAAATTTGACAAACAAAGTAGGGAGTTCAGTGAGAAATTAGATATACAGAATGACAAGTTTGATGCAATTGACAAAAAATTTGAGAGTCGTTTTGACGTTCAGAATAACAATTTTAATATCAAATTCGAACAACAGAACATTCAGTTGCAGCAGAGTATTAGCATGAAATTTGATGAACTTAAAACAGAAATTAATAAAGTACAAATCAATTGTGAGAGTAACTATAACAAATTGAAATATGAATTAAATGACACTTTGAGTAATTCAGTAAAAACTATGAATAACAGAGTTGACAAAATAGAGAGTAATGTGGGGGAAAAATTTGATAAACAAAGACAAAAGGTAATTGAAAATTTTGAGGATAGTTATAATGAGATGGGTAAAAAAGTAGTAGTAGAGAGTAAGATAACAAGTGATAACAATAGTGTTGAAATAATGAGAATGATTGTAATGTATTTGAAGAATTAGTATCGGAGGTCGATACGAAAATAAGTAATGAAAATACTGATGAATGTGTAGAATGTGATTATGAGATGTTAATGTGTGTTAATGAGTTAGAACGAGAGTGGAAAAATAGTATAGTGATAGAATGTGTAGGGCAGAGGGTAAATTTTCCCATTAATTTTTCTGAACCAGAGTGTTCACAAATGTTGTTTTTGAAGGGCAACAGACCCGTATTGGTAGATGAATTGAAGTGTATATTGGTGTTGTATAATGTTGTACCCTCTGTCTGTAATAATTGTGAGAGTGTGATGTGGTGTTATGAAGAGGGAGAGTTGTGTATTGAGAGAGAGATAGAATTATATAAGTTAAAAAGAAATTATGATGAATTGAGAAAAAGATTAGAAGGGGTGAAGATAAACCATATAAAATACTTACCTGTCGAAAGAGAGATAGAGAATTATTTTGATAATATCATTATAAATGATAATGACTTACCTGACGTAATAGTAGAGGAATATAAAAATGATGAAACAACTTACCTGACATTGACCAATAATACTGATGGAGACTGGACAATAATAACGTATGTTGACAAGGTTTATGAAACATTAATAGGGAATAACCCTATAAATTATAATGGCATAATGAATGAAATAAAGTTAATGGATTATTATAATAATAATAATAATAAATGGTATGTGGATAACAATGATGCAGGTTATAAATACATTCGTTATATATACGATGATGGAGGTTGAAATAAAAATCAGTGAATGGACAATTTAAATATTGTAATTTTTGGTAATGACCTTGCAGATTTGGACATATGAAGTGTGAAACAATTGAACAGTTATTGACGAATACTTTGTAAATAATGTAGTGAATTCATTTGTGTGTATTATGAAATGTTAGGTAAATAATATGTACATGTAGTAGAAAATGTTGTGATAATAATAATAATATTATTAATATTTTGCAGTCTAAATAAATAAATAAAAATGATTATGAAGACAATAAGTGATGCTTTGTAAATTTTGATAATAATTGAAATATGTTGTGTTTTAATAATCAATTGAAGTAAATAATTTGAGATGTTTCAATATTGTGATTGAATGTTATATGTTTAAAATTTTATAATGAATTTAAATTATTTGATGAGATTTCAATTTATTAATAATTAATGAATAAATGAATGTTAAATGGTTTATTTTGTGGAATAACATAATTGTTAAAATAAATAGATTAATAATAAATTTGAAAATTTTGAGGAACCTAATTACAGCAAAGGATAAATAATGAAATGATGATATATAAAAGTTAATGAAAAAATTTCAAACCAGAATGTTTATAAGTTTCTATACAAAATATATAAAAGAGAATTGTTTGTTTAATGTATGCTAATAATCAAGGTTAATGTCTATTTGTTTATTATGTTATGTAATGTATTATACAAGATGTGGGGATAATTTTGGGGGGGTAGATTGGTGTTCAAAGAAGTGATAGAACAGTGGAGTGTGGAACTGCAATGGTAGAAAGTTTAGTTATCATTCTAATTAATTAGTTATTAAGTTGCTGTTGCTGGGGTGGCATGTGACCCAGTAGATAGCGGAAAGTGTTGGGGGTAACAGAGAGTGTTACCTCCATCGGAGGCCAACATGGCGAATATGCACGGCACACCCTTTTTGTACAATTTTATATTGTAACTTGATAAATTGCCGTGCCGTGCAAATTAATGATGACGAATACATGCCTGAAGGAAGAGATGATTTCCCCGACTTTTCGGGCGATTACTGCCTTACCAGCACTAATCGTGGTTTTGGCTAGCGGTCAGCTATGGTCATATCAAGTCCCTTGACCATAGCTGGCTTGAAATTGGTTTATATTAGAAATTAATGGGGGGTGAAACTAGGGGAAATCCCGGCACTATGGAACAGCGGCTGCCACTCTGTTCGAGGAGGAACAGCGAGGCCAGGTGGTAGACCCGCATTAAGGGCGCATAACTATAGAACACAGATATGTTGATATCTAAACCTTTAAAATGTAACACAGAAGCAAGGACACGGAGATGTCAAATTCCTCCAAAACTTCAGTCCTTGTGGACGCAACTGGACGCCACAGTCCAGTGGGGTCATAGTGTGTGTGGCAGGGAGGTTATCCAGGGGGGTAACGAATTAGAAATTTGTTGTATTTTAATAATGATGACTCGCTACTAAATAATTTTGTTTTGATTTGCAAAATAGATGCACTAGATACTTCTTATATTGTGTTTATTATGTCTTATTGTGTTAATTGCATGTAGTATGGTAGGAATAAGGATTATAAAAATATAATAATATGTTTTCAATGTGTTTATAGATTTTAAAATAAAATGAAATAAAGTTGTGATAGTTAAAATTTTCAATGGGTTGCAAAAGATAGAAGTTGGGTGATGAATATTTGTGGGACATATAGATCTGTCCAAATTGAAGTCAAAGTTAAAGAAATAGTAGAGATGAAAATAATGTAATGTTGTTTTGAGTTAATGTATGTTATAGAATTTGGAGAAGTATTGATGTTGACACAGTAGTAATGGAGAATATATGTAGAGTTTTGAGTGATATATTGTTGTTTATAATTGATGATGTTATTTTGTTGTAGTGTAGTAAGGTAATGAGATTGAGATTTTGGGGATGGCAATTTTGTAGTAGGGGGTAGTGTAATGTGGGAGTCCGCAACATAATGATAAGTTGGGACGGGATAGGGAACGATTTAGGGGAAAGGGGTTGCCTTAGGTAGAATCCAGGAACCAAGATAAGGGAAATGAGTTTTTTGGGGGGGGAAACACGTATCCTAAGTACAAAGGGTTAGAGAGTATTTTTTTATATATTGAGAGAAGGTGGCGAATTGGGTTAAAGTAGTAAGTAGTTAGAGGTAGAGAAGGGTTAGTAGATTTTTTGATAGAGGGGTGTCATACTAGTTAAAAGATTTTGCAAGGGAGCGTTAGAGTAATAAAAGGGGTAAGATTATGAGTAAATGCCAAGTTGATACAGTGAATTATAATGAATAACGTAGAATCACCCAAATTAATGAAAGGGAATAATAAATGAAATGATGTGTAAAACGAAGATTGAAAAAAAAAAAAAATTTTTTGAGAAACGAATTAATAAAAGTTAAATTGAGATTAAAAGGTAAATTTTATGATTTTATATGCAAATGTAATGATGTAAAGTGTGTAAATTTTTAAATACAAATTGTTTATTTTAAGATAATAATAACAATGTGAATTATGAATGTACTATGTTTTCTTATGTTATATTGTGTTGTTAGGTATTTTGATATATATGTTAGAAGTAAGTGAAAAAACAAAACCAGTGCTTCTTAGCGCAAACCAGCACCGCTAGGGGGAAACAGATCAGTTGGGGATATGGTGTTGTATAAGGCCACTATTTGATATTTGATTTGTTGTTTCAGTGTTTGGTGATGCTGTGGCGGCGGACCTGAGCTGGCCAGCGCATCAGAGCAGGGGCGTTAAGTATCTATCTGACTCTACGGTGTTGGGATCTCGAGAGAGAAGTCCAGTATTGTCACTCAGGTGCAGTCACAGTCACCGGACCAAGGGTGAGTATAATTATTTTTTTTTTGTAAACCATACAGGGGGTTGTGGCGACATATCCTGGCTGATCCCTTTGGCAAGTATGAATGTGTCAATGAGATTTTTTATGCTTCGGCATAAAATATCTGTGAGGGGGTATTGTAACGGGGCATTCTGGGCCTATTTTTGGGGTAATCAAGAAGTTTGTATTTTTGTAATAAAACAAATAACATTTTTTTACTATGATAGGGACAAAACGTAAACAAAGGTAAATTTATTGTTAGCGACAGTGGTAGCGAAGGTGGTACGACTGATTGAAAATATTGTATATGAATTTCTGAAGCGAGAGAATTAACAAGCTGGAATTGTGCCAAGGTCAACCAATGACACACAAAACAGCGTAAACAAGTTATATAACTGAACGTCAGGCGATGTTACGTCAGCGCCTTACATAACGAAGAATGTAGGTGTGTCAACGCCAGCAGCTTTGTCACACTCACAGAACAAAGCCAGTCGGACAATAACATCTTGACACACCGGACACGAGCAGTGTGTGTGTCCGCCGGCTGTGCGTGATTTTCGCGCCCGCAAAACAACAAAATGTGAAGTAAAATCAAAATTGAATATATAAATAACAGAAATGAACAGTTTTTCGGAAAGTTTTTAAAACCAGGAATGCGTGAGTGTAAAGCCAAGTGACGTCTTCTGGACTAAAAAATGAACAGATAAGTAAAAAGAAAAATGTGTACCGAAATATTTAACAAGGGTTAATCAAAATTATAATAAAATAAAATCTAATATGAGATCTCACGGGTTGTAAATTAATTGTGTGTGTGTGGGCGTATATGAGTGAATGAAACTAAGTAAACCAAGAAGGCTGGTTTGTGTTGTTATGTTTTAATGTAATTCATGTTTAATTTTATCGAAGTTTATTTGCAATTTATATACTATGTTTCAATTCCCATTATATGCTAAATAACTTTCGTTAATCTGAATTTATAGTAGAGAAAGGATGTCAGGAGATAGTGTGTTAGCAATAAAAGTTCTAACAAAAATGTCAATAAAACTCTATTAATGGGAAACAAAATAAAGTTTTCTTTATTTTGAACAACCAGTTCTGCTCCTGAGTTCGCCTAAAAAGAACCCCAAAAATGGTAAGTTTTCCTTACAGTTGGCAATACAAGATGGCGCCCGACAAAGTTAGACAGTAAAAATTGAATAAATTTAAGATCAATAATATTTCATTTATTTTATTAATTTCAATAAAACAAAACATAACAATAGTGAGACCACTTAAGACTAACATCATTCTTAAACAGGATTGACAAATCCATTAAATAAATTCAGACATGGTGTAATACAGAAAATGTTTTAGTGTTATGCGTCAGTACAGATTTTGTTTACAAAACATATATGTTAGTGCACTCAGTGTAATGGAATAAATTGTCACGCTGTTACCTCTGTATTTTAATCTTTCGATTAACATTCAATTAAACACTTCAATGGTCGGATTGTAATGACCATTGTTATTCACTACACACGCACTTGAACAGAGAATATTGGTCCGCTTCTGACTAAAAAGGACCTTATATGATACTATTTAATTAATTTCTCCTGTTCGATATGTTCCCTCACTAAATAAAATAATACTTCACTTCGATGCACTGATTCTATGTAGAGTATCTTGTAGTTACTATTTGTTGTTGCCGAAATAATTCAATAGACGCACTATTTTAATGAAGCTATCAGTTAATAAAAATTTTGATGAGACGAGCGTACCTTCCGCTCTGGATGATTGTTAAAAGTGTCTAACGGTAATTAGCCGCATTCCTTTATATACCCTCTGTTTTGATAGGGCTTAGGCAATTGTTTTATTGAGTAAGCTATTTTCTGATTGGCTTAGCCAGGCGTTACGAAAGTGACGTATTGTTTTTCCAACTGTCACTAACGGTTTTTAACCGACTTTTTGCCAGAATGATTGACAGCCGTCGTTGTTGTTAGTGTTGATAAACAGATTTTTTACTTTTTATTTACAAATGATGCTAACGCATGTCACGCACTTATTATAGTTGCGATCGGGGTCGTATCACTATCAAATTAAAGGATATTTTTTCCTCTTCAATTTGATATAGTTTGACACTGGTTTATTTACACTTTCACTGACATTTTTTAATAAACAATGTCCAGGTATATGGCTTCGCGCTGTCGTCTGCTAACAAAGCCGGCGATGATTCTCTCTTATCAATACATTGTTTGTGTTCCACATCGCATTTTTCACTTAAACGTCTGTGTGGGAACACTAATATATCTGTCTTTATATTTATTTAGTGAATATAATGATTAAACCTTAACTTATACATTGCTATGAACTATTCTTACTCCCTATGACATTTTGTTTCACATTATTTTGCTCCATGCTATTAATTAATAATTGAACTATTACTTGTATAACATATTAACAATGCTTATCGCTATGTTTGGTATAAAGATTGTTCAGTGTATGTGATTTACACTCATAGTACTTTCTACCAATCACCTTACTGATGATTGTTCGTTTTAGGCGTTGCCGAGGCATACCGTTTGCATCGGATTTGTGCCTTAATAATGTTTATTAGTTTACATTTCGGTACCTTGATGAGGCAGCTTACTTATATGAGGTTCCCTCTTACAAATATTTTTACTCATCATAAGCACATTTGAGACTGTAATACAGCTTCAATCTTATATTGTGGCCATAGCTAATCTTAGCCCTAGGCATTAATAGTTATTAGTCATAGTTGATTTATTCTCAGCCAAATACAGATGCTGATATCACATTATTCAGATCCTTACTTAATTATTTTTATTAACATGTCAAATTGCATTCAAGTTATTCAATGACTCGCTTGACAGCTTAAAGTGAATTTAATTTGTCCATTAGTTTGTGTCAGTTATAGTATTGGTTGTAGTGTCAAGCAGTGTTTAGGTTTACTGCTTCTTGTGGCACTTCTTCTTCTTTCTTCTTCAATGGTTCCTCTCTTCTTTGCTACTCTTATCATTATATTATCTACTTACATTACCGTCATGTATTTATTAAATCTATGGGCATATGTCTAGGTTATGTAACACCTGGTCATGTTACATATACTCCCCTCTCAAAATTGATAATTTGAGAGAAAATTTGATTTTTTGATAAAATTATCATTTCATTTCAGTTTTTAGTATATTACTACTGTTTTTTGTCTTGTACTCTTTACATTGACCTTTAACATACTATTAGTGTGTTACACTAGTTTGAGTTCTTGGCTAGTGATATAATTCTTAGCTTACTAGTATTTTTTCAAGTTTCTCACATTTTAAGTTATTTAATTACAATAGGTTTCACTTCTTAAATTAACAATTTCCTGTCTTACAATAATACATTTTTCTTTCTCATTACATATCTTTATTTTTGTGATAATCTCAATGGTCCTTTCGTTCTTTACCTCACAGATTCTTTATTAATAGTCCTTGATATATTATTATATAATTCCCTAACATTTGTAGTGGGTTCGGAGTCAGAGGGGCTCTTATTTGGCATCCATTCTCCGCCGTTCCTCAGCTACACGTCCTCAGAATCAGAGGCATCCTCATCTCTGTCTGAGACAAAATAAAAATTGCACATAGCAATAGTTGCACTATCACAACACATAAAATATAACATATCATTCATTTTTCAATAATATAACATATTCAATATAACATTCAAGGTATTAGAGGTTTCATTTGTATCACATTTCCTTTATACTTTCTAACATACTTCCTTTTCACAGGTAATCATTCCTTTTCAGACTTGACATTTTCGGCCATGCTCTTTATTAGCCGTATTGTTACCTTTCTGTACTAGTTGACAATTTGTTTTGGTTCATTTGAGTATTCTTAAAATTACACACTTATATTGATCATCATACCATCCTGCAGTTGTTTCTTAAATATAGAGTCTACAATATTTCATTCTTACAATAGTTTACAAGTTTTACTCTCATCAATAATTTACAATTATCCTGAATTATCAGGGTTTACCGTACTTATATACTAAAAGTTTTGGTTAGATATCCTCTGACATATCTTGTTACATACAATATTTGGTAATTCAATAACATTTTTCTTTCTCTTCATTCCACAATAGTAGTAGCCATCCTCTTCAATTACTCGCTTTGGTATTCTGCCTCTCTACTCTTTTAAGTGTTGGAATCTTTAACACTTATTCTGGATGATTTTATATAATATTTCTTAGTTTTATGATGGGTATACAATATTTGACATTTAGATACAATATAACGATACAATTATAACACATTAGTAGTTAATACTTTTTCTCTTTTCCTCTTTAAATATAGCCATCTTCTTAAATTACTCGCTTTGGTATTCTGCCTCTCTACTCCTTCAAGTGTTGGAATCTTTAACACTTATTCTGGATGATTTTATATAATATTTCTTAGTTTTATGATGGGTATACAATATTTGACATTTAGATACAATATAACGATACAATTATAACACATTAGTAGTTAATACTTTTTCTCTTTTCCTCTTTAAATATAGCCATCTTCTTAAATTACTCGCTTTGGTATTCTGCCTCTCTACTCCTTCAAGTGTTGGAATCTTTAACACTTATTCTGGATGATTTTATATAATATTTCTTAGTTTTGTTTAATTTAACATAGGAGTATTAGAGTAATTTTATGTCATTATCTTATGTCCATTTTTGGTATATGATACCCTTTTGTTCTACACAATATAATAGATATCTGCCTTATCATTAAATTATTTGGTTCACTATACACATTTTTCTACCATTTAGTATGATAAATCTGGCTCTTATTTAATAGGTAACAAATAGTTTGGCATATACACTAATACTACACACTTTTTATAACATAATATGGTAAATAGGCTTGCTATAGATAATTAGCCACTTCCAATACCTTGGGCATAATACATGATCCTCCTGATCACTAATTGAATCCTTTTATGGTAGCTACTTTTAAAATTTCTTATACACTAAACATTCCGGTGGTAATTGTTGTATACCACTATAATTTATCCGTTTTTAATAATAATCACATTTATTGTTTATATATTTGGGGTTATATTGGGCTTTTCCATTCTATTGGGTTCATTGCTTGGGACAATTACGTTTCACAGGTACCCTTGTTCATAGCTGTCTCTAGTACAACATGTTTGTGGTATTTGGCACCCTATAATAACATCTCCTAACAAATTTCCTTACATATAGTACTTCTTCAACGATGTTTGGTTGTAGGTATCTTTGACCTTTTTATTCATTATATCAGTAAGTTCATATGTATTATTTTTATGGTCCTTTGTTATGGTATAAGGGCCGATGTATAGTACTAGTAGTTTTTTTGTGATGCCCTCCATTGTGCTGGGCAACTCCCTATTCTTCAGTAGCACCTGATCTCCTACGTTATACTTTATTACTCGGGTTGGCACTTGTTGTTTATATTTTCTTTTGCGTTGTTCCAATTTCTCCATGATCTTGTCGTGGTATTGGATCTTGTTAAAATGATACTCTGGACTCTGAGGAAACTGAATTATGTCACTAATCTCTCTGGGTGGAGGCTTCTCGAACATTGCATTATAAGGTGTTGTTTCAATTGACTGGTGGTGTGCTAAATTAATAAAATCTTCCGTAGCTGGGATGTATTCACTCCATTTTCTTTGTTGACTGGAACAATAGGTTCTAAGAATCTGTCCAACTTCTCTTAACACTCTTTCTGATGGATTGCTGCTGGGATGGTACACTGAAGTTTTATATGTTTTTACTCCATGTTCCAGCAGTGTGTCTCTCCATCTCCGTCCTTTGAACTGGGTACCATGGTCCGTTATTATAGTCTTCGGGCAACCCACTTCAGGTATGTAATTCAGCGTTATTATGTTGGTATCTTGTTGGTGGTTGCGCGATTCATTGGATACAGCTTTACAAACTTAGTATAATGGTCGAAAATGATTAACAAATATTTGTACTGTCGTCGACCTCCACTTCTGGGAAATGGACCACAGATGTCCATAAAAACTTTCTCTAGTTTGGCTGATGAGGTTATGGGAATCATCTGCCCCTCCTTCCTTTCGTTGGTGCACTTTACCATCTGGCATATCTGACAAGTTTTAATATACCTCCTCACCCTTCTGTTTATGTCCTTGATGTACATGTGCTCCTCCAGTGCTTTTATCACTTTAACAGCACCCATGTGCCCATAACGAATATGGTAGTCCGTTATGATGTCCTTCTCTAGTGTTTTAGGTATTACTAATTTCCAGATATTATAGTGACATTTCGTTTTAACAAATAATACATTATTAAATACACAGCAATAAGGGGTTATTCTTTTATCTTGACCATCCAATCTTTGGAAAATTTGTGCTAATTTATTGTCTTGTTTTTGGTGTAGTTCTACCTCCTTGATAACACCTTCTAACTCTGTCCGACTCTTCAAGATGTTGTAAACCTTTGCTATTGTTTCTTTCTCACCTTCATAAGTTTGGTTGGTGATATTCACCCGTGACAGTATATCGTCTGCTATGTTCTTTTTTCCTGGGACGTACTCCCAACTGATGTTGTATTCCTGTAAGACTAAGGTCCACCTTGCTAAATGACCATGACTCAGCTTGCAGTTCTTTAAAAAGGATATGGACTTGTGATCCGTCCGAACAGTAATAATAGAATATCCTAGTATGTAGGTTCGGAATTTCCCGCATGCAAATACTACGCTTAAGAGCTCCTTCTCCGTTACATTGTAATTCCTTTCGCACTTATTCAGGGTTCGGCTCGCGAAGCTTACAACAAGATGGTTTCCATCTTCGTCTTCCTGGTATAGGGTAGAACCTAGACTGATGTCACTTGCGTCACAGTTAAGGTAGAAAGGTTTGTTGAAGTCTGGGTGATGTAATATCACTGTCTCTAAAAATTTGGTTTTGATTTGTTGGAATATAACTTCCTGAGCTGGTCCCCATGTCGATTTGTCTTTTGAGGACAACTGTGGAGACAATCTGGTTGTTAACTCCGAATAATTGTTCTGAAACTTACAATAATAATTGCATAACCCTAAAAATGATTGTAGTTGTTTTTTATTTCTGGGTGTGGGGAACCTTTGTATGGCTTCAATTTTTTCTGTGGATGGAGTTATTCCCAATTCGGTCAGTTGGAATCCTAAAAATTGCACCTCTTTAGCAATAAGTTGGGACTTTTCTAGTTTTAAGGTGATATGGTTTTCTGACAGTTTGTTCAGTACATGGTCTACCCTCTGACAATGCTCCTCCCAGTTTGTAGATGTAATTAACAGGTCGTCCACGTAGACGGTAGTGAACTTAAGTGCTTCCTGACCCAATACTTGGTCCATACATTGTATAAATATTGCCACCGAATTTATTAACCCGAAGGGCAACCGTTTGAAGTGATAGTTGCGTCCCTCGAATATAAATGCGACGTATTTCCGGCTGTTGGGGTGCAGCTCCACTTGCCAGTAGCCGCAGACCGTATCCCATGAACTGATGAACTGTACTCCATGGAACTTTTTCAAAATCTCCTCGATTTCACCCAGAGCTGTCCGGTTATTAACTAGATGTTTATTTATTTCTCTCACATCCAAACAGAGTCTCACCTTCCCATTTTTCTTTTTAATTGCAACAATGGGGCTGGTATAAGGTGATTGGCTGTACTCTATGATATCGTCCTTTAACAACTGGTTGATTTCAGTATGAACCGCCTCTTTAAGAGAGTATGCAATGGGGTAAGACTTGCGGTTGAAGTTGACAGGTTCCTTAAAATTTAATACACATTGGTAGTTCTTAACCTTTCCAGGAAGATCTGAAAATACATGTCTATACTGGTAATATGTTTATTAATCCTTCAAGTTGGTCTGGACTTGGTGAGTGGGTTCTGTCGGTTGACTGGAACTGTCTTATCTCCCTGATCTTCTCCTCCCACAAGCTGTCGTTAGTGGTCGGGTATTCAAGTTCATGCCTGGACATTTGATACCTTGGGTTGTTCATTCTTTGGATGTTGTAAACAGTTCGTTCTGGGGGAACTTCCATGCTTCCAACAATATCTGCCGTCCACTCTGTGCCTGACATTTTTAAAGTTAACTTGTCTATACTTAGATCAATTATAGCTGAGTACCTTCGTAAAATGTCGCAGCCGATTAAACTGCGAAATGGCAATCCCGTTGCTATTAAAAATATCATTGGTATCTTAACTCCTCGACTGGTTACTTCTAGACTAACCTGTTTCTTCACAGATTTATTTTGGCGTCCCATAGCTCCCATCAGGATAATGTTGGTAACAGGCAAAGTTGGTATGACAGCTCTGCTTTCCTCCTGAATGCGGTTGAGCTCGGTGCTGTCCATTAGGGAAACATTAGCTCCTGTGTCAATCATTAAGGTGGCGGTCACTTCATTAATTCGTGCCGTCACGTACACGATATCGTGGGTGCACTGACGGTGATTAGTTACTTCCTCTTCTAATAATTCTTGTCTTATATTTTTAAGGTAGTGGTTGTATAATATTGTAATTTTATTTGGACTTGTGCCGTAATCATACCCAATAGAATGGATCAGCGAGGGCTCTATGTTGTTAGAGTTTCTCACTGCCGCGAGGCGTTTAAAGAGCAGCTGGCGTTCTCTTCATGGCGCCTGTCCTGAGTATCTACCTGATTTCTATCGTCAGTTTCCGGCCGTCCTCCATGATGGTTTAGTTCATGGTCAGGAACGAAGTGCACTTGTGGCCGGTAGTTGTTACGGCTGTCGCCCTCAACGCTGTTACTCCTCCACCATCCTCCTCTTACATTTCTTCTATCTCCACTAAAACTGTCTCGTCGTTGATAGTACCGCCTTCTACCGGTAGTTAGCCTGTACATAATTAGCTCTACGATATTGTTGCGGTGGATTATTCCCGCCTTGGTTTTGTGGTCGGTTTGGGTTATTATTGTAATTTTGTTGCCTATTGTTATTATTATTATTATTATTATTATTATAGTTACCATTATTATTATTATGGTTATTACCTTGGTTATTAGGCCTACTGTTATTGTCATTATTATTGTTATTATTGTAATTTTGATTTGGGTTGTTATTATTATTATTAAAATTACCTCTGTAATTTCTGAAATTCGGATTATTATTATTTAGGTTACCACCCCTGTCATGGAAATTGTCATTCCTCCGGCGACTTCTTCTGTAATACCCCTCGTGTTCTTGATCTTCGAGTAATGCTGACATAGCTTGTATGGTTTTAATTTGTCCCCACTGGCGTGCTTTGGCGACACCCTCCTCGAAGTGGTACGAAAGCTTGGTAACGAGGCACTCCTCTGGTATTTTTGGTTCTAAGTTGCATGCTATACACACCTTACCTAAGAAATAGGATGTCATTGTAGTTCCTCTGCCTGCATCATATCTACCTGGCATATGTTATCGCGCACTATATTTTGTGTGGCCTCCGACCAATACTTCGCGCGGAATTGGGTTTTGAATTCGTCATAATTGTTGACTTCATGGCGCGTGGCAGTCCACCAATTATCATAAATCTCCTTGAAATATTCATCAATCAGGCTTCTTATTACATTCCACCTGGTTTCTCGGATTCTTGCCAAGTTTTCATCGATGCGTGCTAAAAATTCAATCGGGTTCTTCCGGTAGTTTTTGAAATTAATAGCGTCACGGTTGTCAGTCGGTTGTATACACTGACCTTGTATAGGGCGGTTGCGAATGACTTCAATTTCCTCCCGCATTTGCACGATTTCTCGTTGTCTTAAATCTTCTATTTTCTCCCGATTAGCGACGGTTAAAGTTCTTACCGTGTCTACCGATGTACTTATCTCCTCACATCGCTCACCTACGTCGGTCCTCACCCGCTTGATTTCATCTTGGCTCATTCTTTTCAGTGATTCGATCCGGGCTTCAGTTATCTCCTCTATGTTGTCGATCCTCCCGTCGACCTCTTCTCTCGTTCGTTTCAAATCCTGGTCATGCTGTTCACATTTTTTGTTCACTTCTGTAATTTCTTCTCTCACGACCGCTATCTCCACGTCCACTCTGGTATTAATTTTTTCGTTACCTTCCTCCATCCTCCGGCTAATTTCATTTAATGTGGTGTTCAACTCTTCCCTTAAGGCTCTACTGCTGTCTTCTATTTTATTGTTTAACATGTCCATGGATCTATTGGTATTGTCGATCTTTTTATTCAAGTCTTCCTTCAATAATTCCAAGTTCTTATTATTGTCGTCTAACCTTGTATCCTTGTTGTCCTTGGGAGTCTTCCTTCAGCGATTCTATATTTTTTTATTGTAACGTGTCAAAATTTGGGTAAATTTATTTCTTACAGTATGGGGCAATTGCATTTTTCTTTATTTCATTTTTGCGGGATTTTATAAAAAATTATTGTGAAAGTTTTATTATACGGCAAACGTTATTTCCATTACAACCGAACACATGGCAGGTAGAACAGTTTGAGACAAAGGCGAGGCGCAATTTCTATTGTGTAAGTCGGCAAGGAATTCGTACCACCCTCAAATTCTCAGAAATGTGCATAAGTGTGATCGCGCGCCCACGAGCAGTACAATCACGCGCTCAAGGGACGCCGCCAGCCCGAAAAACAAGATGGCTTGGGCGAATTTAATTCAGCAATGTGCTTTTGAGCGGCAGGAAATAATGGCTAAGTCCGGCCCCTCCTGTGACGTTAGCCAGTGCCTAGCTGAAATCATCTGCTATCGTCACTCCAACAACTACATGCATAGCATAGGACGAAACTGTGACGAACAAATAACAGGCATCGGTTTCCTCAACAAACGACGAAATCGAGGTAGCGGTGAATGCCTTACCGTTCTGCGCAGTCCGATCCCACACCTTACCTGGTCAGGTATCATCCCAAGTGGGCTCATCTTAAAATTTCCTAATTTTCAGTAAAAGTGGAACTATTGGTGAAAATAATTATCTCATGGATAAACAGTGGAGTGTTTAGTTAAGTGAAGAACATAAATAACGGTTTCGGACGCCAAACAGTGTAAAAAGCGAGAAGTCAAAATATGCGTGAGTGAAGCACGTTGCCGCCGGGGGGGGGGGGAATCTTCCAAAATGTTAAGGGTGTTATAATTTTTTGGGGTCTGTGTGTATGTGTGAGTGAGCAAAGCTGGGCTGTTTGTGTTTGTAATTGTGTTTGTGTATTTATGAATGATACATAAGGTAAGCCATAGTTCGTAAGTTCTATTACAAGTAAGATGTAAGAGTTGCACAACATTTGAAACATGTAAAACAAAGATCTATTTTGGAGAAAACTTCTAAATTCATCACGTTTGATTATTTAATAAAGAAAAAATATTAATTCTCTTCCAAAAATGATTATAGTTAATTATTGCACAAACCTGTACACATGTTTGTATCTAACGTACTTGTGATTGGATCCTGGAACCCGGCAGAAGAGATCGTGGAGGTAGGTGGAAACTATATTGCATTTTTTGTAATTAATAAATTTAATTTGATTAGAGTATAACATTATTTAACGAGTCATATTTCTGTTCAAGGTTTCTACCATCTTCTTCTGGTTATCTTCCATCTTTCAGTTATTTTCCCTTGATTCTTCCTGGTTTCTGCTCATTTGTTCCATCATCCTCATCATCATGTTTTCTATTCTTGCCCCTTCGGTTGTTTTGTCTGGTTGGTCGCTGACCATTACCTCCACTTCCGGTTCTGCATGGGGTGTTTCTTCGGGCCAAGTTTCGATGTTATTAATTGTAATGACTTCCATCTCGGGTGTTGGCTGTGTCTCCGGTGTCTCTGTATTTATCTGTATTTCTTCTATTCGACTGTCCTTGTACCTTGTGTCGTATTGATGTGTGTGTGGCATGTTTGTTCTTTTGTGTTTGCCGGGCTGATTATAAATATAAAAAATATTTTCATTTAATATTTTTCAGCCCCACGTTGGGCGCCAATTTGTAACGGAATCAGATTACTCTTAATTAACAAGTTTATAAAATATTTAAGATGTAGTATTTGAAGTTATTAAAAGTGTGTTTACAATCGCAAAAATTATAAGTGTCTTAAAAGAACTCCTTTAGATAAAAATAAAATAATTGCATTAATGTTGTTTGAACAATAACGTTGCTTAAATTTAAAAAATAAAGTGTACTAGCTGGTCGCTTGATGACGGTAACCGTCGTGTTGATACTAGCAGCGAAACTCCTCCTCCAGGTTGACAGTAGTCTAAGTACGTAAAGTCTAGTAACGTCTGGACAATAAACTTAATAAAATACACTTCCACGTACCTGTTCGTGATTCTGGAAGTTCAGAAGTTCACTTTCTCAATAAATTAATAAGCTGCCAAGACGGTTTACAAAACCAGCTTACTTTATCTACAAGGTTAGGTTACCTTGTTTAATAACGGGCGCCACACAGGTTTATTTTGGGAAAATCCCGTGTAAAACCCATTAATAGAATCAAATAATAATTTTAAAAAACTGAAATTGTGTTTATTGCCCTTATGGCAATTCAATTCAACAATATATGATTGCAACTAAAGGTTGTTTTGATTATTCTGAATGAATTATTTATCTATTTTTAGAAATAAATTAAGTCAAGTTATGCTGCTAATAACTGGGTTTTATTTGTACCCTTGATAATGAATTCAAACAAACATAGTTAAGAAAGTACATTGATACACAATTGCAAATATTTTGTTACATACCCTATATGACTGGCTCAAAGCATGAACAATAGTTCTGGTTAAGTCCAGATAAACTTTACTTTAAACATTAATATTATTTATATCTCGGGCGTAAGTTCTTTGAAACACAAGAAAGAATGCTCATGCCTACACAATAGCTAATTATTTTATAATACAATATCGACTAGTAATGCCTTGTAGTTTACTAATAAAAAATCGAACCTATTTTATAGGTTAGGCGTTCGTCACGCTTGCTTAATTATTCACAAAGTTATATAGTGAGACCACTTAAGACTAACATCATTCTTAAACAGGATTGACAAATCCATTAAATAAATTCAGACATGGTGTAATACAGAAAATGTTTTAGTGTTATGCGTCAGTACAGATTTTGTTTACAAAACATATATGTTAGTGCACTCAGTGTAATGGAATAAATTGTCACGCTGTTACCTCTGTATTTTAATCTTTCGATTAACATTCAATTAAACACTTCAATGGTCGGATTGTAATGACCATTGTTATTCACTACACACGCACTTGAACAGAGAATATTGGTCCGCTTCTGACTAAAAAGGACCTTATATGATACTATTTAATTAATTTCTCCTGTTCGATATGTTCCCGCACTAAATAAAATAATACTTCACTTCGATGCACTGATTCTATGTAGAGTATCTTGTAGTTACTTTTTGTTGTTGCCGAAATAATTCAATAGACGCACTATTATAATGAAGCTATCAGTTAATAAAAATTTTGATGAGACGAGCGTACCTTCCGCTCTGGATGATTGTTAAAAGTGTCTAACGGTAATTAGCCGCATTCCTTTATATACCCTCTGTTTTGATAGGGCTTAGGCAATTGTTTTATTGAGTAAGCTATTTTCTGATTGGCTTAGCCAGGCGTTACGAAAGTGACGTATTGTTTTTCCAACTGTCACTAACGGTTTTTAACCGACTTTTCGCCAGAATAATTGACAGCCGTCGTTGTTGTTAGTGTTGATAAACAGATTTTTTACTTTTTATTTACAAATGATGCTAACGCATGTCACGCACTTATTATAGTTGCGATCGGGGTCGTATCGCTATCAAATTAAAGGATATTTTTTCCTCTTCAATTTGATATAGTTTGACACTGGTTTATTTACACTTTCACTGACATTTTTTAATAAACAATGTCCAGGTATATGGCTTCGCGCTGTCGTCTGCTAACAAAGCCGGCGATGATTCTCTCTTATCAATACATTGTTTGTGTTCCACATCGCATTTTTCACTTAAACGTCTGTGTGGGAACACTAATATATCCGTCTTTATATTTATTTAGTGAATATAATGATTAAACCTTAACTTATACATTGCTATGAACTATTCTTACTCCCTATGACATTTTGTTTCACATTATTTTGCTCCATGCTATTAATTAATAATTGAACTATTACTTGTATAACATATTAACAATGCTTATCGCTATGTTTGGTATAAAGATTGTTCAGTGTATGTGATTTACACTCATAGTACTTTCTACCAATCACCTTACTGATGATTGTTCGTTTTAGGCATTGCCGAGGCATACCGTTTGCATCGGATTTATGCCTTAATAATGTTTATTAGTTTACATTTCGGTACCTTGATGAGGCAGCTTACTTATATAAGGTTCCCTCTTACAAATATTTTTACTCATCATAAGCACATTTGAGACTGTAATACAGCTTCAATCTTATATTGTGGCCATAGCTAATCTTAGCCCTAGGCATTAATAGTTATTAGTCATAGTTGATTTATTCTCAGCCAAATACAGCTGCTGATATCACATTATTCGGATCCTTACTTAATTATTTTTATTAACATGTCAAATTGCATTCAAGTTATTCAATGACTCGCTTGACAGCTTAAAGTGAATTTAATTTGTCCATTAGTTTGTGTCAGTTATAGTATTGGTTGTAGTGTCAAGCAGTGTTTAGGTTTACTGCTTCTTGTGGCACTTCTTCTTCTTTCTTCTTCAATGGTTCCTCTCTTCTTTGCTACTCTTATCATTATATTATCTACTTACATTACCGTCATGTATTTATTAAATCTATGGGCATATGTCTAGGTTATGTAACACCTGGTCATGTTACAATATATATATATTGTGACGGCAGCGGTATGCGAACATCTGCTCTCCAGTATCAGCGGTGGACACAGCGAGCCAATCAAACAACGTGCTCGGAGCGAGCCAATCAGCGATCCCGGTTAGTCAATAAAACCCGGGCCGGCAGAAAATTTTGGGCACACTTCATCGCCACGCCATCGAACGCACTTCATCTCCTCTCCTCTCTCGGACGACATCGGGGCGGAGTCAGCCGGAAGGAACAGCCGAAGAATAGAACCGCCGCCGTTCTTGCGTCTTCGCACTCCCGTTCCGCGCCAGCGATGGATTTCGCTGGGCCGGCAGCCGACTCTACAACCGGTGCCGAAAGAAGAGGAGGACTGCAGTACGCCACGATCAGCGGGCGCAGCCGCCGAACATCTCAGCGCGGCACGACCAACATCAGCTTTCTCGCCACAAGGTCCTTTTTAGGGCCACCAAAAACGATAGTGTGTACGATTGGCGCCAGTTGTCATGCGGCAAGCCTTTTGTCCGGTGACAAGTGGCGCCCAACGTGGGGCGACGATCATCTTGCGGATGCAAGATCCAGCCACGCCAGCGAGCTACCAGCCGGCACACCAATCAACATGGCGCCCAACAGACACCTCCACAACATCTGGAGAAGAGCAGTAGGCTGGCTACCGGAGAGCATTCAAGACCCGGTGGAGTTGTGACGGCAGCGGTATGCGAACATCTGCTCTCCAGTATCAGCGGTGGACACAGCGAGCCAATCAAACAACGTGCTCGGAGCGAGCCAATCAGCGATCCCGGTTAGTCAATAAAACCCGGGCCGGCAGAAAATTTTGGGCACACTTCATCGCCACGCCATCGAACGCACTTCATCTCCTCTCCTCTCTCGGACGACATCGGGGCGGAGTCAGCCGGAAGGAACAGCCGAAGAATAGAACCGCCGCCGTTCTTGCGTCTTCGCACTCCCGTTCCGCGCCAGCGATGGATTTCGCTGGGCCGGCAGCCGACTCTACAACCGGTGCCGAAAGAAGAGGAGGACTGCAGTACGCCACGATCAGCGGGCGCAGCCGCCGAACATCTCAGCGCGGCACGACCAACATCAGCTTTCTCGCCACAAGGTCCTTTTTAGGGCCACCAAAAACGATAGTGTGTACGATTGGCGCCAGTTGTCATGCGGCAAGCCTTTTGTCCGGTGACAATATATATATATATATATATGTATAAAAATGAAGGAATAAGTTACAAAAATTCCTATAAAGTAAGAACAACAAACTTACAAAAATTATTTAGAATAATATTTAAGACAAAACAAAATAAACAAAAATAAAATCAAGCAAGAACTGCTCAGACAAATACCTAAAATTATAATGAATTCAGAGTATTCAAAAAAAAAGAAAGAAAATGAACTGGTATAAGAAAAAAAAAATTGTATAAAGCAAATATACAACAAATGGCTAAAGCAAAATAATGGTAACCAACCAAGAAAAAGAAAAAAAAATGTCTAAGATAATTAAAATGATCACAAGAAGAAAAGAAAAACAAACTAATGAAAAGTTAGAAATAATGAAATTAACAACTAAATAAATAAAAAACAATCAACTGCGTGAGTAGATAACAGAATATAGCAAAGGTACAGCGGAAGAAAGAATGAGTAAAAGGTTAAAATGATCTAAAAAACCATAAAGTGGACAATCCCCAAAAAATATTATTATTAATGTAAGTCACAAGATGACAAAAAAGATATTTAAGATTGACTGAGAATAGGTCCAGCAATCAATTAACTGAGCAGAGATGATGTTCCTCTGGTCTCAGAAAAAATGGTAGTAATGGAAGAAACCAGCTACTAAAAAGTTAGCGAAAAAATTATATAAAAGGGAGAACGCACTAATGGAAATAAATAAAAACGGATCTAAATAAAATGGAGTGAAATAAGTAAGAAGAGAAACAAGAAAGAAGAAATAAACAAGAAGAAAAAGGAAAAAATTATATTAACTGATAATTTCATAAAAAACTATGCTTGTGTTTTACCAAAATTATCAATTTTGAAGGAGAGGCATTATGTTACAACACAAAATAAGCCACCACAAAACCAGGGAGAAAAACAATGAATCAACTATAAAAAATGTTTAAACTAATGAAAATAAAATGACAATGACGTGACAAACGACAACGTGACCTAACCCAAGTGATTGAATGAAGTGATTGACACAATACAACCAAATAAAATAAAACCAAATGAGAAAGGGAAAACCAAAATAAAATGCAATCGAAGAAGGAGGAAAATGAAAATGAAACAAAACATGTATAAAAGAAAAAAGGAAAACAAATGATAAGCACAAACAAATAATACCGAATAGAAAAAGGAGAAATGATATACTCAAATATAATAATGGAAACGAAACCAATAACTAACAAATGTAAAAGATAATTATTATTATCGATTAAATGATAAATGTAAATGATAATTGATAAAACCCGATAAAGTAATGAGAAAAATAAAAGTACACTAACCAAAGAATTAGAGTTTAAATGTAATAAAGAACTCTATAAAGAAATAAACTTATTAATCGTATAAATAACATTTGTAAAGAGAGAGATAGTGAGAAAGTAAACATAACTAAGTGACAAAGAGAATGTGATGTGAGGGATTACCCACTAATAACACTTAAAATAAAATTTAAGAAGTGCAAAAGTGAAAGTGTAAAACCCCAAAATAATGAGAAACCCTATTGATAGGTATAAACACTTAATAATCTGTGATAAACACTAAATGATTAATGGTGAACAATATTATTTAATAAGAATCTTGTTATTGATAGCATTAAGTTTAATTGTAAAGGAGGGATACAATAGTATTGAAAGGGGGAATCCCATGGAAGGTTAAAAGTTAGGGTTACCATGGCTAGAAGGTAAATTTTGTATAAGAAAAAATATAATAAAGAAAATAGGAGCAAAATAAAATAAACACCCCATGTTCTAAGGGATAATCAATTAAGTAAGTTTAAATGGTGTAATGATGTTTATCACCCAAAAAATAAATAAGAATGAAACGAATTGTTAGCAAACGTTGCATAATAACTGTTAAAAAATTGTTTGATTTAATCTATGAATAGGATATGGCTGAAGGAATTATACAGACCATAAGACTAAATATTATGTTTTATGTAATAGAGAATAGTAAGTAATAACCTAGTTATTAACAATGGCAAAATAAGTAAATAGAAAGATAAATTAATACAGATCTAATAACACTGGAAAATCAGTTAGGAAATAATTAACAAACCATAATGTAGAACCTAATGGGAACATGCAATTATTATAAAAGCAGATCCAAAACACATCAATAAGTAAACAAATCATTTATAATATAAAAACAAAACATGTATGAGGGTAAATTAAAATGTAATTTGTATAAAATAAGTAAATATAGTCAGTTACTACTTACGCCTATGAAATGCCTAACTGTAAAAAACAAATGACTACAAATTGTAAGAAATTAAAAAGAATATTAGCAAATCCAAGGCAAATAACTAGTCAAGGATAATTTGTGAATCAGATTAAAAGATAAATGTTAGAATAAGGACTTAAAATAAAAAAGAAATGTAATTAACAAATGTTAACATAATTGTCCAAAAAATAATACATTAGAAAACCCAACCTTATGGTATGTCAAAATGATCTTTGAAAGAAAATACAAACAGTAGTGATAATATTTAATACGTAGAGAGGAAGACGGAAGAATAATAGCAATCAGAAGATATACAGTGATTTTGAATAAAAATTCAAATGTGATAACAATGGTTGTAAGTCAAGATCAGCCAATCAGAATCTATTAGTAACCAGGACAACTAATTACGAATTTTCCGTTAAATCTTATTATTCCATAAGTGACGCTCATCCAGAATAGACGCCAGACAGTGAATGACCAAAATTTTAATATAAAATGTTTAAAAAGTAATCAAAATTCAAAAAGATGAAAACTTAAGAAGCAGACGAAGGACGAGAACATTTAACTGATGCCAAGGACCAATTTAAATAAATTTTAAATTAATAAATGTCTACAACTAACATGAAAAAGATGCCAGACGTACTTAAGCCCCAAGATAATTGAAATTTGACGACTATTGAAGCCACATTCCATTTCGACTGAATGACAGGTACACCTCCAGTCGACTGATTTGATAAGTATTAATAAATTACCCGAATTTCTGAAATAAATTCACTTCAAATTTTTCTCACAGTAATCTGAACTCTCACTATAAACTGAATATTATTTCTTTCAAAGATTAATTAAAAAAAATAAAACACTGAAATTTTGATAACTAGAAAAATAACTTGTATGAAAATTACGAACTTTTGAAACACACTTTACCACACTTCAGGAACAAATTATAATTACACATTATATTATTTAAGTACAAATAATGTAAGGTAGTGTACTTTATTGTAATCATTATTAATATTTCTTTCGTAATCACAAGAACCCAGGACTTTGAACGGAACAAACTGTAAACAAACCAAGCAGTCGCCATATTTGACTGGATAATTCGTTCAAAGTCGATTCGCCGAGCCCTCGAGATTTTGTCTTATAATAATTGTCGGTGCAAATTTATTGGGGTCTTGGGGAATAGTCAGCGGCAAAATTAAACTTCCGTCGCCGCGCGTGTACTATATTTCGGTGTCCGATGTGTACATCCAATTGTTTTCTTCACAAGTAACTAATGCCAGCTTATGGAGGTTATGTACGACAATTTAACTTAAATAAAATTTACTTTTTTAGTGTACATTAAAAGGGTGTATTTATTGGAAGTACAGAAATTAGTTTACGATTATCGCACATAATTACGGTACATAGACGATTTTGGGAGGTTGTGGCTACGTTTAACAATATAACTTAACCTTTTATATTTTTAAAATTAATTAGACTTAACAAACGTTTCCTTAGTTAGTGTACCTTCAAAGGCTGTATATAACATTAACGGCTGTATTTTTTCAAAGTAAGCAATGCCAACTTATGGAGGTTATGTATGACAATGTAACTAAAATAAAATTTACTTTCTTGGATTTCGTTGTCCATGACGTGTCCGTTACTTAACTAAATATCACTATAATATTGACGACTCGGAACACTAAGTTTTTTATAAGTAAAAACGTAAAGTTTTACCTTACAGCCTAAACCGGCTTTCACCTATAGAAGGCTTCATCAGAGGCTGCCTGATGAAACTTAGTGTTCCGAGTCGTCAATATTATAGTGATATTTAGTTAAAATTTACTTAAAAAGGGTGTATTTATTGGAAGTACAGAAATTAGTTTACATTTATCGCACATAATTACGGTACAGAGACGATTTTGGGAGGTTGTGGCTACGTTTAATTATTTAACTTAACCTTTTAGATTTTTAAAATTAATTAGACTTAACAGACATTTCCTTAGTTAGTGTACATTCAAAGGCTGTATATAACATTAAAGGCTGTATTTATTCAAAGTACCGGAATTAAAACGTACTTCAAATTTAGAACCTAGTACAATCTAATGTATAACCAAACAAGTACATTAAAATCCTTTTTTCAACATAATGCAATAAAAAGCAATGTGCAGTTTCTGTTAACATGCAAATGATTAAGTATTAATAATGGGTTACAGTGGAATTTAATGTTACTACAGTCTGAATTAATGCAAATAAAATTGGGAGAATCTCGTAAACATATTAAAGAATTTATTGTTTGTATATTACACACAAAATTATTACAATACGGACCTTTGTTAATGAATAGAAACAAATTTGACTCTATACCAAGTAGTATACTATAGACTCTATAGTATGTACCAATAAAATTCACCTTTTTTCAAATACCAATATCTGTTGTTTTTTTCATACCCTTAAAAAAAGGTCATTAACAACATACATTATGAGAAAACGTGATTACAAATAACCAGCCATTAGTTACTTGTGAAGAAAATAGATATAACATTTACAAACATCAAATCTTCAATTCTCTCCCTATTTGTTTTATAAAAACTGGAGTTTCTACTGCAGGTTTTAAGTCCACTAACTACTTAATTAAATATACATAATTGTTCCTGTATCTTGTTGGGTAACATATTATATTAATACATCTGCTTCCTACTCATATGTGCAAACATTGTTTTTAATGTATGGTCCTAAAATCTTTATCAACACTTTATATCTTTAAGATTTAGACAAAGTCTAATGAGCAACTTGGCCTAACCTGAATTTACATGACCTGGCTCAGAACAACTTTATTTTGGCAAATACAAAGATGAAGACTGATTGCAATTTACTACCATAAATGCCTGGAATTTTATGCCTACCATATATGCATTAAAGAATTTTAATTAACTTTATATGGGGAAAACTGGTTTACATACATTATTTCTGAAAATAATAATCCTGAAATGTAATCAGTACTTATATCAAGTTAAGTGCAATAATTAAATAGATTCTTCAATTTGCACGTTGCAAACTTAAGGTGCTAAGCCTTTACTTTATTTTTAATTTAACATCAATTTATGTTCGGCAACGTTGAAAAGAACATGTTATGGCCTCTGAGAAAGTACACAGTGAGTGGAAGCTGGCTTAAATGAAGGTAAAAATTGTATCTAATAATTAGTGTCCCGTGAGGGCTGATTCTGATTGTACTACCCTCAAAACATAAAGAAAAGTCATTTTTAGAAAGATGTCTGTGTATAGAATTTTGTCTATGGTGAATGATAACTCCTGCAAATTCAAATAATTTTTTGCATATTGTAGAGGACTCAAGGTCTGTTGATTTCAAATAATTCCCGCTCGTGCCGCCTTCTGGATCGTATAGACAGCTGTGCAAATGACGACTTGAGTGCTGCTCAACAAACCTAGTCTTCGTAAATAAACACAAGTAATATAATGCACTCCCTATGAAATAATAACAACGGTTACTCCCTGTAATAGTTATTTTTAATGGGTGATTATTAAAATGTTCAATTTGACAATTAGATTATAATAAATTCGCACCGATTTTTTTACATGAAACACTTCCTCTCAAGGCTGACGAAAATCGATTAAGGAACGATGTGCTCGCATCAGCATGGCAGCGGAACGTTTTGTTATTACAATTAATTTCGTTCCAAAATCGTGGATTCTTTTGATTATGAGATACAGAATTCCTATGATTACAATAAAAGTATTTTACCTTATTCTAAGTGTACATAAATAATATGGTGTGATGTTACAATCTGTGCTGTAGTGTGGTTAAATGTGTTTTGAAAGTTCGTGTTTAAACAATAGGTTAGATTTTATGTTAACAAATTTTCAGTGTATTTATTTTACTTAAATAATCTTTGAAAGAGAAATATTCGGTTTATAGTGAGATCAATTTACCTTTAGTAAAATTTAGAGTGATTAGGTTTTTGAAAATAGGTAATTCAATAGTACTTAACACATCAGCATGACTTGGTGTTTTCGTTCATTGGATCGGGATAGGATTGGGCTGCAATAATTTCTTTTTTCATTAATTTCTGGACTTCAACAGGTCTGGCGTCCTTTTCTTATAATATCTGGTCATAATTTTCTGTTAATTCTCAGTTGTATGGTCCTGGATCTTGCATCTAACGGTTCATCAACTTCTCATACAGTCATGGTTATGAACTTCGTTTACTGTTTTACATTATTTTATTAGAAAATTAGTCTTCCAAACTTTGGCTTCTGTACTGCTTGACTGACACTTCACGAGTAATGGTATTCAACGGTAATTTCATCTTCAACCGTCGTTTCTATGGTAACGAAAAAATTCTGATTGGCTGAGATTGATATGATACATTGTTATCAAAATTTGAATTCCTTTCAAAATCCTCGTGTATCTTCTGACTGCTGTTATTCCTCTATCTTCCTTCCTGGTTATTAAATATTGTCACTATAGTATGTATTTCCTTTCATAGATTATTTTGATACCCCACAAGTTTGGGTTATTTTAGATTTTATGTTTTTACAATTATGTTTATACTTGTTAATTAAATTTCTTTTTGTATTCAAATGCTTATTATAATCTTTTGTTTCACAAATGATTTACAATTTATTCTTGGTGATTCCTTCACCTCGGATTTGCTAATTTCTTTGTTAATTTGTTATAATTTGTATTTGTTTGTTTCTGACATTTAGGCATTTTCATAGGCCTAAGTAGCCATTATGGTATTTGACTTATTTCATTTAAATTACATTTCGTTTGAGCCTAATGGGTTTTATTTTGTTATCATAATTGGTTGTGTCGTGTTTTGGATCTGTTTATGTGTTATTATCTTGTCACTATTATTTTATACATAATTGTTTACTATTTGGTTTCCACGTTTTCTGTTCATACATTTCTTAACTTTTATACTTATTTCCTTTGCCAATAATAACAATGTGGCTATTATTTACTACCTTTTGATCTTATTACATATAATAATTAGGCCTATGGTCTGTATAATTCTTACAGCCATATCCAATTCATAAACTTGCTTGAATAATTATTTAACTATTATTTGCTAATCTTTGTTTACAATTTATCTTATTTTATATTATTTTTTAGTGTGATAAACAACATCACTTTATGAACTTATAACGATCCCTTATAACATGGGAGTTTTTTGATTTGTTTTTAACTACTTCATTTTTAAACAATCTTTACTTTCCCTCCATGTTAACACTATCTGGTCTTCTTCTCTTCAATTATAATTGCATTTACTTAAATTTCATAATAATATTTTTCTTAATTAGTTACTGTCTTATCAGTTTATACTGCCATTCTTAATTACTAATATTCTTCACTTTTTTATCTAGTGTTTCTTTTGGATTTATTAATTGTTAATGATTTTATCATTCACTATTTTTCACTATATTACCATTCTTTATTTTACACTATTTTCATTCAATCATCACCTTCACTTTTAAATTATTTATAGTTTACTATAATTTAATTAGTGTACTTTCTTTATCACTACGCTCTGGGGTTTTTACACTTTCATTTTGCACTTCACAAATTTTTTTGTTTTTTAAGTGTTTCTGAATGGGTAATCCCTCTAATTACTATCTCACTACCGTACTATCTCTTTCATTACAATATTTCCTTAATAATATTAACAATTTCATGTTCTTACATTTCTATTATTACATCTAATTCTAAATTGTGGGTTAGTTTGCTTTTTATATTTATCTTTAACATTGTTTAATTGGGTTTCTTCTATAGATTATTATTGTCCATTAATGGATAATAATATTTATTTTTGTTTTTATTTTATTTTCATTGGTCTTGTTTCCAATATTACAGTTGAGTGCATTATTTCTCCTGCTCATATTCTTTATTACTTGTTTGTGTATCATCATTGGTTTTTATTTTTATTTATTTCCCTTCATTTTGGGTTTGTTTCTTTTTCATTCCCCTTCTTCTTCATTTTCATTGTATTTGTTTAATACTTTGGTTTTCCTCCTTCTCCTTTGGGTTCATTTTAACATGTTACATTGATTCATTCAATTCCATAAACTTGTTTCATTTTTGTTTAGTTTTGGTTTTTTCTCTTCTTCTTTTGGTTTGGTTAATCACCTTCTTCTCTTCTTTGGTTTTATTCTCGTTTGTTTTTCGTGGTTCCCTTCTTCTTTTGTTTCCTTTTGTTGGGTCAATCACTTGGGTTGGGTTATTTCGTCGTTTGTCGAGTCATTGTCTTTATATTTTATTTACATTAAGCATTTTATTTTATATTACTTATTATTTTATATTCAAAATTATCGTTTTCATCCCTGGGGTGGCTTATTTGTGTTGTAACAATATATATATATATATTTTGTAACCAGACGTCGTCCGCCTAATTGTAAATGTGTAAGAGTGTAATGTGTACTCTCAAGTCTTACCAAGTCGTCGTTGCTCTTAAACGTACCTCACGCAGACTGCGTCCGTCGCGAACGTACGAATAACCAGTACCGAAGTCCTTACCTGTCCTATTTTGTATTTTTAATTCCCAAAAGGCGCCAAATTGTTTTTCATAAAACAAATAAAAGGTTCACAGTTAGATTGTCTCCTGTACGGTGACAAATAATTTGAATTACCTTGCTGACTGGCAGGAACTCGACTTTCGCTTGTCTTTTGGACGTGTTGCCAACACAAAATTTGAGCAAAGAATTCTATTCTCCGCTAAAGTGCATAACATACATAATACAATTTAAATAAACACAGGACAGCTAGTAAAGATTCGTACTGATTTATTTGATTCGATAATTCATTAATTTTTTATAATTGTCGTACAATAAATGTTATTATAATAAAGTTTAGCCTCGACCACAAATTAGTTTTCACTCAGCGGATAGCAAAAGGTGGCAGCGCCTCAGTCGTAGGATGCCGCTATGGCTTACATGTGTACTTATTTACACAAGTTAATTTGCCAATGAGTTCTTTTGAGTATGAAAATGGTTTAAAACAAGATGTCAAATAAAGTACACCACCTTACAATTGTGGTACTTAAATACTAAAAAGGTTTACATGAAAATTCAACTCTGTTGTTCAAAAGTGTGTGTCAGTTTTATCAGTTTCGGACATAGGTTATCTTACATTTACATACAGTGTTATTAAATATGATTCATTAATCCTTGAAAGAAATTGGTGTTCAAAGTTCAGAGTGAGAGTTATATATTGTGAAAAAAGTTAATTAGTTTTAGTTCATAATTATTTATAATTTATTTCATACTTAACAAAACCATGTTGTTAGTGTTATGGATCGTCAAGGTGTCTTCACTATTGGGTTAGTACTTTCGTTTATTTTCAAAGATAGGGATGGCGTCTCCTTCTGGCGTCTGTTTCTTTTATTCAATTTTGTAGTTAATTATTAATTTTGAAATTTCGTTTATTGTTCCTCTTTGTGTTACTGGAACTACTGTTTACTTCTGGTCTTCAATTTACTCTCATTTCTTTTGGATTTTCTTAGTTATTTGCCTTTAAAATGTCCGCATCAATATAGCGTCTGTACCTCTGGATCGTTAATAATGGAACTCTCATTACATAACGGTCAAAATTATAATAATGTTCTGTTGTTATGGTAACCAGCTTGACTCTGATTGGTTAAGTACATTTGAAACTATTGTTATAAATCCTGGTTTTCTGTTCAAAATGGATAAATATTTTATAATGGTCATTTTTCCTTGGGGATATTTCCAATGCTTGAAATATTAACATAGATGTCCCTATTTTCTTTCAAAGATCAATTTGACATCTCACAAGGCTGGTCTAGGCCATGTATTATTGTTTTTGGACAAGATTGATATACTATATTAGTAGGCTACACTACATATTTTACTTATTTATACTTTTTATCACAATTCTGACATGTTATTATTGTTAGTTGATGGTAATTACATAATTTACTTGGTCTTATTATTCAAATACAATTTTCAGTTGTTTACAATTGGTTTTCTGAAGTTAGACAGCTATGTCATTTATAGGCCTAAACTGTAACATCTTATAATTTCTTATTTTGCTCTATTTAAACATTATTTATTAAGCATATATGGTCTGCTTATTTTCATTTCGCACTTATTGGCTTTTGAACTACTTTGAAACTGTTTTACAATCTATTAGTGTTATTATACTTTTACAAAATTATTTCTTATCTGATATTTTGCTTTCTATTTATATTATAGTTATTAATTTGTTGCTTGTTAAGTTTATGGCATTACTAGTTTTATTCCTTCTCCCATTTCTCACACACCTCTTTAACACTTAAATCTATTAACAAAACATAATATAGAAATAACTTAATGGTCTGTATATGGTTCAGCCATATTTCTTCTCATTAAATATAATTATTATATTGCATGTCATTACTTAAAATGGTCCTGCTACTCCCCTCTTTATACCTTCATTACTTACATAAAAAACACAAACATATTACTGTAAAGTCAGGCTTTCTTGGTTTATACTCCTTTAAATACTAAACAAACAAATTAATTTTCTTTCAATTAACAAAATAACAATTTTTGTGAGTATTGAATCGACACCATCTATTCTATAACTATAATCATTCTAGTGATTCTTTTACTGACATAATATGTTGTTCTATTCCTTACACCCACAATTACTCTGTTTCTTACAGGCTAACACAATTAACTTAATTGCCTATTCATCATTTGATTATGGTTTTGGTTTGTTACACTTGGTTACTATTCTTTTTCCTTAATATTATAAGTTGTTTATTTTAATATTCTCATCACTTCACTGTTTATTGCTAGCACTCCCTACCTATCTCTCACTCTTGGTTTCAATGATTTTTTAGATATACATTTATAACTATTCTTTAACATTTTGTGCCTTACTTTCTTATTATTATAAGGTTCTTAACAACATCTTTATTTAATAATAATTGTCTTATTTATTTTTTATGGTTAGTGTACTTTCTTTATTATTGTTTTATTCATGGTTAATTATATATTTTCTTTACTCATTTGTGTCATTGATTTGTCTTCTTAATCTCTGTGAATCTTTTCTCATCTTATTGTCTTTATCTGGCCAATCTCTGGGGTTGGGTCAAAGTCATTTGTTTGTCAGTCTAGTTTATTCTTTTAATCATTGTTCTTGTTTATAATTCTTCTTTCTTCTTTCTTAACTCTATTTTATATTTTTTCATTATTATTCATTAAATTATTGTATCTGTTATCATTTCTCTAATTCTTATGGATACCAAATATGATCTGATTTCTGCAACATTATAATATATATATATATTGTAATCAGACTTTTGTGGGGTGTTTGAAAAGCTCCACGTTGGTATGTCACTTTGTAACTTGTCGTTTTCTCGGGTTAGTATGTCACCCGTTGGATGCGCTCAATTCGTACTTTGTAATCATCTAATTCGTAATATAACTGTGTAATTGTGGGTTGATTATTTGGTATTAATTTGTTAATTACTTTTGTGAAAATTAATCGTGTGTAGCGAGCCGGGTTATACCTTTTCTCAATACTTACTGGCTAACCATATCTCTCGTCGCTCAATTCAAATTTCACCGCCTCGTCACCTGATTGGCTCACGCTATCTTGTAGAGTCGAATTTGCTAACTGTAGTATGGTGATGGTTTGTTTTTAATATTTCTTTATATTACCTTGTTTTATAAGAATCAAACATACAGCAGTTAAGGAATATTAAAATTTATTGAACCCTTCTTTATATTATCTGTTCATTTACAGTTGTTTACTTCTGGTCTTAATTGGATTAATTATCTTAACTGGATTAACATAACATATATTATACATAACATATATTTATGTTAATACCGGCGTTTACAAATTCCTCGGTTGGCATCGCTTGGCTTGCTCAGTCGTACGTAAGGAAAACATTATGGCGTACATATTTTGTTTACAATTAATAATTGTTTGTCTCAGGGAGTATGTCCTTTTGACTACAGAAGTTGGATTATCGGCTAATAAATGCACAAAATTATAACATTCCTAAAAACTAAATACACTATAGTTGATATACTAAAACATACAAAGTAAGTTATTGGCAATGAGAATTAGAATAGGTTTGGTTAAATTCTTGTCAGGAAGTTATGTTTTTTTGAAAATTATTATAATTTAATCTCAAAATTTATTGATTGATTATGTTTTATTAAGAGTGATATATTGATTAAGTTCAGTTATTGAGTCAATTTTGTGATCAGTGAAGTGAAAATATTTATAGTTGGTTATTATGGATAATTGAAAATTTATTTTGAAGTGAAGTTATTATTTTATACTCATCGATTTCTTGACGTCGCTTCTTCGACGATCATCTTCTTCTTCAGGAAACCTCTAGGAGTCCCTTCTTCTTTGTATTGTCCGAAATTCCTGTTCAAATGGTTCTAATTCGAAGTTCGGCTTCCATCAGTTCGCATAGATGTTCGATGTCCTCAGGTTGAGTTAGGCAAATCCACTTCATCCTTCAGGATAGGTCGTGTATTACGTTAATTTGATATCTTCGTAGTTTTTACCATGATTTTTATGGTATAATTATTTTAATAGTTGTTCATCTCATCAGTTGTAGTTTAGAATGTTTCTCTTATTTCTTCTTTTAAAATTTAGTAAAATTTTAAGTTTTAAAGTTAATTTTGGGTCGAGAGCTTCATACATCCACCCTCCGCGTTAGTCAATAATGAAGTAATTAGAATTCCAATGGTAATTTATGTACTAAGCGTCAGTTTTCATGGTTACCTTTTGAATTATGCTATTTCTCATTGGTCAATATCTTATGACATTGTTACATTCTAACGTTTTATTTTGGTTTAAATTTATAAAATATCTTCAAATTATGATTCCTTTCTTATATTAGTAGTAACATCAATTATATGAACACCATTGATTTTCTTTTTTGTTAAAGATTATTTTGATATCCCTCATGATGACTTTTGAATAGTTATTAACATTTCCTTATTTTCTTATTTATATTGTAATGGTACATATCTTCACCTAACAAAAATGAAGAAAACATGACAAGATAAATTGTTTAATCATTAACACTAAAATAAAAAAGGGATGAATCAGAGATTAAAGGAATGGGTAACTCAAAATAATAACACGATCAGACATATCCAGGTAGTCAGAACAGTAACCTCTAATAATAAAGAAGTAACATACAAACAAACCAAAATGTTAAATACAGTAATACATGGCAATTTAACCTGAATAGCCCAATAGATGGTAAGTGAGAGAGTAGAACCAGCCCCATAAACCGAGAATAACATAAATAATGACAACTGTAAATGGACTAGAACTAGCCACCACACTACCACAAGAGTGTAGTAATAATAAGAATAATAATGAACACAGAATTAGCATGGAAGTATGAAGGTATAATTAGCCACAACACCAAGGAAGTGACATGTAAACGATGGCAAAATAAAGTGAGCCCAGAAAGAATACAAAACTAATGTTAAACCAATGAAAAAGACTAACTAATGAAAATTGTATATGATAATAATAAATGTAAAGACAGGCAAGTTAAAAATATTAACTGTTAAGGACTTGAGATATAGAAGGGTCCACTAACCCAAGCAAATAGAGTAAACTAGGACAAATCACATTAGCACGACACAAACATATCATGTATAGTCAAACCACAAAGAGTGAGAGATTATAAATTGTAAGGAGGATGAACATTTTAAAATAAATGTAAGAAAGAGAGTTTTGAATAAGCAATACACTAATCTTTACCCACCAGTAACCCTAAAACAAGATTGAGTGCAAAGTGTTAGTGTTAATACCCCGAAGTGAGAATAAACCCCATTAAAAAGTGATAAACACGGATAAAACCGTAATCAAAGTTTATAAGTGCATAAACTAGGTTATAAGTTATAAATGAGTGAGATCTGATAATGGTCAAACGCAGGAAGGACTGTGATAGTTGAGAGGCCAATGTGAGTGGACACCCAAAATGTAACTAAATGAACTAATAGTGTTAAAATTAAGTGAGCTTTAGTGATAACTGATTATCATGGTTTTAAATGTGTGTCAATTAATGTAACAAGTGACTATTAAGATTATTAGGAAAGTAAGAAAGATAGACTATCAGTGTGTCAATTCACCATATAGAAAATGTCAGTAATATTAAGGGATAAAAACAATGAATAATCATGATAAGAGTTAATAAGACATAGTGAAATGGTATTAGGTACCATTAGTTAATAAAACAGTGTCAGATAAGCTTAGTAATAAGGATTTTCTATAATAATCAAAATAATTAATTAAGGTTTATGTTTGTTTTCTTTTAATGATACTATAAAATAATTATTACCCACTGAAGAGTATGAGTGGATAATAAAAAGTAAATAATTATGTTTTAATGAGTAAGATTTATGTTTCAAAAGAATTATGTTTTAATGAATAAAAATTATATCTATGGGAATTGTTAAAACCATAAGATGATATGTTATATGATGCAAAAAACAAGAAACAAAATAAATACAGTCAGATACAATGACACTAAAAGGCAGTTATGACAGTATACAAATTAACATATGAAACCAATAAAATCACACACAATTACTAGAACAGACATAAACATTGAGCAAATAAACAGAATCATGTATTAAAACAATCAGGACCCATACAAGGGGAGAATAAAATGTCATCTCAGTAATTAAAGAAAATAGTAAATTGCTATCTAAGCCTAGGCAGATTCCCAACAGTCAAACTACAAAAGACTTCAAATTTTAGAATTAAACACAGACATTAGTAAGACTAAGCCACATAAATTATGAAATACAATTAGACTATCATGTTAAGGCAGAAATATTATGATAATAATGTAAATTAAGAAAACAGTATAATTAAATAAAATCCACAAAACTGTCAAAATGTTGATACCTAAGTAAATACTGTAGTATTGGATGTCAAATTAATCCTTGAGCCAAAATATGAACAGTGGTAATAATATTTACTACTAAAAACGGAGTACTGAAGATTAATTACATTTAGAAGATCTGTGATCATTTTAAATAAAAATTCAAATATCTTAACAATGATCTCAAGCCAATTTCAGCCAATCAAAAATTGTGAGTTACCATGACAACAACCGTGTATTGACTAATTTTCAGTAAGGAACAATAATAACTGTAGTGACGCTAAACTGGAGAGAAGCCACGCCGTAAAGGGCACAAATTTTTAACTCTAAAACAGTATAAGTGCCCATAAGTCGATGAAGAAGGACCAGAATAACTGACGAGAGGACATTCCAACCAAACTATACCAAGGACCAGCGCGGAATTAATCTAGATGACCAAAAAATATATGGAATCCGACCAGAAGAAGACGCCAACCATTCCTGAAGCCCAAGACTGAAGAAGGAAGAACCGACATCAACCCATTACACCACTTGGACGACTGACAATACATCTTTTACCTACTAACGTTGAGTATTGCTGAATTTATTGATTTATAAAAAAGGCAAATTCTTTTTCACAAAATTATAACTAAATGATAAAACTCTCACTATCACTGAAGGTATTTTCAAGGATTGATAAAATAAAAAAGTAACTTTGTAAACACTGAATGACCAAATGATAACCTATGTATACACCAACGACACTGTCACAATTCAACACCACAATATTTAATTTATAGTAAACCTTGTTTAATTTTAATGATCACGTACTTTAAATGATATGTTCTAATTTTGTTATCTTGTTAGATAAACCTCTGTTTCGTACTTAAAAGAACCCTACAGGCAGATTTATTTTGTAAAATAATAACCACACTGTCTTGCAGCTAATATAAACATTGTACTGCCAACCCAGCGATCCGCTGATTGAGCGAATATTGCCGAGGCTAAAATCATTGTATAAATTATTAATTTTACGAAGCGTTAACAAAAAATAACCAGTCAAAAGCCTAATAAAAGAGTGTGTACCGATAACAACTGTCCATTATTTACTTGTAAAGAGAATATTATGCATGTTTTGTTTACTAGCAGTGGGTCAACATAACTAACGTTATCTCAAGTTGGCAACACTTTTCCCCCACTCAGATGAGAATCAGTAACAAGCCAGACGGCGAGCGATTCGAATTTACAATAGTGCAGTATCAAGCTATACAAATAAAAACTTTTAATTGTTTTCACGAAAAACAATTTGACGCCTATCCGGAATTACGAAAGAGTGAGAGGGGACAGGTAAGGCACACAGGCTACCAGACGCTTCCGAACGACACCATTTACGTTCGCAAAACACATTACTAAAACTTCCAATTCTAAAACTAATAATATTGCAAATACACAAACTAATAATTCTACAAAGTGGCGCACCAACTAGTGAGGCTAGAGTTACGACAGAATATCTAGCGGCAGGTACGACAGAAGGTAAACAAGATGAAGAGGGCATCATCATTAAGGCGGACGAAGGAGGCCGAAAAAGAAATCAGAGCAGAAGAGAAGGAAGTGACTTCGGCGAAGACGCCGAACAAATGTTACCTCCCGCGGAACCAGTCAAACCCGTACAGCCAGAGGATCAACCGGAGAAACCCGCACGACCAGAGGACGGAAGTTTACTGGAAATAATGAGGGCAATAACATCATTAAAGGAAGATTTCAAGGGAGAATTGAAAGAGTTCAAGGGAGAATTGAACAAAAATAAGGAGGAATTAAAAGAGGAAATTAATGAGAAATTTAACAGGAACAGCCAGCAAATGAACGAAAACCATAAGACCATGGAAGAAA
The DNA here is from genome assembly GCA_034769895.1 of Magicicada septendecula. Taxonomy (NCBI): domain Eukaryota; kingdom Metazoa; phylum Arthropoda; class Insecta; order Hemiptera; family Cicadidae; genus Magicicada; species Magicicada septendecula. The sequence continues at coordinate 1,154,560,910 of CM068367.1, forward strand.
AAATAGATAAGAACAGCCAGCAAATGGCCGAAAATAATAAGGAAATGGCAGTGAACATGGAGAACTTACAGGAAGAGTTGAAACTGGACAACCAGAAAAACTTGGAGGAGTTGAAGGAAGAGTTGAGCAAAACTATAGAAAATAATAATGAGCGGATTAATAAGAAGATCGAGAAGGAGATGTCCGAGATACACGGGAAATGGGAAGATACGAACCGTGAAATACAACAAACGAAGGAAGACTTCAGAGAACGGATGACCAACCTGGAAGAAGACAGCCAGATCCGAATAGAGTCGATAAAACCGGCAACCGACCAAAATATAAAACAGGTACGGACAGATTTTGGAGAGAAGTGCCGGGAGATCGACACGGCTGTAAGCGAGGTTCGCGGACAAGGCCAGCAAAACAAAAATAAAATTGAGGAAATCCAGCAACGGGAGATTGCTAAAATCAGGGAGGAGTTAGAAATAATTAATAAGAGACCGCCAATAATGACGCAGTACCAACACATGGACAACCGGGAAGTGATCAACTTTAAACAATATAGGCGAAACCCAATGGAGTTTTTAGAAAGAGTAGATGAGCAGCTGGCCAAAACTCGGGAGAACAGGTGGACCATTATCCGAGGCTACTTAGACGAGTATTTTCGAGATATCAACGATAATTGGTGGACGGCCACGAGACACGACCTCACGAATTATGAACAATTCAAAGATGTATTCAAAAGGAAATATTGGTCGGAGGCAACACAGAACATCGTGCGGGACAGTATATGTTTCGGCAGATACGACGCCACCAGAGGGACAACTTTTACTGCATATTTCTTCGGTAAAGTCTGCCTAGCAAGGAACCTGGAACCGAAGATCCCAGAAGAAAGTTTGGTGACAAAACTTGCTTTTCATTACGAGGAAGGTGTCTCTAGAGCGCGACTAGGTAGCCAAATCAAAACTATACAATCCATGGCAGCCCTTCTGGAAGATTACGAGAGAGAACGTTATTATCGTAGGAGCCGACAGTGGGACGACAGGGGTGAAAACAAAAATTTTAACAACGGTTACCAGAATAATAACAACAATTACCGGTACAATTATAATAACCGTAACCAGGTGAATAACACACCTAACGAGCCGCAGAATAGACATAACAATAATCCGGCTAGCCAACAAAATAACAGTTATAACAATAATAATAGACCAAACAACACAAATAACGCCAATTACAACCAGCCAAATAATACGCATCAACCATATAGGCCAAATAACGCCAATTACAACTGGCCAAATTACAATAACAACCCGAGTGACAATAGAAATCGCAATAATAACGATCGTAACTATCGTCAAGTGCATTACGTGAGGGCCAAAAGTGACGGAAGAAATAGGTCGTACTATCAGGGACGACGAAGTGCCGACCGGAATGCATATGGACACCGGTACAGCGATTATAATTACGAACGTGACACCAGAACCAACACGGGCCGAAGTCGAAGCCAAAAAGTGAATAGGCGTGACCGGTACGAAGAGGATCACAACCAGCCTGAACCCCGGCCGTCAACGAGCGGAAGTCCGCTAACAAATCAACACGATGATAGTAACAATCAGTCCGAGATGACGTTAAACTAGGAGCGGCAGTGAAAAAGCTACTTATACCCTCACTGAACCATTCTATTGGGTTAAATCGCAAGTTATACAAACTAACGGCGAACGCACAATTACAATAGTGCGAAATAATTATCTGAAAAATATTGTAGAGGAATTGCTCGAAGAAGGTAACAACCAATCTGATAATAAACATAACGAAATTGCTTATATTTCAACGCAAGTCAACGGAGTACCAGCACAAATTATGATAGACACTGGATCCAATATTTCGTTAATCGACAGTATCGAGCTTCAAAAAATCCAAGAAGCGAGTAAGACAATTATACTTACGCTACCCATCAGCAACATTGTCCTTGTAGGAGCGACAGGACGGCAAAATAGAACCGTCCGAAAACAAGTGCAACTCAAACTGACAAGCAACGGACAAACCGTAACAATGACGTTTTTAGTAGCCAGTGGATTGCCATTCAGGATTCTAATTGGTTGCGACATGCTGCGCCAGTACTCAGCAATAATTGACCTGAGCAAATACAAACTTATTTTGAAGAAAGGTGACATACAGTGGATAACCGAACTGACCAATAGTGATGAAATACAACCAAATAAAACCATGTACCATATCCAAAAATACAGAATTACTGGAGAGCATATACTGAATAATGGAATTTATGACGAGACCGACAATGAAAAACTATGGCAAGAAAAAATCGAAGAAATCCGAACTTTCCAGAGAGAGAAAACGAGCGCACAATTGACAGTTCAACAAGCTGAACAACTGATAGAAGTGTATAACCGCTACAAGCACGTATTTTCAGATACACCTGGAAAGGTCAGAGATTATCAGTGCGAGATTCAATTCCGAGAGCCTGTCAACTTGATAAAAACATCTTACCCGTTAACAAATTTCGATGGAGGAAGCAGTGAGAAGAGAAATTACTTCTCTAATTCAATTTCCAAATGGCGAAGAATATCAGTTCAATGACGTGCAATTTCATAATAAAATACTAGAAAAGACTGACAAAATCAGAGAAAAATATAAGCAAATGCAATCGAAACCCATACAATATCAGATTGGAGAGCAAATATTACTTGAAAACAGAGGATTACCAAGCACCATGGAAGGGATAGCCAAGAAGCTATTGTTACTGTACACAGGACCCTACATAGTAAACAAAGACAACCGAAATAATACATATGAGATCGTAGACCCAAAGACATAAAGAATAAAGGGGACATTTAACCAAACCTCTATGAAAAAATATTATTAAAAACGAGAAAAAACCATCCTGAAACCAATTAATAAATAACTAGTGTTAAACAGTAAGAAAAATAAGCAAAACAAATAATAAAAAGATCATGTATACCATACCCACTAATAATATCGAATCACTAAGAGTTAGAGAGTGTGAATAAAAGAAAAAGAATATAATTTGAAATAATGTATTGTATAAACTAAATAATAATAATGTGGAGAATCCTACAAATGATATTTATTTTATAGTCGCACTAAGACTACTTGTATAATTTTATAATGATTGACTGTAGATAAGTCCAGCAATCAAATGTGTATTTTACGGCGGAGCAATGGAGTCAAAAGTACCCCTCCGATCCGATTCAACATAATGATAGGGAAAATGTTAGGGAATTAGATATCAAAGGGATAAGAACATTAAACTAAAATACGATACAAAGATCAAGAAGAATACTGACACTCAAAAATAATAAGAGTCTATTGCTCAAAAATAACCAGTGATTAAGAAAATAAAATGAAATAATGATTGATAATTCCAATCAAAAAAAAGAACGATATTTGTTGAAATAATCAATTTTAGTGGCAGGGCAATATGTAATGGTACATATCTTCACCTAACAAAAATGAAGAAAACATGACAAGATAAATTGTTTAATCATTAACACTAAAATAAAAAGGGATGAATCAGAGATTAAAGGAATGGGTAACTCAAAATAATAACACGATCAGACATATCCAGGTAGTCAGAACAGTAACCTCTAATAATAAAGAAGTAACATACAAACAAACCAAAATGTTAAATACAGTAATACATGGCGATTTAACCTGAATAGCCCAATAGATGGTAAGTGAGAGAGTAGAACCAGCCCCATAAACCGAGAATAACATAAATAATGACAACTGTAAATGGACTAGAACTAGCCACCACACTACCACAAGAGTGTAGTAATAATAAGAATAATAATGAACAAAGAATTAGCATGGAAGTATGAAGGTATAATTAGCCACAACACCAAGGAAGTGACATGTAAACGATGGCAAAATAAAGTGAGCCCAGAAAGAATACAAAACTAATGTTAAACCAATGAAAAAGACTAACTAATGAAAATTGTATATGATAATAATAAATGTAAAGGCAGACAAGTTAAAAATATTAATTGTTAAGGACTTGAGATATAGAAGGGTACACTAACCCAAACAAATAGAGTAAACTAGGACAAATCACATTAGCACGACACAAACATATCATGTATAGTCAAACCACAAAGAGTGAGAGATTATAAATTGTAAGGAGGATGAACATTTTAAAATAAATGTAAGAAAGAGAGTTTTGAATAAGCAATACACTAATCTTTACCCACCAGTAACCCTAAAACAAGATTGAGTGCAAAGTGTTAGTGTTAATACCCCGAAGTGAGAATAAACCCCATTAAAAAGTGATAAACACGGATAAAACCGTAATCAAAGTTTATAAGTGCATAAACTAGGTTATAAGTTATAAATGAGTGAGATCTGATAATGGTCAAACGCAGGAAGGACTGTGATAGTTGAGAGGCCAATGTGAGTGGACACCCAAAATGTAACTAAATGAACTAATAGTGTTAAAATTAAGTGAGCTTTAGTGATAACTGATTATCATGGTTTTAAATGTGTGTCAATTAATGTAACAAGTGACTATTAAGATTATTAGGAAAGTAAGAAAGATAGACTATCAGTGTGTCAATTCACCATATAGAAAATGTCAGTAATATTAAGGGATAAAAACAATGAATAATCATGATAAGAGTTAATAAGACATAGTGAAATGGTATTAGGTACCATTAGTTAATAAAACAGTGTCAGATAAGCTTAGTAATAAGGATTTTCTATAATAATCAAAATAATTAATTAAGGTTTATATGTTTGTTTTCTTTTAATGATACTATAAAATAATTATTACCCACTGAAGAGTATGAGTGGATAATAAAAAGTAAATAATTATGTTTTAATGAGTAAGATTTATGTTTCAAAAGAATTATGTTTTAATGAATAAAAATTATATCTATGGGAATTGTTAAAACCATAAGATGATACGTTATATGATGCAAAAAACAAGAAACAAAATAAATACAGTCAGATACAATGACACTAAAAGGCAGTTATGACAGTATACAAATTAACATATGAAACCAATAAAATCACACACAATTACTAGAACAGACATAAACATTGAGCAAATAAACAGAATCATGTATTAAAACAATCAGGACCCATACAAGGGGAGAATAAAATGTAATCTCAGTAATTAAAGAAAATAGTCAATTGCTATCTAAGCCTAGGCAGATTCCCAACAGTCAAACTACAAAAGACTTCAAATTTTAGAATTAAACACTGACATTAGTAAGACTAAGCCACATAAACTATGAAATACAATTAGACTATCATGTTAAGGCAGAAATATTATGATAATAATGTAAATTAAGAAAACAGTATAATTAAATAAAATCCACAAAACTGTCAAAATGTTGATACCTAAGTAAATACTGTAGTATTGGATGTCAAATTAATCCTTGAGCCAAAATATGAACAGTGGTAATAATATTTACTACTAAAAAGGGAGTACTGAAGATTAATTACATTTAGAAGATCTGTGACCATTTTAAATAAAAATCCAAATATCTTAACAATGATCTCAAGCCAATTTCAGCCAATCAAAAATTGTGAGTTACCATGACAACAACCGTGTATTGACTAATTACTTCCATATTCCTTAAGGAATGGAAGTATGGTGATGGCAAAAAAAATCGTGTTCGAGATTATTGCAGGTTCTGATTCTACTACACTCAAAACATGAAAAAAGTCGTTTTCCGAAAAGTGTCTGTGTGTGTGTCTGTGTGTCTGTCTGTGTGTAGATTTTTTTTCTATGGCAAACGATAACTGCCGCAAATTCAAACAGAATCAAATAATTTTTTGCATACAGCCCTGATTTGTAGAGTACTCATGACCTATTGTTTTTGGTGAAGATCGGTTGAGGGAAAGGGGTAGTTTACCGGCAACGGTTTTTTTTTATCAAGGGAAATTTTTTTTTTGGCAAACGATAACAGCCGCAAATTCAAACAGAATCAAATAATGTTCCGCATACAGCCCTGAGTTGTTGAGTTCTCAAGATCTATTGTTTTTGGTGAAGATCGGTTAAGGGAAAGGGGTAGTTTACCTACAACATTTTTTTAACAAGGGTATTTTCTATGGCATACGATAACAGCCGCAAATTCAAACAGAATCAAATAATTTTCTGCATACAGCCCTGATTTGTAGAGTACTCAAGACCTATTGTTTTTGGTGAAGATCGGGTGAGGGGAAGGGGTAGTTTACCTGCAACGTTTTTTATCAAGCGTATTTTCTATGGCAAACGATAACAGCCGCAAATTCAAACAGAATCAAATAATTTTTTGCATACGTCAGTGAATTGTGGAGGACTCAAGGCCTTTAGATTTTGGTGAAGATCGGTTAAGGGGAAGGGGTAGTTTACCTGCAACCTTTTACGTTTTAACAAGAGTAAAGTACTTGAAAATTTATTTAAACTTTTTGAAACAATGGTAATTGTTGAAAATAAAATAATTTTGTTGCCAGGTAACAAAAATAAAGTCATTTTGATTATAAAATATAAATATTTACAACAAGAAAAGAATTTTCAGTTTTCAAAATTTAAATATATTTTTATAAAACAATGGGTTCTTCATTGACGTGAGGACCATGTCACTCACTCCATCTCAAGCCTCTCCCATTTTGCAGAAAAAGAGGACCCTGTCAAGGCTGATACTTTGACGACAGTGACAGGGCTTTCCACCAAATTCAGCAGAGTGACAGGTAGGCACAACTCTGATTGGCTCCTCAGATTTCCCCAGCGTTAGTAGGTTCTATGAAAATATTTTATTTCAAAAATGATTTTAAATATAAATCTTAGATATGTTTTATAAATCTCATGTTTTATGTTTTAACATGGGTAATTTTTTATATGACGAACCATAACTGCCGTAAATTCAAACAGAATCAAATAATTTTTTACATATGTGCCTGAGCTATAGAGAACTCAATGTCTGTTGATTTTGGTGAAGATCGGTTACGGGGAAAGGGCAGTTTACCTGAAACATTTTTTGTTGTAACATGAGTAAAGTACTTAATTTTGATAAAGTATCCTGATAAGATCTTAATAATCCACTGTAGAAACGTAGATGAAATATCTATAAATGAAGAGGCTAGTTGAACGGGCTGGGGGTAATTTTCTATAAATCAAAATTATAGTTGAAGGGGGAGGGGATAATTTTTTTTTATATGTGTACTACGTTATTGGCAACAAGGAAGTATTTTTTTGTTAAAATTCCTTCCCTGGCTGTTTGGCTGAAAATGATTTTAAATATAAATCTTAGAATATGGAAGTCATGTATGGTTCTCCATACCGATATTTTTCAGTTAGGAACAATAATAACTGTAGTGACGCTAAACTGGAGAGAAGCCACGCCGTAAAGGGCACAAATTTTTAACTCTAAAACAGTATAAGTGCCCATAAGTCGATGAAGAAGGACCAGAATAACTGACGAGAGGACATTCCAACCAAACTATACCAAGGACCAGCGCGGAATTAATCTAGATGACCAAAAAATGTATGGAATCCGACCAGAAGAAGACGCCAACCATTCCCGAAGCCCAAGACTGAAGAAGGAAGAACCGACATCAACCCATTACACCACTTGGACGACTGACAATACATCTTTTACCTACTAACGTTGAGTATTGCTGAATTTATTGATTTATAAAAAAGGCAAATTCTCTTTCACAAAATTATAACTAAATGATAAAACTCTCACTATCACTGAAGGTATTTTCAAGGATTGATAAAATAAAAAAGTAACTTTGTAAACACTGAATGACCAAATGATAACCTATGTATACACCAACGACACTGTCACAATTCAACACCACAATATTTAATTTATAGTAAACCTTGTTTAATTTTAATGATCACGTACTTTAAATGATATGTTCTAATTTTGTTATCTTGTTAGATAAACCTCTGTTTCGTACTTAAAAGAACCCTACAGGCAGATTTATTTTGTAAAATAATAACCACACTGTCTTGCAGCTAATATAAACATTGTACTGCCAACCCAGCGATCCGCTGATTGAGCGAATATTGCCGAGGCTAAAATCATTGTATAAATTATTAATTTTACGAAGCGTTAACAAAAAATAACCAGTCAAAAGCCTAATAAAAGAGTGTGTACCGATAACAACTGTCCATTATTTACTTGTAAAGAGAATATTATGCATGTTTTGTTTACTAGCAGTGGGTCAACATAACCAACGTTATCTCAAGTTGGCAACACTTTTCCCCCACTCAGATGAGAATCAGTAACAAGCCAGACGGCGAGCGATTCGAATTTACAATAGTGCAGTATCAAGCTATACAACTAAAAACTTTTAATTGTTTTCACAAAAAACAATTTGACGCCTATCCGGAATTACGAAAGAGTGAGAGGGGACAGGTAAGGCACACAGGCTACCAGACGCTTCCGAACGACACCATTTACGTTCGCAAAACACATTACTAAAACTTCCAATTCTAAAACTAATAATATTGCAAATACACAAACTAATAATTCTACAAAGTGGCGCACCAACTAGTGAGGCTAGAGTTACGACAGAATATCTAGCGGCAGGTACGACAGAAGGTAAACAAGATGAAGAGGGCATCATCATTAAGGCGGACGAAGGAGGCCGAAAAAGAAATCAGAGCAGAAGAGAAGGAAGTGACTTCGGCGAAGACGCCGAACAAATGTTACCTCCCGCGGAACCAGTCAAACCCGTACAGCCAGAGGATCAACCGGAGAAACCCGCACGACCAGAGGACGGAAGTTTACTGGAAATAATGAGGGCAATAACATCATTAAAGGAAGATTTCAAGGGAGAATTGAAAGAGTTCAAGGGAGAATTGAACAAAAATAAGGAGGAATTAAAAGAGGAAATTAATGAGAAATTTAACAGGAACAGCCAGCAAATGAACGAAAACCGTAAGACCATGGAAGAAAAAATAGATAAGAACAGCCAGCAAATGGCCGAAAATAATAAGGAAATGGCAGTGAACATGGAGAACTTACAGGAAGAGTTGAAACTGGACAACCAGAAAAACTTGGAGGAGTTGAAGGAAGAGTTGAGCAAAACTATAGAAAATAATAATGAGCGGATTAATAAGAAGATCGAGAAGGAGATGTCCGAGATACACGGGAAATGGGAAGATACGAACCGTGAAATACAACAAACGAAGGAAGACTTCAGAGAACGGATGACCAACCTGGAAGAAGACAGCCAGATCCGAATAGAGTCGATAAAAACGGCAACCGACCAAAATATAAAACAGGTACGGACAGATTTTGGAGAGAAGTGCCGGGAGATCGACACGGCTGTAAGCGAGGTTCGCGGACAAGGCCAGCAAAACAAAAATAAAATTGAGGAAATCCAGCAACGGGAGATTGCTAAAATCAGGGAGGAGTTAGAAATAATTAATAAGAGACCGCCAATAATGACGCAGTACCAACACATGGACAACCGGGAAGTGATCAACTTTAAACAATATAGGCGAAACCCAATGGAGTTTTTAGAAAGAGTAGATGAGCAGCTGGCCAAAACTCGGGAGAACAGGTGGACCATTATCCGAGGCTACTTAGACGAGTATTTTCGAGATATCAACGATAATTGGTGGACGGCCACGAGACACGACCTCACGAATTATGAACAATTCAAAGATGTATTCAAAAGGAAATACTGGTCGGAGGCAACACAGAACATCGTGCGGGACAGTATATGTTTCGGCAGATACGACGCCACCAGAGGGACAACTTTTACTGCATATTTCTTCGGTAAAGTCTGCCTAGCAAGGAACCTGGAACCGAAGATCCCAGAAGAAAGTTTGGTGACGAAACTTGCTTTTCATTACGAGGAAGGTGTCTCTAGAGCGCGACTAGGTAGCCAAATCAAAACTATACAATCCATGGCAGCCCTTCTGGAAGATTACGAGAGAGAACGTTATTATCGTAGGAGCCGACAGTGGGACGACAGGGGTGAAAACAAAAATTTTAACAACGGTTACCAGAATAATAACAACAATTACCGGTACAATTATAATAACCGTAACCAGGTGAATAACACACCTAACGAGCCGCAGAATAGACATAACAATAATCCGGCTAGCCAACAAAATAACAGTTATAACAATAATAATAGACCAAACAACACAAATAACGCCAATTACAACCAGCCAAATAATACGCATCAACCATATAGGCCAAATAACGCCAATTACAACTGGCCAAATTACAATAACAACCCGAGTGACAATAGAAATCTCAATAATAACGATCGTAACTATCGTCAAGTGCATTACGTGAGGGCCAAAAGTGACGGAAGAAATAGGTCGTACTATCAGGGACGACGAAGTGCCAACCGGAATGCATATGGACACCGGTACAGCGATCATAATTACGAACGTGACACCAGAACCAACACGGGCCGAAGTCGAAGCCAAAAAGTGAATAGGCGTGACCGGTACGAAGAGGATCACAACCAGCCTGAACCCCGGCCGTCAACGAGCGGAAGTCCGCTAACAAATCAACACGATGATAGTAACAATCAGTCCGAGATGACGTTAAACTAGGAGCGGCAGTGAAAAAGCTACTTATACCCTCACTGAACCATTCTATTGGGTTAAATCGCAAGTTATACAAACTAACGGCGAACGCACAATTACAATAGTGCAAAATAATTATCTGAAAAATATTGTAGAGGAATTGCTCGAAGAAGGTAACAACCAATCTGATAATAAACATAACGAAATTGCTTATATTTCAACGCAAGTCAACGGAGTACCAGCACAAATTATGATAGACACTGGATCCAATATTTCGTTAATCGACAGTATCGAGCTTCAAAAAATCCAAGAAGCGAGTAAGACAATTATACTTACGCTACCCATCAGCAACATTGTCCTTGTAGGAGCGACAGGACGGCAAAATAGAACCGTCCGAAAACAAGTGCAACTCAAACTGACAAGCAACGGACAAACCGTAACAATGACGTTTTTAGTAGCCAGTGGATTGCCATTCAGGATTCTAATTGGTTGCGACATGCTGCGCCAGTACTCAGCAATAATTGACCTGAGCAAATACAAACTTATTTTGAAGAAAGGTGACATACAGTGGATAACCGAACTGACCAACAGTGATGAAATACAACCAAATAAAACCATGTACCATATCCAAAAATACAGAATTACTGGAGAGCATATACTGAATAATGGAATTTATGACGAGACCGACAATGAAAAACTATGGCAAGAAAAAATCGAAGAAATCCGAACTTTCCAGAGAGAGAAAACGAGCGCACAATTGACAGTTCAACAAGCTGAACAACTGATAGAAGTGTATAACCGCTACAAGCACGTATTTTCAGATACACCTGGAAAGGTCAGAGATTATCAGTGCGAGATTCAATTCCGAGAGCCTGTCAACTTGATAAAAACATCTTACCCGTTCACAAATTTCGATGGAGGAAGCAGTGAGAAGAGAAATTACTTCTCTAAATCAATTTCCAAATGGCGAAGAATATCAGTTCAATGACGTGCAATTTCATAATAAAATACTAGAAAAGATTGACAAAATCAGAGAAAAATATAAGCAAATGCAATCGAAACCCATACAATATCAGATTGGAGAGCAAATATTACTTGAAAACAGAGGATTACCAAGCACCATGGAAGGGATAGCCAAGAAGCTATTGTTACTGTACACAGGACCCTACATAGTAAACAAAGACAACCGAAATAATACATATGAGATCGTAGACCCAAAGACATAAAGAATAAAGGGGACATTTAACCAAACCTCTATGAAAAAATATTATTAAAAACGAGAAAAAACCATCCTGAAACCAATTAATAAATAACTAGTGTTAAACAGTAAGAAAAATAAGCAAAACAAATAATAAAAAGATCATGTATACCATACCCACTAATAATATCGAATCACTAAGAGCTAGAGAGTGTGAATAAAAGAAAAAGAATATAATTTGAAATAATGTATTGTATAAACTAAATAATAATAATGTGGAGAATCCTACAAATGATATTTATTTTATAGTCGCACTAAGACTACTTGTATAATTTTATAATGATTGACTGTAGATAAGTCCAGCAATCAAATGTGTATTTTACGGCGGAGCAATGGAGTCAAAAGTACCCCTCCGATCCGATTCAACATAATGATAGGGAAAATGTTAGGGAATTAGATATCAAAGGGATAAGAACATTAAACTAAAATACGATACAAAGATCAAGAAGAATACTGACACTCAAAAATAATAAGAGTCTATTGCTCAAAAATAACCAGTGATTAAGAAAATAAAATGAAATAATGATTGATAATTCCAATCAAAAAAAAGAACGATATTTGTTGAAATAATCAATTTTAGTGGCAGGGCAATATGTAATGGTACATATCTTCACCTAACAAAAATGAAGAAAACATGACAAGATAAATTGTTTAATCATTAACACTAAAATAAAAAGGGATGAATCAGAGATTAAAGGAATGGGTAACTCAAAATAATAACACGATCAGACATATCCAGGTAGTCAGAACAGTAACCTCTAATAATAAAGAAGTAACATACAAACAAACCAAAATGTTAAATACAGTAATACATGGCGATTTAACCTGAATAGCCCAATAGATGGTAAGTGAGAGAGTAGAACCAGCCCCATAAACCGAGAATAACATAAATAATGACAACTGTAAATGAACTAGAACTAGCCACCACACTACCACAAGAGTGTAGTAATAATAAGAATAATAATGAACAAAGAATTAGCATGGAAGTATGAAGGTATAATTAGCCACAACACCAAGGAAGTGACATGTAAACGATGGCAAAATAAAGTGAGCCCAGAAAGAATACAAAACTAATGTTAAACCAATGAAAAAGACTAACTAATGAAAATTGTATATGATAATAATAAATGTAAAGACAGACAAGTTAAAAATATTAATTGTTAAGGACTTGAGATATAGAAGGGTACACTAACCCAAACAAATAGAGTAAACTCGGACAAATCACATTAGCACGACACAAACATATCATGTATAGTCAAACCACACAGAGTGAGAGATTATAAATTGTAAGGAGGATGAACATTTTAAAATAGTTGTCTTGATTATTCATCTCTTCTTTCACAGCACTAACACTTAACTAAAAATGAACTTTTTTCATGTGAAAAACTTACTATTTTATTGGACGCGTTTCGGCTTAGTATCCGCCTTCTTCAGCCATAGACTAACTAAAATACCCTTAAATAAACAAGATTACACCGACGAACTCAACACAATAAAATACATAGCAATAAAAAACGGTTATAACCCCAATTTAATAAACATACTACACAAACGCATCAAAAATAAAAACAACAAAACACTAAATACCATCAACACACAACACAATAAGTACATCACACTCACATACCACAACTCATACACACACAAAATCGCCAATACATTCAGAAAACACAAATACAAAATAACATTCAGAACAACCAATACCATCAAGAAACACATCAGTAATACAAACACAGACATAGACAAATATAACAAAACAGGTGTTTACAAATTAAATTGTAATGACTGCAATAGTTTCTACATAGGCCAGACGGGAAGATCTTTTTCATCCCGTTATTCTGAACACTTAAAAGCTTTAACCAACAACAATATACACTCTGCATTTGCCACACACATACACACAGAAAACCACAGTTACACCAACATAGACACTAATCTTGAAATTTTACATTACATACCCAAAGGTCAAAAACTCAACACAACTGAACAATACGAAATATATAAACACCACACAACATACTCAACGATCAATTACAATATAAATCACATACACTTTTTGACACAATTATACAGAAAACAAACAGTAAGTTGAATCCCCGCGCCAATCCCCTTCCTCCACACACCACCCCCACATCACCTTCCACACAACCGTTACAAAATGCTGGCAGTCTGTTACCAAAGCTGAAGAAGGCGGATACTAAGCCAAAACGCGTCCAATAAAATAGTAAGTTTTTCACATGAAAAAAGTTCATTTTTAGTTAAATTTTAAAATAAATGTAAGAAAGAGAGTTTTGAATAAGCAATACACTAATCTTTACCCACCAGTAACCCTAAAACAAGATCGAGTGCAAAGTGTTAGTGTTAATACCCCGAAGTGAGAATAAACCCCATTAAAAAGTGATAAACACGGATAAAACCGTAATCAAAGTTTATAAGTGCATAAACTAGGTTATAAGTTATAAATGAGTGAGATCTGATAATGGTCAAACGCAGGAAGGACTGTGATAGTTGAGAGGCCAATGTGAGTGGACACCCAAAATGTAACTAAATGAACTAATAGTGTTAAAATTAAGTTAGCTTTAGTGATAACTGATTATCGTGGTTTTAAATGTGTGTCAATTAATGTAACAAGTGACTATTAAGATTATTAGGAAAGTAAGAAAGATAGACTATCAGTGTGTCAATTCACCATATAGAAAATGTCAGTAATATTAAGGGATAAAAACAATGAATAATCATGATAAGAGTTAATAAGACATAGTGAAATGGTATTAGGTACCATTAGTTAATAAAACAGTGTCAGATAAGCTTAGTAATAAGGATTTTCTATAATAATCAAAATAATTAATTAAGGTTTATATGTTTGTTTTCTTTTAATGATACTATAAAATAATTATTACCCACTGAAGAGTATGAGTGGATAATAAAAAGTAAATAATTATGTTTTAATGAGTAAGATTTATGTTTCAAAAGAATTATGTTTTAATGAATAAAAATTATATCTATGGGAATTGTTAAAACCATAAGATGATACGTTATATGATGCAAAAAACAAGAAACAAAATAAATACAGTCAGATACAATGACACTAAAAGGCAGTTATGACAGTATACAAATTAACATATGAAACCAATAAAATCACACACAATTACTAGAACAGACATAAACATTGAGCAAATAAACAGAATCATGTATTAAAACAATCAGGACCCATACAAGGGGAGAATAAAATGTAATCTCAGTAATTAAAGAAAATAGTCAATTGCTATCTAAGCCTAGGCAGATTCCCAACAGTCAAACTACAAAAGACTTCAAATTTTAGAATTAAACACTGACATTAGTAAGACTAAGCCACATAAACTATGAAATACAATTAGACTATCATGTTAAGGCAGAAATATTATGATAATAATGTAAATTAAGAAAACAGTATAATTAAATAAAATCCACAAAATTGTCAAAATGTTGATACCTAAGTAAATACTGTAGTATTGGATGTCAAATTAATCCTTGAGCCAAAATATGAACAGTGGTAATAATATTTACTACTAAAAAGGGAGTACTGAAGATTAATTACATTTAGAAGATCTGTGACCATTTTAAATAAAAATCCAAATATCTTAACAATGATCTCAAGCCAATTTCAGCCAATCAAAAATTGTGAGTTACCATGACAACAACCGTGTATTGACTAATTACTTCCATATTCCTTAAGGAATGGAAGTATGGTGATGGCAAAAAAAATCGTGTTCGAGATTATTGAAGGTTCTGATTCTACTACACTCAAAACATGAAAAAAGTCGTTTTCCGAAAAGTGTCTGTGTGTGTGTCTGTGTGTCTGTCTGTGTGTAGATTTTTTTTCTATGGCAAACGATAACTGCCGCAAATTCAAACAGAATCAAATAATTTTTTGCATACAGCCCTGATTTGTAGAGTACTCATGACCTATTGTTTTTGGTGAAGATCGGTTGAGGGAAAGGGGTAGTTTACCGGCAACGGTTTTTTTTTATCAAGGGAAATTTTTTTTTTTGGCAAACGATAACAGCCGCAAATTCAAACAGAATCTAATAATGTTCCGCATACAGCCCTGAGTTGTTGAGTTCTCAAGATCTATTGTTTTTGGTGAAGATCGGTTAAGGGAAAGGGGTAGTTTACCTGTAACGTTTTATGTTTTAACAAGGGTATTTCCTATGGGAAACGATAACAGCCGCAAATTCAAACAGAATCAAAAGATTATTTGCATACAGCCCTAAATTGTAGAGTTCTCAAGACCTATTGTTTTTGGTGAAGATCGGTTAAGGGAAAGGTGTAGTTTACCTACAACGTTATTTTAACAAGGGTATTTTCTATGGCATACGATAACAGCCGCAAATTCAAACAGAATCAAATAATTTTCTGCATACAGCCCTGATTTGTAGAGTACTCAAGACCTATTGTTTTTGGTGAAGATCGGTTGAGGGGAAGGGGTAGTTTACGTGCAACGTTTTTTATCAAGCGTATTTTCTATGGCAAACGATAACAGCCGCAAATTCAAACAGAATCAAATAATTTTTTGCATACGTCAGTGAATTGTAGAGGACTCAAGGCCTTTAGATTTTGGTGAAGATCGGTTAAGGGGAAGGGGTAGTTTACCTGCAACCTTTTACGTTTTAACAAGAGTAAAGTACTTGAAAATTTATTTAAACTTTTTGAAACAATGGTAATTGTTGAAAATAAAATAATTTTGTTGCCAGGTAACAAAAATAAAGTCATTTTGATTATAAAATATAAATATTTACAACAAGAAAAGAATTTTCAGTTTTCAAAATTTAAATATATTTTTATAAAACAATGGGTTCTTCATTGAGGTGAGGACCATGTCACTCACTCCATCTCAAGCCTCTCCCATTTTGCAGAAAAAGAGGACCCTGTCAAGGCTGATACTTTGACGACAGTGACAGGGCTTTCCACCAAATTCAGCAGAGTGACAGGTAGGCACAACTCTGATTGGCTCCTCAGATTTCCCCAGCGTTAGTAGGTTCTATGAAAATATTTTATTTCAAAAATGATTTTAAATATAAATCTTAGATATGTTTTATAAATCTCATGTTTTATGTTTTAACATGGGTAATTTTTTATATGACGAACCATAACTGCCGTAAATTCAAACAGAATCAAATAATTTTTTACATATGTGCCTGAGCTATAGAGAACTCAATGTCTGTTGATTTTGGTGAAGATCGGTTACGGGGAAAGGGCAGTTTACCTGAAACATTTTTTGTTGTAACATGAGTAAAGTACTTAATTTTGATAAAGTATCCTGATAAGATCTTAATAATCCACTGTAGAAACGTAGATGAAATATCTATAAATGAAGAGGCTAGTTGAACGGTCTGGGGGTAATTTTCTATAAATCAAAATTATAGTTGAAGGGGGAGGGGATAATTTTTTTTTATATGTGTACTACGTTATTGGCAACAAGGAAGTATTTTTTTGTTAAAATTTCTTCCCTGGCTGTTTGGCTGAAAATGATTTTAAATATAAATCTTAGAATATGGAAATCATGTATGGTTCTCCATACCGATATTTTTCAGTTAGGAACAATAATAACTGTAGTGACGCTAAACTGGAGAGAAGCCACGCCGTAAAGGGCACAAATTTTTAACTCTAAAACAGTATAAGTGCCCATAAGTCGATGAAGAAGGACCAGAATAACTGACGAGAGGACATTCCAACCAAACTATACCAAGGACCAGCGCGGAATTAATCTAGATGACCAAAAAATATATGGAATCCGACCAGAAGAAGACGCCAACCATTCCCGAAGCCCAAGACTGAAGAAGGAAGAACCGACATCAACCCATTACACCACTTGGACGACTGAAAATACATCTTTTACCTACTAACGTTGAGTATTGCTGAATTTATTGATTTATAAAAAAGGCAAATTCTCTTTCACAAAATTATAACTAAATGATAAAACTCTCACTATCACTGAAGGTATTTTCAAGGATTGATAAAATAAAAAAGTAACTTTGTAAACACTGAATGACCAAATGATAACCTATGTATACACCAACGACACTGTCACAATTCAACACCACAATATTTAATTTATAGTAAACCTTGTTTAATTTTAATGATCACGTACTTTAAATGATATGTTCTAATTTTGTTATCTTGTTAGATAAACCTCTGTTTCGTACTTAAAAGAACCCTACAGGCAGATTTATTTTGTAAAATAATAACCACACTGTCTTGCAGCTAATATAAACATTGTACTGCCAACCCAGCGATCCGCTGATTGAGCGAATATTGCCGAGGCTAAAATCATTGTATAAATTATTAATTTTACGAAGCGTTAACAAAAAATAACCAGTCAAAAGCCTAATAAAAGAGTGTGTACCGATAACAACTGTCCATTATTTACTTGTAAAGAGAATATTATGCATGTTTTGTTTACTAGCAGTGGGTCAACATAACCAACGTTATCTCAAGTTGGCAACACTTTTCCCCCACTCAGATGAGAATCAGTAACAAGCCAGACGGCGAGCGATTCGAATTTACAATAGTGCAGTATCAAGCTATACAAATAAAAACTTTTAATTGTTTTCACGAAAAACAATTTGACGCCTATCCGGAATTACGAAAGAGTGAGAGGGGACAGGTAAGGCACACAGGCTACCAGACGCTTCCGAACGACACCATTTACGTTTGCAAAACACATTACTAAAACTTCCAATTCTAAAACTAATAATATTGCAAATACACAAACTAATAATTCTACAAAGTGGCGCACCAACTAGTGAGGCTAGAGTTACGACAGAATATCTAGCGGCAGGTACGACAGAAGGTAAACAAGATGAAGAGGGCATCATCATTAAGGCGGACGAAGGAGGCCGAAAAAGAAATCAGAGCAGAAGAGAAGGAAGTGACTTCGGTCGAAGACGCCGAACAAATGTTACCTCCCGCGGAACCAGTCAAACCCGTACAGCCAGAGGATCAACCGGAGAAACCCGCACGACCAGAGGACGGAAGTTTACTGGAAATAATGAGGGCAATAACATCATTAAAGGAAGATTTCAAGGGAGAATTGAAAGAGTTCAAGGGAGAATTGAACAAAAATAAGGAGGAATTAAAAGAGGAAATTAATGAGAAATTTAACAGGAACAGCCAGCAAATGAACGAAAACCGTAAGACCATGGAAGAAAAAATAGATAAGAACAGCCAGCAAATGGCCGAAAATAATAAGGAAATGGCAGTGAACATGGAGAACTTACAGGAAGAGTTGAAACTGGACAACCAGAAAAACTTGGAGGAGTTGAAGGAAGAGTTGAGCAAAACTATAGAAAATAATAATGAGCGGATTAATAAGAAGATCGAGAAGGAGATGTCCGAGATACACGGGAAATGGGAAGATACGAACCGTGAAATACAACAAACGAAGGAAGACTTCAGAGAACGGATGACCAACCTGGAAGAAGACAGCCAGATCCGAATAGAGTCGATAAAAACGGCAACCGACCAAAATATAAAACAGGTACGGACAGATTTTGGAGAGAAGTGCCGGGAGATCGACACGGCTGTAAGCGAGGTTCGCGGACAAGGCCAGCAAAACAAAAATAAAATTGAGGAAATCCAGCAACGGGAGATTGCTAAAATCAGGGAGGAGTTAGAAATAATTAATAAGAGACCGCCAATAATGACGCAGTACCAACACATGGACAACCGGGAAGTGATCAACTTTAAACAATATAGGCGAAACCCAATGGAGTTTTTAGAAAGAGTAGATGAGCAGCTGGCCAAAACTCGGGAGAACAGGTGGACCATTATCCGAGGCTACTTAGACGAGTATTTTCGAGATATCAACGATAATTGGTGGACGGCCACGAGACACGACCTCACGAATTATGAACAATTCAAAGATGTATTCAAAAGGAAATACTGGTCGGAGGCAACACAGAACATCGTGCGGGACAGTATATGTTTCGGCAGATACGACGCCACCAGAGGGACAACTTTTACTGCATATTTCTTCGGTAAAGTCTGCCTAGCAAGGAACCTGGAACCGAAGATCCCAGAAGAAAGTTTGGTGACGAAACTTGCTTTTCATTACGAGGAAGGTGTCTCTAGAGCGCGACTAGGTAGCCAAATCAAAACTATACAATCCATGGCAGCCCTTCTGGAAGATTACGAGAGAGAACGTTATTATCGTAGGAGCCGACAGTGGGACGACAGGGGTGAAAACAAAAATTTTAACAACGGTTACCAGAATAATAACAACAATTACCGGTACAATTATAATAACCGTAACCTGGTGAATAACACACCTAACGATCCGCAGAATAGACATAACAATAATCCGGCTAGCCAACAAAATAACAGTTATAACAATAATAATAGACCAAACAACACAAATAACGCCAATTACAACCAGCCAAATAATACGCATCAACCATATAGGCCAAATAACGCCAATTACAACTGGCCAAATTACAATAACAACCCGAGTGACAATAGAAATCTCAATAATAACGATCGTAACTATCGTCAAGTGCATTACGTGAGGGCCAAAAGTGACGGAAGAAATAGGTCGTACTATCAGGGACGACGAAGTGCCGACCGGAATGCATATGGACACCGGTACAGCGATCATAATTACGAACGTGACACCAGAACCAACACGGGCCGAAGTCGAAGCCAAAAAGTGAATAGGCGTGACCGGTACGAAGAGGATCACAACCAGCCTGAACCCCGGCCGTCAACGAGCGGAAGTCCGCTAACAAATCAACACGATGATAGTAACAATCAGTCCGAGATGACGTTAAACTAGGAGCGGCAGTGAAAAAGCTACTTATACCCTCACTGAACCATTCTATTGGGTTAAATCGCAAGTTATACAAACTAACGGCGAACGCACAATTACAATAGTGCGAAATAATTATCTGAAAAATATTGTAGAGGAATTGCTCGAAGAAGGTAACAACCAATCTGATAATAAACATAACGAAATTGCTTATATTTCAACGCAAGTCAACGGAGTACCAGCACAAATTATGATAGACACTGGATCCAATATTTCGTTAATCGACAGTATCGAGCTTCAAAAAATCCAAGAAGCGAGTAAGACAATTATACTTACGCTACCCATCAGCAACATTGTCCTTGTAGGAGCGACAGGACGGCAAAATAGAACCGTCCGAAAACAAGTGCAACTCAAACTGACAAGCAACGGACAAACCGTAACAATGACGTTTTTAGTAGCCAGTGGATTGCCATTCAGGATTCTAATTGGTTGCGACATGCTGCGCCAGTACTCAGCAATAATTGACCTGAGCAAATACAAACTTATTTTGAAGAAAGGTGACATACAGTGGATAACCGAACTGACCAATAGTGATGAAATACAACCAAATAAAACCATGTACCATATCCAAAAATACAGAATTACTGGAGAGCATATACTGAATAATGGAATTTATGACGAGACCGACAATGAAAAACTATGGCAAGAAAAAATCGAAGAAATCCGAACTTTCCAGAGAGAGAAAACGAGCGCACAATTGACAGTTCAACAAGCTGAACAACTGATAGAAGTGTATAACCGCTACAAGCACGTATTTTCAGATACACCTGGAAAGGTCAGAGATTATCAGTGCGAGATTCAATTCCGAGAGCCTGTCAACTTGATAAAAACATCTTACCCGTTCACAAATTTCGATGGAGGAAGCAGTGAGAAGAGAAATTACTTCTCTAATTCAATTTCCAAATGGCGAAGAATATCAGTTCAATGACGTGCAATTTCATAATAAAATACTAGAAAAGACTGACTAAATCAGAGAAAAATATAAGCAAATGCAATCGAAACCCATACAATATCAGATTGGAGAGCAAATATTACTTGAAAACAGAGGATTACCAAGCACCATGGAAGGGATAGCCAAGAAGCTATTGTTACTGTACACAGGACCCTACATAGTAAACAAAGACAACCGAAATAATACATATGAGATCGTAGACCCAAAGACATAAAGAATAAAGGGGACATTTAACCAAACCTCTATGAAAAAATATTATTAAAAACGAGAAAAAACCATCCTGAAACCAATTAATAAATAACTAGTGTTAAACAGTAAGAAAAATAAGCAAAACAAATAATAAAAAGATCATGTATACCATACCCACTAATAATATCGAATCACTAAGAGCTAGAGAGTGTGAATAAAAGAAAAAGAATATAATTTGAAATAATGTATTGTATAAACTAAATAATAATAATGTGGAGAATCCTACAAATGATATTTATTTTATAGTCGCACTAAGACTACTTGTATAATTTTATAATGATTGACTGTAGATAAGTCCAGCAATCAAATGTGTATTTTACGGCGGAGCAATGGAGTCAAAAGTACCCCTCCGATCCGATTCAACATAATGATAGGGAAAATGTTAGGGAATTAGATATCAAAGGGATAAGAACATTAAACTAAAATACGATACAAAGATCAAGAAGAATACTGACACTCAAAAATAATAAGAGTCTATTGCTCAAAAATAACCAGTGATTAAGAAAATAAAATGAAATAATGATTGATAATTCCAATCAAAAAAAAGAACGATATTTGTTGAAATAATCAATTTTAGTGGCAGGGCAATATGTAATGGTACATATCTTCACCTAACAAAAATGAAGAAAACATGACAAGATAAATTGTTTAATCATTAACACTAAAATAAAAAGGGATGAATCAGAGATTAAAGGAATGGGTAACTCAAAATAATAACACGATCAGACATATCCAGGTAGTCAGAACAGTAACCTCTAATAATAAAGAAGTAACATACAAACAAACCAAAATGTTAAATACAGTAATACATGGCGATTTAACCTGAATAGCCCAATAGATGGTAAGTGAGAGAGTAGAACCAGCCCCATAAACCGAGAATAACATAAATAATGACAACTGTAAATGAACTAGAACTAGCCACCACACTACCACAAGAGTGTAGTAATAATAAGAATAATAATGAACAAAGAATTAGCATGGAAGTATGAAGGTATAATTAGCCACAACACCAAGGAAGTGACATGTAAACGATGGCAAAATAAAGTGAGCCCAGAAAGAATACAAAACTAATGTTAAACCAATGAAAAAGACTAACTAATGAAAATTGTATATGATAATAATAAATGTAAAGACAGACAAGTTAAAAATATTAATTGTTAAGGACTTGAGATATAGAAGGGTACACTAACCCAAACAAATAGAGTAAACTCGGACAAATCACATTAGCACGACACAAACATATCATGTATAGTCAAACCACACAGAGTGAGAGATTATAAATTGTAAGGAGGATGAACATTTTAAAATAGTTGTCTTGATTATTCATCTCTTCTTTCACAGCACTAACACTTAACTAAAAATGAACTTTTTTCATGTGAAAAACTTACTATTTTATTGGACGCGTTTCGGCTTAGTATCCGCCTTCTTCAGCCATAGACTAACTAAAATACCCTTAAATAAACAAGATTACACCGACGAACTCAACACAATAAAATACATAGCAATAAAAAACGGTTATAACCCCAATTTAATAAACATACTACACAAACGCATCAAAAATAAAAACAACAAAACACTAAATACCATCAACACACAACACAATAAGTACATCACACTCACATACCACAACTCATACACACACAAAATCGCCAATACATTCAGAAAACACAAATACAAAATAACATTCAGAACAACCAATACCATCAAGAAACACATCAGTAATACAAACACAGACATAGACAAATATAACAAAACAGGTGTTTACAAATTAAATTGTAATGACTGCAATAGTTTCTACATAGGCCAGACGGGAAGATCTTTTTCATCCCGTTATTCTGAACACTTAAAAGCTTTAACCAACAACAATATACACTCTGCATTTGCCACACACATACACACAGAAAACCACAGTTACACCAACATAGACACTAATCTTGAAATTTTACATTACATACCCAAAGGTCAAAAACTCAACACAACTGAACAATACGAAATATATAAACACCACACAACATACTCAACGATCAATTACAATATAAATCACATACACTTTTTGACACAATTATACAGAAAACAAACAGTAAGTTGAATCCCCGCGCCAATCCCCTTCCTCCACACACCACCCCCACATCACCTTCCACACAACCGTTACAAAATGCTGGCAGTCTGTTACCAAAGCTGAAGAAGGCGGATACTAAGCCGAAACGCGTCCAATAAAATAGTAAGTTTTTCACATGAAAAAAGTTCATTTTTAGTTAAATTTTAAAATAAATGTAAGAAAGAGAGTTTTGAATAAGCAATACACTAATCTTTACCCACCAGTAACCCTAAAACAAGATCAAGTGCAAAGTGTTAGTGTTAATACCCCGAAGTGAGAATAAACCCCATTAAAAAGTGATAAACACGGATAAAACCGTAATCAAAGTTTATAAGTGCATAAACTAGGTTATAAGTTATAAATGAGTGAGATCTGATAATGGTCAAACGCAGGAAGGACTGTGATAGTTGAGAGGCCAATGTGAGTGGACACCCAAAATGTAACTAA
The DNA here is from genome assembly GCA_034769895.1 of Magicicada septendecula. Classification (NCBI taxonomy): domain Eukaryota; kingdom Metazoa; phylum Arthropoda; class Insecta; order Hemiptera; family Cicadidae; genus Magicicada; species Magicicada septendecula. Next base: position 1,154,585,272 of record CM068367.1, read on the forward strand.
ATGAACTAATAGTGTTAAAATTAAGTTAGCTTTAGTGATAACTGATTATCGTGGTTTTAAATGTGTGTCAATTAATGTAACAAGTGACTATTAAGATTATTAGGAAAGTAAGAAAGATAGACTATCAGTGTGTCAATTCACCATATAGAAAATGTCAGTAATATTAAGGGATAAAAACAATGAATAATCATGATAAGAGTTAATAAGACATAGTGAAATGGTATTAGGTACCATTAGTTAATAAAACAGTGTCAGATAAGCTTAGTAATAAGGATTTTCTATAATAATCAAAATAATTAATTAAGGTTTATATGTTTGTTTTCTTTTAATGATACTATAAAATAATTATTACCCACTGAAGAGTATGAGTGGATAATAAAAAGTAAATAATTATGTTTTAATGAGTAAGATTTATGTTTCAAAAGAATTATGTTTTAATGAATAAAAATTATATCTATGGGAATTGTTAAAACCATAAGATGATACGTTATATGATGCAAAAAACAAGAAACAAAATAAATACAGTCAGATACAATGACACTAAAAGGCAGTTATGACAGTATACAAATTAACATATGAAACCAATAAAATCACACACAATTACTAGAACAGACATAAACATTGAGCAAATAAACAGAATCATGTATTAAAACAATCAGGACCCATACAAGGGGAGAATAAAATGTAATCTCAGTAATTAAAGAAAATAGTCAATTGCTATCTAAGCCTAGGCAGATTCCCAACAGTCAAACTACAAAAGACTTCAAATTTTAGAATTAAACACTGACATTAGTAAGACTAAGCCACATAAACTATGAAATACAATTAGACTATCATGTTAAGGCAGAAATATTATGATAATAATGTAAATTAAGAAAACAGTATAATTAAATAAAATCCACAAAATTGTCAAAATGTTGATACCTAAGTAAATACTGTAGTATTGGATGTCAAATTAATCCTTGAGCCAAAATATGAACAGTGGTAATAATATTTACTACTAAAAAGGGAGTACTGAAGATTAATTACATTTAGAAGATCTGTGACCATTTTAAATAAAAATCCAAATATCTTAACAATGATCTCAAGCCAATTTCAGCCAATCAAAAATTGTGAGTTACCATGACAACAACCGTGTATTGACTAATTACTTCCATATTCCTTAAGGAATGGAAGTATGGTGATGGCAAAAAAAATCGTGTTCGAGATTATTGCAGGTTCTGATTCTACTACACTCAAAACATGAAAAAAGTCGTTTTCCGAAAAGTGTCTGTCTGTGTGTCTGTCTGTGTGTAGATTTTTTTTCTATGGCAAACGATAACTGCCGCAAATTCAAACAGAATCAAATAATTTTTTGCATACAGCCCTGATTTGTAGAGTACTCATGACCTATTGTTTTTGGTGAAGATCGGTTGAGGGAAAGGGGTAGTTTACCGGCAACGGTTTTTTTTTATCAAGGGAAATTTTTTTTTTTGGCAAACGATAACAGCCGCAAATTCAAACAGAATCAAATAATGTTCCGCATACAGCCCTGAGTTGTTGAGTTCTCAAGATCTATTGTTTTTGGTGAAGATCGGTTAAGGGAAAGGGGTAGTTTACCTGTAACGTTTTATGTTTTAACAAGGGTATTTCCTATGGGAAACGATAACAGCCGCAAATTCAAACAGAATCAAAAGATTATTTGCATACAGCCCTAAATTGTAGAGTTCTCAAGACCTATTGTTTTTGGTGAAGATCGGTTAAGGGAAAGGGGTAGTTTACCTACAACGTTATTTTAACAAGGGTATTTTCTATGGCATACGATAACAGCCGCAAATTCAAACAGAATCAAATAATTTTCTGCATACAGCCCTGATTTGTAGAGTACTCAAGACCTATTGTTTTTGGTGAAGATCGGTTGAGGGGAAGGGGTAGTTTACCTGCAACGTTTTTTATCAAGCGTATTTTCTATGGCAAACGATAACAGCCGCAAATTCAAACAGAATCAAATAATTTTTTGCATACGTCAGTGAATTGTAGAGGACTCAAGGCCTTTAGATTTTGGTGAAGATCGGTTAAGGGGAAGGGGTAGTTTACCTGCAACCTTTTACGTTTTAACAAGAGTAAAGTACTTGAAAATTTATTTAAACTTTTTGAAACAATGGTAATTGTTGAAAATAAAATAATTTTGTTGCCAGGTAACAAAAATAAAGTCATTTTGATTATAAAATATAAATATTTACAACAAGAAAAGAATTTTCAGTTTTCAAAATTTAAATATATTTTTATAAAACAATGGGTTCTTCATTGAGGTGAGGACCATGTCACTCACTCCATCTCAAGCCTCTCCCATTTTGCAGAAAAAGAGGACCCTGTCAAGGCTGATACTTTGACGACAGTGACAGGGCTTTCCACCAAATTCAGCAGAGTGACAGGTAGGCACAACTCTGATTGGCTCCTCAGATTTCCCCAGCGTTAGTAGGTTCTATGAAAATATTTTATTTCAAAAATGATTTTAAATATAAATCTTAGATATGTTTTATAAATCTCATGTTTTATGTTTTAACATGGGTAATTTTTTATATGACGAACCATAACTGCCGTAAATTCAAACAGAATCAAATAATTTTTTACATATGTGCCTGAGCTATAGAGAACTCAATGTCTGTTGATTTTGGTGAAGATCGGTTACGGGGAAAGGGCAGTTTACCTGAAACATTTTTTGTTGTAACATGAGTAAAGTACTTAATTTTGATAAAGTATCCTGATAAGATCTTAATAATCCACTGTAGAAACGTAGATGAAATATCTATAAATGAAGAGGCTAGTTGAACGGTCTGGGGGTAATTTTCTATAAATCAAAATTATAGTTGAAGGGGGAGGGGATAATTTTTTTTTATATGTGTACTACGTTATTGGCAACAAGGAAGTATTTTTTTGTTAAAATTTCTTCCCTGGCTGTTTGGCTGAAAATGATTTTAAATATAAATCTTAGAATATGGAAGTCATGTATGGTTCTCCATACCGATATTTTTCAGTTAGGAACAATAATAACTGTAGTGACGCTAAACTGGAGAGAAGCCACGCCGTAAAGGGCACAAATTTTTAACTCTAAAACAGTATAAGTGCCCATAAGTCGATGAAGAAGGACCAGAATAACTGACGAGAGGACATTCCAACCAAACTATACCAAGGACCAGCGCGGAATTAATCTAGATGACCAAAAAATATATGGAATCCGACCAGAAGAAGACGCCAACCATTCCCGAAGCCCAAGACTGAAGAAGGAAGAACCGACATCAACCCATTACACCACTTGGACGACTGAAAATACATCTTTTACCTACTAACGTTGAGTATTGCTGAATTTATTGATTTATAAAAAAGGCAAATTCTCTTTCACAAAATTATAACTAAATGATAAAACTCTCACTATCACTGAAGGTATTTTCAAGGATTGATAAAATAAAAAAGTAACTTTGTAAACACTGAATGACCAAATGATAACCTATGTATACACCAACGACACTGTCACAATTCAACACCACAATATTTAATTTATAGTAAACCTTGTTTAATTTTAATGATCACGTACTTTAAATGATATGTTCTAATTTTGTTATCTTGTTAGATAAACCTCTGTTTCGTACTTAAAAGAACCCTACAGGCAGATTTATTTTGTAAAATAATAACCACACTGTCTTGCAGCTAATATAAACATTGTACTGCCAACCCAGCGATCCGCTGATTGAGCGAATATTGCCGAGGCTAAAATCATTGTATAAATTATTAATTTTACGAAGCGTTAACAAAAAATAACCAGTCAAAAGCCTAATAAAAGAGTGTGTACCGATAACAACTGTCCATTATTTACTTGTAAAGAGAATATTATGCATGTTTTGTTTACTAGCAGTGGGTCAACATAACCAACGTTATCTCAAGTTGGCAACACTTTTCCCCCACTCAGATGAGAATCAGTAACAAGCCAGACGGCGAGCGATTCGAATTTACAATAGTGCAGTATCAAGCTATACAAATAAAAACTTTTAATTGTTTTCACGAAAAACAATTTGACGCCTATCCGGAATTACGAAAGAGTGAGAGGGGACAGGTAAGGCACACAGGCTACCAGACGCTTCCGAACGACACCATTTACGTTCGCAAAACACATTACTAAAACTTCCAATTCTAAAACTAATAATATTGCAAATACACAAACTAATAATTCTACAAAGTGGCGCACCAACTAGTGAGGCTAGAGTTACGACAGAATATCTAGCGGCAGGTACGACAGAAGGTAAACAAGATGAAGAGGGCATCATCATTAAGGCGGACGAAGGAGGCCGAAAAAGAAATCAGAGCAGAAGAGAAGGAAGTGACTTCGGTCGAAGACTCCGAACAAATGTTACCTCCCGCGGAACCAGTCAAACCCGTACAGCCAGAGGATCAACCGGAGAAACCCGCACGACCAGAGGACGGAAGTTTACTGGAAATAATGAGGGCAATAACATCATTAAAGGAAGATTTCAAGGGAGAATTGAAAGAGTTCAAGGGAGAATTGAACAAAAATAAGGAGGAATTAAAAGAGGAAATTAATGAGAAATTTAACAGGAACAGCCAGCAAATGAACGAAAACCGTAAGACCATGGAAGAAAAAATAGATAAGAACAGCCAGCAAATGGCCGAAAATAATAAGGAAATGGCAGTGAACATGGAGAACTTACAGGAAGAGTTGAAACTGGACAACCAGAAAAACTTGGAGGAGTTGAAGGAAGAGTTGAGCAAAACTATAGAAAATAATAATGAGCGGATTAATAAGAAGATCGAGAAGGAGATGTCCGAGATACACGGGAAATGGGAAGATACGAACCGTGAAATACAACAAACGAAGGAAGACTTCAGAGAACGGATGACCAACCTGGAAGAAGACAGCCAGATCCGAATAGAGTCGATAAAAACGGCAACCGACCAAAATATAAAACAGGTACGGACAGATTTTGGAGAGAAGTGCCGGGAGATCGACACGGCTGTAAGCGAGGTTCGCGGACAAGGCCAGCAAAACAAAAATAAAATTGAGGAAATCCAGCAACGGGAGATTGCTAAAATCAGGGAGGAGTTAGAAATAATTAATAAGAGACCGCCAATAATGACGCAGTACCAACACATGGACAACCGGGAAGTGATCAACTTTAAACAATATAGGCGAAACCCAATGGAGTTTTTAGAAAGAGTAGATGAGCAGCTGGCCAAAACTCGGGAGAACAGGTGGACCATTATCCGAGGCTACTTAGACGAGTATTTTCGAGATATCAACGATAATTGGTGGACGGCCACGAGACACGACCTCACGAATTATGAACAATTCAAAGATGTATTCAAAAGGAAATACTGGTCGGAGGCAACACAGAACATCGTGCGGGACAGTATATGTTTCGGCAGATACGACGCCACCAGAGGGACAACTTTTACTGCATATTTCTTCGGTAAAGTCTGCCTAGCAAGGAACCTGGAACCGAAGATCCCAGAAGAAAGTTTGGTGACGAAACTTGCTTTTCATTACGAGGAAGGTGTCTCTAGAGCGCGACTAGGTAGCCAAATCAAAACTATACAATCCATGGCAGCCCTTCTGGAAGATTACGAGAGAGAACGTTATTATCGTAGGAGCCGACAGTGGGACGACAGGGGTGAAAACAAAAATTTTAACAACGGTTACCAGAATAATAACAACAATTACCGGTACAATTATAATAACCGTAACCTGGTGAATAACACACCTAACGATCCGCAGAATAGACATAACAATAATCCGGCTAGCCAACAAAATAACAGTTATAACAATAATAATAGACCAGACAACACAAATAACGCCAATTACAACCAGCCAAATAATACGCATCAACCATATAGGCCAAATAACGCCAATTACAACTGGCCAAATTACAATAACAACCCGAGTGACAATAGAAATCTCAATAATAACGATCGTAACTATCGTCAAGTGCATTACGTGAGGGCCAAAAGTGACGGAAGAAATAGGTCGTACTATCAGGGACGACGAAGTGCCGACCGGAATGCATATGGACACCGGTACAGCGATCATAATTACGAACGTGACACCAGAACCAACACGGGCCGAAGTCGAAGCCAAAAAGTGAATAGGCGTGACCGGTACGAAGAGGATCACAACCAGCCTGAACCCCGGCCGTCAACGAGCGGAAGTCCGCTAACAAATCAACACGATGATAGTAACAATCAGTCCGAGATGACGTTAAACTAGGAGCGGCAGTGAAAAAGCTACTTATACCCTCACTGAACCATTCTATTGGGTTAAATCGCAAGTTATACAAACTAACGGCGAACGCACAATTACAATAGTGCGAAATAATTATCTGAAAAATATTGTAGAGGAATTGCTCGAAGAAGGTAACAACCAATCTGATAATAAACATACGAAATTGCTTATATTTCAACGCAAGTCAACGGAGTACCAGCACAAATTATGATAGACACTGGATCCAATATTTCGTTAATCGACAGTATCGAGCTTCAAAAAATCCAAGAAGCGAGTAAGACAATTATACTTACGCTACCCATCAGCAACATTGTCCTTGTAGGAGCGACAGGACGGCAAAATAGAACCGTCCGAAAACAAGTGCAACTCAAACTGACAAGCAACGGACAAACCGTAACAATGACGTTTTTAGTAGCCAGTGGATTGCCATTCAGGATTCTAATTGGTTGCGACATGCTGCGCCAGTACTCAGCAATAATTGACCTGAGCAAATACAAACTTATTTTGAAGAAAGGTGACATACAGTGGATAACCGAACTGACCAATAGTGATGAAATACAACCAAATAAAACCATGTACCATATCCAAAAATACAGAATTACTGGAGAGCATATACTGAATAATGGAATTTATGACGAGACCGACAATGAAAAACTATGGCAAGAAAAAATCGAAGAAATCCGAACTTTCCAGAGAGAGAAAACGAGCGCACAATTGACAGTTCAACAAGCTGAACAACTGATAGAAGTGTATAACCGCTACAAGCACGTATTTTCAGATACACCTGGAAAGGTCAGAGATTATCAGTGCGAGATTCAATTCCGAGAGCCTGTCAACTTGATAAAAACATCTTACCCGTTCACAAATTTCGATGGAGGAAGCAGTGAGAAGAGAAATTACTTCTCTAATTCAATTTCCAAATGGCGAAGAATATCAGTTCAATGACGTGCAATTTCATAATAAAATACTAGAAAAGACTGACTAAATCAGAGAAAAATATAAGCAAATGCAATCGAAACCCATACAATATCAGATTGGAGAGCAAATATTACTTGAAAACAGAGGATTACCAAGCACCATGGAAGGGATAGCCAAGAAGCTATTGTTACTGTACACAGGACCCTACATAGTAAACAAAGACAACCGAAATAATACATATGAGATCGTAGACCCAAAGACATAAAGAATAAAGGGGACATTTAACCAAACCTCTATGAAAAAATATTATTAAAAACGAGAAAAAACCATCCTGAAACCAATTAATAAATAACTAGTGTTAAACAGTAAGAAAAATAAGCAAAACAAATAATAAAAAGATCATGTATACCATACCCACTAATAATATCGAATCACTAAGAGCTAGAGAGTGTGAATAAAAGAAAAAGAATATAATTTGAAATAATGTATTGTATAAACTAAATAATAATAATGTGGAGAATCCTACAAATGATATTTATTTTATAGTCGCACTAAGACTACTTGTATAATTTTATAATGATTGACTGTAGATAAGTCCAGCAATCAAATGTGTATTTTACGGCGGAGCAATGGAGTCAAAAGTACCCCTCCGATCCGATTCAACATAATGATAGGGAAAATGTTAGGGAATTAGATATCAAAGGGATAAGAACATTAAACTAAAATACGATACAAAGATCAAGAAGAATACTGACACTCAAAAATAATAAGAGTCTATTGCTCAAAAATAACCAGTGATTAAGAAAATAAAATGAAATAATGATTGATAATTCCAATCAAAAAAAAGAACGATATTTGTTGAAATAATCAATTTTAGTGGCAGGGCAATATGTAATGGTACATATCTTCACCTAACAAAAATGAAGAAAACATGACAAGATAAATTGTTTAATCATTAACACTAAAATAAAAAGGGATGAATCAGAGATTAAAGGAATGGGTAACTCAAAATAATAACACGATCAGACATATCCAGGTAGTCAGAACAGTAACCTCTAATAATAAAGAAGTAACATACAAACAAACCAAAATGTTAAATACAGTAATACATGGCGATTTAACCTGAATAGCCCAATAGATGGTAAGTGAGAGAGTAGAACCAGCCCCATAAACCGAGAATAACATAAATAATGACAACTGTAAATGAACTAGAACTAGCCACCACACTACCACAAGAGTGTAGTAATAATAAGAATAATAATGAACAAAGAATTAGCATGGAAGTATGAAGGTATAATTAGCCACAACACCAAGGAAGTGACATGTAAACGATGGCAAAATAAAGTGAGCCCAGAAAGAATACAAAACTAATGTTAAACCAATGAAAAAGACTAACTAATGAAAATTGTATATGATAATAATAAATGTAAAGACAGACAAGTTAAAAATATTAATTGTTAAGGACTTGAGATATAGAAGGGTACACTAACCCAAACAAATAGAGTAAACTCGGACAAATCACATTAGCACGACACAAACATATCATGTATAGTCAAACCACACAGAGTGAGAGATTATAAATTGTAAGGAGGATGAACATTTTAAAATAGTTGTCTTGATTATTCATCTCTTCTTTCACAGCACTAACACTTAACTAAAAATGAACTTTTTTCATGTGAAAAACTTACTATTTTATTGGACGCGTTTCGGCTTAGTATCCGCCTTCTTCAGCCATAGACTAACTAAAATACCCTTAAATAAACAAGATTACACCGACGAACTCAACACAATAAAATACATAGCAATAAAAAACGGTTATAACCCCAATTTAATAAACATACTACACAAACGCATCAAAAATAAAAACAACAAAACACTAAATACCATCAACACACAACACAATAAGTACATCACACTCACATACCACAACTCATACACACACAAAATCGCCAATACATTCAGAAAACACAAATACAAAATAACATTCAGAACAACCAATACCATCAAGAAACACATCAGTAATACAAACACAGACATAGACAAATATAACAAAACAGGTGTTTACAAATTAAATTGTAATGACTGCAATAGTTTCTACATAGGCCAGACGGGAAGATCTTTTTCATCCCGTTATTCTGAACACTTAAAAGCTTTAACCAACAACAATATACACTCTGCATTTGCCACACACATACACACAGAAAACCACAGTTACACCAACATAGACACTAATCTTGAAATTTTACATTACATACCCAAAGGTCAAAAACTCAACACAACTGAACAATACGAAATATATAAACACCACACAACATACTCAACTATCAATTACAATATAAATCACATACACTTTTTGACACAATTATACAGAAAACAAACAGTAAGTTGAATCCCCGCGCCAATCCCCTTCCTCCACACACCACCCCCACATCACCTTCCACACAACCGTTACAAAATGCTGGCAGTCTGTTACCAAAGCTGAAGAAGGCGGATACTAAGCCGAAACGCGTCCAATAAAATAGTAAGTTTTTCACATGAAAAAAGTTCATTTTTAGTTAAATTTTAAAATAAATGTAAGAAAGAGAGTTTTGAATAAGCAATACACTAATCTTTACCCACCAGTAACCCTAAAACAAGATCGAGTGCAAAGTGTTAGTGTTAATACCCCGAAGTGAGAATAAACCCCATTAAAAAGTGATAAACACGGATAAAACCGTAATCAAAGTTTATAAGTGCATAAACTAGGTTATAAGTTATAAATGAGTGAGATCTGATAATGGTCAAACGCAGGAAGGACTGTGATAGTTGAGAGGCCAATGTGAGTGGACACCCAAAATGTAACTAAATGAACTAATAGTGTTAAAATTAAGTTAGCTTTAGTGATAACTGATTATCGTGGTTTTAAATGTGTGTCAATTAATGTAACAAGTGACTATTAAGATTATTAGGAAAGTAAGAAAGATAGACTATCAGTGTGTCAATTCACCATATAGAAAATGTCAGTAATATTAAGGGATAAAAACAATGAATAATCATGATAAGAGTTAATAAGACATAGTGAAATGGTATTAGGTACCATTAGTTAATAAAACAGTGTCAGATAAGCTTAGTAATAAGGATTTTCTATAATAATCAAATTAATTAATTAAGGTTTATATGTTTGTTTTCTTTTAATGATACTATAAAATAATTATTACCCACTGAAGAGTATGAGTGGATAATAAAAAGTAAATAATTATGTTTTAATGAGTAAGATTTATGTTTCAAAAGAATTATGTTTTAATGAATAAAAATTATATCTATGGGAATTGTTAAAACCATAAGATGATACGTTATATGATGCAAAAAACAAGAAACAAAATAAATACAGTCAGATACAATGACACTAAAAGGCAGTTATGACAGTATACAAATTAACATATGAAACCAATAAAATCACACACAATTACTAGAACAGACATAAACATTGAGCAAATAAACAGAATCATGTATTAAAACAATCAGGACCCATACAAGGGGAGAATAAAATGTAATCTCAGTAATTAAAGAAAATAGTCAATTGCTATCTAAGCCTAGGCAGATTCCCAACAGTCAAACTACAAAAGACTTCAAATTTTAGAATTAAACACTGACATTAGTAAGACTAAGCCACATAAACTATGAAATACAATTAGACTATCATGTTAAGGCAGAAATATTATGATAATAATGTAAATTAAGAAAACAGTATAACTAAATAAAATCCACAAAACTGTCAAAATGTTGATACCTAAGTAAATACTGTAGTATTGGATGTCAAATTAATCCTTGAGCCAAAATATGAACAGTGGTAATAATATTTACTACTAAAAAGGGAGTACTGAAGATTAATTACATTTAGAAGATCTGTGACCATTTTAAATAAAAATCCAAATATCTTAACAATGATCTCAAGCCAATTTCAGCCAATCAAAAATTGTGAGTTACCATGACAACAACCGTGTATTGACTAATTACTTCCATATTCCTTAAGGAATGGAAGTATGGTGATGGCAAAAAAAATCGTGTTCGAGATTATTGCAGGTTCTGATTCTACTACACTCAAAACATGAAAAAAGTCGTTTTCCGAAAAGTGTCTGTGTGTGTGTCTGTGTGTCTGTCTGTGTGTAGATTTTTTTTCTATGGCAAACGATAACTGCCGCAAATTCAAACAGAATCAAATAATTTTTTGCATACAGCCCTGATTTGTAGAGTACTCATGACCTATTGTTTTTGGTGAAGATCGGTTGAGGGAAAGGGGTAGTTTACTGGCAACGGTTTTTTTTTATCAAGGGAAATTTTTTTTTTTGGCAAACGATAACAGCCGCAAATTCAAACAGAATCAAATAATGTTCCGCATACAGCCCTGAGTTGTTGAGTTCTCAAGATCTATTGTTTTTGGTGAAGATCGGTTAAGGGAAAGGGGTAGTTTACCTGTAACGTTTTATGTTTTAACAAGGGTATTTCCTATGGGAAACGATAACAGCCGCAAATTCAAACAGAATCAAAAGATTATTTGCATACAGCCCTAAATTGTAGAGTTCTCAAGACCTATTGTTTTTGGTGAAGATCGGTTGAGGGGAAGGGGTAGTTTACCTGCAACGTTTTTTATCAAGCGTATTTTCTATGGCAAACGATAACAGCCGCAAATTCAAACAGAATCAAATAATTTTTTGCATACGTCAGTGAATTGTAGAGGACTCAAGGCCTTTAGATTTTGGTGAAGATCGGTTAAGGGGAAGGGGTAGTTTACCTGCAACCTTTTACGTTTTAACAAGAGTAAAGTACTTGAAAATTTATTTAAACTTTTTGAAACAATGGTAATTGTTGAAAATAAAATAATTTTGTTGCCAGGTAACAAAAATAAAGTCATTTTGATTATAAAATATAAATATTTACAACAAGAAAAGAATTTTCAGTTTTCAAAATTTAAATATATTTTTATAAAACAATGGGTTCTTCATTGAGGTGAGGACCATGTCACTCACTCCATCTCAAGCCTCTCCCATTTTGCAGAAAAAGAGGACCCTGTCAAGGCTGATACTTTGACGACAGTGACAGGGCTTTCCACCAAATTCAGCAGAGTGACAGGTAGGCACAACTCTGATTGGCTCCTCAGATTTCCCCAGCGTTAGTAGGTTCTATGAAAATATTTTATTTCAAAAATGATTTTAAATATAAATCTTAGATATGTTTTATAAATCTCATGTTTTATGTTTTAACATGGGTAATTTTTTATATGACGAACCATAACTGCCGTAAATTCAAACAGAATCAAATAATTTTTTACATATGTGCCTGAGCTATAGAGAACTCAATGTCTGTTGATTTTGGTGAAGATCGGTTACGGGGAAAGGGCAGTTTACCTGAAACATTTTTTGTTGTAACATGAGTAAAGTACTTAATTTTGATAAAGTATCCTGATAAGATCTTAATAATCCACTGTAGAAACGTAGATGAAATATCTATAAATGAAGAGGCTAGTTGAACGGGCTGGGGGTAATTTTCTATAAATCAAAATTATAGTTGAAGGGGGAGGGGATAATTTTTTTTTATATGTGTACTACGTTATTGGCAACAAGGAAGTATTTTTTTGTTAAAATTCCTTCCCTGGCTGTTTGGCTGAAAATGATTTTAAATATAAATCTTAGAATATGGAAGTCATGTATGGTTCTCCATACCGATATTTTTCAGTTAGGAACAATAATAACTGTAGTGACGCTAAACTGGAGAGAAGCCACGCCGTAAAGGGCACAAATTTTTAACTCTAAAACAGTATAAGTGCCCATAAGTCGATGAAGAAGGACCAGAATAACTGACGAGAGGACATTCCAACCAAACTATACCAAGGACCAGCGCGGAATTAATCTAGATGACCAAAAAATGTATGGAATCCGACCAGAAGAAGACGCCAACCATTCCCGAAGCCCAAGACTGAAGAAGGAAGAACCGACATCAACCCATTACACCACTTGGACGACTGACAATACATCTTTTACCTACTAACGTTGAGTATTGCTGAATTTATTGATTTATAAAAAAGGCAAATTCTCTTTCACAAAATTATAACTAAATGATAAAACTCTCACTATCACTGAAGGTATTTTCAAGGATTGATAAAATAAAAAAGTAACTTTGTAAACACTGAATGACCAAATGATAACCTATGTATACACCAACGACACTGTCACAATTCAACACCACAATATTTAATTTATAGTAAACCTTGTTTAATTTTAATGATCACGTACTTTAAATGATATGTTCTAATTTTGTTATCTTGTTAGATAAACCTCTGTTTCGTACTTAAAAGAACCCTACAGGCAGATTTATTTTGTAAAATAATAACCACACTGTCTTGCAGCTAATATAAACATTGTACTGCCAACCCAGCGATCCGCTGATTGAGCGAATATTGCCGAGGCTAAAATCATTGTATAAATTATTAATTTTACGAAGCGTTAACAAAAAATAACCAGTCAAAAGCCTAATAAAAGAGTGTGTACCGATAACAACTGTCCATTATTTACTTGTAAAGAGAATATTATGCATGTTTTGTTTACTAGCAGTGGGTCAACATAACCAACGTTATCTCAAGTTGGCAACACTTTTCCCCCACTCAGATGAGAATCAGTAACAAGCCAGACGGCGAGCGATTCGAATTTACAATAGTGCAGTATCAAGCTATACAAATAAAAACTTTTAATTGTTTTCACGAAAAACAATTTGACGCCTATCCGGAATTACGAAAGAGTGAGAGGGGACAGGTAAGGCACACAGGCTACCAGACGCTTCCGAACGACACCATTTACGTTCGCAAAACACATTACTAAAACTTCCAATTCTAAAACTAATAATATTGCAAATACACAAACTAATAATTCTACAAAGTGGCACACCAACTAGTGAGGCTAGAGTTAAGACAGAATATCTAGCGGCAGGTACGACAGAAGGTAAACAAGATGAAGAGGGCATCATCATTAAGGCGGACGAAGGAGGCCGAAAAAGAAATCAGAGCAGAAGAGAAGGAAGTGACTTCGGTCGAAGACGCCGAACAAATGTTACCTCCCGCGGAACCAGTCAAACCCGTACAGCCAGAGGATCAACCGGAGAAACCCGCACGACCAGAGGACGGAAGTTTACTGGAAATAATGAGGGCAATAACATCATTAAAGGAAGATTTCAAGGGAGAATTGAAAGAGTTCAAGGGAGAATTGAACAAAAATAAGGAGGAATTAAAAGAGGAAATTAATGAGAAATTTAACAGGAACAGCCAGCAAATGAACGAAAACCGTAAGACCATGGAAGAAAAAATAGATAAGAACAGCCAGCAAATGGCCGAAAATAATAAGGAAATGGCAGTGAACATGGAGAACTTACAGGAAGAGTTGAAACTGGACAACCAGAAAAACTTGGAGGAGTTGAAGGAAGAGTTGAGCAAAACTATAGAAAATAATAATGAGCGGATTAATAAGAAGATCGAGAAGGAGATGTCCGAGATACACGGGAAATGGGAAGATACGAACCGTGAAATACAACAAATGAAGGAAGACTTCAGAGAACGGATGACCAACCTGGAAGAAGACAGCCAGATCCGAATAGAGTCGATAAAAACGGCAACCGACCAAAATATAAAACAGGTACGGACAGATTTTGGAGAGAAGTGCCGGGAGATCGACACGGCTGTAAGCGAGGTTCGCGGACAAGGCCAGCAAAACAAAAATAAAATTGAGGAAATCCAGCAACGGGAGATTGCTAAAATCAGGGAGGAGTTAGAAATAATTAATAAGAGACCGCCAATAATGACGCAGTACCAACACATGGACAACCGGGAAGTGATCAACTTTAAACAATATAGGCGAAACCCAATGGAGTTTTTAGAAAGAGTAGATGAGCAGCTGGCCAAAACTCGGGAGAACAGGTGGACCATTATCCGAGGCTACTTAGACGAGTATTTTCGAGATATCAACGATAATTGGTGGACGGCCACGAGACACGACCTCACGAATTATGAACAATTCAAAGATGTATTCAAAAGGAAATACTGGTCGGAGGCAACACAGAACATCGTGCGGGACAGTATATGTTTCGGCAGATACGACGCCACCAGAGGGACAACTTTTACTGCATATTTCTTCGGTAAAGTCTGCCTAGCAAGGAACCTGGAACCGAAGATCCCAGAAGAAAGTTTGGTGACGAAACTTGCTTTTCATTACGAGGAAGGTGTCTCTAGAGCGCGACTAGGTAGCCAAATCAAAACTATACAATCCATGGCAGCCCTTCTGGAAGATTACGAGAGAGAACGTTATTATCGTAGGAGCCGACAGTGGGACGACAGGGGTGAAAACAAAAATTTTAACAACGGTTACCAGAATAATAACAACAATTACCGGTACAATTATAATAACCGTAACCAGGTGAATAACACACCTAACGAGCCGCAGAATAGACATAACAATAATCCGGCTAGCCAACAAAATAACAGTTATAACAATAATAATAGACCAAACAACACAAATAACGCCAATTACAACCAGCCAAATAATACGCATCAACCATATAGGCCAAATAACGCCAATTACAACTGGCCAAATTACAATAACAACCCGAGTGACAATAGAAATCTCAATAATAACGATCGTAACTATCGTCAAGTGCATTACGTGAGGGCCAAAAGTGACGGAAGAAATAGGTCGTACTATCAGGGACGACGAAGTGCCGACCGGAATGCATATGGACACCGGTACAGCGATCATAATTACGAACGTGACACCAGAACCAACACGGGCCGAAGTCGAAGCCAAAAAGTGAATAGGCGTGACCGGTACGAAGAGGATCACAACCAGCCTGAACCCCGGCCGTCAACGAGCGGAAGTCCGCTAACAAATCAACACGATGATAGTAACAATCAGTCCGAGATGACGTTAAACTAGGAGCGGCAGTGAAAAAGCTACTTATACCCTCACTGAACCATTCTATTGGGTTAAATCGCAAGTTATACAAACTAACGGCGAACGCACAATTACAATAGTGCGAAATAATTATCTGAAAAATATTGTAGAGGAATTGCTCGAAGAAGGTAACAACCAATCTGATAATAAACATAACGAAATTGCTTATATTTCAACGCAAGTCAACGGAGTACCAGCACAAATTATGATAGACACTGGATCCAATATTTCGTTAATCGACAGTATCGAGCTTCAAAAAATCCAAGAAGCGAGTAAGACAATTATACTTACGCTACCCATCAGCAACATTGTCCTTGTAGGAGCGACAGGACGGCAAAATAGAACCGTCCGAAAACAAGTGCAACTCAAACTGACAAGCAACGGACAAACCGTAACAATGACGTTTTTAGTAGCCAGTGGATTGCCATTCAGGATTCTAATTGGTTGCGACATGCTGCGCCAGTACTCAGCAATAATTGACCTGAGCAAATACAAACTTATTTTGAAGAAAGGTGACATACAGTGGATAACCGAACTGACCAATAGTGATGAAATACAACCAAATAAAACCATGTACCATATCCAAAAATACAGAATTACTGGAGAGCATATACTGAATAATGGAATTTATGACGAGACCGACAATGAAAAACTATGGCAAGAAAAAATCGAAGAAATCCGAACTTTCCAGAGAGAGAAAACGAGCGCACAATTGACAGTTCAACAAGCTGAACAACTGATAGAAGTGTATAACCGCTACAAGCACGTATTTTCAGATACACCTGGAAAGGTCAGAGATTATCAGTGCGAGATTCAATTCCGAGAGCCTGTCAACTTGATAAAAACATCTTACCCGTTCACAAATTTCGATGGAGGAAGCAGTGAGAAGAGAAATTACTTCTCTAATTCAATTTCCAAATGGCGAAGAATATCAGTTCAATGACGTGCAATTTCATAATAAAATACTAGAAAAGACTGACAAAATCAGAGAAAAATATAAGCAAATGCAATCGAAACCCATACAATATCAGATTGGAGAGCAAATATTACTTGAAAACAGAGGATTACCAAGCACCATGGAAGGGATAGCCAAGAAGCTATTGTTACTGTACACAGGACCCTACATAGTAAACAAAGACAACCGAAATAATACATATGAGATCGTAGACCCAAAGACATAAAGAATAAAGGGGACATTTAACCAAACCTCTATGAAAAAATATTATTAAAAACGAGAAAAAACCATCCTGAAACCAATTAATAAATAACTAGTGTTAAACAGTAAGAAAAATAAGCAAAACAAATAATAAAAAGATCATGTATACCATACCCACTAATAATATCGAATCACTAAGAGCTAGAGAGTGTGAATAAAAGAAAAAGAATATAATTTGAAATAATGTATTGTATAAACTAAATAATAATAATGTGGAGAATCCTACAAATGATATTTATTTTATAGTCGCACTAAGACTACTTGTATAATTTTATAATGATTGACTGTAGATAAGTCCAGCAATCAAATGTGTATTTTACGGCGGAGCAATGGAGTCAAAAGTACCCCTCCGATCCGATTCAACATAATGATAGGGAAAATGTTAGGGAATTAGATATCAAAGGGATAAGAACATTAAACTAAAATACGATACAAAGATCAAGAAGAATACTGACACTCAAAAATAATAAGAGTCTATTGCTCAAAAATAACCAGTGATTAAGAAAATAAAATGAAATAATGATTGATAATTCCAATCAAAAAAAAGAACGATATTTGTTGAAATAATCAATTTTAGTGGCAGGGCAATATGTAATGGTACATATCTTCACCTAACAAAAATGAAGAAAACATGACAAGATAAATTGTTTAATCATTAACACTAAAATAAAAAGGGATGAATCAGAGATTAAAGGAATGGGTAACTCAAAATAATAACACGATCAGACATATCCAGGTAGTCAGAACAGTAACCTCTAATAATAAAGAAGTAACATACAAACAAACCAAAATGTTAAATACAGTAATACATGGCGATTTAACCTGAATAGCCCAATAGATGGTAAGTGAGAGAGTAGAACCAGCCCCATAAACCGAGAATAACATAAATAATGACAACTGTAAATGAACTAGAACTAGCCACCACACTACCACAAGAGTGTAGTAATAATAAGAATAATAATGAACAAAGAATTAGCATGGAAGTATGAAGGTATAATTAGCCACAACACCAAGGAAGTGACATGTAAACGATGGCAAAATAAAGTGAGCCCAGAAAGAATACAAAACTAATGTTAAACCAATGAAAAAGACTAACTAATGAAAATTGTATATGATAATAATAAATGTAAAGACAGACAAGTTAAAAATATTAATTGTTAAGGACTTGAGATATAGAAGGGTACACTAACCCAAACAAATAGAGTAAACTCGGACAAATCACATTAGCACGACACAAACATATCATGTATAGTCAAACCACACAGAGTGAGAGATTATAAATTGTAAGGAGGATGAACATTTTAAAATAGTTGTCTTGATTATTCATCTCTTCTTTCACAGCACTAACACTTAACTAAAAATGAACTTTTTTCATGTGAAAAACTTACTATTTTATTGGACGCGTTTCGGCTTAGTATCCGCCTTCTTCAGCCATAGACTAACTAAAATACCCTTAAATAAACAAGATTACACCGACGAACTCAACACAATAAAATACATAGCAATAAAAAACGGTTATAACCCCAATTTAATAAACATACTACACAAACGCATCAAAAATAAAAACAACAAAACACTAAATACCATCAACACACAACACAATAAGTACATCACACTCACATACCACAACTCATACACACACAAAATCGCCAATACATTCAGAAAACACAAATACAAAATAACATTCAGAACAACCAATACCATCAAGAAACACATCAGTAATACAAACACAGACATAGACAAATATAACAAAACAGGTGTTTACAAATTAAATTGTAATGACTGCAATAGTTTCTACATAGGCCAGACGGGAAGATCTTTTTCATCCCGTTATTCTGAACACTTAAAAGCTTTAACCAACAACAATATACACTCTGCATTTGCCACACACATACACACAGAAAACCACAGTTACACCAACATAGACACTAATCTTGAAATTTTACATTACATACCCAAAGGTCAAAAACTCAACACAACTGAACAATACGAAATATATAAACACCACACAAAATACTCAACGATCAATTACAATATAAATCACATACACTTTTTGACACAATTATACAGAAAACAAACAGTAAGTTGAATCCCCGCGCCAATCCCCTTCCTCCACACACCACCCCCACATCACCTTCCACACAACCGTTACAAAATGCTGGCAGTCTGTTACCAAAGCTGAAGAAGGCGGATACTAAGCCGAAACGCGTCCAATAAAATAGTAAGTTTTTCACATGAAAAAGTTCATTTTTAGTTAAATTTTAAAATAAATGTAAGACAGAGAGTTCTGAATAAGCAATACACTAATCTTTACCCACCAGTAACCCTAAAACAAGATCGAGTGCAAAGTGTTAGTGTTAATACCCCGAAGTGAGAATAAACCCCATTAAAAAGTGATAAACACGGATAAAACCGTAATCAAAGTTTATAAGTGCATAAACTAGGTTATAAGTTATAAATGAGTGAGATCTGAAAATGGTCAAACGCAGGAAGGACTGTGATAGTTGAGAGGCCAATGTGAGTGGACACCCAAAATGTAACTAAATGAACTAATAGTGTTAAAATTAAGTTAGCTTTAGTGATAACTGATTATCGTGGTTTTAAATGTGTGTCAATTAATGTAACAAGTGACTATTAAGATTATTAGGAAAGTAAGAAAGATAGACTATCAGTGTGTCAATTCACCATATAGAAAATGTCAGTAATATTAAGGGATAAAAACAATGAATAATCATGATAAGAGTTAATAAGACATAGTGAAATGGTATTAGGTACCATTAGTTAATAAAACAGTGTCAGATAAGCTTAGTAATAAGGATTTTCTATAATAATCAAAATAATTAATTAAGGTTTATATGTTTGTTTTCTTTTAATGATACTATAAAATAATTATTACCCACTGAAGAGTATGAGTGGATAATAAAAAGTAAATAATTATGTTTTAATGAGTAAGATTTATGTTTCAAAAGAATTATGTTTTAATGAATAAAAATTATATCTATGGGAATTGTTAAAACCATAAGATGATACGTTATATGATGCAAAAAACAAGAAACAAAATAAATACAGTCAGATACAATGACACTAAAAGGCAGTTATGACAGTATACAAATTAACTTATGAAACCAATAAAATCACACACAATTACTAGAACAGACATAAACATTGAGCAAATAAACAGAATCATGTATTAAAACAATCAGGACCCATACAAGGGGAGAATAAAATGTAATCTCAGTAATTAAAGAAAATAGTCAATTGCTATCTAAGCCTAGGCAGATTCCCAACAGTCAAACTACAAAAGACTTCAAATTTTAGAATTAAACACTGACATTAGTAAGACTAAGCCACATAAACTATGAAATACAATTAGACTATCATGTTAAGGCAGAAATATTATGATAATAATGTAAATTAAGAAAACAGTATAATTAAATAAAATCCACAAAACTGTCAAAATGTTGATACCTAAGTAAATACTGTAGTATTGGATGTCAAATTAATCCTTGAGCCAAAATATGAACAGTGGTAATAATATTTACTACTAAAAAGGGAGTACTGAAGATTAATTACATTTAGAAGATCTGTGACCATTTTAAATAAAAATTCAAATATCTTAACAATGATCTCAAGCCAATTTCAGCCAATCAAAAATTGTGAGTTACCATGACAACAACCGTGTATTGACTAATTACTCCCATATTCCTTAAGGAATGGAAGTATGGTGATGGCAAAAAAAATCGTGTTCGAGATTATTGCAGGTTCTGATTCTACTACACTCAAAACATGAAAAAAAGTCGTTTTCCGAAAAGTGTCTGTGTGTGTGTCTGTGTGTCTGTCTGTGTGTAGATTTTTTTCTATGGCAAACGATAACTGCCGCAAATTCAAACAGAATCAAATAATTTTTTGCATACAGCCCTGATTTGTAGAGTACTCATGATCTATTGTTTTTGGTGAAGATCGGTTGAGGGAAAGGGGTAGTTTACCTGCAACGGTTTTTTTTTATCAAGGGAAATTTTTTTTTTTGGCAAACGATAACAGCCGCAAATTCAAACAGAATCAAATAATGTTCCGCATACTGCCCTGGATTGAAGAGTTCTCAAGATCTATTGTTTTTGGTGAAGATCGGTTAAGGGAAAGGGGTAGTTTACCTGTAACGTTTTATGTTTTAACAAGGGTATTTCCTATGGCAAACGATAACAGCCGCAAATTCAAACAGAATCAAAAGATTATTTGCATACAGCCCTAAATTGTAGAGTTCTCAAGACCTATTGTTTTTGGTGAAGATCGGTTAAGGGAAAGGGGTAGTTTACCTACAACGTTATTTTAACAAGGGTATTTTCTATGGCATACGATAACAGCCGCAAATTCAAACAGAATCAAATAATTTTCTGCATACAGCCCTGATTTGTAGAGTACTACAAATAGAGTAAAACAATAGACCTATTGTTTTTGGTGAAGATCGGTTGAGGGGAAGGGGTAGTTTACCTGCAACGTTTTTTATCAAGCGTATTTTCTATGGCAAACGATAACAGCCGTAAATTCAAACAGAATCAAATAATTTTTTGCATACGTCAGTGAATTGTAGAGGACTCAAGGCCTTTAGATTTTGGTGAAGATCGGTTAAGGGGAAGGGGTAGTTTACCTGCAACCTTTTACGTTTTAACAAGAGTAAAGTACTTGAAAATTTATTTAAACTTTTTGAAACAATGGTAATTGTTGAAAATAAAATAATTTTGTTGCCAGGTAACAAAAATAAAGTCATTTTGATTATAAAATATAAATATTTACAACAAGAAAAGAATTTTCAGTTTTCAAAATTTAAATATATTTTTATAAAACAATGGGTTCTTCATTGAGGTGAGGACCATGTCACTCACTCCATCTCAAGCCTCTCCCATTTTGCAGAAAAAGAGGACCCTGTCAAGGCTGATACTTTGACGACAGTGACAGGGCTTTCCACCAAATTCAGCAGAGTGACAGGTAGGCACAACTCTGATTGGCTCCTCAGATTTCCCCAGCGTTAGTAGGTTCTATGAAAATATTTTATTTCAAAAATGATTTTAAATATAAATCTTAGATATGTTTTATAAATCTCATGTTTTATGTTTTAACATGGGTAATTTTTTATATGACGAACCATAACTGCCGTAAATTCAAACAGAATCAAATAATTTTTTACATATGTGCCTGAGCTATAGAGAACTCAATGTCTGTTGATTTTGGTGAAGATCGGTTACGGGGAAAGGGCAGTTTACCTGAAACATTTTTTGTTGTAACATGAGTAAAGTACTTAATTTTGATAAAGTATCCTGATAAGATCTTAATAATCCACTGTAGAAACGTAGATGAAATATCTATAAATGAAGAGGCTAGTTGAACGGGCTGGGGGTAATTTTCTATAAATCAAAATTATAGTTGAAGGGGGAGGGGATAATTTTTTTTTATATGTGTACTACGTTATTGGCAACAAGGAAGTATTTTTTTGTTAAAATTCCTTCCCTGGCTGTTTGGCTGAAAATGATTTTAAATATAAATCTTAGAATATGGAAGTCATGTATGGTTCTCCATACCGATATTTTTCAGTTAGGAACAATAATAACTGTAGTGACGCTAAACTGGAGAGAAGCCACGCCGTAAAGGGCACAAATTTTTAACTCTAAAACAGTATAAGTGCCCATAAGTCGATGAAGAAGGACCAGAATAACTGACGAGATGACATTCCAACCAAACTATACCAAGGACCAGCGCGGAATTAATCTAGATGACCAAAAAATATATGGAATCCGACCAGAAGAAGACGCCAACCATTCCCGAAGCCCAAGACTGAAGAAGGAAGAACCGACATCAACCAATTACACCACTTGGACGACTGACAATACATCTTTTACCTACTAACGTTGAGTATTGCTGAATTTATTGATTTATAAAAAAGGCAAATTCTCTTTCACAAAATTATAACTAAATGATAAAACTCTCACTATCACTGAAGGTATTTTCAAGGATTGATAAAATAAAAAAGTAACTTTGTAAACACTGAATGACCAAATGATAACCTATGTATACACCAACGACACTGTCACAATTCAACACCACAATATTTAATTTATAGTAAACCTTGTTTAATTTTAATGATCACTTACTTTAAATGATATGTTCTAATTTTGTTATCTTGTTAGATAAACCTCTGTTTCGTACTTAAAAGAACCCTACAGGCAGATTTATTTTGTAAAATAATAACCACACTGTCTTGCAGCTAATATAAACATTGTACTGCCAACCCAGCGATCCGCTGATTGAGCGAATATTGCCGAGGCTAAAATCATTGTATAAATTATTAATTTTACGAAGCGTTAACAAAAAATAACCAGTCAAAAGCCTAATAAAAGAGTGTGTACCGATAACAACTGTCCATTATTTACTTGTAAAGAGAATATTATGCATGTTTTGTTTACTAGCAGTGGGTCAACATAACCAACGTTATCTCAAGTTGGCAACACTTTTCCCCCACTCAGATGAGAATCAGTAACAAGCCAGACGGCGAGCGATTCGAATTTACAATAGTGCAGTATCAAGCTATACAAATAAAAACTTTTAATTGTTTTCACGAAAAACAATTTGACGCCTATCCGGAATTACGAAAGAGTGAGAGGGGACAGGTAAGGCACACAGGCTACCAGACGCTTCCGAACGACACCATTTACGTTCGCAAAACACATTACTAAAACTTCCAATTCTAAAACTAATAATATTGCAAATACACAAACTAATAATTCTACAAAGTGGCGCACCAACTAGTGAGGCTAGAGTTACGACAGAATATCTAGCGGCAGGTACGACAGAAGGTAAACAAGATGAAGAGGGCATCATCATTAAGGCGGACGAAGGAGGCCGAAAAAGAAATCAGAGCAGAAGAGAAGGAAGTGACTTCGGTCGAAGACGCCGAACAAATGTTACCTCCCGCGGAACCAGTCAAACCCGTACAGCCAGAGGATCAACCGGAGAAACCCGCACGACCAGAGGACGGAAGTTTACTGGAAATAATGAGGGCAATAACATCATTAAAGGAAGATTTCAAGGGAGAATTGAAAGAGTTCAAGGTAGAATTGAACAAAAATAAGGAGGAATTAAAAGAGGAAATTAATGAGAAATTTAACAGGAACAGCCAGCAAATGAACGAAAACCGTAAGACCATGGAAGAAAAAATAGATAAGAACAGCCAGCAAATGGCCGAAAATAATAAGGAAATGGCAGTGAACATGGAGAACTTACAGGAAGAGTTGAAACTGGACAACCAGAAAAACTTGGAGGAGTTGAAGGAAGAGTTGAGCAAAACTATAGAAAATAATAATGAGCGGATTAATAAGAAGATCGAGAAGGAGATGTCCGAGATACACGGGAAATGGGAAGATACGAACCGTGAAATACAACAAACGAAGGAAGACTTCAGAGAACGGATGACCAACCTGGAAGAAGACAGCCAGATCCGAATAGAGTCGATAAAAACGGCAACCGACCAAAATATAAAACAGGTACGGACAGATTTTGGAGAGAAGTGCCGGGAGATCGACACGGCTGTAAGCGAGGTTCGCGGACAAGGCCAGCAAAACAAAAATAAAATTGAGGAAATCCAGCAACGGGAGATTGCTAAAATCAGGGAGGAGTTAGAAATAATTAATAAGAGACCGCCAATAATGACGCAGTACCAACACATGGACAACCGGGAAGTGATCAACTTTAAACAATATAGGCGAAACCCAATGGAGTTTTTAGAAAGAGTAGATGAGCAGCTGGCCAAAACTCGGGAGAACAGGTGGACCATTATCCGAGGCTACTTAGACGAGTATTTTCGAGATATCAACGATAATTGGTGGACGGCCACGAGACACGACCTCACGAATTATGAACAATTCAAAGATGTATTCAAAAGGAAATACTGGTCGGAGGCAACACAGAACATCGTGCGGGACAGTATATGTTTCGGCAGATACGACGCCACCAGAGGGACAACTTTTACTGCATATTTCTTCGGTAAAGTCTGCCTAGCAAGGAACCTGGAACCGAAGATCCCAGAAGAAAGTTTGGTGACGAAACTTGCTTTTCATTACGAGGAAGGTGTCTCTAGAGCGCGACTAGGTAGCCAAATCAAAACTATACAATCCATGGCAGCCCTTCTGGAAGATTACGAGAGAGAACGTTATTATCGTAGGAGCCGACAGTGGGACGACGGGTGAAAACAAAAATTTTAACAACGGTTACCAGAATAATAACAACAATTACCGGTACAATTATAATAACCGTAACCAGGTGAATAACACACCTAACGAGCCGCAGAATAGACATAACAATAATCCGGCTAGCCAACAAAATAACAGTTATAACAATAATAATAGACCAAACAACACAAATAACGCCAATTACAACCAGCCAAATAATACGCATCAACCATATAGGCCAAATAACGCCAATTACAACTGGCCAAATTACAATAACAACCCGAGTGACAATAGAAATCTCAATAATAACGATCGTAACTATCGTCAAGTGCATTACGTGAGGGCCAAAAGTGACGGAAGAAATAGGTCGTACTATCAGGGACGACGAAGTGCCGACCGGAATGCATATGGACACCGGTACAGCGATCATAATTACGAACGTGACACCAGAACCAACACGGGCCGAAGTCGAAGCCAAAAAGTGAATAGGCGTGACCGGTACGAAGAGGATCACAACCAGCCTGAACCCCGGCCGTCAACGAGCGGAAGTCCGCTAACAAATCAACACGATGATAGTAACAATCAGTCCGAGATGACGTTAAACTAGGAGCGGCAGTGAAAAAGCTACTTATACCCTCACTGAACCATTCTATTGGGTTAAATCGCAAGTTATACAAACTAACGGCGAACGCACAATTACAATAGTGCGAAATAATTATCTGAAAAATATTGTAGAGGAATTGCTCGAAGAAGGTAACAACCAATCTGATAATAAACATAACGAAATTGCTTATATTTCAACGCAAGTCAACGGAGTACCAGCACAAATTATGATAGACACTGGATCCAATATTTCGTTAATCGACAGTATCGAGCTTCAAAAAATCCAAGAAGCGAGTAAGACAATTATACTTACGCTACCCATCAGCAACATTGTCCTTGTAGGAGCGACAGGACGGCAAAATAGAACCGTCCGAAAACAAGTGCAACTCAAACTGACAAGCAACGGACAAACCGTAACAATGACGTTTTTAGTAGCCAGTGGATTGCCATTCAGGATTCTAATTGGTTGCGACATGCTGCGCCAGTACTCAGCAATAATTGACCTGAGCAAATACAAACTTATTTTGAAGAAAGGTGACATACAGTGGATAACCGAACTGACCAATAGTGATGAAATACAACCAAATAAAACCATGTACCATATCCAAAAATACAGAATTACTGGAGAGCATATACTGAATAATGGAATTTATGACGAGACCGACAATGAAAAACTATGGCAAGAAAAAATCGAAGAAATCCGAACTTTCCAGAGAGAGAAAACGAGCGCACAATTGACAGTTCAACAAGCTGAACAACTGATAGAAGTGTATAACCGCTACAAGCACGTATTTTCAGATACACCTGGAAAGGTCAGAGATTATCAGTGCGAGATTCAATTCCGAGAGCCTGTCAACTTGATAAAAACATCTTACCCGTTCACAAATTTCGATGGAGGAAGCAGTGAGAAGAGAAATTACTTCTCTAATTCAATTTCCAAATGGCGAAGAATATCAGTTCAATGACGTGCAATTTCATAATAAAATACTAGAAAAGACTGACAAAATCAGAGAAAAATATAAGCAAATGCAATCGAAACCCATACAATATCAGATTGGAGAGCAAATATTACTTGAAAACAGAGGATTACCAAGCACCATGGAAGGGATAGCCAAGAAGCTATTGTTACTGTACACAGGACCCTACATAGTAAACAAAGACAACCGAAATAATACATATGAGATCGTAGACCCAAAGACATAAAGAATAAAGGGGACATTTAACCAAACCTCTATGAAAAAATATTATTAAAAACGAGAAAAAACCATCCTGAAACCAATTAATAAATAACTAGTGTTAAACAGTAAGAAAAATAAGCAAAACAAATAATAAAAAGATCATGTATACCATACCCACTAATAATATCGAATCACTAAGAGCTAGAGAGTGTGAATAAAAGAAAAAGAATATAATTTGAAATAATGTATTGTATAAACTAAATAATAATAATGTGGAGAATCCTACAAATGATATTTATTTTATAGTCGCACTAAGACTACTTGTATAATTTTATAATGATTGACTGTAGATAAGTCCAGCAATCAAATGTGTATTTTACGGCGGAGCAATGGAGTCAAAAGTACCCCTCCGATCCGATTCAACATAATGATAGGGAAAATGTTAGGGAATTAGATATCAAAGGGATAAGAACATTAAACTAAAATACGATACAAAGATCAAGAAGAATACTGACACTCAAAAATAATAAGAGTCTATTGCTCAAAAATAACCAGTGATTAAGAAAATAAAATGAAATAATGATTGATAATTCCAATCAAAAAAAAGAACGATATTTGTTGAAATAATCAATTTTAGTGGCAGGGCAATATGTAATGGTACATATCTTCACCTAACAAAAATGAAGAAAACATGACAAGATAAATTGTTTAATCATTAACACTAAAATAAAAAGGGATGAATCAGAGATTAAAGGAATGGGTAACTCAAAATAATAACACGATCAGACATATCCAGGTAGTCAGAACAGTAACCTCTAATAATAAAGAAGTAACATACAAACAAACCAAAATGTTAAATACAGTAATACATGGCGATTTAACCTGAATAGCCCAATAGATGGTAAGTGAGAGAGTAGAACCAGCCCCATAAACCGAGAATAACATAAATAATGACAACTGTAAATGAACTAGAACTAGCCACCACACTACCACAAGAGTGTAGTAATAATAAGAATAATAATGAACAAAGAATTAGCATGGAAGTATGAAGGTATAATTAGCCACAACACCAAGGAAGTGACATGTAAACGATGGCAAAATAAAGTGAGCCCAGAAAGAATACAAAACTAATGTTAAAACAATGAAAAAGACTAACTAATGAAAATTGTATATGATAATAATAAATGTAAAGACAGACAAGTTAAAAATATTAATTGTTAAGGACTTGAGATATAGAAGGGTACACTAACCCAAACAAATAGAGTAAACTAGGACAAATCACATTAGCACGACACAAACATATCATGTATAGTCAAACCACACAGAGTGAGAGATTATAAATTGTAAGGAGGATGAACATTTTAAAATAGTTGTCTTGATTATTCATCTCTTCTTTCACAGCACTAACACTTAACTAAAAATGAACTTTTTTCATGTGAAAAACTTACTATTTTATTGGACGCGTTTCGGCTTAGTATCCGCCTTCTTCAGCCATAGACTAACTAAAATACCCTTAAATAAACAAGATTACACCGACGAACTCAACATAATAAAATACATAGCAATAAAAAACGGTTATAGCTCCAATTTAATAAACATACTACACAAACGCATCAAAAATAAAAACAACAAAACACTAAATACCATCAACACACAACACAATAAGTACATCACACTCACATACCACAACTCATACACACACAAAATCGCCAATACATTCAGAAAACACAAATACAAAATAACATTCAGAACAACCAATACCATCAAGAAACACATCAGTAATACAAACACAGACATAGACAAATATAACAAAACAGGTGTTTACAAATTAAATTGTAATGACTGCAATAGTTTCTACATAGGCCAGACGGGAAGATCTTTTTCATCCCGTTATTCTGAACACTTAAAAGCTTTAACCAACAACAATATACACTCTGCATTTGCCACACACATACACACAGAAAACCACAGTTACACCAACATAGACACTAATCTTGAAATTTTACATTACATACCCAAAGGTCAAAAACTCAACACAACTGAACAATACGAAATATATAAACACCACACAAAATACTCAACGATCAATTACAATATAAATCACATACACTTTTTGACACAATTATACAGAAAACAAACAGTAAGTTGAATCCCCACGCCAATCCCCTTCCTCCACACACCACCCCCACATCACCTTCCACACAACCGTTACAAAATGCTGGCAGTCTGTTACCAAAGCTGAAGAAGGCGGATACTAAGCCGAAACGCGTCCAATAAAATAGTAAGTTTTTCACATGAAAAAAGTTCATTTTTAGTTAAATTTTAAAATAAATGTAAGAAAGAGAGTTTTGAATAAGCAATACACTAATCTTTACCCACCAGTAACCCTAAAACAAGATCGAGTGCAAAGTGTTAGTGTTAATACCCCGAAGTGAGAATAAACCCCATTAAAAAGTGATAAACACGGATAAAACCGTAATCAAAGTTTATAAGTGCATAAACTAGGTTATAAGTTATAAATGAGTGAGATCTGATAATGGTCAAACGCAGGAAGGACTGTGATAGTTGAGAGGCCAATGTGAGTGGACACCCAAAATGTAACTAAATGAACTAATAGTGTTAAAATTAAGTTAGCTTTAGTGATAACTGATTATCGTGGTTTTAAATGTGTGTCAATTAATGTAACAAGTGACTATTAAGATTATTAGGAAAGTAAGAAAGATAGACTATCAGTGTGTCAATTCACCATATAGAAAATGTCAGTAATATTAAGGGATAAAAACAATGAATAATCATGATAAGAGTTAATAAGACATAGTGAAATGGTATTAGGTACCATTAGTTAATAAAACAGTGTCAGATAAGCTTAGTAATAAGGATTTTCTATAATAATCAAAATAATTAATTAAGGTTTATATGTTTGTTTTCTTTTAATGATACTATAAAATAATTATTACCCACTGAAGAGTATGAGTGGATAATAAAAAGTAAATAATTATGTTTTAATGAGTAAGATTTATGTTTCAAAAGAATTATGTTTTAATGAATAAAAATTATATCTATGGGAATTGTTAAAACCATAAGATGATACGTTATATGATGCAAAAAACAAGAAACAAAATAAATACAGTCAGATACAATGACACTAAAAGGCAGTTATGACAGTATACAAATTAACTTATGAAACCAATAAAATCACACACAATTACTAGAACAGACATAAACATTGAGCAAATAAACAGAATCATGTATTAAAACAATCAGGACCCATACAAGGGGAGAATAAAATGTAATCTCAGTAATTAAAGAAAATAGTCAATTGCTATCTAAGCCTAGGCAGATTCCCAACAGTCAAACTACAAAAGACTTCAAATTTTAGAATTAAACACTGACATTAGTAAGACTAAGCCACATAAACTATGAAATACAATTAGACTATCATGTTAAGGCAGAAATATTATGATAATAATGTAAATTAAGAAAACAGTATAATTAAATAAAATCCACAAAACTGTCAAAATGTTGATACCTAAGTAAATACTGTAGTATTGGATGTCAAATTAATCCTTGAGCCAAAATATGAACAGTGGTAATAATATTTACTACTAAAAAG
Organism: Magicicada septendecula; assembly: GCA_034769895.1. NCBI lineage: Eukaryota > Metazoa > Arthropoda > Insecta > Hemiptera > Cicadidae > Magicicada > Magicicada septendecula. The sequence goes on from CM068367.1 coordinate 1,154,616,256, forward strand.
GGAGTACTGAAGATTAATTACATTTAGAAGATCTGTGACCATTTTAAATAAAAATTCAAATATCTTAACAATGATCTCAAGCCAATTTCAGCCAATCAAAAATTGTGAGTTACCATGACAACAACCGTGTATTGACTAATTACTCCCATATTCCTTAAGGAATGGAAGTATGGTGATGGCAAAAAAAATCGTGTTCGAGATTATTGCAGGTTCTGATTCTACTACACTCAAAACATGAAAAAAAGTCGTTTTCCGAAAAGTGTCTGTGTGTGTGTCTGTGTGTCTGTCTGTGTGTAGATTTTTTTTCTATGGCAAACGATAACTGCCGCAAATTCAAACAGAATCAAATAATTTTTTGCATACAGCCCTGATTTGTAGAGTACTCATGACCTATTGTTTTTGGTGAAGATCGGTTGAGGGAAAGGGGTAGTTTACCTGCAACGGTTTTTTTTTATCAAGGGAAATTTTTTTTTTTGGCAAACGATAACAGCCGCAAATTCAAACAGAATCAAATAATGTTCCGCATACTGCCCTGGATTGAAGAGTTCTCAAGATCTATTGTTTTTGGTGAAGATCGGTTAAGGGAAAGGGGTAGTTTACCTGTAACGTTTTATGTTTTAACAAGGGTATTTCCTATGGCAAACGATAACAGCCGCAAATTCAAACAGAATCAAAAGATTATTTGCATACAGCCCTAAATTGTAGAGTTCTCAAGACCTATTGTTTTTGGTGAAGATCGGTTAAGGGATAGGGGTAGTTTACCTACAACGTTATTTTAACAAGGGTATTTTCTATGGCATACGATAACAGCCGCAAATTCAAACAGAATCAAATAATTTTCTGCATACAGCCCTGATTTGTAGAGTACTACAAATAGAGTAAAACAATAGACCTATTGTTTTTGGTGAAGATCGGTTGAGGGGAAGGGGTAGTTTACCTGCAACGTTTTTTATCAAGCGTATTTTCTATGGCAAACGATAACAGCCGTAAATTCAAACAGAATCAAATAATTTTTTGCATACGTCAGTGAATTGTAGAGGACTCAAGGCCTTTAGATTTTGGTGAAGATCGGTTAAGGGGAAGGGGTAGTTTACCTGCAACCTTTTACGTTTTAACAAGAGTAAAGTACTTGAAAATTTATTTAAACTTTTTGAAACAATGGTAATTGTTGAAAATAAAATAATTTTGTTGCCAGGTAACAAAAATAAAGTCATTTTGATTATAAAATATAAATATTTACAACAAGAAAAGAATTTTCAGTTTTCAAAATTTAAATATATTTTTATAAAACAATGGGTTCTTCATTGAGGTGAGGACCATGTCACTCACTCCATCTCAAGCCTCTCCCATTTTGCAGAAAAAGAGGACCCTGTCAAGGCTGATACTTTGACGACAGTGACAGGGCTTTCCACCAAATTCAGCAGAGTGACAGGTAGGCACAACTCTGATTGGCTCCTCAGATTTCCCCAGCGTTAGTAGGTTCTATGAAAATATTTTATTTCAAAAATGATTTTAAATATAAATCTTAGATATGTTTTATAAATCTCATGTTTTATGTTTTAACATGGATAATTTTTTATATGACGAACCATAACTGCCGTAAATTCAAACAGAATCAAATAATTTTTTACATATGTGCCTGAGCTATAGAGAACTCAATGTCTGTTGATTTTGGTGAAGATCGGTTACGGGGAAAGGGCAGTTTACCTGAAACATTTTTTGTTGTAACATGAGTAAAGTACTTAATTTTGATAAAGTATCCTGATAAGATCTTAATAATCCACTGTAGAAACGTAGATGAAATATCTATAAATGAAGAGGCTAGTTGAACGGGCTGGGGGTAATTTTCTATAAATCAAAATTATAGTTGAAGGGGGAGGGGATAATTTTTTTTTATATGTGTACTACGTTATTGGCAACAAGGAAGTATTTTTTTGTTAAAATTCCTTCCCTGGCTGTTTGGCTGAAAATGATTTTAAATATAAATCTTAGAATATGGAAGTCATGTATGGTTCTCCATACCGATATTTTTCAGTTAGGAACAATAATAACTGTAGTGACGCTAAACTGGAGAGAAGCCACGCCGTAAAGGGCACAAATTTTTAACTCTAAAACAGTATAAGTGCCCATAAGTCGATGAAGAAGGACCAGAATAACTGACGAGAGGACATTCCAACCAAACTATACCAAGGACCAGCGCGGAATTAATCTAGATGACCAAAAAATATATGGAATCCGACCAGAAGAAGACGCCAACCATTCCCGAAGCCCAAGACTGAAGAAGGAAGAACCGACATCAACCAATTACACCACTTGGACGACTGACAATACATCTTTTACCTACTAACGTTGAGTATTGCTGAATTTATTGATTTATAAAAAAGGCAAATTCTCTTTCACAAAATTATAACTAAATGATAAAACTCTCACTATCACTGAAGGTATTTTCAAGGATTGATAAAATAAAAAAGTAACTTTGTAAACACTGAATGACCAAATGATAACCTATGTATACACCAACGACACTGTCACAATTCAACACCACAATATTTAATTTATAGTAAACCTTGTTTAATTTTAATGATCACTTACTTTAAATGATATGTTCTAATTTTGTTATCTTGTTAGATAAACCTCTGTTTCGTACTTAAAAGAACCCTACAGGCAGATTTATTTTGTAAAATAATAACCACACTGTCTTGCAGCTAATATAAACATTGTACTGCCAACCCAGCGATCCGCTGATTGAGCGAATATTGCCGAGGCTAAAATCATTGTATAAATTATTAATTTTACGAAGCGTTAACAAAAAATAACCAGTCAAAAGCCTAATAAAAGAGTGTGTACCGATAACAACTGTCCATTATTTACTTGTAAAGAGAATATTATGCATGTTTTGTTTACTAGCAGTGGGTCAACATAACCAACGTTATCTCAAGTTGGCAACACTTTTCCCCCACTCAGATGAGAATCAGTAACAAGCCAGACGGCGAGCGATTCGAATTTACAATAGTGCAGTATCAAGCTATACAAATAAAAACTTTTAATTGTTTTCACGAAAAACAATTTGACGCCTATCCGGAATTACGAAAGAGTGAGAGGGGACAGGTAAGGCACACAGGCTACCAGACGCTTCCGAACGACACCATTTACGTTCGCAAAACACATTACTAAAACTTCCAATTCTAAAACTAATAATATTGCAAATACACAAACTAATAATTCTACAAAGTGGCGCACCAACTAGTGAGGCTAGAGTTACGACAGAATATCTAGCGGCAGGTACGACAGAAGGTAAACAAGATGAAGAGGGCATCATCATTAAGGCGGACGAAGGAGGCCGAAAAAGAAATCAGAGCAGAAGAGAAGGAAGTGACTTCGGTCGAAGACGCCGAACAAATGTTACCTCCCGCGGAACCAGTCAAACCCGTACAGCCAGAGGATCAACCGGAGAAACCCGCACGACCAGAGGACGGAAGTTTACTGGAAATAATGAGGGCAATAACATCATTAAAGGAAGATTTCAAGGGAGAATTGAAAGAGTTCAAGGTAGAATTGAACAAAAATAAGGAGGAATTAAAAGAGGAAATTAATGAGAAATTTAACAGGAACAGCCAGCAAATGAACGAAAACCGTAAGACCATGGAAGAAAAAATAGATAAGAACAGCCAGCAAATGGCCGAAAATAATAAGGAAATGGCAGTGAACATGGAGAACTTACAGGAAGAGTTGAAACTGGACAACCAGAAAAACTTGGAGGAGTTGAAGGAAGAGTTGAGCAAAACTATAGAAAATAATAATGAGCGGATTAATAAGAAGATCGAGAAGGAGATGTCCGAGATACACGGGAAATGGGAAGATACGAACCGTGAAATACAACAAACGAAGGAAGACTTCAGAGAACGGATGACCAACCTGGAAGAAGACAGCCAGATCCGAATAGAGTCGATAAAAACGGCAACCGACCAAAATATAAAACAGGTACGGACAGATTTTGGAGAGAAGTGCCGGGAGATCGACACGGCTGTAAGCGAGGTTCGCGGACAAGGCCAGCAAAACAAAAATAAAATTGAGGAAATCCAGCAACGGGAGATTGCTAAAATCAGGGAGGAGTTAGAAATAATTAATAAGAGACCGCCAATAATGACGCAGTACCAACACATGGACAACCGGGAAGTGATCAACTTTAAACAATATAGGCGAAACCCAATGGAGTTTTTAGAAAGAGTAGATGAGCAGCTGGCCAAAACTCGGGAGAACAGGTGGACCATTATCCGAGGCTACTTAGACGAGTATTTTCGAGATATCAACGATAATTGGTGGACGGCCACGAGACACGACCTCACGAATTATGAACAATTCAAAGATGTATTCAAAAGGAAATACTGGTCGGAGGCAACACAGAACATCGTGCGGGACAGTATATGTTTCGGCAGATACGACGCCACCAGAGGGACAACTTTTACTGCATATTTCTTCGGTAAAGTCTGCCTAGCAAGGAACCTGGAACCGAAGATCCCAGAAGAAAGTTTGGTGACGAAACTTGCTTTTCATTACGAGGAAGGTGTCTCTAGAGCGCGACTAGGTAGCCAAATCAAAACTATACAATCCATGGCAGCCCTTCTGGAAGATTACGAGAGAGAACGTTATTATCGTAGGAGCCGACAGTGGGACGACGGGTGAAAACAAAAATTTTAACAACGGTTACCAGAATAATAACAACAATTACCGGTACAATTATAATAACCGTAACCAGGTGAATAACACACCTAACGAGCCGCAGAATAGACATAACAATAATCCGGCTAGCCAACAAAATAACAGTTATAACAATAATAATAGACCAAACAACACAAATAACGCCAATTACAACCAGCCAAATAATACGCATCAACCATATAGGCCAAATAACGCCAATTACAACTGGCCAAATTACAATAACAACCCGAGTGACAATAGAAATCTCAATAATAACGATCGTAACTATCGTCAAGTGCATTACGTGAGGGCCAAAAGTGACGGAAGAAATAGGTCGTACTATCAGGGACGACGAAGTGCCGACCGGAATGCATATGGACACCGGTACAGCGATCATAATTACGAACGTGACACCAGAACCAACACGGGCCGAAGTCGAAGCCAAAAAGTGAATAGGCGTGACCGGTACGAAGAGGATCACAACCAGCCTGAACCCCGGCCGTCAACGAGCGGAAGTCCGCTAACAAATCAACACGATGATAGTAACAATCAGTCCGAGATGACGTTAAACTAGGAGCGGCAGTGAAAAAGCTACTTATACCCTCACTGAACCATTCTATTGGGTTAAATCGCAAGTTATACAAACTAACGGCGAACGCACAATTACAATAGTGCGAAATAATTATCTGAAAAATATTGTAGAGGAATTGCTCGAAGAAGGTAACAACCAATCTGATAATAAACATAACGAAATTGCTTATATTTCAACGCAAGTCAACGGAGTACCAGCACAAATTATGATAGACACTGGATCCAATATTTCGTTAATCGACAGTATCGAGCTTCAAAAAATCCAAGAAGCGAGTAAGACAATTATACTTACGCTACCCATCAGCAACATTGTCCTTGTAGGAGCGACAGGACGGCAAAATAGAACCGTCCGAAAACAAGTGCAACTCAAACTGACAAGCAACGGACAAACCGTAACAATGACGTTTTTAGTAGCCAGTGGATTGCCATTCAGGATTCTAATTGGTTGCGACATGCTGCGCCAGTACTCAGCAATAATTGACCTGAGCAAATACAAACTTATTTTGAAGAAAGGTGACATACAGTGGATAACCGAACTGACCAATAGTGATGAAATACAACCAAATAAAACCATGTACCATATCCAAAAATACAGAATTACTGGAGAGCATATACTGAATAATGGAATTTATGACGAGACCGACAATGAAAAACTATGGCAAGAAAAAATCGAAGAAATCCGAACTTTCCAGAGAGAGAAAACGAGCGCACAATTGACAGTTCAACAAGCTGAACAACTGATAGAAGTGTATAACCGCTACAAGCACGTATTTTCAGATACACCTGGAAAGGTCAGAGATTATCAGTGCGAGATTCAATTCCGAGAGCCTGTCAACTTGATAAAAACATCTTACCCGTTCACAAATTTCGATGGAGGAAGCAGTGAGAAGAGAAATTACTTCTCTAATTCAATTTCCAAATGGCGAAGAATATCAGTTCAATGACGTGCAATTTCATAATAAAATACTAGAAAAGACTGACAAAATCAGAGAAAAATATAAGCAAATGCAATCGAAACCCATACAATATCAGATTGGAGAGCAAATATTACTTGAAAACAGAGGATTACCAAGCACCATGGAAGGGATAGCCAAGAAGCTATTGTTACTGTACACAGGACCCTACATAGTAAACAAAGACAACCGAAATAATACATATGAGATCGTAGACCCAAAGACATAAAGAATAAAGGGGACATTTAACCAAACCTCTATGAAAAAATATTATTAAAAACGAGAAAAAACCATCCTGAAACCAATTAATAAATAACTAGTGTTAAACAGTAAGAAAAATAAGCAAAACAAATAATAAAAAGATCATGTATACCATACCCACTAATAATATCGAATCACTAAGAGCTAGAGAGTGTGAATAAAAGAAAAAGAATATAATTTGAAATAATGTATTGTATAAACTAAATAATAATAATGTGGAGAATCCTACAAATGATATTTATTTTATAGTCGCACTAAGACTACTTGTATAATTTTATAATGATTGACTGTAGATAAGTCCAGCAATCAAATGTGTATTTTACGGCGGAGCAATGGAGTCAAAAGTACCCCTCCGATCCGATTCAACATAATGATAGGGAAAATGTTAGGGAATTAGATATCAAAGGGATAAGAACATTAAACTAAAATACGATACAAAGATCAAGAAGAATACTGACACTCAAAAATAATAAGAGTCTATTGCTCAAAAATAACCAGTGATTAAGAAAATAAAATGAAATGATTGATAATTCCAATCAAAAAAAAGAACGATATTTGTTGAAATAATCAATTTTAGTGGCAGGGCAATATGTAATGGTACATATCTTCACCTAACAAAAATGAAGAAAACATGACAAGATAAATTGTTTAATCATTAACACTAAAATAAAAAGGGATGAATCAGAGATTAAAGGAATGGGTAACTCAAAATAATAACACGATCAGACATATCCAGGTAGTCAGAACAGTAACCTCTAATAATAAAGAAGTAACATACAAACAAACCAAAATGTTAAATACAGTAATACATGGCGATTTAACCTGAATAGCCCAATAGATGGTAAGTGAGAGAGTAGAACCAGCCCCATAAACCGAGAATAACATAAATAATGACAACTGTAAATGAACTAGAACTAGCCACCACACTACCACAAGAGTGTAGTAATAATAAGAATAATAATGAACAAAGAATTAGCATGGAAGTATGAAGGTATAATTAGCCACAACACCAAGGAAGTGACATGTAAACGATGGCAAAATAAAGTGAGCCCAGAAAGAATACAAAACTAATGTTAAAACAATGAAAAAGACTAACTAATGAAAATTGTATATGATAATAATAAATGTAAAGACAGACAAGTTAAAAATATTAATTGTTAAGGACTTGAGATATAGAAGGGTACACTAACCCAAACAAATAGAGTAAACTAGGACAAATCACATTAGCACGACACAAACATATCATGTATAGTCAAACCACACAGAGTGAGAGATTATAAATTGTAAGGAGGATGAACATTTTAAAATAGTTGTCTTGATTATTCATCTCTTCTTTCACAGCACTAACACTTAACTAAAAATGAACTTTTTTCATGTGAAAAACTTACTATTTTATTGGACGCGTTTCGGCTTAGTATCCGCCTTCTTCAGCCATAGACTAACTAAAATACCCTTAAATAAACAAGATTACACCGACGAACTCAACATAATAAAATACATAGCAATAAAAAACGGTTATAACTCCAATTTAATAAACATACTACACAAACGCATCAAAAATAAAAACAACAAAACACTAAATACCATCAACACACAACACAATAAGTACATCACACTCACATACCACAACTCATACACACACAAAATCGCCAATACATTCAGAAAACACAAATACAAAATAACATTCAGAACAACCAATACCATCAAGAAACACATCAGTAATACAAACACAGACATAGACAAATATAACAAAACAGGTGTTTACAAATTAAATTGTAATGACTGCAATAGTTTCTACATAGGCCAGACGGGAAGATCTTTTTCATCCCGTTATTCTGAACACTTAAAAGCTTTAACCAACAACAATATACACTCTGCATTTGCCACACACATACACACAGAAAACCACAGTTACACCAACATAGACACTAATCTTGAAATTTTACATTACATACCCAAAGGTCAAAAACTCAACACAACTGAACAATACGAAATATATAAACACCACACAAAATACTCAACGATCAATTACAATATAAATCACATACACTTTTTGACACAATTATACAGAAAACAAACAGTAAGTTGAATCCCCACGCCAATCCCCTTCCTCCACACACCACCCCCACATCACCTTCCACACAACCGTTACAAAATGCTGGCAGTCTGTTACCAAAGCTGAAGAAGGCGGATACTAAGCCGAAACGCGTCCAATAAAATAGTAAGTTTTTCACATGAAAAAAGTTCATTTTTAGTTAAATTTTAAAATAAATGTAAGAAAGAGAGTTTTGAATAAGCAATACACTAATCTTTACCCACCAGTAACCCTAAAACAAGATCGAGTGCAAAGTGTTAGTGTTAATACCCCGAAGTGAGAATAAACCCCATTAAAAAGTGATAAACACGGATAAAACCGTAATCAAAGTTTATAAGTGCATAAACTAGGTTATAAGTTATAAATGAGTGAGATCTGATAATGGTCAAACGCAGGAAGGACTGTGATAGTTGAGAGGCCAATGTGAGTGGACACCCAAAATGTAACTAAATGAACTAATAGTGTTAAAATTAAGTTAGCTTTAGTGATAACTGATTATCGTGGTTTTAAATGTGTGTCAATTAATGTAACAAGTGACTATTAAGATTATTAGGAAAGTAAGAAAGATAGACTATCAGTGTGTCAATTCACCATATAGAAAATGTCAGTAATATTAAGGGATAAAAACAATGAATAATCATGATAAGAGTTAATAAGACATAGTGAAATGGTATTAGGTACCATTAGTTAATAAAACAGTGTCAGATAAGCTTAGTAATAAGGATTTTCTATAATAATCAAAATAATTAATTAAGGTTTATATGTTTGTTTTCTTTTAATGATACTATAAAATAATTATTACCCACTGAAGAGTATGAGTGGATAATAAAAAGTAAATAATTATGTTTTAATGAGTAAGATTTATGTTTCAAAAGAATTATGTTTTAATGAATAAAAATTATATCTATGGGAATTGTTAAAACCATAAGATGATACGTTATATGATGCAAAAAACAAGAAACAAAATAAATACAGTCAGATACAATGACACTAAAAGGCAGTTATGACAGTATACAAATTAACTTATGAAACCAATAAAATCACACACAATTACTAGAACAGACATAAACATTGAGCAAATAAACAGAATCATGTATTAAAACAATCAGGACCCATACAAGGGGAGAATAAAATGTAATCTCAGTAATTAAAGAAAATAGTCAATTGCTATCTAAGCCTAGGCAGATTCCCAACAGTCAAACTACAAAAGACTTCAAATTTTAGAATTAAACACTGACATTAGTAAGACTAAGCCACATAAACTATGAAATACAATTAGACTATCATGTTAAGGCAGAAATATTATGATAATAATGTAAATTAAGAAAACAGTATAATTAAATAAAATCCACAAAACTGTCAAAATGTTGATACCTAAGTAAATACTGTAGTATTGGATGTCAAATTAATCCTTGAGCCAAAATATGAACAGTGGTAATAATATTTACTACTAAAAAGGGAGTACTGAAGATTAATTACATTTAGAAGATCTGTGACCATTTTAAATAAAAATCCAAATATCTTAACAATGATCTCAAGCCAATTTCAGCCAATCAAAAATTGTGAGTTACCATGACAACAACCGTGTATTGACTAATTACTTCCATATTCCTTAAGGAATGGAAGTATGGTGATGGCAAAAAAAATCGTGTTCGAGATTATTGCAGGTTCTGATTCTACTACACTCAAAACATGAAAAAAAGTCGTTTTCCGAAAAGTGTCTGTGTGTGTGTCTGTGTAGATTTTTTTTTCTATGGCAAACGATAACTGCCGCAAATTCAAACAGAATCAAATAATTTTTTGCATACAGCCCTGATTTGTAGAGTACTCATGATCTATTGTTTTTGGTGAAGATCGGTTGAGGGAAAGGGGTAGTTTACCTGCAACGGTTTTTTTTTATCAAAGGAAATTTTTTTTTTTTGGCAAACGATAACAGCCGCAAATTCAAACAGAATCAAATAATGTTCCGCATACAGCCCTGAATTGTAGAGTTCTCAAGATCTATTGTTTTTGGTGAAGATCGGTTAAGGGAAAGGGGTAGTTTACCTGTAACGTTTTATGTTTTAACAAGGGTATTTCCTATGGCAAACGATAACAGCCGCAAATTCAAACAGAATCAAAAGATTATTTGCATACAGCCCTAAATTGTAGAGTTCTCAAGACCTATTGTTTTTGGTGAAGATCGGTTAAGGGAAAGGGGTAGTTTACCTACAACGTTATTTTAACAAGGGTATTTTCTATGGCAAACGATAACAGCCGCAAATTCAAACAGAATCAAATAATTTTCTGCATACAGCCCTGATTTGTAGAGTACTCAAGACCTATTGTTTTTGGTGAAGATCGGTTGAGGGGAAGGGGTAGTTTACCTGCAACGTTTTTTATCAAGCGTATTTTCTATGGCAAACGATAACAGCCGCAAATTCAAACAGAATCAAATAATTTTTTGCATACGTCAGTGAATTGTAGAGGACTCAAGGCCTTTAGATTTTGGTGAAGATCGGTTAAGGGAAAGGGGTAGTTTACCTGCAACCTTTTACGTTTTAACAAGAGTAAAGTACTTGAAAATTTATTTAAACTTTTTGAAACAATGGTAATTGTTGAAAATAAAATAATTTTGTTGCCAGGTAACAAAAATAAAGTCATTTTGATTATAAAATATAAATATTTACAACAAGAAAAGAATTTTTAGTTTTCAAAATTTAAATATATTTTTATAAAACAATGGGTTCTTCATTGAGGTGAGGACCATGTCACTCACTCCATCTCAAGCCTCTCCCATTTTGCAGAAAAAGAGGACCCTGTCAAGGCTGATACTTTGACGACAGTGACAGGGCTTTCCACCAAATTCAGCAGAGTGACAGGTAGGCACAACTCTGATTGGCTCCTCAGATTTCCCCAGCGTTAGTAGGTTCTATGAAAATATTTTATTTCAAAAATGATTTTAAATATAAATCTTAGATATGTTTTATAAATCTCATGTTTTATGTTTTAACATGGGTAATTTTTTATATGACGAACCATAACTGCCGTAAATTCAAACAGAATCAAATAATTTTTTACATATCTGCCTGAGCTATAGAGAACTCAATGTCTGTTGATTTTGGTGAAGATCGGTTACGGGGAAAGGGCAGTTTACCTGAAACATTTTTTGTTGTAACATGAGTAAAGTACTTAATTTTGATAAAGTATCCTGATAAGATCTTAATAATCCACTGTAGAAACGTAGATGAAATATCTATAAATGAAGAGGCTAGTTGAACGGGCTGGGGGTAATTTTCTATAAATCAAAATTATAGTTGAAGGGGGAGGGGATAATTTTTTTTTATATGTGTACTACGTTATTGGCAACAAGGAAGTATTTTTTTGTTAAAATTCCTTCCCTGGCTGTTTGGCTGAAAATGATTTTAAATATAAATCTTAGAATATGGAAGTCATGTATGGTTCTCCATACCGATATTTTTCAGTTAGGAACAATAATAACTGTAGTGACGCTAAACTGGAGAGAAGCCACGCCGTAAAGGGCACAAATTTTTAACTCTAAAACAGTATAAGTGCCCATAAGTCGATGAAGAAGGACCAGAATAACTGACGAGAGGACATTCCAACCAAACTATACCAAGGACCAGCGCGGAATTAATCTAGATGACCAAAAAATATATGGAATCCGACCAGAAGAAGACGCCAACCATTCCCGAAGCCCAAGACTGAAGAAGGAAGAACCGACATCAACCAATTACACCACTTGGACGACTGACAATACATCTTTTACCTACTAACGTTGAGTATTGCTGAATTTATTGATTTATAAAAAAGGCAAATTCTCTTTCACAAAATTATAACTAAATGATAAAACTCTCACTATCACTGAAGGTATTTTCAAGGATTGATAAAATAAAAAAGTAACTTTGTAAACACTGAATGACCAAATGATAACCTATGTATACACCAACGACACTGTCACAATTCAACACCACAATATTTAATTTATAGTAAACCTTGTTTAATTTTAATGATCACTTACTTTAAATGATATGTTCTAATTTTGTTATCTTGTTAGATAAACCTCTGTTTCGTACTTAAAAGAACCCTACAGGCAGATTTATTTTGTAAAATAATAACCACACTGTCTTGCAGCTAATATAAACATTGTACTGCCAACCCAGCGATCCGCTGATTGAGCGAATATTGCCGAGGCTAAAATCATTGTATAAATTATTAATTTTACGAAGCGTTAACAAAAAATAACCAGTCAAAAGCCTAATAAAAGAGTGTGTACCGATAACAACTGTCCATTATTTACTTGTAAAGAGAATATTATGCATGTTTTGTTTACTAGCAGTGGGTCAACATAACCAACGTTATCTCAAGTTGGCAACACTTTTCCCCCACTCAGATGAGAATCAGTAACAAGCCAGACGGCGAGCGATTCGAATTTACAATAGTGCAGTATCAAGCTATACAAATAAAAACTTTTAATTGTTTTCACGAAAAACAATTTGACGCCTATCCGGAATTACGAAAGAGTGAGAGGGGACAGGTAAGGCACACAGGCTACCAGACGCTTCCGAACGACACCATTTACGTTCGCAAAACACATTACTAAAACTTCCAATTCTAAAACTAATAATATTGCAAATACACAAACTAATAATTCTACAAAGTGGCGCACCAACTAGTGAGGCTAGAGTTACGACAGAATATCTAGCGGCAGGTACGACAGAAGGTAAACAAGATGAAGAGGGCATCATCATTAAGGCGGACGAAGGAGGCCGAAAAAGAAATCAGAGCAGAAGAGAAGGAAGTGACTTCGGTCGAAGACGCCGAACAAATGTTACCTCCCGCGGAACCAGTCAAACCCGTACAGCCAGAGGATCAACCGGAGAAACCCGCACGACCAGAGGACGGAAGTTTACTGGAAATAATGAGGGCAATAACATCATTAAAGGAAGATTTCAAGGGAGAATTGAAAGAGTTCAAGGGAGAATTGAATTAAAATAAGGAGGAATTAAAAGAGGAAATTAATGAGAAATTTAACAGGAACAGCCAGCAAATGAACGAAAACCGTAAGACCATGGAAGAAAAAATAGATAAGAACAGCCAGCAAATGGCCGAAAATAATAAGGAAATGGCAGTGAACATGGAGAACTTACAGGAAGAGTTGAAACTGGACAACCAGAAAAACTTGGAGGAGTTGAAGGAAGAGTTGAGCAAAACTATAGAAAATAATAATGAGCGGATTAATAAGAAGATCGAGAAGGAGATGTCCGAGATACACGGGAAATGGGAAGATACGAACCGTGAAATACAACAAACGAAGGAAGACTTCAGAGAACGGATGACCAACCTGGAAGAAGACAGCCAGATCCGAATAGAGTCGATAAAAACGGCAACCGACCAAAATATAAAACAGGTACGGACAGATTTTGGAGAGAAGTGCCGGGAGATCGACACGGCTGTAAGCGAGGTTCGCGGACAAGGCCAGCAAAACAAAAATAAAATTGAGGAAATCCAGCAACGGGAGATTGCTAAAATCAGGGAGGAGTTAGAAATAATTAATAAGAGACCGCCAATAATGACGCAGTACCAACACATGGACAACCGGGAAGTGATCAACTTTAAACAATATAGGCGAAACCCAATGGAGTTTTTAGAAAGAGTAGATGAGCAGCTGGCCAAAACTCGGGAGAACAGGTGGACCATTATCCGAGGCTACTTAGACGAGTATTTTCGAGATATCAACGATAATTGGTGGACGGCCACGAGACACGACCTCACGAATTATGAACAATTCAAAGATGTATTCAAAAGGAAATACTGGTCGGAGGCAACACAGAACATCGTGCGGGACAGTATATGTTTCGGCAGATACGACGCCACCAGAGGGACAACTTTTACTGCATATTTCTTCGGTAAAGTCTGCCTAGCAAGGAACCTGGAACCGAAGATCCCAGAAGAAAGTTTGGTGACGAAACTTGCTTTTCATTACGAGGAAGGTGTCTCTAGAGCGCGACTAGGTAGCCAAATCAAAACTATACAATCCATGGCAGCCCTTCTGGAAGATTACGAGAGAGAACGTTATTATCGTAGGAGCCGACAGTGGGACGACGGGTGAAAACAAAAATTTTAACAACGGTTACCAGAATAATAACAACAATTACCGGTACAATTATAATAACCGTAACCAGGTGAATAACACACCTAACGAGCCGCAGAATAGACATAACAATAATCCGGCTAGCCAACAAAATAACAGTTATAACAATAATAATAGACCAAACAACACAAATAACGCCAATTACAACCAGCCAAATAATACGCATCAACCATATAGGCCAAATAACGCCAATTACAACTGGCCAAATTACAATAACAACCCGAGTGACAATAGAAATCTCAATAATAACGATCGTAACTATCGTCAAGTGCATTACGTGAGGGCCAAAAGTGACGGAAGAAATAGGTCGTACTATCAGGGACGACGAAGTGCCGACCGGAATGCATATGGACACCGGTACAGCGATCATAATTACGAACGTGACACCAGAACCAACACGGGCCGAAGTCGAAGCCAAAAAGTGAATAGGCGTGACCGGTACGAAGAGGATCACAACCAGCCTGAACCCCGGCCGTCAACGAGCGGAAGTCCGCTAACAAATCAACACGATGATAGTAACAATCAGTCCGAGATGACGTTAAACTAGGAGCGGCAGTGAAAAAGCTACTTATACCCTCACTGAACCATTCTATTGGGTTAAATCGCAAGTTATACAAACTAACGGCGAACGCACAATTACAATAGTGCGAAATAATTATCTGAAAAATATTGTAGAGGAATTGCTCGAAGAAGGTAACAACCAATCTGATAATAAACATAACGAAATTGCTTATATTTCAACGCAAGTCAACGGAGTACCAGCACAAATTATGATAGACACTGGATCCAATATTTCGTTAATCGACAGTATCGAGCTTCAAAAAATCCAAGAAGCGAGTAAGACAATTATACTTACGCTACCCATCAGCAACATTGTCCTTGTAGGAGCGACAGGACGGCAAAATAGAACCGTCCGAAAACAAGTGCAACTCAAACTGACAAGCAACGGACAAACCGTAACAATGACGTTTTTAGTAGCCAGTGGATTGCCATTCAGGATTCTAATTGGTTGCGACATGCTGCGCCAGTACTCAGCAATAATTGACCTGAGCAAATACAAACTTATTTTGAAGAAAGGTGACATACAGTGGATAACCGAACTGACCAATAGTGATGAAATACAACCAAATAAAACCATGTAACATATCCAAAAATACAGAATTACTGGAGAGCATATACTGAATAATGGAATTTATGACGAGACCGACAATGAAAAACTATGGCAAGAAAAAATCGAAGAAATCCGAACTTTCCAGAGAGAGAAAACGAGCGCACAATTGACAGTTCAACAAGCTGAACAACTGATAGAAGTGTATAACCGCTACAAGCACGTATTTTCAGATACACCTGGAAAGGTCAGAGATTATCAGTGCGAGATTCAATTCCGAGAGCATGTCAACTTGATAAAAACATCTTACCCGTTCACAAATTTCGATGGAGGAAGCAGTGAGAAGAGAAATTACTTCTCTAATTCAATTTCCAAATGGCGAAGAATATCAGTTCAATGACGTGCAATTTCATAATAAAATACTAGAAAAGACTGACAAAATCAGAGAAAAATATAAGCAAATGCAATCGAAACCCATACAATATCAGATTGGAGAGCAAATATTACTTGAAAACAGAGGATTACCAAGCACCATGGAAGGGATAGCCAAGAAGCTATTGTTACTGTACACAGGACCCTACATAGTAAACAAAGACAACCGAAATAATACATATGAGATCGTAGACCCAAAGACATAAAGAATAAAGGGGACATTTAACCAAACCTCTATGAAAAAATATTATTAAAAACGAGAAAAAACCATCCTGAAACCAATTAATAAATAACTAGTGTTAAACAGTAAGAAAAATAAGCAAAACAAATAATAAAAAGATCATGTATACCATACCCACTAATAATATCGAATCACTAAGAGCTAGAGAGTGTGAATAAAAGAAAAAGAATATAATTTGAAATAATGTATTGTATAAACTAAATAATAATAATGTGGAGAATCCTACAAATGATATTTATTTTATAGTCGCACTAAGACTACTTGTATAATTTTATAATGATTGACTGTAGATAAGTCCAGCAATCAAATGTGTATTTTACGGCGGAGCAATGGAGTCAAAAGTACCCCTCCGATCCGATTCAACATAATGATAGGGAAAATGTTAGGGAATTAGATATCAAAGGGATAAGAACATTAAACTAAAATACGATACAAAGATCAAGAAGAATACTGACACTCAAAAATAATAAGAGTCTATTGCTCAAAAATAACCAGTGATTAAGAAAATAAAATGAAATAATGATTGATAATTCCAATCAAAAAAAGAACGATATTTGTTGAAATAATCAATTTTAGTGGCAGGGCAATATGTAATGGTACATATCTTCACCTAACAAAAATGAAGAAAACATGACAAGATAAATTGTTTAATCATTAACACTAAAATAAAAAGGGATGAATCAGAGATTAAAGGAATGGGTAACTCAAAATAATAACACGATCAGACATATCCAGGTAGTCAGAACAGTAACCTCTAATAATAAAGAAGTAACATACAAACAAACCAAAATGTTAAATACAGTAATACATGGCGATTTAACCTGAATAGCCCAATAGATGGTAAGTGAGAGAGTAGAACCAGCCCCATAAACCGAGAATAACATAAATAATGACAACTGTAAATGAACTAGAACTAGCCACCACACTACCACAAGAGTGTAGTAATAATAAGAATAATAATGAACAAAGAATTAGCATGGAAGTATGAAGGTATAATTAGCCACAACACCAAGGAAGTGACATGTAAATGATGGCAAAATAAAGTGAGCCCAGAAAGAATACAAAACTAATGTTAAACCAATGAAAAAGACTAACTAATGAAAATTGTATATGATAATAATAAATGTAAAGACAGACAAGTTAAAAATATTAATTGTTAAGGACTTGAGATATAGAAGGGTACACTAACCCAAACAAATAGAGTAAACTAGGACAAATCACATTAGCACGACACAAACATATCATGTATAGTCAAACCACACAGAGTGAGAGATTATAAATTGTAAGGAGGATGAACATTTTAAAATAGTTGTCTTGATTATTCATCTCTTCTTTCACAGCACTAACACTTAACTAAAAATGAACTTTTTTCATGTGAAAAACTTACTATTTTATTGGACGCGTTTCGGCTTAGTATCCGCCTTCTTCAGCCATAGACTAACTAAAATACCCTTAAATAAACAAGATTACACCGACGAACTCAACACAATAAAATACATAGCAATAAAAAACGGTTATAACCCCAATTTAATAAACATACTACACAAACGCATCAAAAATAAAAACAACAAAACACTAAATACCATCAACACACAACACAATAAGTACATCACACTCACATACCACAACTCATACACACACAAAATCGCCAATACATTCAGAAAACACAAATACAAAATAACATTCAGAACAACCAATACCATCAAGAAACACATCAGTAATACAAACACAGACATAGACAAATATAACAAAACAGGTGTTTACAAATTAAATTGTAATGACTGCAATAGTTTCTACATAGGCCAGACGGGAAGATCTTTTTCATCCCGTTATTCTGAACACTTAAAAGCTTTAACCAACAACAATATACACTCTGCATTTGCCACACACATACACACAGAAAACCACAGTTACACCAACATAGACACTAATCTTGAAATTTTACATTACATACCCAAAGGTCAAAAACTCAACACAACTGAACAATACGAAATATATAAACACCATACAAAATACTCAACGATCAATTACAATATAAATCACATACACTTTTTGACACAATTATACAGAAAACAAACAGTAAGTTGAATCCCCACGCCAATCCCCTTCCTCCACACACCACCCCCACATCACCTTCCACACAACCGTTACAAAATGCTGGCAGTCTGTTACCAAAGCTGAAGAAGGCGGATACTAAGCCGAAACGCGTCCAATAAAATAGTAAGTTTTTCACATGAAAAAAGTTCATTTTTAGTTAAATTTTAAAATAAATGTAAGAAAGAGAGTTTTGAATAAGCAATACACTAATCTTTACCCACCAGTAACCCTAAAACAAGATCGAGTGCAAAGTGTTAGTGTTAATACCCCGAAGTGAGAATAAACCCCATTAAAAAGTGATAAACACGGATAAAACCGTAATCAAAGTTTATAAGTGCATAAACTAGGTTATAAGTTATAAATGAGTGAGATCTGATAATGGTCAAACGCAGGAAGGACTGTGATAGTTGAGAGGCCAATGTGAGTGGACACCCAAAATGTAACTAAATGAACTAATAGTGTTAAAATTAAGTTAGCTTTAGTGATAACTGATTATCGTGGTTTTAAATGTGTGTCAATTAATGTAACAAGTGACTATTAAGATTATTAGGAAAGTAAGAAAGATAGACTATCAGTGTGTCAATTCACCATATAGAAAATGTCAGTAATATTAAGGGATAAAAACAATGAATAATCATGATAAGAGTTAATAAGACATAGTGAAATGGTATTAGGTACCATTAGTTAATAAAACAGTGTCAGATAAGCTTAGTAATAAGGATTTTCTATAATAATCAAAATAATTAATTAAGGTTTATATGTTTGTTTTCTTTTAATGATACTATAAAATAATTATTACCCACTGAAGAGTATGAGTGGATAATAAAAAGTAAATAATTATGTTTTAATGAGTAAGATTTATGTTTCAAAAGAATTATGTTTTAATGAATAAAAATTATATCTATGGGAATTGTTAAAACCATAAGATGATACGTTATATGATGCAAAAAACAAGAAACAAAATAAATACAGTCAGATACAATGACACTAAAAGGCAGTTATGACAGTATACAAATTAACATATGAAACCAATAAAATCACACACAATTACTAGAACAGACATAAACATTGAGCAAATAAACAGAATCATGTATTAAAACAATCAGGACCCATACAAGGGGAGAATAAAATGTAATCTCAGTAATTAAAGAAAATAGTCAATTGCTATCTAAGCCTAGGCAGATTCCCAACAGTCAAACTACAAAAGACTTCAAATTTTAGAATTAAACACTGACATTAGTAAGACTAAGCCACATAAACTATGAAATACAATTAGACTATCATGTTAAGGCAGAAATATTATGATAATAATGTAAATTAAGAAAACAGTATAATTAAATAAAATCCACAAAACTGTCAAAATGTTGATACCTAAGTAAATACTGTAGTATTGGATGTCAAATTAATCCTTGAGCCAAAATATGAACAGTGGTAATAATATTTACTACTAAAAAGGGAGTACTGAAGATTAATTACATTTAGAAGATCTGTGACCATTTTAAATAAAAATCCAAATATCTTAACAATGATCTCAAGCCAATTTCAGCCAATCAAAAATTGTGAGTTACCATGACAACAACCGTGTATTGACTAATTACTTCCATATTCCTTAAGGAATGGAAGTATGGTGATGGCAAAAAAAATCGTGTTCGAGATTATTGCAGGTTCTGATTCTACTACACTCAAAACATGAAAAAAAGTCGTTTTCCGAAAAGTGTCTGTGTGTCTGTCTGTGTGTAGATTTTTTTTTCTATGGCAAACGATAACTGCCGCAAATTCAAACAGAATCAAATAATTTTTTGCATACAGCCCTGATTTGTAGAGTACTCATGATCTATTGTTTTTGGTGAAGATCGGTTGAGGGAAAGGGGTAGTTTACCTGCAACGGTTTTTTTTTATCAAAGGAAATTTTTTTTTTTGGCAAACGATAACAGCCGCAAATTCAAACAGAATCAAATAATGTTCCGCATACAGCCCTGAATTGTAGAGTTCTCAAGATCTATTGTTTTTGGTGAAGATTGGTTAAGGGAAAGGGGTAGTTTACCTGTAACGTTTTATGTTTTAACAAGGGTATTTCCTATGGCAAACGATAACAGCCGCAAATTCAAACAGAATCAAAAGATTATTTGCATACAGCCCTAAATTGTAGAGTTCTCAAGACCTATTGTTTTTGGTGAAGATCGGTTAAGGGAAAGGGGTAGTTTACCTACAACGTTTTTTTAACAAGGGTATTTTCTATGGCAAACGATAACAGCCGCAAATTCAAACAGAATCAAATAATTTTCTGCATACAGCCCTGATTTGTAGAGTACTCAAGAGCTATTGTTTTTGGTGAAGATCGGTTGAGGGGAGGGGGTAGTTTACCTGCAACGTTTTTTATCAAGCGTATTTTCTATGGCAAACGATAACAGCCGCAAATTCAAACAGAATCAAATAATTTTTTGCATACGTCAGTGAATTGTAGAGGACTCAAGGCCTTTAGATTTTGGTGAAGATCGGTTAAGGGGAAGGGGTAGTTTACCTGCAACCTTTTACGTTTTAACAAGAGTAAAGTACTTGAAAATTTATTTAAACTTTTTGAAACAATGGTAATTGTTGAAAATAAAATAATTTTGTTGCCAGGTAACAAAAATAAAGTCATTTTGATTATAAAATATAAATATTTACAACAAGAAAAGAATTTTTAGTTTTCAAAATTTAAATATATTTTTATAAAACAATGGGTTCTTCATTGAGGTGAGGACCATGTCACTCACTCCATCTCAAGCCTCTCCCATTTTGCAGAAAAAGAGGACCCTGTCAAGGCTGATACTTTGACGACAGTGACAGGGCTTTCCACCAAATTCAGCAGAGTGACAGGTAGGCACAACTCTGATTGGCTCCTCAGATTTCCCCAGCGTTAGTAGGTTCTATGAAAATATTTTATTTCAAAAATGATTTTAAATATAAATCTTAGATATGTTTTATAAATCTCATGTTTTATGTTTTAACATGGGTAATTTTTTATATGACGAACCATAACTGCCGTAAATTCAAACAGAATCAAATAATTTTTTACATATGTGCCTGAGCTATAGAGAACTCAATGTCTGTTGATTTTGGTGAAGATCGGTTACGGGGAAAGGGCAGTTTACCTGAAACATTTTTTGTTGTAACATGAGTAAAGTACTTAATTTTGATAAAGTATCCTGATAAGATCTTAATAATCCACTGTAGAAACGTAGATGAAATATCTATAAATGAAGAGGCTAGTTGAACGGGCTGGGGGTAATTTTCTATAAATCAAAATTATAGTTGAAGGGGGAGGGGATAATTTTTTTTTATATGTGTACTACGTTATTGGCAACAAGGAAGTATTTTTTTGTTAAAATTCCTTCCCTGGCTGTTTGGCTGAAAATGATTTTAAATATAAATCTTAGAATATGGAAGTCATGTATGGTTCTCCATACCGATATTTTTCAGTTAGGAACAATAATAACTGTAGTGACGCTAAACTGGAGAGAAGCCACGCCGTAAAGGGCACAAATTTTTAACTCTAAAACAGTATAAGTGCCCATAAGTCGATGAAGAAGGACCAGAATAACTGACGAGAGGACATTCCAACCAAACTATACCAAGGACCGGCGCGGAATTAATCTAGATGACCAAAAAATATATGGAATCCGACCAGAAGAAGACGCCAACCATTCCCGAAGCCCAAGACTGAAGAAGGAAGAACCGACATCAACCCATTACACCACTTGGACGACTGACAATACATCTTTTACCTACTAACGTTGAGTATTGCTGAATTTATTGATTTATAAAAAAGGCAAATTCTTTTTCACAAAATTATAACTAAATGATAAAACTCTCACTATCACTGAAGGTATTTTCAAGGATTGATAAAATAAAAAAGTAACTTTGTAAACACTGAATGACCAAATGATAACCTATGTATACACCAACGACACTGTCACAATTCAACACCACAATATTTAATTTATAGTAAACCTTGTTTAATTTTAATGATCACGTACTTTAAATGATATGTTCTAATTTTGTTATCTTGTTAGATAAACCTCTGTTTCGTACTTAAAAGAACCCTACAGGCAGATTTATTTTGTAAAATAATAACCACACTGTCTTGCAGCTAATATAAACATTGTACTGCCAACCCAGCGATCCGCTGATTGAGCGAATATTGCCGAGGCTAAAATCATTGTATAAATTATTAATTTTACGAAGCGTTAACAAAAAATAACCAGTCAAAAGCCTAATAAAAGAGTGTGTACCGATAACAACTGTCCATTATTTACTTGTAAAGAGAATATTATGCATGTTTTGTTTACTAGCAGTGGGTCAACATAACCAACGTTATCTCAAGTTGGCAACACTTTTCCCCCACTCAGATGAGAATCAGTAACAAGCCAGACGGCGAGCGATTCGAATTTACAATAGTGCAGTATCAAGCTATACAAATAAAAACTTTTAATTGTTTTCACGAAAAACAATTTGACGCCTATCCGGAATTACGAAAGAGTGAGAGGGGACAGGTAAGGCACACAGGCTACCAGACGCTTCCGAACGACACCATTTACGTTCGCAAAACACATTACTAAAACTTCCAATTCTAAAACTAATAATATTGCAAATACACAAACTAATAATTCTACAAAGTGGCGCACCAACTAGTGAGGCTAGAGTTACGACAGAATATCTAGCGGCAGGTACGACAGAAGGTAAACAAGATGAAGAGGGCATCATCATTAAGGCGGACGAAGGAGGCCGAAAAAGAAATCAGAGCAGAAGAGAAGGAAGTGACTTCGGTCGAAGACGCCGAACAAATGTTACCTCCCGCGGAACCAGTCAAACCCGTACAGCCAGAGGATCAACCGGAGAAACCCGCACGACCAGAGGACGGAAGTTTACTGGAAATAATGAGGGCAATAACATCATTAAAGGAAGATTTCAAGGGAGAATTGAAAGAGTTCAAGGGAGAATTGAACAAAAATAAGGAGGAATTAAAAGAGGAAATTAATGAGAAATTTAACAGGAACAGCCAGCAAATGAACGAAAACCGTAAGACCATGGAAGAAAAAATAGATAAGAACAGCCAGCAAATGGCCGAAAATAATAAGGAAATGGCAGTGAACATGGAGAACTTACAGGAAGAGTTGAAACTGGACAACCAGAAAAACTTGGAGGAGTTGAAGGAAGAGTTGAGCAAAACTATAGAAAATAATAATGAGCGGATTAATAAGAAGATCGAGAAGGAGATGTCCGAGATACACGGGAAATGGGAAGATACGAACCGTGAAATACAACAAACGAAGGAAGACTTCAGAGAACGGATGACCAACCTGGAAGAAGACAGCCAGATCCGAATAGAGTCGATAAAAACGGCAACCGACCAAAATATAAAACAGGTACGGACAGATTTTGGAGAGAAGTGCCGGGAGATCGACACGGCTGTAAGCGAGGTTCGCGGACAAGGCCAGCAAAACAAAAATAAAATTGAGGAAATCCAGCAACGGGAGATTGCTAAAATCAGGGAGGAGTTAGAAATAATTAATAAGAGACCGCCAATAATGACGCAGTACCAACACATGGACAACCGGGAAGTGATCAACTTTAAACAATATAGGCGAAACCCAATGGAGTTTTTAGAAAGAGTAGATGAGCAGCTGGCCAAAACTCGGGAGAACAGGTGGACCATTATCCGAGGCTACTTAGACGAGTATTTTCGAGATATCAACGATAATTGGTGGACGGCCACGAGACACGACCTCACGAATTATGAACAATTCAAAGATGTATTCAAAAGGAAATACTGGTCGGAGGCAACACAGAACATCGTGCGGGACAGTATATGTTTCGGCAGATACGACGCCACCAGAGGGACAACTTTTACTGCATATTTCTTCGGTAAAGTCTGCCTAGCAAGGAACCTGGAACCGAAGATCCCAGAAGAAAGTTTGGTGACGAAACTTGCTTTTCATTACGAGGAAGGTGTCTCTAGAGCGCGACTAGGTAGCCAAATCAAAACTATACAATCCATGGCAGCCCTTCTGGAAGATTACGAGAGAGAACGTTATTATCGTAGGAGCCGACAGTGGGACGACAGGGGTGAAAACAAAAATTTTAACAACGGTTACCAGAATAATAACAACAATTACCGGTACAATTATAATAACCGTAACCTGGTGAATAACACACCTAACGATCCGCAGAATAGACATAACAATAATCCGGCTAGCCAACAAAATAACAGTTATAACAATAATAATAGACCAAACAACACAAATAACGCCAATTACAACCAGCCAAATAATACGCATCAACCATATAGGCCAAATAACGCCAATTACAACTGGCCAAATTACAATAACAACCCGAGTGACAATAGAAATCTCAATAATAACGATCGTAACTATCGTCAAGTGCATTACGTGAGGGCCAAAAGTGACGGAAGAAATAGGTCGTACTATCAGGGACGACGAAGTGCCGACCGGAATGCATATGGACACCGGTACAGCGATCATAATTACGAACGTGACACCAGAACCAACACGGGCCGAAGTCGAAGCCAAAAAGTGAATAGGCGTGACCGGTACGAAGAGGATCACAACCAGCCTGAACCCCGGCCGTCAACGAGCGGAAGTCCGCTAACAAATCAACACGATGATAGTAACAATCAGTCCGAGATGACGTTAAACTAGGAGCGGCAGTGAAAAAGCTACTTATACCCTCACTGAACCATTCTATTGGGTTAAATCGCAAGTTATACAAACTAACGGCGAACGCACAATTACAATAGTGCGAAATAATTATCTGAAAAATATTGTAGAGGAATTGCTCGAAGAAGGTAACAACCAATCTGATAATAAACATAACGAAATTGCTTATATTTCAACGCAAGTCAACGGAGTACCAGCACAAATTATGATAGACACTGGATCCAATATTTCGTTAATCGACAGTATCGAGCTTCAAAAAATCCAAGAAGCGAGTAAGACAATTATACTTACGCTACCCATCAGCAACATTGTCCTTGTAGGAGCGACAGGACGGCAAAATAGAACCGTCCGAAAACAAGTGCAACTCAAACTGACAAGCAACGGACAAACCGTAACAATGACGTTTTTAGTAGCCAGTGGATTGCCATTCAGGATTCTAATTGGTTGCGACATGCTGCGCCAGTACTCAGCAATAATTGACCTGAGCAAATACAAACTTATTTTGAAGAAAGGTGACATACAGTGGATAACCGAACTGACCAATAGTGATGAAATACAACCAAATAAAACCATGTACCATATCCAAAAATACAGAATTACTGGAGAGCATATACTGAATAATGGAATTTATGAAGAGACCGACAATGAAAAACTATGGCAAGAAAAAATCGAAGAAATCCGAACTTTCCAGAGAGAGAAAACGAGCGCACAATTGACAGTTCAACAAGCTGAACAACTGATAGAAGTGTATAACCGCTACAAGCACGTATTTTCAGATACACCTGGAAAGGGTAGAGATTATCAGTGCGAGATTCAATTCCGAGAGCCTGTCAACTTGATAAAAACATCTTACCCGTTCACAAATTTCGATGGAGGAAGCAGTGAGAAGAGAAATTACTTCTCCAATTCAATTTCCAAATGGCGAAGAATATCAGTTCAATGACGTGCAATTTCATAATAAAATACTAGAAAAGACTAACAAAATCAGAGAAAAATATAGGCAAATGCAATCGAAACCCATACAATATCAGATTGGAGAGCAAATATTACTTGAAAACAGAGGATTACCAAGCACCATGGAAGGGATAGCCAAGAAGCTATTGTTACTGTACACAGGACCCTACATAGTAAACAAAGACAACCGAAATAATACATATGAGATCGTAGACCCAAAGACATAAAGAATAAAGGGGACATTTAACCAAACCTCTATGAAAAAATATTATTAAAAACGAGAAAAAACCATCCTGAAACCAATTAATAAATAACTAGTGTTAACAGTAAGAAAAATAAGCAAAACAAATAATAAAAAGATCATGTATACCATACCCACTAATAATATCGAATCACTAAGAGCTAGAGAGTGTGAATAAAAGAAAAAGAATATAATTTGAAATAATGTATTGTATAAACTAAATAATAATAATGTGGAGAATCCTACAAATGATATTTATTTTATAGTCGCACTAAGACTACTTGTATAATTTTATAATGATTGACTGTAGATAAGTCCAGCAATCAAATGTGTATTTTACGGCGGAGCAATGGAGTCAAAAGTACCCCTCCGATCCGATTCAACATAATGATAGGGAAAATGTTAGGGAATTAGATATCAAAGGGATAAGAACATTAAACTAAAATACGATACAAAGATCAAGAAGAATACTGACACTCAAAAATAATAAGAGTCTATTGCTCAAAAATAACCAGTGATTAAGAAAATAAAATGAAATAATGATTGATAATTCCAATCAAAAAAAAGAACGATATTTGTTGAAATAATCAATTTTAGTGGCAGGGCAATATGTAATGGTACATATCTTCACCTAACAAAAATGAAGAAAACATGACAAGATAAATTGTTTAATCATTAACACTAAAATAAAAAGGGATGAATCAGAGATTAAAGGAATGGGTAACTCAAAATAATAACACGATCAGACATATCCAGGTAGTCAGAACAGTAACCTCTAATAATAAAGAAGTAACATACAAACAAACCAAAATGTTAAATACAGTAATACATGGCGATTTAACCTGAATAGCCCAATAGATGGTAAGTGAGAGAGTAGAACCAGCCCCATAAACCGAGAATAACATAAATAATGACAACTGTAAATGAACTAGAACTAGCCACCACACTACCACAAGAGTGTAGTAATAATAAGAATAATAATGAACAAAGAATTAGCATGGAAGTATGAAGGTATAATTAGCCACAACACCAAGGAAGTGACATGTAAACGATGGCAAAATAAAGTGAGCCCAGAAAGAATACAAAACTAATGTTAAACCAATGAAAAAGACTAACTAATGAAAATTGTATATGATAATAATAAATGTAAAGACAGACAAGTTAAAAATATTAATTGTTAAGGACTTGAGATATAGAAGGGTACACTAACCCAAACAAATAGAGTAAACTAGGACAAATCACATTAGCACGACACAAACATATCATGTATAGTCAAACCACACAGAGTGAGAGATTATAAATTGTAAGGAGGATGAACATTTTAAAATAGTTGTCTTGATTATTCATCTCTTCTTTCACAGCACTAACACTTAACTAAAAATGAACTTTTTTCATGTGAAAAACTTACTATTTTATTGGACGCGTTTCGGCTTAGTATCCGCCTTCTTCAGCCATAGACTAACTAAAATACCCTTAAATAAACAAGATTACACCGACGAACTCAACACAATAAAATACATAGAAATAAAAAACGGTTATAACCCCAATTTAATAAACATACTACACAAACGCATCAAAAATAAAAACAACAAAACACTAAATACCATCAACACACAACACAATAAGTACATCACACTCACATACCACAACTCATACACACACAAAATCGCCAATACATTCAGAAAACACAAATACAAAATAACATTCAGAACAACCAATACCATCAAGAAACACATCAGTAATACAAACACAGACATAGACAAATATAACAAAACAGGTGTTTACAAATTAAATTGTAATGACTGCAATAGTTTCTACATAGGCCAGACGGGAAGATCTTTTTCATCCCGTTATTCTGAACACTTAAAAGCTTTAACCAACAACAATATACACTCTGCATTTGCCACACACATACACACAGAAAACCACAGTTACACCAACATAGACACTAATCTTGAAATTTTACATTACATACCCAAAGGTCAAAAACTCAACACAACTGAACAATACGAAATATATAAACACCACACAACATACTCAACGATCAATTACAATATAAATCACATACACTTTTTGGCACAATTATACAGAAAACAAACAGTAAGTTGAATCCCCGCGCCAATCCCCTTCCTCCACACACCACCCCCACATCACCTTCCACACAACCGTTACAAAATGCTGGCAGTCTGTTACCAAAGCTGAAGAAGGCGGATACTAAGCCGAAACGCGTCCAATAAAATAGTAAGTTTTTCACATGAAAAAAGTTCATTTTTAGTTAAATTTTAAAATAAATGTAAGAAAGAGAGTTTTGAATAAGCAATACACTAATCTTTACCCACCAGTAACCCTAAAACAAGATCGAGTGCAAAGTGTTAGTGTTAATACCCCGAAGTGAGAATAAACCCCATTAAAAAGTGATAAACACGGATAAAACCGTAATCAAAGTTTATAAGTGCATAAACTAGGTTATAAGTTATAAATGAGTGAGATCTGATAATGGTCAAACGCAGGAAGGACTGTGATAGTTGAGAGGCCAATGTGAGTGGACACCCAAAATGTAACTAAATGAACTAATAGTGTTAAAATTAAGTTAGCTTTAGTGATAACTGATTATCGTGGTTTTAAATGTGTGTCAATTAATGTAACAAGTGACTATTAAGATTATTAGGAAAGTAAGAAAGATAGACTATCAGTGTGTCAATTCACCATATAGAAAATGTCAGTAATATTAAGGGATAAAAACAATGAATAATCATGATAAGAGTTAATAAGACATAGTGAAATGGTATTAGGTACCATTAGTTAATAAAACAGTGTCAGATAAGCTTAGTAATAAGGATTTTCTATAATAATCAAAATAATTAATTAAGGTTTATATGTTTGTTTTCTTTTAATGATACTATAAAATAATTATTACCAACTGAAGAGTATGAGTGGATAATAAAAAGTAAATAATTATGTTTTAATGAGTAAGATTTATGTTTCAAAAGAATTATGTTTTAATGAATAAAAATTATATCTATGGGAATTGTTAAAACCATAAGATGATACGTTATATGATGCAAAAAACAAGAAACAAAATAAATACAGTCAGATACAATGACACTAAAAGGCAGTTATGACAGTATACAAATTAACATATGAAACCAATAAAATCACACACAATTACTAGAACAGACATAAACATTGAGCAAATAAACAGAATCATGTATTAAAACAATCAGGACCCATACAAGGGGAGAATAAAATGTAATCTCAGTAATTAAAGAAAATAGTCAATTGCTATCTAAGCCTAGGCAGATTCCCAACAGTCAAACTACAAAAGACTTCAAATTTTAGAATTAAACACTGACATTAGTAAGACTAAGCCACATAAACTATGAAATACAATTAGACTATCATGTTAAGGCAGAAATATTATGATAATAATGTAAATTAAGAAAACAGTATAATTAAATAAAATCCACAAAACTGTCAAAATGTTGATACCTAAGTAAATACTGTAGTATTGGATGTCAAATTAATCCTTGAGCCAAAATATGAACAGTGGTAATAATATTTACTACTAAAAAGGGAGTACTGAAGATTAATTACATTTAGAAGATCTGTGACCATTTTAAATAAAAATCCAAATATCTTAACAATGATCTCAAGCCAATTTCAGCCAATCAAAAATTGTGAGTTACCATGACAACAACCGTGTATTGACTAATTACTCCCATATTCCTTAAGGAATGGAAGTATGGTGATGGCAAAAAAAATCGTGTTCGAGATTATTGCAGGTTCTGATTCTACTACACTCAAAACATGAAAAAAAGTCGTTTTCCGAAAAGTGTCTGTGTGTGTGTCTGTGTGTCTGTCTGTGTGTAGATTTTTTTTCTATGGCAAACGATAACTGCCGCAAATTCAAACAGAATCAAATAATTTTTTGCATACAGTCCTGATTTGTAGAGTACTCATGACCTATTGTTTTTGGTGAAGATCGGTTGAGGGAAAGGGGTAGTTTACCTGCAACGGTTTTTTTTTATCAAGGGAAATTTTTTTTTTTGGCAAACGATAACAGCCGCAAATTCAAACAGAATCAAATAATGTTCCGCATACTGCCCTGGATTGAAGAGTTCTCAAGATCTATTGTTTTTGGTGAAGATCGGTTAAGGGAAAGGGGTAGTTTACCTGTAACGTTTTATGTTTTAACAAGGGTATTTCCTATGGCAAACGATAACAGCCGCAAATTCAAACAGAATCAAAAGATTATTTGCATACAGCCCTAAATTGTAGAGTTCTCAAGACCTATTGTTTTTGGTGAAGATCGGTTAAGGGAAAGGGGTAGTTTACCTACAACGTTATTTTAACAAGGGTATTTTCTATGGCATACGATAACAGCCGCAAATTCAAACAGAATCAAATAATTTTCTGCATACAGCCCTGATTTGTAGAGTACTCAAGACCTATTGTTTTTGGTGAAGATCGGTTGAGGGGAAGGGGTAGTTTACCTGCAACGTTTTTTATCAAGCGTATTTTCTATGGCAAACGATAACAGCCGTAAATTCAAACAGAATCAAATAATTTTTTGCATACGTCAGTGAATTGTAGAGGACTCAAGGCCTTTAGATTTTGGTGAAGATCGGTTAAGGGGAAGGGGTAGTTTACCTGCAACCTTTTACGTTTTAACAAGAGTAAAGTACTTGAAAATTTATTTAAACTTTTTGAAACAATGGTAATTGTTGAAAATAAAATAATTTTGTTGCCAGGTAACAAAAATAAAGTCATTTTGATTATAAAATATAAATATTTACAACAAGAAAAGAATTTTCAGTTTTCAAAATTTAAATATATTTTTATAAAACAATGGGTTCTTCATTGAGGTGAGGACCATGTCACTCACTCCATCTCAAGCCTCTCCCATTTTGCAGAAAAAGAGGACCCTGTCAAGGCTGATACTTTGACGACAGTGACAGGGCTTTCCACCAAATTCAGCAGAGTGACAGGTAGGCACAACTCTGATTGGCTCCTCAGATTTCCCCAGCGTTAGTAGGTTCTATGAAAATATTTTATTTCAAAAATGATTTTAAATATAAATCTTAGATATGTTTTATAAATCTCATGTTTTATGTTTTAACATGGATAATTTTTTATATGACGAACCATAACTGCCGTAAATTCAAACAGAATCAAATAATTTTTTACATATGTGCCTGAGCTATAGAGAACTCAATGTCTGTTGATTTTGGTGAAGATCGGTTACGGGGAAAGGGCAGTTTACCTGAAACATTTTTTGTTGTAACATGAGTAAAGTACTTAATTTTGATAAAGTATCCTGATAAGATCTTAATAATCCACTGTAGAAACGTAGATGAAATATCTATAAATGAAGAGGCTAGTTGAACGGGCTGGGGGTAATTTTCTATAAATCAAAATTATAGTTGAAGGGGGAGGGGATAATTTTTTTTTATATGTGTACTACGTTATTGGCAACAAGGAAGTATTTTTTTGTTAAAATTCCTTCCCTGGCTGTTTGGCTGAAAATGATTTTAAATATAAATCTTAGAATATGGAAGTCATGTATGGTTCTCCATACCGATATTTTTCAGTTAGGAACAATAATAACTGTAGTGACGCTAAACTGGAGAGAAGCCACGCCGTAAAGGGCACAAATTTTTAACTCTAAAACAGTATAAGTGCCCATAAGTCGATGAAGAAGGACCAGAATAACTGACGAGAGGACATTCCAACCAAACTATACCAAGGACCAGCGCGGAATTAATCTAGATGACCAAAAAATATATGGAATCCGACCAGAAGAAGACGCCAACCATTCCCGAAGCCCAAGACTGAAGAAGGAAGAACCGACATCAACCAATTACACCACTTGGACGACTGACAATACATCTTTTACCTACTAACGTTGAGTATTGCTGAATTTATTGATTTATAAAAAAGGCAAATTCTCTTTCACAAAATTATAACTAAATGATAAAACTCTCACTATCACTGAAGGTATTTTCAAGGATTGATAAAATAAAAAAGTAACTTTGTAAACACTGAATGACCAAATGATAACCTATGTATACACCAACGACACTGTCACAATTCAACACCACAATATTTAATTTATAGTAAACCTTGTTTAATTTTAATGATCACTTACTTTAAATGATATGTTCTAATTTTGTTATCTTGTTAGATAAACCTCTGTTTCGTACTTAAAAGAACCCTACAGGCAGATTTATTTTGTAAAATAATAACCACACTGTCTTGCAGCTAATATAAACATTGTACTGCCAACCCAGCGATCCACTGATTGAGCGAATATTGCCGAGGCTAAAATCATTGTATAAATTATTAATTTTACGAAGCGTTAACAAAAAATAACCAGTCAAAAGCCTAATAAAAGAGTGTGTACCGATAACAACTGTCCATTATTTACTTGTAAAGAGAATATTATGCATGTTTTGTTTACTAGCAGTGGGTCAACATAACCAACGTTATCTCAAGTTGGCAACACTTTTCCCCCACTCAGATGAGAATCAGTAACAAGCCAGACGGCGAGCGATTCGAATTTACAATAGTGCAGTATCAAGCTATACAAATAAAAACTTTTAATTGTTTTCACGAAAAACAATTTGACGCCTATCCGGAATTACGAAAGAGTGAGAGGGGACAGGTAAGGCACACAGGCTACCAGACGCTTCCGAACGACACCATTTACGTTCGCAAAACACATTACTAAAACTTCCAATTCTAAAACTAATAATATTGCAAATACACAAACTAATAATTCTACAAAGTGGCGCACCAACTAGTGAGGCTAGAGTTACGACAGAATATCTAGCGGCAGGTACGACAGAAGGTAAACAAGATGAAGAGGGCATCATCATTAAGGCGGACGAAGGAGGCCGAAAAAGAAATCAGAGCAGAAGAGAAGGAAGTGACTTCGGTCGAAGACGCCGAACAAATGTTACCTCCCGCGGAACCAGTCAAACCCGTACAGCCAGAGGATCAACCGGAGAAACCCGCACGACCAGAGGACGGAAGTTTACTGGAAATAATGAGGGCAATAACATCATTAAAGGAAGATTTCAAGGGAGAATTGAAAGAGTTCAAGGTAGAATTGAACAAAAATAAGGAGGAATTAAAAGAGGAAATTAATGAGAAATTTAACAGGAACAGCCAGCAAATGAACGAAAACCGTAAGACCATGGAAGAAAAAATAGATAAGAACAGCCAGCAAATGGCCGAAAATAATAAGGAAATGGCAGTGAACATGGAGAACTTACAGGAAGAGTTGAAACTGGACAACCAGAAAAACTTGGAGGAGTTGAAGGAAGAGTTGAGCAAAACTATAGAAAATAATAATGAGCGGATTAATAAGAAGATCGAGAAGGAGATGTCCGAGATACACGGGAAATGGGAAGATACGAACCGTGAAATACAACAAACGAAGGAAGACTTCAGAGAACGGATGACCAACCTGGAAGAAGACAGCCAGATCCGAATAGAGTCGATAAAAACGGCAACCGACCAAAATATAAAACAGGTACGGACAGATTTTGGAGAGAAGTGCCGGGAGATCGACACGGCTGTAAGCGAGGTTCGCGGACAAGGCCAGCAAAACAAAAATAAAATTGAGGAAATCCAGCAACGGGAGATTGCTAAAACCAGGGAGGAGTTAGAAATAATTAATAAGAGACCGCCAATAATGACGCAGTACCAACACATGGACAACCGGGAAGTGATCAACTTTAAACAATATAGGCGAAACCCAATGGAGTTTTTAGAAAGAGTAGATGAGCAGCTGGCCAAAACTCGGGAGAACAGGTGGACCATTATCCGAGGCTACTTAGACGAGTATTTTCGAGATATCAACGATAATTGGTGGACGGCCACGAGACACGACCTCACGAATTATGAACAATTCAAAGATGTATTCAAAAGGAAATACTGGTCGGAGGCAACACAGAACATCGTGCGGGACAGTATATGTTTCGGCAGATACGACGCCACCAGAGGGACAACTTTTACTGCATATTTCTTCGGTAAAGTCTGCCTAGCAAGGAACCTGGAACCGAAGATCCCAGAAGAAAGTTTGGTGACGAAACTTGCTTTTCATTACGAGGAAGGTGTCTCTAGAGCGCGACTAGGTAGCCAAATCAAAACTATACAATCCATGGCAGCCCTTCTGGAAGATTACGAGAGAGAACGTTATTATCGTAGGAGCCGACAGTGGGACGACGGGTGAAAACAAAAATTTTAACAACGGTTACCAGAATAATAACAACAATTACCGGTACAATTATAATAACCGTAACCAGGTGAATAACACACCTAACGAGCCGCAGAATAGACATAACAATAATCCGGCTAGCCAACAAAATAACAGTTATAACAATAATAATAGACCAAACAACACAAATAACGCCAATTACAACCAGCCAAATAATACGCATCAACCATATAGGCCAAATAACGCCAATTACAACTGGCCAAATTACAATAACAACCCGAGTGACAATAGAAATCTCAATAATAACGATCGTAACTATCGTCAAGTGCATTACGTGAGGGCCAAAAGTGACGGATGAAATAGGTCGTACTATCAGGGACGACGAAGTGCCGACCGGAATGCATATGGACACCGGTACAGCGATCATAATTACGAACGTGACACCAGAACCAACACGGGCCGAAGTCGAAGCCAAAAAGTGAATAGGCGTGACCGGTACGAAGAGGATCACAACCAGCCTGAACCCCGGCCGTCAACGAGCGGAAGTCCGCTAACAAATCAACACGATGATAGTAACAATCAGTCCGAGATGACGTTAAACTAGGAGCGGCAGTGAAAAAGCTACTTATACCCTCACTGAACCATTCTATTGGGTTAAATCGCAAGTTATACAAACTAACGGCGAACGCACAATTACAATAGTGCGAAATAATTATCTGAAAAATATTGTAGAGGAATTGCTCGAAGAAGGTAACAACCAATCTGATAATAAACATAACGAAATTGCTTATATTTCAACGCAAGTCAACGGAGTACCAGCACAAATTATGATAGACACTGGATCCAATATTTCGTTAATCGACAGTATCGAGCTTCAAAAAATCCAAGAAGCGAGTAAGACAATTATACTTACGCTACCCATCAGCAACATTGTCCTTGTAGGAGCGACAGGACGGCAAAATAGAACCGTCCGAAAACAAGTGCAACTCAAACTGACAAGCAACGGACAAACCGTAACAATGACGTTTTTAGTAGCCAGTGGATTGCCATTCAGGATTCTAATTGGTTGCGACATGCTGCGCCAGTACTCAGCAATAATTGACCTGAGCAAATACAAACTTATTTTGAAGAAAGGTGACATACAGTGGATAACCGAACTGACCAATAGTGATGAAATACAACCAAATAAAACCATGTACCATATCCAAAAATACAGAATTACTGGAGAGCATATACTGAATAATGGAATTTATGACGAGACCGACAATGAAAAACTATGGCAAGAAAAAATCGAAGAAATCCGAACTTTCCAGAGAGAGAAAACGAGCGCACAATTGACAGTTCAACAAGCTGAACAACTGATAGAAGTGTATAACCGCTACAAGCACGTATTTTCAGATACACCTGGAAAGGTCAGAGATTATCAGTGCGAGATTCAATTCCGAGAGCATGTCAACTTGATAAAAACATCTTACCCGTTCACAAATTTCGATGGAGGAAGCAGTGAGAAGAGAAATTACTTCTCTAATTCAATTTCCAAATGGCGAAGAATATCAGTTCAATGACGTGCAATTTCATAATAAAATACTAGAAAAGACTGACAAAATCAGAGAAAAATATAAGCAAATGCAATCGAAACCCATACAATATCAGATTGGAGAGCAAATATTACTTGAAAACAGAGGATTACCAAGCACCATGGAAGGGATAGCCAAGAAGCTATTGTTACTGTACACAGGACCCTACATAGTAAACAAAGACAACCGAAATAATACATATGAGATCGTAGACCCAAAGACATAAAGAATAAAGGGGACATTTAACCAAACCTCTATAAAAAAATATTATTAAAAACGAGAAAAAACCATCCTGAAACCAATTAATAAATAACTAGTGTTAAACAGTAAGAAAAATAAGC
The DNA here is from genome assembly GCA_034769895.1 of Magicicada septendecula. NCBI lineage: Eukaryota > Metazoa > Arthropoda > Insecta > Hemiptera > Cicadidae > Magicicada > Magicicada septendecula. Next base: position 1,154,652,942 of record CM068367.1, read on the forward strand.
AAAACAAATAATAAAAAGATCATGTATACCATACCCACTAATAATATCGAATCACTAAGAGCTAGAGAGTGTGAATAAAAGAAAAAGAATATAATTTGAAATAATGTATTGTATAAACTAAATAATAATAATGTGGAGAATCCTACAAATGATATTTATTTTATAGTCGCACTAAGACTACTTGTATAATTTTATAATGATTGACTGTAGATAAGTCCAGCAATCAAATGTGTATTTTACGGCGGAGCAATGGAGTCAAAAGTACCCCTCCGATCCGATTCAACATAATGATAGGGAAAATGTTAGGGAATTAGATATCAAAGGGATAAGAACATTAAACTAAAATACGATACAAAGATCAAGAAGAATACTGACACTCAAAAATAATAAGAGTCTATTGCTCAAAAATAACCAGTGATTAAGAAAATAAAATGAAATAATGATTGATAATTCCAATCAAAAAAAAGAACGATATTTGTTGAAATAATCAATTTTAGTGGCAGGGCAATATGTAATGGTACATATCTTCACCTAACAAAAATGAAGAAAACATGACAAGATAAATTGTTTAATCATTAACACTAAAATAAAAAGGGATGAATCAGAGATTAAAGGAATGGGTAACTCAAAATAATAACACGATCAGACATATCCAGGTAGTCAGAACAGTAACCTCTAATAATAAAGAAGTAACATACAAACAAACCAAAATGTTAAATACAGTAATACATGGCGATTTAACCTGAATAGCCCAATAGATGGTAAGTGAGAGAGTAGAACCAGCCCCATAAACCGAGAATAACATAAATAATGACAACTGTAAATGAACTAGAACTAGCCACCACACTACCACAAGAGTGTAGTAATAATAAGAATAATAATGAACAAAGAATTAGCATGGAAGTATGAAGGTATAATTAGCCACAACACCAAGGAAGTGACATGTAAACGATGGCAAAATAAAGTGAGCCCAGAAAGAATACAAAACTAATGTTAAACCAATGAAAAAGACTAACTAATGAAAATTGTATATGATAATAATAAATGTAAAGACAGACAAGTTACAAATATTAATTGTTAAGGACTTGAGATATAGAAGGGTACACTAACCCAAACAAATAGAGTAAACTAGGACAAATCACATTAGCACGACACAAACATATCATGTATAGTCAAACCACACAGAGTGAGAGATTATAAATTGTAAGGAGGATGAACATTTTAAAATAGTTGTCTTGATTATTCATCTCTTCTTTCACAGCACTAACACTTAACTAAAAATGAACTTTTTTCATGTGAAAAACTTACTATTTTATTGGACGCGTTTCGGCTTAGTATCCGCCTTCTTCAGCCATAGACTAACTAAAATACCCTTAAATAAACAAGATTACACCGACGAACTCAACACAATAAAATACATAGCAATAAAAAACGGTTATAACCCCAATTTAATAAACATACTACACAAACGCATCAAAAATAAAAACAACAAAACACTAAATACCATCAACACACAACACAATAAGTACATCACACTCACATACCACAACTCATACACACACAAAATCGCCAATACATTCAGAAAACACAAATACAAAATAACATTCAGAACAACCAATACCATCAAGAAACACATCAGTAATACAAACACAGACATAGACAAATATAACAAAACAGGTGTTTACAAATTAAATTGTAATGACTGCAATAGTTTCTACATAGGCCAGACGGGAAGATCTTTTTCATCCCGTTATTCTGAACACTTAAAAGCTTTAACCAACAACAATATACACTCTGCATTTGCCACACACATACACACAGAAAACCACAGTTACACCAACATAGACACTAATCTTGAAATTTTACATTACATACCCAAAGGTCAAAAACTCAACACAACTGAACAATACGAAATATATAAACACCATACAAAATACTCAACGATCAATTACAATATAAATCACATACACTTTTTGACACAATTATACAGAAAACAAACAGTAAGTTGAATCCCCACGCCAATCCCCTTCCTCCACACACCACCCCCACATCACCTTCCACACAACCGTTACAAAATGCTGGCAGTCTGTTACCAAAGCTGAAGAAGGCGGATACTAAGCCGAAACGCGTCCAATAAAATAGTAAGTTTTTCACATGAAAAAAGTTCATTTTTAGTTAAATTTTAAAATAAATGTAAGAAAGAGAGTTTTGAATAAGCAATACACTAATCTTTACCCACCAGTAACCCTAAAACAAGATCGAGTGCAAAGTGTTAGTGTTAATACCCCGAAGTGAGAATAAACCCCATTAAAAAGTGATAAACACGGATAAAACCGTAATCAAAGTTTATAAGTGCATAAACTAGGTTATAAGTTATAAATGAGTGAGATCTGATAATGGTCAAACGCAGGAAGGACTGTGATAGTTGAGAGGCCAATGTGAGTGGACACCCAAAATGTAACTAAATGAACTAATAGTGTTAAAATTAAGTTAGCTTTAGTGATAACTGATTATCGTGGTTTTAAATGTGTGTCAATTAATGTAACAAGTGACTATTAAGATTATTAGGAAAGTAAGAAAGATAGACTATCAGTGTTTCAATTCACCATATAGAAAATGTCAGTAATATTAAGGGATAAAAACAATGAATAATCATGATAAGAGTTAATAAGACATAGTGAAATGGTATTAGGTACCATTAGTTAATAAAACAGTGTCAGATAAGCTTAGTAATAAGGATTTTCTATAATAATCAAAATAATTAATTAAGGTTTATATGTTTGTTTTCTTTTAATGATACTATAAAATAATTATTACCCACTGAAGAGTATGAGTGGATAATAAAAAGTAAATAATTATGTTTTAATGAGTAAGATTTATGTTTCAAAAGAATTATGTTTTAATGAATAAAAATTATATCTATGGGAATTGTTAAAACCATAAGATGATACGTTATATGATGCAAAAAACAAGAAACAAAATAAATACAGTCAGATACAATGACACTAAAAGGCAGTTATGACAGTATACAAATTAACATATGAAACCAATAAAATCACACACAATTACTAGAACAGACATAAACATTGAGCAAATAAACAGAATCATGTATTAAAACAATCAGGACCCATACAAGGGGAGAATAAAATGTAATCTCAGTAATTAAAGAAAATAGTCAATTGCTATCTAAGCCTAGGCAGATTCCCAACAGTCAAACTACAAAAGACTTCAAATTTTAGAATTAAACACTGACATTAGTAAGACTAAGCCACATAAACTATGAAATACAATTAGACTATCATGTTAAGGCAGAAATATTATGATAATAATGTAAATTAAGAAAACAGTATAATTAAATAAAATCCACAAAACTGTCAAAATGTTGATACCTAAGTAAATACTGTAGTATTGGATGTCAAATTAATCCTTGAGCCAAAATATGAACAGTGGTAATAATATTTACTACTAAAAAGGGAGTACTGAAGATTAATTACATTTAGAAGATCTGTGACCATTTTAAATAAAAATCCAAATATCTTAACAATGATCTCAAGCCAATTTCAGCCAATCAAAAATTGTGAGTTACCATGACAACAACCGTGTATTGACTAATTACTTCCATATTCCTTAAGGAATGGAAGTATGGTGATGGCAAAAAAAATCGTGTTCGAGATTATTGCAGGTTCTGATTCTACTACACTCAAAACATGAAAAAAAGTCGTTTTCCGAAAAGTGTCTGTGTGTGTGTCTGTGTGTCTGTCTGTGTGTAGATTTTTTTTTCTATGGCAAACGATAACTGCCGCAAATTCAAACAGAATCAAATAATTTTTTGCATACAGCCCTGATTTGTAGAGTACTCATGATCTATTGTTTTTGGTGAAGATCGGTTGAGGGAAAGGGGTAGTTTACCTGCAACGGTTTTTTTTTATCAAAGGAAATTTTTTTTTTTGGCAAACGATAACAGCCGCAAATTCAAACAGAATCAAATAATGTTCCGCATACAGCCCTGAATTGTCGAGTTCTCAAAATCTATTGTTTTTGGTGAAGATCGGTTAAGGGAAAGGGGTAGTTTACCTGTAACGTTTTATGTTTTAACAAGGGTATTTCCTATGGCAAACGATAACAGCCGCAAATTCAAACAGAATCAAAAGATTATTTGCATACAGCCCTAAATTGTAGAGTTCTCAAGACCTATTGTTTTTGGTGAAGATCGGTTAAGGGAAAGGGGTAGTTTACCTACAACGTTTTTTTAACAAGGGTATTTTCTATGGCAAACGATAACAGCCGCAAATTCAAACAGAATCAAATAATTTTCTGCATACAGCCCTGATTTGTAGAGTACTCAAGACCTATTGTTTTTGGTGAAGATCGGTTGAGGGGAGGGGGTAGTTTACCTGCAACGTTTTTTATCAAGCGTATTTTCTATGGCAAACGATAACAGCCGCAAATTCAAACAGAATCAAATAATTTTTTGCATACGTCAGTGAATTGTAGAGGACTCAAGGCCTTTAGATTTTGGTGAAGATCGGTTAAGGGAAAGGGGTAGTTTACCTGCAACCTTTTACGTTTTAACAAGAGTAAAGTACTTGAAAATTTATTTAAACTTTTTGAAACAATGGTAATTGTTGAAAATAAAATAATTTTGTTGCCAGGTAACAAAAATAAAGTCATTTTGATTATAAAATATAAATATTTACAACAAGAAAAGAATTTTTAGTTTTCAAAATTTAAATATATTTTTATAAAACAATGGGTTCTTCATTGAGGTGAGGACCATGTCACTCACTCCATCTCAAGCCTCTCCCATTTTGCAGAAAAAGAGGACCCTGTCAAGGCTGATACTTTGACGACAGTGACAGGGCTTTCCACCAAATTCAGCAGAGTGACAGGTAGGCACAACTCTGATTGGCTCCTCAGATTTCCCCAGCGTTAGTAGGTTCTATGAAAATATTTTATTTCAAAAATGATTTTAAATATAAATCTTAGATATGTTTTATAAATCTCATGTTTTATGTTTTAACATGGGTAATTTTTTATATGACGAACCATAACTGCCGTAAATTCAAACAGAATCAAATAATTTTTTACATATGTGCCTGAGCTATAGAGAACTCAATGTCTGTTGATTTTGGTGAAGATCGGTTACGGGGAAAGGGCAGTTTACCTGAAACATTTTTTGTTGTAACATGAGTAAAGTACTTAATTTTGATAAAGTATCCTGATAAGATCTTAATAATCCACTGTAGAAACGTAGATGAAATATCTATAAATGAAGAGGCTAGTTGAACGGGCTGGGGGTAATTTTCTATAAATCAAAATTATAGTTGAAGGGGGAGGGGATAATTTTTTTTTATATGTGTACTACGTTATTGGCAACAAGGAAGTATTTTTTTGTTAAAATTCCTTCCCTGGCTGTTTGGCTGAAAATGATTTTAAATATAAATCTTAGAATATGGAAGTCATGTATGGTTCTCCATACCGATATTTTTCAGTTAGGAACAATAATAACTGTAGTGACGCTAAACTGGAGAGAAGCCACGCCGTAAAGGGCACAAATTTTTAACTCTAAAACAGTATAAGTGCCCATAAGTCGATGAAGAAGGACCAGAATAACTGACGAGAGGACATTCCAACCAAACTATACCAAGGACCGGCGCGGAATTAATCTAGATGACCAAAAAATATATGGAATCCGACCAGAAGAAGACGCCAACCATTCCCGAAGCCCAAGACTGAAGAAGGAAGAACCGACATCAACCCATTACACCACTTGGACGACTGACAATACATCTTTTACCTACTAACGTTGAGTATTGCTGAATTTATTGATTTATAAAAAAGGCAAATTCTTTTTCACAAAATTATAACTAAATGATAAAACTCTCACTATCACTGAAGGTATTTTCAAGGATTGATAAAATAAAAAAGTAACTTTGTAAACACTGAATGACCAAATGATAACCTATGTATACACCAACGACACTGTCACAATTCAACACCACAATATTTAATTTATAGTAAACCTTGTTTAATTTTAATGATCACGTACTTTAAATGATATGTTCTAATTTTGTTATCTTGTTAGATAAACCTCTGTTTCGTACTTAAAAGAACCCTACAGGCAGATTTATTTTGTAAAATAATAACCACACTGTCTTGCAGCTAATATAAACATTGTACTGCCAACCCAGCGATCCGCTGATTGAGCGAATATTGCCGAGGCTAAAATCATTGTATAAATTATTAATTTTACGAAGCGTTAACAAAAAATAACCAGTCAAAAGCCTAATAAAAGAGTGTGTACCGATAACAACTGTCCATTATTTACTTGTAAAGAGAATATTATGCATGTTTTGTTTACTAGCAGTGGGTCAACATAACCAACGTTATCTCAAGTTGGCAACACTTTTCCCCCACTCAGATGAGAATCAGTAACAAGCCAGACGGCGAGCGATTCGAATTTACAATAGTGCAGTATCAAGCTATACAAATAAAAACTTTTAATTGTTTTCACGAAAAACAATTTGACGCCTATCCGGAATTACGAAAGAGTGAGAGGGGACAGGTAAGGCACACAGGCTACCAGACGCTTCCGAACGACACCATTTACGTTCGCAAAACACATTACTAAAACTTCCAATTCTAAAACTAATAATATTGCAAATACACAAACTAATAATTCTACAAAGTGGCGCACCAACTAGTGAGGCTAGAGTTACGACAGAATATCTAGCGGCAGGTACGACAGAAGGTAAACAAGATGAAGAGGGCATCATCATTAAGGCGGACGAAGGAGGCCGAAAAAGAAATCAGAGCAGAAGAGAAGGAAGTGACTTCGGTCGAAGACGCCGAACAAATGTTACCTCCCGCGGAACCAGTCAAACCCGTACAGCCAGAGGATCAACCGGAGAAACCCGCACGACCAGAGGACGGAAGTTTACTGGAAATAATGAGGGCAATAACATCATTAAAGGAAGATTTCAAGGGAGAATTGAAAGAGTTCAAGGGAGAATTGAACAAAAATAAGGAGGAATTAAAAGAGGAAATTAATGAGAAATTTAACAGGAACAGCCAGCAAATGAACGAAAACCGTAAGACCATGGAAGAAAAAATAGATAAGAACAGCCAGCAAATGGCCGAAAATAATAAGGAAATGGCAGTGAACATGGAGAACTTACAGGAAGAGTTGAAACTGGACAACCAGAAAAACTTGGAGGAGTTGAAGGAAGAGTTGAGCAAAACTATAGAAAATAATAATGAGCGGATTAATAAGAAGATCGAGAAGGAGATGTCCGAGATACACGGGAAATGGGAAGATACGAACCGTGAAATACAACAAACGAAGGAAGACTTCAGAGAACGGATGACCAACCTGGAAGAAGACAGCCAGATCCGAATACAGTCGATAAAAACGGCAACCGACCAAAATATAAAACAGGTACGGACAGATTTTGGAGAGAAGTGCCGGGAGATCGACACGGCTGTAAGCGAGGTTCGCGGACAAGGCCAGCAAAACAAAAATAAAATTGAGGAAATCCAGCAACGGGAGATTGCTAAAATCAGGGAGGAGTTAGAAATAATTAATAAGAGACCGCCAATAATGACGCAGTACCAACACATGGACAACCGGGAAGTGATCAATTTTAAACAATATAGGCAAAACCCAATGGAGTTTTTAGAAAGAGTAGATGAGCAGCTGGCCAAAACTCGGGAGAACAGGTGGACCATTATCCGAGGCTACTTAGACGAGTATTTTCGAGATATCAACGATAATTGGTGGACGGCCACGAGACACGACCTCACGAATTATGAACAATTCAAAGATGTATTCAAAAGGAAATACTGGTCGGAGGCAACACAGAACATCGTGCGGGACAGTATATGTTTCGGCAGATACGACGCCACCAGAGGGACAACTTTTACTGCATATTTCTTCGGTAAAGTCTGCCTAGCAAGGAACCTGGAACCGAAGATCCCAGAAGAAAGTTTGGTGACGAAACTTGCTTTTCATTACGAGGAAGGTGTCTCTAGAGCGCGACTAGGTAGCCAAATCAAAACTATACAATACATGGCAGCCCTTCTGGAAGATTACGAGAGAGAACGTTATTATCGTAGGAGCCGACAGTGGGACGACAGGGGTGAAAACAAAAATTTTAACAACGGTTACCAGAATAATAACAACAATTACCGGTACAATTATAATAACCTTAACCAGGTGAATAACACACCTAACTAGCCGCAGAATAGACATAACAATAATCCGGCTAGCCAACAAAATAACAGTTATAACAATAATAATAGACCAAACAACACAAATAACGCCAATTACAACCAGCCAAATAATACGCATCAACCATATAGGCCAAATAACGCCAATTACAACTGGCCAGATTACAATAACAACCCGAGTGACAATAGAAATCTCAATAATAACGATCGTAACTATCGTCAAGTGCATTACGTGAGGGCCAAAAGTGACGGAAGAAATAGGTCGTACTATCAGGGACGACGAAGTGCCGACCGGAATGCATATGGACACCGGTACAGCGATCATAATTACGAACGTGACACCAGAACCAACACGGGCCGAAGTCGAAGCCAAAAAGTGAATAGGCGTGACCGGTACGAAGAGGATCACAACCAGCCTGAACCCCGGCCGTCAACGAGCGGAAGTCCGCTAACAAATCAACACGATGATAGTAACAATCAGTCCGAGATGACGTTAAACTAGGAGCGGCAGTGAAAAAGCTACTTATACCCTCACTGAACCATTCTATTGGGTTAAATCGCAAGTTATACAAACTAACGGCGAACGCACAATTACAATAGTGCGAAATAATTATCTGTAAAATATTGTAGAGGAATTGCTCGAAGAAGGTAACAACCAATCTGATAATAAACATAACGAAATTGCTTATATTTCAACGCAAGTCAACGGAGTACCAGCACAAATTATGATAGACACTGGATCCAATATTTCGTTAATCGACAGTATCGAGCTTCAAAAAATCCAAGAAGCGAGTAAGACAATTATACTTACGCTACCCATCAGCAACATTGTCCTTGTAGGAGCGACAGGACGGCAAAATAGAACCGTCCGAAAACAAGTGCAACTCAAACTGACAAGCAACGGACAAACCGTAACAATGACGTTTTTAGTAGCCAGTGGATTGCCATTCAGGATTCTAATTGGTTGCGACATGCTGCGCCAGTACTCAGCAATAATTGACCTGAGCAAATACAAACTTATTTTGAAGAAAGGTGACATACAGTGGATAACCGAACTGACCAATAGTGATGAAATACAACCAAATAAAACCATGTACCATATCCAAAAATACAGAATTACTGGAGAGCATATACTGAATAATGGAATTTATGAAGAGACCGACAATGAAAAACTATGGCAAGAAAAAATCGAAGAAATCCGAACTTTCCAGAGAGAGAAAACGAGCGCACAATTGACAGTTCAACAAGCTGAACAACTGATAGAAGTGTATAACCGCTACAAGCACGTATTTTCAGATACACCTGGAAAGGGTAGAGATTATCAGTGCGAGATTCAATTCCGAGAGCCTGTCAACTTGATAAAAACATCTTACCCGTTCACAAATTTCGATGGAGGAAGCAGTGAGAAGAGAAATTACTTCTCTAATTCAATTTCCAAATGGCGAAGAATATCAGTTCAATGACGTGCAATTTCATAATAAAATACTAGAAAAGACTAACAAAATCAGAGAAAAATATAGGCAAATGCAATCGAAACCCATACAATATCAGATTGGAGAGCAAATATTACTTGAAAACAGAGGATTACCAAGCACCATGGAAGGGATAGCCAAGAAGCTATTGTTACTGTACACAGGACCCTACATAGTAAACAAAGACAACCGAAATAATACATATGAGATCGTAGACCCAAAGACATAAAGAATAAAGGGGACATTTAACCAAACCTCTATGAAAAAATATTATTAAAAACGAGAAAAAACCATCCTGAAACCAATTAATAAATAACTAGTGTTAACAGTAAGAAAAATAAGCAAAACAAATAATAAAAAGATCATGTATACCATACCCACTAATAATATCGAATCACTAAGAGCTAGAGAGTGTGAATAAAAGAAAAAGAATATAATTTGAAATAATGTATTGTATAAACTAAATAATAATAATGTGGAGAATCCTACAAATGATATTTATTTTATAGTCGCACTAAGACTACTTGTATAATTTTATAATGATTGACTGTAGATAAGTCCAGCAATCAAATGTGTATTTTACGGCGGAGCAATGGAGTCAAAAGTACCCCTCCGATCCGATTCAACATAATGATAGGGAAAATGTTAGGGAATTAGATATCAAAGGGATAAGAACATTAAACTAAAATACGATACAAAGATCAAGAAGAATACTGACACTCAAAAATAATAAGAGTCTATTGCTCAAAAATAACCAGTGATTAAGAAAATAAAATGAAATAATGATTGATAATTCCAATCAAAAAAAAGAACGATATTTGTTGAAATAATCAATTTTAGTGGCAGGGCAATATGTAATGGTACATATCTTCACCTAACAAAAATGAAGAAAACATGACAAGATAAATTGTTTAATCATTAACACTAAAATAAAAAGGGATGAATCAGAGATTAAAGGAATGGGTAACTCAAAATAATAACACGATCAGACATATCCAGGTAGTCAGAACAGTAACCTCTAATAATAAAGAAGTAACATACAAACAAACCAAAATGTTAAATACAGTAATACATGGCGATTTAACCTGAATAGCCCAATAGATGGTAAGTGAGAGAGTAGAACCAGCCCCATAAACCGAGAATAACATAAATAATGACAACTGTAAATGAACTAGAACTAGCCACCACACTACCACAAGAGTGTAGTAATAATAAGAATAATAATGAACAAAGAATTAGCATGGAAGTATGAAGGTATAATTAGCCACAACACCAAGGAAGTGACATGTAAACGATGGCAAAATAAAGTGAGCCCAGAAAGAATACAAAACTAATGTTAAACCAATGAAAAAGACTAACTAATGAAAATTGTATATGATAATAATAAATGTAAAGACAGACAAGTTAAAAATATTAATTGTTAAGGACTTGAGATATAGAAGGGTACACTAACCCAAACAAATAGAGTAAACTCGGACAAATCACATTAGCACGACACAAACATATCATGTATAGTCAAACCACACAGAGTGAGAGATTATAAATTGTAAGGAGGATGAACATTTTAAAATAGTTGTCTTGATTATTCATCTCTTCTTTCACAGCACTAACACTTAACTAAAAATGAACTTTTTTCATGTGAAAAACTTACTATTTTATTGGACGCGTTTCGGCTTAGTATCCGCCTTCTTCAGCCATAGACTAACTAAAATACCCTTAAATAAACAAGATTACACCGACGAACTCAACACAATAAAATACATAGCAATAAAAAACGGTTATAACCCCAATTTAATAAACATACTACACAAACGCATCAAAAATAAAAACAACAAAACACTAAATACCATCAACACACAACACAATAAGTACATCACACTCACATACCACAACTCATACACACACAAAATCGCCAATACATTCAGAAAACACAAATACAAAATAACATTCAGAACAACCAATACCATCAAGAAACACATCAGTAATACAAACACAGACATAGACAAATATAACAAAACAGGTGTTTACAAATTAAATTGTAATGACTGCAATAGTTTCTACATAGGCCAGACGGGAAGATCTTTTTCATCCCGTTATTCTGAACACTTAAAAGCTTTAACCAACAACAATATACACTCTGCATTTGCCACACACATACACACAGAAAACCACAGTTACACCAACATAGACACTAATCTTGAAATTTTACATTACATACCCAAAGGTCAAAAACTCAACACAACTGAACAATACGAAATATATAAACACCACACAACATACTCAACGATCAATTACAATATAAATCACATACACTTTTTGACACAATTATACAGAAAACAAACAGTAAGTTGAATCCCCGCGCCAATCCCCTTCCTCCACACACCACCCCCACATCACCTTCCACACAACCGTTACAAAATGCTGGCAGTCTGTTACCAAAGCTGAAGAAGGCGGATACTAAGCCGAAACGCGTCCAATAAAATAGTAAGTTTTTCACATGAAAAAAGTTCATTTTTAGTTAAATTTTAAAATAAATGTAAGAAAGAGAGTTTTGAATAAGCAATACACTAATCTTTACCCACCAGTAACCCTAAAACAAGATCGAGTGCAAAGTGTTAGTGTTAATACCCCGAAGTGAGAATAAACCCCATTAAAAAGTGATAAACACGGATAAAACCGTAATCAAAGTTTATAAGTGCATAAACTAGGTTATAAGTTATAAATGAGTGAGATCTGATAATGGTCAAACGCAGGAAGGACTGTGATAGTTGAGAGGCCAATGTGAGTGGACACCCAAAATGTAACTAAATGAACTAATAGTGTTAAAATTAAGTTAGCTTTAGTGATAACTGATTATCGTGGTTTTAAATGTGTGTCAATTAATGTAACAAGTGACTATTAAGATTATTAGGAAAGTAAGAAAGATAGACTATCAGTGTGTCAATTCACCATATAGAAAATGTCAGTAATATTAAGGGATAAAAACAATGAATAATCATGATAAGAGTTAATAAGACATAGTGAAATGGTATTAGGTACCATTAGTTAATAAAACAGTGTCAGATAAGCTTAGTAATAAGGATTTTCTATAATAATCAAAATAATTAATTAAGGTTTATATGTTTGTTTTCTTTTAATGATACTATAAAATAATTATTACCAACTGAAGAGTATGAGTGGATAATAAAAAGTAAATAATTATGTTTTAATGAGTAAGATTTATGTTTCAAAAGAATTATGTTTTAATGAATAAAAATTATATCTATGGGAATTGTTAAAACCATAAGATGATACGTTATATGATGCAAAAAACAAGAAACAAAATAAATACAGTCAGATACAATGACACTAAAAGGCAGTTATGACAGTATACAAATTAACATATGAAACCAATAAAATCACACACAATTACTAGAACAGACATAAACATTGAGCAAATAAACAGAATCATGTATTAAAACAATCAGGACCCATACAAGGGGAGAATAAAATGTAATCTCAGTAATTAAAGAAAATAGTCAATTGCTATCTAAGCCTAGGCAGATTCCCAACAGTCAAACTACAAAAGACTTCAAATTTTAGAATTAAACACTGACATTAGTAAGACTAAGCCACATAAACTATGAAATACAATTAGACTATCATGTTAAGGCAGAAATATTATGATAATAATGTAAATTAAGAAAACAGTATAATTAAATAAAATCCACAAAACTGTCAAAATGTTGATACCTAAGTAAATACTGTAGTATTGGATGTCAAATTAATCCTTGAGCCAAAATATGAACAGTGGTAATAATATTTACTACTAAAAAGGGAGTACTGAAGATTAATTACATTTAGAAGATCTGTGACCATTTTAAATAAAAATCCAAATATCTTAACAATGATCTCAAGCCAATTTCAGCCAATCAAAAATTGTGAGTTACCATGACAACAACCGTGTATTGACTAATTATTTCCATATTCCTTAAGGAATGGAAGTATTGTGATGGCAAAAAAAATCGTGTTCGAGATTATTGCAGGTTCTGATTCTACTACACTCAAAACATGAAAAAAAGTCGTTTTCCGAAAAGTGTCTGTGTGTGTGTCTGTGTGTCTGTCTGTGTGTAGATTTTTTTTTCTATGGCAAACGATAACTGCCGCAAATTCAAACAGAATCAAATAATTTTTTGCATACAGCCCTGATTTGCAGAGTACTCATGATCTATTGTTTTTGGTGAAGATCGGTTGAGGGAAAGGGGTAGTTTACCTGCAACGGTTTTTTTTTATCAAAGGAAATTTTTTTTTTGGCAAACGATAACAGCCGCAAATTCAAACAGAATCAAATAATGTTCCGCATACAGCCCTGAATTGTAGAGTTCTCAAGATCTATTGTTTTTGGTGAAGATCGGTTAAGGGAAAGGGGTAGTTTACCTGTAACGTTTTATGTTTTAACAAGGGTATTTCCTATGGCAAACGATAATAGCCGCAAATTCAAACAGAATCAAAAGATTATTTGCATACAGCCCTAAATTGTAGAGTTCTCAAGACCTGTTGTTTTTGGTGAAGATCGGTTAAGGGAAGGGGGTAGTTTACCTACAACGTTTTTTTAACAAGGGTATTTTCTATGGCAAACGATAACAGCCGCAAATTCAAACAGAATCAAATAATTTTTTGCATACTTCAGTGAATTGTAGAGGACTCAAGGCCTTTAGATTTTGGTGAAGATCGGTTAAGGGGAAGGGGTAGTTTACCTGCAACCTTTTACGTTTTAACAAGAGTAAAGTACTTGAAAATTTATTTAAACTTTTTGAAACAATGGTAATTGTTGAAAATAAAATAATTTTGTTGCCAGGTAACAAAAATAAAGTCATTTTGATTATAAAATATAAATATTTACAACAAGAAAAGAATTTTCAGTTTTCAAAATTTAAATATACTTTTATAAAACAATGGGTTCTTCATTGAGGTGAGGACCATGTCACTCACTCCATCTCAAGCCTCTCCCATTTTGCAGAAAAAGAGGACCCTGTCAAGGCTGATACTTTGACGACAGTGACAGGGCTTTCCACCAAATTCAGCAGAGTGACAGGTAGGCACAACTCTGATTGGCTCCTCAGATTTCCCCAGCGTTAGTAGGTTCTATGAAAATATTTTATTTCAAAAATGATTTTAAATATAAATCTTAGATATGTTTTATAAATCTCATGTTTTATGTTTTAACATGGGTAATTTTTTATATGACGAACCATAACTGCCGTAAATTCAAACAGAATCAAATAATTTTTTACATATGTGCCTGAGCTATAGAGAACTCAATGTCTGTTGATTTTGGTGAAGATCGGTTACGGGGAAAGGGCAGTTTACCTGAAACATTTTTTGTTGTAACATGAGTAAAGTACTTAATTTTGATAAAGTATCCTGATAAGATCTTAATAATCCACTGTAGAAACGTAGATGAAATATCTATAAATGAAGAGGCTAGTTGAACGGGCTGGGGGTAATTTTCTATAAATCAAAATTATAGTTGAAGGGGGAGGGGATAATTTTTTTTTATATGTGTACTACGTTATTGGCAACAAGGAAGTATTTTTTTGTTAAAATTCCTTCCCTGGCTGTTTGGCTGAAAATGATTTTAAATATAAATCTTAGAATATGGAAGTCATGTATGGTTCTCCATACCGATATTTTTCAGTTAGGAACAATAATAACTGTAGTGACGCTAAACTGGAGAGAAGCCACGCCGTAAAGGGCACAAATTTTTAACTCTAAAACAGTATAAGTGCCCATAAGTCGATGAAGAAGGACCAGAATAACTGACGAGAGGACATTCCAACCAAACTATACCAAGGACCAGCGCGGAATTAATCTAGATGACCAAAAAATATATGGAATCCGACCAGAAGAAGACGCCAACCATTCCCGAAGCCCAAGACTGAAGAAGGAAGAACCGACATCAACCCATTACACCACTTGGACGACTGACAATACATCTTTTACCTACTAACGTTGAGTATTGCTGAATTTATTGATTTATAAAAAAGGCAAATTCTCTTTCACAAAATTATAACTAAATGATAAAACTCTCACTATCACTGAAGGTATTTTCAAGGATTGATAAAATAAAAAAGTAACTTTGTAAACACTGAATGACCAAATGATAACCTATGTATACACCAACGACACTGTCACAATTCAACACCACAATATTTAATTTATAGTAAACCTTGTTTAATTTTAATGATCACGTACTTTAAATGATATGTTCTAATTTTGTTATCTTGTTAGATAAACCTCTGTTTCGTACTTAAAAGAACCCTACAGGCAGATTTATTTTGTAAAATAATAACCACACTGTCTTGCAGCTAATATAAACATTGTACTGCCAACCCAGCGATCCGCTGATTGAGCGAATATTGCCGAGGCTAAAATCATTGTATAAATTATTAATTTTACGAAGCGTTAACAAAAAATAACCAGTCAAAAGCCTAATAAAAGAGTGTGTGCCGATAACAACTGTCCATTATTTACTTGTAAAGAGAATATTATGCATGTTTTGTTTACTAGCAGTGGGTCAACATAACCAACGTTATCTCAAGTTGGCAACACTTTTCCCCCACTCAGATGAGAATCAGTAACAAGCCAGACGGCGAGCGATTCGAATTTACAATAGTGCAGTATCAAGCTATACAAATAAAAACTTTTAATTGTTTTCACGAAAAACAATTTGACGCCTATCCGGAATTACGAAAGAGTGAGAGGGGACAGGTAAGGCACACAGGCTACCAGACGCTTCCGAACGACACCATTTACGTTCGCAAAACACATTACTAAAACTTCCAATTCTAAAACTAATAATATTGCAAATACACAAACTAATAATTCTACAAAGTGGCGCACCAACTAGTGAGGCTAGAGTTACGACAGAATATCTAGCGGCAGGTACGACAGAAGGTAAACAAGATGAAGAGGGCATCATCATTAAGGCGGACGAAGGAGGCCGAAAAAGAAATCAGAGCAGAAGAGAAGGAAGTGACTTCGGTCGAAGACGCCGAACAAATGTTACCTCCCGCGGAACCAGTCAAACCCGTACAGCCAGAGGATCAACCGGAGAAACCCGCACGACCAGAGGACGGAAGTTTACTGGAAATAATGAGGGCAATAACATCATTAAAGGAAGATTTCAAGGGAGAATTGAAAGAGTTCAAGGGAGAATTGAACAAAAATAAGGAGGAATTAAAAGAGGAAATTAATGAGAAATTTAACAGGAACAGCCAGCAAATGAACGAAAACCGTAAGACCATGGAAGAAAAAATAGATAAGAACAGCCAGCAAATGGCCGAAAATAATAAGGAAATGGCAGTGAACATGGAGAACTTACAGGAAGAGTTGAAACTGGACAACCAGAAAAACTTGGAGGAGTTGAAGGAAGAGTTGAGCAAAACTATAGAAAATAATAATGAGCGGATTAATAAGAAGATCGAGAAGGAGATGTCCGAGATACACGGGAAATGGGAAGATACGAACCGTGAAATACAACAAACGAAGGAAGACTTCAGAGAACGGATGACCAACCTGGAAGAAGACAGCCAGATCCGAATAGAGTCGATAAAAACGGCAACCGACCAAAATATAAAACAGGTACGGACAGATTTTGGAGAGAAGTGCCGGGAGATCGACACGGCTGTAAGCGAGGTTCGCGGACAAGGCCAGCAAAACAAAAATAAAATTGAGGAAATCCAGCAACGGGAGATTGCTAAAATCAGGGAGGAGTTAGAAATAATTAATAAGAGACCGCCAATAATGACGCAGTACCAACACATGGACAACCGGGAAGTGATCAACTTTAAACAATATAGGCGAAACCCAATGGAGTTTTTAGAAAGAGTAGATGAGCAGCTGGCCAAAACTCGGGAGAACAGGTGGACCATTATCCGAGGCTACTTAGACGAGTATTTTCGAGATATCAACGATAATTGGTGGACGGCCACGAGACACGACCTCACGAATTATGAACAATTCAAAGATGTATTCAAAAGGAAATACTGGTCGGAGGCAACACAGAACATCGTGCGGGACAGTATATGTTTCGGCAGATACGACGCCACCAGAGGGACAACTTTTACTGCATATTTCTTCGGTAAAGTCTGCCTAGCAAGGAACCTGGAACCGAAGATCCCAGAAGAAAGTTTGGTGACGAAACTTGCTTTTCATTACGAGGAAGGTGTCTCTAGAGCGCGACTAGGTAGCCAAATCAAAACTATACAATCCATGGCAGCCCTTCTGGAAGATTACGAGAGAGAACGTTATTATCGTAGGAGCCGACAGTGGGACGACAGGGGTGAAAACAAAAATTTTAACAACGGTTACCAGAATAATAACAACAATTACCGGTACAATTATAATAACCGTAACCAGGTGAATAACACACCTAACGAGCCGCAGAATAGACATAACAATAATCCGGCTAGCCAACAAAATAACAGTTATAACAATAATAATAGACCAAACAACACAAATAACGCCAATTACAACCAGCCAAATAATACGCATCAACCATATAGGCCAAATAACGCCAATTACAACTGGCCAGATTACAATAACAACCCGAGTGACAATAGAAATCGCAATAATAACGATCGTAACTATCGTCAAGTGCATTACGTGAGGGCCAAAAGTGACGGAAGAAATAGGTCGTACTATCAGGGACGACGAAGTGCCGACCGGAATGCATATGGACACCGGTACAGCGATCATAATTACGAACGTGACACCAGAACCAACACGGGCCGAAGTCGAAGCCAAAAAGTGAATAGGCGTGACCGGTACGAAGAGGATCACAACCAGCCTGAACCCCGGCCGTCAACGAGCGGAAGTCCGCTAACAAATCAACACGATGATAGTAACAATCAGTCCGAGATGACGTTAAACTAGGAGCGGCAGTGAAAAAGCTACTTATACCCTCACTGAACCATTCTATTGGGTTAAATCGCAAGTTATACAAACTAACGGCGAACGCACAATTACAATAGTGCGAAATAATTATCTGAAAAATATTGTAGAGGAATTGCTCGAAGAAGGTAACAACCAATCTGATAATAAACATAACGAAATTGCTTATATTTCAACGCAAGTCAACGGAGTACCAGCACAAATTATGATAGACACTGGATCCAATATTTCGTTAATCGACAGTATCGAGCTTCAAAAAATCCAAGAAGCGAGTAAGACAATTATACTTACGCTACCCATCAGCGACAATGTCCTTGTAGGAGCGACAGGACGGCAAAATAGAACCGTCCGAAAACAAGTGCAACTCAAACTGACAAGCAACGGACAAACCGTAACAATGACGTTTTTAGTAGCCAGTGGATTGCCATTCAGGATTCTAATTGGTTGCGACATGCTGCGCCAGTACTCAGCAATAATTGACCTGAGCAAATACAAACTTATTTTGAAGAAAGGTGACATACAGTGGATAACCGAACTGACCAATAGTGATGAAATACAACCAAATAAAACCATGTACCATATCCAAAAATACAGAATTACTGGAGAGCATATACTGAATAATGGAATTTATGACGAGACCGACAATGAAAAACTATGGCAAGAAAAAATCGAAGAAATCCGAACTTTCCAGAGAGAGAAAATGAGCGCACAATTGACAGTTCAACAAGCTGAACAACTGATAGAAGTGTATAACCGCTACAAGCACGTATTTTCAGATACACCTGGAAAGGTCAGAGATTATCAGTGCGAGATTCAATTCCGAGAGCCTGTCAACTTGATAAAAACATCTTACCCGTTCACAAATTTCGATGGAGGAAGCAGTGAGAAGAGAAATTACTTCTCTAATTCAATTTCCAAATGGCGAAGAATATCAGTTCAATGACGTGCAATTTCATAATAAAATACTAGAAAAGACTGACAAAATCAGAGAAAAATATAAGCAAATGCAATCGAAACCCATACAATATCAGATTGGAGAGCAAATATTACTTGAAAACAGAGGATTACCAAGCACCATGGAAGGGATAGCCAAGAAGCTATTGTTACTGTACACAGGACCCTACATAGTAAACAAAGACAACCGAAATAATACATATGAGATCGTAGACCCAAAGACATAAAGAAAAAGGGGACATTTAACCAAACCTCTATGAAAAAATATTATTAAAAACGAGAAAAAACCATCCTGAAACCAATTAATAAATAACTAGTGTTAAACAGTAAGAAAAATAAGCAAAACAAATAATAAAAAGATCATGTATACCATACCCACTAATAATATCGAATCACTAAGAGCTAGAGAGTGTGAATAAAAGAAAAAGAATATAATTTGAAATAATGTATTGTATAAACTAAATAATAATAATGTGGAGAATCCTACAAATGATATTTATTTTATAGTCGCACTAAGACTACTTGTATAATTTTATAATGATTGACTGTAGATAAGTCCAGCAATCAAATGTGTATTTTACGGCGGAGCAATGGAGTCAAAAGTACCCCTCCGATCCGATTCAACATAATGATAGGGAAAATGTTAGGGAATTAGATATCAAAGGGATAAGAACATTAAACTAAAATACGATACAAAGATCAAGAAGAATACTGACACTCAAAAATAATAAGAGTCTATTGCTCAAAAATAACCAGTGATTAAGAAAATAAAATGAAATAATGATTGATAATTCCAATCAAAAAAAAGAACGATATTTGTTGAAATAATCAATTTTAGTGGCAGGGCAATATGTAATGGTACATATCTTCACCTAACAAAAATGAAGAAAACATGACAAGATAAATTGTTTAATCATTAACACTAAAATAAAAAGGGATGAATCAGAGATTAAAGGAATGGGTAACTCAAAATAATAACACGATCAGACATATCCAGGTAGTCAGAACAGTAACCTCTAATAATAAAGAAGTAACATACAAACAAACCAAAATGTTAAATACAGTAATACATGGCGATTTAACCTGAATAGCCCAATAGATGGTAAGTGAGAGAGTAGAACCAGCCCCATAAACCGAGAATAACATAAATAATGACAACTGTAAATGAACTAGAACTAGCCACCACACTACCACAAGAGTGTAGTAATAATAAGAATAATAATGAACAAAGAATTAGCATGGAAGTATGAAGGTATAATTAGCCACAAAACCAAGGAAGTGACATGTAAACGATGGCAAAATAAAGTGAGCCCAGAAAGAATACAAAACTAATGTTAAACCAATGAAAAAGACTAACTAATGAAAATTGTATATGATAATAATAAATGTAAAGACAGACAAGTTAAAAATATTAATTGTTAAGGACTTGAGATATAGAAGGGTACACTAACCCAAACAAATAGAGTAAACTCGGACAAATCACATTAGCACGACACAAACATATCATGTATAGTCAAACCACACAGAGTGAGAGATTATAAATTGTAAGGAGGATGAACATTTTAAAATAGTTGTCTTGATTATTCATCTCTTCTTTCACAGCACTAACACTTAACTAAAAATGAACTTTTTTCATGTGAAAAACTTACTATTTTATTGGACGCGTTTCGGCTTAGTATCCGCCTTCTTCAGCCATAGACTAACTAAAATACCCTTAAATAAACAAGATTACACCGATGAACTCAACACAATAAAATACATAGCAATAAAAAACGGTTATAACCCCAATTTAATAAACATACTACACAAACGCATCAAAAATAAAAACAACAAAACACTAAATACCATCAACACACAACACAATAAGTACATCACACTCACATACCACAACTCATACACACACAAAATCGCCAATACATTCAGAAAACACAAATACAAAATAACATTCAGAACAACCAATACCATCAAGAAACACATCAGTAATACAAACACAGACATAGACAAATATAACAAAACAGGTGTTTACAAATTAAATTGTAATGACTGCAATAGTTTCTACATAGGCCAGACGGGAAGATCTTTTTCATCCCGTTATTCTGAACACTTAAAAGCTTTAACCAACAACAATATACACTCTGCATTTGCCACACACATACACACAGAAAACCACAGTTACACCAACATAGACACTAATCTTGAAATTTTACATTACATACCCAAAGGTCAAAAACTCAACACAACTGAACAATACGAAATATATAAACACCACACAACATACTCAACGATCAATTACAATATAAATCACATACACTTTTTGACACAATTATACAGAAAACAAACAGTAAGTTGAATCCCCGCGCCAATCCCCTTCCTCCACACACCACCCCCACATCACCTTCCACACAACCGTTACAAAATGCTGGCAGTCTGTTACCAAAGCTGAAGAAGGCGGATACTAAGCCGAAACGCGTCCAATAAAATAGTAAGTTTTTCACATGAAAAAAGTTCATTTTTAGTTAAATTTTAAAATAAATGTAAGAAAGAGAGTTTTGAATAAGCAATACACTAATCTTTACCCACCAGTAACCCTAAAACAAGATCGAGTGCAAAGTGTTAGTGTTAATACCCCGAAGTGAGAATAAACCCCATTAAAAAGTGATAAACACGGATAAAACCGTAATCAAAGTTTATAAGTGCATAAACTAGGTTATAAGTTATAAATGAGTGAGATCTGATAATGGTCAAACGCAGGAAGGACTGTGATAGTTGAGAGGCCAATGTGAGTGGACACCCAAAATGTAACTAAATGAACTAATAGTGTTAAAATTAAGTTAGCTTTAGTGATAACTGATTATCGTGGTTTTAAATGTGTGTCAATTAATGTAACAAGTGACTATTAAGATTATTAGGAAAGTAAGAAAGATAGACTATCAGTGTGTCAATTCACCATATAGAAAATGTCAGTAATATTAAGGGATAAAAACAATGAATAATCATGATAAGAGTTAATAAGACATAGTGAAATGGTATTAGGTACCATTAGTTAATAAAACAGTGTCAGATAAGATTAGTAATAAGGATTTTCTATAATAATCAAAATAATTAATTAAGGTTTATATGTTTGTTTTCTTTTAATGATACTATAAAATAATTATTACCCACTGAAGAGTATGAGTGGATAATAAAAAGTAAATAATTATGTTTTAATGAGTAAGATTTATGTTTCAAAAGAATTATGTTTTAATGAATAAAAATTATATCTATGGGAATTGTTAAAACCATAAGATGATACGTTATATGATGCAAAAAACAAGAAACAAAATAAATACAGTCAGATACAATGACACTAAAAGGCAGTTATGACAGTATACAAATTAACATATGAAACCAATAAAATCACACACAATTACTAGAACAGACATAAACATTGAGCAAATAAACAGAATCATGTATTAAAACAATCAGGACCCATACAAGGGGAGAATAAAATGTAATCTCAGTAATTAAAGAAAATAGTCAATTGCTATCTAAGCCTAGGCAGATTCCCAACAGTCAAACTACAAAAGACTTCAAATTTTAGAATTAAACACTGACATTAGTAAGACTAAGCCACATAAACTATGAAATACAATTAGACTATCATGTTAAGGCAGAAATATTATGATAATAATGTAAATTAAGAAAACAGTATAATTAAATAAAATCCACAAAACTGTCAAAATGTTGATACCTAAGTAAATACTGTAGTATTGGATGTCAAATTAATCCTTGAGCCAAAATATGAACAGTGGTAATAATATTTACTACTAAAAAGGGAGTACTGAAGATTAATTACATTTAGAAGATCTGTGACCATTTTAAATAAAAATCCAAATATCTTAACAATGATCTCAAGCCAATTTCAGCCAATCAAAAATTGTGAGTTACCATGACAACAACCGTGTATTGACTAATTACTTCCATATTCCTTAAGGAATGGAAGTATGGTGATGGCAAAAAAAATCGTGTTCGAGATTATTGCAGGTTCTGATTCTACTACACTCAAAACATGAAAAAAAGTCGTTTTCCGAAAAGTGTCTGTGTGTGTGTCTGTGTGTCTGTCTGTGTGTAGATTTTTTTTTCTATGGCAAACGATAACTGCCGCAAATTCAAACAGAATCAAATAATTTTTTGCATACAGCCCTGATTTGTAGAGTACTCATGATCTATTGTTTTTGGTGAAGATCGGTTGAGGGAAAGGGGTAGTTTACCTGCAACGGTTTTTTTTTATCAAAGGAAATTTTTTTTTTTGGCAAACGATAACAGCCGCAAATTCAAACAGAATCAAATAATGTTCCGCATACAGCCCTGAATTGTAGAGTTCTCAAGATCTATTGTTTTTGGTGAAGATCGGTTAAGGGAAAGGGGTAGTTTACCTGTAACGTTTTATGTTTTAACAAGGGTATTTCCTATGGCAAACGATAACAGCCGCAAATTCAAACAGAATCAAAAGATTATTTGCATACAGCCCTAAATTGTAGAGTTCTCAAGACCTATTGTTTTTGGTGAAGATCGGTTAAGGGAAAGGGGTAGTTTACCTACAACGTTTTTTTAACAAGGGTATTTTCTATGGCAAACGATAACAGCCGCAAATTCAAACAGAATCAAATAATTTTCTGCATACAGCCCTGATTTGTAGAGTACTCAAGACCTATTGTTTTTGGTGAAGATCGGTTGAGGGGAGGGGGTAGTTTACCTGCAACGTTTTTTATCAAGCGTATTTTCTATGGCAAACGATAACAGCCGCAAATTCAAACAGAATCAAATAATTTTTTGCATACGTCAGTGAATTGTAGAGGACTCAAGGCCTTTAGATTTTGGTGAAGATCGGTTAAGGGGAAGGGGTAGTTTACCTGCAACCTTTTACGTTTTAACAAGAGTAAAGTACTTGAAAATTTATTTAAACTTTTTGAAACAATGGTAATTGTTGAAAATAAAATAATTTTGTTGCCAGGTAACAAAAATAAAGTCATTTTGATTATAAAATATAAATATTTACAACAAGAAAAGAATATTCAGTTTTCAAAATTTAAATATATTACTTCCATATTCCTTAAGGAATGGAAGTATGGTGATGGCAAAAAAAATCGTGTTCGAGATTATTGCAGATTCTGATTCTACTACACTCAAAACATGAAAAAAAGTCGTTTTCCGAAAAGTGTCTGTGTGTCTGTCTGTGTGTCTGTGTGTCTGTCTGTCTGTCTATCTGTAGATTTTTTTTCTATGGCAAACGATAACTGCCGCAAATTCAAACAGAATCAAATAATTTTTTGCATACAGCACGGTTTTGCAGAGTTCTCGCGACCTATTTTTTTTGGTGAAGATCGGTTGAGGGAAAGGGGTAGTTTACCTGCAACGGTTTTTTTTTAGCAAGGGAAATTTTGTTTGTTTGGCAAACGATAACAGCCGCAAATTCAAACAGAATCAAATAATGTTTCGCATACAGCCCTGAATTGTAGAGTTCTCAAGACCTATTGTTTTTGGTGAAGATCGGTTAAGGGAAAGGGGTAGTTTACCTGTAACGTTTTATGTTTTAACAAGGGTATTTCCTATGGCAAACGATAACAGCCGCAAATTCAAACAGAATGAACAGATTATTTGCATACAGCCCTAAATTGTAGAGTTCTCAATACCTTTTGTTTTTGGTGAAGATCGGTTAAGGGAAAGGGGTAGTTTACCTACAACGTTTTTTTAACAAGGGTATTTTCTATGGCAAACGATAACAGCCGCAAATTCAAACAGAATCAAATAATTTTCTGCATACAGCCCTGATTTGAAGAGTACTCAAGACCTATTGTTTTTGGTGAAGATCGGTTGAGGGGAAGGGGTAGTTTACCAGCAACGTTTTTTATCATGCGTATTTTTTATGGCAAACGACAACTGCCGCAAATTCAAACAGAATCAAATAATTTTTTGCATACAGCCCTGATTTGTAGAGTACTCGCGACCTATTGTTTTTGGTGAAGATCGGTTGAGGGGAAGGGGTAGTTTACCTGCAACGGTTTTTTTTATCAAGGGAAATTTTTTTTTTTTTGGCAAACGATAACAGCCGCAAATTCAAACAGAATCAAATAATGTTTCGCATACAGCCCTGAATTGTAGATTTCTCAAGACCTATTGTTTTTGGTGAAGATCGGTTGAGGGAAAGGGGTAGTTTACCTGCAACGTTTTTTTAACAAGGGTATTTTATATGGCAAACGATAACAGCCGCAAATTCAAACAGAATCAAATAATGTTTTGCATACAGTCCTGATTTGTAGAGTACTCAAGACCTATTGTTTTTGGTGAAGATCGGTTAAGGGGAAGGGGTAGTTTACCTGCAACCTTTTACGTTTTATTTTCTATGGCAAACGATAACAGCCGCAAATTCAAACAGAATCAAATAATGTTTTGCATACAGCCCTGATTTGTAGAGTACTCAAGACCTATTGTTTTTGGTGAAGATCGGTTAAGGGGAAGGGGTAGTTTACCTGCAACGTTTTTTTATCAAGCGTATTTTCTATGGCAAACGATAACAGCCGCAAATTCAAACAGAATCAAATAATTTTTTGCATACGTCCCTGAATTGTAGAGGTCTCAATGACTTTCGATTTTGGTGAAGATCGGTTAAGGGGAAGGGGTAGTTTACCTGCAACCTTTTACGTTTTAACAAGAGTAAAGTACTTGAAAATTTATTTAAACTTTTTGAAACAATGGTAATTGTTAAAAATAAAATAATTTTGTTGCCAGGCAATAAAATTATAATTTTTTCATTTTAATGTAATATAATATTTTTCATTTAATACAGCAATAAAAAGGCAGGTAAGACACAGCCTGGCTGTTTGGCTGAAAATGATTTTAAATATAAATCTTAGAATATGGAAGTCATGTATGGTTCTCCATACCGATATTTTTATAAAACAATGGGTTCTTCATTGAGGTGAGGACCATGTCACTCACTCCATCTCAAGCCTCTCCCATTTTGCAGAAAAAGAGGACCCTGTCAAGGCTGATACTTTGACGACAGTGACAGGGCTTTCCACCAAATTCAGCAGAGTGACAGGTAGGCACAACTCTGATTGGCTCCTCAGATTTCCCCAGCGTTAGTAGGTTCTATGAAAATATTTTATTTCAAAAATGATTTTAAATATAAATCTTAGATATGTTTTATAAATCTCATGTTTTATGTTTTAACATGGGTAATTTTTTATATGACGAACCATAACTGCCGTAAATTCAAACAGAATCAAATAATTTCTTACATATGTGCCTGAGCTATAGAGAACTCAATGTCTGTTGATTTTGGTGAAGATCGGTTACGGGGAAAGGGCAGTTTACCTGAAACATTTTTTGTTGTAACATGAGTAAAGTACTTAATTTTGATAAAGTATCCTGATAAGATCTTAATAATCCACTGTAGAAACGTAGATGAAATATCTATAAATGAAGAGGCTAGTTGAACGGGCTGGGGGTAATTTTCTATAAATCAAAATTATAGTTGAAGGGGGAGGGGATAATTTTTTTTTATATGTGTACTACGTTATTGGCAACAAGGAAGTATTTTTTTGTTAAAATTCCTTCCCTGGCTGTTTGGCTGAAAATGATTTTAAATATAAATCTTAGAATATGGAAGTCATGTATGGTTCTCCATACCGATATTTTTCAGTTAGGAACAATAATAACTGTAGTGACGCTAAACTGGAGAGAAGCCACGCCGTAAAGGGCACAAATTTGTAACTCTAAAACAGTATAAGTGCCCATAAGTCGATGAAGAAGGATCAGAATAACTGACGAGAGGACATTCCAACCAAACTATACCAAGGACCAGCGCGGAATTAATCTAGATGACCAAAAAATATATGGAATCCGACCAGAAGAAGACGCCAACCATTCCCGAAGCCCAAGACTGAAGAAGGAAGAACCGACATCAACCCATTACACCACTTGGACGACTGACAATACATCTTTTACCTACTAACGTTGAGTATTGCTGAATTTATTGATTTATAAAAAAGGCAAATTCTCTTTCACAAAATTATAACTAAATGATAAAACTCTCACTATCACTGAAGGTATTTTCAAGGATTGATAAAATAAAAAAGTAACTTTGTAAACACTGAATGACCAAATGATAACCTATGTATACACCAACGACACTGTCACAATTCAACACCACAATATTTAATTTATAGTAAACCTTGTTTAATTTTAATGATCACGTACTTTAAATGATATGTTCTAATTTTGTTATCTTGTTAGATAAACCTCTGTTTCGTACTTAAAAGAACCCTACAGGCAGATTTATTTTGTAAAATAATAACCACACTGTCTTGCAGCTAATATAAACATTGTACTGCCAACCCAGCGATCCGCTGATTGAGCGAATATTGCCGAGGCTAAAATCATTGTATAAATTATTAATTTTACGAAGCGTTATCAAAAAATAACCAGTCAAAAGCCTAGTAAAAGAGTGTGTACCGATAACAACTGTCCATTATTTACTTGTAAAGAGAATATTATGCATGTTTTGTTTACTAGCAGTGGGTCAACATAACCAACGTTATCTCAAGTTGGCAACACTTTTCCCCCACTCAGATGAGAATCAGTAACAAGCCAGACGGCGAGCGATTCGAATTTACAATAGTGCAGTATCAAGCTATACAAATAAAAACTTTTAATTGTTTTCACGAAAAACAATTTGACGCCTATCCGGAATTACGAAAGAGTGAGAGGGGACAGGTAAGGCACACAGGCTACCAGACGCTTCCGAACGACACCATTTACGTTCGCAAAACACATTACTAAAACTTCCAATTCTAAAACTAATAATATTGCAAATACACAAACTAATAATTCTACAAAGTGGCGCACCAACTAGTGAGGCTAGAGTTACGACAGAATATCTAGCGGCAGGTACGACAGAAGGTAAACAAGATGAAGAGGGCATCATCATTAAGGCGGACGAAGGAGGCCGAAAAAGAAATCAGAGCAGAAGAGAAGGAAGTGACTTCGGTCGAAGACGCCGAACAAATGTTACCTCCCGCGGAACCAGTCAAACCCGTACAGCCAGAGGATCAACCGGAGAAACCCGCACGACCAGAGAACGGAAGTTTACTGGAAATAATGAGGGCAATAACATCATTAAAGGAAGATTTCAAGGGAGAATTGAAAGAGTTCAAGGGAGAATTGAACAAAAATAAGGAGGAATTAAAAGAGGAAATTAATGAGAAATTTAACAGGAACAGCCAGCAAATGAACGAAAACCGTAAGACCATGGAAGAAAAAATAGATAAGAACAGCCAGCAAATGGCCGAAAATAATAAGGAAATGGCAGTGAACATGGAGAACTTACAGGAAGAGTTGAAACTGGACAACCAGAAAAACTTGGAGGAGTTGAAGGAAGAGTTGAGCAAAACTATAGAAAATAATAATGAGCGGATTAATAAGAAGATCGAGAAGGAGATGTCCGAGATACACGGGAAATGGGAAGATACGAACCGTGAAATACAACAAACGAAGGAAGACTTCAGAGAACGGATGACCAACCTGGAAGAAGACAGCCAGATCCGAATAGAGTCGATAAAAACGGCAACCGACCAAAATATAAAACAGGTACGGACAGATTTTGGAGAGAAGTGCCGGGAGATCGACACGGCTGTAAGCGAGGTTCGCGGACAAGGCCAGCAAAACAAAAATAAAATTGAGGAAATCCAGCAACGGGAGATTGCTAAAATCAGGGAGGAGTTAGAAATAATTAATAAGAGACCGCCAATAATGACGCAGTACCAACACATGGACAACCGGGAAGTGATCAACTTTAAACAATATAGGCGAAACCCAATGGAGTTTTTAGAAAGAGTAGATGAGCAGCTGGCCAAAACTCGGGAGAACAGGTGGACCATTATCCGAGGCTACTTAGACGAGTATTTTCGAGATATCAACGATAATTGGTGGACGGCCACGAGACACGATCTCACGAATTATGAACAATTCAAAGATGTATTCAAAAGGAAATACTGGTCGGAGGCAACACAGAACATCGTGCGGGACAGTATATGTTTCGGCAGATACGACGCCACCAGAGGGACAACTTTTACTGCATATTTCTTCGGTAAAGTCTGCCTAGCAAGGAACCTGGAACCGAAGATCCCAGAAGAAAGTTTGGTGACGAAACTTGCTTTTCATTACGAGGAAGGTGTCTCTAGAGCGCGACTAGGTAGCCAAATCAAAACTATACAATCCATGGCAGCCCTTCTGGAAGATTACGAGAGAGAACGTTATTATCGTAGGAGCCGACAGTGGGACGACAGGGGTGAAAACAAAAATTTTAACAACGGTTACCAGAATAATAACAACAATTACCGGTACAATTATAATAACCGTAACCAGGTGAATAACACACCTAACGAGCCGCAGAATAGACATAACAATAATCCGGCTAGCCAACAAAATAACAGTTATAACAATAATAATAGACCAAACAACACAAATAACGCCAATTACAACCAGCCAAATAATACGCATCAACCATATAGGCCAAATAACGCCAATTACAACTGGCCAGATTACAATAACAACCCGAGTGACAATAGAAATCGCAATAATAACGATCGTAACTATCGTCAAGTGCATTACGTGAGGGCCAAAAGTGACGGAAGAAATAATTCTACAATATTTCTTACGTAGTTATTTTTAAACTGGATATTATTTCTACATTTTTGTACTAGATACACTTACTTAACTGCTTAAACATTTGATATACTGTAACTGATACTGGGTTATTGGTTTCCTTTTAAACTTACAAAGTTCCTTCACTAAATGTTAGGCCTATAGCCTAGACTTCCCCATACTACTACTTAACATTCTTTATAACTCATTAGCTTTATATATTGGTACATTGAACAATTTCTTTTTTTATAGAAACAGATAATAAAACATTGGTGCTTCTATCCACACCTCTTATTATAAAAACAAACATTTTCTTACCAGGCTCAAACCTGAAATTCAACTTCTAACTGTTTTTGGTTTCTTAATTCTATCTTGCCTATCTTATAAGTTAATAAATTCTATGGTTTTTTAAACAATAACAAAACTCTTATAATAATAATTTTAAACAGTACCTTACGCAATATAATTCACTTACAAATTCCTTCACTAAAATACAGTGTCTGTCCTTATCTTCCACTCTAATAACTTAATTTTCATCTTATTTTTTGGTCATTCTTATTTACTATTACTGAAATTACTAATGGTACAATTAGTTCATTCTTATTTGATAACATAAAGTTCTATCAAAGGCTGTTTAGCTATACTACTACAGTCTGCTTCTTAAGTACTTTATACTGTACACTCACTGCACTTTTCCCTTCATAGAAGGTTTCTTTATTTATTAACACTTTCACTTTTTATAATATGCTATTTACATAGCTTGTTCTCACCTACTTATATTTATCCACTTATTTATCTCATTCACTTGATATTTCTCACACTGTTTGTCTACTTATTTTGATATCACTGTTTGGTTATTGGCCATTAATAATTATTTTATTTTCAATTCACATTGATCACTTTTTGTTATTAATTATTGCCTTCATTTGGCTCAATGTATCTTTTACTTGCCTTGACTATGTTTATTTTTAATTGGGTATTGTTATGTTTAGCTTCCTACCTTATATTTATAAGTTCATGTTTCTTCTCCTTTCATAGACTATACATAATATCTCTATCTTACTTTTTATTGTTTACATGGTTACATGTTATTTATGTCCTAATTGTTTTAGTGCATTGTTTTACATACATATTTTAGTCATATTTTGGGGATTACAATAATTGTTGTTATACTCTTGGTTACATTTGGTTTCTGGTTCCTTCTTCCTTGTTCCAATCTATTTTTCTTGTTTTTCTCCAATCTATTGGGTCAAGTCATCGTCAGTTCCTTAGTCAATTGTCATTTCATAATTTGGTCATTATTAATCTTTGAGTTATAAGTTTTTTAACATTTCTTCCTACCTTCAGCTTTTTTTTTGTTTATTAATCATCAGTTTATTTTCACTATCTTATGTCATGTTACAATATATATATAACATTTTTCGCCACTATGATTTTTGTACTCTAGGGACCTTAAAACAAATTTCTATCATGGTTCCGGGTGAAAGTTGCACATCACGACCTACTGTAATAGCTGAATTTCGGGAAATTCACAAAAAATGTAATAATTGAAATAATACTCAAGAACTATTGCATTTACAGCAATATATGTAATAACATTTATTTTAGATAACCGGCTGTTCTTTAAAATGAGACCAATGTGATCGAAATCTGATCAGTGGTTTCTGATATATGCGACTTTATAAAATCGGCTGAGTGGCCATATTGATGACATCACTGCTCATGATGTAATCATTTCTAAGGTTGTCTCCTGGCTGATTTACAGTCTTTGGTATGTATTTAGTTAGCCCTCAAAGTTTGGTGCTAGTATCCGGAAGTGAAATATTTTTTCGCTTGTTCCACGGACTATACGGACATCGTTAGCGCAACATATAAGTAACGACCACTCGTGTGAGGCGAACACGAAATATACAATTTTACAGAGTACGTAAAGATTTCTTCGTTACATTATCTCAGAATAAAGAGTTTTTGTCGTGGTTGTCTTTAGTAATAGTTAGTCTATGTCTGTGTCTCTTTACTGTTTCTTACTTCTGTAGAATCCTTATTTTATTGGTTTCATTCTCTATTGGTACATATTATTGGCACATTGTATGATATATTTGTTAATTCTTCTTTGCATATCACTTTACTTGTGTTTATTTATATTCTCTTCAGTCTCTTGTTAAGGCTGGTTGTCATTATAATTTGTTTTTTGTCCTCTCACTTACCATATCTATTGGGTCAATTGGTTAATCACATTATTATGCTGTCTTCTATATTTTCTTCTTCATCACCATTTATTATTCTTCGTTGGCTGATTTAATTATTTTAATTGTTTTACTTAGTTCGTGGACTGGATATAACATTTAGTACACAGTTATTCATTTATCATTCCTCTCTTAGGTGTTCTTGAGTTAGTTAATGAGTGTTTCATTCTTTATTTTTTGATGTTAAATGTACGGTGAAGATATGTACTGTTACAATACTTCCCTTAGTTGTAGAGAACTCAAGGCCTGTTGATTTTGGTGAAGATCGGTTACAGGGAAAGGGCAGTTTACCGGAAACATTTTTTGTTGTAACAAGAGTAAAGTTCTTAATTTTGATAAATAAAGTATCTTGATAAGAAGATCTTAATAATCCATAATAATCCACTGGAGAAATATAGATGAAATATCTATTAATGAAGAGGCTAATTGAACGGGGTGGGGGTAATTTTCTATAAATGAAAATTATAGTTGAAGGGGGAGGGGATAATTTTTATGTGTACTACGTTATCGGCAACAAAGAAGTAATTTGTTGTTAAAATTCATTTTCAGGCTGTTTGACCGTAGTCCAATGTTTTCTGCAAAGCCAGACGTTTCGGCAGTGCCATCGATTGCCATCATCAGTGAAAATCGTGTGCAATAACGTGTGGTGCTATACATTAGTAACCACAGTACTGTGGTTAAGGCTGAAGCAATAAGTGGAAAGAAGTAGTTTCTATGGAAACATTTCATTTCGTAAATGATTGTAAATATAAATCTTAGAACATGGAAGTCATGTATGGTTCTCCATACCGATATTTTCTATGGCAAACGATAACAGCCGCAAATTCAAACAGAATCAAATCGTGTTTCGCATACAGCCCTGAATTGTAGAGTTCTCAAGACCTGTTGTTTTTGGTGAAGATCGGTTAAGGGAAAGGGATAGTTTACCAGGAACATTTTATGTTTTAACAAGGGTAATTTTTTTCTCTGGCAAACGATAACAGCTGCAAATTCAAACAGAATCAAATATTTTTTTGCATACGTTCCTGAGTTGTAAAGGACTGAAGGCCTATTGATTTTTGTGAAGATTGGTTAAGGGAAAGTGGTAGTTTACCTGCCACATTTTATGTTTTAACAAGAGTAATTGTTTCTATGACGAACAATAACAGCCGCACATTCAAACAGAATCAAGTAATGTTTTGCATACATCCCTACATTGTTGAGAACTCAAGGCCTATTGATTTTGGTGTAGATTAGTTAAGAGAAAAGGATAGTTTACCTGCAACATTTTATGTTTTAACAAGAGAAATTTTTTCATGACGAACGATAACTGCCGTAAATTCAAACAGAATCAAATAATTTTTTACATAGTGCCTGAGTTGTAGTGGACTCAAGGCCTATTGATTTTGGTGAAGATCGGTTATGGAGAAAGCGTAGTTTACCTGAAACATTTTTTGTTGTAACAAGAGTAAAGTACTTAATTTTGATAAATAAAATATCCTGATAAGAAGATCTTAATAATCCACTGTAGAAACGTAGATGAAATATCTATAAATGAAGAGGCTAGTTGAACAGGGTGGGGGTAATTTTCTATAAATGAAAATTATAGTTGAAGGGGTAGGGGATAATTTTTATTTATATGTCATGTGTACTACGTTATCAGCAACAAAGAAGTAGTTTGTTGTTAAAATTCCTTCCTGGGTTGCTTGGGCTTGATCCAATGTTTTCTACAAAACCAGACGTTTCCGCATTGCTATCGACTGCCATCGTCAGTGAAAATTGAGTGCACTATCGTGAGGTGGTATATGTTAGTGATCACAGTACTGTGGTTAAGGCTGAAGAAAGAAGTAGTTTCTATGGAAATAGTTCATTTCGAAAAGTATTTTAAATATAAATCTTAGAACATGGAAGTCATGTATGGTTCTCCATACCGATATTTATTGCGGTAATCATAATAATAAAATGGAAACGTAAACATTAAATAATTGAGATATGCTTGCCTGCCACGAATGATATATTTTCTCTCATACATGATTTAAATTAAAATGAAAAAATATAGAATTTTGTTAAAGTGAAGTGAAATGTTTCCATAGAAACTACTTCTTTGTTGTCAATAACTTATTACACATATAAAACTTATAAAATTTACTTCCTCCATCATCAACTACCATTTTAATTTATAAAAAAAAATTACCCCCTCACCTCTTCAACTACCCTTTTCATTTATAGATATTTCATCTACCTTTCTACAGTGGATTATTATGACCTTCTTTTCAGGATACTTTATTTATCAAAATTAAGCACTTTACTCTTGTTAAAACGTAAAACGTTGCAGCTAAACTACCCCTTTCCCTTAACCAATCGTCACCAAAATAAATAGGCATTGAGTCCTCTACAATTCAGGACTGTATGCAAAAAAATTATTTGATTCTGTTTGTATTTGCGGCTGTTATCATTTGCCATAGAAAAAAGTCTAGAGACATAGACACACACACACACACACACACACACACACACACACACACACACACACACACACACACACACACGCTCTTTTCGAAAAATGACTTTTTTTCATGTTTTGATGGTAGTACAATCAGAATCTGCCATTATCTCGAACACGATTTTTTTCGCCATGACCATACTTCCATTTCATTATGGAACATGGAAGTAAAATGGAAATCTTATAATATAAATTCAAAGTTGTGTTTGAAAAAAAACACAGGATTTGAAATTGTAAGTAAAATTGCCCAAGTTTTAGAAGTTCAGCAGGTAGACCTGAGTGTAAGTTATGTTCCTCTTTTAAGTATACAAGACTGACTTCATATGACATAGAACGACCCTTTTCCCAATATCAAGCTTCGGTGCAAACCACCAGAGGTTTGTGGACAATTTAGAGATGGCACTCTTTTTCCAAATTTGAAGCTACGTTCAGTGATAATCAGCAGAGTTGTAATGGACATGTAACTTGTTGGAGTTGTAACTTATAGAAGGTAATTGTGCAACTCCAATTACATTTTCAAGAAGAAACTGGTGAATATAATTATTTCACTATGACTCAAAACACAAAACTTTTTATATGTAAAAACGTAAAAGTTTTATGGTACCTTATAATGTGAACCAGTTTTCACTTTTAAAAAGCTTCTTCAGAGGTTGCCACTGCTA
Organism: Magicicada septendecula; assembly: GCA_034769895.1. Taxonomy (NCBI): domain Eukaryota; kingdom Metazoa; phylum Arthropoda; class Insecta; order Hemiptera; family Cicadidae; genus Magicicada; species Magicicada septendecula. Next base: position 1,154,688,607 of record CM068367.1, read on the forward strand.
GCACTGTCCGTCTTGTTGTTGGCGACGGAATTGATTTTCGAAAGATCGATGTTGTGTGTGTGGTGTGTGATATGTTCGAATAATGCGTGTTATTTGAATTGTGTCTGTTCGTTTAGGATGTCGTTTTTATTTGTTTTCGTGTGTTTGTATATTTCCAATTGTTCTAGAGTGTCTAGTTCTAGCCTTTTGTATGTACATGTATAATATTCATGTTATTGTCGATGTTTTTGTATGTGTGGTTTGCTTCAATGAGGTGGTTTGCAAAGGTGGATTCTATAGTGGAGTGGAGTGCCTTTGTGTGTTCAATGTATCTTTGTTTGAAGCTATGTCCTGTCTGGCCTATGTAGAATTTGTTGCAATTTGAGCAATTTAGTTTGTAAACACTAGGATGATCGAATTTGTTTTGTGCTTTGTGTATGTACTAACATACATCAACAAACAAACTGAAAAAATAGCCCACAAATTCAAAAAAGCAGGATACAAAATCGCTTACAAAACTACTAACAAAACAGAACACACACTATCAAAACACACACACAAAGCACAAAACAAATTCGATCTACCCAGTGTTTACAAACTAAATTGCTCAAATTGCAACAAATTCTACATAGGCCAGACAGGACGTAGCTTCAAACAGAGATACATTGAACACACAAGGGCACTCCACTCCACTACAGAATCCACCTTTGCAAACCACCTCATTGAAGCAAACCACACATACAAAAACATCGACAATAACATGAACATTCTACACGTACACACAAAAGGCCGAAAACTAGACAGTCTAGAACAATTGGAAATATACAAACACACCAAAACAAGTAAAAACGACATCCTAAACGAACAGACACAATTAAAATCGTACGCATTGTTCGAACATATCTCACCCCACACACACAACATCGATCTTTCGAAATTTGATTCCGTCGCCCACAACAAGATGGACAGCGCTACCAGCGGCAATCTCTGAAGAATCCTTTTAAAGGTGAAAACCGGTTCAGGTTGTAAGGTAAAACTTTATGTTTTTACTTATAAAAAACTTTGTGTTCCGAGTTGTTAATGTAATAGTTGTATTTAGTTAAGTAACGGACATGTCATGGACAACAAAATCCAAGAATTTGTACATTCATCTTGAATAAATCATTGTAATTACTGCAATCATAATTCTCAGTCATGCAATCATAGCATAATTTCCTTTCTTACTCATTCACCGGCAGAAGATTCACTTCTAACGGGTGTGGCGACCACGCACTTTTAAAAATTTTTTAACACACTTTTTTTACTAGGCCTAAATATAATTAAATCACTACCGTCTCAGAACACAAGTGATTTGTGTTCCAAGTGGGTAGTGATTCAATTATATTTAGTTAATCAACGGACATGTCAGTTGGACAGCTCTGTGTGATTTTTTTTTTAAGCAATCCCAAGTTAATGATAATTTGTTGAATAACAATAATATTGATCACAGAAAATATTTATTATCTTTCTTATAAATATTTACCTACTTGATTAACTAACTTTTTCATTTCCAATCAGTCCACTAGTTCTGCCAAAGACCCCGCCGACTCGGATGTTGAAGAAATAAGTATTGAGAATGAGACGGTCGACGATGACAAGATCGAGGGCATGATGTGTACTGCAGGCTCCTCATTCAACAAAATCAATCAACAAGATTCTTCAGCCGTCTATTTCTAAAATGTTCTCCTCTGTTTCTTCATTTGCAGGTATAAAATTAGGTTAAACTTTTATATTTTTATTCATCTTATGTTTTTTTATTATGTATTTGTTACTAATAAACTCTATTTTATCCAGAGGGAGGATCACAAAATATAAAAATCACCACTGTTGTAGCTGAATTTATCGTTAAGGACAATCTACCATTTTCAACCATGGAAGGAGTTGGATTTTTGCGGCTAATGAAAACTCTTTCTCCAAGATATAAGGTGCCAGTCAGAAACAGTATTAAGAAATTCATTATTAAAAAATATGAGTCTGTCAGTGTAATTTTTAAAACACTATTAAGTAATGTCAACTGGTAGCCTATATCATTGACAACTGATAGGCTATATGGACTGACTTTCAGATGAGGAGTTATTTGGGTGTAACAGTACATTTTGTTCACAATTTAAAATTAGTGTCCACAACATTGGGGTTAGTAAATCTTGGGGAATCGCATAAAGCTGATTATATTTCCAAAGAATTAGTGGAGCTTTTGGGACATTGGGAAATTCCCCACTATAAAATCCTCGTCTTTGTTATTGACAATGGTGCTAATATGGTTAAAGCCATCACTACCACATTTTCATCTAACCGCCACGTTCGGTGTTTTGGACATACATTAAATTTGGTTTGCGAGAATTCTCGGCAAGTTGATTGCGTTAAAGCTATAATTGCTAAGGTCAGGGCTATAGTTACAGGTATAAAAACTAGCACTAGCGCCAGTGATGATATGAGAAAATATTACATCAAAGAAGGGGTTCCAGAAGGTGATATTAAAAAAATGATTCTAGACATAAAAACAAGGTGGAACTCAACTTATTACATGTTGAGAAGATTTTTAGAAGTATTGCCAGCTGTGTGTCACTTATCTTTGATTTTAGTCGATTTTCCTCCAATGATTAGTCCTTCAAATGTAGAGGTATTAAAAGAAATATTATCAATTCTACAGCCTATCGAAAAAGTAACCATAGAATTAAGCGTTGAGAAGTATGTGACATTGAGTAAAGTTATCCCAGTGGTAAAATGTTCATTTCAAATCTTATCAAATTTAACGGTAACTTCTGCCACTGGAAATTCGTTAAAAGAAAAAGTAAAATTTGAAATGAATAAATGTTTTGAAAGAATTGAGGACAACTTTTTATAATTATTACTATTGATGGTACTTTCTCTTGTGAACTTACTTTGTTGTGTTCCCTCATACGACGTTTCGGAGTGTTGTTCTCCTTCTTCAGTGAGGTTTGTATACTGAATGTGCCAAGCTGTCGGTAATTTGTAACGGTTTTTAGTTAACAGGATGTGTGTGGGGGTGGAGGTGGAAGGGGATTGGTGCAGGATTTTGAATTGTTGTATGTGTTATTTATTTGTCAAATAGTGTGTTTGATTTAAATTGTAAATGGTCATTGAGTATGTTGTTTGGTTGTGTTTTGTTGTGTTTGTATATTTCGAATTGTTCTGTGGTGTTAAGTTTGCAACTTTTGGGTAGGTATGAGGGAATACAACAAAGTAAGTTCACAAGAGAAAGTACCATCAATAGTAAAAATTATAAAGTGCTGTGAACAAAGTAGTGATGAACGTTCAAAACAGTAACAACTTTACTAAATATCACTATAATATTGACGACTCGGAACACAAAGTTTTTTATAAGTAAAAACGTAAAGTTTTACCTTACAGCCTAAACCGGCTTTCACCTATAGAAGGCTTCATCAGAGGCTGTCGTTAGTAGCGCTGCTCGTCTTGTTGTTGGTGACGAGAAAGTGTTTCGAAAGATTGAAGCTGTGTGTGTGTGGTGAGATGTGTTCGAATAATGCGTGCGATTTGAATTGTGTCTGTTCGTTTAGGATGTCGTTTTTATTTGTTTTTGTGTGTTTGTATATTTCTAATTGTTCTAGAGTGTCTAGTTTTCAGCCTTTTGTGTGTACGTGTAGTATGTTCATGTTATTGTCGATGTTTTTATATGTGTGGTTTGCTTCAATGAGGTGGTTTGCGAAGGTAGATTCTGTAGTGGTGCGGAGTGCTTTTGTGTGTTCAATGTATCTCTGTTTGAAGCTACGTCCTGTCTGGCCTATGTAGAATTTACTGCAATTTGAACAATTTAGTTTATATACACCGGGTAGATCGAATTTGTTTTGTGCTTTGGGCATGCGTTTTGATAGTGTGTGTTCTGTTTTGTTAGTAGTTTTGTAAGCGATTCTGTATCCTGCTTTTTTGAATTTGTGGGCAATTTTTTCTGTTTGTTTGTTGATGTATGTTAGTGTTATGAATTTGTTGTTTTCTGTCTTTGTCTGTTGTTTGTTTTGTGTTTTGTGTAGGAGTTTACTGACTATTGTTCTGTCATAACCGTTAGATTCTGCTAGATATTTTATCGTGTTTAGTTCATCTTTGTAGTCTATTTCATCTAAGGGGATGTTGTTAAGTCTATATATCATGGTTCTAAAAGCAGCTAGTTTGTGTTGTATTGGGTGATTGGAGGTGTTGTGTATTAGTGTGTCAGTTGTAGTTGGTTTTCTGTATATACTGAATTTGTGCCTGTGTTCTAGTTTTGTGATGGAGAGGTCTAAGAAGTTTATGGTATTGTTGTGTTCGTATTCAGCAGTGAAGGTTATGTTTTTATGTATTTTGTTTATGTGCGTTAGTAACTGTTCACATTGTCTTTTGTTTCCCCTGTATAGTATTAGAATGTCATCAACGTATCTGTGCCAATATAGTATTTTATGTGAGTGTCTGTCATTGTTTGTGAGTATTTTTGTTTTTTCTAAGTGTTGGAGGAAGACTTCTGCTAGAATGCTGGATATGGGGGAGCCCATGGGTAGGCCATCGTTCTGTGTGTAGTATTTATTGTTATAAGTAAAGTAGTTTTGTTTTGTGATAATGTTCAGAGTTTCTGTTATTTCATTGATAAGTTCGTCTGGTGTGTTGTTCTGTTTGAGTTTGTTTTGTAGGATGGTGATTGTTTCAGAGATGGGGATGTTTGTGTACAGGTTTTTAATGTCAAAGGAGGCTAATGTGGCGTTGTGGGGGATGTGTATGTCTTTTATTTTTGTTACTAGGTCAGTGTTGTTTTTTACTGCAATGTTGTTGTCTATTTGTGTGTGTTGTCTAATAATTTTGTCTAGATATTTTGCCAGTTTGTGTGCAGGGGCATTACGGTAGTTGATAATGGGGCGGATCGGAATGTCTTCTTTATGGATTTTGGGAAGCGCTTGGAGTGTAGGTGCTGATGGTCGGATTTGTTTCATGTAGGGCTTTTGTTTATGTGTCATAATGTGTTTGGCTTTGTTGACTATTTGTTTTACTGAATTTTGGTATCTGTCGGTGGGGTCGTGTTTTAGTTCTGTGATGTTGTTCTGTTCTATGAAGTCTTGTACTTTTTTGTGTAGGTTGTCTGTGGGGATAATTACAGTCGTGTTGCCTTTGTCAGCTTTTACAAATGTGATGTTGTGTTTGTGTGCCTTTTCCCTCAGTTTGATGGCTGTGTGTATTTCTGAGTTGTGGTTGTTGTTGTCTGGTGTCTTATGTACTCCTATTGTGTTGTTTATATTATGTCTTAATGTGTCTTGATGTTCTGGTGCTGTGTTTTGTATATTTGTTTCTGTGTCAGTTATGAGCTTTGTTAGTGTTTGGTTGTTATGTTTGTAATGTATGTTATGTTTTAGGCCTTTATCAAGGAGTGTTTGTTCGTTTTTTGTGAGTGTGACGTTCGTGAGGTTTACTGTACGTGGGTAGAATTTGTGCGAAGGAATTATATCTGTTTTGATTGGTGTAAGGTTTTTTATTTTTCTGTCGTGTTTTGTCTGTATGATATGTATTTGTTTTTTTGTCCATTCATTTGTGTGATGTATTAGTTCAGTCATGTAATTGTGTCAGTATGTGTTGGCGATATGTAGGTGTAGTGTTAATGCTTTGCGGTTAACGCCACATTAGCCTCCTTTGACATTAAAAAACCTGTACACAAACATCCCCATCTCTGAAACAATCACCATCCTACAAAACAAACTCAAACAGAACAACACACCAGACGAACTTATCAATGAAATAACAGAAACTCTGAACATGATCACAAAACAAAACTACTTTACTTATAACAATAAATACTACACACAGAACGATGGCCTACCCATGGGCTCCCCCATATCCAGCATTCTAGCAGAAGTCTTCCTCCAACACTTAGAAAAAACAAAAATACTCACAAACAACGACAGACACTCACATAAAATACTATATTGGCACAGATACGTTGATGACATTCTAATACTATACAGGGGAAACAAAAGACAATGTGAACAGTTACTAACGCACATAAACAAAATACATAAAAACATAACCTTCACTGCCGAATACGAACACAACAATACCATAAACTTCTTAGACCTCTCCATCACAAAACTAGAACACAGGCACAAATTCAGTATATACAGAAAACCAACTACAACTGACACACTAATACACAACACCTCCAATCACCCAATACAACACAAACTAGCTGCTTTTAGAACCATGATATATAGACTTAACAACATCCCCTTAGATGAAATAGACTACAAAGATGAACTAAACACGATAAAATATCTAGCAGAATCTAACGGTTATGACAGAACAATAGTCAGTAAACTCCTACACAAAACAAACAACAGACAAAGACAGAAAACAACAAATTCATAACACTAACATACATCAACAAACAAACAGAAAAAATTGCCCACAAATTCAAAAAAGCAGGATACAGAATCGCTTACAAAACTACTAACAAAACAGAACACACACTATCAAAACACATGCCCAAAGCACAAAACAAATTCGATCTACCCGGTGTATATAAACTAAATTGTTCAAATTGCAGTAAATTCTACATAGGCCAGACAGGACGTAGCTTCAAACAGAGATACATTGAACACACAAAAGCACTCCACACCACTACAGAATCTACCTTCGCAAACCACCTCATTGAAGCAAACCACACATATAAAAACATCGACAATAACATGAACATACTACACGTACACACAAAAGGCCGAAAACTAGACACTCTAGAACAATTAGAAATATACAAACACACAAAAACAAATAAAAACGACATCCTAAACGAACAGACACAATTCAAATCGCACGCATTATTCGAACACATCTCACCACACACACACAGCTTCAATCTTTCGAAACACTTTCTCGTCACCAACAACAAGACGAGCAGCGCTACTAACGACAGCCTCTGATGAAGCCTTCTATAGGTGAAAGCCGGTTTAGGCTGTAAGGTAAAACTTTACGTTTTTACTTATAAAAAACTTTGTGTTCTGACTCGTCAATATTATAGTGATATTTAGTTAAGTAACGGACACGTCATGGACAACGAAATCCAAGAAGTAACAACTTTTTACTCTCTGCATCTACCTTACTGGACCCCCGGTTCAAGAATATTCATTTAAAAAATCCCACTTCTGTGGCAAATGTATATCAGCATGTGAGAAACATCATGAAAAAGAACTCGACCGAAACAGACAGTTCTGATTCAGATCATGGCACTGCTGAGGCATCAACTCTTGATTTCTGGGCCCACCACAAAGATATGGCTCACAAATCAAAGAAAAAAGGGAGTTCTGATGAGCTTACCCAATACCTTGACACTCCCGTGTGTGGTTTAAGTCAAGACCCTATAATAGTTTGGGATGACATGAAAACAGTGTTTCCGAAATTATTCAGATTAGCGGAAAAGGTATTCCCTATTCTGGCCACCTCAGTACCTTGTGAGAGGCTATTCTCCAAAGCTGGAGCAACAGCTTCTCGGAACCGGCTTAGCCCAAAAACTATTTCAAAATTACTATTCTTGCAATCATTACCTGAAGAAATTTTTTCATAATTTTATTTTTTCATACTCTCTTTTGAATTAAAAATAATGTTACTTTTAATTTGTTATTTTTATGTTTCTTTTAATAATTTTTAGTTAAGCTTGTTTATATTAAATGCCTATTTAATTCTATTATTTTAATTGTTAAATAAACATAATATGTATGTAGTTATAAAATTAAGGTTGGTTATATTATAATTACAGTATATGTTATTATATATTTTGTGTACTAATAATCTTATCTGATTTTAAAAATTAGGTTTAATTATGTTATGTGTAAGCTTGTGTTTTGGATTATTTATTAATTTGGATAATTAATGTTAATTGTCACCTCAGTCAATCCTGTTCTGCGTTGCATCACCTTGTTCTCCTCTTCTTCCAACAATTCTTTCGCCACGTCCATCTTGATAACGTTGTTCGTGTATTCGTTGATTACTTGGACCCGGTTCTCCGTTGACAATGGTTGGGCCCGCTTCTCCATTGTCTTCCTTAGTTTTCCATGGATGGGCCTGCTACCGCCGGATGATTTCCTCCTCTTCCTCTATTATAATGTCCTCCTCCTCTAGGTGCTCCTCTATAAAATTCTCCTCCCCTCGACTGTTGATTTGATGGTGGGTTCGTTCTCTCGTTTCTGGCGCACTCCCTGTTTCGATGACATCTAAAACAATTTGTTCGATTAGCATAATTGTCAGTTTCACACTCTCTACACCTCCAACTCTCGCCCCTATTATCAAAACTTCCTCCCCTCGCTCCCCGGTGAAAATTGTGTATTCCCCTTGGTGGATTATGATTCCCATTTATATGTGATACTGGTGTGTTTATCCGCCTACTCATATCCCGTTCTCTTATATTCTGAAATATGTCTAAGATTTTCTCTAATTCCGTGATTTCTACAATCTCTCGAGTCATTAATGTAATTTGTATTTCTCTCGGTAAGTGCTTGCTTATGTGACGGACGAATGACCCAAACGGTAACGGTGGCTCTAAATATTTTGCCTCATTATATAGTCGCATTACATACATAGTTACGTTACCCCCCTGTGTCCCAAAATTACCTGGTCCCATAATTTTACTCCGTAATATCTCTTGTTCCTCCTCCGACCAATATTTCTCTCTAAAAGCCGTTTCGAAACACTGATAATTTACCCAGTCTACTTTATGTACCTCCGCCCATACGGCGGAATTCCCTCTAAAACACTTCATGATTTTTAACAATTGTACCTCCCAGCTACTTCTACAAAACTGATTAAACTCTCTGACTCTATTTAAAAATTGCATAGGGTGTACCCCCCTGTTTTCACAATTAAATAACTCCAAATCGATATCACTATTCATATCTTTAGCAATGACTATGTGTTCAGTAACTCTATTAAGTTTTTCGTTTATAGCTATATTCAATTCATCCTTAACCTTAACTATACTCTGCTCAATTGACACAAATTTATTGTTATTTAAATATTCAGATTGTTTATTATTTTTATCTATAGTATTTACTGTATTTTGTATGGCTTGTATCTCTGTTTTAAAATTACTTTCTACCTCATTTCTAACATTTTTTACTGTTGCTATTTGTGATTCTAATTCACTGCTACGGTTATCTATAACATGTATTGTGTTAGTTAAGCATTGCATCTCACTTTCAATACTCTCAACTTTATCACCTACTTTACTTACAAAGTTTTCTAATTTGTCACTTACTGTAATTATTTGTTGTCCAATTTCTTTTTGGTTGGATTCTAACATATTCGTTTTGCTGTCTACCACACACACATACTCTCTCACTTCATCTGTTTCTTTTTTTGTTTCTCTACGTACTTCATTCATTCGGTCATCAATGCTACACAGTGAATTAGTTAATACATCAAATTTAGCATCATTTATGTCAAAACGACTATTCAGTTCATTGAATTTGGTCTCAAAATTACTATTCATTCTCTCGAATTGACTGAGCATGATACTCATCATATCGTTATCGGACCTATTACATTTTGTTGTTGGAGTCGAATGTATTTCAAAACTACTCATATTTGAGTCGTCAAAATTTTTGACACTATTTTCATTTATTTTATTCTCGTTATCTGACATTTTTTATAACTGATATTCAAAATATTAATAATCTACTTAATTAATTTTTGTAATGTGCTTTCTATATTACTTTCGGTATAGCTTTGCGTACATAACGCATTGTTATTTTGCTACGCTAACCTAAAACATGTTTGTATCTTTGTAGATGTGGAATTTAATTAAATATATTAATTTAAATCGTGCCTGTCACGGGCGCCATTTGTTATACTCTATAATTGATAACATTTATTAAATACAAAATGCAATTTAATTTCCACCTATCTCCACGATCTCTTCTGCCGGGTTCCAGGATCCGATCACAAATATGTTAGATACAAACATGGTTTACAGGTTAAGCAAATCACTGACACAACTCATTTTTGAAGAGAATTACAATTTCATTTTTTACTTTTGAACTTTGGTAAAATTAAGAAGATTCCTTAAGTACATGTTTCAAATGTTGTGCGACTCTTGCATCTTACTCGTAATAGAACTTACGAACTATGGCTTACCTTATGTATCATTTATAATTACACAAAACACAATTGCAAACACAAACAGCCCAGCTTTGCTCACTCACACATACACACAGAAAATTTATTTATCCCTTAACATTTTGTAATAACCCCCCCCCAGCCCTTACACGTAAACCGCCGACACGTGGTTCGTGCGCGCACTCATCGTTTTGTAAAATATCTTGGTTTTTATTGCTCGACAAACATTTTGCTCGGTACTACTCGTTGGATTGACCGCGGTCACTTACTTTTCACTGTTGTTCCATTTTTTACTGTTAAATTAAAATTTTTTGTGACGAGCCTACTTTGCTCGTCCCGGCGCCGGAGAGTTCAGTTAGCAGACTGGGAACGAAAACGTAGCGGGTGTTGCTGATGTGATCTAATACTTTTAACGGAAAGCACTGCCTTGGGCTTCGTCGCAGAAGCTTCGTCCCGTTCTATGCATGTAGTTTTTTGGAGTGACGATAGCAGACGATTTCAGCTAGGCACTGGCTGACGTCACAAAAGGGCAGGACTTAGCCATGATTTCCTGCCGCTCAAAACGCACATTGCTGAATTTAATTCGCCCAAGCCATCTTGTTTTTCAGGCTGAGAAATTCGGGGTGGTGCGAATTCCTGGACGCATTACTCAACAGCAACTGCGTCTCGCCTTTGTTTCAACTGTTCTACTCGCCATGTGTTCTGTCGTAATGGAAATAACGTTCGCCGTATAATAAAACTTTCACAATAAAATTTATAAAATCCCACACAAAATGAAATAAATAAAAATGTAAATACCCCATACGGTATGAAATAAAATGACCCAATTTTAGACACGTTACAATACCCCCTCAATGAGAATTCTGCTGTCCATAACAGAAGAAATCTCATTGATAAACCCCGAAGAGGACCGTTGAGGAACTGGTGCCAATAACCCCCTCTTGTTCTTACTCCTCATGGGTACACGACCCCCCTGGCTTGGCGACTATGGACCCATCTGAACGAGATCACTGGACTTCTCCATAAGAGATCCCAACACCGAGAAATCGAACAGACAAGTACCACAGCCCACCTCACCTTCTAACATGCTACCCCCAAAAAATCCTAAATCCCTGGCTTAGATTATGCCAGATCCTCAACCGATATGTTTCCCCTTTTATGCAAGCTGGGCTGCCTTTAGCAGATGCTGGGCTCACACACTCTCACATTACACACTGACATTATAGATTATAAAATTGCAAAATTTTTAAAAATTCTTTAAATTACAACACGTTGTTTTCAGATAAAATTAATTCATAAATTTTGAATAAAGTCTAAAATATTCTCTTCATTATTTTCTGTTTTCTTTAAAATGACTTAAGTTAAACATTTCTTCTAATTGAACATATCCTTAACCTAACATGTAATCACTTAGAGTCTAACAATACAATGCAATACAAAATAAATCAAAAAAATAAACATGGTTAACACACAAATAATAAAATAATCAATACTTAAAATATTCATTCGCTGGCAGGCGAAAAATCAAGATTTTTTCTTTCTTTTTTTTCAAAAAATAAAATTTCCAAAAAAAAATATTTTCCAAAAAAATTTTAAAATTCAAAAAAAATTTAATTTTATTTAAATGTTTCCTTTATATATATATAATTTGTTTAAAATTTGTTTGAATTGATCAAATAAACAAATTGAATTGACTTCCTACTGCACAAGCTTAGTATGTATATGACCTCATCAGCTGATCGAAACTAGGTCAAGTCCACTAACCTTGACCCACATGTGTTATGTACACTTTCTATCTGAAATTACCTTTGACATCTGTAACAATCTAATTTGAAACACAAAACAATAAAATAAAACATTTAAAATTAACAAAATATTATTATAAATAATAAGCAAATTGACATTTAAATTATTCAAAATAAACAATTCTTAATTTTACATTACCAAATTCTATCAAAATTCTGTCACTGGTTTCAAAATAAAAATTTTATATATTCAACTACAACTTTCTTCATTTTACAATCTCATTCCCTATTACTGTGGGTGATTTAAATTATCTATTCTCATTTAATTTACTACTTGATCTGTCTACATATATAATCTTTCTCCCCCTGACTCTAACCTCTAACAACTTCAACTACCCCGACACCCATCTCTATTGAAACATCTACCAAAACACTCTCTAACCCCAACTTATCATTAAACTCAATTCACCACCTTCTCTCTACATATAAAAAAAAATACTCTCTAACCCTTTGTACATAGGATATGTTTCCCCCCCCCCCAAAAACTCAATTCCCTTATTTGGCCCCTGGATTCTACCTAAGGCGGCCCCTCCTCCACTAAATCGATTCTAATCCCGTCCCTACTTATCATTATGTGGCGGACTCCCACATTACACTACCCCTATTACAAAATTACCATCCCCAAAATCTCAATCTCATTACCTTACTTCAAATACAACAAAATAACAACATCAATTATAAACAACAATATATCACTCAAAACTCTACATATATTCTCCACTACTACTGTGTCAACATCAATACCTCTCAAAACTCTATAATATACATTAATTCAAAACAATATTACATTACTTTCATCTCTACTATTTCAACTTTAACTTTGACTTCAACTTGGACAGATCTACATGTCCCATAAAATATTTATCACCCAAAAACTATCTCTTGTTAACTTGTATAAATTATTACTTTACTTCTCACTTTATCAAATTATTTTTTTTTTCATTACTTTAAAACATCTGTACTACATTAAAACATTACATTGAACACTAATTACTTGGAACATTTATAAACCATTTTACCAGTGACATGTTATTGCTGATCAGCTGATCTTACTAACACTGTGAAAACACATCTCGTACTTGAATCAATTACATGAAATATATATATTTTTATTTATCATTACTCCTCACCTCATTGTTTCCCCTTTTTCTGATTCTGATCATTTTGTGTTACCCGCCTGCCAGACGTTTAATTATCTGCTTAGTTGAAAAAATACACATATAATGAAAACACATATTTTATCAATACCTATATCTAACGTACAACAATAAAATAATACATTTAACATTATAGCATGAACACTTTATATTGAGTGTCTGAGCAGCTAGTGATTTAACAGAGCACAAGCAGTTTTATTGGATCAAAATTTGAATTAGCAAAAAATTTTTTATGTTGTAAAATTTAAATTCGTGACTCATCTGAGCCACCTCCCGTCCACACACTCTATTACAAATTATGGAGGATTGTATCGCCCTTTCGCTTCGGCAAAGACGGCATATTTTGGAGTAGGTTTACCTCTCCGTGTCTTTGCTTCCGCTGTTACATTTTAAAAAGGTTCAGGTATCAACATACCTTTGTTATATATTTAAACGCCCTTAATGCGGGTCTGCCACCTGGCTTTGCTGTTCCTCCGCGAACAGAGTGGTAGCCGCTGTTCCATAGTGCTTGGATTTCCCCTAATGTTCGCCCCCCATTCAATTTCTACTATATACCAATTTCAAGTCAGCTATGGTCAAGGGACTTGATATGACCATAGCTGGCCGCTAGCCAAATCCACGATTAGTGCTGGTAAGGCAGTAATCGCCCGAAAAGTCGGGGAAATCTAACTTCATCTCACTGCCTGTTCTACATCGTTCTAGTTATGTGCGACACGGTTGTCTATCAGTGTGTAACTTTAATTTACACGAAAAAGGTGTGTCGCACATTTTCGCCATTTCAGCCTCCGATGGAGGTAACACTCTCTGTTACCCCCAACCCATTTCGCTATCTACGGGAGCACAGGCCACCCCCGCAATAGCAACTTAATAACTAACTAATTACAATTGAAAACTAAACTTTCTACAATTGCAGTTCCACACTCCATTGTTCTATCACTTCATTGAGCACCAATCTACCCCCCAAAATCATCCCCACTTCTTGTATTGACAACAAGTTTTTATTTTATTACACATCTTTTCAAAACGTTCCCATACTCACTGATACTAAAACTTGACAATTATTTTTGGTCGCTTACTTCTAAAATTTATTTACATTTTATTTTTATATTTATAACTTATATTCTAGTGGTCAGTATCCCCGCCTGAAACGGGGGTGTTTTGCGATGAAAGATACAGAACTTTCAACTCAGATCTACTTTGTGCAGTTACTTCCCCTTGTTTTCAACTGTGCTACCTTATCTTCTCATCTCTACTAACCCGTCGTCTGAGCTGAAATTCCCGATCTTTCTCCGCAAAACTCTTCGTTTCTGGCTTAAGCAAAACTATTGTCAATGGCTCAACTTGAATTTTGCCATTGACACTAAAATATTTAAGTTTGTATGCACTGCCTTGTTTTTAGGTGCAGCCTCCATTATGTACAACACTCTAAGGCAGTGCAGGCACGTGACAGTTATACCGAGACCGCTGCACCTGGAGTGTATTAAAAAATTTCATTCGTGTCACGTACCTGTTGGGTCCCCCTCCCCGTTCAAATGTGTAGTTAAATTTCTAGTTTGTACCAATTTTGGTGGAGCCGGACCATCGTTGTTTTACCGCCCGAAGGAAGATCCGCCAACCATGGCCCGCCTCCGATTTCCGAATTCCACGGCCAGGACTGGTAAGATCGTGACCGCCCGAAAATGGGGGAGGATCCCTTCTGTAATCAAACAATATTGTAAATCTTATTTATAAACACAATTAAAGTGACCAATATAATTTTAAATTCGTCGCATTTTGAGTACCTACTATTTCCTGCGTCGCTGGGTTCCTCAGCACATACGCATTCTGCATTTTTATTTCTACAATTTCATAGGGTCCTTCATACAACAAGAAAAACTTCTTTATTTCTCTATCTTGAGCACTGGACAAATCATGCCTTTTCACTAACACTAATTGACCTACCTCATACTTGGTCCATTTCCCTTGGCATCATGTTTCTGTTTTCTTCGCTCTCCTCTCGTGAGTAAGTTCTCGTTTGCCAATCTAATTTTCATGTCTCTGTCCAAAACTTGACCTTCTGGTGGGTATTCGAAAAGTTGTTCCAATATTCTGGGCGGCCTTGTTCCCTTGATCAACTCATGCGGCGTAAATCCCGTGGACTCATGGGTGGTACAATTCAGCCACTCCTCTACTTTCTTCACGTAGGATGGCCATTCTGTGTGTTTGGCGTGACAGTACGCCCGAAATATCCTACCAATCTCTCTCATCACCCGTTCTGCTTGGTTCGACTGAGGATGATATACTGCCATATGCTTGGGTATGATGCCTTCCCATCCAAGCGTCTGCCGCCACTTGCCGCTTATAAACTGTGGACCGTGGTCAGATAATATAATTTTCGGTTTTCCAACGTTAAGCATGTAGTCTTTTACTATTTTCTCACTGAGTACTTTACTGGTCGCTCTCTTAATGCTATATAACTTTACAAATTTTGAAAAAGTGTCTAGAACTACAAATACATATAATACACCCCCTCTACCTCTGGGTAATGGTCCATACAAATCAACCGCAACTAGATCAAACGGTCTCTCGACTTTTATATAATTCATCTCCCCCTCTACTTTATAATTCACTACTTTTGATTTCTGACATAAATCACACACTCTTAACACTCTTCTAACTCTCTTCTCCATATTCTTAAATATACATGATTCTTTCAAAACATTTGCACATTTTCTCGCCCCAAAATGACCATACCTTATATGACAATCCCAAACAATTTTATCTATTAACCCCTCGGGTATAACTAACCTCCAATCACGCTCCCCACTATCTACTTTTTTAAACAAAATACCTTGATATACTTGAAATCGTTCATTATATTCAGATCCCTCTACCTCCGTTTCTAAACTAACAATTACTTTACCCAGTTTGCTATCAGATCTTTGCATGTTTTTAATATCACTTAATTCTTCACCAAAAATTCTATCTTCTCTAGTTAATCTAAAAATTTCTATTTCTTTAAGATCCCTACCCGTTTTATTATCTATAACATCTACTCTAGAAAGTGTATCGGGCACCTTATTATCTGACCCCTTTATATACTCCCATGAAAAGTTATATTCTTGTAAAGCTAATACCCACCTGGTTAATCTGCTATGTGTCAGCTTACATGAATTAAGAAATGATAATGCCTTGTGGTCCGTCCGGATGATCGTGGTATTACCTAGGATGTAGGTCCTGAATTTACCCACGGTGAACACAATACTTAAGAGTTCCTTTTCTGTCGTCGTGTAATTCTTCTCAGCCGACAGCAGCGATCTACTGGCGAAGGCGATCGTTAGGTGTTCCTTGTCGCAACCCTCCTGGTAGAGCTCCGCCGCTAGCGCTACATTGCTGGCGTCGGTCTGCAAATAAAAAGTTTTATTAAAATCGGGATGGTTCATCATGATCATGTGACTAAACTTTCTCTTAATTTCGTTGAACACATTTCGTTCCGTATCGCCCCATCTCCACTGTTTATTCTTCTGCAGTACAGCACTCAGTTTGGATGTTGTGTGTGCGTAGTTCTCCTGAAATTTCCTGTAAAAATTGCATAGGCCTAAGAAACTTTGTAATTGCTTAATGTTTTTCGGTTCGGGGAATCGCATTATGGCTTCTACTTTGTCCGGGTTAGCTAATATCCCCTCCTGTGTAATAATAAATCCTAAGAAATGTATTTCTGTCTGCAGAAATTTAGACTTGTCCCAATTCACTGTTAAACCCCCTTTATGTAGCTTATCTAATACGTATTCTATGTGTTCTAAATGTTCAGTGAATGTCCTAGAAGCTATCAAGATATCATCGACATATACGGTTAAAAAATCTAAATCTTTAGGTTGTAATATATTATCTAAACATTTAATAAAACTGGCAACACTGGTGTTTAATCCAAAAGGTAAGCATTTGAACTGGTAATTCTTACCGTTAAAAAGAAAAGCTGTGTATTTTCTGCTCTCTGTTGCTAATGGCACCTGCCAGTATCCAGCCGTCAGGTCTAAGGACGTCATGTATTTGACTCCGCTGAACTTCTGTAAAATCTCATTTATGGGTTCCGGAGACTCCCTGTCAGGTATAATAATTTGATTAATTTTCCGAGCATCTAAACATAACCTTACCTTTCCATCCTTCTTTATCACCACTACCAAAGGGTTTGAGTAGGGTGATACCGAGCGTTCAATTATGCCTCCTTGCATCATCCGGTCTAGTTCCTCCTGTACAGCCCTCCTCTTCGAAAACGGCACCGGGTAGCTCCTCTGCATGTATGGTGCGTGGTCCCGAACTTTCAGCTCACAGATGTAGTCCTTCGCTTTCCCTGGTGATTCATCAAACAGCTCTCTGAACCGCTCCACAACTGCCCATAACTCCTCTCGCTGAGTATTTCCTATAACTGTATCTTCATTAAAAAATTTGTTGGCTCTATCTGCCCACACACTCTCATTACTCTCATGCATTTCTCCCTCCTCATTCTCTAAGCTATTACTCTCTAGACATATATTTATTTTGGTCTCTATCTCTCTATCGCTTATCTGCTTATGTAACATTTTTATTCCCGTGACTTTACTTTCATTTCCTACTTTTTTAAACTCTATTTTGACTGGTTTATTCCCCTTTTCAAATTTTACTATTTGTTTATTGAAATCTATTACTGCTCCGTTTCTTTCCAAAAAATCATTTCCCAATATTACATCGAGACTCAACCCTTTAACTACTAGGAAAGTGTTTTCAAACTCAACTTCATTTATTAAAATATTTAATTGTACTTGTCTGGTTATTCTCTTACTCCTTACCCCAGTTACCCCCACTACTGTAACCCCCACAACTGGTAATGATGGTATATTCTTGTTTAACTCTTTTAATTCCCCCATGACGTTTTCAGAAATTACTGAGATCTTGCTACCGGTATCAATTAAAGTTTTATAATTCTTACCTTCAATGTTAATTGTCACCTCAGTCAATCCTGTTCTGCGTTGCATCACCTTGTTCTCCTCTTCTTCCAACAATTCTTTCGCCACGTCCATCTTGATAACGTTGTTCGCATACTCG
The DNA here is from genome assembly GCA_034769895.1 of Magicicada septendecula. Lineage (NCBI taxonomy): Eukaryota > Metazoa > Arthropoda > Insecta > Hemiptera > Cicadidae > Magicicada > Magicicada septendecula. Next base: position 1,154,706,746 of record CM068367.1, read on the forward strand.
TTGATTACTTGGACCCGGTTCTCCGTTGACAATGGTTGGGCCCGCTTCTCCATTGTCTTCCTTAGTTTTCCATGGATGGGCCTGCTACCGCCGGATGATTTCCTCCTCTTCCTCTATTATAATGTCCTCCTCCTCTAGGCGCTCCTCTATAAAATTCTCCTCCCCTCGACTGTTGATTTGATGGTGGGTTCGTTCTCTCGTTTCTGGCGCACTCCCTGTTTCGATGACATCTAAAACAATTTGTTCGATTAGCATAATTGTCAGTTTCACACTCTCTACACCTCCAACTCTCGCCCCTATTATCAAAACTTCCTCCCCTCGCTCCCCGGTGAAAATTGTGTATTCCCCTTGGTGGATTATGATTCCCATTTATATGTGATACTGGTGTGTTTATCCGCCTACTCATATCCCGTTCTCTTATATTCTGAAATATGTCTAAGATTTTCTCTAATTCCGTGATTTCTACAATCTCTCGAGTCATTAATGTAATTTGTATTTCTCTCGGTAAGTGCTTGCTTATGTGACGGACGAATGACCCAAACGGTAACGGTGGCTCTAAATATTTTGCCTCATTATATAGTCGCATTACATACATAGTTACGTTACCCCCCTGTGTCCCAAAATTACCTGGTCCCATAATTTTACTCCGTAATATCTCTTGTTCCTCCTCCGACCAATATTTCTCTCTAAAAGCCGTTTCGAAACACTGATAATTTACCCAGTCTACTTTATGTACCTCCGCCCATACGGCGGAATTCCCTCTAAAACACTTCATGATTTTTAACAATTGTACCTCCCAGCTACTTCTACAAAACTGATTAAACTCTCTGACTCTATTTAAAAATTGCATAGGGTGTACCCCCCTGTTTTCACAATTAAATAACTCCAAATCGAAATCACTATTCATATCTTTAGCAATGACTGTGTTCAGTAACTCTATTAAGTTTTTCGTTTATAGCTATATTCAATTCATCCTTAACCTTAACTATACTCTGCTCAATTGACACAAATTTATTGTTATTTAAATATTCAGATTGTTTATTATTTTTATCTATAGTATTTACTGTATTTTGTATGGCTTGTATCTCTGTTTTAAAATTACTTTCTACCTCATTTCTAACATTTTTTACTGTTGCTATTTGTGATTCTAATTCACTGCTACGGTTATCTATAACATGTATTGTGTTAGTTAAGCATTGCATCTCACTTTCAATACTCTCAACTTTATCACCTACTTTACTTACAAAGTTTTCTAATTTGTCACTTACTGTAATTATTTGTTGTCCAATTTCTTTTTGGTTGGATTCTAACATATTCGTTTTGCTGTCTACCACACACACATACTCTCTCACTTCATCTGTTTCTTTTTTTGTTTCTCTACATACTTCATTCATTCGGTCATCAATGCTACACAGTGAATTAGTTAATACATCAAATTTAGCATCATTTATGTCAAAACGACTATTCAGTTCATTGAATTTGGTCTCAAAATTACTATTCATTCTCTCGAATTGACTGAGCATGATACTCATCATATCGTTATCGGACCTATTACATTTTGTTGAGATCGGGGTTATCTGCACCCCCGAATCTTCAGTTACATTACTCTGATCACTCATATTTAATTCTGTTTTGTTCTGACTCGCACTTGGAGTCGAATGTATTTCAAAACTACTCATATTTGAGTCGTCAAAATTTTCGACACTATTTTCATTTATTTTATTCTCGTTATCTGACATTTTTTATAACTGATATTCAAAATATTAATAATCTACTTAATTAATTTTTGTAATGTGCTTTCTATATTACTTTCGGTATAGCTTTGCGTACATAACGCATTATTATTTTGCTACGCTAACCTAAAACATGTTTGTATCTTTGTAGATGTGGAATTTAATTAAATATATTAATTTAAATCGTGCCTGTCACGGGCGCCATTTGTTATACTCTATAATTGATAACATTTATTAAATACAAAATGCAATTTAATTTCCACCTATCTCCACGATCTCTTCTGCCGGGTTCCAGGATCCGATCACAAATATGTTAGATACAAACATGGTTTACAGGTTAAGCAAATCACTGACACAACTCATTTTTGAAGAGAATTACAATTTCATTTTTTACTTTTGAACTTTGGTAAAATTAAGAAGATTCCTTAAGTACATGTTTCAAATGTTGTGCGACTGTTGCATCTTACTCGTAATAGAACTTACGAACTATGGCTTACCTTATGTATCATTTATAATTACACAAAACACAATTGCAAACACAAACAGCCCAGCTTTGCTCACTCACACATACACACAGAAAATTTATTTATCCCTTAACATTTTGTAATAACCCCCCCAGCCCTTACACGTAAACCGCCGACACGTGGTTCGCGCGCGCACTCATCGTTTTGTAAAATATCTTGGTTTTTATTGCTCGACAAACATTTTGCTCGGTACTACTCGTTGGATTGACCGCGGTCACTTACTTTTCACTGTTGTTCCATTTTTTACTGTTAAATTAAAATTTTTTGTGACGAGCCTACTTTGCTCGTCCCGGCGCCGGAGAGTTCAGTGAGCAGACTGGGAACGAAAACGTAGCGGGTGTTGCTGATGTGATCTAATACTTTTAACGGAAAGCACTGCCTTGGGCTTCGTCGCAGAAGCTTCGTCCCGTTCTATGCATGTAGTTTTTTGGAGTGACGATAGCAGACGATTTCAGCTAGGCACTGGCTGACGTCACAAAAGGGCAGGACTTAGCCATGATTTCCTGCCGCTCAAAACGCACATTGCTGAATTTAATTCGCCCAAGCCATCTTGTTTTTCAGGCTGGCGGCGTCCCTCGAGCGCGTGATTGTACAGTTCGTGGGCGCGCGACTACACTTATGCACATTTCTGAGAAATTCGGGGTGGTGCGAATTCCTGGACGCATTACTCAACAGCAACTGCGTCTCGCCTTTGTTTCAACTGGTCTACTTGCCATGTGTTCTGTCGTAATGGAAATAACGTTCGCCGTATAATAAAACTTTCACAATAAAATTTATAAAATCCCACACAAAATGAAATAAATAAAAATGTAAATACCCCATACGGTAGGAAATAAAATGACCCAATTTTAGACACGTTACAAACCCCACTGTTGTAAACCAATTTTATAAAGAACTACTTGTTAATTATGTTCTTGAATTTATAATCGTACTACTTTATAGACTTAACTTAGTTTTCAGTGGTTGTGTAATATTAGCAATATGTATGGAGCATTAACTGAATGTAAGGGGAATTTGTGTCAACCCTAGTCACTCGTTGGTAGAAAATTTCATTCAAATTTAGTATTAAACACAAGCTAGTTCAGCAATCTTCCGTCCCACCAGCTGCAAACTTTGAGCGCTGTTACTAGTAATAAGCGTACTTATAGGTTAGTTATTCGTTATGTTTGTATCAATCTTTTTGTAAATTATTCCACCCACCACATATAGTATTTATTCTGCAATAACTTAAACGTTATCTCATACAATAAATGTACTTTATTTATTTTCTCTATTAATTAACAGGTTACGTTGTCTCAAAAAACAATAATACGATCCAATCGATCATCCAGACATATATCGATTATTAATTACTCAAATTTTAAAAACATATACACTTGAAAATAATAACAAATAATTCTTATCCCAGGGTTCGTAAAGTTCTTTGAACCATTAGTAAGGCCAGGTAAAATGCATAATTAAGGTTGTTCAATTTACAAAAATAAAATTATTTACTTTAAATACAGTGAAATGAAAATAAGTTGTTTTTTTACCAAACCGACGAAAATTTCGTCTGGCGGTGGACGTTTGTCAACAGTGGCCCAAAACTCAGCTTATCTCGTCTTCATCCAGTGAAATAGCTCTGGTTTTCAATAAAATTGATGGTGGTGTGTACTGGTAGACCCTCAGGAAATCTTCTGGCTTCTATTCTTCCTTTTACGATCTTCACAATTCTTGGTCCCCGTGAAATGGAATTAGGATCCCAGCTTCTCTGCTGCTAATGAAGGTTATTACGCCAAATCGAGTCTTCTGGTATTTCCAATAATTCCGTTAGTTCAAACTTTAATTCTTTTACTGATCTTCGATTTACAGTATGAATTGGTTTAATACCGAATCCAGCGGAATTATTTAGTGAATGAGGTGAGAGGCTTTCAATTCTTTTTTACTGTATTCATTTACAATTTGGAGGGTTATTTAATTTTTATTACTCATTAGCATTAAAGTATAATTGTTTTACAAAAGGGGTTTTTCAATCTTGATACATATTTCCTTTAGATTTATTCATATTTTTTAAATATATCGGTCCATCTCAACCTAATAGCTTGTAACAATCAGCACGAATTAATTCAAAATCAACAACTTCTGCAATTCAGTTGCCTTAACAACCACGTTTTCTATATATCCTTGAGCCGGCATTATAGAATATTACTACTCCTTTCCAATAAAATACTCCATGCTTGGATTAATATTGAATCACATAAAATTCTCCCCTAACCTTCCTTCCTGAACAGTAAATGTTTTACCAGAGTTTCGTTGGACTGGGTTTCCTAAAAAGGTATTAATTTCCTTTCACTAATATGGAATTTAGGCCCATAGATTCACTTACAACCATTATAACATTATTTGGTTTTTTAACTTAATTTTCTTTTTACCTGACCTACTGTACAATTAATTACTGGTTACATGGTTAATTACATGAATTTTAATTTACTGGTGGTTATTTTTTTTTATATTAATTAACTGGTTCTGGAACCCTTTATTAATTTATGATATAATTGTCAGAACTACTTGTTAGACTTGAAACACTGGTCACACCTGATCCAGTTTATAAACATTAATTAAAACAACAGTATTTTTCAACTTTATACAATACTGAGAACTTAGTACAGTGCCTAACATTGGTAACTATACTGGGTTGTATAAAGACAAATCTAATATAAATATAAACATAATTATTGATGAAGTTAAGGATCTATAAAAGGGAGTATTCGCACTCGCCATCTTTGTTCCGAGACTGACATAATATTATGGTGGCGCTTGTGTATACATGGGACGCAGTATAAGTTTGTTTTCGATATTACATAAACTATTATAGTTTTTCGTGCCAAAAATATAATTTCAAAGTGTGAAATTATGTCCCACGTCCTTAAAAATATGGAAATAATAGTTTTCATCTTAAAACTTACTGATTCAGACCATAGTAAGAGGAGAATAATTTTGTTTAAAAAACAACAAATACTGTACCAATCGTTACCACTTACTACTTTGTTAGGTATATATTCTCAGATTTTACTTTTATTCCTGTTTATAATAGATGGCTGTTGAATTAAAGTTTACTAAACTTCGTTTGTCCAAAAGTCCAAATAAAGTTACTAAAACTATTTTTAATAAACACGAATTTACATTTTTAACTTACTTACTATTAAGTTTATATTCAGGTTTTTTTCTTAACATTTAGTTAAAATTAATAATAAAAAGTTTAGCTTAACATTTTATTAAAATTAACAATAATGTATTTTTCATTGCACTAGAGATTTTATAGTCAAAAGTATTTTTCTCGGTTATTAGGAAGGGTTAAACTTTGTTAGTACAGGCAAAAAATTTGCAAGTTACAACTTATCACGGCCATATCTTGAAAACAACTCGTGGATTAAAACCCGGCGAAAACGCATTTTGTTTGTTATTTCGTATAGAATAATTTTGGTTCTATTCATTTTTACTATAAACTCAAACGTTGTTTAGTTATTCGCTAAAAATTACGCTAAAATCCTGTTTTTTGGGGGTAAAAATCGAAAATGTTGATTTGGAATAACTCGAAAACAACGCATTTTTCAAAACAGTTGCGTACTGACTTTTTTGCTTAGAATTTGATTCTCTATTGGATCCTGGAGTTAATTTTTTTTTATCAATCACCCTTGAAAAAGGGGTGGTTCTCACCCCCAAATAAAAAGCGTACAGTTTAACTTTGTTCTAGAGTGCATATAGAACATACATATCAAATTTCGTGAAATTCCATCGACAGTCAAAATTTTGTTACGTCAAAAGCTGTGCTTACTGGACTAGAATTTCTTCGTGCTGATTTTGTTCTCGACTTTGTTTACGATCTGCGTGTATGTTTCGCGCTTGGCTATCACGCAGCTGATTTTCGAAAAACAGGTAAATGTGCAATTTTGTGCATTAAAACTACAGAATGTGCAATTTTATGCAGTAACCCCCAAAACGTGCAATTTTGTGCAAAATAAAATGTATGTTAAAATGACCTACACGTCCCGATTCGGATAAATAACTTGTCACTGGCCGTTTACGAACGAGCAAAAAAAAAAAGATGCAATTGCACGTGAATCCGGGCTTTAGTTATAGTCTAACATTATATTTATAATTAATGGATTAAAAAAGTAAACCACCTTGTACAGTGATCTGCGTGGAACTGGGCCGATCCTAGGAGGTGGATTTGGTACGTCAAACAAAGTCGGTATGGCATTAGGCTTCAGTTTTTTCCAACAATCTACTCGTGCCTGTTCAAACTCTGAACTTCAAAATGAACCTAAAAGTGCAAAGGTGTATTACATTTTTAGTCGTTATGATTAACGTTCACAAACTTTTAAGGAACAACCATTAAATTTACCTCACACAGACGCATTTCCTTGCTTAGTATAAATTTGTCTCGTCTCATATTTTGAATCCATTTTGCACATCGAATAGGGTGTGCCGGAAATTTGAATGTTCTAAAATTAGTTTCTGTTCGATTTTTGCAATTTACAGCACAACAACCAGTCATTATGATTATGAGATGTAGTACAACAATCTGCAAAACATACTACATAACATTAATAATATCTCTAACACCAGTATTTATAACCTTGTTTTCACTGACAAGATGAGATGATTATTATACATATTCGTGTGTAATACATAAATCAAATTAGTACACTAAGGTTATAACCCTGATATGTAAAAATATTAATATTTACATACATAATTTACATTAAATAATGCAACGCACAGCGTCCTTACATTGCTCCCGCCACATTACATTTAAAAGTCTCGGAGCAAAGATGGCGGGTGCGAATACCTATATTATAGAGCTCTAATGAAGTATTATTATCAAACAACATCATTTCATTTTTAGCATATTCAACATACAACATAAATACTCTGTAGACCTTAACATGTCACAGTACAAAACAAACATTTCATTACATTCAATCATTCATTGGTCTACACCAATTGGTATTGGTATTGGTATTGGTATTGGTCTCTTTTACATTTAACATTAGTCATTGCCTCCTTTTGACTTGAGGTACTTCTCAAGCACATGAACTATTGAACAACCTTAAGTCAGGGTATGGTCCTTGACCATATTTCATCCAATTTTTATGTAACGTTGGGGAACCTCAACTATGTTACGTTACAACGTCTCCATAAAAGAATGATGAACATGAAGTTATGAAAAAGTAAACAAATAACAATGGAGCATTGAAAGTCATAAGATCCAAGAGGTGTTCTAATTTACCGATGAATCGTAATATATCGATATATTTCAAGCAATATATCGGATATATCGATATAGCTGTTACGATATATCGGAAGACCGATATATCGATATACCAATCAAAGGTTGCCATCCCTTTAGGCACAAGGAAGCATAAATATTATGACTATGCTCTCCATCCCCTGACTGACTTGAGTTTTTTCATTTACATTTTAACTTTCATTTCGTTTAAGTTATAAATTTAAATTATTTTTAATTATAAGTTTATAAAAACGATAGAGCTAGTAAATGGAAAAAATGTGCTAAATGAGCAATTTGTCCACATAATTTATGATAACTACTAAGAAGTAACTAATTTCTATATTATTTTAGTTTTCAATTACATAACAATAAAAGCTGATTTTGAATAATATTGTGTAGAATCAGTTTAATTAAATAAATGTAATTTTTATAAAAGTACTTTATAAAATATTCTATGCACAACAGTCAAGCAAAGTAAGGACGAGATTCAGTGGTTTTGGGTCCACTACTAAACGTATTCGAATTTTTATTGGTTGAAATTTTCAAAATATTTAGCCATTTGCCTAGTGACTGAATTGCTGTTGTGACGTTTTTGTTTCTTGAGTCTGTTGTTAGTTGTCTACATGTTTATACCCTGGTTCTCATAGCATTTGGTTGTAGAGTCTGGAAAGTCTTTAAGAAATGAGCTCGGTGAGTAGTTTCTTCTAATATTTCAATCATAAAGTAGTAACTACCCTCTACTTATTGGTGGCAGTAACTTAGCCTACAAACAAGTAAACTAGACTAAGTTTTCTCAGATTCTCATAACAAATTATTCTAATAAAGATTCAGGGCAGGTGTATTAAGTTGTTGTCATTGACGATACACACTGATATTATTGTTATGTTTTTGCTGTGAGAAATTGGTATTTTTGAGATTTAATTTTCCAGGATACCATGGTAGGGGTAGGCATGTGGTATCATGTTTATTGAAAACGGGCTGTATAAATTGATTGTTTGTGATTAAGTGCACAGGCGAACAAAATACGTAATCGTTAACGTTTATATTTATGTAGTAATTGAAATTAAATGTAAAACGCATATGTGTAATGAGGTAACCTAAAATAATATGCAAATCTGTTGGGTCTTCATAACTGGAAAAAGGTCATTGTGTGTGTACATATGTATAAATCTGTGGATCTTATAGAGTACAAAAGCTGCAGAAAACATTTTAATTACTATCAGTTTTAATTAGTGTGAAACGTTTTTGGTAATAATAGTTCACTGCTTCTACTCCCGTCCCTGTAGTCACGCGAAATTTTCAAAAAGTGCAGTTTTTTTTTATATTTCTACATGTACTACAGGTTTAAACAAGATGCGTTGCGAAGCACTCGTCTTTTTTATGTACACGTTGTGAAACAGTTTAGACAAAAAATTTTGTTAACTCCAGATGGGATTTACATATTTTAATATGTTCCGTTTTTTGTACACTCATTGTAAAAACATTAGATTTTTGTCTGAAAAACGACTCGAAATTTTGCATCATTAGTTATACCAAAGTTATCCCTAACTTGTCACACCTTTGTACACATTGTACTTTTACTCTAGTTTTTCTGTAAAATCAGCCACAAATTGTGATAACTACCATACCAACTTCACCCAAACGCACATAATTATTTTAAACTATTGATTTACTGGAAATTGAGTTGGAAGTTTGTATGACTAGTCTCACTGACCATACCTAACCTTTCTATTTTTCTGTTCTCATATCCAAATAAAAAGGAACGGTTAGTAGTAAAATATTTGTAAGTATCAGTGTATATCGAATTTGGAGAATAACCGTATTCTGTAATTTTTCTGTAGCTTGCAAAAGTTTTTTTTTCAATTATATGGTAAAAATAACAAATTTTGTGAATGGAGGAGATCATAATGACAATTAACTGTTATCAGATTTGTGATGTTAAAGCATTTTAATGTTTGATAAATTGGGTATTTTAACTAGTTTTGTATTAAATTTGACAGTTAAGTTTAAACTAATTCTACACTAGTATAAACATGGCTTTTGATTCGGGTCCTGGCTGTTGTCACTTTGCAACTCATTAGAGGCTCTGCATAAAGGATCAGAACATGCACAACTTGTGGACTTGTATTTTTTAGCACATGTAATTGCACAAATTTTGTTAGATGGTCTGGATATACAAGTAATACCCGGCTACATTAACATTTTATCCGGAGAGGGGAAGTGTAGCAGCACTGGCACTGTGAGCAGTGTGGGGATATAGTATGTTCCCCAACGCTGCTTGACGTCTGTACAATCGAAGTAAAACTCATACGCGACTTGAAAATTTATCTATCCAAAAATTACTATAAGAGCATTAGAATACCTACTCAAACTTTTTACTTTGTTATTATACATTGTTTCAAATGACATACTTTGTAACACGAACACGCACAAACACTGGCTTATACTTGTAATACAAATCGATGCTCACGATGTTCACAGCTGGGAAACATACATTCAAGTGACAAAATTTGAGTATGACTGTAGACTGTTTGGTAGTGTGAGACACACTTTTACGTTTGTCTCTGAACTCCCATAGTTCACATTTTTCTGCATCTTTTATTAATTTTGTTTTGTAGTAAGTTATGTACTTAAAGTTACTATCTGGTTGAGACTCATATCGATTAAATCTACTTGGTATCTTGAATTCATTTCTTGAAACATTGTTGGCATAACCAGTGGTCCTTTTTTTTTAGCTTTTGACTTTTTCTGGCAAGTTTCACTTAAGTTTATCAATCAACTTAAAATTAATCATCACTCCTCTGGTAGTAATATTTTTGTATTTCTTTGGGATCCTAGTTTGTATTTCTTTTACATCCTGTTTTGTCCACCATGACTATCACTGCATGTTCTTTCATGAATTAAAGTAAAAAGTTCTTCATTGCATTTGTAAAATGTAATGCTAGAACTCTTTCTTTATAGGACAAGTAAGTTTGTCAGTATCACCCTACCCTGATATGTCATTTTACTTAAGAAAAGTGTGCAGGGTTCAGAAAAAATTCTGTACATCCTTCTCACTCTGAGACATACTAAATTAAAATTGATTTCATTACTGTATAGTGTTTGATAGTCCTCATATTTTTCCAGTAATTTTGGATTTACTTTCACATATTTTCTGTAATAAATCACTTTATTTTTTGTTAATAAAAAAATAATGTTTATAACTTTTTATAATACTTGTGTTTATATTATGTGATATCTTAAAACATTCCCATACAGTTGCAAAATATCAGACATCAATCTTTTCTTTAAAACTGAGAATGTAATTAAAAAATAAAGTTTTATGGTATGAATACTGCTCAGTAACTAAAAAAGTAAGAGTAAAAGAAATTAGGATGCAGATTTGTCGAGATTTCCTATGTTGATTCCTGTTTACTATATAATTTTTTTACATTTACAAACTCTGTATTGCTTATTTTGTGAATTCACCAATTATTGTAATAAACTGAAGACAATGTGTAAGTTTTTTTGTTACATTTAGCACTGCATACCATCTATTATCTGTAATTTCTGGTAAATAAATTTGTTTAAATGTATAGAAATTTATTACTTTTAGAATATTTACTGGTGACTGCAAACAATTACTGGTTATTATACCCAAGCTATGTGTATCTACTGTAACAGATACACTGCTTTAAACTTTCTTCATATGGATTTACCAATAGGCCATTCATTCACGTGGACATGTTTCAGAATGAATAACCAGAGATCTTTAGGGGCTACAGAATTGCTTTAAATATTTATTATTCACAGTTGAGTCATGAGCTCCAGAAAATATGTATATGAGTCATAGTAAGAGTAGAAATATTAGAGAATATGTATATATTGTTTGATTTGTTTTTATTTCTTACAATGTACAAGTAAGAAACAGCAAAATAATTGACACATATTTACAATTTCTACTTGTGTGATCTCATGGAGTTATTCTGTTAGTATTGGCAACATATAGCCTACTCATAAAAATGTATTTATTATGTTTATGTTGTGTAAAGCCCCAATAACTTTTCCATATCGAAGTGAATTGAAGATATATTTAGAATTGTGAAACTTTAATGACTTTTATTGCCTGACTATTTTTAGCTTCCCAGAAACAGCTGATAGATGGCCAAAATTAATTTACAAAGATTATTGATCCTTGTCCATGTGTTGGGAGGAGCTATTGCTGAAGCTCGGAATTCAAGCAATCACAGGTGACGGGGTTGCCTGTTAGCTTGCACAGGCCTTCTCCTGCCGTTTTTATTATTGAAATTACTCAGTTTTGTCTCTTGAGTAGACAGAATTTACTAGCTTGGAACTCAAATGATCGTGTTGAACCATGGCATCATTAATATGCTTTGTATTATATTATACAACCTCATTAATAACATGGGCAGCCCCTAACACGAATTTGCAACATTTTTTAAACCATTGATTCTCTTTTTGTACAGCAAAAGGACTGACAGGTCAAGGTGTCAGAACGTATGTAATTCCTGAATACATAGTTCCTGAACATTGTATACATTACAACATTGAACATTGTATACATTGTTGTACATTGTATAGTTCCTGAAGTGTGATTTAGGTGTACAGCTAAGCAGTCAAGGTTACTAAGCAGACTGTTGGTTTTTTGTCCTCATTAGTTTAAATACTGAATTCTCGTTTATTTTCTGTTGCTTTGGGTTATCTGTTATAATTGCTACTAAAGACGAGATCTGATTTTAGCATTTTATATCTGCACAACAAAGTGAAAAGGTTTACTCCAATTGATGGCACTGTGAGGGATAGAGAAAGTAATCTGTCTGAAAATGGTAACTGAAAGTTTAAGGTGGCCTTAAATACAAACCCCTGATCTCTAAAAGTGAAGATGAGTATACAGAATGGTAGTGATTTTAATCCAAACGCACTGTAACCTTATATATTCCATCTTATGGAGAGATAGAGAAATTGGTGAATGCCGTCATATACCATGTGATGTACATTTTTTTCAAGATAATTCAAATAAAAATAGTGATAGTTTTAAATTTATGACTAAATTGCCAATTCAAATTAAATTGTGCTGGAAGTCAGAAAACGCAACAAATTTAAGAAATTTGATGATGAAATTGTTTTTTGATGAAATTTGATGAAAAAAATTTAAGAAAATGTTTATTCTTTCTGATAATGATGCTAAATTCAGATAAAAAAAAATTAAAAAGATGATTAAATCAAAAGGTGATTAAAAATAAAATGAATTTAGAGATACAGGTTTAGTTTAAAAAGTAAGAGTTTTTGAACCGATTTCATGAAAGTATACTTTATAGTATACAAAACTATTCTTAATAAGGACATTTATTACAAATTAATATTTAGAAGTGGACTGAATTTTGCATACTTTCAAACGTTCTTCTGACTGGGGTGTTTTGTTGTACTTGGGTAGGACTGAAAAATTAAGGAGCTATTGAAAAGCCTCATCTCATAACAACATAAAGTGACATGTCGAAGTTTCTGCTACTTATTTTCCTCCTTTGATTAAATGTTATGTAGTTTAAAATTTATATTTACTAAGTGCATTTTTTTTCTTAGGTGTCTAATGTTGAAAATTTATCACCCCAAATCATACGCCGAGTTGCTAAAGAATTAGAAGACTTAGTTAACTCTCCTCCAGAAGGTATAAAAGTAAGTCTGAATGAACAAGATATTACGGATATACAGGCATACATTGAGGGCCCAGGTAAAGTATTATGTTCCACATATCAGAATATGTTGTATTACATGGTACTCTAGAAAGAATGGAAGTTTTCAGCTTTGATTGGCAATGTTGCCTTAAGCTGCGTTTACACCAGAGTTGAAAACACATGTTGTTAACAGATTTTCCATGTTTAAAACATAAATTTTGTTTTCAATAGAAGTCGGTAAAGATCAAAGGAAGTTGTAAACATTTATTGTAAATTTGTATCGCAGCTCTATACACAATGGTGTTGAAAACGTTAACATTTTTTTAAACTACCATGAGATCTCAATTCATCTGACAAAGGATCATTGTCATCTCTATTTAAATCCTTCAAAAGCTCACTTCCACTATAATTAGCTCTCACTTTTAATGACAGTCTGACCGAGTATCTTCTTTGTGTCGGTTGTTTCGCCAAAATCACACATGCTGCTTCAGCAAGTACAACATCCTCCACACTCGACATCTTGAAGTGAAACTGGAGCAAGACTGCAGTGAGGTCAGGTCAGGTCAGGTTTGAGTCCATGCGGCTAAATGTTTGCAAACAAAAATAAAGACAAACTAGTACTGTGGTTTTCAACATTGGTTGTCAACGTATAACTTTACAACATAAAAATTGAAAATATTTGTTCACAACAGTTGGTGTAAACGCAGCTTTAGTAACAGTACTATGATTGAACTGGGTCATTTTACTTCACGTTATCAGATTTTAATGAAATTTTACAGATATACCCTCCATATAGACTAAGAAACATTTTTCCAGGTATCATAACAATATATCATCCCGTTTTGAAAATATTTTTAAAGGCCTCAGTAGTTAGAAGAATTTCATTTTCAGAGTATTTATAGACTCCCAATCGGAGTCACTGGATTTACTTTACTCAACACATAGGTTAAAGGAAGCCATAGTGTATCATATCTTTTGGGATAAGAGAAAATATTGGTAGGCAAACTGGGTGTAAAAATGAAATCTTAACTTCATCTACACTTTCTTATTTTGCCAGTACATTTATTAGCCACCAGTTGTTTTCATAGATGATGGTTATGTACTCATTCACCTAGGTCATGGAGAAAAGCATTAAGGCTTTCAACTACCTCTGACGTATAGTAAACGTTTGGGTCTGTTTCAGAATCAGAGGTATAAATAGATCGTGAACAGAACCTTGATTAGTGCAGGACTGGCCTGAGTCTTGATTATTTTCAAAGTTGTTAGTTGTTTACTGCAAGAATCACAAAGTTTGGCTCTTTTGGGAATTCAGTAAAATTTTCACACATATCCAGTGTTACATTTCTAAGATTTTCTTTTTTAAATGAATTAGAACATTGCAATGTTGCATACCTGTTATTATCCATTTTCAAATATATAAAAATATGCATAAATGTGCAAACCAAGAGATTGCTTCAGCATTAATAATTATAATTTTGAAAGTGGGCCCAGTACGAAAATTCATTTGTACGTAAAAAATATCTGGTCTTTAGTTAAATTACGATTTGAAAACTTAAAGTGAATGTTTAAGATGTTTTTAGTGTAAAATAAAATTGTAAAATTTAAGTTTGATTCCTTGAGGTAAAATTATTAGTCGGTATAAAACTGCTAGACACCTACAAAAAACTTAAAAAAACTTTCATGCTTTGCTTTTTAACTCAACAGTGCTAAGTCAAACTAATCATAAAACAATTTGACAAACACAGTTTAAATAAGTAAACCTTAAAAGTGATAAACTCCTTAGGCCTACAACTGAGAAATACATCTAATCACCATGTAGAGTAAAGAAGACAGATGTCTATAAACAAAACCAAAGCCTGCTGAGGAGTTCAGGTTGCAACAGACTCTCTGTTGAGGAGTGCAGGTCGCAACAGGTTCACTTTTATCATAACAACAGCCTCATTTTTCATATTAGAACATGCAGAGTTTTGTTAAAACAAAGTATATTTTTTACTTTTTTTTTTTAAATAGCGAGTATAAAGTGGCTTTCAGAGGCTTCTTTCTTTTTAGTTACTGCTGTTGTAAATTACAACTGTTTTGCCATAATAAAGTTAACATAACATTTAAAAATTTTATGCGATCCATTGACCATAGTTTAAACAAAAAATGCATTTAAGAATTTCTTGTCAAAATTAAATGTTTTTAATTATAAAAAATGTATCATTTGTTAGAAAAATTAAATGGAATTAAATTTGAAACTTCATATTCGTTTAGTGTTCAACCATATTTTATCATCGAAACCTCGTGTAAGGCTGGTTTTGAAAATAGATTTCTATATGAACCCATTATGATCCCAGATTGAAACATCCACAGTAAATTTACAATCATGTATAAGGATTATTTTAGAATTTTTGAAGGGATGCATTTTGAAAACTTCAAAACAAAAGTTTGATTTTGAATTTAAAAAAGTTTCTCTTAACCCTATTGTGTTCCACGTCATATTAAAGGGCATAAAATTGGTACAAAATGACACCTATCCCATCTCTCTAGCTCAGTTAGGAGGGCTACAATAACAATTATTTGAAAATATGTTGGTTGAGCAATTTTAGAAAATTTACATAGTCATATTTTCAAAATGGGTGTGTAACGGGACAAAATGGGCTGAACCATTGTTTTTAATAATTTCCAGTAATTCAGCATATGTAATAATTTTATGAAATCCATTGCTAGGGACGCATGGAAAGTTATAACGCAGTAAGTGACTCATGTCCCAAGTCGAAGACACATTACCGTATAGGGTGAGGAATTTCTTTAATTAGTCTGACGTCACGCTGGGATCATGAGAGAGCCACGTGTTTTCAATGTTATGACGAACATCCAGCGTCCAGAAATTACTGGAAGCTTTGCTGTATGAAGGCAGGGGACGGGGTGTACGTCCAGTGGAACCACGTGGCCGATGCGCAGAAGGCTCGGATACTATACAATTGCGAGCCCCAACTCGAGGCAGTCTGCAGAACACCTTGATACCGTACAGTCGCATCGTAATAGTGTCGGGAGGCCTACGCTGGCAATTGAGGGTAGGCCTACCAATGTTGGTTGTATAAGTATAATATAATAGTTAACAATCTTTAATAATGAGAAAATGTAATAGTGAACAGTATATAACAGTTTTAAACTGTTTTGTGGAGTGTTTAATAAAAAAGTGCGATGCATCTGATGGCGTAACAACTGGGATATCATCAGCAGCTAAGTACTCGTAAAAACTAGATCGACTGGCCAAAATTTAATAACAATTTGTCTTTTCTTAAATTCAAAGTCCTAAAGAATAATGAGATCTCTAATTTAGGGGGGTATAAAGAGTGAGAGAGAGAGAGAGAGTGCAAAGTACTGGTTTGCGAAGTTTATAATTAATTGTTAATAGTTTTATCTGAATAGTTTTTATGTGCTCTCAATGTTGAACTACAACATTGTTGTAGTTTGTTGTGCTCTCAATGAATTTAATTGGTAATTTTTAAACTACATAAAAAGAAAAGAAAATAGATTCTGTACTACCATAACCATGTGTTAGAGTAATTCTTACGCCAAAACCTAACCTATTTTCTGTTTTAAAACCATGTTCACGGTATCCAAGCCACTATATAACATAATAAATTTAATTTAATTTACCTCCGTCTTGTGGCTGCCTGATAATCTTCTTATCACTAACGCGTTTCGGAACCTATGATTCCATCATCGGAGTGTAAAATTAATCAGTCTAAAAGACGTCGTTAGTCATTAAACATAAAAATAAAATTGCACAAACACACATAAAAACGAAATCTTGAGTGTGTCGCGAGCGTTCATGGAGTGCGCACTCTAAGACTCGCGTGTGCGGTTAAGATTTCGTTTTTATGTGTGTGTTTGTGCAATTTATTTTTATGTTTAATGACTAACGACGTCTTTTAGACTGATTCATTTTACACTCTGATGAAGGAATCATAGGTTCCGAAACGCGTTAGTGATAAGAAGATTATCAGGCAGCTACAAGACGGAGGTAAATTAAATTAATTTATTATGCTATTTTCTGTGTCGAAATCTCGCCTAATCGGACCTGTGAGTTTTTTTAATTAAGGGGAAAATAAATTATCTGAATTATTAAATGGGAAAAGTGTAAAAAGGTTTGCACATTTCCTTTTCGAAATGTTGGTGGCGACCTTGAATAATTTGGGATCTTCTGTTTGTGTTTTAAGGTAGGTGTGTAAAAAAGATTGCGGAAGTAAGTAATATTCTTCTTGTGGGTGTTTGTAAAATGTTTATACCTTTCCAGGTGGATATATTGTTATAAAATTATTTTTTGTACTCTTAAGTGGAGTGTACACTTTTACATTGAAATCTAAGATGATGGTGAGGTAAAATCACTGTGTTGAGTTGATGTGGAATGACCCAATTATATTTATGAGAACTACAACCCTCCATATTTGTTTTCTTCAGCCAAAAATTAAGTGAAAGTGACCAGTGTTACTGCATAGCTGCTGTCCAGTAGCATTATAATTGGTTGTATGGGGGTTCTTGGATATAATACCAATTTGAAAAGCAAGTTGAACTACTTTTAAACATATTTTAAGAATGGGAAAACTTTTTTAATAATAGAATTGATAGTTTTAATTTGTTTATCAAGGTTTTATGAGTTGTCTTTTGTATTGTTAGAAACTGGTATCATTTGACAGATGAGTAAAATATTAAATATATTGAAAAGAATTTTAGTACAAGAATTTTCCTAGGTTATTTTAAAATTGAGTATCACATATAGGTGTACCAATTATTGATTCACCTACACTGATTTTTTTGCATTTTTTGAGTTATTAAATAAGAACAAAAAATTATTATTTTTGAAAGAATTGTGAAAAAATATTGCAAGTAATTATGTTATATTCTGAAGTGAAGGGAGACATAGGGAAAGGTAGATAACTATAGTTTTCAAGTGTTTTTACTTTCTTAAGCAAATATGCATACAAACAATTAAAATATTAAATTATAATAATTAAAAATGTTCCTGTGCTGCCATGTATTGAGATTTAATATAGAGAATTAATTTTTTAATTTGAGCTCTGTGTTGTATTCACTTTTGTACAGTATAAATATAATGAAAGTTGAATACTTTTTTCATTCACTTCATAGTACACACTAAATATGTATGTACTAGTAATATTTATGAACTTTTGACACATTACTACTTACAGAGATAAAAAAAAATCGAAAACAACTGTTTTGACATCAAGTAAACAAAAAGGATCAGAAAGTGATTTTTTTTTTTTTAAATTTATAGGCAATCGTGAATTATTTTGTAAAGAATTTAGCAGTCTATAAGGTGTCACTTGAGCAAATAACCATCCATGAGAAGATAATGCTAAAAGTCACAGTTTCAAGTTAGTTTTAAACTACGTTCAGAACATGGTCTTTTTCAAAATCTAGTAGGGAAGATGCCTTTAAACATGTTTACACCACACTAACTTCGAAATACGTACACAATATTAAATATCAAGTGTTGTTAATTTGTTATTTAATGTGGAGTGTTATTATTGTAACGTGGGAATATTTTGTAGTTGATTTAAATTGATTACATACAACTTTCAACAAATGAATAAAAGTTGCAAGGCTACTCAAAGCATGGATTTCTTACAGAGTTGTAGCAACATTACTTTCATTGTCCTATACAGCAAAGAATTTCAATGTATGGTACATATTATACTCATGAAATAAAGAGAACCTATACCTAATGTTCATTATTTATTTGTATTGGTTGTGTTTCAGCGGGGACTCCATATGCTGGAGGTGTATTTAAAGTTAAGTTAGCCTTGGGTAAAGATTTTCCTCAATCTCCACCAAAAGCATTTTTCCTTACAAAAATTTTTCATCCAAATGTAGCAAAAAATGGAGAAATATGTGTAAACACACTAAAGAAAGATTGGAAACCTGATCTAGGGATTAAACACATATTGCTTGTAAGTATTCACATGAAATGTGTAAATTTAGTATTTCTTAATTTCATAATTATCTTATAGATTTTTTAAATACATTATAAATTTATAGGTGAATGTCATGAATATTTTTATTAGATTTGTATACTGGCCAGTTGCATATTTAATACTGTAGTTATTGCCAGTTTGAATGAACACCATAATCAGAAAACCAATACACTCATAAAAGTATACAGCCATTTACTTTTAAAAATAAATCCTCTTCAAGCATTATGTAAACTTTTTCTGTCTTTATTAGCAATGTAATAAAGTTATTGTATCCCAAATGTAAAAACAATGTTTTTCCTAAATATATAGAACTTGTTTATTTAATATTATTATAAATATTTAATTATTTTAAAAGGCTGATGGATCATCAGTATTAATACCGTGTTGAACAGAAGACATTATTCTCAGTAATTGCAAAAGCATCTTCAAATTCATTAAAAAATGATTTAGCCTGTTTAGTTTATGCCTTCAAAAGGCTCCTATGTTCACTTCTCATAAATATATTTTGTAACATCAAAGTGTTTTAAATCCTGGCTTTTCAATGTGTCATTCCAGCTACCCAAGCGAAAACCTAATTTTGTGCATGTTGAAAATATGCATTGCTCGTAACTGGAACACTTCCAGTTATGAATAGTGTCATCAAGTTTCTGACAATTAATATGCTCAGTATGCTGACTAATGCTGGTGTTAATGTAAAATGTACTATCCATAAAATGTGCATTGACCAGTGTGATCGTTTCATATTTTGCCGATATTTTTTGACTTATCTTCTCTGTTGATGTTTTCTGATGTATATCCTGTAGACAACATCCTTCTTGATCATCACTTTGTTGCATATTCATAACATCTACAGTAAGAATCGTTTCATCCACTATGTCTGTAATAAGCACTTGGTTGTCAAATTTGTGCAAACCCAGGTGTAAGTGTATTAGAACTTTTTCCAATCACTTTTGTATTCTTCCAGTAGCAATGTCTGTACTTCCAATAAGAACAGCAAATAGGTTTAAGAGTTCTCACTACATCACTCAGATTGAATGTATTTGTATAGATTAAATTAAGGATACAAGCTCATAAAGTTATGGTGATTTACTAATCAGTAACTCCTATAATTACTGTACAGTTTTGTGCGTTTGATTTACACAGTACAAACACAGGGAATCAGACTTTCACATGAGACAGAAAACATGTCAGAACATGCAGAGAATGTGATTAATTGTAAACCTTAATGTGTCTACATAATGTGTCTTAGACAAGACAGTTATCAGTGACTCGCCTCTTGCTTGTTGGACTAAAGACTTTTCCAAAGTTTTTTTTTAAATCATGTGTTCCTGTTAAAGTTATTTGCTACAATTAGTTTTTGTCTTCTAGGTTAGCGATTGAAATAAAACACATGTATCACTGTCAACACCTTTTTATTTACCAATATCAAAAATAAATTTTCACAAATGAAAAAATAAACAAAGTACAGTTTTGATCCACAACTGTGATATACACAACTTTAATTTATACAAGAAAAAAGATAACATACAAATATAATATTGATCCACAAACGTGGTATCAAACACACGCACTAACTCTTAACTGAACTGTCAATGAAAACTCAGTAATTCGCGTGCGCGTGTGTGTGTGTGTGTTTGTGTGTCATTCACAAACATGCGTCACTTACCAGTACAGCTGAGATATTTCCAGGTGCATAATGTAAATCTTGTAGAACAAACTATACTACCTGTAAACGTATTTGTACATTGATACAGAACATTCCAGTGTATTCTCTATATAGTGATATAGTGTCTATCTAAATCAGCATTTCACAAATTGTGTGCTGCGATATTTTGGAAAAATAATAAAAATATAAAATAAAATGTCACAGTTGCTTTTTAACTGTGTTCTGGAAAAGTAATAAGAGAATGGAGAAAAATCACATCTGTAAAGGAATTAGACTAGGCTATAGGAGAGATAACCTGTCAACAGATTGCCTAGTGTTTGCAAATGATCCTGCAATTGTGACAGATTCAGTAGAAAATGCCATTTGACATGTGGAATTGTCGAAGAGCCGGTTTACAAATTTCTTTGGAAAAAATCAAGTTCATGACAAACATCAAGACAATATCCAAGAAAAACTCGATATGGGCAAATCTATGCCACTGACAAATTCAAGTATCTCTGAGAAGTTATTGAACAATGTCTCAGAGAATGAAGCCAGTGAAGCACACATTAACAAGATGAAAGTTGCTCACCATTTAACCAAGGATACATATAATAAGAAATCAATATCCAGTAATGCCAAACTTAGACATTACACAACAGTAGTTTGCCTGGAAGCACTTTATACAGCTGAGTGTCTGACTCTGAATAAGAAAATGATGATGGATGAACTGGAAGTCACGCAAAGAAAAATTTTAAGAAACATCTTGGTACCAATAAAAGATGGAGAACAGTACAGAAGGAGCCACATTCATTAGCTGTACGCACACGTTGAGAAAATCACTGACGTAATTAGAAAAAGAATTACTTTCTAAGGAAATTCAAAGAATGAATCCTGACAGACTAACAGGGAAACTTTTCAACTATTTCAGAAAGCTCAAATGCCTAATACATGGTTCAAAGAAACAGAAAAAGACCTAGAAGAACTCCAGATTATTTAAGAAGACATTGAAGAATGCTTCTCACTCAAAAAGAAATTAAAAAATGCCCAAGCTTTTCAGAAAAAACCCAAGAAGAGGACAGTGCCATCTGGACCAACGAAAGGAAGGAGAGATATCGATCAAGAATGAAGGAGATATGGGAGAGGAGAAGGGAGAAACCCGTTGAACCAGGCGCAGTCCTCAGTGGCTCATGAAAAAAGAAAATGTCTAAAAACTCGGCAAAAAAGGGTAATCAAAAAGCTGTTTCCTTACTTAGTTAAGAGCCCTGTCTTGAAGACAACATTGGAAATTAATTTAATAAAGACCAGAAAAGAAATTTGTAGAATCACATGGAAATAAAAATGGACAGAGATCATCTTTGAGGGCGGCAATGGTGAGGTGGGCAAGCATGCGTATTGTGACAAGTGTCTGCTTGGTCTGGCACTAATCCCTTCTTCCCCTTTAGTACCCGTCAAGTGGTATTACATTGTACCGATTCTGTGAACCATTATTTTTTCTCTTCGTTTGCACATTAAAATGGACCGTTCTTTGGTTAAGAGGCCCAAGTTAAATGAAAGTGAATCACATCCTGTATGTGAGAGTGATCAGCAAAGTAGCAGTGTTCTTGTTGAAGCACATAACCATGATGATGAGTTCCCATAACCCTCAACTAGAGATTTTAGTTCCAACACTGCGAAACCTCCCATCTTAATATCAAAATCAACTTTCTGACAGTACCGTAAAAGTTACTTATCGTTTGGAGTTGCGTCAACATTGGTTGGAGACATACCTCGGCCTCAGTGTGTCATTTTTGGCGACCGGCTATTAAATGAAGCAATTGTGCCAAGTAAGTTAAAAAGACAACTTTTGACTAAACACAAGTTTGTTGCTGATAAACCCTTACAATATTTTAAAAGGATTTTATCAGGGCAATCGAGCCAAAGTTCTGTGTTTACCAAGCAAACGTCAGTAGCTGATAAGGCCCAAAAAACCAGCTACATAGTAGCTGAACTGATGTCTAAGAAAATGAAATTTCATACAACAGCAGAGTCAATAATTATCCCAGCTTGGTGTGGAGTTGTCAAAATTATGTTTGGCAGGGATTTTGAGACACAAGTTAAAAAAATACCTATGTCCTACATCTAATAACACCATTATCTCAGAGAATTCAAGAGATGTCTGAAGACGAAGTTTAAGTTAATGACGAACTTAACTCTTACCTGGCTGAGTGATTCTGGGTCTGTCCATCCGTCATATCTGTCCATTTTTCACGCTTTTTGATATAGTACATAATCAACAATATACTTATAAGTAATTCAAGCTTTATTTTTGTTGTTGTAAATTCAAATATTCCCTAAAACACTATATAAAAGTAAAACTTCTATTTTAAATACCCGGATCCTCATTTTTATAATAACATTTTGCAGAAAAAATCTAATTCGTGTATAAGGCCCATCCACATTTTTGATAAATAATTGAACAAATTTATTAGTACACAGAAAAATATACTTGTTTGAATATTAGACTGCGCAAAAAAAAAAAACGCATAAAATTTAAAGCAACTTAAAACTTACACAAGTCATAGTTTTTGTTTAGTTTATTATATTTTTAGTTTTTCGCTAGCACATAGCATTTGAATTTATTGACATCTTCATCTTATTCTGATGCACCTTTCGCGTGTCCTGTTGACTGACAGGCACAGATTTCGCACCTTTTTCATCAATACTGGTGTGAGACAAATTGAAATTGTTCATATGCTTTGTTTATACAATAAATCAATGAAACTCGATAATTTTATTTTCATACTCCGAGGCAAACGTTGAGCCTGTACCACTTCAATACTAATGGCGAAAGCCCCACTTTTATAAAAACTCAACTAGGTGATTTCCGAGTTCTGGAAACTTAGCTGTTTTACTAAAGAAAAAATGCTGATCAGAAGTAGTAACACTTAATTTTCCTTTTTGTTTTCCCATTCTTGAACATTAGATTCCGCTACACCAAATATACACGATGCGGTGCAATTACCATTTTCTTTTCTGAATTTTATTACGGATAATTTAAACTGAGTCTCAGAGGACGATAGAGATGTTCTTTCACTGATTATGACTATACAGTATGTTTCTTGACAACATATGCAATTCAGATATTGGAACGACTGTGAAAACAACAAACTAGCAATGACAAACAAGTACAACAACAGAATTCTATAACAGTACTGTTATAAGTCTACAACATGAACAAATACTGATGGAGAAGGGATGAAAACTGCAAACCAAATTACCAGTAAATTTCATTTTACTATTACTAGACTCAAGCCTGCCAGTTTTAAGCGATGTTGCCAACTCTGCAAGGCACAATCTGACCATACATGTGCAGATCTACAATTTAGGATGGAAGTTATATTATTCGTGTATAATGTGCACCCTCATTTTTGGGAAGAAAATCTGGGAAAAAAGTGCGCATTATATACAAGAAAATATGGTAACACTGTGTTAATATAAAGTTGGCATGTTTTTGCAAATAAAAAAGTTGAAATATTATTAAAGTTATGCTATAACACAACATATTGTCACAAAGCTACTGAAACTTGTTTTCTGAATAGTCACTAATATTGTTAGTATACAGTATAAACACAATTTTATTTACATTCACTAATTTTTTTTTGCTATGGTATGTCTTGAAGCTCTTATCAATACAGAGGCTAACATCACATTTCCCATATTGATAAAGAATGTCTTTTCTTCCAGCTCTCCCTGTAGTTGGGTCTTTTAGTTGTTGTGAGGAAACAACACGTTTTGTTTGTTTTTTGTTTGCTTTGCCATCTGGAACAGGGACTCTCTCTAGAAAATGCCTTTCTGTCAGCCATGCAATTTTTGCTGAACTTATCTGTTTATTTTCAGGAAATACATGAGCCTGAACTAGTTCTGTAGCATCTAGCTTCATAAAGACTCTGGAACTTACTTTTTTACTATTTATTTTATTATAAATTATGCATGAATTTGCTATATAAATGATGGATAATTTGAAGTACCAGCTTCCGCCACCATTTAAATGTTTTATGGTCAAAAGCACTATATAATAAACGTTGGTCAATCAAGTCTACTCCTGCCTTATTTTTATTATAATCAATCACAGCAGATGGTTTCACAGATGTTTTACCTCTTTTGTTTGTTTCTTCCACCATTTCAGCACTGTGATGATTTGAAACCATCCACGCGTCCCTTTTGTTCTGCCATCATAAAACCAACATGTTATCAGCTCTTCTAAAAATTTGATCGCCTCTCTTTACAATAGCAGTTTTCATTTTGTTGTTTTTCATAGAAGTTCAAACAATGCCAGTTTTCAAGGTTTCAAGCTTTTCTGCTAAACTGATGCTGGTGTAGAATCTGTCAGTGTACACTGTGTGACACTTGAAGACTGTCTAGTAATCTAATAACAACTGCTTCCCTGCAGTTGTAAATTATCATTTTTGCCATGGTAAATTTCAAAATTCCATGCAAACCCTGTCTCTGAATCAGCTAGAATGTACAGCTTGATTCTATACTTATTTGGTTTGTTTGCCATTTAACTTTGAAGCATACTCGACCTCGGAATGCACACAAAGAGCTTCACCAGGCTGCAAACATTCTTGACGCTTACTTTTTACACGATCAAGGAAGGGTCTGATCTTGAACAGAGCATCAAAACCATCTTGCCCTTTTGTTTTTATCTTTTAAATTATTCCGTTCAAATGGAAAAAGGAAAGGATAAGTTTGAACCTATCCCTCGACATGTTATGGGGACAAAAGTTACAACTATAAACCAGGTCTGTACTCCAATGATCTCTGACTGATGGTTGCTGGCTGACACACACATGTGGCAAAACAATTCCTAAACAAGACTTTGTCACTTTGAGTAACAGTATTACACAGTCTATAACGAGATTTGGGTGATAATCAGTTTGTACTACACAGTTTAGCCAATGACTGACAGGCATACAAGTTTGTTTGCTCTTTCATCAGATTTATCATAGATGAATCTCAGAAATATAAAAAAGTGTCTGTCATAGAACAAGAATTATCAAATCCTATGCCGGAAATAACATGACTATTGCCAACAAATAAGGGGACATCAGGCACCTTATCACAAGAAGACCAAATAGTTTCATTTTTATTATTCTTGGTCTTTTTCTGCCATTAGTGTTTGCTGTTTGATTTTCTGGCTCATTTTAATCTGCATCTGAATCTGAAACAAGAAAATAACTCGTTGCAGGCCAAGACAATAGAATACAAATGAAGTAAAGTGAACGAAGATGTTAGAAAAGTGTAAGAGGTTAGTAAAGTGTTACCTGATGTTTCATTACAATCGGGAATAATTTCCAGATCACTGTCACTTTCTGAAAACAGCTCTACACTACTTTCAGAACAAATACTATCACTATCAACATTTAATAACACCAAAATCTTATTTTCACTCAGATATTTCTTGTTTGCGGATGCCATTCTAATGATAACACGCGTTCAACTACAAAACCATGTAGTATATAAAGCGTATGGGTCATTCCGTATCAAATCAACGCGCTAAAATTAAAAATTTTACCTGACCATCTCAGAATTTGATGAAATTTGGTATGTAGGTAGTCCTCATGGAGATTAATAAAGTCCTCATGGATGCGTAATTTTAATTTAATTTAATTTTAAAAAAGAGACTGAGAAATGTAACATCATGGATCTTTAGTTTATTTCCTGAAATACCTAAAGAAGCTAAAATTTGTGATCTTTGTAGAAAAGATATCGGAAAGTTAAAGGTAGACAATACAAATCAACCTGGTCCCTCTGGCCTGCCTTGTTATTCAATCGACATTAGCGAGGAATGCAGTTCTGAGCCAGAAGACCCAACCTTTTCTTTAGAATCAAAAATTGTAATTGAACAATTGAATACTTCTATTGTGGAACTAGAAGAGTTTCCTATTAACGTTAAAAAAATTCAATCTAAGCAGTATGCTACAAAGAAAGTAAAAAAGATTAACTCTGCATTGAAGCGTAAACTCTTTTTAGCAGCTGAAGATTCATCTAGTGATGATGAGAATCTAGATGAGTTAATTTTACAAAACCTTAAAGAAAATTTTTCTAATTCAACAAATAGAGTTAAGAAGTTAATGATACTTACCTGTCTCCCAGAAAAATGGGGTATTAGAAAAATAATGCGGGAATTTAATGCACCAGATTATATGGTGGGACAGGCAAAAAAAGTGTTAAAAGAAAAGGGTATTTTAGAAAGCCCTAACCCAAAGCCTGGAAAGGCCCTTTCAAAAGCTATTGTTGATACTGTTAAGTCATTTTATGAAAATGATGAAATCAGCAGAATAATGCCCGGTATTAAGGACTGTATGACTGTAGTTGACTCGAATGGAATTAAAACAAAAATGTCAAAACGACTAATTTTGTGTAATCTTAAGGAGGCTTACTCATTGTTTAAGGAAAAATTCTCAGATATTACAATAGGTTTTTCAAAATTTGCTGAACTTCGACCAAAGCATTGCATATTGGCAGGCCAAAGTGGCACACATGCAGTTTGTGTATGCACAATTCACCAGAACGTAAAGTTAATGATAGAAAATATAAAATTAGGAGCTTTGACAAATAGACAACTAAATACATATAAACACTGTTTGGCAAAAATGCTGTGTAATCCACCAAACATTAATTGCTATATGAGTGAATGTAGAGAATGCCCTGGTGTTGCCCCAATTCGCAAAATCATTGAAGAGGCTTTTGAAGAAAATCTTATAGAAAATGTCACCTATCGTCAGTGGGTGTCTGTTGATCGTTGCAACCTTGAAACTTTACAGAAATCTAATGAAGATTTTATAAATGTTTTTTGTGACAAACTGACTCTCTTAATCAAACATGATTTTATTGCAAAGCAGCAGTCTTCATTCATTAATGACAAAAAAGAAAATTTAAAAGAGTCAGAGTTTGTAGTAAACTTAGATTTCTCTGAAAACTATAACATTGTCGTTCAGGACGAAGCTCAAAGTTATCACTGGGCAAGTGAACATGTGACAATACACCCTTTTGTGATTTATTACAGAGAAGATGATAAAATTAAACACTCAAGTTTTGTTGTAATTTCACCTTGTTTAGAGCATAACACTGTTTCTGTGTATACATTCCAAAAAAAACTTGTCGAGTTCATGACAACAAAGTTTCAAACAGTGCCAAAAAAGATTTTTTATTACTCAGATGGGTGTGCTGCACAATATAAAAATAAGAAAAATTTTATCAATTTATGTTATCACAAGCAAGACTTTGGTGTAGAAGCTGAATGGCATTTTTCCACAACTGCACATGGGAAAGGACCATGTGATGGGGTTGGGGGCTCAGTCAAGAGACTTGCTGCAAGCGCAAGCCTGCAACGTCCATATGACAACCAAATTTTAACACCTATCCAACTTTATGAATGGGCAGTTGAAAATTTATCTGGAATTAATTTCACCTTCTCCACACAAGATGAGTATGTTGAGTCCGAAACATTTCTGAATGACCGTTTCAGCCAAGCAGTAACTATTAAGGGAACTCAACAGTATCATGCTTATATACCTGTTCATTCAAGCGTATCAAAGATTTGTGTAAAAATATTCTCTGAAGATACAACAGAAGGAACAGTGATCATCCAAAAATCCTCAGAAAAACTACAAATGTCAGAAGTAAGTGGTTATATAACGGCCGTATATGACCAAAATTGGTGGCTGGCATATGTGTTGGAGAAGAATGAAGAAGAGGATGAACTAAAAGTGACATTTCTACATCCTGCTGGCCCTTCATCATCATTTTCATATCCAAGGAAGCCGGACGTATTGTGGATATCACTGACAGACGTGCTTAGCAAAGTTGATCCTACAACTCCTACTGGAAGGATTTATGTAATAACACCTGAAGAAGCCACAACAACTTCACAAGCTCTATCATCAAGTTCTACATAAAATTTTGCTAAAGATGTAAGTGTTAAAGATTTAATGTAAAGTGTATAAATAATTTAATATAGTAATGAAATATGTTTTAATATCTAGGCCTACTATCAGTTTTATAAAACGCTCTTTTTTTAAATTATTATTTAACTATGAACCCATTAGCCTCCCACTTTGAAATTTCGAGAATCACTTACCAAAGGTCTAAACTATTTGTAGGAATTTTTAAAAAATTTTCAAAAATGCACTTTTTGAGAAAATTAAATTTTGATTTTGTGTTTACAAAAAAAAACTTTTTATGAAAAGGTATGTTGTGCTGTATATCATTGAAAACTGCATGAAAAACTGAGTAAAATAACACCACTCCCGTCTCTCTAGCTCAATTAGGAGAGCAGCTGTGGTGATTTCAAAATATGTCGGTCGTGCGTTTTTGGCCGTTTTTTGAAAACTTTACATAGCCGTAATTTCTAAACCGTTTGAGATATTTGAAAAAAAAATTGTATTTTTATTAATCTCCATGAGGACTACCTACATACCAAATTTCATCAAATTCTGAGATGGTCAGGTTTATACCCTGCGTTGATTTGATGTGGAATGGCTCGTATATGAATAGAAATATGTATATATACTCTTGCAATCAAGATGCAGAATTGTGAACTACTAATGTTGTTCTTTTTAGTTACATGATTACATGTGGTCGAAAAGCGTAAATCAGTGGCGTTTGTCATGTAGAACAGTGCTGACGTACACTTACGTCTCTTCAAAACCCAGAAGTTACATAAGCCGAAAAAGTACGTCTTTCGCCAGTTAAGTGTTACGTTAGTTGATAACTTTGCATTACAGTTGGACGAGTCCACTGACATAACCAGAAAACCACAAGTAATAACATTTGTGCGATTTATCTGTGACAAATATATTATTATTGTTATTTATATTATTGTTCCTGTTTTGTAAAGAACTACCTGAGACCACAAAAGACAAAGATATTTTCAACTTAGTCAATAACTACTTCGAAAATGCTGGATTATCATGGAAGTCTTGTTTAAGAATCTGCACAGATGTCCATCTATGCCAGAAATGTTACTGGTCTGCACGAGATGACGCTTGCCAAGCACTGTGAAATAACTGGCAAAATATTCATCATACTTTGCAATTAATTGAACAAGATATGACGCAAAAACCTGTCATTCGCGCTGTGCAAGGGGTGTAATTACAAAATTGAGCACCCTAGAAAGTGTCTTCATGGCAGAATTATGGGGTTTCATACTGCAAATCTCAATGACACAAATAAGAAATTACAAAGTATTGACATTGACCTGAGATCCGTGGTACAGTTGTACGACTCATTGAACAAACTCCTCGACTCAACATGTAATCACTACGATTATGATTACTACAAAAGGCTCAGGAACTATGAAGAATAACGGCCTACAAAGAGGACAAGCATCGGGTCAAGAGAAAAAAGCATGAAGATGAACCAGGTGGAAGGGGTAATGTTGAAGAAGTGGTTTTTAGTCCTCGATAAAACCTAAGAGTAAATGTGTTCATCATTATTATCAACAATTTAAAGTCTGAATTGGAAAAATGGAGGAATGCATATGTTGAAATAAACGAAACATTCAAGGTTGTAAGTGAAATTGACGAATTAAATTATGACAACTTCATAAGTGTCCTTATGATTTAGAGGAATCATTCTGCAATGAAGTTTTACATTTTAAATGTTACGTACAGTCACGTTAGATTATTCTGATCCCGAGAAAGACATGAAGAGGATGAAAAGGAAAAGATCAACAGATTCAACCTGCTCAACTCCTATGCCAATTGATCTTTGACCTACTGAGGAGAGAAATGAGAGGGAAATGAAGCTCTGCCACCGAATACGAAAGGATGGACTCCAGTCTGTGTATTGTAATGTGGACAGTGCTCTCCGGATGTTTGTATGTACAGTGGCCTCAAACTGCTCAGTCAAGCGAGCATTCTCATGGCTCAAAAGAGTAAAAAATTATCTACCCACGAAAGTGGGAGAAGATCGTTTGAATTCGTTGGCTATGTTATCCATTTAAGGGGAGTTAGTAAAGAAGATGGTCCTGATAGATATTAATAATTTTGCCCATTAAAAATCGAGACGTAAAGTTTAAAAATTATTTCAAAGTTTATTATTACAACTCCCTTTATCTTTTTAATTTTGTACCAGCTTGCACACAAAATTGTATTAAATTGCTTTTCTAACTTCAGTTAAAGTGTTCTGGAATAAACACGGCTACAGTAATTTAATGTCTTATTGTAGCCTACTCTTCCTAGTATGTTATATAAATTGTTCTATAGAAACATATTAAGAAAAGTTGAGAAGAAAATATTATATAAAGATCAAATTTTAGCGTAACTGAAAATATGAAGAATTGAATTAAACCCGTAAACGCACCCCCACCCCCGACATTTGTGGGAGGCCGGCAAATTTATACTGCCTATGGGCGACAAAATGGTAAATCCGCCCCTGTGTCCCACAAATATGATATCCAACACACACACACTAACTCTATAACTCACGTAACCGAAGTCTCAATGAAGACTCACTAACTTTGTCTCTACTGTCTTATATGTAGTTAGTAATGACGTTATTCACAAACATGTGTCACTTACAATAATATCAGTCAATATTTATAATATTACTTTGTGGGTTGGTAGTTCTCTAGTATACTACGTTCTTCAACTTTACAAATTAATGTCTATTCACTGTGTACGTGTCTGTATGATTTATATAAATTTGATTTAATATTGTTGTTGATTAAAGTAACACGCAAATGATACGTATGTCATATGCTTATGGTATTTTAGTTACACGCATTTTTTATCACCATATTTATTACCTTGTTTGAAAATTATCAAGTATTTAATGGTGATCCCATTGATTTTCAGTTAACACAATGCTTACACGCTGAAAAATGTGTAAGACAGTAGAAGTAATGTGCTTTTTAAGTTTATAAATATATATTTCGCACTAATTTTTGTTTTGAGCATGACATTTAACTAATGACTTGTTAACTTATTAATTACTGATGACAAAATAAAACTATTTTAACATCACAAAATGTTCCATAATGATAATGAACACCAGAAGGGTGAATAGTACTAAAAGAACTATAAATGAGTAACCAGAAAGAATGTAACAGTAAAAATAATAAACCAATAAAGAAGAAAAGAAGAGAAGGAATTCAAGTAAACAGTAATACATCCACTACAAGTACTAAATGACACTACAACATAAAATATACTGAATGACAAAGACGAAATGACAAGACAAGTTTCCCCCATAAACTGTCAAGTGAGTTCAATAAAAACATTTGATAAGTAAAATCAAACTGAATAAATAAAATAACAAATGACTTGAATAGTATTGTACTATAAATATTGTGAATAAAAACAGCACATTAGCTGATCTAAGTCAGAACAATGATTTACAAAAGACAAATATAGTGAACTATGCTAGGAATAGTCACAAACTGTAAGAAATAATATGAAAACCAAATATGTATTATTATAAACTAAGAATAACTATAAATGTAAGCATGGTATGTGTGTAGGTAACTTCATAAGTAAGTAAAATGTGTACAAAGATAATAATATTCAGGGAACAAAACATTGTAACATGATGATAACAGACCCTGAATGACCAATTTAAATCAGTGAAATAAGAATTAAATAGAAACCCTACTAAGCATAATGCAGTAGAGTCATGACAAAGATGAAAAGAATGTAAAGCACCACCATATGGGTGATGATAGAAAAATAAGAGATGAGAAGGACATGCTAAAATAAAAATATTAAAATATGGAAGTTTATGTTAGTAAATCAACATATGTAAACAGATAATTAATATTGTTCAGCTGAATGCAGCATTTATATATAATAAGGTATTCTTTTTAATCAATTAATCATGTTCAAAGTAGAAATTAAGAATAATTAAACAAATATTAGAAAAAAGTTAATAGTTGGATTTGCCACATTTAGCAGACGACGCATGTAAACAATGTACTAGTAAGTTTAAAGTAATGAAATATTAATGAAAACTGTGACCAAACTGGCATCAAGCCATATCAAAATAAAGATAAATAAATAAGCTGTACAATGATAGTAATAGAACCCGAAATGGAATTGTAATAGTTGAGATATAAACGTTAGCATCATAAAATTGGCGAATTTCGAATAAATACAACAAATAATATTAACATTGAAATCAGACTCCAAAATACAAATATTGTTACAACACAAATAAGCCACCCCAATACCAGGGATGAAAAAGATGATACTAAATATAAATATACTTCATATAAAATAAAATATTAAATATAAATAAAATGTAAAGACAATGACACGACAAACGACGACATGACCTAACCCAAGTGATTGACCAAACAAAAGGAAAACAAAGAAGAAGGGAAAAAACCGAAACCAAATAAGAATCAAGTCAATTGAAGGAAGTGAATGAATCCATACAACCAAATGAAATAAAACCCAAACGAGAAAGGGAGAACCAAATTAAAATGAAGCCAATGGAAATTGAAGGAGAATAAGAAGAAAAATGAAAATGAAACTAAAGTGAAACCAAGGGATAAGAAACAAACCAAGGGGCTTAAACAAGACGGACGTCATTTAATTCGTTACAATATGTAATGCCTATTAATAGAATTACGTCATCATGACATAATTTTGCACCAATCACGAACGATTTTAGTAAGACTTCGAGAGCTCCAAGCGGGTTTCTGAAAAAAGTATATAAACGAGGATCATTGTAAACACAGAAGCATTTTGTCTAAATTCACTCAACCAGCAACAACAAATCCAGGCCAAATAATCATCAAATTTTAATAATTTAACGATAAAGAAGAAGTATAATTTAATCAGTGCATCGACAATAGTAGTGAAACTTTAACCAGAAGTGCGTGGGAACGAACGAGGTTAGGTATCAACATAACCAAAGCGGTAGCTTATTCAAGAAGCAAATTAACCCGTTCAAGTTCGAATATCAGTGAAGTGTAATCACGATCATTGAATAAGATCGTTAAAAGTGTTAATAAATTAATCTTTGCGATTAATCACCAGGGAGTACAGTGCTCATAATTACTTTGTTTATATTTTAGCCAATAACAACATAGAATAATACACAAATGTACTGACGCAAAAAACAATAATACTATAAGTAATATAAGTAACCAACACTGTATTAAAATTATTTAGAGGAATTAACAGATTCCGATATAAGATTTCTTATGTTAACGTTTTTATAACTAACCTCAAATTTATTAAGAACAAACGAACTTTTCGTTTATTAACTTTCAATAACTAAAGGTGTCTGACCTAACAATATGATATATCATAATAGCATTGTAGAATAAGGCAGTGGTGTTCTATTTTGTAATTTAAAAGAAGTCACCCTTGAGATAAATAACCATTATAAATAATCTATCAATTATAATTAGAGTTTTCATGTTAACTAAACTGAGCTAGATAAAAGTAAAGAAGCCGGATGATCTGTGATCCGTTTGTTAATTTTAAATGAATGTAGTTAATTGAATTTATTCCATAATGAATAATAAATAACAGAACTGTAAAATAACCACACTTGTCAATAATTATTTTAACTAGTAACTAATCAGTATTACTAATTACTGAGGTGCATTTTGTAGTAAACCAATGAACAGAAATTTAATGCATGAACTTGATCTAACCATTTGATCAATTATTGATTTGTAAAATATCAGAATTAACTATCAATTTATTCAAAAGAATTCTTTTTATGGGACATTTCTCTCAAAAACCCATATGGCGCCCAAGTAAAATTAAAAGTGTTTACAAAAGCTTTTACAGCATTAATATACTGTTCAATCAAAAGCTTGACAGTTTATTCACCACCTGTGACCAACTGAACGTCTAGTACTACATCACAGGTACGTGAAGGTTTGATTTATGTAAAATAACTTTGTCAAGACAATACACTGACACATACAGACGACACTATTCCACAGGAGAGTGAACTAACGTCAGGAGATCTACGCAACTGTACATTCATCAATGGATCTACAACTGATTATTTACTCACAAATAAATAAACAAAAAACATCAAAATCGAATTAAACAATTATTCAAGTAAATAAATAAAAAATAATTGAAGAATATATTTAACGAACGCGAGTGCTAAATTCAACAAACAGTAACTCAAGTCAAAATAAAAGGTACATAAGTTTTATATTAGTTGTTATAGAATTGACGCCAGGAACGTGTGGCTTATAAAAAGTAGAACTACTAAACATAGAACTATTACTTTTTGTAATAAAGTGATGCCAACAACGTGTGGCAGAAATCAGCAACACACAGTAGTATAAACTGTTTGTTATAGAAGTGACGCAACCAACGTGTGGCTTTGAAACCATACTGATTTATATGTTATACTATATATATTTTTTTTCTTAATAAATATGAAATTGTTATGTTTTTGTAGACAGTGAAGTGCCTGTTAATAGTACCTAATGCAGAATCAGCTTTGAATGAAGAGGCTGGCAAGCTGTTATTAGAGCATTATGATGATTATTCCAAACGAGCTAAAATGATGACAGAAATACATGCCCTTGTAAGTAAACATACTTAGGTGCAACTAATTATTTTGTTGTTTTTTATTAAAGTGAAGTATCATTAATTAATTTAATAAACATGAGTCAGTATGAGTAGATTTTAAAAAATGTTATATGGTGACATTAGTGTATGCATTTCGACTTCTGATAAGCACTTTGAGTATCTAATTCATTTTTAGATTGATCGCTAAGAATACAACCCTCCTAGTAATGTGAGCAAAGCCTGTCCTTGTCTGTAATCTGTAACCAACTTAGTACTAGTAGGCAATAGATTGAAGTCAGTATAAAGAAATGCAATATGGTCAGCTGTGCGGCTTCCAGGATAAAGGAATGCAAGCTATCTCTTCATCAGTAGTAGATTACAAGGAAAGTTACACGATAATTAAACAACTAGAGTTTGGTAGGGTGTGTTTAGAGAAATCAAATAGAATAGGTTGAAAGAACATTTCAGTTTTTCTCTAAAAACTAGAAACATT
This sequence comes from Magicicada septendecula, assembly GCA_034769895.1. Lineage (NCBI taxonomy): Eukaryota > Metazoa > Arthropoda > Insecta > Hemiptera > Cicadidae > Magicicada > Magicicada septendecula. The sequence continues at coordinate 1,154,742,606 of CM068367.1, forward strand.
TTATATGTAGTGTGTGTCATTGCACATAGAAGTATATTAGGCTATTATTATTCACTACAATTTTTTAACTATTTGATCGTAATTTACACACTGCTCCTAATAGCCTTAATAATATCTTGGGAAATCTCAAGTGAGAAATAACATAAACACAATAAAAAAATGTAAATCAATATATTTATATAGTAAGTTATTAAAAGTAGTTGAATTGAGTCCTCTTGTAACAGTAAGAAAGCCCTGAAACCTACTTCACAAAGCTCTCCTCCCTCAAAACACACACACACACACACACACACACACACACAAATGCCTAGTGTTACCAACTGCATTTGATAGTTGGTGCAGTAAACAAACACTGTCACCATTATTCAGAATGTTTACCTTCTCTAAAGAAATCCTCCCTCCCAGGTTTAATTGTTAAGTAAACAATTGAATACGTAATAATTTGTGGTAACATATTTAAAGGTGACATTTACATAGACAATAAAAAACAAATAAAGAGTACATTACAATGGAAATAGATTAATACTTATTATCTAACATAATATTATAAATAGCTATTAATGTTTGAACAGTATGGCCTGTAATATTTCATTTCATTATGTGCGCAAGGCATGCTGGTTGGTTAGTGACGTCATTATCATGGCCAATGAGTGACCAGCTGTAGTTAGGGTAAATTAGTTCCCAATGTATATTAATAAAATATTGCACTTCGTGTTCACTATTTTTTATATTCTGTTCTTTTTTCTTTTATAAAATGTTTTATCAGTTGTTAACTCTCAAACATTACACTTTCTATAATAAATTATTTTTATGTTTCTAATTGTAAATAAAGAAGTACTCACCATACATCCGGTGTAAACATGTGGTTTTATTAACAGCATTATTTTTATCTCTAGGGTCCAGGGCTTCGTTAAGCGAAAGGCAGAGGTAGTCGGGTTTTCGAAATAACCATTTACACAACATGTAGTTAAACAACTTGTGATTTATTTTTTATTTGCAATATTTAAATGTTATGAAACAAATGGAGTCATCTCTCATCTAAAACAATTAGCAAAATGGCGGCTTCATGACTTCCGCCTCTTTACCATACTTTAACATCTGTATAACATTTGCTTTTTTCTTGGTTTTAATCTTTCACGCAAATATGTTTTAAAACTGCAGTATTCAATTCAAATGTACTTATTACGTTATACTCATTTAAAAAAGATATGTATAACACGAACCAACGCCTCAGGTTATTGCTTTTAAATGCCGGCAACCATTTACTCTCACTCTCTCATTCGTACATCTCATACATTGATTGTTATTACATATCTGATTAATAAAATTTCTGACCTCATATTAATATTTAGAATTTTGAATTTTAGGACTTCCCTGAATTGTTGTGGTGATGGCGTTCCTCAGACGTTTTCCATGATTGGTGGCGGATGTTCGGCCGAACTTTGTGATCTGTCTGTTTTCTTTTTGGTTTCACTGAATTTTGCTTACTTCATTTTTAAAACTGTGCACTGACTTTAATTGTATGTTTTGATTACATTTTTACAAAGTTTTTATCACCTCTGCTGGCAATAATTGACCAGCACACAATTGAACGTATGTACGCTCCGAGTTGATAATGCAGACTGAGAACAGGTCATACGCAAAATCTGCGTATGAAGTAGTATTATGACGTCACCGTCTTTTGTTTCTACGGCTAACGCCCTGTTTTATACGTTATTGTTGATACGTCATTATCATTTTTTAATGATGACACGCATTGCTGGCCAATGAAATTTTATATTGAGAGTCTGTGTTAGTTACTACCACCATCGAATGCATTCTATTCCGCACGTAATCCTGTGACCTTGGAATCATTCTGCTCTGTTGAATATGTGTTGTTTCTTTTGACATGGGTAAAACTGACCTAACCATGTTCGACATTCATAAATACAATAAAAATACAATACGAAATCCTTACATCCCATAATTATGAAGTCAGGCTGTTTGTCCCGTTACACAGTTACTAATGTGGTGTGAGTTGTTGGTGTTGCTGGTGATTATTCGTATTTGGATTACAAGAATTGGTTGGTTAAATTTTGTAGAATACATACAGTTCTTTAGTTAATTTTAATTTAGGCTTCCTTCTTGTTCATCTCCTTATATTTGCATTACTTCAGTGGTAGTCATTCATGTTGGGTTAGATGACTTATTGTAATGACTTCATGATTTTTTTTTTCATCCTGAGTTTGGTTCCTTTCTTGAAAATTTTTTACATAATTTTTTTATCAGCACTCCTCAACCGTATTCTATCGTGGTTAACAATCAAGTGTCCCAATTTCTTCTTTTTTTCACAGAAGCTGACCAAACTTTCTTGGATTCTTATTGGCCCATTATGCAAAGTTCAAGTGTTACATTACCATGATCATTAAAATACATTACATTTTATATTTTGCCTTCAAATTACCTTTTTATCATAACACAATAATATTTAATACAATTTATATGTGGTTATTCCAAATAAAATTATAAATCATTTGATACCAAACATGGCTTGGTTTGGTCATGTAAAAACTAGTATCTTGTGGATTTTACATTTATCTTACTAAACAATTTAGAAAGATGGATGACAGTTGACTATGACCCTTTGATACAATATTAATTTAACTTGATCTGCTAGTAACAAGAACTTTTTTTAATATAACACAAAACTCTTAACTATACTCCTTATCTTAATAATTATAATTTCCTACATTTAACTGGTTACACACTGCTAAACAATTGTCTGTGTGTTATTTTCTAAATCACTAGTATCAAATTCTGTTTGATTGAACATAACTTCTTAATACTAAATAACACCCCACTTTTCAACTATAGTCTGAGTGATTATTATTATGCCACCTTTTATATGTTTGTTCTCACTTTTGTCACTATAGGGTTTTGTGCCCTTTTGTCACCTTATTTTACTAAAAGAAAGATTTTTATAGTTCTATAGGTAATACACATTTTATGTTATGAAGTGGCTGTACTTCTTTATTATTTTGGTTATTGTTTCTTTACTTGATGCTCGTTTACAGCTTTACTTTTTTACTGATTTACTGCCCTATCTAACTGGGTAATGTTTGTTTGTTATTGGTTAGTCATAGTCATGTCAATGTCAATGTTTGGTGTTGTTGAGTTAATTTTGTCCATTCATTATCTTTAATTTTGGGGTTTTCGGTTTATTAGCTGGTGATCATAATGCTTGGTTCTATTCCTGAATGAGTTTTCACAGTTTATTATTTATAATTTTATTAGTCATACTGTTTTCTGTTTTTATATTGACAGTTCCATTTTGGCAGAAGAACATAAACAATTACACGTGGTCAGATTCTGAATACTATGCCCTCACAAGATAAGCCATAATAACATTTGATGATGTCGTGTCTCCTTATCTTAGACAGGTTCCAAACATTTCTCCACATACTCTGACATTGCACCTCACAGTCTTAATACATTTATTTTTTTTTATACAATTTATTTCAATACAGTCATACATCATATACCCTGATACACACGAACAGTTTATTCTTTAACATAATATTTGCGTAAAGATGATGCATGGAATTTACCAATAGTACGGTTAGTTGTAGGACTAGTCACAATGTAAGTATATTTACCAACTTGCTCAGATAATAAGAAAGGTCCATTATATAACCTAAAGAATTTAGCAGCTGTGTTATCTTCACTACGACCAACGTTTAACGATTTTAGAAGAACCATCTCACCTACTTTGAATGTTAGAAGTTTATGTTCCGCATTAAACTTTTCTGTGCGTTCCTCTGCACTCTTTTTAATACGTCTTCTAGCTTCTAAACGCTTAACTTCATTTGGAACAGGTAAGTTTTGTGTGGTGACTCGCTTTACATACTCATCCCGTACACGTTTAGGCATAGCTCCAGATTGTAGCTCCTTAGGAGTGAACCCAGTCGTATCATTGTAATTCCCATTGATGGCTTGCTCGAAAAACTTTAGATATTTAGGCCATTTACTCTGATTGGTATTACAGTATGTCCTGAATAGTCTTCCTAATTCCCTATTTACCCTCTCCGCAAGATTACCTTGAGGTCTCCGGATCGCCATCAATACTGCCTGTATGTGATGCTTCTCAAGCTCAGATTGCCATTTCTTATTTTGAAATTGCTTACCTTGATCCGATAATACCTTTTTAACATGCCCATATTTTGGAACATATTTCTCAAGAATTACCTTAAGAACTATCTCAGTTGTTGGTCGGCAAATAGCATATAAACTAACATGTTTGGAGAAAGCGTCTGTACAAACTACAAGATTCCTCATTCCCCTAGCTGCACATGGTAGTGGTCCTAGAAAATCAATACATAACAATTCATTTTTATCACATGTCACAATATTACCCATTTCAACGTAAGTATGCTGGTTGGGATATTTTGATGTTTGACAAGTATGGCATGTTCGTAGCATAGCTTTTATTTTCCTTGACATGTTCATCAAGATGAAGTCTTCTCTAAGTGTTAAATAGCACTTATATGCACCTGCATGTGCTAGACTCTCATGACATGCCCAAGTCAGGTCCTCAACGATGTTATCTGGAACCATGATTTTCCATTGCCAATCAATACGCTTATATAATGTATTATTAACAATTTGGTATTTTGGATTTTCCCTATCTTTAATTTCTTGACAAATTTTCTTTAACTTTTCATCACGTTGTTGTTCGATATTAATGTTTTAAGTTGAGTTTTTAAATTATTGGGTAAAACATATTTAGTTGCTAAAATTTGTATTTCATTATTAGTCGCAGAATAGTTTTCTTGCTCTACTGGGGGATAACGACTTACCGTGTCGGCCATTTTATTTTCACTCGCCTTACAGTATTTTATACTACAGTCGTACTCCTGGATAGCCATAATCCAACGTGACATACATGCATTTGACAGTTTACACTTAAGAAGAAATGATAGCGCTTGATTATCTGACAAAATCTTAATATGTTGCCCTACAAGATAGTACCTAAATTTACTTATACTATAAACTATGGCTATAATTTCCTTTTCGGACGTGAAATAGTTCCCTTCAGCACCTTTCAAGGATCTGTTGACATGATGCGCGATGACTTTATGTTCGCCTTTGTCATTCTGCTGGTACAATATTCCACCTATAGCATAGTCTGAAGCGTCGCAATTTAATACGTACGCCCTCTCCTTCTCTGGATGGAATACATGCAGATTTTTTGTAAATAAATCCTTTGTTGCTTTCAATGCCGCTTCATGTCTCTCTTCCCAGCGCCATTTAGTGTTTTTTCTTAAAAGTTCTAATAGTGGTTCTATGGTTTTGGAGTAATCTGGCGTAAAATGACGGTAATACCCAGTTAACCCCAGGAAGAATGCCCTGACGTCCTTGGCTTTCTTAGGTGTCGGAAATCCCATAATAGCTTGAACCTTCTCAGGATCTGTACTCACACCATCGGCTGAAATGATGTGTCCCAAGAATTTAATTTGTGATTTCCCAAATTCGCACTTGTCATAATTCAGTACTATTATCCGAGCACGGGAGAAGTCCGTTGGGATGCAGCCAACGAGGTGAGAGCGCAGCGTTGTCAAGTGTATAGTAGTTGTCTTCATAGAAAGCTCCAATTATTTAACTACCGGTAAATAACTAATAAAATAAATTATAATATTATTATAAAGAATATCTTTTATAATAATAAATAAAGTATTTATACTTTATAAATAAAGTATAATAAAGTAATAAATAAATAAGTATAATTGTAAATAAATAAAGTATATTATAATACTTTATAATAAATATATATCTATTCTATTTTTCGCTCATCTATTATCACAGTGTTATTAAAGACAGTAATGACATTTTTAATTTAAAATAATTAATAAGTAATGTATAAAACGTTTATAAAATTATTGTTTCTTATTGTAATCTAATGTGATGTAAAGCTGTTTATACTGAAAAACAATTTAATTTTTAAATTGGTTTTATTATACGCCATTCGCTTTCGCGTGGCACCTAAGGGATTAGCAGACCCTTGCTCTCGCACGCGCACTCACGAGCGCCCGGGCCACAAACCCTTGCCTGAACGCGCAGGTATACAGCTTCATGAAACAGTTACAAATTATGACACATTTAAATTGAATGATAATCCAAATTAAAATATGATTTTCGTAATCTTCGTTAAATTGCGAGAAAAATGAGTCCTCTCAACATATAGTTACTGTTAACCATGTAGCGTCAAGGGAGTATATTTGGATTTTAGAAAAAAACACATATTGCAGTACTAAAAAGACGAGTTTGATTTAAAATTGAGAATGCCATTTTAATATTATATAAAATCGGTTACCAATGATAAAAACTTACTAATGATAACATTACAATTAATGTTAAATAAGTACTAGATGAAATATATTAGCCTTTTAGTTTAAATTCCACATTATTATGTTTTTAGTTTTTATAAAATGGAAAAGCCTATTTGTAATACAGTACTAAAAATATTTTACTCCTGGATGTGATGGGCATTTTTCTCTTAAAATTTTACATTAACACACGAAAAACAACATGAATATAAACGCAATATTTTCTGTAACTTTGATCGTTTCGAAAATATATTAATATATAAACGAAAAACACCCTTATTAATAGATAAAAACAAACAAAAAATACATACTTAAGAAATGTATAACAAAAATACATACTTAAGAAATGCTTCTTTTAAATAACTTTAAACAAATACTATATACAATACAATGTTGTTTTTCTTATGTACAAACTTATAAGTAAAATTTTTACAAAATTAAAAACCCCATCTTAACAAACGTGGGTCATAAACGAAATATTTTTCGTGGTTTTATTTACAGATAGCCCATATTTATGGATAAACAAAAAAAAAACCTTTAGTAATAGATAAAAACAATTATAACAAAAATACATACTGAATAAAAACTTTTTTTAATAACTTCACACGAATACTGTATGCAATATAATGATTTTTTTATTTACAAACTTAAAAATAAAATTTTTACAAAACTAAACAAAATTCTATCCTACAAAAATAAGAAACGTGGACTACATGTAAATCATAAGAGTAAACTTCTCCATATTGAATAATTAGTTGAAACCATAAAATTGTAATAACAAAGTTTTGGTCCACCGTATTAAAAAACTCTAATATATAATTATATTACATATAATTAAGAACACAATGTACTCTGAAATGCTCCCTTAGGCAAGGAGAAAAGATTTATAATTTGCCATGCTGGAGGCCAGAAAGGATGGATCGAAGCTCCACCACTCGTGTTTGAGTCAACACCAGGTTGTTTTGAAAACTGGTTGTTTAATACACTAATCCCCGCAATACTCCCTGCAAGTACGATAATCAAGAAGACGCCGACGATGGCCTTAGTGCCGAAATCGGTCAGTCATGAGTTAAAAATAAAATTAATTTCAGGGTAGATTATTTTCTTAATTATATGTTATATAACAGTAGCCCTATCCTGTGAACCCATAACTTTAAATATATTAATAAGTCCTCAAATCGTACCTGGAAAATCTTATATCAGTGGGTAGCACCCTATGTCGTCGTCTGAGTCATCGTCGGAATCACATTCACTGCTATCATCTTCGCCTGGGCACAAATTGATTATTAACTCCTGAACACTTTGGTTGTGCAATCCTTCACTCTCCCAGTCTGCGTCCATGGCTTTCTTGACATGTTGAACATACCTTGACCACAATTCCGGTGTGACTTGGGCGACCGCCTCCATAAAAAGTTCCTTCACATCCTTCAGCTTGAAAGTTTTATTTCTTTCCTTCACGTACGCCTTCAAGTGAGACCAGACCATTTCTATAGCATTATAATGGCAATGGTAAGGTGGAAGCCTGATAACTTTGAACCCTAATTCGGTGGCTTTAGTGTCAATGGCATATTTTGGAATTGGAGGCTTGTGTAATTTTACCAATTCGTAGATTTCTGGCTTCCGGAAGTCAGGGGGAAATGGAATTTTCTTCTCTTTCAGCCAGTGGATCATTGCGGCTTTTGTTGAGCTTGAAGTTGGTGCTTTGTCTATTTTTCTGGAATGGTACGGAGCGTTGTCCATGATTATCGTACTTGCAGGGGGTATTGCGGGGATTAGTGTATTAAAAAACCAGTTTTCAAAAACTTTATGGTCCATTTCTTCGTGATAATCTCCCGTCTTCTTTGACTCAAACACGAGTGGGGGAGCTTCAATCCATCCTTTCTGGCTTCCAGCATGGCAAATTATCAATCTTTTCCCCTTGCCTAAGGGAGCATTCAATGTCCCCTTAACTGTATCGTCGGTCCATCCTTTGTCATTATGTACATTTTCATTTAACCATGTTTCATCTAGGAACACAACATTTTCAATATTTACATTTCGGACTTTACGTAAAAACTGGCATCTTAATAAAGCGATTGTAGGCTTTTCCATAAAACCCTTCGGTTATTATACTTCTTGTAAACGAACCCCAAATCTCGTACAATACGATGCAATGCCGTCTTCCCGCCGTCGAACAGACTCGCATTCTTCAACGAACTCACAAGTTTCTCGAGGGGTGGTATCTCTCGCCGCTCGTAGTACTGCAGGATGTGCCGCCTTATGGCCGATTTCGCAAACTCGTCGAGGCCCGTCACTTTTCTATTTCGTTGTGGCCCTCCTGGTGTTTCCCTAGGCGTTGTTATTTTTATCTTCTTACAGGCTGAAACTTCATTAACTACGTTGTCTTCTCTGTCGCTCGCATCATCTTCCACGGTCTCAGTTTCCTCCCGTAGCGCTGATTTCAATTGAGCATTTATCCGGGCGGCGGTTCGTTTGGGAACATTACACGCTGATGAAACTCTTTCCAAAACTTTTCTTACATCCAATAGAGGCCCCATATTATTTTTTTCCATATAAAAATACTGTATCACCGAAGCAACTATCGTTCTTGCTTGCAAATGTAACACTTGCTTAGACTTAGAGGACATAACTGTAACACTTAAACCTCCACGCACAGCACAACACCGACCACATTACTAAGGAAAGCCACCGACAATAATGATGCTTTCGACACCCCCGACAGTGGCGCTTACTTACTACACAGGAAGTGAGTCATATTCATTGACGTCGAAAGCGGATGCCCTATACACAGGAAGTGATCATAGGGTTGTTTCGGCTAATATCTTTCATAACGACACTTAGTCAAAACTAACTCCGGACAGACTTCAAAATGTCGCTGAACAGCGGTTCATTGTAGCTTCGAGGTAGTTGGTAGAATTAATAATAATTAAGATAAAAAATAATTCAACCAGTTACCCGCACTTACATGAAGAAACTGTGAGGTTAAAAAGTAAGCTTATTTTAATTCTGCACTTACAAGTTTACATTTTAATTGATACATGCTGTGTATAAACACACTAAAAATAAATGTAAAAATAAATCAACAATATATAACACACTTTGATGTCGAAATGTAACCAAAAAAAAATTAATGGTACCCGGTATATTAAATATAAAATACTACTATGCATGTTGAACATCATATATTATCATAATCATACCGTGTTTGGTGTCATGTTTCTTGGAATTGCACGAAGTTTACAAATAAACTGATGTCAGTAGTTAAATTTTATATTTTAAAGAAGTAGCAATTACTCAATTAGGGCCCCAGTTATGAGTCATCTACCTGCCGGCCGGAGCGGACGCGAGCAGCTGCATTTGTGTGCGTGTGTGTGTAAGGGTCTCCTAACCCCTTAGGTGCCACGCGAAAGCGAATGGCATATAAGTCACAATTATTAACAGAATAGTGATATTTTATTCTTAAGAAATACTTATATTCTAATTTGTAAAAGAGCGGACATAGTATTTTATACTATTGTATTTTTATGCCAAGATATCTTTGAGTTATTCTTATTGTAGTTGTTTATTAACGTGAAAATGTGCTTTGTAACAATTTATTTTGTTATTTTGATTTATTAAATTTAAATGACAAAATAATTGTCATGTTATTAATAAAATTAAGTTAGACACGTTATATTACACTTGAGCGACACGCCGACAATTTGGTTGTGTGCTTTGCTACAGATTGTAACTTTTACCCTTTCTATAAATTATTTACTCACATTAAGTTAACACTTCCACTTACCTTACGACTTGGATCTGGCCGGATCGTGTAGTGGAGGTAAACCCATTTCGTTCGACGAACTCTGACGATACATATAACGAAATAAGGTATTGAAAGAATTTAACTCTCAATTGTATGGAAGAGAAATCAGACTTTTTTTTTTATTACTCAGAAATGTTAAAATGTTAAATCTTCTTGTTACATGTTGTGCAACTCTTGCACCTTACTGACTATTGCTTACCTTATCTTGGCCAATTATATAACTTCATTCACACACCTATACACTTAATTCAGCCCAGCATTGCATACTCTCACATACACACATTATTTATAATTTATAAAACCCTTAACATTTTATATGAATCAAATTCCCCCTTCGCCGGCCACGCGGTCTCCACGCACACGCATTGTCCGAACGGTTTTTTATTGTCCGAAATAGGAAAAAAATAAAGTTCTCGATTAAGGCCCTCTCGATAGATTGACCGCGGTCATATGACACTTCAACTGATTAATCCACTCTTTAACTTGTTAAATTACAACTTTTTTGACGAGCCTACTGAGGCCGCCCCGACGCCATTGGTTGCGGTCAGTCGACTGGGAACTGGAACGTAACAGGTACTTCTTGCTTCCACAGGCGGGACCGACGATTCACGGCCACCCTGCTTTCGTCGCTCATACTCAGTTGTTGTGAGGTAACCATTTTATATATGGAATATGGAAGTTATATTCCGTGTACCAAAGTACAATATTGGCTTTGGCTCTGCTGATGTCACCAACAGTAGGCGGGGCGTTAGCAGTGTTTCCGGGAGATCTTGGAGAAGACGATGAATATTTTTACACTCTGGCCATCTTGAGTTTTTAGTCAGCGCTTGGGTAGGCGCCCCTGCTTGGTGTGCGCATGGGATCGCAATGCCACACTCTCGCATAGTTCTTAGAAATTTGTGGAGGTGCAAATTCTTCAGCCGCATTACACAACAACAACTGCGTCTATGCCTTTGTTTCAAACTGTTTCTTAACACAATGGAAATAACGTTGCCATGCGTTCTGTTATAATGGAATGAATTTCGTTGCACAATAATTTTCACAACTTTTGACAAACCCGTCCAAAAATGAAATAAATAAAAGATATAAATGCCCCCTACTGTTAAAAATAAAAACACCCAAAAATTGACCCGCTACAATACCCCCTCTTCTGTTGTGAACAGCAGAATTCTCATCGACAAACCCCGAAGAGGACCGGTGAGGAACTGGTGCCAACCACCCCCTTGTTCTTAATCTCATGGGTACACGACCCCCCTGGCTCAGCGACTATGGACTCATCTGAACGAGATCACTGGACTTCTCCGTAAGAGATCCCAACACCGAGAAATCGAGCAGACTCGTACCACGGCGCACCTCGCCTTGTAACATGCTACCCCCAAAAATCCTCAATCCCTGGCTAAAATTACTCCAGCTCCTCCGCCGATATGTTTCCCCTTTTTTGCAAGCTGGGCTGCCTTTAGCAAATACTGGGCTCACACACACTAACATTACATGTTGCCATAACACACTAAAAATAAAAAAATTCTTTTAAAATTTATAAAAATTTAAAAAAATTCAAAATTCAAAAAAATAATTGTCGGGATAGCGAGTGGAGGTGTGGTACTAGGTCTTAAATCAACTCTTCAATTAGTTGCTCTTCACTTACAGTTTATTAACATTCTTTTTAACTAGTTAGTTGTTACAGCTTCTATCGAGAACATTTCTAAATGAACTCGTGTTCAAAGGTATAGTCAGTAATTCATAATGAACTCTACTTCAAATGATTGAGTTTTCTTTCAACAGTTAATAAATCATAATGAATTCTAATTCAAACGATGGAGTTTTAATAAACAAATAGTATATCATAATACTTTTACATAACCAAGTAGTGACTCTGTTTTACTCTCAAAAAGATTCTAAGTTCAATAAGACCAAAAGATTCTAAGTTCAATAGACTTTGAAATTTTACATGTTTCTTAAGTCAAGTATTTGATAAGTCTGCGAACAGTAGTTCACTCACCAATTAGAAGATAACACATTGTAGTAGAGAAGTGTTCTGGCTGAACGAGCGTACGGTACACGGGCCGCGACTGTATAGCGTATGACCGGAAGATCGAATGATCCTCTTTGCGGTCAGGACTCGGGTATTTATTGAAATCTGGGGCAGTATGTCTCCACGTGCGCCCTTGAAGTTGTTTACGCAAAACTTGATGGTTGACGTAATATCCAGATAGGTGATGGACAGATGCGGCGTTAACGCTCGTCCGAAAAGGAAGTGTTGTGGCTCTGGTTTCTGAGAGGACAGATATGATGTGATAATTAACCGCTAGATGCTGGCGCATGTATCCGGGTTGATAGGCCTTGGATTTGACATGTATACTGATTGAATTGCGTCTTGGCGAGCATCTGCGTCTCAAATAAAGAAAACAAAAGGAAATAATAAAAACAGAAGTGGCTCGTGGGAGGCCTGGGCACTACATCACACCTCCCTTTAGAAAAGAGGTAAGTACTTCCGTACTTGGCTCTTTTACTAAGGACCTCAGAGTCTTCTCTTGGTATGTTTACAATTCTCTTTAGTTCAGAGCGTTTTTCTTTATCTCCAAGCATATATATGGTTAATTGCAAAATATATTAATTCATTAACATCTTGTTATTGTTAAAGCGTGGTAATATTCACTTAGGCCTACTATCATCATATATATTAACATCATATTATTCCATAATATCCATATACCAATAATTATATAGTAATAAATCATCATAGTATTATTCATGGTAACAATAATAATCATCATAATCATAAACATAGTACATCATCATCATTGGTTCATTGCACATGTAATACATTACAATACATATAATAAATCATACTTCATCTATATCAAATAGAACATAAGTAATCTAATACATCAATAAATTCATAAACTCATAAAATAAACATTACAATTGGTGAATGGCTAACAAGCTCTTCTTAATGCGGTTAAGCGAACAATAATACGATTTCGTAATATAGTATTGAATAAATGAATGAATGAGATGGCCTCGCTCATAGATAGCACCGGTTATTGCGGTAAGATAACAGGTCATCAGCCGGTGGCCTGTCAGCTGAGTACTTGCTTCCAACCACACCGTCGGCGTATGGGTGAGCTCGTCTCATCGATATATCCTTAATCTACGTTGCCCCTCTAGCACTACCTTATAATTATGTCACTTTTTTCTGTCTTTTGTCACTTTTGGCTGTGGCACCTTTTGTATGTGTATATATATGCATTTTTACATTTAATTTTATATTTTAATTTACACCTCACTGAGTGTTTTGTCTCTCTTTTCTTCCCCATATCCACTGTCTGTGTGCTTTGCTATTTTCTACATTGTTACATTGTTTACTTATACATTTATATATTTATGTATACATTTATATTCTTTGTCTTGTGTTGTCAGGTTACATTTACTGTTAATTTAAATTATTTAAATTTTGAATTTTGCTGATTGCTACTTTTTAGTATCTGACACAAAAACCTACTAAGAATAAATATCAGACACAGCTAGGGAACCCGTGGTTGCCATCCACGTACTCACCAGGTGTGAGCCCTTGGGTTTATTACTCAATTAAACACTTTATACACACAATAGTGCGTTACTGAAGGTCTTTCTAGGCCACTGTCACTATCATCTGGTTAGTCATGCACTGCACTGGGTACCGTGCGACGAATGTAGACACGAGGGGTCGACACCTCCTCGAGGGTTTGTTCCTCCTCTGGTTGTGCTGGCGTCGGCCGGTACTCTCCTCGAAAATCCTCCTCAGGTGGGATTAAGGAGCACCGCCGGGTCAGCCTGATGAGTTGCTTGCATATGATGGCGCGTTGCCATATCACCAGTATTATGGTGAAACACGTGATTAGTCCGATGGTTCCATGTACGAACCACTGGAGTCTGACAGTCTCATGTTGTAGTCTCTCCGCCCCGAGTCGTTCCAGTTCTGCAGCTATGAGGTCTACAGTTACTTGGTCTGTCTTGCGCTGACGCAGCGTCGTCATTACTGCCTCTAAGTCCTTGAATTGGTTGGTTTGGTTATATGTTTGGAAGACCGTTTGTTCTCGGTCAGTGAGGATTGTTGGGAAGTCGGGTATGACGACATGTTCAGGTTCCAAGGTCATTTTAGTCCGTCCATGAGTATAAGGAAATAGCTCAAAGGAATCGGAATGAAGGTGACAATGCTTGGTATTATTTAGTATACCGGTACCTTTGGTGACCTCCGTTCTCACAGTGTTGTTGGCTGGACAGTTCCAGGTGACTCTGGTAGGCTGCGGAAGACTGTATATCCACAGGTTCTCAGAAGGATCTCTGTAGAACACTGGCACCGTGAAGTCTAGTAGTACTTGTCTCGTACAGTGCGAGATGATCTTCTCCGTCTCGGCGAAGAACAGCGAGTACACACACGAAGTGTTACTCCTCCTGTAGAGTGGGTAATCTGCAGGACATACTTTAAAATACTGAGTACTTTCACATTGCAATAGGTGGTGTACTGTTGGCAGACCATAAATTTGACGATCTTTTGATAAAATTAAATAATCAGAGTCAGTACTTAGTTTTACAAACTTTTGCAATCGTTTTTCATAATATGGTAACTGTTTTACATTGTATAGCTCAAAGTATCTATTTTCAGCTTTTAGTGGAATGTCTACTATTAGCTTAATTGTGTTTTTGATAGCTACTGCATGAACTTTCGCAATCTGGTAGTATACGTACATATCATTAACATTCGTTCCTGCCAAAAGGGTTGATCCAGCTGGCAATTCGGAATTTACTTCTTGTAAGATTTTAGCTAATTCATGCGTTTTTACAAAGATTGAACTAAGACGGGTTTTAGAAGTAGTATCTAAAGCAAGTTGAGTCTGGGTTATCTCTCTTTCTATAGTATTTATAGATAACTCTATTTCTCGAAATAAGGATGATAATTTATTTGAATATTTAATCTCATTTTTTAGTTGGTCTATTTCTCCCCACAATGTAGCGTTCACTATAGTCACGTTTAACAAGGCTTGTTTTGCTATTTCGGCGGTGAGTATGATAGCTTGCGTGTTCTCTTGGACATCTTGTCTTAGATCCTTTATGTATGAGAATAGTAGTTGGCTGTTGTGGATGACGTTCTCCTGGGTTTTGTCCAAGTGTTCCAGTTTCTTTGTTATCTCTTCGAGGTCGTTATTGTCCATCGTTCCAAACAACATCTTCATACCTGAGCCGATTATATTTATAGCACCTCTCTTGTTTCGTTTGGTATGTGGCATAAGAAGTTCAAAGTTACTTAATTTTTCTCTTA
The DNA here is from genome assembly GCA_034769895.1 of Magicicada septendecula. NCBI lineage: Eukaryota > Metazoa > Arthropoda > Insecta > Hemiptera > Cicadidae > Magicicada > Magicicada septendecula. The sequence continues at coordinate 1,154,758,072 of CM068367.1, forward strand.
TATTGCTGGTTATTTCGCGGAATCTGACTAATTCAGCCTACGGAACAATTCTACTTATAACGGTATCGTTCTTGTATGTTTCAAAATGGTCATTCAATTGATCCATCTGTTGTAAAGCGGTATCGTATTTTTCGAAACTGGCAGTGATTATTAAAGTCCATTTGTCATCACTTACTATCAGATCGCTTTCCTTAATGAAGACAATTCCCTTGTTTATTTTCATTATTTCGTGTAATGCGCATTTTCCCATAAGAAGGGTTATTATTGCCGCATGCCATGTCAAAGCTGTAAAGGAAACAATAATAATGTATCAGCGGTTGAATCATTTGCATATATACATTATGTATGAACAACATTATACAAGTTTACATTTCTCTCTGTCTTGGACGTAAATTGTACGCTGGCGCGTCGGTGTTTCCTGGTGGATTTGGTGAAAGAGTTGCATCAGGTTCATAATCTGAATCCCTAGCGTGCTCACTGACTATGGTATCATCTTCACTGTCAGTGGCTTGTGCGTCGGTATCTATTGACTCCACTGTGATTGGTATCTGTCGGCCAGTTACTGGAATAATTAATTCATCTTCGCAGTTTGACTCGTTTTCAAGGCCGGTTATGCCGGTAGGCGGTACTTCCGCGTGTGGGTCGTTTGGCGTATCAGCGCTCTGTTGCGGTTTCCGTCTTGTTGATTTTGGGTGTTTATCGCTTGTTGTGGCTTTCTTCAACCGGTTTACATGTATCACAGCAGTTGTATTTTTGTCCAAATATATTTTATAATTAAGTTCACTTATCTTTTCAGCAATTTCGTATGGTCCTGACCATGGTTTGCCAAATTTTCTCTTGGGAGTTTTCTTAACTGCTGGATTAAAGATAAACACTTTATCGCCCACTTCGTAATTAATTGTTTTACTTTTCTTATCATAGCGCTGTTTGTTCACTTGTCTTGCGTTTTGTGTGCTTTTTATGGCAATTTCTCGAGCTTCTTTTAGTTTATTTGCTAATGACTGCATGTGGTCAGTTGTATCTTCTGTATTTTCACTTACGTGTCGTACGTCTAAATCATCGTCTAAGGGTAAGTTCATTTTATCCCCGTAAAGTAATTCATGCGGACTGTAGCCTGTAATTGAATGTTTTGTACTACGGTACGCCATCATTGCGTAAGGTACGTATTCGTCCCAATCACTAGCATATCTATTGACATAATGTGACATCATATCGACAATTGTTCTATGAAGTCTTTCAAGTAATCCATTTGTTTGCGGATGATAGGGGGTAGTTTGAATTTTCTTAATTTTTAACAATCTACACGTTTCCTTGAATAAGGTTGATACAAAGTTTCGACCTTGGTCAGTTAATAATTTCTTGGGTACTCCGTGTTTAGTAATAATACCTTTTACAAATACTTTGGCTACTGTTTCACTAGTTTGATCGGGTATGGCAAAAGCTTCGCAATATCGTGTTAAATAGTCAATGAAGGTTAGTAGATATTTGTTTCCGTTTTTCGTTGTTGGTAACGGCCCTACTATATCGAGTGACACAAGTGCAAACGGTTTTTCAGCTGGTTTAATAATACCCATTGGAGCGACTTTGTAGTCTGTAGTTTTTCGTTGATTGCATGCCAAACAATTAGTTATATAGTCGTGCACATCTGTCTTTATTGTAGGCCAATAATATCTTTCTTGTAGTATAGCTAAAGTTCTTTTAATTCCTTGATGTCCAGAAAAAGGTGTATCGTGGTGCTGTTCTATTACTCGGTTAACTAGTGTTTTTGGTATTACTAATTGATTACTGCTGGGGGTACGTCTGTAGATTAGACCGTCGACGTCTTTAAAGTATGGTTCGTCAATACTTTCTTTATTCGTTCCTCTGTTTACAACGTTGGTACAGAATTGGTCATTCTGTTGTTCGTTCAATATTACTTCTCGCGAAAGGTAGGGAATCGTTACTTTGTTTACGTGTCTGCTTAGTGCATCACAATTACTATGCTTTTTACCAGGTTTATGCTGGACTTCGTACTCGAACTCGGACAGTCGTAATGCCCATCTAGTTAGTCGAAAAGAAGGATCTTTTAAACTAAGCATCCATCTCAAGGCGGCATGATCTGTTATAGCGATAAATTTTCGTCCGTACAAATAACATCTAAAGTATTTAGTGGCCCAAACTAAGGCTAGAAGTTCTCTCTCAGTTACAGAATAATTTCTTTCGGCTTTACTTAACTGACGACTTGCGTATGCGACAGGATGTTCGTGACCATCTTGCACCTGAGATAAGACTGCACCTACGGCGGTAGCTGAAGCATCGGTTGCTAATCGAAATTCCAAAGAATAATCAGGATATCGGAGAATCGGTTCGGTTTTTAATGCTTGCTTTAGCGTAGTGAATGCTGTATTCTGAGCTTCGGTCCACTTGAACTCTACTGATTGTTTAGTTAGTTCGGTTAGTGGTTTTGCAAGAGCAGCAAAATTTGGAATGAACCTACGATAGTAACCTACTAATCCCAGAAATGCTCTAACGTCACGCACAGTTTGCGGTTCAGGGTAACCCTTTACGGCTGATATTTTCTTGGGATCCGGTTTTACTCCCTCACCTGTTACAATGTGTCCCAAATATTCTACTTTTTCTTCACCAAAATCGCATTTGCTTATTTGCATGTACAGATTGGCTTTTTCTAATCTTTCAAATACTTTTTCGAGTCGGGTCGCATGACTGACTATATCCGGGCTGAACACAATAATATCGTCAAGGTATACTAATGCTTCTATTCCGGTAATTCCTGTTAGCACGCTGTCCATCAAGCGTTGAAAAGTGGCGGGTGCATTCTTCAAACCAAACGGCATACGGTAGAACTCAAAATGGTAACCAGGAATTGAAAAGGCTGTTTTCTCCTTATCATCGTCATGCATCTGTACTTGGTGGTATCCGCTCGCTAAGTCAATGGTTGTGAAATATTTACTTTTACCTAAACAATCTAACGTTTCCGTTATATTCGGTACGGGATACGCATCACCCTTCGTTACGGCGTTGAGAGCTCGATAATCTACACAAAACCTATGTTTAAGAATTCCATCGGAACCTACCTTCTTAGGTACTACTACAACAGGAAAATTATACGGAGAGTCAGATGGTGATATGATGTTCTTTCTCAACATATCGTCTATCTGCTCTTGCACAGTTGACTTCAAGGCTTCAGGTAATCGGTACGGCTTTTTCTTAATCGGAGGCTGATCTCCAGTGTATATTCGATGTTTTACTCCAGTTAAACATCCTTTATTCCCTGTATCTTCCCCAAATAATTTCGCATATTTCATTAACACAGGATACAATACATCAAAATCTATTTTACTCAAATGACTCAATTTCTTACGTATGACTGGCTCCAAGCAGTCAACACTTACGCACGCAATATTAACACTTTTTCTATGTTCTATATTTTCTCTATTTTCATCTGTATGCTCACCTGCAGCACTAGCGGTGGCCGAGACATCGTCTCTAGGTTGCGGGTACTCTTCCGCCAACCCCAACAAAATACCTTTTTGCAGCTCTACCCTTTCTTTGCTGCAATTTACTACTTTTACTACGACACTTTTGTCGCGACTATTTACTTTACTTAAAACACGAGCCACGCATATGCCCTGTACGTCGAGCTCACGAGGTTCTACTAGGACAGTGGAAGGTAAGGTTTTACCTATCCGGTCACCTGAGCGACTGATTAAGCTACCGCGAGTGATAAACTCACTCATTGGTGGCAGACTCTGAGAGACAGAATTAACTACTCTCCAAACAGGCTGTGATTTAGGGGTTATCAGAGCTGGCAAGTGTTCACGGGTTTCCAGGTGATCAGTCTGTAGCCCATGAGTTTTTCTGGTGAAGATTGTAGTATCTCCACGAAGGCCTAACTCAACTTTACAACACCTATTTTGGCACTGCAAATATCCTTCTCCTAAATTCAGCGAAATTTTGAGTCGTTTCATAATATCTAGTCCCAGTATCCCATCATATGCGGCTAAAAATTCTCCGCTTACTACTAAGAATGTATGTCGAATTATCATACAAGCCATTTTACCAATTTTTATATCAACGTCTTGCTCACCGATAACAGATAACTTTTTTCCCGTTATTCCCTGAGCCGTTAAACTAGTTTCGTGTATGGCACGTCTACTAAGCCCTCTCTTAATTATCGAAACGCTGGATCCGGTATCGACAATGAACCTCCATACCTGATTATGTGCTGTAATATGAACAACTAAGTCAGTCGATGGAGTCTCACTACAGGAACAATTTTTTATTACTACTGAGTTTCCCAGTTCGACGAGTGCGTGCCTTCCCACGCCGAACTCTTTTCGTTTGGGGACTTCTGTTTCTTGCGACATTCACGCGCATAGTGCCCAAACTCGTTACATGAGTAACATTTTACTTGGGACTTCCTATCTGACCTATTGGTATTTCTATTATTGGTCCCGTTACGGTAACGATTGTTGTCATTTTTATTTATATCACGATCGCGGGTTTCCGTCTGAGTTCTATCTCCCTTATTATCTCGAGAGCGACAGTTCCTAGCTATATGACCTTGTCCCTGGCATTTGTAACACGTCACCGCGGTTAGAAATATATTCTTATTATTATTCGGTGCTCGCTCATAGCGATGCTTGTCGGCCTCGGCGGCAGCGACGGTCAAGGCGATTTGTATTGCCTCTTGCAATGTGTTCGGTAACCTATATTTGACTTGTTGGCCTGGTACACCATATAGGCCATTAATAAACGCAGCTAGCATACGCCGTTCACCCTCCGCATTGAGTATGCGTTGTTCGTTCGGGTTATCTACCTGTAAAATGGTCTTTTCGGCCAATACCCGACATCGGTCAGCGAAAGCTTCAACGCCCTCGTCACGGCGCTGTCTCACGTTCTGCAATGCGGTGTAGTTATATTGATCAAGTTTCTTTATCTTGAACCGGTCAAGGAATAAGTTTACTAGCTCGTCATACCGCAAGTCTGGCTTTCGAAAGTCTGGGTTGGAATTATAATACAGTGAGGCCGGACCGCGTAACTTAATAGCGACGATGCGTATTTTGTCCTCCTCGCTCCAATTACCTAACGCGGCTGCGTCGTCGATTCGCCGGAAAAATGCCGAAACTGGACCATCCCCCCGATAATTCTCAACTAAATTTACTAACGACAAGTCTTTAACTATGGGCGTAGCTATGGGTGTAGCCGAAGAGGCGGCAGTCGTTTTAGATTTATCCGTCATTGTTACGCTGCTAGTGTCACTTCCACAAGGTTGTGTTTAAATAGCAATACAACAAGCTTTCGTAACCAACGTGAAACAATACAGTAAAGAGAAAAACTATCACTAGTATAATCCCTAATACAATAGAACACACAAATTCCCAAATACTCATTAACTTCTTTTAAATTCAATCTCAATTTTTATTATATTAACTCTTACAACGTTAGGTTCACTAGTATAATTACTAAACCCGTTTATATGTTTTTCAACAATTCTTTGCAATAAATTTCTCAACAAAGTTTCACATCCCTCTAATAATACATCAGGGTCACTTATTGGCAAGTAGTAAATTCCAGATTGGCTGGTCATTACTTTCTAGGTTCGTCGTAAATATGTGTTTGTGGTTTCGCAATTGAAGGCACTGTACACGGTAAATTTTCCGTTCGTAATAAACGGTAATGACACCTACTCTAGTGCCTACCGTCATAAACAATTCTGGGCTTAAACTAGGACGTACATTGACATCTGACACACTCGTGTTACTAACTTTAGTTTTCTTACTACCCATATATAAATAATACACAAATTGCGAAAATTAATGTCAGTAACTAGTACCAGTACCACTTACAACTCCACTTGTAACAAATAGGGGTTTGCTACTACAATGATGTCGTGTGACTGAAATAAAAATTACGTCTTTAGATTTTTCTTTGTCTACTAATTCTTTATTAATTGACAGCAACCAGTCATTTAAACTGAGATAAAATTTATCTGATCTGAGTGGCTGTAGAGGATGCCCATGCCGATAAATGTAACTAGCTTCTTTAAAGCGAATACTATTAAATTGAACTAATCCCAAAGTGGCAATAAATCGGCCTCTAATTCTTTTACCACTTAAAAATTTCTGCAATCCGACATCATTTTCAAACAAAGACTCCCATGCAAGTTTTACTACCATGACAAAGTGGGTACGTCTAACCCCGTAAAAGAGTTAAATAAGTACAATACAAACTTAAAACTTAAGTATTAAGTACTATCCCACACTTCTGACACCAAAATATGTCGGGATAGCGAGTGGAGGTGTGGTACTAGGTCTTAAATCAACTCTTCAATTAGTTGCTCTTCACTTACAGTTTATTAACATTCTTTTTAACTAGTTAGTTGTTACAGCTTCTATCGAGAACATTTCTAAATGAACTCGTGTTCAAAGGTATAGTCAGTAATTCATAATGAACTCTACTTCAAATGATTGAGTTTTCTTTCAACAGTTAATAAATCATAATGAATTCTAATTCAATCGATGGAGTTTTAATAAACAAATAGTATATCATAATACTTTTACATAACCAAGTAGTGACTCTGTTTTACTCTCAAAAAGATTCTAAGTTCAATAAGACCAAAAGATTCTAAGTTCAATAAGACTTTGAAATTTTACATGTTTCTTAAGTCAAGTATTTGATAAGTCTGCGAACAGTAGTTCACTCACCAATTAGAAGATAACACATTGTAGTAGAGAAGTGTTCTGGCTGAACGAGCGTACGGTACACGGGCCGCGACTGTATAGCGTATGACCGGAAGATCGAATGATCCTCTTTGCGGTCAGGACTCGGGTATTTATTGAAATCTGGGGCAGTATGTCTCCACGTGCGCCCTTGAAGTTGTTTACGCAAAACTTGATGGTTGACGTAATATCCAGATAGGTTATGGACAGATGCGGCGTTAACGCTCGTCCGAAAAGGAAGTGTTGTGGCTCTGGTTTCTGAGAGGACAGATATGATGTGATAATTAACCGCTAGATGCTGGCGCATGTATCCGGGTTGATAGGCCTTGGATTTGACATGTACACTGATTGAATTGCGTCTTGGCGAGCATCTGCGTCTCAAATAAAGAAAACAAAAGGAAATAATAAAAACAGAAGTGGCTCGTGGGAGCCATGGGCACTACATAATATTTTATCAAAAAATTCTCTTCCTTGTTTTTCTAATTTTTGTTTCAAATGACTTAACCTAGACATTTCTACTAATCTAAACACATCCTTACTCTAACATGAGAACCACTTATAGTCTACCAATACAATGCAATACAATAAAATAAACATGGTTAATGCACACATAATAAAAGAATCATTAACTAAAATATTCATTCGCTGGCAGGCGAAAAATCAAGTTTTTTTTTTTTTTTTTTTTTTCAAAAAATTTAAAATTCAAAAAAAAATTTAAATTTATTTAAATGTTTCCCTCATATGCAAAATTAATTAAATATTGGTTCGAATTAATTAAACAAACAAATGAAAATTGACTTCCTACTATACAAGCTTAATAGGTGTATGACCTCATCAGCTGACCGAAACTAGGTCAAGTTCCAGACCCCTGACCTACATATGTTATATATAAGTTCTGAAAATACACTTTTGACATCTGTAATATCCTACCTTGAAATACAAAACATAATAACATAAAATATTTAAAATTACAAAATATTAATATAAATGATCATCAGCTTGACATTTAAATTATTTAAAATAAACAATTCTTACTTGTATCTTGTTTTCCAAATTTTATCAAAATTCTGTCACTGGTTGAAAAAAAATAAACAATTGTATATTCTTTATTATAAATTCCTCTCTTTAGTTAACAGTTTAATTCTACATTACTGTGGGTGATGTAAATCATTTATTCTCATTTACTGTATTAGATCTGTATACATATATAATCTTTACTCCCCTGACTCTAAAATTCATCACTTCAATTATCATGACACCCATCTCTATCAAAACATCTATCCCAAAACACACTAAACCCAACTTATCATTAAACACAAATCGCTACCTTCTCTACATATAAAAAAAAACTCTCTAACCCTTTGTACATAGGATACGTGTTTCCCCTACCCAAAACTCAATTCCCTTATTTGGCGGCCTGGATTCTACCTAAGGCGGCCCCTCCTCACTAAAATCTATTCTAATCCCGTCCCAACCCTTGTTGCGGACTCCTACATGACACTACCCCCTAATACAAAATTGCCATCCCCAAAAATCTCAATCTCATTGCCTCACTACAAATATAACAAAATAGCCTCATTAATTATAAACAACAATATATATCACTCAAAATCTACATAAAGTCTCCATTACCACTGTGTCAACATTAATACTTCACAAAACTACATCATTTCAAAACAATATTACATTATATCATCTCTACTATTTCAAATTCAACTTTGATTTTAACGTGGACAGATCTATATGCCCCACAAAATATTTATCACCCAAAAAACTATCTCTTATTAGATTTCACAAATCGTTACTTTATTTCTCATTGTAGCAAATTATTTTTATCATTACCTTAAAACATCTGTAATACATTAAACATTACCTTGGTCATCAATTACTTAAAACAATTATAACTAATATACCAGTGACGTGTTATTGCTGATCAGCTGATATCCTAACATAATTAAAACACATCTCAAATTGAACAAATTACATGGAATACATTATCAATACTTACTTCTATTATGTTGATTGCCTGCCAGACGATTTAATATTGGCTTAGAAAAAAAATATACATATAATGAAAACACGTATTTTATCAACACCTATATCTAACTTACAACAATAAAATAATACACTTACAATTATGGCATGGATAATTTGTATTGAAAATATGAGCATCTAGTTATTTGAGCAGAGTGCAAACATTTTTTTTTATTGGATAAAACTTTGAATGAGCAAAAAATTTCCTTATGTTATAAAATTTAAGTTCGTGACTCGTTTGAGTCACCTCCCAGCCACACACACTATTTCAAATTATGTAAGACTGTGGCGCCTTTTCGCTTCCACAGAGACTGTATATTTTGGAGCAGGTTTTACCTCTCCATGTCTCTGCTTCCGCTATTAAGTTTTAAACGTTACGAACATCATCATGTTCTTGTTATATAATTACACCCTTAAGACGGATCTACCACCTGTCTTGCTACCCCAAAGCGGGCAGAGTGGCAGCCGCTGTTCCATAGTACCGGAGATTTCCCCTAAGTTCTCCCCCCATTGAATTTCTAATATATACCAATTTCAAGTCAGCTATGGTCAAGGGACTTGATATGACCATAGCTGGCCGCTAGCCAAATCCACGGTTAGTGCTGGTAAGGCAGTAACCGCCCGAAAAGTCGGGGAAATCTAAACTTCATTTGACTGCCTGTTTCAATCATCACTATTATGTGCGACACGGTCATTTAGCAGGGTGTAAATTTTAATTTACATGGATAAGGTGTGCCGCACATTTATCGCCATTTTGGCCTCCGATGGAGGTAACACTCCCTGTTACCCCCAACCCATTTCGCTATTTGCGAGAGCACAGGCAACCCCCACAATAGCCACTTAATAGCTAATTACAATTGAAAACTAATTAAAATTTTTGTATACATTATCATATAATATTTGCACAACAATCATTTAACCCATTCATAACCTTTTACCATTTGACTTTCTTAAAATTTTCAAAATTTATTATTAATAATCTTTTAATTATCATATTTATTAAACACAATGATTGCATTAAAATCTCACTATTGCATTAACACCTCAATCACACCTGTAAACATTTTTATTATACATGATTATAAAATCTTCATACTTACAATCCAGTTAACATGATATACACCCAAAACATAACCCCCTCCATCTCTGAAACATTTCACAAACTTAGTTTAAATCCAACAATTTATCCTTCATTACCAAATTCCATCTCGTGAAATAAATTAAATTCATTAAAAAAATTTAATTAATTAACAATCAAATAATCAATCAAAATATTTAAGCCTCTCAAATTGGTTTAATTTAATTAATGACTGGCAATATAAATTATATAGTTATCGAAACAATCACCATTAGTCACTTACTGTTTTCAAAATTAATTCTGATATTTATTTACTTGCAAATATTTCAATATTATTATTACAACAATCATCTTCACACATTATTTACTTAACATTCCACCATGCACACATATAAATTGTTTACACTATATTTTATTTACAAACTCTCGTTATTCATTGTTCAGTTTTTTCCGCACTTCATTATCCAAATCTGCCATGTCAGGGCCATTAAAACAAAATGTTTATACTGTCTTTTATTGTTTTAATAGTTTAACCTCCATCGTTCCAAATTAACCTTGGTTCTACGTAACATCGTTCAATTGTATTACCACACAAATGACTGTTTTGTGTGTTGTAACCATACAAGCTAAACTCATTCAACTTATTCAAATACTCATTAAACCAGTCTACGTTAGGTATTTTTGTCAAATCTCCATCATTAAATTCATTAACTATTGGGTTAATCATTTTTATTAAATCATTGTAGTCGTTATCATTCACACATATTTCTAAACTTTCCTTCCATTCATCATACTTTCTATTTAAGTTATATAGTTCTGTTACTTCATTAACACACAATTCTCTGTTTACATCTCTCTCTTCATAACCCCAAATCACACTCTCAAAAGTATTACAGACAGAGGGTATAAATTCAATTAAATCTTGTATAAAAACAAACTATTTATACATTTAATTCACTTTATTGTACTTGTTCGTACTTACCCATATTTCGATCTTTCTCGGGTCCCAAGGTTCTTTATAAGCGAGATCAGAAACAGTGTGAGGTTACGGAATAAGTATTAATACACATTTTGAATGAAGAGAATTTCCATTTAATATTTTACTTTTACTTTAGTGAAATTAAGAAGATACATTTAGTAAATACTTGTTTCAGGTGTTGTGCAACACGTGCGTCTGTTGTAATATGACTTACCATCTACGGCTTACCTTATTTTTTCTAGGACACAAACACAGTTATAAAACTCACACAAACACAAGCACAGCCCAGCTTTGCCCACTCTCACATTCATTCATATTTGAAAGAAACAAAGAACCCCTTAACACATTTTTCTATAATAATGCCCCCACGTCGACCACGCGGTCATCGCGCCCGTACTAAGTCCTCGTTCAGGTGTCCGAAAGAGAAACGAAACTATTAATTCATTTAGGCTCACTCATTACTGTTGTTATTTCACTTGTACACTGTTGATTAACGTTCCAAATTTTAACTTTGAGGTCGGCCGATGTAATTACATTTTGTCAAATAAAATTTTAACCAGACCGCAAGCGGTCGGTAGGTGAGACGCACTGGGTAGAAGTTTTTTCTCTCTTCCCTCTCCACAGTTTTCAACACGGGAACTCACTGCCTTGGGCGTCATCGCCGAAGCTTCGGCCCATGCCATGCATGTTGTTTTTTGAGTCAATGTCGCATATGATCTTCTCTAGGCATTGGCTGACGTCATTTAAGTGGGCTTGGCCTAAGCAACACTTCCTTAGTGAAACCAAAGGAACGATGAACAATTCCACCCTCTAGCCATCTTGGTTTTTTGTCAGCGCTTGGGTAGGCGCCCCTGCTTGGTGTGCGCATGGGAGCGCAATGCCACACTCTCGCATAGTTCTTAGAAATTTGTGGAGGTGCAAATTCTTCAGCCGCATTACACAACAACAACTGCGTCTATGCCTTGGTTTCAAACTGTTTCTCAACATTGGAAATAACGTTGCCATGCGTTCTGTTATAATGGAATGAATCTGGTTGCACAATAATTTTCACAACTTTTAGACAAACCCGTCCAAAAATGAAATAAATAAAAAATATAATTATCCCAAACTGTTAAAAATAAAAATACCCAAAAATTGACCCGCTACAATACCCCCTCGATGAGAATTCTGCTGTTCACAACAGAAGAAATCTCATCGATAACCCCGAAGAGGATCGGTGAGGAACTGGTGCCAACAACCCCCTTGTTCTTAATCTCATGGGTACACGACCCCCCTGGCTCAGCGACTATGGACTCATCTGAACGAGATCACTGGACTTCTCCGTAAGAGATCCCAACACCGGGAAATCGAGCAGACTCGTACCACGGCGCACCTCGCCTTCTCGCATGCTACCCCCAAAAAATCCCCAACCCCTGGCTTAGATTATGCCAGATCCTCAGCCGATATGTTTCCCCTTTTTTGCAAGCTGGGCTGCCTTTAGCAAATACTGGGCTCACACACACTAACATTACATGTTACCATAACACATTAAAAATAAAAAATTTCTTTTAAAATTTATTAAAAATTTAAAAAAATCCAAAATTCAAAAAAAATAATATTTTATCAAAAAATTCTCTTCCTTGTTTTTCTAAATTTTTGTTTCAAATGACTTAACCTAGACATTTCTACTAATCTAAACACATCCTTACTCTAACATGAGAACCACTTATAGTCTACCAATACAATGCAATACAATAAAATAAACATGGTTAATGCACACATAATAAAAGAATCATTATCTAAAATATTCATTCGCTGGCAGGCGAAAAATCAAGTTTTTTTTTTCAAAAAAAAATTAAAATTTTCAAAAATTTTAAAGTTAAAAAAAAATTAAATTTATTTTAATGTTTCCCTCATATGCAAAATTATTTAAATATTGGTTTGAATTAATTAAACCAACAAATTAAAATTGGCTTCCTACTACACAAGCTTAGTAGGTATATGAACTCATCAGCTGATCGAAAGTAGGTCAAGTCCCAGACCCCTTGACCTACATATGTTATGCACAATTTCTATCTAAAACACATTTGACATCTGTAACAATCTAACTCAAAGCACAAAACATAATAAAATAAAATATCTAAAATGAACAAAATATTAATATAATAATAAACAAATTGACATTTAAATTATTATGAAAATTAAATTATGAAAATAAACACCTTAATTTTATATTATTCTCAAATTTTATCACAATTCCGTCACTGGCTTTACAAAATGAAAATTTTATATCTTTATCATAAATCACTCTCTCTATTTGACAATCTTACTTTATTCTACTGTGGGTGATTTGAACTATTTATTCTCATTGACTGTACTACTAGATCTGTATACATATATAATCTTTATTCCCCTGACTCTACTATTAACTTTTACTACATGACACCCCTCTCTATAAAAATATCTATCAAAACACTCTAAATTCAATTTACCTCTGGCACCGCTCATCTTTGTACTAGGATGTGTGTTCCCTACCTGGCTATAACCATACGAGCCAATGCCCCTCCAAAATATCGGCAAACACTCACGCGAACTACTCTATTCTCGCCACAACGCCACACGTTGCTCACACCTTACCACCTCACCCTTACTACAAAATATCATCAACAAATATGTTTATATCTCATTCACATTACTCATCTCTACATATACTCAATACTACTGTGTCAACATCAATACTTCTCAAAATACTATAACATGTATAAGCTCAAAACAACATTACCTTATATCATCTCTACTAATTCAACTTAAACTTTGACAGATCTATATGTCACATAAAATATTTATCACCCAAAGCTATCCTTTATTAATTTGCATAAATTATTACTTAGTTTCTCATTTTATCAAATTATTTGTATCATTATTTTAAAACATCTGTAATACATTGCAAACATTTCATTGAACATTAATAACTTGGAACCTTTATAACCAATATACCAGTGACATCTTATTGCTGATCAACTGATATCCTAACATAATGAAAACACATCTCAAATTAGAACAACTTATATGAAATATATATATTTATTTATCCATCCTCACTTCTATTGCGTTAATTGCCTGCCAGGCGTTTAATTATTGGCTTAATTTAAAGCATACACATATCATGAAAACACATATTCTTATCAATGCCTACCTAACATATACCTAACATACAACAATAAAATAATACATTTAAAATCATAGCATGTAATGAACACCTTAGATTACCTATCTGACCAGCTAGTTAATTGAACAGAGCATAAGCAGTTTTATTGGATCCAACTTTGAATAAAAAAAAATGTTATGTTATTAAAATTTACATTCGTGACTCCTTTGCGTCAGCTCCCAGCCACACACACTATTTCAGATTATGGTGGACTGTGGCGCCCGTTCGCTTCCACAAAGACTGTATATTTTGGAGCAGGTTTTACCTCTCCGTGTCTCTGCTTCCGCTATTAAGTTTTAAACGTTACGAACATCATCATGTTCTTGTTAATATTATACACCCTTAAGACGGATCTACCACCTGTCTTGCTACCCCAAGGCGGGCAGAGTGGCAGCCGCTGTTCCATAGTTCCGGGAGAGTTCCTCTAATTGTCACCCCCCAATGAATTTCTAATATATACCAATTTCAAGTCAGCTATGGTCAAGGGACTTGATATGACCATAGCTGGCCGCTAGCCAAAACCACGGTTAGTGCTGGTAAGGCAGTAACCGCCCGAAAAGTCGAGGAAATCTAAACTTCATTTCACTGCCTGTTTCAATCATCACTATTATGTGCGACACTGTCATTTAGCAGTGTGTAAACTTTATTTTACACGGATAAGGTGTGCCGCACATTTATCGCCATTTTGGCCTCCGATGGAGGTAACACTCACTGTTACCCCCAACCCATTTCGCTACTTGCGAGAGCACAGGCCACCCCCACAATAGCCACTTAATAGCTAACTAATTAATTAACAATTGAACTAAACTTTCTACATACGCAGTTCAACACTCCATTGTTTCATCACTTCATTGCACCAATCAACCCCCTAAAATTACCCTTTAATCTTGTATAATAACAAGTTCTTTTATTTACTTTTTAAAAGTTTTCACATAGACACTTCTGCAAGTCCAATCTTTCACTTTTCACTAACATTTTCTTTCTGACAAAATAATAAGTACCACAATGAATCATCTTATACAGTTACGTCAAAATAAAATACATTTGTGTTGTTTTCTGAGGGAAAACAATTATTTGAAAATTTAAGTATTCAAATTCCAAATTTTTTGGTTGCTTCATTTTACAATTTCTAAAATAAAACTAAAATATTTCGTGAAAAGAGGAAAGAAAAAAAATATATATATATACTACCTTTCCACGAAACTATGGGTCCCCCTCCCCGTTCAAAGTGTTGTGAGTTTTCTAATTTTAACCAATTTTGGTGGAGCCGGACCATCGTTGCGTTCACCGCCCGAAGGAAGATCCTCCAACCATGGCCCGCCTCCAAGTTCCGAATACCACGGCCAGGACTGGTAAGATCGTGACCGCCCGAAAATGGGGGAGACTCCCTTCTGTAAACATATAAAATCAGATTAAATTTCATTCACACAATAATAATTAACAACAATCCTGGTAAAATTCCTATGATGACCAATACAATTTCAAATTTGTAGCATTGTGTGTCCCTAAATATCTAACACTATCTCTGTGTGTTACCTGTATTTCAAAATTCTTATTCTCTTTAACTCCCATTTACTTTAATTCTACTTAACTCACCTGTCTGATTTCATTATCACCCAAAATCTATCTTTTTACAACATTTTACCTTGATATAACCCTAGAAAATTCATCACTTCTCCCCTTATAATAACATACCTCAATTTGAACGTATTATCTGTTTAGTCATCTACCAATCATCATAGAATCTTAATTTCATAAAATCATTTAACTTAATTAAGTAATTACTTTTCAATTATTTAATTCAATTATTTAACAGTTCACAATTATTTCCATCGCTTAATTAGTCTGTCAAATTTTATAATTATTATTAATTTATACTGGTTAATTGCAAATTCAATTTAATTGACAATTAATGTTATCACTTTCTACTGTACATACCTTGTTTACCTAACACATAGTATACCATAATGTAATACACAAATACATTTAACATAATGACATCAACACATAAAAGAATATACAGTCCAACTTATCATCTGTTATCATTAACCACAAATCGTTCCATAAGATAATGCACTTCAAAACCATATTATCCATATCATTAAATGTTCATGAACAATAAACAATACACAATTACCCCATATCGTCAAATAATAGTCTAATCTTATGACTATACCAGTCATTTACAATTACATACATAATCTCATGATTATAAACATAATGATTACCTGTCTTGTCATATTCTTCTACAATATCGTTTGAATTAATATGATTATTCCATATTATTCCCTCATATACCTGGTCATGCTCGAGTATGGTCCTGTCGCCGTTATTATATTTTGTTAAAATCAGGTGAGTTATATTATCGTCATTAACATCATCTACTGCTATTACAGTTTCACTGTAAGGTAAGTACTCCTTCTTTTTATTATTATTTCTCTCTATGTCTAAGCTTTCAACGAATTCTTCATAATTTCTCTTTACTTTAAATACCTCTATTTCTCTCTTTCTCTCTCTCTCAAAATATTTCTCACCATCATACCAAACTACACACTCTCTCTCAAAATATTCAGGGGACATTAATTCATCATTATGGCACCACCTATGAAGTGCACAAAAAACCAAGGGAACTTTATCTGCAAACTTATACTCTTCCAAATACTCACGTGAAGCCATTTCTTCACCCCCCACTACAACATTACGGGAAAAATCTACCCCCTGCATCCACTCTAACTGTAAATTCTTTCTACTCTCTTTCTCCGATTTATCACACACAAACATCTTATTAACTTCTACTCTTTCGACAATTACGTTATCACTCTCAACATCTACACAATCATTTTCTAATACCGTATTTTTATTTGTATTGTCATTTTTATTACTCGTAAACTCATTATTTAAATTATCATTTCCCCTACTACTTACCCTGTCATCTTTGTTCGACTTTAATTTGTTTATTACTTTCTCATTTTCTAATTCTATTTCGCCTAACCGCGTCTCTAGATCACTCAATTTCTTATCATAAATACAGCTTTGTTCTTGAATTTCTTTTTTCATTTCGTTAAAATCATTTTTCTGTTCGCTAAATTTTTCGTCAAGGTAACTAAATTGTTGGTTAAAAAGCATTTGCATCATTCTTATTATTTCGTTATCTGCCATTTTAAAATTTTGTTTAAATATTTCTATTTCTTTCAAAAAAAATTTTTTTTTTTACCATGTGTAGTTACAACATAACCTTAATTTACGTATTTTGTATTCTTTCGATACCCACACTGTTTCTGAAATCTGGCTTATTTATATAATTATTTTATATAATGTCCCTGTTCGGGCGCCATTTGTATAAAAACAAACTATTTATACATTTAATTCACTTTATTGTACTTGTTCGTACTTACCCATATTTCGATCTTTCTCGGGTCCCAAGGTTCTTTATAAGCGAGATTAGAAACAGTGTGAGGTTACGGAATAAGTATTAATACACATTTTGAATGAAGAGAATTTCCATTTAATATTTTACTTTTACTTTAGTGAAATTAAGAAGATACATTTAGTAAATACTTGTTTCAGGTGTTGTGCAACACGTGCGTCTGTTGTAATATGACTTACCATCTACGGCTTACCTTATTTTTTCTAGGACACAAACACAGTTATAAAACTCACACAAACACAAGCACAGCCCAGCTTTGCCCACTCTCACATTCATTCATATTTGAAAGAAACAAAGAACCCCTTAACACATTTTTCTATAATAATGCCCCCACGTCGACCACGCGGTCATCGCGCCCGTACTAAGTCCTCGTTCAGGTGTCCGAAAGAGAAACGAAACTATTAATTCATTTAGGCTCACTCATTACTGTTGTTATTTCACTTGTACACTGTTGATTAACGTTCCAAATTTTAACTTTGAGGTCGGCCGATGTAATTACATTTTGTCAAATAAAATTTTAACCAGACCGCAAGCGGTCGGTAGGTGAGACGCACTGGGTAGAAGTTTTTTCTCTCTTCCCTCTCCACAGTTTTCAACACGGGAACTCACTGCCTTGGGCGTCATCGCCGAAGCTTCGGCCCATGCCATGCATGTTGTTTTTTGAGTCAATGTCGCATATGATCTTCTCTAGGCATTGGCTGACTTCATTTAAGTGGGCTTGGCCTAAGCAACACTTCCTTAGTGAAACCAAAGGAACGATGAACAATTCCACTCTCTAGCCATCTTGGTTTTTTGTCAGCGCTTGGGTAGGCGCCCCTGCTTGGTGTGCGCATGGGAGCGCAATGCCACACTCTCGCATAGTTCTTAGAAATTTGTGGAGGTGCAAATTCTTCAGCCGCATTACACAACAACAACTGCGTCTATGCCTTGGTTTCAAACTGTTTCTCAACATTGGAATAACGTTGCCATGCGTTCTGTTATAATGGAATGAATCTGGTTGCACAATAATTTTCACAACTTTTAGACAAACCCATCCAAAAATGAAATAAATAAAAAATATAATTATCCCAAACTGTTAAAAATAAAAATACCCAAAAATTGACCCGCTACAATCTTTCCTGACTTCTCCAGGAAAAACAAAAAACTTCAAAAAACAATTATTTGTAGCACACTTGTCTACACAATATATACGTGAAGGTCTTCCTTCACCCCCCATTCTACCTCGTAAACAATTTACCCCCTGTTTCATACCTGTAATATAGCTCTCTTTCCTCTCTCTCCAACTCATTAACACACATGAACATCTCATAATCACATTCTACAACTTCATTAGTACTCTCAGATACCAACTTTTCGACTACATTATTATGCTCATTATTATCAACACATTATTATTTATTAATTCATTACCTAATACAACATTGCCATTACAACTTTCGTTTGTATTATTCTTACTCTGTTCTACTTTATTCAAACTATTTCTTGTCATTTCATCGGCATTTTCAAGACGCTCACTCTTGTCTTGTATATTATTTATCAGCTCATCAAATTTTACATTTATATTCTGCTGCAATTGAGCATTCTGGTCTTTAATTTCTTTAAAAATAATATCGTTTTTAATATTCTGCTGTTCGCATTTTATTTTCTGCTCTTTGAATTCGTTACTTAAAATTTCAAATTTCTCGTCATTAGTATCAAAACGTTTATTTAACATGTCAAATTTATTTCGTAGGAAACTCATTATATCAGTTTCCTCTGATTGTTTATTCTGTTTAGTTGAAACTGGGGTCAACTGAATCCCAGAGTCAACATCTGTTTCGTTTACTTGTGGTTGAGACGCAATCGGGGTTGAATGGACGATTACATTACTACCGCCAGCTGTTTCTGTAACAGCACCCGTCTCCCCCCTCAACATACCACTTTCATCCAGCGATTGCGACTCAAGGCCACTTTCACTCATAATTGAATTTATTATACTATTTTTTTCTGTATTCTCTGACATTTTTACTTTATCTATTTTTTCTTATGTAACAACTGTCAATTAGTGATTTTATTTCAAAACTGATATTTTACAAAATCAATTTGCTTTCGCCACCCTACTTCGCTATGCATCGTCAGATGTAGGCCGGCGTTAAGATAACCCCTCTTCAGTTATATTAAATCCTGGTCACGCTGCACCAATTGTAACTTTTACCCTTTCTATAAATTATTTACTCACATTAAGTTAACACTTCCACTTACCTTACGACTTGGATCTGGCCGGATCGTGTAGTGGAGGTAAACCCATTTCGTTCGACGAACTCTGACGATACATATAACGAAATAAGGTATTGAAAGAATTTAACTCTCAATTGTATGGAAGAGAAATCAGCCTTTTTTTTTTATTACTCAGAAATGTTAAAATGTTAAATCTTCTTGTTACATGTTGTGCAACTCTTGCACCTTACTGACTATTGCTTACCTTATCTTGGCCAATTATATAACTTCATTCACACACCTATACACTTAATTCAGCCCAGCATTGCATACTCTCACATACACACATTATTTATAATTTATAAAACCCTTAACATTTTATATGAATCAAATTCCCCCTTCGCCGGCCACGCGGTCTCCACGCACACGCATTGTCCGAACGGTTTTTTATTGTCCGAAATAGGAAAAAAATGAAGTTCTCGATTAAGGCCCTCTCGATAGATTGACCGCGGTCATATGACACTTCAACTGATTAATCCACTCTTTAACTTGTTAAATTACAACTTTTTTGACGAGCCTACTGAGGCCGCCCCGACGCCATTGGTTGCGGTCAGTCGACTGGGAACTGGAACGTAACAGGTACTTCTTGCTTCCACAGGCGGGACCGACGATTCACGGCCACCCTGCTTTCGTCGCTCATACTCAGTTGTTGTGAGGTAACCATTTTATATATGGAATATGGAAGTTATATTCCGTGTACCAAAGTACAATATTGGCTTTGGCTCTGCTGATGTCACCAACAGTAGGTGGGGCGTAAGCAGTGTTTCCGGGAGATCTTGGAGAAGACGGCGAATATTTTTACACTCTGGCCATCTTGAGTTTTTAGTCAGCGCT
Organism: Magicicada septendecula; assembly: GCA_034769895.1. Lineage (NCBI taxonomy): Eukaryota > Metazoa > Arthropoda > Insecta > Hemiptera > Cicadidae > Magicicada > Magicicada septendecula. Next base: position 1,154,778,589 of record CM068367.1, read on the forward strand.
TGGGTAGGCGCCCCTGCTTGGTGTGCGCATGGGAGCGCAATGCCACACTCTCGCATAGTTCTTAGAAATTTGTGGAGGTGCAAATTCTTCAGCCGCATTACACAACAACAACTGCGTCTATGCCTTTGTTTCAAACTGTTTCCTAACACAATGGAAATAACGTTGCCATGCGTTCTGTTATAATGGAATGAATTTCGTTGCACAATAATTTTCACAACTTTTGACAAACCCGTCCAAAAATGAAATAAATAAAAGATATAAATGCCCCCTACTGTTAAAAATAAAAACACCCAAAAATTGACCCGCTACATGATATAGACTGCAGTGTGCCAAAATTCTCTTATCGACACATTTTATGTAATTAATTGAATAAAATATTATAAATTTAAGTTAAATATTATAAATATAAATTATTAGGTTTTTACAGCATGACATTGAAGTGAATCTACCTTAAATTGCTGTTAGTGTGTCGGCAATATCTGCATTGTCATCGAGGGGGGTTGGCTAGCACTTCTGATGCACTGTCGTTGTCACACTCAGTATCTGAATAATTGCTGTCCGTATCACTATCAACTACCAGATTGATCACTATTTTTCAAGGTTATCCGCCCTTGCACATTCTTTGTCAACATCATCTTCTTGTAGTTTTTCGGCATGTTTAATGCGCGATTGCCAGTCCTCTTTGGTCACTCAGCCAAGTGCTTCACGGACAAGTATTTCGACATCAGACAACTTAAATGTCTTGTTATTTTCAGCTACGTCCCTCTTAACCTTTGCCCAAATCAGCTCGATCGAGTTTGTTTAGTAAGAAGAATGTTGATCCGTCATGTTAGGACCAAATAAAATGTTATGTTGAGCTGCGGCCGAGTGGACCGCGTAAAAATGTATTGTATGTCAGCACGTATGCCTTTTTCCATCAGAAAGAATGAAACTTGGTGTGTTATCGCCAGGATGCAAAATGATAAAGATAGTGGACTGTATAAATAGATTTATTAAGTTTCTCCATATCTTACACTCAATTCATTGTAGTAAGGTTGGCTAATGCTGAAGATTAAATTTTAAGAAACTGATTCGGAAATGAAACTACATTTTGATGCGGCACAAATGTGTGCTTAGTTACATCGAAAACGTGGAGGCCTAAGGCGTAAATAATTGTCGCGACAACAAGAAATGAGAATGACAGAGTCAGGCAGCAAACGTGAGAACGTCCGCTGCCGGCCAAGGCTCGTAGTACTGTAACGATATAAAAACGAGATAAGAACGATTCAGAAAGCGTACAGATTAGCCAACCTACAAATACGAAAATTACCAACGTACCTAAATCAGATTTCAACTTGGACAGATCAGAAATGGTGTCTGCGCCAGTTAACAAATCGTCGACATAGAAATCATTGGTTATAGCTGACGCTGCGTCAGGAAAAGAAGCTTCATGATCCTTACCAATTTGATTAAGACAGCGAGTAGCCAAAAACGAAGCACTAGCAGTGCCGTATATTACAGTTCGTAATACAAAGTGTTTAAACTGTTCGAGGGGAGAGTCGCGCCACAGAATACGTTGATAATGACAATCCTTCTCAGCTACCAGAATTTGTCGATACATCTTCTCGATGCCGGCGATGAGAACATAGTTATGCATACAAAATCGCAAAAGAATAGAAAAAAGGTCTTGTTGGACGTTCGGGCCTATCAACAAGATGTCATTGAGAGAAAGACCATTGGTAGTTTTGGACGAACCGTCAAAAACGACGCGAAGTTTTGTCGTAGAACTAGAATGCTTAAAGACAGCATGGTGTGGCAGATAGTAGGTATTTGAAACTCCAGAATTGATAGAGCAATCGTCGATAAGCGTCATGTGGCCAAGATCCTTATACTCCTGAATAAAGTTTGCGTAATCGCGCGCAAGCTTAGAATTGCGCATGAACCGGTGTTCTAAACTCAAGAATCTTGCTTCAGCGGTAGCATAGGACTCACCCAACTGGGGATTGTCTGACTTAAATGGTAGCGCAACAACAAACCTACCCTCTTGATTGCGATGAGTAGACTTAACGAAAAGCTCCTCATAAGCTGACTCGTTATTAATAGGTGCATTATCAGGGATAGTTTCTGTCTCCCAAAATTTTTTGAGAGACTCCAGAATTTGACCGTCGTCGTTCCTAGCTAGGAACGAAACAGCAGGACCCTTATGGCGGCAGTGTTTGGGCAGATTGCCTGCAAGAATGTAGCCTAACTTTGTTTCCTGTATAATAGGAAAATGAGAACCGCGGACGTATTTGTTAAAATCTAGGTAGAATTGCGCTCCTAACAGTATGTCGATGTCAGATGATATGTTGAAATTTGGATCAGCAAGAAAAATGTTATCTGGAATGTTAAATTGATTTATGTCAAAAAATTGTGCTGGCAGTTTATGGGTTAATGCAGATAAGACAGCACATTTTGCCTCGAAGCTAAATCTTTGATAACGGGAAATAATGCGTATAGACGTGAGATTAGTGGCATAACATGCGGTATTATTTATACCTGTAATCGGTATGTTAGATTTAGTCAAGTTAAGCCATAATTTTTTGGCAAATGATTCCGTACAAAAATTTATTTGTGAACCCGCATCCAAAAGAACTCTTGCGGGTTGTCTGTTGCCAGCCTGGTCAATGACAAACACAGTTGCTGTTGATAAAAGAATATTATTTGTGGATTGTAATTTGAGTGAACAATAATTACTTCTGCTGGCAGAGACTGGCTTCGACACATTGTTTATGTGCAACAATGTATGGTGTCGTTTTGAGCAGATCTTACATGATTGTTTAATCTTATAATTAGATGAGAAATGATCTGGTCTTAGACAATTAGTACAGCATTTATGATTTAATATGAATTGTCCTCGTTCTGATGTGCTCAGTGCACAAAATTTATCACACATGTAAATTGGATGATTAGATTTACAGCATAAACATGAATAATTATTTGACGCTGAGTGATAACTTTTAAATGCAGTGCTGCCAGCAGCGTTTCGTGATTTATGTTTGTCAGATTTATTATTGAATCTTAAACTTAGCTTGTTGAGTTGCTGTCCGGCATCGATAGGCAGTGTATTTTCTAACAGCTGTCTACGTGCGTTTAAAAACTGAGTAAAACCTTGAAAGTTAGGAAGATTATCAGGGCCTATAGACTCCTTCCATAATTTAAAAGTAGTATGGTCGAGTTTCGCTGACAATAATTGTACAGTGATAAGCTCGAATGAATCCACTGACAGTTGCATGGCCGCCAGTGAATTAACGGAAGACGTTATCGTATTTATGAATTCTGCCAAACTTTGGACAGAGTCTTTTATTGTTGACTTTACTTCAAGTAAATTTTGAATATAGTACTTTGCTAGTATGAATTTATTGTCATATCTAGCGGACAGCAAACTCAACGCTATCGAGTAGTTTTCGTTACAAATAGGTAATGACTTAATTAAATCTAGCGGCTCATTTTTCAGAGACGAATACAAATAGTGTAATTTCTGCACTGAAGTTAGATCAGATCTGGCATGCACCAAGTCCAGAAATATTGAATAGAAATGCTGCCATTCTAAGATATTGCCTGTGAAGCAGGGCAAACTTATCGGTTTTAGTTGCGTATTGCTTGTCAATACGGGAGATACAGTCTGAACGTTAAAGGTTTCTATCAGTTGTAAGATAGCTTCTGTCGAATATCACAGCTCTTCGACCTCAACTCGGTCTTCTTGAGCAGCGTTTATGTCTTTAGAAATAAGCTCAATTTCGGACTGTACCTCATCGTATTTTGTCGCCAAGCTTTTTAGACTTTCAAGTCTGACTGTTAAGAAATGTTTGGTATTAGTGTTCTTGTCAAAGTTACTGATAGCCGAATTAATACGCACTATGGCAGACTTTAAGCCGCCTCTCTTTCTGACCAACACTTTGAGGCCTTCTTCAGCCATTGTACGCACCTGATAATGATGTTAATGATGTGGTACCTGGTATGCGATGTCCCGAAGCGTCGAGGCCGTGGAGAAGATGGCAAACACACAGACCGGAGAGATGACTGCTTACACTGGAGTACTGACGCTAGCACATGGATGATCTTGCAGTGATATCGTCAGGAGGCTCAAAGGCGACGAAAGAAATGGTGGTTAAGTCATGACACGGTCGGATCAGCGAATGTGCTGAGTCGCCCGTGATGGCCAGAAATTGGGGCAGAAGAATAATGAAAAGGTGAATAACGAATCCAGGCACGGAGCGACCAAAAAAATGGTTAATAGGAAGAATGTTGATCCGTCATGTTAGGACCAAATAAAATGTTATGTTGAGCTGCGGCCGAGTGGACCGCGTAAAAATGTATTGTATGTCGGCACGTATGCCTTTTTCCATCAGAAAGAATGAAACTTGGTGTGTTATCGCCAGGATGCAAAATGATAAAGATAGTGGACTGTATAAATAGATTTATTAAGTTTCTCCATTTCTTACACTCAATTCATTGTAGTAAGGTTGGTTCGGAAATGAAACTACATTTTGATGCGGCACAAATGTGTGCTTAGTTACATCGAAAACGTGGAGGCCTAAGGCCTAAATAATTGTCGCGACAACAAGAAATGAGAATGACAGAGTCAGGCAGCAAACGTGAGAACGTCCGCTGCCGGCCAAGGCTCGTAGTACTGTAACGATATAAAAACGAGATAAGAAAGATTCAGAAAGCGTACAGATTAGCCAACTTACAAATACGAAAATTACCATACTACTGTCCAGGGTTATACTGGCAGTGATATGGTGGAAGTCTATCCACTGAATAACCCATTAAACTGGCAATCACATCCAGTTCGTAAGTTTTTTCTTTGTTCTTAAATGGCTTCACCTTTTCTAAGAGTTCCACCTTAGTTTCATTATGACTAAAAGCAATACACTTTTCGGTAAACCATTTCTGAATTTCTTCTTTTTCCAGTTAGTGGCTGGTATTTTTTCTGCCAGCACCGAGTGACAAGGGGCATTGTCCATTACTATTACGGAACCTTCCTCTAGTAGGTTGAGGAATGGGATGAACCATTCTTTGAAAGACTGAGCATTCATCTCATCATGATAGTCCTGGCTGTTAGTCTTCGATTGGAAAACCCATTCACAGTCTTTCATAAATCCCTCATTCGAGCCAACGTGGCATATTATAAGCCGTCTTCCCTTACCGAGGGGTACTTTAACGCCAAATGATTCGTTGTTATCTTGCCAACCGTATTTCAGACTATGGTGTTCGTTGACCCATGTTTCGTCCAAATAATAAACAGGGCATGTATCTTCCGACTGCCTTAACTGGTGCATTATCCTTAAAAATCGTAAGCGTGATGCCACGATGTCACTTCTCTCCATTAAAAATTTCCTTCCATCATTCATTTTACGATATTTGAAACCAATTTTTTTTAACAGTCTATGAGTCGACCAAACTGAACCCTTATAGCCTAAACTGTTTCTTAAATCTGTAGTTATTTTTTTCTGCTGTTGGAAATTCTCCCTTATCATAATACGAAAATATTGTTCTCCGTACAACGTCCTCATCAAATTTGTCCATTTCAGGCATTTCACGTTTTCTTTTTCTTTTTTTTCCAGGGGTTGAAAATGTTTTATCAGATGGATCTTCATTCACTGTTGTATTAGCCTCCTTGCAAACTCTGTTTACAGTCTTTTCACTGATATTGCAGGCTAAACTACACAGTTTTGCACATTGATTAAAGTTAACAGTTTCCCTAAACTGCGGATTCGAAAGCTTTTTAAAAAAACTGTATACATTCCAAACAATGTTCCTCTCACCACTATGCAGGGTTTTTCCTTTTTTCCTGTACTTCTAAAAGTATTGGCGTTAACACCTGTAACTTCCATGATTACACAAGGTAAAATACTTTTAAACACTTAAAACTTCACTTCAAAATCGGATAGCACTTGTCACAAACTGAACAGTTCGAACGCTCCCACTCAACTGAATCATAACAAGGAAAAAAACGTTGGTACAGGATGTGTTCAGTCAAGTCACCTTTTCCAGGAAAGTCTAAAAATAGTACGCGATCAGTGTGGCAACACCGCTCCGCACTGATTTGTTTGTTCAAGGTTGCGCGCTCAGTAGGCTCCGCCCTCAACGGACTTTAGCCGTGCTCTTGATTGTAGGTTAGCATTCCGCAACTTGCTAAACATAATATCTAGATGTTTAAGGTGTTCTTCAAATGATTTTGATATGACAAGTATATCATCAACAAATACACTAACATACTCCTCAACTTCAGGTCCCAGAGCCAACTCTAAACTTACCATGGCAGCAAGACTGGTCACTAATCCGAACGGAACCACTTTAAATTGGTAACACTTATTTTTATAAAGGAACGCAGTAAACTTTCTACTATCCTCTGCTAAAGGAATTTACCAAAACCCGCTTTTTAAATCAAGGTGTCGTATATTTCACCCCTTGACACTTAATAAATAAATTCTCTGCATTTGGTGCGCAGTCATAACACGTTTGGGTGATACTGTTTAAATTCCGCATGTCTAAATATATCCGGATGTCATTTTTTTTTCTTTTTCACTACTACCATCGTGTTGAGGAAATTCCTATTCAATCTTTCAATAATATTATTTTCTAGCTTCAAAATCTCCTCATCAACTTGCTTTTGATAATGTAAGGGGATAGGGTAAGTTTTTCTCACAAATTTACTTTCATCTGTAACCCGAATTTCATGGACGTATACATCCGTAGTCGTATGATGATTTTCAAACACCGGTTTATGTTTATTTAATAACGCGTCTAATCTCCTTTGTTGTACTGCAGTCAGCTGATCACTGTTATTATTGTTATTGTTTACATTTGAGGTTATGTTGATACGCGGTTTGTTTATTTTTAATTCATTCTCAACAGATTCATTTTTGATGTCCGTATGTCCTAACTTTATGCTATAATGTTTGCTATTTACCATATACATCAAAGTATTATTATTAAAATCAATTACTGCATTTATTTTGGTTAACGTATCAGTACACAGTATAATATCATATACAAGGTCTTTAATTAATAGTACTGGCACGTCAATCTCAACTCCCTGTGTTGTGATAGACACCAATGCTTGTCGATTAATAATTTGATTATCATTTGTAGCTGTTTTAATAATTGTGTTGTTTACAGGTAATATTGCCACCTTCTTAAACTGAGTGTTATGTTTATTTATAAATTTCTTGCTTATTAAAGATACCTGAGCCCCGCTGTCTAACAGAACATTTCCTATACAATTATTAATTTTGGCTCTAACTATAGTACTCTTATTAACTATCTTAACACGATTGTCATTTTCCATACACCTATTACTATTTACTAGATCGTCTCGTATATCATTCGGGTATATGCCTGACACACAAAATATTCGCTTATCACTACTATTGTCAACACTAGACTCGTGACACTGACTTTTAATGCTGTTTTTCTGTGCACAGACACACATTTTTTGTTTGTTCCAAAACTGGTTTATTTTCAATAACCGACGCAACTTTATGATGACTATACTTAGGAATGCTTTGTTTATGTTTATATTATTGTTAATTTATACTGGAGGCCTTTACTTGATGAAAATCCATTTTTATAATTTTATAAAGAAAACTACAAACTTGTTTTCGTGATTTTCACTCGTCATAAAAAAAAAAAAAAAAAAAAAAAAAAAAACATGATGAGTGACAATCACGAAAACAAGTTTGTAGTTTTCTTTATAAAATTATATTATTGTTGTTGCTGTTGTTTGTGCGTTGATTGAATCAATGTGCGTGTTTGGTTGCTATCGCTATTAGGACTATCAACATTCTCCCATTTGGTCAATAGTAATAACAACTCTTCTATCGTTTTTATACCTTGTGTGATCACGGCTATTTGAATTCCACTGCTAAAGTGATGTGCAAGCTTATTTATCATTTCTGCCTCTGACATTGGTGGTTCAAGATATGTACTTGGCTCGAGACACCAGTTGTATCAGGTATTTCTCCTTAGACCCTTTGGCTGGCATATATTTACCGAATTCTAACTGTACACGGATTTTTCGCTGTACCTCTTCATTCCAATACCATGCTCGGAAATGGTCTACAAGGTCTTTGTATACGGTAATCTTATCCTGCACAATCGTGAACCATTCTGCGGCCGTACCTTTAAGCTTCCACACAACCCAATTAATTTTGTCCACTTCACTCAAACTGTCATTAACGGCTTCCGTACTACGTTCGCGCAGAAACTGGATTGGATTGCAACTATCTTGACCATAGAATTTTGGTTGTGAGTTAGGTTCATCAATGATTTAATATACATATGTCGTTCGGCTTGCAGGCATAGAGGTACGTTGTAACCTATTAATTTGTTGTCTAAGTTCTTCGAACCGATGTTCCTGTTCGGAGACAAATTCACTGATGGTGGTCGCCTGCCCTTGAACTCGTTCCTCGATTGAACCAAATCTGGCTTCACATTCGCTTATATGTGAACTGTTTACTTCTAACGCAATCTCAACATTAGCACGTATTGATTCAACTTTGTCGGAGATCTTCTTTTCCATAGCTTCTAATAAGGCTTTGTTTTGCTTGCTTTAATCGTGGACCATGGCAATATTTTTTTGTTTTCGTCGTGTAGTGTTTTATTTTGTTTGATTGCGTCCTCTTTAGCCAATTTATTTTCGTCATGTACTGTTTGAATATTTGACTGTATGTTCTGAATGCTGGTTTTATTTTTATCGCGTATTGTTTGAATATTATCACGCAATCCTTGCATATTAGCTAAAATAGCGACCAATGTTGTTAGCATATCAGCTGTTGATTGAGTCTGGGATTCTATTGTTTACAGTTTACAAATAACCAAAACAAAGTTCATCGTCTTGATTTAAACGTGTACGGTTCAACTATTGTTACTTCAGATTATTAAACTGTAACTGTATACTTGTTTGTCATGATCAGTGTTCGTCAGTAATCTCAAATCGAATGTCCACAATCTTAACTTAACCTATTTATAACTAACACACACATATATGTCAGAGCTCCAAATACTATTTAAAACTAAATTAATATTGTCCAAAATAATTTGTTTCTCAGAGAATATGCAAAAGTTTATATACACTCCCTGCGACACAATAATAAAATATAAAACACAGTTCAAATAAATTTAGTCTATACACAATAATTAAAATTCTTAACCTAAAATCGTATTAACTCATGCCCCAAGTTGACGGCGCCAAATACTATCTATGCAACGATACAAATTAAAACTGCATAGGTAGGTAATATTGAAATTATTATAACAGAGTCTATATCTGGAGGTAGGAAAATTTATTAAATTAAAACATTAAAATTTACTATTGTCTTATTACTTTATAATATTGAATTGTTTATTTAAAATTTGTCTTCCAGTAATTAAGTCTGTTTGCTGGTTTTACAACTATGTTACTTGTTGCGTTGAATTCTGACAGTTTGCGTCGACACCATGCGTTCCCCGCACCTCGACTGGACCACTGTGCCTGCATGTCGACCGATGACTGCTATGCTGACAATTCATGTCTTTGCACCCACGCACACTGCAATATGATCTGTTATTGTTTATACTTTAACTTCACTTAATCTCAGGGATTTAAAACTGGGTAAAATAGATCGTGTATTGATCGTACACAAACTCTGGTTTCTTGAAGTGTTCTTCCGTCACTGTCAAAATATCTGCAGAAAAATCTTCCACTGTATGCGAAAAGCACTAGAGTGATCTATTTATTAATTGAGTTCTATAAGTGGTAATGCTTTCGAAGAACTCGAACCGTGAACCAACTTCTAAGTGTAAATGAAAACGACCTGTCTTGTCCCGAAAAACTCGTGACAGCGAGTACATCTTTCTATAACGAGCCCTTAGAAGAAACTGAGCGAAGTGGTCTCGACAGAGGACCATCTCAAATAAATTTTAGACCCTCTGATTGGTTGAAACTTTAGCAACATCACAGATGAGAACACAGACAGACTGAAATCATGCTTAAACTCTGTCCGATTCTGCAAAGGCCTGTCTAGATTTAATCTACAAATGTTATTACTTTCTAGGAGATAACAAGAATAAAAGACGACTGATTTCATTTTTAAAAAAACATAAAAATTATAGGTGTGGAGAATTGAGTATATGGAAAATGTAGCTTATAACCATGAGAATACTCTCTGTCCAAGTTTCAGAACGAAATGTTAATTTTCCTCGAAGTTATTAAATAAAATGTAAATCACACGCGCACCTGCGCACTTACACACAAATATTTCACGTGACATAAAAGAGAATAAAATTGTGAACATTTTGACATAATATACTTTTTTAAACATACCTTGGTTCAAAACTTATGACTACTTTACAAAGAAAGAACAAAATCAATTTAAAACATGTCTATGGCCATCAGAAAATGTTATATAGCATTAGTATTCCACTTAAATGAACTTCATATTCTGTGTACTGTTGCACAGTATATATATATGTATATGTATATGTATATATACATAGACATACAAATCACACATTTGCCATTATTTATGCTAACGTTTGACAGATCAGAGGATATAAAAAAAATATTTGATATTCAATATTTATGTCATATGAAAATAAAAATTGAAGCTCTCAGGAGTAACAAACTGATACCACAGTGTAAAAGGTGTCAAAGATATGGTCACACTCATAAGTATTGCCAACATGGACCTATCTGTGTTAAATGTGCAGGCAATCACAGGACCATTGATTGCCAGCAAGAACGAGAAGTGCCAGCAAAGTGTTCAAATTGTGCAGAAGCACATCCTGCTAGCTACAGGGGTTGTTTGGTTGCACGTGAACTTCAAATAAGACGCAATAATTTAATAAGTGAGAGACGACCTAAAAAACCTCAACCAAGAACTTTCACAGCTAATAAAATCAATAGTGAAATGTCCTTTGCTCAAGCAGTTAAAGCTAACAAGACTTTAGTTCAAAATGATGATTCATCAATGGTGCAAATGATGCAGAATATGATGGACATGATGAAAATAGTCATGGATAGACTAGATAGATTAGAAGCCAGAAATCCGGGCACAATCCCACAGAGAACTAATCAATGGACCAGAAAGACCTAAGGATAGCTACCTGGAATGCCAACGGTATCCAGAACAGAAAGCAAGAAATAGAATTATTCCTCAAGGCACAAGACATTGATATATGTCTAGTATCAGAGACACACTTAACAAATCAGTCATGCTTAAAAATAAATGGATACCAGGTATATGAAACAATTCATCCGGATAATAAAGCCAAAGGAGGAAGTGCTATTATTATTAAGAATAGGATTAACCACTATGAGGAGTGTCACCTTCAGACTGCAGAAATCCAACTCACTGTAGTTGGAATCAAATCCACCAAGCAAAAACTAATCGTTGGTGCGATATACCGTCCTCCAAGACACAACCTAAAGGAGTTAGATTACAAGAAATTTATATTACACCTAGGTGAGAGATTCATTGTAGGCGAAGACTACAATGCTAAACATGTACATTGGGGATCCAGATTAACAACAACTAAAGGTAGCAAGCTTAATAAAGCAATACAAGAAACAGGTTGTAGCTTCCACAGTACAGGCAAACCTACTTACTGGCCCACAGATCCTAATAAAATTCCAGATCTATTAGATTTCTTCATATCAAGGAGGGTCTCGCAGAACTTTATTGATATCGAGGAGAATTTTGATCTTGACTCTGATCATTCAGCAGTAATCCTGACGCTGAGTGAAAGGATAATAAAAAAAGTAAACAAACCAAGCCTAGTTAACAAAACTACTGATTGGGAAAGCTTCAAATTAGAACTTGAAGGCAAGATACAACTATATGTCCAGTTGAGAACTAAGCAGCAATTAGAAATAGAAGCCGAGAAGTTTAATTATAATATTCAAACTACAGCCTGGAACAATACGAGAGAAATCACCCATGGAATTGTTGGTAACAACTATCCTAGAGAGATCAGAGAATTGTCAAAGAAAAGAGGCGAGCTAGAAGAAAATGGCAACAGACTCGTGACCCAAATGATAAAACTGTACTTAACAACAAATCGCAACAACTAAAGTGTGTAATACAGAAGTTAAAAGAAGCATCAATAGCTTCCTATTTGGAAAATCTAACAGCGGATGCAGATACAGAGTACTCGTTGTGGAAAGCAACGAGGAAGCTTAAAAGGTCACTCAAGTACCACCTATTAGAAAAAGCGACGGTACATGGGCTAGAGATAATAAAGAAAAAGCTGAAGCGTTTGCTGAACATCTAGCTGATATTTTTAAGCCAAATAATACCCAGTCTGATACAGAGCTAGATGAAGATACAAATCATGAAGAGGAGGACATTCAACTGGTCACCCCAAAAGAGGTAGCTAAGGAGATCAAGATAAACTTGAACCCCCGAAAATCACATGGCTTTGACCTCATTACAGGTGAGATCTTAAAGCAGTTACCTAAGAAAGGGATTGTTATGCTTACATATTCATTCAATGCGGCACTTAGGCTAAAGCATGTTCCTAGTGTCTGGAAGGTGGCAGAAGTTATTATGCTACGTAAACCAGGCAAACCGCCAAATGAGGCCAAATAATATCGACCCATATCACTGTTGCCAACTGTATCAAAGCTTTTTGAAAAACTACTGTTGCAAAGGCTAAATCGAGTAATAGAGAGAAAAAAGCTGATACCAAATCATCAATTCGGGTTCAGACAAAAACATTCCACAATAGACCAAGTACATAGAATAACAGACACAATAGAGAAAGCACTAGAAAAAAAGCTAATCTGCTCGACAATCTTCCTCGATGTGGCTCAGGCCTTTGATAAAGTTTGGCATAAAGGTTTAATACATAAACTTAATAAAATGCTACCAAAACAATATGCCGACGTGTTAAAATCATATATATCGGAAAGATTATTTAGAGTCAAACAGGAAGATGACTATTCTGAGCTAAGAGAAGTGAGGGCAGGTGTGCCCCAAGGGAGTGTTTTGGGGCCCATCCTCTACTTGTTGTTTACATGTGATCTGCCGCAGCCAGAGAATGTGTCTGTTGCTACTTTCGCTGATGACACAGCTATAATGGCGATTGGTTCGACCTTAGGTGAAGCTACCAACATGCTTCAAGATGCTAGTGAACATATACAGCAGTGGACTAGGAGATGGAAAATTAAGCTTAATGAACTGAAACCTGTCCATATCAATTTTACAAACAAAAGAATAGAGAACAGTCTTCCAGTTACCTTAAATGGTGTTGTAGTACCATAGGCAAACACTGCCAAATATTTGGGGATGACCCTAGATACAAAGCTACGATGGAAGGAGCACATTAGAAAAAAAGGACGGAGCTTGGTCTCAAATATAGACAACTGTATTGGCTCTTGGGACGAAATTCTCAGTTGTCAATACACAACAAAATTCTGATATATAACCAAATTCTGAAACCAATTTGGCTTTATGGAATTCAACTGTGGGGTTGTGCGAAAGAAACGAACATTAGATGTATTCAAACCTTCAAGAATAGAGTGCTACGGAACATGGTAAGTGCTCCATGGTACATCAGAAATAGTGATCTACATCGAGACCTTAGGATCCCTGATGTCGCCAGTGAAATTAAAAGGTTTGCTGCAAAGCACGAATCAAGACTACACCAGCATATCAATGTAGAAGCTATTCAGCTGCTTGACAACGCCAATACAGTGAGAAGGCTGAAGAGAACTAAAACTTTTGAATTAGTGTAGTGCAGTGTGTGTGCAGAAATCTAGAAAGTAATATATAGTACACCAGTGGGCGACTGTATAAGTAACTTAAAATTATAACAAACATTAGATGTAAATTGATGGTTGGTCTTTTAGACCAGTTTCAAAACAAACAAAAAATACATACAGTATATTGTAAACTTACCTCCACTACACAGTTTATTTGTTTATAATAATATGGTATATGTAGGTACTTACCGTATGATTCACTGCACATCCGGTTTGAGCACGTGGCGTTATAACCACCATTAATTCTCCCTAGGGTCCAAAGTTCGATATTAAGCGAGACCAGAGACAGTGTGGGATCTCGAAATAATGACACTAACAACGATTGTGGTGACATAAAACTTTTGTTTAATAATTCTGAATTTGCATTATTCACATTTACAAAAATCAAAATGGCGGCTATATACTTCCGCCCATACTAATTATTCATTAATTTCAATTAGTTATTTCTGGTATTTGATTATTTACAAGAACATGTTAATAAACTGCAGTTCTTCTTGAGTTCATTTACTCCGTTTCAAATTACATAAACCAATGCCTCAATCTTTATTGTAGATGCTGGCACACACGCTTCCATGCTCTCACACACACATTAACAAAGGTACATTTTTAATTCATAGTAATTTTGAGCTCAAAAGAATATTAAAGTGTATTAATCTGAATTTTGACTTCCCTGAGGGTGTTTGATGGGAGTTCTCGTCAGGCGTCCCACATTGTCTGGCAGATGTCCGGCCGAACGTTCCTTGTTTCTTCTCTCTTTTATCACTGACGCTAATTTACATTTTGAACTGTTAGTTACTGACTGATTTTGAATTTTCACTGACTGTTACATTTTGATTACATTTTTATAACTCCAAAAGCACTTTTGCTGGCAAAAATCTGCCGGCAAATATTTTTGCGTACTAACGCCCTGAGTGTATATTGCAGACTGAGAACGAACAACTGGTACAATGTACCCATGTGGAAGGGTTATTCCGTCATCACTCTTGTTTAAAGCCGATGACGACATCGTTTTTGCATCACAGTCGTTACATTTTTTGCTATTATTCATGACGTTTCAACATAGTTCGCCACTTGCTTTGTGCATATATGTGCCGAAAATCACATGCGCCAATGACCTTGGAATAGAGTTGTACTGACAAACTGCATCGTGTGTAATACATTGGGGAAAGTTAACCTAACCATTTTTAAATATATGAAAATACAATAAAATTGTCTTCCTGTACCGATAAATCCTTAGACGGACTTATGTACCGTCACAATATATATATATTCAATCACTTTCTGCTACAGTCCGTTTCTTGATGTATATAATACATTTAATATTTATAATTAAATTTACCTCAAGATATTATTTTTCTATTTGGAACATGTTTCGAGAGTTCCTGTTCTCTCATCTTCAGCCTTTGCGATCTTGTTTCTTGTGAAGTATTTGTGTGTTGGCTTCTGGATGCAATTAAGGTTGTTTGTTGGTCTTTGGTATTTTACAGTTGTATTATTGTGCGTGATTGTGGTATATGTTTTTGTATTTTGTGTATTTTCGATGTTGAGTGCTTTGAATATTGTGTAATGTTTTGTATTGATTTGTATTTGTTCTGGTATTAGTTTGTTTTGTGTTTTATGTTTGTATATTTGTAAAATATTTTTGGGTATAATATTACTTTTGGGAAAATTTACAAATATACAAACATAAAACACAAAACATATTAAATATATTTTTTGTAACGATCTATTCTGTGCGTACCTGTAAAATGTACACCAATTTTGTATGTGTAATAATGCTTAGTGCGTTCGTCTCGCACCGGGGTCGTTACATTAATGTTCGCAGCTAACGATGTCCGTAGCGTTGCGGTAATCACCTGTATAACACGGCAGTAACCTTACTTGTTGTTTATAGGGGTGTGTTAATCCCGGGTGGCGCCAAGTTGTTATTTAAAACAACTAAAATTATTGTATGATGAGTTATCAGCGGTGACGGTCGGGGCGTTCAAATAATTCCCGCTCGCACTGCCGTCTGAATTGTCGATGCTGCTGCGCAAATGACAACTTGTTCGCTTCTCGTCAATTCAATTCTTAACTAAACACTAGTAATATATAAAGCACTCCCTATGAAATAATAACGACGGTTACTCCCTGTAATAGTTATTTTTAATAGGTGATAATTAAAATATTCAAATTGACAATTATATAATGATAAATTTGCACCGACTGATTACATGAAACTCTTGTCCTCTGGGCTTGACGAATCGATCAAGGAAACAATCAGCTTTCGCATGGCTGTGTACATTAAAGTATTACAATTATTTTCGTTTCCAAAATCGTGGATTCTTGTGACTATGAGCTAAAGAATTCCTATGGTTACAATAAAAATATATTACCTTATTCTACGTGTACATAAATAATAATGTGTGATGTTACAATCTGTTCTGTGGTGTCGTTAAATGTGTTTTGTAAGTTCGTGTTTAACTAATAGGTTATATTTAACGTTAACAAGTTTTTATCAAGTTTTATTTTACTTAAATAATCTGTGAAAGAGAAATATTTGTTTATAGTGAGATAAATTTACCTTTAGTAAAATTTAGAGTGATTAGGGTTTTTGGAAAATAAGTAATTTAATTGTACTTAACACCTCAGCATGACTTGGTGCCTTCGTTCGTTTGATCAGGTAGGATTTGGCTGCAATAAGTTCTGTTTTCATTAATTTTGGGGCTTCAATGGGTTGGGCATCTTTTTCATAACGTATCTGGATGTTCTTTTCGGGTAATTTTCCTTTTAATTGCCTTGGATCTCGAGTTGGCTGCTATAAATGGTCGTCTGCTTCTTATGCTGTCATGGTTAGGAACTTTAATTACTTTTCTACATTATTTTAACAGAAAATCGTTCTTCCCAATATTGGCTTCTGTATTCTCTTGCTGACGCTTCGCTTCTCTCTAACGGTATTCAACGGTAATCCTCTTCAACTGCCGTTTCCATGGCAACTGCATGATTTTGATTGGTTGATTTTGAGATGATGTATTGTTATCAAAATTCGAATTCTTCATATATCTTCTGATTGCTGTTATTCCTCTATCTTCCTTCCTGGTTATTAAATATTGTCACTATAGTATTTATTTCCTTTCATAGATTATATTTTGATACCCCACAAGTTTGGGTAATTTTAGATTTTATGTTTTTACAATTATGTTAATACTTGTTAATTACATTTCTGTTTGTATACAAATGCTTATTACAATATTTTGTTTTACAAATGATTTACAATTTATTCTTGGTGAATCCTTCACCTCAGCTTTGCTAATTTCTTTGTTAATTTGTTATAATTTTTAGTTGTTTGGTTCTGACAGTTACGCCCTTTCATAGGCCTGAGTAGCCATTATGTTATTTGACTTATTTCATTTAAATCACATTTCGTTTCAGCCTAATGGGCTTTACTTTGTTATTATTATTGATTGTGTTGTGTTTTGAGTTTGCTTATGTGTTATTAGTATGTCACTGTTGTTTTATACACAATTATTTACTCTTTGGTTTCCATGTTTTCTAGTCATACATTTCTTAACATTTTTGTTCATTTCCTTTGCCAATAATAACAATGTGGCTATTATTTACTACTTTTTTGATCTTATTTAAATATAACATATAAGCCTATGGTCTGTATAACTTTTACAACCATATTCAATTCATAAACTTGATTGAATAATTATTTAACTAACTTATTATTTGCTAATCTTTGTTCACAATACATTTTAATTTATATTATTTTAGTGTGACAAACAACATCACTTTTATGAACTTATCTTGATCCCTTCTTACATGGGTGTTTTTAATTTGTATCTAATTCCTTAACCTTCTAAACAATCTTTACTTGCTTTTAAAACTCCTTAATTACATTTTTAGTTTTGTTGACTATGGTAATTATCACTTTCCAGTGTTCAATATCTCTTTATAGTTTATACTTAGTACCACTTTTCACAACATACTTACTCACTATTGTTTATCACTATTAAACTTTTAGCGTTCTTTAGGATTGATTAATTGTTAATGATTTTATCACTCGCTACTCTTCACTATATTTCCATTCTATACTTTACACTATTTTCATTCAAACATTACCTTCACTCTTAAATTATTTATAGTTAATTATAATTTATTTAGTGTACCTTCTTTATCACTAGACTTTGGGGTTTTACACTTTCATTTTGCACTTCACAAAGGTTTTTGTATTTTAAGTGTTTCTGAATAGGTAATCCCTCTAATTACTATCTCACTATTCGTTTTTTCTCTTTCATTACAATATATCCTTAATACTATTAACAATTTTATGTTCTTACAATACTATTCTTACATCTAATTCTAAACTGGGGTTTAGTTTGCTTCTTTATCATTTTAATCTTTAACCTTTTTTAATAGGGTTTCTTCCCTAAATCATTGTTGTCCATTAATGGGTAATAACAGTTACTTTTTCCTTTCTCATAGGGTAATTATTGGTTTTGGTTCCAATATTACTCTTGAGTGCATTATTTCTCCTTCTCCTATGCTTTATTACTTGTTTGTGTATCATTATTGGTTTTCATTTCTATCTATTTCCCTCCTTCTTCATTTTCCTCGTATTTGGTTAATACTTTGGTTTTTCCATCCTCTCCTTTGGGTACATTTCGACGTGTTACATTGGGTCGTTTAATTCCATGAACTTGTTTCATTTTTGTTTGGGTTTTGGATTATTTTTTCCTCTCTTCCTTTGGTTGTGTTTATATTCTGGTTTATTCTTCGTGGATCCCTTCTTCATTTGTTTCCTTTTGTTGGGTCAATCACTTGGGTTAGGTCAAGTCGTCGTTTGTCGAGTCATAGTTTTTATATTTTATTTAAATTAATCATTTTTATTTAACATGAAGTATTATTTTAGATTCAATATTATTTTGTTCATCCCTGGTATTGGGTTGGCTTATTTGTGTTGTAACATAATGCCTCTCCTTCAAAATTGATCATTTTGATAAAACACTAGCATAGTTTTTTATGAAATTATCAGTTATATATAATCTTTTTCCTTTTCTTTCTTGTTTGTTTCTCCATTCTTATTTCTCTTCTTACTTGATTCATTCCATTTTATTTGGATCTGTTTTTATTTATTTCCATTGTTGTATTCTCCCTTATACACAATTTTTTCCCTAACTTTTTAGTAGCTGGTTTCTCCCATTACTACTCATTTTTCTGAGACCAGAGGAACATCATCTCTGCTCAGTTTATTTTGATTGCTGGACTTTTCAACAGTCAATCTTAAATACCTTTTTTGTCATCTTGTGACTTAAATTAATAATAATAATATATTTTGGGATTGTCCACCTTGTGGTTTGTTTTTAGATCACTTTGGCCTTTTACTCATGCTTCCTTCTGCTGTACCTTTGCTATATACTATCATTTGCTCATACAGTTGATTGTTTTTTATTTATTCATATGTTAATTTCATCATATCTAACTTTTCATTATTTTGTTTTCTATTCTTCTAGTGATCATTTTAATTATCTTAGACATTTGTATTCTTTTCCTAGTTATTTAGCATTATTCTGCTTTAGCCATAGCTTGTATATTTGTTTTATACATAACTTCTGTTTTTCTTTGTACCAGTTCAGATTTTTTTTTTTTTCTTTGAACACTGAACTCATTATAATTTCAGGTATTTATCTTATCAGTCTTTAGCTTGATTTTGTTTTTGTTTATTTTATTTTGTATCAAATATCATTTTTGATAATTCTTTGTAAGTTAATTCTCTTACTTTATAGGAATTTTTGTAGCGTATTCCTTTTTTGGTACATTTTGTTTAATTATTTTATATACTTCATATATCGACTTTTTAATAGACTGTAAGTTGATTTCACTTAGTAGGAATTTGTGTAACTTATTCCTTTGTTTTTATATTTTTTATTTTAGGCCTCATAAGTCATCGAAATATTGTTGTAAGTTGTGCTTACATAATTTTTGAATTTTGGCATTTGTTTATTTTATTTATAGTAATTTTAGTTTTCTTCATAGAATTTCTTTATTGAAGCTTGGTTGTAACCTCTTTACTTTCTTGGTGGTTATATTACTTATCTCGTAAGTATTGTTTTCATTATCCTTCGTGACGACATATGGCTATACATTGGGTTATACATAAGTTTATACGCTATTACTCTACATAGGACCTCGTTATTTATACTTTTTTGGTAAGTTGATCTCCTTTTCTTTCCTTGTTATTGCCTTCTCTTGTATATTTCACTCTTTGTTGGCTTTCTCCTCTACTCCTTCAAATGTCTGATGGTTGAACATTTATTCTGGATGATATATAATTTCATTTGTTGCAATTAATATAGGAGTATGAGAGTTTGAGAGTATATTGGGTTTATACATATTAATTCCATTCCTTATTCAAGCTTTCTCCTTTATTATTCTACACTTTGATGTTCTGCTTCTCTACTCCTTCAAAGGTTAGTTGGTTAAACCTTTATTCTGGATGATATATAATTTCATGGCATTACCATCTCACTACATGTTCGGGCCATACCCTTTTGGCGTAGCTGTGTGGATCATTTCTTTCATTTTCATTGCTGGGGTCATTATTAGGTTCTTGGCTGGCTCCTGCCAAGACATGGTTTATCCGAGCTATCCGGGGTCCTTCGTCGTAACTCGCTTGATTACGTAGTAATGAAAAACCCGGATTTTCATGGACCGCTACCCAATTCTCATTTTCATTATTGTTTTGGTTAGTGATTGGCTCCTGTTGGTGGTTATTTTCACCCCTGGGTGGTCTGTTACTCCTACCCTCTGAGAACTGATGGCGGTTATCATTGTTTCTTTCATTGGATGGTGGTCTTGGGTAACGACTTCCTTGATTATTTCGATTGTTCCCTCTTATAAAGTGTACCCTCTGCTGATTGTTATTATTTCGGTTATCTCCGTTTCCTCTTCTATTATTATTTTGATAATTGGTGTTAATACTATTATTCCCATAATTATGATTATTGTTGGGGTAGTTGTTGGGATGCTGGTTTGGTCCATTGCCCCTGTAATTGTTATTGTTTGATTATTTCCGTTAAACGGTGGATTGCCCTGATTATAATTTGGGGGGTTTCCCCTATATGGATACTTATTATCATTCCGGTTTTGGTTACTCGGATAGTTGTACTGGAGCAACGCAAATCAACGCAGGGTATAAACCTGACCATCTCAGAATTTGATGAAATTTGGTATGTAGGTAGTCCTCATGGAGATTAATAAAAATACAAATTTTTTTTCAAATATCTCAAACTGTTTAGAAATTACGGCTATGTAAAGTTTTCAAAAAACGGCCAAAAACGCACGTCCGACATATTTTGAAATCACCACAGCTGCTCTCCTAATTGAGCTAGAGAGATGGGAGTGGTGTTATTTTACTCAGTTTTTCAGCAGTTTTCAATGATATACAGCACAACATACCTTTTCATAAAAAGTTTTTTTGTAAACACAAAATCAAAATTTTAAATTTAATTTTCTCAAAAAGTGCATTTTTGAAAATTTTTTAAAATTCCTACAAATAGTTTAGACCTTTGGTAAGTGATTCTCGAAATTTCAAAGTGGGAGGCTAATGGGTTCATAGTTAAATAATAATTTAAAAAAAGAGCGTTTTATAAAACTGATAGTAGGCCTAGATATTAAAACATATTTCATTACTATATTAAATTATTTATACACTTTACATTAAATCTTTAACACTTACATCTTTAGCAAAATTTTATGTAGAACTTGATGATAGAGCTTGTGAAGTTGTGGCTTCTTCAGGTGTTATTACATAAATCCTTCCAGTAGGAGTTGTAGGATCAACTTTGCTAAGCACGTCTGTCAGTGATATCCACAATACGTCCGGCTTCCTTGGATATGAAAATGATGATGAAGGGCCAGCAGGATGTAGAAATGTCACTTTTAGTTCATCCTCTTCTTCATTCTTCTCCAACACATATGCCAGGCACCACTTTTGGTCATATACGGCCGTTATATAACCTTACTTATCCAACGCCCGTCTTTGGCGCTTCCACCATTCGACGTCGAGTCTCCCAGTAGCGATTGATTGTGTCATCGTTCGGGTAAGTTGTGATGGTACAATCATGGTACATTTCATAATATACTAAAATATGGTAAAGAGATCATAAATATTGTATTTTCCTATTTTTTGACATACCCAACCCAACCTCAAACACCCGATATAGAATTTACAGTGAGTGGACTATATTACAGTATTTGCCAGGATTTGAACTAATTCATGACAAAAAACGGTGTCACATCACAAAAACAGTGTGCAGTTATTGAGATAAGCAGAGCCAAGCCTTCGTTACGTCAGAGGCGGAGAATGTGTTGACAACTACAAACGGCGATGTCAACAACTTAGACAAAGGAATGTGACGTCAATACACCCCACTTCCGCAGATTTCAACCAGAAATTGCCGTCATTTCATCTGCAGCTCTGATTTGAGCCGGCCGGCCGCCCATTCACTTACGAGTGAATTTTAACTTTTTAGACCACTGTAGGTGGTTAATAGAAATCAATCATTTAACAAATTATTCAAAATTTCAATCAAAATTTAAGGAGCTCCAAAATTTAAATAAGTTTGTACCATGATAATGAAAGGGTGAGTGGTTGTGTGCGTGCATAATTATTCTAAGTGCTGGGTTGAGCACCACTATATAAATATATACATGTTATTATTGTATAATCATTTAAACATATAATCATTAAACTTAATCAAAGTTATTATTACACATTATGTTTTTGGAAGGGTTACAGTTGGTTTTAAAAAATGTTATGTAACAAAGTAAAGAATAAAAAGGGGTATTTCATTGGTAACAATTAGAACAGCTGTTTTGTTATTTCAAGCAATTTCCGTTTCCTATGACTTCGCGTAACGAACTTCTGGCCCATGACTTAGGTAGTAAAAGATGGCGTCCTAGTTTTGTATACATAACCACATTTGTGAGATATAATATATCGTATTTATAAATTCAAAAATAACGTAACTATACAAAGTCAGCGATTGGCACGTCTGCAGGTGGTCGCCGTCCATCCTGCCAAGACCACAGAGAGGGCATGTTTCATCAGCAGCAAGACCGATACGGTAGAGATGCGCTTGGAGGTAGTCATGTCCAGTAGCAAGACGAAATCGTGCTACTGACTCAGCTCTCTCAAGATGCTTTGGAATCGCTCCCGCTGTGGCAAGGCTTTCCCACTTTTTCCCAATGCCAAGGTCCTTCAGAGTTTTGAGCGTGGCGTTGTTGATGGTGTGGGTTATGAGGTTGTTTGCTCTATTGAGTGTGAAAGGTATCTCAGGCTGGTCAGTCTCTGCGCTGCGTTTTGCCAGGATGTCCGCCCTTCCATTGCCTGGTATTCCAACATGGCTTGGAACCCACTGAAGAGCTACAACCCAGCCATTCTTGATGAGTTCGGCCAGTTTCTCGCGGCACTGGATGGTACGGAGGCAGTCAGTTGAAGCGTTGCTACTCAGAGCTGATATTGCGGCCTGTGAGTCAATGAGGAAGACTGCTTTGGAAGGAGTTAGGTTATGTGTGCTTAATTGGTTGGAGGCTTCAAGCACCGTGCACACCTCCCCGTCGTAGTTGCTAGCATTTTTCCCTACAGCCATTGAGTCTTCAAACATGCTGCAGAACCATCCTACGCCGACCCCTTTTATGTCAGAAAGATATGAGCCATCGGTATAGATGTGAATCCACTCGGTCGACGGATATCTTAAGTTAATGGTTTCGAGAGCGCAAGCTTTGAGTTCGAGAGGGGTGGCTTCGGCTTTGTTTGTAGTTAGGCTTATGAGATCAAGCCGCTTGGAAGGTAGTGTAGGCACTATAGAGGTGAAGTGTCTTAGAGGAGCTGGGTTGTCCATTGCCAGATTATATTTGGTAATTAGGGACTCAGCATATGTCAAGGGTGAAGTTTGAGTTTTGAGTCGTTGGGAAGCATGGTTGTACCCACTCCAGTAATTTTTATCCACTCTCTTCGCCCTTTCCCAGAATTTCAATGTAGATTTTTCTCCGACTGTAGAGGGGCTCGATGCCAGTTTGCAGGAGCATAGCTGGGATTGGAGTTGATTTGGCTCCTCCGGTAATCAGTCTAAGGGCATTGTTTTGCACAACGTCGTATTTAGCTAGGCTTGCTTTGCTTGCTAGGGAGGTTACCTCGCCTCCATACTCCAAGACGGGACGGACATATGTTTTGTATGCTGTGGACAACATGTCCTGCGTAGCTCCCCACTTGGTTGCAGATAGTCTCTTCAAGAGGTTGATGCGCTTTTGACATTTCTCGGCTTCCTCCGTAATGTGGGCACCCCAGGATAGTTTGGTGTCAAGGTTGATTCCGAGGTATTTGGACAAGGATACTTGCTTTAGGGGAAGATTTTTGTACACTAGGTTGACTGGGTGGGTCCTGGTAGACATTGTGAATAGCTGTGCAACTGTCTTATCAGCGCTTACTTCCATTTTGTTCAGATCCGCTCATTCTTCCAATTTAGCAAGTGCCCTGTTCAAAGCCTCTTCGAGGGCGAGGATGTTACTTTCGGTGGCCCAGATTAGGACATCGTCAGCAAAGAATAAGCAAGATACTCCTGGGATCTTTCGGATAGCTAACATCAGGTCGTCAATCATGATGTTGAAGAGCAAACAGCAAACAGCCGTTATATAACCGCTTACTTCTGACATTTGTAGTTTTTCTGAGGATTTTTGGATGATCACTGTTCCTTCTGTTGTATCTTCAGAGAATATTTTTACACAAATCTTTGATACGCTTGAATGAACAGGTATATGAGCATGATACTGTTGAGTTCCCTTAATAGTTACTGCTTGGCTGAAACGGTCATTCAGAAATGTTTCGGACTCAACATACTCATCTTGTGTGGAGAAGGTGAAATTAATTCCAGATAAATTTTCAACTGCCCATTCATAAAGTTGGATAGGTGTTAAAATTTGGTTGTCATATGGACGTTGCAGGCTTGCTCTTGCAGCAAGTCTCTTGACTGAGCCCCCAACCCCATCACATGGTCCTTTCCCATGTGCAGTTGCGGAAAAATGCCATTCAGCCTCTACACCAAAGTCTTGCTTGTGATAACATAAATTGATAAAATTTTTCTTATTTTTATATTGTGCAGCACACCCATCTGAGTAATAAAAAATCTTTTTTGGCACTGTTTGAAACTTTGTTGTCATGAACTCGACAAGTTTTTTTTGGAATGTATACACAGAAACAGTGTTATGCTCTAAACAAGGTGAATTACAACAAAACTTGAGTGTTTAATTTTATCATCTTCTCTGTAATAAATCACAAAAGGGTGTATTGTCACATGTTCGCTTGCCCAGTGATAACTTTGAGCTTCGTCCTGAACGACAATGTTATAGTTTTCAGAGAAATCTAAGTTTACTACAAACTCTGACTCTTTAAAATTTTTTTTTTTGTCATTAATGAATGAAGACTGCTGCTTTGCAATAAAATCATGTTTGATTAAGAGAGTCAGTTTGTCACAAAAAACATTTATAAAATCTTCATTAGATTTCTGTAAAGTTTCAAGGTTGCAACGATCAACAGACACCCACTGACGATAGGTGACATTTTCTATAAGATTTTCTTCAAAAGCCTCTTCAATGATTTTGCGAATTGGGGCAACACCAGGGCATTCTCTACATTCACTCATATAGCAATTAATGTTTGGTGGATTACACAGCATTTTTGCCAAACAGTGTTTATATGTATTTAGTTGTCTATTTGTCAAAGCTCCTAATTTTGTATTTTCTATCATTAACTTTACGTTCTGGTGAATTGTGCATACACAAACTTCATGTGTGCCACTTTGGCTTGCCAATATGCAATGCTTTGGTCGAAGTTCAGCAAATTTTGAAAAACCTATTGTAATATCTGAGAATTTTTCCTTAAACAATGAGTAAGCCTCCTTAAGATTACACAAAATTAGTCGTTTTGACATTTTTGTTTTAATTCCATTCGAGTCAACTACAGTCATACAGTCCTTAATACCGGGCATTATTCTGCTGATTTCATCATTTTCATAAAATGACTTAACAGTATCAACAATAGCTTTTGAAAGGGCCTTTCCAGGCTTTGGGTTAGGGCTTTCTAAAATACCCTTTTCTTTTAACTCTTTTTTTGCCTGTCTCACCATATAATCTGGTGCATTAAATTCCCGCATTATTTTTCTAATACCCCATTTTTCTGGGTGACAGGTAAGTATCATTAACTTCTTAACTCTATTTGTTGAATTAGAAAAATTTTCTTTAAGGTTTTGTAAAATTAACTCATCTAGATTCTCATCATCACTAGATGAATCTTCAGCTGCTAAAAAGAGTTTACGCTTCAATGCAGAGTTAATCTTTTTTACTTTCTTTGTAGCATACTGCTTAGATTGAATTTTTTTAACATTAATAGGAGACTCTTCTAGTTCCACAATAGAAGTATTCAATTGTTCAATTACAATTTTTGATTCTAAAGAAAAGGTTGGGTCTTCTGGCTCAGAACTGCATTCCTCGCTAATGTCGATTGAATAACAAGGCAGGCCAGAGGGACCAGGTTGATTTGTATTGTCTACCTTTAACTTTCCGATATCTTTTCTACAAAGATCACAAATTTTAGCTTCTTTAGGTATTTCAGGAAATAAACTAAAGATCCATGATGTTACATTTCTCAGTCTCTTTTTTAAAATTAAATTAAATTAAAATTACGCATCAGTTTTATAAAACGCTCTTTTTTTAAATTATTATTTAACTATGAACCCATTAGCCTCCCACTTTGAAATTTCGAGAATCACTTACCAAAGGTTTAAACTATTTATAGGAATTTTTAAAAAAATTTCAAAAATGCACTTTTTGAGAAAATTAAATTTAAAATTTTGATTTTGTGTTTACAAAAAAACTTTTTATGAAAAGGTATGTTGTGCTGTATATCAATGAAAACTGCATGAAAAACAGTAAAATAACACCACTCCCATCTCTCTAGCTCAATTAGGAGAGCAGCTGTGGTGATTTCAAAAAATGTCGAACGTGCGTTTTTGGCCGTTTTTTGAAAACTTTACATAGCCGTAATTTCTAAACCGTTTGAGATATTTGAAAAAAAAATTGTATTTTTATTAATCTCCATGAGGGCTACCTACATACCAAATTTCATCAAATTCTGAGATGGTCAGGTAAAATTTTTAATTTTAGCGCGTTGATTTGATACGGAATGACCCACTCGGGTTTGTTATAAGACGGCTTGTCATTAGGTGGGTTTTGGTTTTCATTCCCACGGTTATACCTCAAATTGACCATTCGATTACGATGATACTGTCTATCGTTTTCGTGGTCCTCCAGTAAATTGGCCATTCCTTGTATGGTCTTTATTTGCCCCTGTCTCCTGGCCCTCTGAATAGCGTCTTCATAGTGATATCCTAGTTGGATGACTAGGGATTCTTCGGGTATCTTTGGTTCAAGGTTTCGAGCTAGACAGACCTTTCCTAAGAAGTACGAAGTTAATGTATGTCCAGCCTGTGGCTCATATCTTCCGTTACTTATGTCATTTCTCACCACATTTTGGGTCGATTCTGACCAGTATTTTTCGCGGAACAATGTTTTGAACTCTTGTGTACAGCTGATTTCTGGTCGCGTGGCTGTCCACCAATTGTCATTCGTATCTCGAAACATCTCATCGATAAGACTTCTCACCGTTGTCCATCTGGTATCTCTATTCTTCTCTATGAGCTCCTCCACCCTCTTCAGGAATTCTATAGGGTTTCTTCGGTAACTCTTAAAGTTTATTGCCTCCCTATTTTTGCTTGTAATGATGTGGGTGTTATTGCAAGGCTTCTCCCTCAAAGCATCCAGTTCCTCTTGCATCTGTTTCTCCCTCTGACTGATTTCTATGATTTTCTCTTTATTTTCTTTCGTTTTATTGTCAATCTTGTTGATAGTGGTATATACTCTTTCAACGCGTTCGCTGACATCAGTCTGGATTCCCTGGTGCCTTTCCTCCAGCTTCTTGAGCACGTCCTGTTTGTTTTTTGTGCACTCTTCGGTGGTAATTTTATAAAGTTCTTGTATTCTGACTTTTTCTTTCTCCTCGACGTAATTTATCTTGTTGTTTAAATCTTCCTGGACTTGTATTACAGCGTTGTTTGTCTCGGTTATATTCTGTGTTAGCTCCTCTCGACACTCCGTCAACTGTTGCATCAATTCTCCCTTCGTCTTCTCAATGTCTTCGTTAAATTGTCGTTGAAGTGTTTCCTTATTATTTTCAATCTTGTTGTTGAATATTTCAAGATCTTTCTTTACCTGCCTCTTCAACTCCTCACTCTTCTTTTCTAACATCTCTTGGCTTCTTTTCAAAGTTTCATGGTTTCTTTCCATTTTATTGTTCAGAAGTTCCATGTTCTCCTTGAAAAACTCCCTGTCTTCTTTCCTTCCCTCTTGCAATGATTCTAATTTTTTATTCAATTCATTCTTGTCTGACTCTAATTTTTTATTCAATTCTTCCCTGTTTTGGTCTATTTTTTCATTTGTTCTCTTGTTGTCTTCCTGGATTTTGTGGTTTCCTTCCATAAGAATCCTGAACATCTCCTGCATGCTCATGTCTTCCTTCTGAGTGGGTTTGCTGGGTTGGTCCCCTACCATTACTTCCACTTCCGGTTCTGGTTGAGTTGGATTTTCTGGTTGGTTTTCTTGAGGATTCTCTTCGAATAGCTCCCCGATCATTTCTTCAATTTCTTCCATCTCTTCTTGTTGACCTTCACCTTCAATTCCTTTCTGAGTGTCCTTCCTGGTAACCATGGAATGTCTCTTCATAGTCGCCGCTGGCCTTCTTTTAAAGCCTCACCGGTTGGTCGCCAATCTGTAACGATCTATTCTGTGCGTACCTGTAAAATGTACACCAATTTTGTATGTGTAATAATCCTTAGTGCGTTCGTCTCGCACCGGGGTCGTTACATTAATGTTCGCGGCTAACGATGTCCGTAGCGTTGCGGTAATCACCTGTATAATACGGCAGTAACCTTACCTGTTGTTTATAGGGTGTGTTAATCCCGGGTGGCGCCAAGTCGTTATTTAAAACAACTAAAATTATTGTATGATGAGTTATCAGCGGTGACGGTCGGGGCGTTCAAATAATTCCCGCTCGCACTGCCATCTGAATTGTCGATCCTGCTGCGCAAATGACAACTTGTTCGCTTCTCGTCAATTCTATTCTTAACTAAACACTAGTAATATATAAAGCACTTCCTATGAAATAATAACGACGGTTACTCCCTGTAATAGTTATTTTTAATAGGTAATAATTAAAATATTCAAATTGACAATTATATAATGATAAATTTGCACCGACTGATTACATGAAACTCTTGTCCTCTGGGCTTGACGAATCGATCAAGGAAACAATCAGCTTTCGCATGGCTGTGTACGTTAAAGTATTACAATTATTTTCGTTTTCAAAATCGTGGATTCTTGTGACTATGAGCTAAAGAATTCCTATGGTTACAATAAAAATATATTACCTTATTCTACGTGTACATAAATAATAATGTGTGATGTTACAGTCTGTTCTGTGGTGTCGTTAAATGTGTTTTGTAAGTTCGTGTTTAACTAATACGTTATATTTAACGTTAACAAGTTTTTATCAAGTTTTATTTTACTTAAATAATCTGTGAAAGAGAAATATTTGTTTATAGTGAGATAAATTTACCTTTAGTAAAATTTAGAGTGATTAGGGTTTTTGGAAAATAAGTAATTTAATTGTACTTAACACCTCAGCATGACTTGGTGCCTTCGTTCGTTTGATCAGGTAGGATTTGGCTGCAATAAGTTCTGTTTTCATTAATTTTGGGGCTTCAATGGGTTGGGCATCTTTTTCATAACGTATCTGGATGTTCTTTTCGGGTAATTTTCCGTTTATTGCCTTGGATCTCGAGTTGGCTGCTATAAATGGTCGTCTGCTTCTTATGCTGTCATGGTTAGGAACTTTAATTACTTTTCTACATTATTTTAACAGAAAATCGTTCTTCCCAATATTGGCTTCTGTATTCTCTTGCTGACGCTTCGCTTCTCTCTAACGGTATTCAACGGTAATCCTCTTCAACTGCCGTTTCCATGGCAACTGCATGATTTTGATTGGTTGATTTTGAGATGATGTATTGTTATCAAAATTCGAATTCTTCATATATCTTCTGATTGCTGTTATTCCTCTATCTTCCTTCCTGGTTATTAAATATTGTCACTATAGTATTTATTTCCTTTCATAGATTATTTTGATACCCCACAAGTTTGGGTAATTTTAGATTTTATGTTTTTACAATTATGTTAATACTTGTTAATTACATTTCTTTTTGTATACAAATGGTTATTATAATATTTTGTTTTACAAATGATTTACAATTTATTCTTGGTGAATCCTTCACCTCAGCTTTGCTAATTTCTTTGTTAATTTGTTATAATTTTTAGTTGTTTGGTTCTGACAGTTATGCCCTTTCATAGGCCTGAGTAGCCATTATGTTATTTGACTTATTTCATTTAAATCACATTTCGTTTCAGCCTAATGGGCTTTACTTTGTTATTATTATTGGTTGTGTTGTGTTTTGAGTTTGCTTATGTGTTGTTAGTATGTCACTGTTGTTTTATACACAATTATTTACTCTTTGGTTTCCATGTTTTCTAGTCATACATTTCTTAACATTTTTGTTCATTTCCTTTGCCAATAATAACAGTGTGGCTATTATTTACTACTTTTTTGATCTTATTTAAATATAACATATAAGCCTATGGTCTGTATAACTTTTACAACCATATTCAATTCATAAACTTATTATTTGCTAATCTTTGTTCACAATACATTTTAATTTATATTATTTTAGTGTGACAAACAGCATCACTTTTATGAACTTATCTTGATCCCTTCTAACATGGGTGTTTTTAATTTGTATCTAATTCCTTAACCTTCTAAACAATCTTTACTTGCTTTTAAAACTCCTTAATTACATTTTTAGTTTTGTTGACTATGGTAATTATCACTTTCCAGTGTTCAATATCTCTTTATAGTTTATACTTAATACCACTTTCACAACATACTTACTCACTATTGTTTATCACTATTAAACTTTTAGCGTTCTTTAGGATTGATTAATTGTTAATGATTTTATCACTCACTACTCTTCACTATATTTCCATTCTATACTTTACACTATTTTCATTCAAACATTACCTTCACTCTTAAATTATTTATAGTTAATTATAATTTATTTAGTGTACCTTCTTTATCACTAGACTTTGGGGTTTTACACTTTCATTTTGCACTTCACAAAGGTTTTTGTATTTTAAGTGTTTCTGAATAGGTAATCCCTCTAATTACTATCTCACTATTCGTTTTTTCTCTTTCATTACAATATATCCTTAATACTATTAACAATTTTATGTTCTTACAATACTATTCTTACATCTAATTCTAAACTGGGGTTTAGTTTGCTTCTTTATCATTTTAATCTTTAACCTTTTTTAATAGGGTTTCTTCCCTAAATCATTGTTGTCCATTAATGGGTAATAACAGTTACTTTTTCCTTTCTCATAGGGTAATTATTGGTTTTGGTTCCAATATTATTCTTGAGTGCATTATTTCTCCTTCTCCTATGCTTTATTACTTGTTTGTGTATCATTATTGGTTTTCATTTCTATCTATTTCCCTCCTTCTTCATTTTCCTCGTATTTGGTTAATACTTTGGTTTTTCCATCCTCTCCTTTGGGTACATTTCGACGTGTTACATTGGATCGTTTAATTCCATGAACTTGTTACATTTTTGTTTGGGTTTTGGATTTTTTTTCCTCTCTTCCTTTGGTTTGGTTATATTATGGTTTATTCTTCGTGGATCCCTTCTTCATTTGTTTCCTTTTGTTGGGTCAATCACTTGGGTTAGGTCAAGTCGTCGTTTGTCGGGTCATAGTTTTTATATTTTATTTAAATTAATCATTTTTATTTAACATGAAGTATTATTTTAGATTCAATATTATTTTGTTCATCCCTGGTATTGGGTTGGCTTATTTGTGTTGTAACATAATGCCTCTCCTTCAAAATTGATCATTTTGATAAAACACTAGCATAGTTTTTTATGAAATTATCAGTTATATATAATCTTTTTCCTTTTCTTTCTTGTTTGTTTCTCCATTCTTATTTCTCTTCTTACTTGATTCATTCCATTTTATTTGGATCTATCTGTTTTTATTTATTTCCATTGGTGTGTTCTCCCTTATACACAATTTTTTCCCTAACTTTTTAGTAGCTGGTTTCTCCCATTACTACTCATTTTTCTGAGACCAGAGGAACATCATCTCTGCTCAGTTTATTTTGATTGCTGGACTTTTCAACAGTCAATCTTAAATACCTTTTTTGTCATCTTGTGACTTAAATTAATAATAATAATATATTTTGGGATTGTCCACCTTGTGGTTTGTTTTTAGATCACTTTGGCCTTTTACTCATTCTTCCTTCCGCTGTACCTTTGCTATATACTATCATTTGCTCATACAGTTGATTGTTTTTTATTTATTCATATGTTAATTTCATCATATCTAACTTTTCATTATTTTGTTTTTCTATTCTTCTAGTGATCATTTTAATTATCTTAGACATTAGTATTCTTTTCCTAGTTATTTAGCATTATTCTGCTTTAGCCATAGCTTGTATATTTGTTTTATACATAACTTCTCTTTTTCTTTGTACCAGTTCAGATTTTTTTTTTTTTTCTTTGAACACATTGAACTCATTATAATTTCAGGTATTTATCTTATCAGTCTTTAGCTTGATTTTGTTTTTGTTTATTTTATTTTGTATCAAATATCATTTTTGATAATTCTTTGTAAGTTAATTCTCTTACTTTATAGGAATTTTTGTAGCGTATTCCTTTTTTGGTACATTTTGTTTAATTATTTTATATACTTCATATATCAACTTTTTAATAGACTGTAAGTTGATTTCACTTAGTAGGAATTTGTGTAACTTATTCCTTTGTTTTTATATTTTTTATTTTAGGCCTCATAAGTCATCGAAATATTGTTTAAGTTGTGCTTACATAATTTTTGAATTTTGGCATTTGTTTATTTTATTTATAGTAATTTTAGTTTTCTTCATAGAATTTCTTTATTGAAGCTTGGTTGTAAACTCCTTTTACTTTCTTGGTGGTTATATTACTTATCTCGTAAGTATTGTTTTCATTATCCTTCGTGACGATATATGGCTATACATTGGGTTATACATAAGTTTATACGCTATTACTCTACATAGGACCTTGTTATTTATACTTTTTTGGTAAGTTGATCTTCTCCTTTTCTTTCCTTGTTATTGCCTTCTCTTGTATATTTCACTCTTTGTTGGCTTTCTCCTCTACTCCTTCAAATGTCTGATGGTTGAACATTTATTCTGGATGATATATAATTTCATTTGTTGCAATTTATATAGGAGTATTAGATTTTGAGAGTATATTGGGTTTATACATATTAATTCCATTCCTTATTCAAGCTTTCTCCTTTATTATTCTACACTTTGATGTTCTGCTTCTCTACTCCTTCAAAGGTTAGTTGGTTAAACCTTTATTCTGGATGATATATAATTTCATGGCATTACCATCTCACTACATGTTCGGGCCATACCCTTTTGGCGTAGCTGTGTGGATCATTTCTTTCATTTTCATTGCTGGGGTCATTATTAGGTTCTTGGCTGGCTCCTGCCAAGACATGGTTTATCCGAGCTATCCAGGGTCCTTCGTCGTTACTCGCTTGATTACGTAGTAATGAAAAACCCGGATTTTCATGGACCGCTACCCAGTTCTCATTTTCATTATTGTTTTGGTTAGTGATTGGCTCCTGTTGGTGGTTATTTTCACCCCTGGGTCGTCCGTTACTCCTACCCTCTGAGAACTGATGGCGGTTATCATTGTTTCGTTCATTGGATGGTGGTCTTGGGTAACGACTTCCTTGATTATTTCGATTGTTCCCTCTTATAAAGTGTACCCTCTGCTGATTGTTATTATTTTGGTTATCTCCGTTTCCTCTTCTATTATTATTTTGATAATTGGTGTTAATACTATTATTCCCATAATTATGATTATTGTTGGGGTAGTTGTTGGGATGCTGGTTTGGTCCATTGCCCCTGTAATTGTTATTGTTTTGATTATTTCCGTTAAACGGTGGATTGCCCTGATTATAATTTGGGGGGTTTCCCCTATATGGATACTTATTATCATTCCGGTTTTGGTTACTCGGGTAGTTGTACTGGGGTTTGTTATAAGACGGCTTGTCATTAGGTGGGTTTTGGTTTTCATTCCCACGGTTATACCTCAAATTGACCATTCGATTACGATGATACTGTCTATCGTTTTCGTGGTCCTCCAGTAAATTGGCCATTCCTTGTATGGTCTTTATTTGCCCCTGTCTCCTGGCCCTCTGAATAGCGTCTTCATAGTGATATCCTAGTTGGATGACTAGGGATTCTTCGGGTATCTTTGGTTCAAGGTTTCGAGCTAGACAGACCTTTCCTAAGAAGTACGAAGTTAATGTATGTCCAGCCTGTGGCTCATATCTTCCGTTACTTATGTCATTTCTCACCACATTTTGGGTCGATTCTGACCAGTATTTTTCGCGGAACAATGTTTTGAACTCTTGTGTACAGCTGATTTCTGGTCGCGTGGCTGTCCACCAATTGTCATTCGTATCTCGAAACATCTCATCGATAAGACTTCTCACCGTCGTCCATCTGGTATCTCTATTCTTCTCTATGAGCTCCTCCACCCTCTTCAGGAATTCTATAGGGTTTCTTCGGTAACTCTTAAAGTTTATTGCCTCCCTATTTTTGCTTGTAATGATGTGGGTGTTATTGCAAAGCTTCTCCCTCAAAGCGTCCAGTTCCTCTTGCATCTGTTTCTCCCTCTGACTGATTTCTATGATTTTCTCTTTATTTTCTTTCGTTTTTTCGTCAATCTTGTTGATAGTGGTATATACTCTTTCAACGCGTTCGCTGACATCAGTCTGGATTCCCTGGTGCCTTTCCTCCAGCTTCTTGAGCACGTCCTGTTTGTTTTTTGTGCACTCTTCTGTGGTAATTTTATAAAGTTCTTGTATTCTGACTTTTTCTTTCTCCTCGACGTAATTTATCTTGTTGTTTAAATCTTCCTGGACTTGTATTACAGCGTTGTTTGTCTCGGTTATATTCTGTGTTAGCTCCTCTCGACACTTCGTCAACTGTTGCATCAATTCTCCCTTCGTCTTCTCAATGTCTTCGTTAAATTGTCGTTGAAGTGTTTCCTTATTATTTTCAATCTTGTTGTTGAATATTTCAAGATCTTTCTTTACCTGCCTCTTCAACTCCTCACTCTTCTTTTCTAACATCTCTTGGCTTCTTTTCAAAGTTTCATGGTTTCTTTCCATTTTATTGTTCAGAAGTTCCATGTTCTCCTTGAAAAACTCCCTGTCTTCTTTCCTTCCCTCTTGCAATGATTCTAATTTTTTATTCAATTCCTTCTTGTCTGACTCTAATTTTTTATTCAATTCTTCCCTGTTTTGGTCTATTTTTTCATTTGTTCTCTTGTTGTCTTCCTGGATTTTGTGGTTTCCTTCCATAAGAATCCTGAACATCTCCTGCATGCTCAGGTCTTCCTTCTGAGTGGGTTTGCTGGGTTGGTCCCCTACCATTACTTCCACTTCCGGTTCTGGTTGAGTTGGATTTTCTGGTTGGTTTTCTTGAGGATTCTCTTCGAATAGCTCCCCGATCATTTCTTCAATTTCTTCCATCTCTTCTTGTTGACCTTCACCTTCAATTCCTTTCTGAGTGTCCTTCCTGGTAACCATGGAATGTCTCTTCATAGTCGCCGCTGACCTTCTTTTAAAGCCTCACCGGTTGGTCGCCAATCTGTAACGATCTATTCTGTGCGTACCTGTAAAATGTACACCAATTTTGTATGTGTAATAATCCTTAGTGCGTTCGTCTCGCACCGGGGTCGTTACATTAATGTTCGCGGCTAACGATGTCCGTAGCATTGCGGTAA
Source organism: Magicicada septendecula (assembly GCA_034769895.1). Taxonomy (NCBI): domain Eukaryota; kingdom Metazoa; phylum Arthropoda; class Insecta; order Hemiptera; family Cicadidae; genus Magicicada; species Magicicada septendecula. The sequence continues at coordinate 1,154,814,406 of CM068367.1, forward strand.
TCACCTGTATAACACGGCAGTAACCTTACCTGTTGTTTATAGGGTGTGTTAATCCCGGGTGGCGCCAAGTCGTTATTTAAAACAACTAAAATTATTGTATGATGAGTTATCAGCGGTGACGGTCGGGGCGTTCAAATAATTCCCGCTCGCACTGCCATCTGAATTGTCGATCCTGCTGCGCAAATGACAACTTGTTCACTTCTCGTCAGTTCTATTCTTAACTAAACACTAGTAATATATAAAGCACTCCCTATGAAATAATAACGACGGTTACTCCCTGTAATAGTTATTTTTAATAGGTGATAATTAAAATATTCAAATTGACAATTATATAATGATAAATTTGCACCGACTGATTACATGAAACTCTTGTCCTCTGGGCTTGACGAATCGATCAAGGAAACAATCAGCTTTCGCATGGCTGTGTACGTTAAAGTATTACAATTATTTTCGTTTTCAAAATCGTGGATTCTTGTGACTATGAGCTAAAGAATTCCTATGGTTACAATAAAAATATATTACCTTATTCTACGTGTACATAAATAATAATGTGTGATGTTACAATCTGTTCTGTGGTGTCGTTAAATGTGTTTTGTAAGTTCGTGTTTAACTAATACGTTATATTTAACGTTAACAAGTTTTTATCAAGTTTTATTTTACTTAAATAATCTGTGAAAGAGAAATATTTGTTTATAGTGAGATAAATTTACCTTTAGTAAAATTTAGAGTGATTAGGGTTTTTGGAAAATAAGTAATTTAATTGTACTTAACACCTCAGCATGACTTGGTGCCTTTGTTCGTTTGATCAGGTAGGATTTGGCTGCAATAAGTTCTGTTTTCATTAATTTTGGGGCTTCAATGGGTTGGGCATCTTTTTCATAACGTATCTGGATGTTCTTTTCGGGTAATTTTCCGTTTATTGCCTTGGATCTCGAGTTGGCTGCTATAAATGGTCGTCTGCTTCTTATGCTGTCATGGTTAGGAACTTTAATTACTTTTCTACATTATTTTAACAGAAAATCGTTCTTCCCAATATTGGCTTCTGTATTCTCTTGCTGACGCTTCGCTTCTCTCTAACGGTATTCAACGGTAATCCTCTTCAACTGCCGTTTCCATGGCAACTGCATGATTTTGATTGGTTGATTTTGAGATGATGTATTGTTATCAAAATTCGAATTCTTCATATATCTTCTGATTGCTGTTATTCCTCTATCTTCCTTCCTGGTTATTAAATATTGTCACTATAGTATTTATTTCCTTTCATAGATTATTTTGATACCCCACAAGTTTGGGTAATTTTAGATTTTATGTTTTTACAATTATGTTAATACTTGTTAATTACATTTCTTTTTGTATACAAATGGTTATTATAATATTTTGTTTTACAAATGATTTACAATTTATTCTTGGTGAATCCTTCACCTCAGCTTTGCTAATTTCTTTGTTAATTTGTTATAATTTTTAGTGTTTGGTTCTGACAGTTATGCCCTTTCATAGGCCTGAGTAGCCATTATGTTATTTGACTTATTTCATTTAAATCACATTTCGTTTCAGCCTAATGGGCTTTACTTTGTTATTATTATTGGTTGTGTTGTGTTTTGAGTTTGCTTATGTGTTGTTAGTATGTCACTGTTGTTTTATACACAATTATTTACTCTTTGGTTTCCATGTTTTCTAGTCATACATTTCTTAACATTTTTGTTCATTTCCTTTGCCAATAATAACAGTGTGGCTATTATTTACTACTTTTTTGATCTTATTTAAATATAACATATAAGCCTATGGTCTGTATAACTTTTACAACCATATTCAATTCATAAACTTATTATTTGCTAATCTTTGTTCACAATACATTTTAATTTATATTATTTTAGTGTGACAAACAGCATCACTTTTATGAACTTATCTTGATCCCTTCTAACATGGGTGTTTTTAATTTGTATCTAATTCCTTAACCTTCTAAACAATCTTTACTTGCTTTTAAAACTCCTTAATTACATTTTTAGTTTTGTTGACTATGGTAATTATCACTTTCCAGTGTTCAATATCTCTTTATAGTTTATACTTAATACCACTTTCACAACATACTTACTCACTATTGTTTATCACTATTAAACTTTTAGCGTTCTTTAGGATTGATTAATTGTTAATGATTTTATCACTCACTACTCTTCACTATATTTCCATTCTATACTTTACACTATTTTCATTCAAACATTACCTTCACTCTTAAATTATTTATAGTTAATTATAATTTATTTAGTGTACCTTCTTTATCACTAGACTTTGGGGTTTTACACTTTCATTTTGCACTTCACAAAGGTTTTTGTATTTTAAGTGTTTCTGAATAGGTAATCCCTCTAATTACTATCTCACTATTCGTTTTTTCTCTTTCATTACAATATATCCTTAATACTATTAACAATTTTATGTTCTTACAATACTATTCTTACATCTAATTCTAAACTGGGGTTTAGTTTGCTTCTTTATCATTTTAATCTTTAACCTTTTTTAATAGGGTTTCTTCCCTAAATCATTGTTGTCCATTAATGGGTAATAACAGTTACTTTTTCCTTTCTCATAGGGTAATTATTGGTTTTGGTTCCAATATTATTCTTGAGTGCATTATTTCTCCTTCTCCTATGCTTTATTACTTGTTTGTGTATCATTATTGGTTTACATTTCTATCTATTTCCCTCCTTCTTCATTTTCCTCGTATTTGGTTAATACTTTGGTTTTTCCATCCTCTCCTTTGGGTACATTTCGACGTGTTACATTGGATCGTTTAATTCCATGAACTTGTTACATTTTTGTTTGGGTTTTGGATTTTTTTTCCTCTCTTCCTTTGGTTTGGTTATATTATGGTTTATTCTTCGTGGATCCCTTCTTCATTTGTTTCCTTTTGTTGGGTCAATCACTTGGGTTAGGTCAAGTCGTCGTTTGTCGGGTCATAGTTTTTATATTTTATTTAAATTAATCATTTTTATTTAACATGAAGTATTATTTTAGATTCAATATTATTTTGTTCATCCCTGGTATTGGGTTGGCTTATTTGTGTTGTAACATAATGCCTCTCCTTCAAAATTGATCATTTTGATAAAACACTAGCATAGTTTTTTATGAAATTATCAGTTATATATAATCTTTTTCCTTTTCTTTCTTGTTTGTTTCTCCATTCTTATTTCTCTTCTTACTTGATTCATTCCATTTTATTTGGATCTATCTGTTTTTATTTATTTCCATTGGTGTGTTCTCCCTTATACACAATTTTTTCCCTAACTTTTTAGTAGCTGGTTTCTCCCATTACTACTCATTTTTCTGAGACCAGAGGAACATCATCTCTGCTCAGTTTATTTTGATTGCTGGACTTTTCAACAGTCAATCTTAAATACCTTTTTTGTCATCTTGTGACTTAAATTAATAATAATAATATATTTTGGGATTGTCCACCTTGTGGTTTGTTTTTAGATCACTTTGGCCTTTTACTCATTCTTCCTTCCGCTGTACCTTTGCTATATACTATCATTTGCTCATACAGTTGATTGTTTTTTATTTATTCATATGTTAATTTCATCATATCTAACTTTTCATTATTTTGTTTTTCTATTCTTCTAGTGATCATTTTAATTATCTTAGACATTAGTATTCTTTTCCTAGTTATTTAGCATTATTCTGCTTTAGCCATAGCTTGTATATTTGTTTTATACATAACTTCTCTTTTTCTTTGTACCAGTTCAGATTTTTTTTTTTTTTCTTTGAACACATTGAACTCATTATAATTTCAGGTATTTATCTTATCAGTCTTTAGCTTGATTTTGTTTTTGTTTATTTTATTTTGTATCAAATATCATTTTTGATAATTCTTTGTAAGTTAATTCTCTTACTTTATAGGAATTTTTGTAGCGTATTCCTTTTTTGGTACATTTTGTTTAATTATTTTATATACTTCATATATCAACTTTTTAATAGACTGTAAGTTGATTTCACTTAGTAGGAATTTGTGTAACTTATTCCTTTGTTTTTATATTTTTTATTTTAGGCCTCATAAGTCATCGAAATATTGTTTAAGTTGTGCTTACATAATTTTTGAATTTTGGCATTTGTTTATTTTATTTATAGTAATTTTAGTTTTCTTCATAGAATTTCTTTATTGAAGCTTGGTTGTAAACTCCTTTTACTTTCTTGGTGGTTATATTACTTATCTCGTAAGTATTGTTTTCATTATCCTTCGTGACGATATATGGCTATACAGTGGGTTATACATAAGTTTATACGCTATTACTCTACATAGGACCTTGTTATTTATACTTTTTTGGTAAGTTGATCTTCTCCTTTTCTTTCCTTGTTATTGCCTTCTCTTGTATATTTCACTCTTTGTTGGCTTTCTCCTCTACTCCTTCAAATGTCTGATGGTTGAACATTTATTCTGGATGATATATAATTTCATTTGTTGCAATTTATATAGGAGTATTAGATTTTGAGAGTATATTGGGTTTATACATATTAATTCCATTCCTTATTCAAGCTTTCTCCTTTATTATTCTACACTTTGATGTTCTGCTTCTCTACTCCTTCAAAGGTTAGTTGGTTAAACCTTTATTCTGGATGATATATAATTTCATGGCATTACCATCTCACTACATGTTCGGGCCATACCCTTTTGGCGTAGCTGTGTGGATCATTTCTTTCATTTTCATTGCTGGGGTCATTATTAGGTTCTTGGCTGGCTCCTGCCAAGACATGGTTTATCCGAGCTATCCAGGGTCCTTCGTCGTTACTCGCTTGATTACGTAGTAATGAAAAACCCGGATTTTCATGGACCGCTACCCAGTTCTCATTTTCATTATTGTTTTGGTTAGTGATTGGCTCCTGTTGGTGGTTATTTTCACCCCTGGGTCGTCCGTTACTCCTACCCTCTGAGAACTGATGGCGGTTATCATTGTTTCGTTCATTGGATGGTGGTCTTGGGTAACGACTTCCTTGATTATTTCGATTGTTCCCTCTTATAAAGTGTACCCTCTGCTGATTGTTATTATTTTGGTTATCTCCGTTTCCTCTTCTATTATTATTTTGATAATTGGTGTTAATACTATTATTCCCATAATTATGATTATTGTTGGGGTAGTTGTTGGGATGCTGGTTTGGTCCATTGCCCCTGTAATTGTTATTGTTTTGATTATTTCCGTTAAACGGTGGATTGCCCTGATTATAATTTGGGGGGTTTCCCCTATATGGATACTTATTATCATTCCGGTTTTGGTTACTCGGGTAGTTGTACTGGGGTTTGTTATAAGACGGCTTGTCATTAGGTGGGTTTTGGTTTTCATTCCCACGGTTATACCTCAAATTGACCATTCGATTACGATGATACTGTCTATCGTTTTCGTGGTCCTCCAGTAAATTGGCCATTCCTTGTATGGTCTTTATTTGCCCCTGTCTCCTGGCCCTCTGAATAGCGTCTTCATAGTGATATCCTAGTTGGATGACTAGGGATTCTTCGGGTATCTTTGGTTCAAGGTTTCGAGCTAGACAGACCTTTCCTAAGAAGTACGAAGTTAATGTATGTCCAGCCTGTGGCTCATATCTTCCGTTACTTATGTCATTTCTCACCACATTTTGGGTCGATTCTGACCAGTATTTTTCGCGGAACAATGTTTTGAACTCTTGTGTACAGCTGATTTCTGGTCGCGTGGCTGTCCACCAATTGTCATTCGTATCTCGAAACATCTCATCGATAAGACTTCTCACCGTCGTCCATCTGGTATCTCTATTCTTCTCTATGAGCTCCTCCACCCTCTTCAGGAATTCTATAGGGTTTCTTCGGTAACTCTTAAAGTTTATTGCCTCCCTATTTTTGCTTGTAATGATGTGGGTGTTATTGCAAGGCTTCTCCCTCAAAGCGTCCAGTTCCTCTTGCATCTGTTTCTCCCTCTGACTGATTTCTATGATTTTCTCTTTATTTTCTTTCGTTTTTTCGTCAGTCTTGTTGATAGTGGTATATACTCTTTCAACGCGTTCGCTGACATCAGTCTGGATTCCCTGGTGCCTTTCCTCCAGCTTCTTGAGCACGTCCTGTTTGTTTTTTGTGCACTCTTCGGTGGTAATTTTATAAAGTTCTTGTATTCTGACTTTTTCTTTCTCCTCGACGTAATTTATCTTGTTGTTTAAATCTTCCTGGACTTGTATTACAGCGTTGTTTGTCTCGGTTATATTCTGTGTTAGCTCCTCTCGACACTTCGTCAACTGTTGCATCAATTCTCCCTTCGTCTTCTCAATGTCTTCGTTAAATTGTCGTTGAAGTGTTTCCTTATTATTTTCAATCTTGTTGTTGAATATTTCAAGATCTTTCTTTACCTGCCTCTTCAACTCCTCACTCTTCTTTTCTAACATCTCTTGGCTTCTTTTCAAAGTTTCATGGTTTCTTTCCATTTTATTGTTCAGAAGTTCCATGTTCTCCTTGAAAAACTCCCTGTCTTCTTTCCTTCCCTCTTGCAATGATTCTAATTTTTTATTCAATTCCTTCTTGTCTGACTCTAATTTTTTATTCAATTCTTCCCTGTTTTGGTCTATTTTTTCATTTGTTCTCTTGTTGTCTTCCTGGATTTTGTGGTTTCCTTCCATAAGAATCCTGAACATCTCCTGCATGCTCAGGTCTTCCTTCTGAGTGGGTTTGCTGGGTTGGTCCCCTACCATTACTTCCACTTCCGGTTCTGGTTGAGTTGGATTTTCTGGTTGGTTTTCTTGAGGATTCTCTTCGAATAGCTCCCCGATCATTTCTTCAATTTCTTCCATCTCTTCTTGTTGACCTTCACCTTCAATTCCTTTCTGAGTGTCCTTCCTGGTAACCATGGAATGTCTCTTCATAGTCGCCGCTGGCCTTCTTTTAAAGCCTCACCGGTTGGTCGCCAATCTGTAACGATCTATTCTGTGCGTACCTGTAAAATGTACACCAATTTTGTATGTGTAATAATCCTTAGTGCGTTCGTCTCGCACCGGGGTCGTTACATTAATGTTCGCGGCTAACGATGTCCGTAGCATTGCGGTAATCACCTGTATAACACGGCAGTAACCTTACCTGTTGTTTATAGGGTGTGTTAATCCCGGGTGGCGCCAAGTCGTTATTTAAAACAACTAAAATTATTGTATGATGAGTTATCAGCGGTGACGGTCGGGGCGTTCAAATAATTCCCGCTCGCACTGCCATCTGAATTGTCGATCCTGCTGCGCAAATGACAACTTGTTCACTTCTCGTCAGTTCTATTCTTAACTAAACACTAGTAATATATAAAGCACTCCCTATGAAATAATAACGACGGTTACTCCCTGTAATAGTTATTTTTAATAGGTGATAATTAAAATATTCAAATTGACAATTATATAATGATAAATTTGCACCGACTGATTACATGAAACTCTTGTCCTCTGGGCTTGACGAATCGATCAAGGAAACAATCAGCTTTCGCATGGCTGTGTACGTTAAAGTATTACAATTATTTTCGTTTTCAAAATCGTGGATTCTTGTGACTATGAGCTAAAGAATTCCTATGGTTACAATAAAAATATATTACCTTATTCTACGTGTACATAAATAATAATGTGTGATGTTACAATCTGTTCTGTGGTGTCGTTAAATGTGTTTTGTAAGTTCGTGTTTAACTAATACGTTATATTTAACGTTAACAAGTTTTTATCAAGTTTTATTTTACTTAAATAATCTGTGAAAGAGAAATATTTGTTTATAGTGAGATAAATTTACCTTTAGTAAAATTTAGAGTGATTAGGGTTTTTGGAAAATAAGTAATTTAATTGTACTTAACACCTCAGCATGACTTGGTGCCTTTGTTCGTTTGATCAGGTAGGATTTGGCTGCAATAAGTTCTGTTTTCATTAATTTTGGGGCTTCAATGGGTTGGGCATCTTTTTCATAACGTATCTGGATGTTCTTTTCGGGTAATTTTCCGTTTATTGCCTTGGATCTCGAGTTGGCTGCTATAAATGGTCGTCTGCTTCTTATGCTGTCATGGTTAGGAACTTTAATTACTTTTCTACATTATTTTAACAGAAAATCGTTCTTCCCAATATTGGCTTCTGTATTCTCTTGCTGACGCTTCGCTTCTCTCTAACGGTATTCAACGGTAATCCTCTTCAACTGCCGTTTCCATGGCAACTGCATGATTTTGATTGGTTGATTTTGAGATGATGTATTGTTATCAAAATTCGAATTCTTCATATATCTTCTGATTGCTGTTATTCCTCTATCTTCCTTCCTGGTTATTAAATATTGTCACTATAGTATTTATTTCCTTTCATAGATTATTTTGATACCCCACAAGTTTGGGTAATTTTAGATTTTATGTTTTTACAATTATGTTAATACTTGTTAATTACATTTCTTTTTGTATACAAATGGTTATTATAATATTTTGTTTTACAAATGATTTACAATTTATTCTTGGTGAATCCTTCACCTCAGCTTTGCTAATTTCTTTGTTAATTTGTTATAATTTTTAGTGTTTGGTTCTGACAGTTATGCCCTTTCATAGGCCTGAGTAGCCATTATGTTATTTGACTTATTTCATTTAAATCACATTTCGTTTCAGCCTAATGGGCTTTACTTTGTTATTATTATTGGTTGTGTTGTGTTTTGAGTTTGCTTATGTGTTGTTAGTATGTCACTGTTGTTTTATACACAATTATTTACTCTTTGGTTTCCATGTTTTCTAGTCATACATTTCTTAACATTTTTGTTCATTTCCTTTGCCAATAATAACAGTGTGGCTATTATTTACTACTTTTTTGATCTTATTTAAATATAACATATAAGCCTATGGTCTGTATAACTTTTACAACCATATTCAATTCATAAACTTATTATTTGCTAATCTTTGTTCACAATACATTTTAATTTATATTATTTTAGTGTGACAAACAGCATCACTTTTATGAACTTATCTTGATCCCTTCTAACATGGGTGTTTTTAATTTGTATCTAATTCCTTAACCTTCTAAACAATCTTTACTTGCTTTTAAAACTCCTTAATTACATTTTTAGTTTTGTTGACTATGGTAATTATCACTTTCCAGTGTTCAATATCTCTTTATAGTTTATACTTAATACCACTTTCACAACATACTTACTCACTATTGTTTATCACTATTAAACTTTTAGCGTTCTTTAGGATTGATTAATTGTTAATGATTTTATCACTCACTACTCTTCACTATATTTCCATTCTATACTTTACACTATTTTCATTCAAACATTACCTTCACTCTTAAATTATTTATAGTTAATTATAATTTATTTAGTGTACCTTCTTTATCACTAGACTTTGGGGTTTTACACTTTCATTTTGCACTTCACAAAGGTTTTTGTATTTTAAGTGTTTCTGAATAGGTAATCCCTCTAATTACTATCTCACTATTCGTTTTTTCTCTTTCATTACAATATATCCTTAATACTATTAACAATTTTATGTTCTTACAATACTATTCTTACATCTAATTCTAAACTGGGGTTTAGTTTGCTTCTTTATCATTTTAATCTTTAACCTTTTTTAATAGGGTTTCTTCCCTAAATCATTGTTGTCCATTAATGGGTAATAACAGTTACTTTTTCCTTTCTCATAGGGTAATTATTGGTTTTGGTTCCAATATTATTCTTGAGTGCATTATTTCTCCTTCTCCTATGCTTTATTACTTGTTTGTGTATCATTATTGGTTTTCATTTCTATCTATTTCCCTCCTTCTTCATTTTCCTCGTATTTGGTTAATACTTTGGTTTTTCCATCCTCTCCTTTGGGTACATTTCGACGTGTTACATTGGATCGTTTAATTCCATGAACTTGTTACATTTTTGTTTGGGTTTTGGATTTTTTTTCCTCTCTTCCTTTGGTTTGGTTATATTATGGTTTATTCTTCGTGGATCCCTTCTTCATTTGTTTCCTTTTGTTGGGTCAATCACTTGGGTTAGGTCAAGTCGTCGTTTGTCGGGTCATAGTTTTTATATTTTATTTAAATTAATCATTTTTATTTAACATGAAGTATTATTTTAGATTCAATATTATTTTGTTCATCCCTGGTATTGGGTTGGCTTATTTGTGTTGTAACATAATGCCTCTCCTTCAAAATTGATCATTTTGATAAAACACTAGCATAGTTTTTTATGAAATTATCAGTTATATATAATCTTTTTCCTTTTCTTTCTTGTTTGTTTCTCCATTCTTATTTCTCTTCTTACTTGATTCATTCCATTTTATTTGGATCTATCTGTTTTTATTTATTTCCATTGGTGTGTTCTCCCTTATACACAATTTTTTCCCTAACTTTTTAGTAGCTGGTTTCTCCCATTACTACTCATTTTTCTGAGACCAGAGGAACATCATCTCTGCTCAGTTTATTTTGATTGCTGGACTTTTCAACAGTCAATCTTAAATACCTTTTTTGTCATCTTGTGACTTAAATTAATAATAATAATATATTTTGGGATTGTCCACCTTGTGGTTTGTTTTTAGATCACTTTGGCCTTTTACTCATTCTTCCTTCCGCTGTACCTTTGCTATATACTATCATTTGCTCATACAGTTGATTGTTTTTTATTTATTCATATGTTAATTTCATCATATCTAACTTTTCATTATTTTGTTTTTCTATTCTTCTAGTGATCATTTTAATTATCTTAGACATTAGTATTCTTTTCCTAGTTATTTAGCATTATTCTGCTTTAGCCATAGCTTGTATATTTGTTTTATACATAACTTCTCTTTTTCTTTGTACCAGTTCAGATTTTTTTTTTTTTTCTTTGAACACATTGAACTCATTATAATTTCAGGTATTTATCTTATCAGTCTTTAGCTTGATTTTGTTTTTGTTTATTTTATTTTGTATCAAATATCATTTTTGATAATTCTTTGTAAGTTAATTCTCTTACTTTATAGGAATTTTTGTAGCGTATTCCTTTTTTGGTACATTTTGTTTAATTATTTTATATACTTCATATATCAACTTTTTAATAGACTGTAAGTTGATTTCACTTAGTAGGAATTTGTGTAACTTATTCCTTTGTTTTTATATTTTTTATTTTAGGCCTCATAAGTCATCGAAATATTGTTTAAGTTGTGCTTACATAATTTTTGAATTTTGGCATTTGTTTATTTTATTTATAGTAATTTTAGTTTTCTTCATAGAATTTCTTTATTGAAGCTTGGTTGTAAACTCCTTTTACTTTCTTGGTGGTTATATTACTTATCTCGTAAGTATTGTTTTCATTATCCTTCGTGACGATATATGGCTATACATTGGGTTATACATAAGTTTATACGCTATTACTCTACATAGGACCTTGTTATTTATACTTTTTTGGTAAGTTGATCTTCTCCTTTTCTTTCCTTGTTATTGCCTTCTCTTGTATATTTCACTCTTTGTTGGCTTTCTCCTCTACTCCTTCAAATGTCTGATGGTTGAACATTTATTCTGGATGATATATAATTTCATTTGTTGCAATTTATATAGGAGTATTAGATTTTGAGAGTATATTGGGTTTATACATATTAATTCCATTCCTTATTCAAGCTTTCTCCTTTATTATTCTACACTTTGATGTTCTGCTTCTCTACTCCTTCAAAGGTTAGTTGGTTAAACCTTTATTCTGGATGATATATAATTTCATGGCATTACCATCTCACTACATGTTCGGGCCATACCCTTTTGGCGTAGCTGTGTGGATCATTTCTTTCATTTTCATTGCTGGGGTCATTATTAGGTTCTTGGCTGGCTCCTGCCAAGACATGGTTTATCCGAGCTATCCAGGGTCCTTCGTCGTTACTCGCTTGATTACGTAGTAATGAAAAACCCGGATTTTCATGGACCGCTACCCAGTTCTCATTTTCATTATTGTTTTGGTTAGTGATTGGCTCCTGTTGGTGGTTATTTTCACCCCTGGGTCGTCCGTTACTCCTACCCTCTGAGAACTGATGGCGGTTATCATTGTTTCGTTCATTGGATGGTGGTCTTGGGTAACGACTTCCTTGATTATTTCGATTGTTCCCTCTTATAAAGTGTACCCTCTGCTGATTGTTATTATTTTGGTTATCTCCGTTTCCTCTTCTATTATTATTTTGATAATTGGTGTTAATACTATTATTCCCATAATTATGATTATTGTTGGGGTAGTTGTTGGGATGCTGGTTTGGTCCATTGCCCCTGTAATTGTTATTGTTTTGATTATTTCCGTTAAACGGTGGATTGCCCTGATTATAATTTGGGGGGTTTCCCCTATATGGATACTTATTATCATTCCGGTTTTGGTTACTCGGGTAGTTGTACTGGGGTTTGTTATAAGACGGCTTGTCATTAGGTGGGTTTTGGTTTTCATTCCCACGGTTATACCTCAAATTGACCATTCGATTACGATGATACTGTCTATCGTTTTCGTGGTCCTCCAGTAAATTGGCCATTCCTTGTATGGTCTTTATTTGCCCCTGTCTCCTGGCCCTCTGAATAGCGTCTTCATAGTGATATCCTAGTTGGATGACTAGGGATTCTTCGGGTATCTTTGGTTCAAGGTTTCGAGCTAGACAGACCTTTCCTAAGAAGTACGAAGTTAATGTATGTCCAGCCTGTGGCTCATATCTTCCGTTACTTATGTCATTTCTCACCACATTTTGGGTCGATTCTGACCAGTATTTTTCGCGGAACAATGTTTTGAACTCTTGTGTACAGCTGATTTCTGGTCGCGTGGCTGTCCACCAATTGTCATTCGTATCTCGAAACATCTCATCGATAAGACTTCTCACCGTCGTCCATCTGGTATCTCTATTCTTCTCTATGAGCTCCTCCACCCTCTTCAGGAATTCTATAGGGTTTCTTCGGTAACTCTTAAAGTTTATTGCCTCCCTATTTTTGCTTGTAATGATGTGGGTGTTATTGCAAGGCTTCTCCCTCAAAGCGTCCAGTTCCTCTTGCATCTGTTTCTCCCTCTGACTGATTTCTATGATTTTCTCTTTATTTTCTTTCGTTTTTTCGTCAGTCTTGTTGATAGTGGTATATACTCTTTCAACGCGTTCGCTGACATCAGTCTGGATTCCCTGGTGCCTTTCCTCCAGCTTCTTGAGCACGTCCTGTTTGTTTTTTGTGCACTCTTCGGTGGTAATTTTATAAAGTTCTTGTATTCTGACTTTTTCTTTCTCCTCGACGTAATTTATCTTGTTGTTTAAATCTTCCTGGACTTGTATTACAGCGTTGTTTGTCTCGGTTATATTCTGTGTTAGCTCCTCTCGACACTTCGTCAACTGTTGCATCAATTCTCCCTTCGTCTTCTCAATGTCTTCGTTAAATTGTCGTTGAAGTGTTTCCTTATTATTTTCAATCTTGTTGTTGAATATTTCAAGATCTTTCTTTACCTGCCTCTTCAACTCCTCACTCTTCTTTTCTAACATCTCTTGGCTTCTTTTCAAAGTTTCATGGTTTCTTTCCATTTTATTGTTCAGAAGTTCCATGTTCTCCTTGAAAAACTCCCTGTCTTCTTTCCTTCCCTCTTGCAATGATTCTGATTTTTTATTCAATTCCTTCTTGTCTGACTCTAATTTTTTATTCAATTCTTCCCTGTTTTGGTCTATTTTTTCATTTGTTCTCTTGTTGTCTTCCTGGATTTTGTGGTTTCCTTCCATAAGAATCCTGAACATCTCCTGCATGCTCAGGTCTTCCTTCTGAGTGGGTTTGCTGGGTTGGTCCCCTACCATTACTTCCACTTCCGGTTCTGGTTGAGTTGGATTTTCTGGTTGGTTTTCTTGAGGATTCTCTTCGAATAGCTCCCCGATCATTTCTTCAATTTCTTCCATCTCTTCTTGTTGACCTTCACCTTCAATTCCTTTCTGAGTGTCCTTCCTGGTAACCATGGAATGTCTCTTCATAGTCGCCGCTGGCCTTCTTTTAAAGCCTCACCGGTTGGTCGCCAATCTGTAACGATCTATTCTGTGCGTACCTGTAAAATGTACACCAATTTTGTATGTGTAATAATCCTTAGTGCGTTCGTCTCGCACCGGGGTCGTTACATTAATGTTCGCGGCTAACGATGTCCGTAGCGTTGCGGTAATCACCTGTATAACACGGCAGTAACCTTACCTGTTGTTTATAGGGTGTGTTAATCCCGGGTGGCGCCAAGTCGTTATTTAAAACAACTAAAATTATTGTATGATGAGTTATCAGCGGTGACGGTCGGGGCGTTCAAATAATTCCCGCTCGCACTGCCATCTGAATTGTCGATCCTGCTGCGCAAATGACAACTTGTTCACTTCTCGTCAGTTCTATTCTTAACTAAACACTAGTAATATATAAAGCACTCCCTATGAAATAATAACGACGGTTACTCCCTGTAATAGTTATTTTTAATAGGTGATAATTAAAATATTCAAATTGACAATTATATAATGATAAATTTGCACCGACTGATTACATGAAACTCTTGTCCTCTGGGCTTGACGAATCGATCAAGGAAACAATCAGCTTTCGCATGGCTGTGTACGTTAAAGTATTACAATTATTTTCGTTTTCAAAATCGTGGATTCTTGTGACTATGAGCTAAAGAATTCCTATGGTTACAATAAAAATATATTACCTTATTCTACGTGTACATAAATAATAATGTGTGATGTTACAATCTGTTCTGTGGTGTCGTTAAATGTGTTTTGTAAGTTCGTGTTTAACTAATACGTTATATTTAACGTTAACAAGTTTTTATCAAGTTTTATTTTACTTAAATAATCTGTGAAAGAGAAATATTTGTTTATAGTGAGATAAATTTACCTTTAGTAAAATTTAGAGTGATTAGGGTTTTTGGAAAATAAGTAATTTAATTGTACTTAACACCTCAGCATGACTTGGTGCCTTTGTTCGTTTGATCAGGTAGGATTTGGCTGCAATAAGTTCTGTTTTCATTAATTTTGGGGCTTCAATGGGTTGGGCATCTTTTTCATAACGTATCTGGATGTTCTTTTCGGGTAATTTTCCGTTTATTGCCTTGGATCTCGAGTTGGCTGCTATAAATGGTCGTCTGCTTCTTATGCTGTCATGGTTAGGAACTTTAATTACTTTTCTACATTATTTTAACAGAAAATCGTTCTTCCCAATATTGGCTTCTGTATTCTCTTGCTGACGCTTCGCTTCTCTCTAACGGTATTCAACGGTAATCCTCTTCAACTGCCGTTTCCATGGCAACTGCATGATTTTGATTGGTTGATTTTGAGATGATGTATTGTTATCAAAATTCGAATTCTTCATATATCTTCTGATTGCTGTTATTCCTCTATCTTCCTTCCTGGTTATTAAATATTGTCACTATAGTATTTATTTCCTTTCATAGATTATTTTGATACCCCACAAGTTTGGGTAATTTTAGATTTTATGTTTTTACAATTATGTTAATACTTGTTAATTACATTTCTTTTTGTATACAAATGGTTATTATAATATTTTGTTTTACAAATGATTTACAATTTATTCTTGGTGAATCCTTCACCTCAGCTTTGCTAATTTCTTTGTTAATTTGTTATAATTTTTAGTGTTTGGTTCTGACAGTTATGCCCTTTCATAGGCCTGAGTAGCCATTATGTTATTTGACTTATTTCATTTAAATCACATTTCGTTTCAGCCTAATGGGCTTTACTTTGTTATTATTATTGGTTGTGTTGTGTTTTGAGTTTGCTTATGTGTTGTTAGTATGTCACTGTTGTTTTATACACAATTATTTACTCTTTGGTTTCCATGTTTTCTAGTCATACATTTCTTAACATTTTTGTTCATTTCCTTTGCCAATAATAACAGTGTGGCTATTATTTACTACTTTTTTGATCTTATTTAAATATAACATATAAGCCTATGGTCTGTATAACTTTTACAACCATATTCAATTCATAAACTTATTATTTGCTAATCTTTGTTCACAATACATTTTAATTTATATTATTTTAGTGTGACAAACAGCATCACTTTTATGAACTTATCTTGATCCCTTCTAACATGGGTGTTTTTAATTTGTATCTAATTCCTTAACCTTCTAAACAATCTTTACTTGCTTTTAAAACTCCTTAATTACATTTTTAGTTTTGTTGACTATGGTAATTATCACTTTCCAGTGTTCAATATCTCTTTATAGTTTATACTTAATACCACTTTCACAACATACTTACTCACTATTGTTTATCACTATTAAACTTTTAGCGTTCTTTAGGATTGATTAATTGTTAATGATTTTATCACTCACTACTCTTCACTATATTTCCATTCTATACTTTACACTATTTTCATTCAAACATTACCTTCACTCTTAAATTATTTATAGTTAATTATAATTTATTTAGTGTACCTTCTTTATCACTAGACTTTGGGGTTTTACACTTTCATTTTGCACTTCACAAAGGTTTTTGTATTTTAAGTGTTTCTGAATAGGTAATCCCTCTAATTACTATCTCACTATTCGTTTTTTCTCTTTCATTACAATATATCCTTAATACTATTAACAATTTTATGTTCTTACAATACTATTCTTACATCTAATTCTAAACTGGGGTTTAGTTTGCTTCTTTATCATTTTAATCTTTAACCTTTTTTAATAGGGTTTCTTCCCTAAATCATTGTTGTCCATTAATGGGTAATAACAGTTACTTTTTCCTTTCTCATAGGGTAATTATTGGTTTTGGTTCCAATATTATTCTTGAGTGCATTATTTCTCCTTCTCCTATGCTTTATTACTTGTTTGTGTATCATTATTGGTTTTCATTTCTATCTATTTCCCTCCTTCTTCATTTTCCTCGTATTTGGTTAATACTTTGGTTTTTCCATCCTCTCCTTTGGGTACATTTCGACGTGTTACATTGGATCGTTTAATTCCATGAACTTGTTACATTTTTGTTTGGGTTTTGGATTTTTTTTCCTCTCTTCCTTTGGTTTGGTTATATTATGGTTTATTCTTCGTGGATCCCTTCTTCATTTGTTTCCTTTTGTTGGGTCAATCACTTGGGTTAGGTCAAGTCGTCGTTTGTCGGGTCATAGTTTTTATATTTTATTTAAATTAATCATTTTTATTTAACATGAAGTATTATTTTAGATTCAATATTATTTTGTTCATCCCTGGTATTGGGTTGGCTTATTTGTGTTGTAACATAATGCCTCTCCTTCAAAATTGATCATTTTGATAAAACACTAGCATAGTTTTTTATGAAATTATCAGTTATATATAATCTTTTTCGTTTTCTTTCTTGTTTGTTTCTCCATTCTTATTTCTCTTCTTACTTGATTCATTCCATTTTATTTGGATCTATCTGTTTTTATTTATTTCCATTGGTGTGTTCTCCCTTATACACAATTTTTTCCCTAACTTTTTAGTAGCTGGTTTCTCCCATTACTACTCATTTTTCTGAGACCAGAGGAACATCATCTCTGCTCAGTTTATTTTGATTGCTGGACTTTTCAACAGTCAATCTTAAATACCTTTTTTGTCATCTTGTGACTTAAATTAATAATAATAATATATTTTGGGATTGTCCACCTTGTGGTTTGTTTTTAGATCACTTTGGCCTTTTACTCATTCTTCCTTCCGCTGTACCTTTGCTATATACTATCATTTGCTCATACAGTTGATTGTTTTTTATTTATTCATATGTTAATTTCATCATATCTAACTTTTCATTATTTTGTTTTTCTATTCTTCTAGTGATCATTTTAATTATCTTAGACATTAGTATTCTTTTCCTAGTTATTTAGCATTATTCTGCTTTAGCCATAGCTTGTATATTTGTTTTATACATAACTTCTCTTTTTCTTTGTACCAGTTCAGATTTTTTTTTTTTTTCTTTGAACACATTGAACTCATTATAATTTCAGGTATTTATCTTATCAGTCTTTAGCTTGATTTTGTTTTTGTTTATTTTATTTTGTATCAAATATCATTTTTGATAATTCTTTGTAAGTTAATTCTCTTACTTTATAGGAATTTTTGTAGCGTATTCCTTTTTTGGTACATTTTGTTTAATTATTTTATATACTTCATATATCAACTTTTTAATAGACTGTAAGTTGATTTCACTTAGTAGGAATTTGTGTAACTTATTCCTTTGTTTTTATATTTTTTATTTTAGGCCTCATAAGTCATCGAAATATTGTTTAAGTTGTGCTTACATAATTTTTGAATTTTGGCATTTGTTTATTTTATTTATAGTAATTTTAGTTTTCTTCATAGAATTTCTTTATTGAAGCTTGGTTGTAAACTCCTTTTACTTTCTTGGTGGTTATATTACTTATCTCGTAAGTATTGTTTTCATTATCCTTCGTGACGATATATGGCTATACATTGGGTTATACATAAGTTTATACGCTATTACTCTACATAGGACCTTGTTATTTATACTTTTTTGGTAAGTTGATCTTCTCCTTTTCTTTCCTTGTTATTGCCTTCTCTTGTATATTTCACTCTTTGTTGGCTTTCTCCTCTACTCCTTCAAATGTCTGATGGTTGAACATTTATTCTGGATGATATATAATTTCATTTGTTGCAATTTATATAGGAGTATTAGATTTTGAGAGTATATTGGGTTTATACATATTAATTCCATTCCTTATTCAAGCTTTCTCCTTTATTATTCTACACTTTGATGTTCTGCTTCTCTACTCCTTCAAAGGTTAGTTGGTTAAACCTTTATTCTGGATGATATATAATTTCATGGCATTACCATCTCACTACATGTTCGGGCCATACCCTTTTGGCGTAGCTGTGTGGATCATTTCTTTCATTTTCATTGCTGGGGTCATTATTAGGTTCTTGGCTGGCTCCTGCCAAGACATGGTTTATCCGAGCTATCCAGGGTCCTTCGTCGTTACTCGCTTGATTACGTAGTAATGAAAAACCCGGATTTTCATGGACCGCTACCCAGTTCTCATTTTCATTATTGTTTTGGTTAGTGATTGGCTCCTGTTGGTGGTTATTTTCACCCCTGGGTCGTCCGTTACTCCTACCCTCTGAGAACTGATGGCGGTTATCATTGTTTCGTTCATTGGATGGTGGTCTTGGGTAACGACTTCCTTGATTATTTCGATTGTTCCCTCTTATAAAGTGTACCCTCTGCTGATTGTTATTATTTTGGTTATCTCCGTTTCCTCTTCTATTATTATTTTGATAATTGGTGTTAATACTATTATTCCCATAATTATGATTATTGTTGGGGTAGTTGTTGGGATGCTGGTTTGGTCCATTGCCCCTGTAATTGTTATTGTTTTGATTATTTCCGTTAAACGGTGGATTGCCCTGATTATAATTTGGGGGGTTTCCCCTATATGGATACTTATTATCATTCCGGTTTTGGTTACTCGGGTAGTTGTACTGGGGTTTGTTATAAGACGGCTTGTCATTAGGTGGGTTTTGGTTTTCATTCCCACGGTTATACCTCAAATTGACCATTCGATTACGATGATACTGTCTATCGTTTTCGTGGTCCTCCAGTAAATTGGCCATTCCTTGTATGGTCTTTATTTGCCCCTGTCTCCTGGCCCTCTGAATAGCGTCTTCATAGTGATATCCTAGTTGGATGACTAGGGATTCTTCGGGTATCTTTGGTTCAAGGTTTCGAGCTAGACAGACCTTTCCTAAGAAGTACGAAGTTAATGTATGTCCAGCCTGTGGCTCATATCTTCCGTTACTTATGTCATTTCTCACCACATTTTGGGTCGATACTGACCAGTATTTTTCGCGGAACAATGTTTTGAACTCTTGTGTACAGCTGATTTCTGGTCGCGTGGCTGTCCACCAATTGTCATTCGTATCTCGAAACATCTCATCGATAAGACTTCTCACCGTCGTCCATCTGGTATCTCTATTCTTCTCTATGAGCTCCTCCACCCTCTTCAGGAATTCTATAGGGTTTCTTCGGTAACTCTTAAAGTTTATTGCCTCCCTATTTTTGCTTGTAATGATGTGGGTGTTATTGCAAGGCTTCTCCCTCAAAGCGTCCAGTTCCTCTTGCATCTGTTTCTCCCTCTGACTGATTTCTATGATTTTCTCTTTATTTTCTTTCGTTTTTTCGTCAGTCTTGTTGATAGTGGTATATACTCTTTCAACGCGTTCGCTGACATCAGTCTGGATTCCCTGGTGCCTTTCCTCCAGCTTCTTGAGCACGTCCTGTTTGTTTTTTGTGCACTCTTCGGTGGTAATTTTATAAAGTTCTTGTATTCTGACTTTTTCTTTCTCCTCGACGTAATTTATCTTGTTGTTTAAATCTTCCTGGACTTGTATTACAGCGTTGTTTGTCTCGGTTATATTCTGTGTTAGCTCCTCTCGACACTTCGTCAACTGTTGCATCAATTCTCCCTTCGTCTTCTCAATGTCTTCGTTAAATTGTCGTTGAAGTGTTTCCTTATTATTTTCAATCTTGTTGTTGAATATTTCAAGATCTTTCTTTACCTGCCTCTTCAACTCCTCACTCTTCTTTTCTAACATCTCTTGGCTTCTTTTCAAAGTTTCATGGTTTCTTTCCATTTTATTGTTCAGAAGTTCCATGTTCTCCTTGAAAAACTCCCTGTCTTCTTTCCTTCCCTCTTGCAATGATTCTAATTTTTTATTCAATTCCTTCTTGTCTGACTCTAATTTTTTATTCAATTCTTCCCTGTTTTGGTCTATTTTTTCATTTGTTCTCTTGTTGTCTTCCTGGATTTTGTGGTTTCCTTCCATAAGAATCCTGAACATCTCCTGCATGCTCAGGTCTTCCTTCTGAGTGGGTTTGCTGGGTTGGTCCCCTACCATTACTTCCACTTCCGGTTCTGGTTGAGTTGGATTTTCTGGTTGGTTTTCTTGAGGATTCTCTTCGAATAGCTCCCCGATCATTTCTTCAATTTCTTCCATCTCTTCTTGTTGACCTTCACCTTCAATTCCTTTCTGAGTGTCCTTCCTGGTAACCATGGAATGTCTCTTCATAGTCGCCGCTGGCCTTCTTTTAAAGCCTCACCGGTTGGTCGCCAATCTGTAACGATCTATTCTGTGCGTACCTGTAAAATGTACACCAATTTTGTATGTGTAATAATCCTTAGTGCGTTCGTCTCGCACCGGGGTCGTTACATTAATGTTCGCGGCTAACGATGTCCGTAGCGTTGCGGTAATCACCTGTATAACACGGCAGTAACCTTACCTGTTGTTTATAGGGTGTGTTAATCCCGGGTGGCGCCAAGTCGTTATTTAAAACAACTAAAATTATTGTATGATGAGTTATCAGCGGTGACGGTCGGGGCGTTCAAATAATTCCCGCTCGCACTGCCATCTGAATTGTCGATCCTGCTGCGCAAATGACAACTTGTTCACTTCTCGTCAGTTCTATTCTTAACTAAACACTAGTAATATATAAAGCACTCCCTATGAAATAATAACGACGGTTACTCCCTGTAATAGTTATTTTTAATAGGTGATAATTAAAATATTCAAATTGACAATTATATAATGATAAATTTGCACCGACTGATTACATGAAACTCTTGTCCTCTGGGCTTGACGAATCGATCAAGGAAACAATCAGCTTTCGCATGGCTGTGTACGTTAAAGTATTACAATTATTTTCGTTTTCAAAATCGTGGATTCTTGTGACTATGAGCTAAAGAATTCCTATGGTTACAATAAAAATATATTACCTTATTCTACGTGTACATAAATAATAATGTGTGATGTTACAATCTGTTCTGTGGTGTCGTTAAATGTGTTTTGTAAGTTCGTGTTTAACTAATACGTTATATTTAACGTTAACAAGTTTTTATCAAGTTTTATTTTACTTAAATAATCTGTGAAAGAGAAATATTTGTTTATAGTGAGATAAATTTACCTTTAGTAAAATTTAGAGTGATTAGGGTTTTTGGAAAATAAGTAATTTAATTGTACTTAACACCTCAGCATGACTTGGTGCCTTTGTTCGTTTGATCAGGTAGGATTTGGCTGCAATAAGTTCTGTTTTCATTAATTTTGGGGCTTCAATGGGTTGGGCATCTTTTTCATAACGTATCTGGATGTTCTTTTCGGGTAATTTTCCGTTTATTGCCTTGGATCTCGAGTTGGCTGCTATAAATGGTCGTCTGCTTCTTATGCTGTCATGGTTAGGAACTTTAATTACTTTTCTACATTATTTTAACAGAAAATCGTTCTTCCCAATATTGGCTTCTGTATTCTCTTGCTGACGCTTCGCTTCTCTCTAACGGTATTCAACGGTAATCCTCTTCAACTGCCGTTTCCATGGCAACTGCATGATTTTGATTGGTTGATTTTGAGATGATGTATTGTTATCAAAATTCGAATTCTTCATATATCTTCTGATTGCTGTTATTCCTCTATCTTCCTTCCTGGTTATTAAATATTGTCACTATAGTATTTATTTCCTTTCATAGATTATTTTGATACCCCACAAGTTTGGGTAATTTTAGATTTTATGTTTTTACAATTATGTTAATACTTGTTAATTACATTTCTTTTTGTATACAAATGGTTATTATAATATTTTGTTTTACAAATGATTTACAATTTATTCTTGGTGAATCCTTCACCTCAGCTTTGCTAATTTCTTTGTTAATTTGTTATAATTTTTAGTGTTTGGTTCTGACAGTTATGCCCTTTCATAGGCCTGAGTAGCCATTATGTTATTTGACTTATTTCATTTAAATCACATTTCGTTTCAGCCTAATGGGCTTTACTTTGTTATTATTATTGGTTGTGTTGTGTTTTGAGTTTGCTTATGTGTTGTTAGTATGTCACTGTTGTTTTATACACAATTATTTACTCTTTGGTTTCCATGTTTTCTAGTCATACATTTCTTAACATTTTTGTTCATTTCCTTTGCCAATAATAACAGTGTGGCTATTATTTACTACTTTTTTGATCTTATTTAAATATAACATATAAGCCTATGGTCTGTATAACTTTTACAACCATATTCAATTCATAAACTTATTATTTGCTAATCTTTGTTCACAATACATTTTAATTTATATTATTTTAGTGTGACAAACAGCATCACTTTTATGAACTTATCTTGATCCCTTCTAACATGGGTGTTTTTAATTTGTATCTAATTCCTTAACCTTCTAAACAATCTTTACTTGCTTTTAAAACTCCTTAATTACATTTTTAGTTTTGTTGACTATGGTAATTATCACTTTCCAGTGTTCAATATCTCTTTATAGTTTATACTTAATACCACTTTCACAACATACTTACTCACTATTGTTTATCACTATTAAACTTTTAGCGTTCTTTAGGATTGATTAATTGTTAATGATTTTATCACTCACTACTCTTCACTATATTTCCATTCTATACTTTACACTATTTTCATTCAAACATTACCTTCACTCTTAAATTATTTATAGTTAATTATAATTTATTTAGTGTACCTTCTTTATCACTAGACTTTGGGGTTTTACACTTTCATTTTGCACTTCACAAAGGTTTTTGTATTTTAAGTGTTTCTGAATAGGTAATCCCTCTAATTACTATCTCACTATTCGTTTTTTCTCTTTCATTACAATATATCCTTAATACTATTAACAATTTTATGTTCTTACAATACTATTCTTACATCTAATTCTAAACTGGGGTTTAGTTTGCTTCTTTATCATTTTAATCTTTAACCTTTTTTAATAGGGTTTCTTCCCTAAATCATTGTTGTCCATTAATGGGTAATAACAGTTACTTTTTCCTTTCTCATAGGGTAATTATTGGTTTTGGTTCCAATATTATTCTTGAGTGCATTATTTCTCCTTCTCCTATGCTTTATTACTTGTTTGTGTATCATTATTGGTTTTCATTTCTATCTATTTCCCTCCTTCTTCATTTTCCTCGTATTTGGTTAATACTTTGGTTTTTCCATCCTCTCCTTTGGGTACATTTCGACGTGTTACATTGGATCGTTTAATTCCATGAACTTGTTACATTTTTGTTTGGGTTTTGGATTTTTTTTCCTCTCTTCCTTTGGTTTGGTTATATCATGGTTTATTCTTCGTGGATCCCTTCTTCATTTGTTTCCTTTTGTTGGGTCAATCACTTGGGTTAGGTCAAGTCGTCGTTTGTCGGGTCATAGTTTTTATATTTTATTTAAATTAATCATTTTTATTTAACATGAAGTATTATTTTAGATTCAATATTATTTTGTTCATCCCTGGTATTGGGTTGGCTTATTTGTGTTGTAACATAATGCCTCTCCTTCAAAATTGATCATTTTGATAAAACACTAGCATAGTTTTTTATGAAATTATCAGTTATATATAATCTTTTTCCTTTTCTTTCTTGTTTGTTTCTCCATTCTTATTTCTCTTCTTACTTGATTCATTCCATTTTATTTGGATCTATCTGTTTTTATTTATTTCCATTGGTGTGTTCTCCCTTATACACAATTTTTTCCCTAACTTTTTAGTAGCTGGTTTCTCCCATTACTACTCATTTTTCTGAGACCAGAGGAACATCATCTCTGCTCAGTTTATTTTGATTGCTGGACTTTTCAACAGTCAATCTTAAATACCTTTTTTGTCATCTTGTGACTTAAATTAATAATAATAATATATTTTGGGATTGTCCACCTTGTGGTTTGTTTTTAGATCACTTTGGCCTTTTACTCATTCTTCCTTCCGCTGTACCTTTGCTATATACTATCATTTGCTCATACAGTTGATTGTTTTTTATTTATTCATATGTTAATTTCATCATATCTAACTTTTCATTATTTTGTTTTTCTATTCTTCTAGTGATCATTTTAATTATCTTAGACATTAGTATTCTTTTCCTAGTTATTTAGCATTATTCTGCTTTAGCCATAGCTTGTATATTTGTTTTATACATAACTTCTCTTTTTCTTTGTACCAGTTCAGATTTTTTTTTTTTTTCTTTGAACACATTGAACTCATTATAATTTCAGGTATTTATCTTATCAGTCTTTAGCTTGATTTTGTTTTTGTTTATTTTATTTTGTATCAAATATCATTTTTGATAATTCTTTGTAAGTTAATTCTCTTACTTTATAGGAATTTTTGTAGCGTATTCCTTTTTTGGTACATTTTGTTTAATTATTTTATATACTTCATATATCAACTTTTTAATAGACTGTAAGTTGATTTCACTTAGTAGGAATTTGTGTAACTTATTCCTTTGTTTTTATATTTTTTATTTTAGGCCTCATAAGTCATCGAAATATTGTTTAAGTTGTGCTTACATAATTTTTGAATTTTGGCATTTGTTTATTTTATTTATAGTAATTTTAGTTTTCTTCATAGAATTTCTTTATTGAAGCTTGGTTGTAAACTCCTTTTACTTTCTTGGTGGTTATATTACTTATCTCGTAAGTATTGTTTTCATTATCCTTCGTGACGATATATGGCTATACATTGGGTTATACATAAGTTTATACGCTATTACTCTACATAGGACCTTGTTATTTATACTTTTTTGGTAAGTTGATCTTCTCCTTTTCTTTCCTTGTTATTGCCTTCTCTTGTATATTTCACTCTTTGTTGGCTTTCTCCTCTACTCCTTCAAATGTCTGATGGTTGAACATTTATTCTGGATGATATATAATTTCATTTGTTGCAATTTATATAGGAGTATTAGATTTTGAGAGTATATTGGGTTTATACATATTAATTCCATTCCTTATTCAAGCTTTCTCCTTTATTATTCTACACTTTGATGTTCTGCTTCTCTACTCCTTCAAAGGTTAGTTGGTTAAACCTTTATTCTGGATGATATATAATTTCATGGCATTACCATCTCACTACATGTTCGGGCCATACCCTTTTGGCGTAGCTGTGTGGATCATTTCTTTCATTTTCATTGCTGGGGTCATTATTAGGTTCTTGGCTGGCTCCTGCCAAGACATGGTTTATCCGAGCTATCCAGGGTCCTTCGTCGTTACTCGCTTGATTACGTAGTAATGAAAAACCCGGATTTTCATGGACCGCTACCCAGTTCTCATTTTCATTATTGTTTTGGTTAGTGATTGGCTCCTGTTGGTGGTTATTTTCACCCCTGGGTCGTCCGTTACTCCTACCCTCTGAGAACTGATGGCGGTTATCATTGTTTCGTTCATTGGATGGTGGTCTTGGGTAACGACTTCCTTGATTATTTCGATTGTTCCCTCTTATAAAGTGTACCCTCTGCTGATTGTTATTATTTTGGTTATCTCCGTTTCCTCTTCTATTATTATTTTGATAATTGGTGTTAATACTATTATTCCCATAATTATGATTATTGTTGGGGTAGTTGTTGGGATGCTGGTTTGGTCCATTGCCCCTGTAATTGTTATTGTTTTGATTATTTCCGTTAAACGGTGGATTGCCCTGATTATAATTTGGGGGGTTTCCCCTATATGGATACTTATTATCATTCCGGTTTTGGTTACTCGGGTAGTTGTACTGGGGTTTGTTATAAGACGGCTTGTCATTAGGTGGGTTTTGGTTTTCATTCCCACGGTTATACCTCAAATTGACCATTCGATTACGATGATACTGTCTATCGTTTTCGTGGTCCTCCAGTAAATTGGCCATTCCTTGTATGGTCTTTATTTGCCCCTGTCTCCTGGCCCTCTGAATAGCGTCTTCATAGTGATATCCTAGTTGGATGACTAGGGATTCTTCGGGTATCTTTGGTTCAAGGTTTCGAGCTAGACAGACCTTTCCTAAGAAGTACGAAGTTAATGTATGTCCAGCCTGTGGCTCATATCTTCCGTTACTTATGTCATTTCTCACCACATTTTGGGTCGATTCTGACCAGTATTTTTCGCGGAACAATGTTTTGAACTCTTGTGTACAGCTGATTTCTGGTCGCGTGGCTGTCCACCAATTGTCATTCGTATCTCGAAACATCTCATCGATAAGACTTCTCACCGTCGTCCATCTGGTATCTCTATTCTTCTCTATGAGCTCCTCCACCCTCTTCAGGAATTCTATAGGGTTTCTTCGGTAACTCTTAAAGTTTATTGCCTCCCTATTTTTGCTTGTAATGATGTGGGTGTTATTGCAAGGCTTCTCCCTCAAAGCGTCCAGTTCCTCTTGCATCTGTTTCTCCCTCTGACTGATTTCTATGATTTTCTCTTTATTTTCTTTCGTTTTTTCGTCAGTCTTGTTGATAGTGGTATATACTCTTTCAACGCGTTCGCTGACATCAGTCTGGATTCCCTGGTGCCTTTCCTCCAGCTTCTTGAGCACGTCCTGTTTGTTTTTTGTGCACTCTTCGGTGGTAATTTTATAAAGTTCTTGTATTCTGACTTTTTCTTTCTCCTCGACGTAATTTATCTTGTTGTTTAAATCTTCCTGGACTTGTATTACAGCGTTGTTTGTCTCGGTTATATTCTGTGTTAGCTCCTCTCGACACTTCGTCAACTGTTGCATCAATTCTCCCTTCGTCTTCTCAATGTCTTCGTTAAATTGTCGTTGAAGTGTTTCCTTATTATTTTCAATCTTGTTGTTGAATATTTCAAGATCTTTCTTTACCTGCCTCTTCAACTCCTCACTCTTCTTTTCTAACATCTCTTGGCTTCTTTTCAAAGTTTCATGGTTTCTTTCCATTTTATTGTTCAGAAGTTCCATGTTCTCCTTGAAAAACTCCCTGTCTTCTTTCCTTCCCTCTTGCAATGATTCTAATTTTTTATTCAATTCCTTCTTGTCTGACTCTAATTTTTTATTCAATTCTTCCCTGTTTTGGTCTATTTTTTCATTTGTTCTCTTGTTGTCTTCCTGGATTTTGTGGTTTCCTTCCATAAGAATCCTGAACATCTCCTGCATGCTCAGGTCTTCCTTCTGAGTGGGTTTGCTGGGTTGGTCCCCTACCATTACTTCCACTTCCGGTTCTGGTTGAGTTGGATTTTCTGGTTGGTTTTCTTGAGGATTCTCTTCGAATAGCTCCCCGATCATTTCTTCAATTTCTTCCATCTCTTCTTGTTGACCTTCACCTTCAATTCCTTTCTGAGTGTCCTTCCTGGTAACCATGGAATGTCTCTTCATAGTCGCCGCTGGCCTTCTTTTAAAGCCTCACCGGTTGGTCGCCAATCTGTAACGATCTATTCTGTGCGTACCTGTAAAATGTACACCAATTTTGTATGTGTAATAATCCTTAGTGCGTTCGTCTCGCACCGGGGTCGTTACATTAATGTTCGCGGCTAACGATGTCCGTAGCGTTGCGGTAATCACCTGTATAACACGGCAGTAACCTTACCTGTTGTTTATAGGGTGTGTTAATCCCGGGTGGCGCCAAGTCGTTATTTAAAACAACTAAAATTATTGTATGATGAGTTATCAGCGGTGACGGTCGGGGCGTTCAAATAATTCCCGCTCGCACTGCCATCTGAATTGTCGATCCTGCTGCGCAAATGACAACTTGTTCACTTCTCGTCAGTTCTATTCTTAACTAAACACTAGTAATATATAAAGCACTCCCTATGAAATAATAACGACGGTTACTCCCTGTAATAGTTATTTTTAATAGGTGATAATTAAAATATTCAAATTGACAATTATATAATGATAAATTTGCACCGACTGATTACATGAAACTCTTGTCCTCTGGGCTTGACGAATCGATCAAGGAAACAATCAGCTTTCGCATGGCTGTGTACGTTAAAGTATTACAATTATTTTCGTTTTCAAAATCGTGGATTCTTGTGACTATGAGCTAAAGAATTCCTATGGTTACAATAAAAATATATTACCTTATTCTACGTGTACATAAATAATAATGTGTGATGTTACAATCTGTTCTGTGGTGTCGTTAAATGTGTTTTGTAAGTTCGTGTTTAACTAATACGTTATATTTAACGTTAACAAGTTTTTATCAAGTTTTATTTTACTTAAATAATCTGTGAAAGAGAAATATTTGTTTATAGTGAGATAAATTTACCTTTAGTAAAATTTAGAGTGATTAGGGTTTTTGGAAAATAAGTAATTTAATTGTACTTAACACCTCAGCATGACTTGGTGCCTTTGTTCGTTTGATCAGGTAGGATTTGGCTGCAATAAGTTCTGTTTTCATTAATTTTGGGGCTTCAATGGGTTGGGCATCTTTTTCATAACGTATCTGGATGTTCTTTTCGGGTAATTTTCCGTTTATTGCCTTGGATCTCGAGTTGGCTGCTATAAATGGTCGTCTGCTTCTTATGCTGTCATGGTTAGGAACTTTAATTACTTTTCTACATTATTTTAACAGAAAATCGTTCTTCCCAATATTGGCTTCTGTATTCTCTTGCTGACGCTTCGCTTCTCTCTAACGGTATTCAACGGTAATCCTCTTCAACTGCCGTTTCCATGGCAACTGCATGATTTTGATTGGTTGATTTTGAGATGATGTATTGTTATCAAAATTCGAATTCTTCATATATCTTCTGATTGCTGTTATTCCTCTATCTTCCTTCCTGGTTATTAAATATTGTCACTATAGTATTTATTTCCTTTCATAGATTATTTTGATACCCCACAAGTTTGGGTAATTTTAGATTTTATGTTTTTACAATTATGTTAATACTTGTTAATTACATTTCTTTTTGTATACAAATGGTTATTATAATATTTTGTTTTACAAATGATTTACAATTTATTCTTGGTGAATCCTTCACCTCAGCTTTGCTAATTTCTTTGTTAATTTGTTATAATTTTTAGTTGTTTGGTTCTGACAGTTATGCCCTTTCATAGGCCTGAGTAGCCATTATGTTATTTGACTTATTTCATTTAAATCACATTTCGTTTCAGCCTAATGGGCTTTACTTTGTTATTATTATTGGTTGTGTTGTGTTTTGAGTTTGCTTATGTGTTGTTAGTATGTCACTGTTGTTTTATACACAATTATTTACTCTTTGGTTTCCATGTTTTCTAGTCATACATTTCTTAACATTTTTGTTCATTTCCTTTGCCAATAATAACAGTGTGGCTATTATTTACTACTTTTTTGATCTTATTTAAATATAACATATAAGCCTATGGTCTGTATAACTTTTACAACCATATTCAATTCATAAACTTATTATTTGCAAATCTTTGTTCACAATACATTTTAATTTATATTATTTTAGTGTGACAAACAGCATCACTTTTATGAACTTATCTCGATCCCTTCTAACATGGGTGTTTTTAATTTGTATCTAATTCCTTAACCTTCTAAACAATCTTTACTTGCTTTTAAAACTCCTTAATTACATTTTTAGTTTTGTTGACTATGGTAATTATCACTTTCCAGTGTTCAATATCTCTTTATAGTTTATACTTAATACCACTTTCACAACATACTTACTCACTATTGTTTATCACTATTAAACTTTTAGCGTTCTTTAGGATTGATTAATTGTTAATGATTTTATCACTCACTACTCTTCACTATATTTCCATTCTATACTTTACACTATTTTCATTCAAACATTACCTTCACTCTTAAATTATTTATAGTTAATTATAATTTATTTAGTGTACCTTCTTTATCACTAGACTTTGGGGTTTTACACTTTCATTTTGCACTTCACAAAGGTTTTTGTATTTTAAGTGTTTCTGAATAGGTAATCCCTCTAATTACTATCTCACTATTCGTTTTTTCTCTTTCATTACAATATATCCTTAATACTATTAACAATTTTATGTTCTTACAATACTATTCTTACATCTAATTCTAAACTGGGGTTTAGTTTGCTTCTTTATCATTTTAATCTTTAACCTTTTTTAATAGGGTTTCTTCCCTAAATCATTGTTGTCCATTAATGGGTAATAACAGTTACTTTTTCCTTTCTCATAGGGTAATTATTGGTTTTGGTTCCAATATTATTCTTGAGTGCATTATTTCTCCTTCTCCTATGCTTTATTACTTGTTTGTGTATCATTATTGGTTTTCATTTCTATCTATTTCCCTCCTTCTTCATTTTCCTCGTATTTGGTTAATACTTTGGTTTTTCCATCCTCTCCTTTGGGTACATTTCGACGTGTTACATTGGATCGTTTAATTCCATGAACTTGTTACATTTTTGTTTGGGTTTTGGATTTTTTTCCTCTCTTCCTTTGGTTTGGTTATATTATGGTTTATTCTTCGTGGATCCCTTCTTCATTTGTTTCCTTTTGTTGGGTCAATCACTTGGGTTAGGTCAAGTCGTTGTTTGTCGGGTCATAGTTTTTATATTTTATTTAAATTAATCATTTTTATTTAACATGAAGTATTATTTTAGATTCAATATTATTTTGTTCATCCCTGGTATTGGGTTGGCTTATTTGTGTTGTAACATAATGCCTCTCCTTCAAAATTGATCATTTTGATAAAACACTAGCATAGTTTTTTATGAAATTATCAGTTATATATAATCTTTTTCCTTTTCTTTCTTGTTTGTTTCACCATTCTTATTTCTCTTCTTACTTGATTCATTCCATTTTATTTGGATCTATCTGTTTTTATTTATTTCCATTGGTGTGTTCTCCCTTATACACAATTTTTTCCCTAACTTTTTAGTAGCTGGTTTCTCCCATTACTACTCATTTTTCTGAGACCAGAGGAACATCATCTCTGCTCAGTTTATTTTGATTGCTGGACTTTTCAACAGTCAATCTTAAATACCTTTTTTGTCATCTTGTGACTTAAATTAATAATAATAATATATTTTGGGATTGTCCACCTTGTGGTTTGTTTTTAGATCACTTTGGCCTTTTACTCATTCTTCCTTCCGCTGTACCTTTGCTATATACTATCATTTGCTCATACAGTTGATTGTTTTTTATTTATTCATATGTTAATTTCATCATATCTAACTTTTCATTATTTTGTTTTTCTATTCTTCTAGTGATCATTTTAATTATCTTAGA
Source organism: Magicicada septendecula (assembly GCA_034769895.1). Lineage (NCBI taxonomy): Eukaryota > Metazoa > Arthropoda > Insecta > Hemiptera > Cicadidae > Magicicada > Magicicada septendecula. Next base: position 1,154,846,227 of record CM068367.1, read on the forward strand.
CATTAGTATTCTTTTCCTAGTTATTTAGCATTATTCTGCTTTAGCCATAGCTTGTATATTTGTTTTATACATAACTTCTCTTTTTCTTTGTACCAGTTCAGATTTTTTTTTTTTTCTTTGAACACATTGAACTCATTATAATTTCAGGTATTTATCTTATCAGTCTTTAGCTTGATTTTGTTTTTGTTTATTTTATTTTGTATCAAATATCATTTTTGATAATTCTTTGTAAGTTAATTCTCTTACTTTATAGGAATTTTTGTAGCGTATTCCTTTTTTGGTACATTTTGTTTAATTATTTTATATACTTCATATATCAACTTTTTAATAGACTGTAAGTTGATTTCACTTAGTAGGAATTTGTGTAACTTATTCCTTTGTTTTTATATTTTTTATTTTAGGCCTCATAAGTCATCGAAATAGTTTAAGTTGTGCTCACATAATTTTTGAATTTTGGCATTTGTTTATTTTATTTATAGTAATTTTAGTTTTCTTCATAGAATTTCTTTATTGAAGCTTGGTTGTAAACTCCTTTCACTTTCTTGGTGGTTATATTACTTATCTCGTAAGTATTGTTTTCATTATCCTTCGTGACGATATATGGCTATACATTGGGTTATACATAAGTTTATACGCTATTACTCTACATAGGACCTTGTTATTTATACTTTTTTGGTAAGTTGATCTTCTCCTTTTCTTTCCTTGTTATTGCCTTCTCTTGTATATTTCACTCTTTGTTGGCTTTCTCCTCTACTCCTTCAAATGTCTGATGGTTGAACATTTATTCTGGATGATATATAATTTCATTTGTTGCAATTTATATAGGAGTATTAGATTTTGAGAGTATATTGGGTTTATACATATTAATTCCATTCCTTATTCAAGCTTTCTCCTTTATTATTCTACACTTTGATGTTCTGCTTCTCTACTCCTTCAAAGGTTAGTTGGTTAAACCTTTATTCTGGATGATATATAATTTCATGGCATTACCATCTCACTACATGTTCGGGCCATACCCTTTTGGCGTAGCTGTGTGGATCATTTCTTTCATTTTCATTGCTGGGGTTATTATTAGGTTCTTGGCTGGCTCCTGCCAAGACATGGTTTATCCGAGCTATCCGGGGTCCTTCGTCGTTACTCGCTTGATTACGTAGTAATGAAAAACCCGGATTTTCATGGACCGCTACTCAGTTCTCATTTTCATTATTGTTTTGGTTAGTGATTGGCTCCTGTTGGTGGTTATTTTCACCCCTGGGTCGTCCGTTACTCCTACCCTCTGAGAACTGATGGCGGTTATCATTGTTTCGTTCATTGGATGGTGGTCTTGGGTAACGACTTCCTTGATTATTTCGATTGTTCCCTCTTATAAAGTGTACCCTCTGCTGATTGTTATTATTTTGGTTATCTCCGTTTCCTCTTCTATTATTATTTTGATAATTGGTGTTAATACTATTATTCCCATAATTATGATTATTGTTGGGGTAGTTGTTGGGATGCTGGTTTGGTCCATTGCCCCTGTAATTGTTATTGTTTTGATTATTTCCGTTAAACGGTGGATTGCCCTGATTATAATTTGGGGGGTTTCCCCTATATGGATACTTATTATCATTCCGGTTTTGGTTACTCGGGTAGTTGTACTGGGGTTTGTTATAAGACGGCTTGTCATTAGGTGGGTTTTGGTTTTCATTCCCACGGTTATACCTCAAATTGACCATTCGATTACGATGATACTGTCTATCGTTTTCGTGGTCCTCCAGTAAATTGGCCATTCCTTGTATGGTCTTTATTTGCCCCTGTCTCCTGGCCCTCTGAATAGCGTCTTCATAGTGATATCCTAGTTGGATGACTAGGGATTCTTCGGGTATCTTTGGTTCAAGGTTTCGAGCTAGACAGACCTTTCCTAAGAAGTACGAAGTTAATGTATGTCCAGCCTGTGGCTCATATCTTCCGTTACTTATGTCATTTCTCACCACATTTTGGGTCGATTCTGACCAGTATTTTTCGCGGAACAATGTTTTGAACTCTTGTGTACAGCTGATTTCTGGTCGCGTGGCTGTCCACCAATTGTCATTCGTATCTCGAAACATCTCATCGATAAGACTTCTCACCGTCGTCCATCTGGTATCTCTATTCTTCTCTATGAGCTCCTCCACCCTCTTCAGGAATTCTATAGGGTTTCTTCGGTAACTCTTAAAGTTTATTGCCTCCCTATTTTTGCTTGTAATGATGTGGGTGTTATTGCAAGGCTTCTCCCTCAAAGCGTCCAGTTCCTCTTGCATCTGTTTCTCCCTCTGACTGATTTCTATGATTTTCTCTTTATTTTCTTTCGTTTTTTCGTCAGTCTTGTTGATAGTGGTATATACTCTTTCAACGCGTTCGCTGACATCAGTCTGGATTCCCTGGTGCCTTTCCTCCAGCTTCTTGAGCACGTCCTGTTTGTTTTTTGTGCACTCTTCGGTGGTAATTTTATAAAGTTCTTGTATTCTGACTTTTTCTTTCTCCTCGACGTAATTTATCTTGTTGTTTAAATCTTCCTGGACTTGTATTACAGCGTTGTTTGTCTCGGTTATATTCTGTGTTAGCTCCTCTCGACACTTCGTCAACTGTTGCATCAATTCTCCCTTCGTCTTCTCAATGTCTTCGTTAAATTGTCGTTGAAGTGTTTCCTTATTATTTTCAATCTTGTTGTTGAATATTTCAAGATCTTTCTTTACCTGCCTCTTCAACTCCTCACTCTTCTTTTCTAACATCTCTTGGCTTCTTTTCAAAGTTTCATGGTTTCTTTCCATTTTATTGTTCAGAAGTTCCATGTTCTCCTTGAAAAACTCCCTGTCTTCTTTCCTTCCCTCTTGCAATGATTCTAATTTTTTATTCAATTCCTTCTTGTCTGACTCTAATTTTTTATTCAATTCTTCCCTGTTTTGGTCTATTTTTTCATTTGTTCTCTTGTTGTCTTCCTGGATTTTGTGGTTTCCTTCCATAAGAATCCTGAACATCTCCTGCATGCTCAGGTCTTCCTTCTGAGTGGGTTTGCTGGGTTGGTCCCCTACCATTACTTCCACTTCCGGTTCTGGTTGAGTTGGATTTTCTGGTTGGTTTTCTTGAGGATTCTCTTCGAATAGCTCCCCGATCATTTCTTCAATTTCTTCCATCTCTTCTTGTTGACCTTCACCTTCAATTCCTTTCTGAGTGTCCTTCCTGGTAACCATGGAATGTCTCTTCATAGTCGCCGCTGGCCTTCTTTTAAAGCCTCACCGGTTGGTCGCCAATCTGTAACGATCTATTCTGTGCGTACCTGTAAAATGTACACCAATTTTGTATGTGTAATAATCCTTAGTGCGTTCGTCTCGCACCGGGGTCGTTACATTAATGTTCGCGGCTAACGATGTCCGTAGCGTTGCGGTAATCACCTGTATAACACGGCAGTAACCTTACCTGTTGTTTATAGGGTGTGTTAATCCCGGGTGGCGCCAAGTCGTTATTTAAAACAACTAAAATTATTGTATGATGAGTTATCAGCGGTGACGGTCGGGGCGTTCAAATAATTCCCGCTCGCACTGCCATCTGAATTGTCGATCCTGCTGCGCAAATGACAACTTGTTCACTTCTCGTCAGTTCTATTCTTAACTAAACACTAGTAATATATAAAGCACTCCCTATGAAATAATAACGACGGTTACTCCCTGTAATAGTTATTTTTAATAGGTGATAATTAAAATATTCAAATTGACAATTATATAATGATAAATTTGCACCGACTGATTACATGAAACTCTTGTCCTCTGGGCTTGACGAATCGATCAAGGAAACAATCAGCTTTCGCATGGCTGTGTACGTTAAAGTATTACAATTATTTTCGTTTTCAAAATCGTGGATTCTTGTGACTATGAGCTAAAGAATTCCTATGGTTACAATAAAAATATATTACCTTATTCTACGTGTACATAAATAATAATGTGTGATGTTACAATCTGTTCTGTGGTGTCGTTAAATGTGTTTTGTAAGTTCGTGTTTAACTAATACGTTATATTTAACGTTAACAAGTTTTTATCAAGTTTTATTTTACTTAAATAATCTGTGAAAGAGAAATATTTGTTTATAGTGAGATAAATTTACCTTTAGTAAAATTTAGAGTGATTAGGGTTTTTGGAAAATAAGTAATTTAATTGTACTTAACACCTCAGCATGACTTGGTGCCTTTGTTCGTTTGATCAGGTAGGATTTGGCTGCAATAAGTTCTGTTTTCATTAATTTTGGGGCTTCAATGGGTTGGGCATCTTTTTCATAACGTATCTGGATGTTCTTTTCGGGTAATTTTCCGTTTATTGCCTTGGATCTCGAGTTGGCTGCTATAAATGGTCGTCTGCTTCTTATGCTGTCATGGTTAGGAACTTTAATTACTTTTCTACATTATTTTAACAGAAAATCGTTCTTCCCAATATTGGCTTCTGTATTCTCTTGCTGACGCTTCGCTTCTCTCTAACGGTATTCAACGGTAATCCTCTTCAACTGCCGTTTCCATGGCAACTGCATGATTTTGATTGGTTGATTTTGAGATGATGTATTGTTATCAAAATTCGAATTCTTCATATATCTTCTGATTGCTGTTATTCCTCTATCTTCCTTCCTGGTTATTAAATATTGTCACTATAGTATTTATTTCCTTTCATAGATTATTTTGATACCCCACAAGTTTGGGTAATTTTAGATTTTATGTTTTTACAATTATGTTAATACTTGTTAATTACATTTCTTTTTGTATACAAATGGTTATTATAATATTTTGTTTTACAAATGATTTACAATTTATTCTTGGTGAATCCTTCACCTCAGCTTTGCTAATTTCTTTGTTAATTTGTTATAATTTTTAGTTGTTTGGTTCTGACAGTTATGCCCTTTCATAGGCCTGAGTAGCCATTATGTTATTTGACTTATTTCATTTAAATCACATTTCGTTTCAGCCTAATGGGCTTTACTTTGTTATTATTATTGGTTGTGTTGTGTTTTGAGTTTGCTTATGTGTTGTTAGTATGTCACTGTTGTTTTATACACAATTATTTACTCTTTGGTTTCCATGTTTTCTAGTCATACATTTCTTAACATTTTTGTTCATTTCCTTTGCCAATAATAACAGTGTGGCTATTATTTACTACTTTTTTGATCTTATTTAAATATAACATATAAGCCTATGGTCTGTATAACTTTTACAACCATATTCAATTCATAAACTTATTATTTGCAAATCTTTGTTCACAATACATTTTAATTTATATTATTTTAGTGTGACAAACAGCATCACTTTTATGAACTTATCTCGATCCCTTCTAACATGGGTGTTTTTAATTTGTATCTAATTCCTTAACCTTCTAAACAATCTTTACTTGCTTTTAAAACTCCTTAATTACATTTTTAGTTTTGTTGACTATGGTAATTATCACTTTCCAGTGTTCAATATCTCTTTATAGTTTATACTTAATACCACTTTCACAACATACTTACTCACTATTGTTTATCACTATTAAACTTTTAGCGTTCTTTAGGATTGATTAATTGTTAATGATTTTATCACTCACTACTCTTCACTATATTTCCATTCTATACTTTACACTATTTTCATTCAAACATTACCTTCACTCTTAAATTATTTATAGTTAATTATAATTTATTTAGTGTACCTTCTTTATCACTAGACTTTGGGGTTTTACACTTTCATTTTGCACTTCACAAAGGTTTTTGTATTTTAAGTGTTTCTGAATAGGTAATCCCTCTAATTACTATCTCACTATTCGTTTTTTCTCTTTCATTACAATATATCCTTAATACTATTAACAATTTTATGTTCTTACAATACTATTCTTACATCTAATTCTAAACTGGGGTTTAGTTTGCTTCTTTATCATTTTAATCTTTAACCTTTTTTAATAGGGTTTCTTCCCTAAATCATTGTTGTCCATTAATGGGTAATAACAGTTACTTTTTCCTTTCTCATAGGGTAATTATTGGTTTTGGTTCCAATATTATTCTTGAGTGCATTATTTCTCCTTCTCCTATGCTTTATTACTTGTTTGTGTATCATTATTGGTTTTCATTTCTATCTATTTCCCTCCTTCTTCATTTTCCTCGTATTTGGTTAATACTTTGGTTTTTCCATCCTCTCCTTTGGGTACATTTCGACGTGTTACATTGGATCGTTTAATTCCATGAACTTGTTACATTTTTGTTTGGGTTTTGGATTTTTTTCCTCTCTTCCTTTGGTTTGGTTATATTATGGTTTATTCTTCGTGGATCCCTTCTTCATTTGTTTCCTTTTGTTGGGTCAATCACTTGGGTTAGGTCAAGTCGTTGTTTGTCGGGTCATAGTTTTTATATTTTATTTAAATTAATCATTTTTATTTAACATGAAGTATTATTTTAGATTCAATATTATTTTGTTCATCCCTGGTATTGGGTTGGCTTATTTGTGTTGTAACATAATGCCTCTCCTTCAAAATTGATCATTTTGATAAAACACTAGCATAGTTTTTTATGAAATTATCAGTTATATATAATCTTTTTCCTTTTCTTTCTTGTTTGTTTCACCATTCTTATTTCTCTTCTTACTTGATTCATTCCATTTTATTTGGATCTATCTGTTTTTATTTATTTCCATTGGTGTGTTCTCCCTTATACACAATTTTTTCCCTAACTTTTTAGTAGCTGGTTTCTCCCATTACTACTCATTTTTCTGAGACCAGAGGAACATCATCTCTGCTCAGTTTATTTTGATTGCTGGACTTTTCAACAGTCAATCTTAAATACCTTTTTTGTCATCTTGTGACTTAAATTAATAATAATAATATATTTTGGGATTGTCCACCTTGTGGTTTGTTTTTAGATCACTTTGGCCTTTTACTCATTCTTCCTTCCGCTGTACCTTTGCTATATACTATCATTTGCTCATACAGTTGATTGTTTTTTATTTATTCATATGTTAATTTCATCATATCTAACTTTTCATTATTTTGTTTTTCTATTCTTCTAGTGATCATTTTAATTATCTTAGACATTAGTATTCTTTTCCTAGTTATTTAGCATTATTCTGCTTTAGCCATAGCTTGTATATTTGTTTTATACATAACTTCTCTTTTTCTTTGTACCAGTTCAGATTTTTTTTTTTTTCTTTGAACACATTGAACTCATTATAATTTCAGGTATTTATCTTATCAGTCTTTAGCTTGATTTTGTTTTTGTTTATTTTATTTTGTATCAAATATCATTTTTGATAATTCTTTGTAAGTTAATTCTCTTACTTTATAGGAATTTTTGTAGCGTATTCCTTTTTTGGTACATTTTGTTTAATTATTTTATATACTTCATATATCAACTTTTTAATAGACTGTAAGTTGATTTCACTTAGTAGGAATTTGTGTAACTTATTCCTTTGTTTTTATATTTTTTATTTTAGGCCTCATAAGTCATCGAAATAGTTTAAGTTGTGCTCACATAATTTTTGAATTTTGGCATTTGTTTATTTTATTTATAGTAATTTTAGTTTTCTTCATAGAATTTCTTTATTGAAGCTTGGTTGTAAACTCCTTTCACTTTCTTGGTGGTTATATTACTTATCTCGTAAGTATTGTTTTCATTATCCTTCGTGACGATATATGGCTATACATTGGGTTATACATAAGTTTATACGCTATTACTCTACATAGGACCTTGTTATTTATACTTTTTTGGTAAGTTGATCTTCTCCTTTTCTTTCCTTGTTATTGCCTTCTCTTGTATATTTCACTCTTTGTTGGCTTTCTCCTCTACTCCTTCAAATGTCTGATGGTTGAACATTTATTCTGGATGATATATAATTTCATTTGTTGCAATTTATATAGGAGTATTAGATTTTGAGAGTATATTGGGTTTATACATATTAATTCCATTCCTTATTCAAGCTTTCTCCTTTATTATTCTACACTTTGATGTTCTGCTTCTCTACTCCTTCAAAGGTTAGTTGGTTAAACCTTTATTCTGGATGATATATAATTTCATGGCATTACCATCTCACTACATGTTCGGGCCATACCCTTTTGGCGTAGCTGTGTGGATCATTTCTTTCATTTTCATTGCTGGGGTTATTATTAGGTTCTTGGCTGGCTCCTGCCAAGACATGGTTTATCCGAGCTATCCGGGGTCCTTCGTCGTTACTCGCTTGATTACGTAGTAATGAAAAACCCGGATTTTCATGGACCGCTACTCAGTTCTCATTTTCATTATTGTTTTGGTTAGTGATTGGCTCCTGTTGGTGGTTATTTTCACCCCTGGGTCGTCCGTTACTCCTACCCTCTGAGAACTGATGGCGGTTATCATTGTTTCGTTCATTGGATGGTGGTCTTGGGTAACGACTTCCTTGATTATTTCGATTGTTCCCTCTTATAAAGTGTACCCTCTGCTGATTGTTATTATTTTGGTTATCTCCGTTTCCTCTTCTATTATTATTTTGATAATTGGTGTTAATACTATTATTCCCATAATTATGATTATTGTTGGGGTAGTTGTTGGGATGCTGGTTTGGTCCATTGCCCCTGTAATTGTTATTGTTTTGATTATTTCCGTTAAACGGTGGATTGCCCTGATTATAATTTGGGGGGTTTCCCCTATATGGATACTTATTATCATTCCGGTTTTGGTTACTCGGGTAGTTGTACTGGGGTTTGTTATAAGACGGCTTGTCATTAGGTGGGTTTTGGTTTTCATTCCCACGGTTATACCTCAAATTGACCATTCGATTACGATGATACTGTCTATCGTTTTCGTGGTCCTCCAGTAAATTGGCCATTCCTTGTATGGTCTTTATTTGCCCCTGTCTCCTGGCCCTCTGAATAGCGTCTTCATAGTGATATCCTAGTTGGATGACTAGGGATTCTTCGGGTATCTTTGGTTCAAGGTTTCGAGCTAGACAGACCTTTCCTAAGAAGTACGAAGTTAATGTATGTCCAGCCTGTGGCTCATATCTTCCGTTACTTATGTCATTTCTCACCACATTTTGGGTCGATTCTGACCAGTATTTTTCGCGGAACAATGTTTTGAACTCTTGTGTACAGCTGATTTCTGGTCGCGTGGCTGTCCACCAATTGTCATTCGTATCTCGAAACATCTCATCGATAAGACTTCTCACCGTCGTCCATCTGGTATCTCTATTCTTCTCTATGAGCTCCTCCACCCTCTTCAGGAATTCTATAGGGTTTCTTCGGTAACTCTTAAAGTTTATTGCCTCCCTATTTTTGCTTGTAATGATGTGGGTGTTATTGCAAGGCTTCTCCCTCAAAGCGTCCAGTTCCTCTTGCATCTGTTTCTCCCTCTGACTGATTTCTATGATTTTCTCTTTATTTTCTTTCGTTTTTTCGTCAATCTTGTTGATAGTGGTATATACTCTTTCAACGCGTTCGCTGACATCAGTCTGGATTCCCTGGTGCCTTTCCTCCAGCTTCTTGAGCACGTCCTGTTTGTTTTTTGTGCACTCTTCGGTGGTAATTTTATAAAGTTCTTGTATTCTAACTTTTTCTTTCTCCTCGACGTAATTTATCTTGTTGTTTAAATCTTCCTGGACTTGTATTACAGCGTTGTTTGTCTCGGTTATATTCTGTGTTAGCTCCTCTCGACACTCCGCCAACTGTTGCATCAATTCTCCCTTCGTCTTCTCAATGTCTTCGTTAAATTGTCGTTGAAGTGTTTCCTTATTATTTTCAATCTTGTTGTTGAATATTTCAAGATCTTTCTTTACCTGCCTCTTCAATTCCTCACTCTTCTTTTCTAACATCTCTTGGCTTCTTTTCAAAGTTTCATGGTTTCTTTCCATTTTATTGTTCAGAAGTTCCATGTTCTCCTTGAAAAACTCCCTGTCTTCTTTCCTTCCCTCTTGCAATGATTCTAATTTTTTATTCAATTCATTCTTGTCTGACTCTAATTTTTTATTCAATTCTTCCCTGTTTTGGTCTATTTTTTCATTTGTTCTCTTGTTGTCTTCCTGGATTTTGTGGTTTCCTTCCATAAGAATCCTGAACATCTCCTGCATGCTCATGTCTTCCTTCTGAGTGGGTTTGCTGGGTTGGTCCCCTACCATTACTTCCACTTCCGGTTCTGGTTGAGTTGGATTTTCTGGTTGGTTTTCTTGAGGATTCTCTTCGAATAGCTCCCCGATCATTTCTTCAATTTCTTCCATCTCTTCTTGTTGACCTTCACCTTCAATTCCTTTCTGAGTGTCCTTCCTGGTAACCATGGAATGTCTCTTCATAGTCGCCGCTGGCCTTCTTTTAAAGCCTCACCGGTTGGTCGCCAATCTGTAACGATCTATTCTGTGCGTACCTGTAAAATGTACACCAATTTTGTATGTGTAATAATCCTTAGTGCGTTCGTCTCGCACCGGGGTCGTTACAATAATGTTCGCGGCTAACGATGTCCGTAGCGTTGCGGTAATCACCTGTATAACACGGCAGTAACCTTACCTGTTGTTTATAGGGTGTGTTAATCCCGGGTGGCGCCAAGTCGTTATTTAAAACAACTAAAATTATTGTATGATGAGTTATCAGCGGTGACGGTCGGGGCGTTCAAATAATTCCCGCTCGCACTGCCATCTGAATTGTCGATCCTGCTGCGCAAATGACAACTTGTTCCCTTCTCGTCAGTTCTATTCTTAACTAAACACTAGTAATATATAAAGCACTCCCTATGAAATAATAACGACGGTTACTCCCTGTAATAGTTATTTTTAATAGGTGATAATTAAAATATTCAAATTGACAATTATATAATGATAAATTTGCACCGACTGATTACATGAAACTCTTGTCCTCTGGGCTTGACGAATCGATCAAGGAAACAATCAGCTTTCGCATGGCTGTGTACGTTAAAGTATTACAATTATTTTCGTTTTCAAAATCGTGGATTCTTGTGACTATGAGCTAAAGAATTCCTATGGTTACAATAAAAATATATTACCTTATTCTACGTGTACATAAATAATAATGTGTGATGTTACAATCTGTTCTGTGGTGTCGTTAAATGTGTTTTGTAAGTTCGTGTTTAACTAATACGTTATATTTAACGTTAACAAGTTTTTATCAAGTTTTATTTTACTTAAATAATCTGTGAAAGAGAAATATTTGTTTATAGTGAGATAAATTTACCTTTAGTAAAATTTAGAGTGATTAGGGTTTTTGGAAAATAAGTAATTTAATTGTACTTAACACCTCAGCATGACTTGGTGCCTTCGTTCGTTTGATCAGGTAGGATTTGGCTGCAATAAGTTCTGTTTTCATTAATTTTGGGGCTTCAATGGGTTGGGCATCTTTTTCATAACGTATCTGGATGTTCTTTTCGGGTAATTTTCCGTTTATTGCCTTGGATCTCGAGTTGGCTGCTATAAATGGTCGTCTGCTTCTTATGCTGTCATGGTTAGGAACTTTAATTACTTTTCTACATTATTTTAACAGAAAATCGTTCTTCCCAATATTGGCTTCTGTATTCTCTTGCTGACGCTTCGCTTCTCTCTAACGGTATTCAACGGTAATCCTCTTCAACTGCCGTTTCCATGGCAACTGCATGATTTTGATTGGTTGATTTTGAGATGATGTATTGTTATCAAAATTCGAATTCTTCATATATCTTCTGATTGCTGTTATTCCTCTATCTTCCTTCCTGGTTATTAAATATTGTCACTATAGTATTTATTTCCTTTCATAGATTATTTTGATACCCCACAAGTTTGGGTAATTTTAGATTTTATGTTTTTACAATTATGTTAATACTTGTTAATCACATTTCTTTTTGTATACAAATGGTTATTATAATATTTTGTTTTACAAATGATTTACAATTTATTCTTGGTGAATCCTTCACCTCAGCTTTGCTAATTTCTTTGTTAATTTGTTATAATTTTTAGTTGTTTGGTTCTGACAGTTATGCCCTTTCATAGGCCTGAGTAGCCATTATGTTATTTGACTTATTTCATTTAAATCACATTTCGTTTCAGCCTAATGGGCTTTACTTTGTTATTATTATTGGTTGTGTTGTGTTTTGAGTTTGCTTATGTGTTGTTAGTATGTCACTGTTGTTTTATACACAATTATTTACTCTTTGGTTTCCATGTTTTCTAGTCATACATTTCTTAACATTTTTGTTCATTTCCTTTGCCAATAATAACAGTGTGGCTATTATTTACTACTTTTTTGATCTTATTTAAATATAACATATAAGCCTATGGTCTGTATAACTTTTACAACCATATTCAATTCATAAACTTATTATTTGCTAATCTTTGTTCACAATACATTTTAATTTATATTATTTTAGTGTGACAAACAGCATCACTTTTATGAACTTATCTTGATCCCTTCTAACATGGGTGTTTTTAATTTGTATCTAATTCCTTAACCTTCTAAACAATCTTTACTTGCTTTTAAAACTCCTTAATTACATTTTTAGTTTTGTTGACTATGGTAATTATCACTTTCCAGTGTTCAATATCTCTTTATAGTTTATACTTAATACCACTTTCACAACATACTTACTCACTATTGTTTATCACTATTAAACTTTTAGCGTTCTTTAGGATTGATTAATTGTTAATGATTTTATCACTCACTACTCTTCACTATATTTCCATTCTATACTTTACACTATTTTCATTCAAACATTACCTTCACTCTTAAATTATTTATAGTTAATTATAATTTATTTAGTGTACCTTCTTTATCACTAGACTTTGGGGTTTTACACTTTCATTTTGCACTTCACAAAGGTTTTTGTATTTTAAGTGTTTCTGAATAGGTAATCCCTCTAATTACTATCTCACTATTCGTTTTTTCTCTTTCATTACAATATATCCTTAATACTATTAACAATTTTATGTTCTTACAATACTATTCTTACATCTAATTCTAAACTGGGGTTTAGTTTGCTTCTTTATCATTTTAATCTTTAACCTTTTTTAATAGGGTTTCTTCCCTAAATCATTGTTGTCCATTAATGGGTAATAACAGTTACTTTTTCCTTTCTCATAGGGTAATTATTGGTTTTGGTTCCAATATTATTCTTGAGTGCATTATTTCTCCTTCTCCTATGCTTTATTACTTGTTTGTGTATCATTATTGGTTTTCATTTCTATCTATTTCCCTCCTTCTTCATTTTCCTCGTATTTGGTTAATACTTTGGTTTTTCCATCCTCTCCTTTGGGTACATTTCGACGTGTTACATTGGATCGTTTAATTCCATGAACTTGTTACATTTTTGTTTGGGTTTTGGATTTTTTTCCTCTCTTCCTTTGGTTTGGTTATATTATGGTTTATTCTTCGTGGATCCCTTCTTCATTTGTTTCCTTTTGTTGGGTCAATCACTTGGGTTAGGTCAAGTCGTCGTTTGTCGGGTCATAGTTTTTATATTTTATTTAAATTAATCATTTTTATTTAACATGAAGTATTATTTTAGATTCAATATTATTTTGTTCATCCCTGGTATTGGGTTGGCTTATTTGTGTTGTAGCATAATGCCTCTCCTTCAAAATTGATCATTTTGATAAAACACTAGCATAGTTTTTTATGAAATTATCAGTTATATATAATCTTTTTCCTTTTCTTTCTTGTTTGTTTCTCCATTCTTATTTCTCTTCTTACTTGATTCATTCCATTTTATTTGGATCTATCTGTTTTTATTTATTTCCATTGGTGTGTTCTCCCTTATACACAATTTTTTCCCTAACTTTTTAGTAGCTGGTTTCTCCCATTACTACTCATTTTTCTGAGACCAGAGGAACATCATCTCTGCTCAGTTTATTTTGATTGCTGGACTTTTCAACAGTCAATCTTAAATACCTTTTTTGTCATCTTGTGACTTAAATTAATAATAATAATATATTTTGGGATTGTCCACCTTGTGGTTAGTTTTTAGATCACTTTGGCCTTTTACTCATTCTTCCTTCCGCTGTACCTTTGCTATATACTATCATTTGCTCATACAGTTGATTGTTTTTTATTTATTCATATGTTAATTTCATCATATCTAACTTTTCATTATTTTGTTTTTCTATTCTTCTAGTGATCATTTTAATTATCTTAGACATTAGTATTCTTTTCCTAGTTATTTAGCATTATTCTGCTTTAGCCATAGCTTGTATATTTGTTTTATACATAACTTCTCTTTTTCTTTGTACCAGTTCAGATTTTTTTTGTTTTCTTTGAACACATTGAACTCATTATAATTTCAGGTATTTATCTTATCAGTCTTTAGCTTGATTTTGTTTTTGTTTATTTTATTTTGTATCAAATATCATTTTTGATAATTCTTTGTAAGTTAATTCTCTTACTTTATAGGAATTTTTGTAGCGTATTCCTTTTTTGGTACATTTTGTTTAATTATTTTATATACTTCATATATCAACTTTTTAATAGACTGTAAGTTGATTTCACTTAGTAGGAATTTGTGTAACTTATTCCTTTGTTTTTATATTTTTTATTTTAGGCCTCATAAGTCATCGAAATATTGTTTAAGTTGTGCTCACATAATTTTTGAATTTTGGCATTTGTTTATTTTATTTATAGTAATTTTAGTTTTCTTCATAGAATTTCTTTATTGAAGCTTGGTTGTAAACTCCTTTTACTTTCTTGGTGGTTATATTACTTATCTCGTAAGTATTGTTTTCATTATCCTTCGTGACGATATATGGCTATACATTGGGTTATACATAAGTTTATACGCTATTACTCTACATAGGACCTTGTTATTTATACTTTTTTGGTAAGTTGATCTTCTCCTTTTCTTTCCTTGTTATTGCCTTCTCTTGTATATTTCACTCTTTGTTGGCTTTCTCCTCTACTCCTTCAAATGTCTGATGGTTGAACATTTATTCTGGATGATATATAATTTCATTTGTTGCAATTTATATAGGAGTATTAGATTTTGAGAGTATATTGGGTTTATACATATTAATTCCATTCCTTATTCAAGCTTTCTCCTTTATGATTCTACACTTTGATGTTCTGCTTCTCTACTCCTTCAAAGGTTAGTTGGTTAAACCTTTATTCTGGATGATATATAATTTCATGGCATTACCATCTCACTACATGTTCGGGCCATACCCTTTTGGCGTAGCTGTGTGGATCATTTCTTTCATTTTCATTGCTGGGGTTATTATTAGGTTCTTGGCTGGCTCCTGCCAAGACATGGTTTATCCGAGCTATCCGGGGTCCTTCGTCGTTACTCGCTTGATTACGTAGTAATGAAAAAGGACCGCTACCCAGTTCTCATTTTCATTATTGTTTTGGTTAGTGATTGGCTCCTGTTGGTGGTTATTTTCACCCCTGGGTCGTCCGTTACTCCTACCCTCTGAGAACTGATGGCGGTTATCATTGTTTCGTTCATTGGATGGTGGTCTTGGGTAATGACTTCCTTGATTATTTCGATTGTTCCCTCTTATAAAGTGTACCCTCTGCTGATTGTTATTATTTTGGTTATCTCCGTTTCCTCTTCTATTATTATTTTGATAATTGGTGTTAATACTATTATTCCCATAATTATGATTATTGTTGGGGTAGTTGTTGGGATGCTGGTTTGGTCCATTGCCCCTGTAATTGTTATTGTTTTGATTATTTCCGTTAAACGGTGGATTGCCCTGATTATAATTTGGGGGGTTTCCCCTATATGGATACTTATTATCATTCCGGTTTTGGTTACTCGGGTAGTTGTACTGGGGTTTGTTATAAGACGGCTTGTCATTAGGTGGGTTTTGGTTTTCATTCCCACGGTTATACCTCAAATTGACCATTCGATTACGATGATACTGTCTATCGTTTTCGTGGTCCTCCAGTAAATTGGCCATTCCTTGTATGGTCTTTATTTGCCCCTGTCTCCTGGCCCTCTGAATAGCGTCTTCATAGTGATATCCTAGTTGGATGACTAGGGATTCTTCGGGTATCTTTGGTTCAAGGTTTCGAGCTAGACAGACCTTTCCTAAGAAGTACGAAGTTAATGTATGTCCAGCCTGTGGCTCATATCTTCCGTTACTTATGTCATTTCTCACCACATTTTGGGTCGATTCTGACCAGTATTTTTCGCGGAACAATGTTTTGAACTCTTGTGTACAGCTGATTTCTGGTCGCGTGGCTGTCCACCAATTGTCATTCGTATCTCGAAACATCTCATCGATAAGACTTCTCACCGTCGTCCATCTGGTATCTCTATTCTTCTCTATGAGCTCCTCCACCCTCTTCAGGAATTCTATAGGGTTTCTTCGGTAACTCTTAAAGTTTATTGCCTCCCTATTTTTGCTTGTAATGATGTGGGTGTTATTGCAAGGCTTCTCCCTCAAAGCGTCCAGTTCCTCTTGCATCTGTTTCTCCCTCTGACTGATATCTATGATTTTCTCTTTA
Organism: Magicicada septendecula; assembly: GCA_034769895.1. Classification (NCBI taxonomy): domain Eukaryota; kingdom Metazoa; phylum Arthropoda; class Insecta; order Hemiptera; family Cicadidae; genus Magicicada; species Magicicada septendecula. The sequence continues at coordinate 1,154,862,621 of CM068367.1, forward strand.
TTTTCTTTCGTTTTTTCGTCAATCTTGTTGATAGTGGTATATACTCTTTCAACGCGTTCGCTGACATCAGTCTGGATTCCCTGGTGCCTTTCCTCCAGCTTCTTGAGCACGTCCTGTTTGTTTTTTGTGCACTCTTCGGTGGTAATTTTATAAAGTTCTTGTATTCTAACTTTTTCTTTCTCCTCGACGTAATTTATCTTGTTGTTTAAATCTTCCTGGACTTGTATTACAGCGTTGTTTGTCTCGGTTATATTCTGTGTTAGCTCCTCTCGACACTCCGCCAACTGTTGCATCAATTCTCCCTTCGTCTTCTCAATGTCTTCGTTAAATTGTCGTTGAAGTGTTTCCTTATTATTTTCAATCTTGTTGTTGAATATTTCAAGATCTTTCTTTACCTGCCTCTTCAACTCCTCACTCTTCTTTTCTAACATCTCTTGGCTTCTTTTCAAAGTTTCATGGTTTCTTTCCATTTTATTGTTCAGAAGTTCCATGTTCTCCTTGAAAAACTCCCTGTCTTCTTTCCTTCCCTCTTGCAATGATTCTAATTTTTTATTCAATTCATTCTTGTCTGACTCTAATTTTTTATTCAATTCTTCCCTGTTTTGGTCTATTTTTTCATTTGTTCTCTTGTTGTCTTCCTGGATTTTGTGGTTTCCTTCCATAAGAATCCTGAACATCTCCTGCATGCTCATGTCTTCCTTCTGAGTGGGTTTGCTGGGTTGGTCCCCTACCATTACTTCCACTTCCGGTTCTGGTTGAGTTGGATTTTCTGGTTGGTTTTCTTGAGGATTCTCTTCGAATAGCTCCCCGATCATTTCTTCAATTTCTTCCATCTCTTCTTGTTGACCTTCACCTTCAATTCCTTTCTGAGTGTCCTTCCTGGTAACCATGGAATGTCTCTTCATAGTCACCGCTGGCCTTCTTTTAAAGCCTCACCGGTTGGTCGCCAATCTGTAACGATCTATTCTGTGCGTACCTGTAAAATGTACACCAATTTTGTATGTGTAATAATCCTTAGTGCGTTCGTCTCGCACCGGGGTCGTTACAATAATGTTCGCGGCTAACGATGTCCGTAGCGTTGCGGTAATCACCTGTATAACACGGCAGTAACCTTACCTGTTGTTTATAGGGTGTGTTAATCCCGGGTGGCGCCAAGTCGTTATTTAAAACAACTAAAATTATTGTATGATGAGTTATCAGCGGTGACGGTCGGGGCGTTCAAATAATTCCCGCTCGCACTGCCATCTGAATGGTCGATCCTGCTGCGCAAATGACAACTTGTTCCCTTCTCGTCAGTTCTATTCTTAACTAAACACTAGTAATATATAAAGCACTCCCTATGAAATAATAACGACGGTTACTCCCTGTAATAGTTATTTTTAATAGGTGATAATTAAAATATTCAAATTGACAATTATATAATGATAAATTTGCACCGACTGATTACATGAAACTCTTGTCCTCTGGGCTTGACGAATCGATCAAGGAAACAATCAGCTTTCGCATGGCTGTGTACGTTAAAGTATTACAATTATTTTCGTTTTCAAAATCGTGGATTCTTGTGACTATGAGCTAAAGAATTCCTATGGTTACAATAAAAATATATTACCTTATTCTACGTGTACATAAATAATAATGTGTGATGTTACAATCTGTTCTGTGGTGTCGTTAAATGTGTTTTGTAAGTTCGTGTTTAACTAATACGTTATATTTAACGTTAACAAGTTTTTATCAAGTTTTATTTTACTTAAATAATCTGTGAAAGAGAAATATTTGTTTATAGTGAGATAAATTTACCTTTAGTAAAATTTAGAGTGATTAGGGTTTTTGGAAAATAAGTAATTTAATTGTACTTAACACCTCAGCATGACTTGGTGCCTTTGTTCGTTTGATCAGGTAGGATTTGGCTGCAATAAGTTCTGTTTTCATTAATTTTGGGGCTTCAATGGGTTGGGCATCTTTTTCATAACGTATCTGGATGTTCTTTTCGGGTAATTTTCCGTTTATTGCCTTGGATCTCGAGTTGGCTGCTATAAATGGTCGTCTGCTTCTTATGCTGTCATGGTTAGGAACTTTAATTACTTTTCTACATTATTTTAACAGAAAATCGTTCTTCCCAATATTGGCTTCTGTATTCTCTTGCTGTCGCTTCGCTTCTCTCTAACGGTATTCAACGGTAATCCTCTTCAACTGCCGTTTCCATGGCAACTGCATGATTTTGATTGGTTGATTTTGAGATGATGTATTGTTATCAAAATTCGAATTCTTCATATATCTTCTGATTGCTGTTATTCCTCTATCTTCCTTCCTGGTTATTAAATATTGTCACTATAGTATTTATTTCCTTTCATAGATTATTTTGATACCCCACAAGTTTGGGTAATTTTAGATTTTATGTTTTTACAATTATGTTAATACTTGTTAATTACATTTCTTTTTGTATACAAATGGTTATTATAATATTTTGTTTTACAAATGATTTACAATTTATTCTTGGTGAATCCTTCACCTCAGCTTTGCTAATTTCTTTGTTAATTTGTTATAATTTTTAGTTGTTTGGTTCTGACAGTTATGCCCTTTCATAGGCCTGAGTAGCCATTATGTTATTTGACTTATTTCATTTAAATCACATTTCGTTTCAGCCTAATGGGCTTTACTTTGTTATTATTATTGGTTGTGTTGTGTTTTGAGTTTGCTTATGTGTTGTTAGTATGTCACTGTTGTTTTATACACAATTATTTACTCTTTGGTTTCCATGTTTTCTAGTCATACATTTCTTAACATTTTTGTTCATTTCCTTTGCCAATAATAACAGTGTGGCTATTATTTACTACTTTTTTGATCTTATTTAAATATAACATATAAGCCTATGGTCTGTATAACTTTTACAACCATATTCAATTCATAAACTTATTATTTGCTAATCTTTGTTCACAATACATTTTAATTTATATTATTTTAGTGTGACAAACAGCATCACTTTTATGAACTTATCTTGATCCCTTCTAACATGGGTGTTTTTAATTTGTATCTAATTCCTTAACCTTCTAAACAATCTTTACTTGCTTTTAAAACTCCTTAATTACATTTTTAGTTTTGTTGACTATGGTAATTATCACTTTCCAGTGTTCAATATCTCTTTATAGTTTATACTTAATACCACTTTCACAACATACTTACTCACTATTGTTTATCACTATTAAACTTTTAGCGTTCTTTAGGATTGATTAATTGTTAATGATTTTATCACTCACTACTCTTCACTATATTTCCATTCTATACTTTACACTATTTTCATTCAAACATTACCTTCACTCTTAAATTATTTATAGTTAATTATAATTTATTTAGTGTACCTTCTTTATCACTAGACTTTGGGGTTTTACACTTTCATTTTGCACTTCACAAAGGTTTTTGTATTTTAAGTGTTTCTGAATAGGTAATCCCTCTAATTACTATCTCACTATTCGTTTTTTCTCTTTCATTACAATATATCCTTAATACTATTAACAATTTTATGTTCTTACAATACTATTCTTACATCTAATTCTAAACTGGGGTTTAGTTTGCTTCTTTATCATTTTAATCTTTAACCTTTTTTAATAGGGTTTCTTCCCTAAATCATTGTTGTCCATTAATGGGTAATAACAGTTACTTTTTCCTTTCTCATAGGGTAATTATTGGTTTTGGTTCCAATATTATTCTTGAGTGCATTATTTCTCCTTCTCCTATGCTTTATTACTTGTTTGTGTATCATTATTGGTTTTCATTTCTATCTATTTCCCTCCTTCTTCATTTTCCTCGTATTTGGTTAATACTTTGGTTTTTCCATCCTCTCCTTTGGGTACATTTCGACGTGTTACATTGGATCGTTTAATTCCATGAACTTGTTACATTTTTGTTTGGGTTTTGGATTTTTTTCCTCTCTTCCTTTGGTTTGGTTATATTATGGTTTATTCTTCGTGGATCCCTTCTTCATTTGTTTCCTTTTGTTGGGTCAATCACTTGGGTTAGGTCAAGTCGTCGTTTGTCGGGTCATAGTTTTTATATTTTATTTAAATTAATCATTTTTATTTAACATGAAGTATTATTTTAGATTCAATATTATTTTGTTCATCCCTGGTATTGGGTTGGCTTATTTGTGTTGTAACATAATGCCTCTCCTTCAAAATTGATCATTTTGATAAAACACTAGCATAGTTTTTTATGAAATTATCAGTTATATATAATCTTTTTCCTTTTCTTTCTTGTTTGTTTCTCCATTCTTATTTCTCTTCTTACTTGATTCATTCCATTTTATTTGGATCTATCTGTTTTTATTTATTTCCATTGGTGTGTTCTCCCTTATACACAATTTTTTCCCTAACTTTTTAGTAGCTGGTTTCTCCCATTACTACTCATTTTTCTGAGACCAGAGGAACATCATCTCTGCTCAGTTTATTTTGATTGCTGGACTTTTCAACAGTCAATCTTAAATACCTTTTTTGTCATCTTGTGACTTAAATTAATAATAATAATATATTTTGGGATTGTCCACCTTGTGGTTTGTTTTTAGGTCACTTTGGCCTTTTACTCATTCTTCCTTCCGCTGTACCTTTGCTGTATACTATCGTTTGCTCATACAGTTGATTGTTTTTTATTTATTCATATGTTAATTTCATCATATCTAACTTTTCATTATTTTGTTTTTCTATTCTTCTAGTGATCATTTTAATTATCTTAGACATTAGTATTCTTTTCCTAGTTATTTAGCATTATTCTGCTTTAGCCATAGCTTGTATATTTGTTTTATACATAACTTCTCTTTTTCTTTGTACCAGTTCAGATTTTTTTTTTTTTTTCTTTGAACACATTGAACTCATTATAATTTCAGGTATTTATCTTATCAGTCTTTAGCTTGATTTTGTTTTTGTTTATTTTATTTTGTATCAAATATCATTTTTGATAATTCTTTGTAAGTTAATTCTCTTACTTTATAGGAATTTTTGTAGCGTATTCCTTTTTTGGTACATTTTGTTTAATTATTTTATATACTTCATATATCAACTTTTTAATAGACTGTAAGTTGATTTCACTTAGTAGGAATTTGTGTAACTTATTCCTTTGTTTTTATATTTTTTATTTTAGGCCTCATAAGTCATCGAAATATTGTTTAAGTTGTGCTCACATAATTTTTGAATTTTGGCATTTGTTTATTTTATTTATAGTAATTTTAGTTTTCTTCATAGAATTTCTTTATTGAAGCTTGGTTGTAAACTCCTTTTACTTTCTTGGTGGTTATATTACTTATCTCGTAAGTATTGTTTTCATTATCCTTCGTGACGATATATGGCTATACATTGGGTTATACATAAGTTTATACGCTATTACTCTACATAGGACCTTGTTATTTATACTTTTTTGGTAAGTTGATCTTCTCCTTTTCTTTCCTTGTTATTGCCTTCTCTTGTATATTTCACTCTTTGTTGGCTTTCTCCTCTACTCCTTCAAATGTCTGATGGTTGAACATTTATTCTGGATGATATATAATTTCATTTGTTGCAATTTATATAGGAGTATTAGATTTTGAGAGTATATTGGGTTTATACATATTAATTCCATTCCTTATTCAAGCTTTCTCCTTTATGATTCTACACTTTGATGTTCTGCTTCTCTACTCCTTCAAAGGTTAGTTGGTTAAACCTTTATTCTGGATGATATATAATTTCATGGCATTACCATCTCACTACATGTTCGGGCCATACCCTTTTGGCGTAGCTGTGTGGATCATTTCTTTCATTTTCATTGCTGGGGTCATTATTAGGTTCTTGGCTGGCTCCTGCCAAGACATGGTTTATCCGAGCTATCCGGGGTCCTTCGTCGTTACTCGCTTGATTACGTAGTAATGAAAAACCCGGATTTTCATGGACCGCTACCCAGCTCTCATTTTCATTATTGTTTTGGTTAGTGATTGGCTCCTGTTGGTGGTTATTTTCACCCCTGGGTCGTCCGTTACTCCTACCCTCTGAGAACTGATGGCGGTTATCATTGTTTCGTTCATTGGATGGTGGTCTTGGGTAACGACTTCCTTGATTATTTCGATTGTTCCCTCTTATAAAGTGTACCCTCTGCTGATTGTTATTATTTTGGTTATCTCCGTTTCCTCTTCTATTATTATTTTGATAATTGGTGTTAAATACTATTATTCCCATAATTATGATTATTGTTGGGGTAGTTGTTGGGATGCTGGTTTGGTCCATTGCCCCTGTAATTGTTATTGTTTTGATTATTTCCGTTAAACGGTGGATTGCCCTGATTATAATTTGGGGGGTTTCCCCTATATGGATACTTATTATCATTCCGGTTTTGGTTACTCGGTTAGTTGTACTGGGGTTTGTTATAAGACGGCTTGTCATTAGGTGGGTTTTGGTTTTCATTCCCACGGTTATACCTCAAATTGACCATTCGATTACGATGATACTGTCTATCGTTTTCGTGGTCCTCCTGTAAATTGGCCATTCCTTGTATGGTCTTTATTTGCCCCTGTCTCCTGGCCCTCTGAATAGCGTCTTCATAGTGATATCCTAGTTGGATGACTAGGGATTCTTCGGGTATCTTTGGTTCAAGGTTTCGAGCTAGACAGACCTTTCCTAAGAAGTACGAAGTTAATGTATGTCCAGCCTGTGGCTCATATCTTCCGTTACTTATGTCATTTCTCACCACATTTTGGGTCGATTCTGACCAGTATTTTTCGCGGAACAATGTTTTGAACTCTTGTGTACAGCTGATTTCTGGTCACGTGGCTGTCCACCAATTGTCATTCGTATCTCGAAACATCTCATCGATAAGACTTCTCACCGTCGTCCATCTGGTATCTCTATTCTTCTCTATGAGCTCCTCCACCCTCTTCAGGAATTCTATAGGGTTTCTTCGGTAACTCTTAAAGTTTATTGCCTCCCTATTTTTGCTTGTAATGATGTGGGTGTTATTGCAAGGCTTCTCCCTCAAAGCGTCCAGTTCCTCTTGCATCTGTTTCTCCCTCTGACTGATTTCTATGATTTTCTCTTTATTTTCTTTCGTTTTTTCGTCAATCTTGTTGATAGTGGTATATACTCTTTCAACGCGTTCGCTGACATCAGTCTGGATTCCCTGGTGCCTTTCCTCCAGCTTCTTGAGCACGTCCTGTTTGTTTTTTGTGCACTCTTCGGTGGTAATTTTATAAAGTTCTTGTATTCTAACTTTTTCTTTCTCCTCGACGTAATTTATCTTGTTGTTTATATCTTCCTGGACTTGTATTACAGCGTTGTTTGTCTCGGTTATATTCTGTGTTAGCTCCTCTCGACACTCCGCCAACTGTTGCATCAATTCTCCCTTCGTCTTCTCAATGTCTTCGTTAAATTGTCGTTGAAGTGTTTCCTTATTATTTTCAATCTTGTTGTTGAATATTTCAAGATCTTTCTTTACCTGCCTCTTCAACTCCTCACTCTTCTTTTCTAACATCTCTTGGCTTCTTTTCAAAGTTTCATGGTTTCTTTCCATTTTATTGTTCAGAAGTTCCATGTTCTCCTTGAAAAACTCCCTGTCTTCTTTCCTTCCCTCTTGCAATGATTCTAATTTTTTATTCAATTCATTCTTGTCTGACTCTAATTTTTTATTCAATTCTTCCCTGTTTTGGTCTATTTTTTCATTTGTTCTCTTGTTGTCTTCCTGGATTTTGTGGTTTCCTTCCATAAGAATCCTGAACATCTCCTGCATGCTCATGTCTTCCTTCTGAGTGGGTTTGCTGGGTTGGTCCCCTACCATTACTTCCACTTCCGGTTCTGGTTGAGTTGGATTTTCTGGTTGGTTTTCTTGAGGATTCTCTTCGAATAGCTCCCCGATCATTTCTTCAATTTCTTCCATCTCTTCTTGTTGACCTTCACCTTCAATTCCTTTCTGAGTGTCCTTCCTGGTAACCATGGAATGTCTCTTCATAGTCGCCGCTGGCCTTCTTTTAAAGCCTCACCGGTTGGTCGCCAATCTGTAACGATCTATTCTGTGCGTACCTGTAAAATGTACACCAATTTTGTATGTGTAATAATCCTTAGTGCGTTCGTCTCGCACCGGAGTCGTTACAATAATGTTCGCGGCTAACGATGTCCGTAGCGTTGCGGTAATCACCTGTATAACACGGCAGTAACCTTACCTGTTGTTTATAGGGTGTGTTAATCCCGGGTGGCGCCAAGTCGTTATTTAAAACAACTAAAATTATTGTATGATGAGTTATCAGCGGTGACGGTCGGGGCGTTCAAATAATTCCCGCTCGCACTGCCATCTGAATTGTCGATCCTGCTGCGCAAATGACAACTTGTTCCCTTCTCGTCAGTTCTATTCTTAACTAAACACTAGTAATATATAAAGCACTCCCTATGAAATAATAACGACGGTTACTCCCTGTAATAGTTATTTTTAATAGGTGATAATTAAAATATTCAAATTGACAATTATATAATGATAAATTTGCACCGACTGATTACATGAAACTCTTGTCCTCTGGGCTTGACGAATCGATCAAGGAAACAATCAGCTTTCGCATGGCTGTGTACGTTAAAGTATTACAATTATTTTCGTTTTCAAAATCGTGGATTCTTGTGACTATGAGCTAAAGAATTCCTATGGTTACAATAAAAATATATTACCTTATTCTACGTGTACATAAATAATAATGTGTGATGTTACAATCTGTTCTGTGGTGTCGTTAAATGTGTTTTGTAAGTTCGTGTTTAACTAATACGTTATATTTAACGTTAACAAGTTTTTATCAAGTTTTATTTTACTTAAATAATCTGTGAAAGAGAAATATTTGTTTATAGTGAGATAAATTTACCTTTAGTAAAATTTAGAGTGATTAGGGTTTTTGGAAAATAAGTAATTTAATTGTACTTAACACCTCAGCATGACTTGGTGCCTTCGTTCGTTTGATCAGGTAGGATTTGGCTGCAATAAGTTCTGTTTTCATTAATTTTGGGGCTTCAATGGGTTGGGCATCTTTTTCATAACGTATCTGGATGTTCTTTTCGGGTAATTTTCCGTTTATTGCCTTGGATCTCGAGTTGGCTGCTATAAATGGTCGTCTGCTTCTTATGCTGTCATGGTTAGGAACTTTAATTACTTTTCTACATTATTTTAACAGAAAATCGTTCTTCCCAATATTGGCTTCTGTATTCTCTTGCTGACGCTTCGCTTCTCTCTAACGGTATTCAACGGTAATCCTCTTCAACTGCCGTTTCCATGGCAACTGCATGATTTTGATTGGTTGATTTTGAGATGATGTATTGTTATCAAAATTCGAATTCTTCATATATCTTCTGATTGCTGTTATTCCTCTATCTTCCTTCCTGGTTATTAAATATTGTCACTATAGTATTTATTTCCTTTCATAGATTATTTTGATACCCCACAAGTTTGGGTAATTTTAGATTTTATGTTTTTACAATTATGTTAATACTTGTTAATCACATTTCTTTTTGTATACAAATGGTTATTATAATATTTTGTTTTACAAATGATTTACAATTTATTCTTGGTGAATCCTTCACCTCAGCTTTGCTAATTTCTTTGTTAATTTGTTATAATTTTTAGTTGTTTGGTTCTGACAGTTATGCCCTTTCATAGGCCTGAGTAGCCATTATGTTATTTGACTTATTTCATTTAAATCACATTTCGTTTCAGCCTAATGGGCTTTACTTTGTTATTATTATTGGTTGTGTTGTGTTTTGAGTTTGCTTATGTGTTGTTAGTATGTCACTGTTGTTTTATACACAATTATTTACTCTTTGGTTTCCATGTTTTCTAGTCATACATTTCTTAACATTTTTGTTCATTTCCTTTGCCAATAATAACAGTGTGGCTATTATTTACTACTTTTTTGATCTTATTTAAATATAACATATAAGCCTATAGTCTGTATAACTTTTACAACCATATTCAATTCATAAACTTATTATTTGCTAATCTTTGTTCACAATACATTTTAATTTATATTATTTTAGTGTGACAAACAGCATCACTTTTATGAACTTATCTTGATCCCTTCTAACATGGGTGTTTTTAATTTGTATCTAATTCCTTAACCTTCTAAACAATCTTTACTTGCTTTTAAAACTCCTTAATTACATTTTTAGTTTTGTTGACTATGGTAATTATCACTTTCCAGTGTTCAATATCTCTTTATAGTTTATACTTAATACCACTTTCACAACATACTTACTCACTATTGTTTATCACTATTAAACTTTTAGCGTTCTTTAGGATTGATTAATTGTTAATGATTTTATCACTCACTACTCTTCACTATATTTCCATTCTATACTTTACACTATTTTCATTCAAACATTACCTTCACTCTTAAATTATTTATAGTTAATTATAATTTATTTAGTGTACCTTCTTTATCACTAGACTTTGGGGTTTTACACTTTCATTTTGCACTTCACAAAGGTTTTTGTATTTTAAGTGTTTCTGAATAGGTAATCCCTCTAATTACTATCTCACTATTCGTTTTTTCTCTTTCATTACAATATATCCTTAATACTATTAACAATTTTATGTTCTTACAATACTATTCTTACATCTAATTCTAAACTGGGGTTTAGTTTGCTTCTTTATCATTTTAATCTTTAACCTTTTTTAATAGGGTTTCTTCCCTAAATCATTGTTGTCCATTAATGGGTAATAACAGTTACTTTTTCCTTTCTCATAGGGTAATTATTGGTTTTGGTTCCAATATTATTCTTGAGTGCATTATTTCTCCTTCTCCTATGCTTTATTACTTGTTTGTGTATCATTATTGGTTTTCATTTCTATCTATTTCCCTCCTTCTTCATTTTCCTCGTATTTGGTTAATACTTTGGTTTTTCCATCCTCTCCTTTGGGTACATTTCGACGTGTTACATTGGATCGTTTAATTCCATGAACTTGTTACATTTTTGTTTGGGTTTTGGATTTTTTTCCTCTCTTCCTTTGGTTTGGTTATATTATGGTTTATTCTTCGTGGATCCCTTCTTCATTTGTTTCCTTTTGTTGGGTCAATCACTTGGGTTAGGTCAAGTCGTCGTTTGTCGGGTCATAGTTTTTATATTTTATTTAAATTAATCATTTTTATTTAACATGAAGTATTATTTTAGATTCAATATTATTTTGTTCATCCCTGGTATTGGGTTGGCTTATTTGTGTTGTAACATAATGCCTCTCCTTCAAAATTGATCATTTTGATAAAACACTAGCATAGTTTTTTATGAAATTATCAGTTATATATAATCTTTTTCCTTTTCTTTCTTGTTTGTTTCTCCATTCTTATTTCTCTTCTTACTTGATTCATTCCATTTTATTTGGATCTATCTGTTTTTATTTATTTCCATTGGTGTGTTCTCCCTTATACACAATTTTTTCCCTAACTTTTTAGTAGCTGGTTTCTCCCATTACTACTCATTTTTCTGAGACCAGAGGAACATCATCTCTGCTCAGTTTATTTTGATTGCTGGACTTTTCAACAGTCAATCTTAAATACCTTTTTTGTCATCTTGTGACTTAAATTAATAATAATAATATATTTTGGGATTGTCCACCTTGTGGTTTGTTTTTAGATCACTTTGGCCTTTTACTCATTCTTCCTTCCGCTGTACCTTTGCTATATACTATCATTTGCTCATACAGTTGATTGTTTTTTATTTATTCATATGTTAATTTCATCATATCTAACTTTTCATTATTTTGTTTTTCTATTCTTCTAGTGATCATTTTAATTATCTTAGACATTAGTATTCTTTTCCTAGTTATTTAGCATTATTCTGCTTTAGCCATAGCTTGTATATTTGTTTTATACATAACTTCTCTTTTTCTTTGTACCAGTTCAGATTTTTTTTTTTTTTCTTTGAACACATTGAACTCATTATAATTTCAGGTATTTATCTTATCAGTCTTTAGCTTGATTTTGTTTTTGTTTATTTTATTTTGTATCAAATATCATTTTTGATAATTCTTTGTAAGTTAATTCTCTTACTTTATAGGAATTTTTGTAGCGTATTCCTTTTTTGGTACATTTTGTTTAATTATTTTATATACTTCATATATCAACTTTTTAATAGACTGTAAGTTGATTTCACTTAGTAGGAATTTGTGTAACTTATTCCTTTGTTTTTATATTTTTTATTTTAGGCCTCATAAGTCATCGAAATATTGTTTAAGTTGTGCTCACATAATTTTTGAATTTTGGCATTTGTTTATTTTATTTATAGTAATTTTAGTTTTCTTCATAGAATTTCTTTATTGAAGCTTGGTTGTAAACTCCTTTTACTTTCTTGGTGGTTATATTACTTATCTCGTAAGTATTGTTTTCATTATCCTTCGTGACGATATATGGCTATACATTGGGTTATACATAAGTTTATACGCTATTACTCTACATAGGACCTTGTTATTTATACTTTTTTGGTAAGTTGATCTTCTCCTTTTCTTTCCTTGTTATTGCCTTCTCTTGTATATTTCACTCTTTGTTGGCTTTCTCCTCTACTCCTTCAAATGTCTGATGGTTGAACATTTATTCTGGATGATATATAATTTCATTTGTTGCAATTTATATAGGAGTATTAGATTTTGAGAGTATATTGGGTTTATACATATTAATTCCATTCCTTATTCAAGCTTTCTCCTTTATGATTCTACACTTTGATGTTCTGCTTCTCTACTCCTTCAAAGGTTAGTTGGTTAAACCTTTATTCTGGATGATATATAATTTCATGGCATTACCATCTCACTACATGTTCGGGCCATACCCTTTTGGCGTAGCTGTGTGGATCATTTCTTTCATTTTCATTGCTGGGGTTATTATTAGGTTCTTGGCTGGCTCCTGCCAAGACATGGTTTATCCGAGCTATCCGGGGTCCTTCGTCGTTACTCGCTTGATTACGTAGTAATGAAAAAGGACCGCTACCCAGTTCTCATTTTCATTATTGTTTTGGTTAGTGATTGGCTCCTGTTGGTGGTTATTTTCACCCCTGGGTCGTCCGTTACTCCTACCCTCTGAGAACTGATGGCGGTTATCATTGTTTCGTTCATTGGATGGTGGTCTTGGGTAATGACTTCCTTGATTATTTCGATTGTTCCCTCTTATAAAGTGTACCCTCTGCTGATTGTTATTATTTTGGTTATCTCCGTTTCCTCTTCTATTATTATTTTGATAATTGGTGTTAATACTATTATTCCCATAATTATGATTATTGTTGGGGTAGTTGTTGGGATGCTGGTTTGGTCCATTGCCCCTGTAATTGTTATTGTTTTGATTATTTCCGTTAAACGGTGGATTGCCCTGATTATAATTTGGGGGGTTTCCCCTATATGGATACTTATTATCATTCCGGTTTTGGTTACTCGGGTAGTTGTACTGGGGTTTGTTATAAGACGGCTTGTCATTAGGTGGGTTTTGGTTTTCATTCCCACGGTTATACCTCAAATTGACCATTCGATTACGATGATACTGTCTATCGTTTTCGTGGTCCTCCAGTAAATTGGCCATTCCTTGTATGGTCTTTATTTGCCCCTGTCTCCTGGCCCTCTGAATAGCGTCTTCATAGTGATATCCTAGTTGGATGACTAGGGATTCTTCGGGTATCTTTGGTTCAAGGTTTCGAGCTAGACAGACCTTTCCTAAGAAGTACGAAGTTAATGTATGTCCAGCCTGTGGCTCATATCTTCCGTTACTTATGTCATTTCTCACCACATTTTGGGTCGATTCTGACCAGTATTTTTCGCGGAACAATGTTTTGAACTCTTGTGTACAGCTGATTTCTGGTCGCGTGGCTGTCCACCAATTGTCATTCGTATCTCGAAACATCTCATCGATAAGACTTCTCACCGTCGTCCATCTGGTATCTCTATTCTTCTCTATGAGCTCCTCCACCCTCTTCAGGAATTCTATAGGGTTTCTTCGGTAACTCTTAAAGTTTATTGCCTCCCTATTTTTGCTTGTAATGATGTGGGTGTTATTGCAAGGCTTCTCCCTCAAAGCGTCCAGTTCCTCTTGCATCTGTTTCTCCCTCTGACTGATATCTATGATTTTCTCTTTATTTTCTTTCGTTTTTCCGTCAATCTTGTTGATAGTGGTATATACTCTTTCAACGCGTTCGCTGACATCAGTCTGGATTCCCTGGTGCCTTTCCTCCAGCTTCTTGAGCACGTCCTGTTTGTTTTTTGTGCACTCTTCGGTGGTAATTTTATAAAGTTCTTGTATTCTAACTTTTTCTTTCTCCTCGACGTAATTTATCTTGTTGTTTAAATCTTCCTGGACTTGTATTACAGCGTTGTTTGTCTCGGTTATATTCTGTGTTAGCTCCTCTCGACACTCCGCCAACTGTTGCATCAATTCTCCCTTCGTCTTCTCAATGTCTTCGTTAAATTGTCGTTGAAGTGTTTCCTTATTATTTTCAATCTTGTTGTTGAATATTTCAAGATCTTTCTTTACCTGCCTCTTCAACTCCTCACTCTTCTTTTCTAACATCTCTTGGCTTCTTTTCAAAGTTTCATGGTTTCTTTCCATTTTATTGTTCAGAAGTTCCATGTTCTCCTTGAAAAACTCCCTGTCTTCTTTCCTTCCCTCTTGCAATGATTCTAATTTTTTATTCAATTCATTCTTGTCTGACTCTAATTTTTTATTCAATTCTTCCCTGTTTTGGTCTATTTTTTCATTTGTTCTCTTGTTGTCTTCCTGGATTTTGTGGTTTCCTTCCATAAGAATCCTGAACATCTCCTGCATGCTCATGTCTTCCTTCTGAGTGGGTTTGCTGGGTTGGTCCCCTACCATTACTTCCACTTCCGGTTCTGGTTGAGTTGGATTTTCTGGTTGGTTTTCTTGAGGATTCTCTTCGAATAGCTCCCCGATCATTTCTTCAATTTCTTCCATCTCTTCTTGTTGACCTTCACCTTCAATTCCTTTCTGAGTGTCCTTCCTGGTAACCATGGAATGTCTCTTCATAGTCACCGCTGGCCTTCTTTTAAAGCCTCACCGGTTGGTCGCCAATCTGTAACGATCTATTCTGTGCGTACCTGTAAAATGTACACCAATTTTGTATGTGTAATAATCCTTAGTGCGTTCGTCTCGCACCGGGGTCGTTACAATAATGTTCGCGGCTAACGATGTCCGTAGCGTTGCGGTAATCACCTGTATAACACGGCAGTAACCTTACCTGTTGTTTATAGGGTGTGTTAATCCCGGGTGGCGCCAAGTCGTTATTTAAAACAACTAAAATTATTGTATGATGAGTTATCAGCGGTGACGGTCGGGGCGTTCAAATAATTCCCGCTCGCACTGCCATCTGAATGGTCGATCCTGCTGCGCAAATGACAACTTGTTCCCTTCTCGTCAGTTCTATTCTTAACTAAACACTAGTAATATATAAAGCACTCCCTATGAAATAATAACGACGGTTACTCCCTGTAATAGTTATTTTTAATAGGTGATAATTAAAATATTCAAATTGACAATTATATAATGATAAATTTGCACCGACTGATTACATGAAACTCTTGTCCTCTGGGCTTGACGAATCGATCAAGGAAACAATCAGCTTTCGCATGGCTGTGTACGTTAAAGTATTACAATTATTTTCGTTTTCAAAATCGTGGATTCTTGTGACTATGAGCTAAAGAATTCCTATGGTTACAATAAAAATATATTACCTTATTCTACGTGTACATAAATAATAATGTGTGATGTTACAATCTGTTCTGTGGTGTCGTTAAATGTGTTTTGTAAGTTCGTGTTTAACTAATACGTTATATTTAACGTTAACAAGTTTTTATCAAGTTTTATTTTACTTAAATAATCTGTGAAAGAGAAATATTTGTTTATAGTGAGATAAATTTACCTTTAGTAAAATTTAGAGTGATTAGGGTTTTTGGAAAATAAGTAATTTAATTGTACTTAACACCTCAGCATGACTTGGTGCCTTTGTTCGTTTGATCAGGTAGGATTTGGCTGCAATAAGTTCTGTTTTCATTAATTTTGGGGCTTCAATGGGTTGGGCATCTTTTTCATAACGTATCTGGATGTTCTTTTCGGGTAATTTTCCGTTTATTGCCTTGGATCTCGAGTTGGCTGCTATAAATGGTCGTCTGCTTCTTATGCTGTCATGGTTAGGAACTTTAATTACTTTTCTACATTATTTTAACAGAAAATCGTTCTTCCCAATATTGGCTTCTGTATTCTCTTGCTGTCGCTTCGCTTCTCTCTAACGGTATTCAACGGTAATCCTCTTCAACTGCCGTTTCCATGGCAACTGCATGATTTTGATTGGTTGATTTTGAGATGATGTATTGTTATCAAAATTCGAATTCTTCATATATCTTCTGATTGCTGTTATTCCTCTATCTTCCTTCCTGGTTATTAAATATTGTCACTATAGTATTTATTTCCTTTCATAGATTATTTTGATACCCCACAAGTTTGGGTAATTTTAGATTTTATGTTTTTACAATTATGTTAATACTTGTTAATTACATTTCTTTTTGTATACAAATGGTTATTATAATATTTTGTTTTACAAATGATTTACAATTTATTCTTGGTGAATCCTTCACCTCAGCTTTGCTAATTTCTTTGTTAATTTGTTATAATTTTTAGTTGTTTGGTTCTGACAGTTATGCCCTTTCATAGGCCTGAGTAGCCATTATGTTATTTGACTTATTTCATTTAAATCACATTTCGTTTCAGCCTAATGGGCTTTACTTTGTTATTATTATTGGTTGTGTTGTGTTTTGAGTTTGCTTATGTGTTGTTAGTATGTCACTGTTGTTTTATACACAATTATTTACTCTTTGGTTTCCATGTTTTCTAGTCATACATTTCTTAACATTTTTGTTCATTTCCTTTGCCAATAATAACAGTGTGGCTATTATTTACTACTTTTTTGATCTTATTTAAATATAACATATAAGCCTATGGTCTGTATAACTTTTACAACCATATTCAATTCATAAACTTATTATTTGCTAATCTTTGTTCACAATACATTTTAATTTATATTATTTTAGTGTGACAAACAGCATCACTTTTATGAACTTATCTTGATCCCTTCTAACATGGGTGTTTTTAATTTGTATCTAATTCCTTAACCTTCTAAACAATCTTTACTTGCTTTTAAAACTCCTTAATTACATTTTTAGTTTTGTTGACTATGGTAATTATCACTTTCCAGTGTTCAATATCTCTTTATAGTTTATACTTAATACCACTTTCACAACATACTTACTCACTATTGTTTATCACTATTAAACTTTTAGCGTTCTTTAGGATTGATTAATTGTTAATGATTTTATCACTCACTACTCTTCACTATATTTCCATTCTATACTTTACACTATTTTCATTCAAACATTACCTTCACTCTTAAATTATTTATAGTTAATTATAATTTATTTAGTGTACCTTCTTTATCACTAGACTTTGGGGTTTTACACTTTCATTTTGCACTTCACAAAGGTTTTTGTATTTTAAGTGTTTCTGAATAGGTAATCCCTCTAATTACTATCTCACTATTCGTTTTTTCTCTTTCATTACAATATATCCTTAATACTATTAACAATTTTATGTTCTTACAATACTATTCTTACATCTAATTCTAAACTGGGGTTTAGTTTGCTTCTTTATCATTTTAATCTTTAACCTTTTTTAATAGGGTTTCTTCCCTAAATCATTGTTGTCCATTAATGGGTAATAACAGTTACTTTTTCCTTTCTCATAGGGTAATTATTGGTTTTGGTTCCAATATTATTCTTGAGTGCATTATTTCTCCTTCTCCTATGCTTTATTACTTGTTTGTGTATCATTATTGGTTTTCATTTCTATCTATTTCCCTCCTTCTTCATTTTCCTCGTATTTGGTTAATACTTTGGTTTTTCCATCCTCTCCTTTGGGTACATTTCGACGTGTTACATTGGATCGTTTAATTCCATGAACTTGTTACATTTTTGTTTGGGTTTTGGATTTTTTTCCTCTCTTCCTTTGGTTTGGTTATATTATGGTTTATTCTTCGTGGATCCCTTCTTCATTTGTTTCCTTTTGTTGGGTCAATCACTTGGGTTAGGTCAAGTCGTCGTTTGTCGGGTCATAGTTTTTATATTTTATTTAAATTAATCATTTTTATTTAACATGAAGTATTATTTTAGATTCAATATTATTTTGTTCATCCCTGGTATTGGGTTGGCTTATTTGTGTTGTAACATAATGCCTCTCCTTCAAAATTGATCATTTTGATAAAACACTAGCATAGTTTTTTATGAAATTATCAGTTATATATAATCTTTTTCCTTTTCTTTCTTGTTTGTTTCTCCATTCTTATTTCTCTTCTTACTTGATTCATTCCATTTTATTTGGATCTATCTGTTTTTATTTATTTCCATTGGTGTGTTCTCCCTTATACACAATTTTTTCCCTAACTTTTTAGTAGCTGGTTTCTCCCATTACTACTCATTTTTCTGAGACCAGAGGAACATCATCTCTGCTCAGTTTATTTTGATTGCTGGACTTTTCAACAGTCAATCTTAAATACCTTTTTTGTCATCTTGTGACTTAAATTAATAATAATAATATATTTTGGGATTGTCCACCTTGTGGTTTGTTTTTAGGTCACTTTGGCCTTTTACTCATTCTTCCTTCCGCTGTACCTTTGCTGTATACTATCGTTTGCTCATACAGTTGATTGTTTTTTATTTATTCATATGTTAATTTCATCATATCTAACTTTTCATTATTTTGTTTTTCTATTCTTCTAGTGATCATTTTAATTATCTTAGACATTAGTATTCTTTTCCTAGTTATTTAGCATTATTCTGCTTTAGCCATAGCTTGTATATTTGTTTTATACATAACTTCTCTTTTTCTTTGTACCAGTTCAGATTTTTTTTTTTTTTTCTTTGAACACATTGAACTCATTATAATTTCAGGTATTTATCTTATCAGTCTTTAGCTTGATTTTGTTTTTGTTTATTTTATTTTGTATCAAATATCATTTTTGATAATTCTTTGTAAGTTAATTCTCTTACTTTATAGGAATTTTTGTAGCGTATTCCTTTTTTGGTACATTTTGTTTAATTATTTTATATACTTCATATATCAACTTTTTAATAGACTGTAAGTTGATTTCACTTAGTAGGAATTTGTGTAACTTATTCCTTTGTTTTTATATTTTTTATTTTAGGCCTCATAAGTCATCGAAATATTGTTTAAGTTGTGCTCACATAATTTTTGAATTTTGGCATTTGTTTATTTTATTTATAGTAATTTTAGTTTTCTTCATAGAATTTCTTTATTGAAGCTTGGTTGTAAACTCCTTTTACTTTCTTGGTGGTTATATTACTTATCTCGTAAGTATTGTTTTCATTATCCTTCGTGACGATATATGGCTATACATTGGGTTATACATAAGTTTATACGCTATTACTCTACATAGGACCTTGTTATTTATACTTTTTTGGTAAGTTGATCTTCTCCTTTTCTTTCCTTGTTATTGCCTTCTCTTGTATATTTCACTCTTTGTTGGCTTTCTCCTCTACTCCTTCAAATGTCTGATGGTTGAACATTTATTCTGGATGATATATAATTTCATTTGTTGCAATTTATATAGGAGTATTAGATTTTGAGAGTATATTGGGTTTATACATATTAATTCCATTCCTTATTCAAGCTTTCTCCTTTATGATTCTACACTTTGATGTTCTGCTTCTCTACTCCTTCAAAGGTTAGTTGGTTAAACCTTTATTCTGGATGATATATAATTTCATGGCATTACCATCTCACTACATGTTCGGGCCATACCCTTTTGGCGTAGCTGTGTGGATCATTTCTTTCATTTTCATTGCTGGGGTCATTATTAGGTTCTTGGCTGGCTCCTGCCAAGACATGGTTTATCCGAGCTATCCGGGGTCCTTCGTCGTTACTCGCTTGATTACGTAGTAATGAAAAACCCGGATTTTCATGGACCGCTACCCAGCTCTCATTTTCATTATTGTTTTGGTTAGTGATTGGCTCCTGTTGGTGGTTATTTTCACCCCTGGGTCGTCCGTTACTCCTACCCTCTGAGAACTGATGGCGGTTATCATTGTTTCGTTCATTGGATGGTGGTCTTGGGTAACGACTTCCTTGATTATTTCGATTGTTCCCTCTTATAAAGTGTACCCTCTGCTGATTGTTATTATTTTGGTTATCTCCGTTTCCTCTTCTATTATTATTTTGATAATTGGTGTTAAATACTATTATTCCCATAATTATGATTATTGTTGGGGTAGTTGTTGGGATGCTGGTTTGGTCCATTGCCCCTGTAATTGTTATTGTTTTGATTATTTCCGTTAAACGGTGGATTGCCCTGATTATAATTTGGGGGGTTTCCCCTATATGGATACTTATTATCATTCCGGTTTTGGTTACTCAGTTAGTTGTACTGGGGTTTGTTATAAGACGGCTTGTCATTAGGTGGGTTTTGGTTTTCATTCCCACGGTTATACCTCAAATTGACCATTCGATTACGATGATACTGTCTATCGTTTTCGTGGTCCTCCTGTAAATTGGCCATTCCTTGTATGGTCTTTATTTGCCCCTGTCTCCTGGCCCTCTGAATAGCGTCTTCATAGTGATATCCTAGTTGGATGACTAGGGATTCTTCGGGTATCTTTGGTTCAAGGTTTCGAGCTAGACAGACCTTTCCTAAGAAGTACGAAGTTAATGTATGTCCAGCCTGTGGCTCATATCTTCCGTTACTTATGTCATTTCTCACCACATTTTGGGTCGATTCTGACCAGTATTTTTCGCGGAACAATGTTTTGAACTCTTGTGTACAGCTGATTTCTGGTCACGTGGCTGTCCACCAATTGTCATTCGTATCTCGAAACATCTCATCGATAAGACTTCTCACCGTCGTCCATCTGGTATCTCTATTCTTCTCTATGAGCTCCTCCACCCTCTTCAGGAATTCTATAGGGTTTCTTCGGTAACTCTTAAAGTTTATTGCCTCCCTATTTTTGCTTGTAATGATGTGGGTGTTATTGCAAGGCTTCTCCCTCAAAGCGTCCAGTTCCTCTTGCATCTGTTTCTCCCTCTGACTGATTTCTATGATTTTCTCTTTATTTTCTTTCGTTTTTTCGTCAATCTTGTTGATAGTGGTATATACTCTTTCAACGCGTTCGCTGACATCAGTCTGGATTCCCTGGTGCCTTTCCTCCAGCTTCTTGAGCACGTCCTGTTTGTTTTTTGTGCACTCTTCGGTGGTAATTTTATAAAGTTCTTGTATTCTAACTTTTTCTTTCTCCTCGACGTAATTTATCTTGTTGTTTATATCTTCCTGGACTTGTATTACAGCGTTGTTTGTCTCGGTTATATTCTGTGTTAGCTCCTCTCGACACTCCGCCAACTGTTGCATCAATTCTCCCTTCGTCTTCTCAATGTCTTCGTTAAATTGTCGTTGAAGTGTTTCCTTATTATTTTCAATCTTGTTGTTGAATATTTCAAGATCTTTCTTTACCTGCCTCTTCAACTCCTCACTCTTCTTTTCTAACATCTCTTGGCTTCTTTTCAAAGTTTCATGGTTTCTTTCCATTTTATTGTTCAGAAGTTCCATGTTCTCCTTGAAAAACTCCCTGTCTTCTTTCCTTCCCTCTTGCAATGATTCTAATTTTTTATTCAATTCATTCTTGTCTGACTCTAATTTTTTATTCAATTCTTCCCTGTTTTGGTCTATTTTTTCATTTGTTCTCTTGTTGTCTTCCTGGATTTTGTGGTTTCCTTCCATAAGAATCCTGAACATCTCCTGCATGCTCATGTCTTCCTTCTGAGTGGGTTTGCTGGGTTGGTCCCCTACCATTACTTCCACTTCCGGTTCTGGTTGAGTTGGATTTTCTGGTTGGTTTTCTTGAGGATTCTCTTCGAATAGCTCCCCGATCATTTCTTCAATTTCTTCCATCTCTTCTTGTTGACCTTCACCTTCAATTCCTTTCTGAGTGTCCTTCCTGGTAACCATGGAATGTCTCTTCATAGTCGCCGCTGGCCTTCTTTTAAAGCCTCACCGGTTGGTCGCCAATCTGTAACGATCTATTCTGTGCGTACCTGTAAAATGTACACCAATTTTGTATGTGTAATAATCCTTAGTGCGTTCGTCTCGCACCGGGGTCGTTACAATAATGTTCGCGGCTAACGATGTCCGTAGCGTTGCGGTAATCACCTGTATAACACGGCAGTAACCTTACCTGTTGTTTATAGGGTGTGTTAATCCCGGGTGGCGCCAAGTCGTTATTTAAAACAACTAAAATTATTGTATGATGAGTTATCAGCGGTGACGGTCGGGGCGTTCAAATAATTCCCGCTCGCACTGCCATCTGAATTGTCGATCCTGCTGCGCAAATGACAACTTGTTCCCTTCTCGTCAGTTCTATTCTTAACTAAACACTAGTAATATATAAAGCACTCCCTATGAAATAATAATGACGGTTACTCCCTGTAATAGTTATTTTTAATAGGTGATAATTAAAATATTCAAATTGACAATTATATAATGATAAATTTGCACCGACTGATTACATGAAACTCTTGTCCTCTGGGCTTGACGAATCGATCAAGGAAACAATCAGCTTTCGCATGGCTATGTACGTTAAAGTATTACAATTATTTTCGTTTTCAAAATCGTGGATTCTTGTGACTATGAGCTAAAGAATTCCTATGGTTACAATAAAAATATATTACCTTATTCTACGTGTACATAAATAATAATGTGTGATGTTACAATCTGTTCTGTGGTGTCGTTAAATGTGTTTTGTAAGTTCGTGTTTAACTAATACGTTATATTTAACGTTAACAAGTTTTTATCAAGTTTTATTTTACTTAAATAATCTGTGAAAGAGAAATATTTGTTTATAGTGAGATAAATTTACCTTTAGTAAAATTTAGAGTGATTAGGGTTTTTGGAAAATAAGTAATTTAATTGTACTTAACACCTCAGCATGACTTGGTGCCTTCGTTCGTTTGATCAGGTAGGATTTGGCTGCAATAAGTTCTGTTTTCATTAGTTTTGGGGCTTCAATGGGTTGGGCATCTTTTTCATAACGTATCTGGATGTTCTTTTCGGGTAATTTTCCGTTTATTGCCTTGGATCTCGAGTTGGCTGCTATAAATGGTCGTCTGCTTCTTATGCTGTCATGGTTAGGAACTTTAATTACTTTTCTACATTATTTTAACAGAAAATCGTTCTTCCCAATATTGGCTTCTGTATTCTCTTGCTGACGCTTCGCTTCTCTCTAACGGTATTCAACGGTAATCCTCTTCAACTGCCGTTTCCATGGCAACTGCATGATTTTGATTGGTTGATTTTGAGATGATGTATTGTTATCAAAATTCGAATTCTTCATATATCTTCTGATTGCTGTTATTCCTCTATCTTCCTTCCTGGTTATTAAATATTGTCACTATAGTATTTATTTCCTTTCATAGATTATTTTGATACCCCACAAGTTTGGGTAATTTTAGATTTTATGTTTTTACAATTATGTTAATACTTGTTAATTACATTTCTTTTTGTATACAAATGGTTATTATAATATTTTGTTTTACAAATGATTTACAATTTATTCTTGGTGAATCCTTCACCTCAGCTTTGCTAATTTCTTTGTTAATTTGTTATAATTTTTAGTTGTTTGGTTCTGACAGTTATGCCCTTTCATAGGCCTGAGTAGCCATTATGTTATTTGACTTATTTCATTTAAATCACATTTCGTTTCAGCCTAATGGGCTTTACTTTGTTATTATTATTGGTTGTGTTGTGTTTTGAGTTTGCTTATGTGTTGTTAGTATGTCACTGTTGTTTTATACACAATTATTTACTCTTTGGTTTCCATGTTTTCTAGTCATACATTTCTTAACATTTTTGTTCATTTCCTTTGCCAATAATAACAGTGTGGCTATTATTTACTACTTTTTTGATCTTATTTAAATATAACATAAGCCTATGGTCTGTATAACTTTTACAACCATATTCAATTCATAAACTTATTATTTGCTAATCTTTGTTCACAATACATTTTAATTTATATTATTTTAGTGTGACAAACAGCATCACTTTTATGAACTTATCTTGATCCCTTCTAACATGGGTGTTTTTAATTTGTATCTAATTCCTTAACCTTCTAAACAATCTTTACTTGCTTTTAAAACTCCTTAATTACATTTTTAGTTTTGTTGACTATGGTAATTATCACTTTCCAGTGTTCAATATCTCTTTATAGTTTATACTTAATACCACTTTCACAACATACTTACTCACTATTGTTTATCACTATTAAACTTTTAGCGTTCTTTAGGATTGATTAATTGTTAATGATTTTATCACTCACTACTCTTCACTATATTTCCATTCTATACTTTACACTATTTTCATTCAAACATTACCTTCACTCTTAAATTATTTATAGTTAATTATAATTTATTTAGTGTACCTTCTTTATCACTACACTTTGGGGTTTTACACTTTCATTTTGCACTTCACAAAGGTTTTTGTATTTTAAGTGTTTCTGAATAGGTAATCCCTCTAATTACTATCTCACTATTCGTTTTTTCTCTTTCATTACAATATATCCTTAATACTATTAACAATTTTATGTTCTTACAATACTATTCTTACATCTAATTCTAAACTGGGGTTTAGTTTGCTTCTTTATCATTTTAATCTTTAACCTTTTTTAATAGGGTTTCTTCCCTAAATCATTGTTGTCCATTAATGGGTAATAACAGTTACTTTTTCCTTTCTCATAGGGTAATTATTGGTTTTGGTTCCAATATTATTCTTGAGTGCATTATTTCTCCTTCTCCTATGCTTTATTACTTGTTTGTGTATCATTATTGGTTTTCATTTCTATCTATTTCCCTCCTTCTTCATTTTCCTCGTATTTGGTTAATACTTTGGTTTTTCCATCCTCTCCTTTGGGTACATTTCGACGTGTTACATTGGATCGTTTAATTCCATGAACTTGTTACATTTTTGTTTGGGTTTTGGATTTTTTTCCTCTCTTCCTTTGGTTTGGTTATATTATGGTTTATTCTTCGTGGATCCCTTCTTCATTTGTTTCCTTTTGTTGGGTCAATCACTTGGGTTAGGTCAAGTCGTCGTTTGTCGGGTCATAGTTTTTATATTTTATTTAAATTAATCATTTTTATTTAACATGAAGTATTATTTTAGATTCAATATTATTTTGTTCATCCCTGGTATTGGGTTGGCTTATTTGTGTTGTAACATAATGCCTCTCCTTCAAAATTGATCATTTTGATAAAACACTAGCATAGTTTTTTATGAAATTATCAGTTATATATAATCTTTTTCCTTTTCTTTCTTGTTTGTTTCTCCATTCTTATTTCTCTTCTTACTTGATTCATTCCATTTTATTTGGATCTATCTGTTTTTATTTATTTCCATTGGTGTGTTCTCCCTTATACACAATTTTTTCCCTAACTTTTTAGTAGCTGGTTTCTCCCATTACTACTCATTTTTCTGAGACCAGAGGAACATCATCTCTGCTCAGTTTATTTTGATTGCTGGACTTTTCAACAGTCAATCTTAAATACCTTTTTTGTCATCTTGTGACTTAAATTAATAATAATAATATATTTTGGGATTGTCCACCTTGTGGTTTGTTTTTAGATCACTTTGGCCTTTTACTCATTCTTCCTTCCGCTGTACCTTTGCTATATACTATCATTTGCTCATACAGTTGATTGTTTTTTATTTATTCATATGTTAATTTCATCATATCTAACTTTTCATTATTTTGTTTTTCTATTCTTCTAGTGATCATTTTAATTATCTTAGACATTAGTATTCTTTTCCTAGTTATTTAGCATTATTCTGCTTTAGCCATAGCTTGTATATTTGTTTTATACATAACTTCTCTTTTTCTTTGTACCAGTTCAGATTTTTTTTTTTTTTCTTTGAACACATTGAACTCATTATAATTTCAGGTATTTATCTTATCAGTCTTTAGCTTGATTTTGTTTTTGTTTATTTTATTTTGTATCAAATATCATTTTTGATAATTCTTTGTAAGTTAATTCTCTTACTTTATAGGAATTTTTGTAGCGTATTCCTTTTTTGGTACATTTTGTTTAATTATTTTATATACTTCATATATCAACTTTTTAATAGACTGTAAGTTGATTTCACTTAGTAGGAATTTGTGTAACTTATTCCTTTGTTTTTATATTTTTTATTTTAGGCCTCATAAGTCATCGAAATATTGTTTAAGTTGTGCTCACATAATTTTTGAATTTTGGCATTTGTTTATTTTATTTATAGTAATTTTAGTTTTCTTCATAGAATTTCTTTATTGAAGCTTGGTTGTAAACTCCTTTTACTTTCTTGGTGGTTATATTACTTATCTCGTAAGTATTGTTTTCATTATCCTTCGTGACGATATATGGCTATACATTGGGTTATACATAAGTTTATACGCTATTACTCTACATAGGACCTTGTTATTTATACTTTTTTGGTAAGTTGATCTTCTCCTTTTCTTTCCTTGTTATTGCCTTCTCTTGTATATTTCACTCTTTGTTGGCTTTCTCCTCTACTCCTTCAAATGTCTGATGGTTGAACATTTATTCTGGATGATATATAATTTCATTTGTTGCAATTTATATAGGAGTATTAGATTTTGAGAGTATATTGGGTTTATACATATTAATTCCATTCCTTATTCAAGCTTTCTCCTTTATTATTCTACACTTTGATGTTCTGCTTCTCTACTCCTTCAAAGGTTAGTTGGTTAAACCTTTATTCTGGATGATATATAATTTCATGGCATTACCATCTCACTACATGTTCGGGCCATACCCTTTTGGCGTAGCTGTGTGGATCATTTCTTTCATTTTCATTGCTGGGGTCATTATTAGGTTCTTGGCTGGCTCCTGCCAAGACATGGTTTATCCGAGCTATCCGGGGTCCTTCGTCGTTACTCGCTTGATTACGTAGTAATGAAAAACCCGGATTTTCATGGACCGCTACCCAGCTCTCATTTTCATTATTGTTTTGGTTAGTGATTGGCTCCTGTTGGTGGTTATTTTCACCCCTGGGTCGTCCGTTACTCCTACCCTCTGAGAACTGATGGCGGTTATCATTGTTTCGTTCATTGGATGGTGGTCTTGGGTAACGACTTCCTTGATTATTTCGATTGTTCCCTCTTATAAAGTGTACCCTCTGCTGATTGTTATTATTTTGGTTATCTCCGTTTCCTCTTCTATTATTATTTTGATAATTGGTGTTAATACTATTATTCCCATAATTATGATTATTGTTGGGGTAGTTGTTGGGATGCTGGTTTGGTCCATTGCCCCTGTAATTGTTATTGTTTTGATTATTTCCGTTAAACGGTGGATTGCCCTGATTATAATTTGGGGGGTTTCCCCTATATGGATACTTATTATCATTCCGGTTTTGGTTACTCGGGTAGGTGTACTGGGGTTTGTTATAAGACGGCTTGTCATTAGGTGGGTTTTGGTTTTCATTCCCACGGTTATACCTCAAATTGACCATTCGATTACGATGATACTGTCTATCGTTTTCGTGGTCCTCCAGTAAATTGGCCATTCCTTGTATGGTCTTTATTTGCCCCTGTCTCCTGGCCCTCTGAATAGCGTCTTCATAGTGATATCCTAGTTGGATGACTAGGGATTCTTCGGGTATCTTTGGTTCAAGGTTTCGAGCTAGACAGACCTTTCCTAAGAAGTACGAAGTTAATGTATGTCCAGCCTGTGGCTCATATCTTCCGTTACTTATGTCATTTCTCACCACATTTTGGGTCGATTCTGACCAGTATTTTTCGCGGAACAATGTTTTGAACTCTTGTGTACAGCTGATTTCTGGTCACGTGGCTGTCCACCAATTGTCATTCGTATCTCGAAACATCTCATCGATAAGACTTCTCACCGTCGTCCATCTGGTATCTCTATTCTTCTCTATGAGCTCCTCCACCCTCTTCAGGAATTCTATAGGGTTTCTTCGGTAACTCTTAAAGTTTATTGCCTCCCTATTTTTGCTTGTAATGATGTGGGTGTTATTGCAAGGCTTCTCCCTCAAAGCGTCCAGTTCCTCTTGCATCTGTTTCTCCCTCTGACTGATTTCTATGATTTTCTCTTTATTTTCTTTCGTTTTTTCGTCAATCTTGTTGATAGTGGTATATACTCTTTCAACGCGTTCGCTGACATCAGTCTGGATTCCCTGGTGCCTTTCCTCCAGCTTCTTGAGCACGTCCTGTTTGTTTTTTGTGCACTCTTCGGTGGTAATTTTATAAAGTTCTTGTATTCTAACTTTTTCTTTCTCCTCGACGTAATTTATCTTGTTGTTTATATCTTCCTGGACTTGTATTACAGCGTTGTTTGTCTCGGTTATATTCTGTGTTAGCTCCTCTCGACACTCCGCCAACTGTTGCATCAATTCTCCCTTCGTCTTCTCAATGTCTTCGTTAAATTGTCGTTGAAGTGTTTCCTTATTATTTTCAATCTTGTTGTTGAATATTTCAAGATCTTTCTTTACCTGCCTCTTCAACTCCTCACTCTTCTTTTCTAACATCTCTTGGCTTCTTTTCAAAGTTTCATGGTTTCTTTCCATTTTATTGTTCAGAAGGTCCATGTTCTCCTTGAAAAACTCCCTGTCTTCTTTCCTTCCCTCTTGCAATGATTCTAATTTTTTATTCAATTCATTCTTGTCTGACTCTAATTTTTTATTCAATTCTTCCCTGTTTTGGTCTATTTTTTCATTTGTTCTCTTGTTGTCTTCCTGGATTTTGTGGTTTCCTTCCATAAGAATCCTGAACATCTCCTGCATGCTCATGTCTTCCTTCTGAGTGGGTTTGCTTGGTTGGTCCCCTACCATTACTTCCACTTCCGGTTCTGGTTGAGTTGGATTTTCTGGTTGGTTTTCTTGAGGATTCTCTTCGAATAGCTCCCCGATCATTTCTTCAATTTCTTCCATCTCTTCTTGTTGACCTTCACCTTCAATTCCTTTCTGAGTGTCCTTCCTGGTAACCATGGAATGTCTCTTCATAGTCGCCGCTGGCCTTCTTTTAAAGCCTCACCGGTTGGTCGCCAATCTGTAACGATCTATTCTGTGCGTACCTGTAAAATGTACACCAATTTTGTATGTGTAATAATCCTTAGTGCGTTCGTCTCGCACCGGGGTCGTTACAATAATGTTCGCGGCTAACGATGTCCGTAGCGTTGCGGTAATCACCTGTATAACACGGCAGTAACCTTACCTGTTGTTTATAGGGTGTGTTAATCCCGGGTGGCGCCAAGTCGTTATTTAAAACAACTAAAATTATTGTATGATGAGTTATCAGCGGTGACGGTCGGGGCGTTCAAATAATTCCCGCTCGCACTGCCATCTGAATTGTCGATCCTGCTGCGCAAATGACAACTTGTTCCCTTCTCGTCAGTTCTATTCTTAACTAAACACTAGTAATATATAAAGCACTCCCTATGAAATAATAACGACGGTTACTCCCTGTAATAGTTATTTTTAATAGGTGATAATTAAAATATTCAAATTGACAATTATATAATGATAAATTTGCACCGACTGATTACATGAAACTCTTGTCCTCTGGGCTTGACGAATCGATCAAGGAAACAATCAGCTTTCGCATGGCTGTGTACGTTAAAGTATTACAATTATTTTCGTTTTCAAAATCGTGGATTCTTGTGACTATGAGCTAAAGAATTCCTATGGTTACAATAAAAATATATTACCTTATTCTACGTGTACATAAATAATAATGTGTGATGTTACAATCTGTTCTGTGGTGTCGTTAAATGTGTTTTGTAAGTTCGTGTTTAACTAATACGTTATATTTAACGTTAACAAGTTTTTATCAAGTTTTATTTTACTTAAATAATCTGTGAAAGAGAAATATTTGTTTATAGTGAGATAAATTTACCTTTAGTAAAATTTAGAGTGATTAGGGTTTTTGGAAAATAAGTAATTTAATTGTACTTAACACCTCAGCATGACTTGGTGCCTTCGTTCGTTTGATCAGGTAGGATTTGGCTGCAATAAGTTCTGTTTTCATTAATTTTGGGGCTTCAATGGGTTGGGCATCTTTTTCATAACGTATCTGGATGTTCTTTTCGGGTAATTTTCCGTTTATTGCCTTGGATCTCGAGTTGGCTGCTATAAATGGTCGTCTGCTTCTTATGCTGTCATGGTTAGGAACTTTAATTACTTTTCTACATTATTTTAACAGAAAATCGTTCTTCCCAATATTGGCTTCTGTATTCTCTTGCTGACGCTTCGCTTCTCTCTAACGGTATTCAACGGTAATCCTCTTCAACTGCCGTTTCCATGGCAACTGCATGATTTTGATTGGTTGATTTTGAGATGATGTATTGTTATCAAAATTCGAATTCTTCATATATCTTCTGATTGCTGTTATTCCTCTATCTTCCTTCCTGGTTATTAAATATTGTCACTATAGTATTTATTTCCTTTCATAGATTATTTTGATACCCCACAAGTTTGGGTAATTTTAGATTTTATGTTTTTACAATTATGTTAATACTTGTTAATTACATTTCTTTTTGTATACAAATGGTTATTATAATATTTTGTTTTACAAATGATTTACAATTTATTCTTGGTGAATCCTTCACCTCAGCTTTGCTAATTTCTTTGTTAATTTGTTATAATTTTTAGTTGTTTGGTTCTGACAGTTATGCCCTTTCATAGGCCTGAGTAGCCATTATGTTATTTGACTTATTTCATTTAAATCACATTTCGTTTCAGCCTAATGGGCTTTACTTTGTTATTATTATTGGTTGTGTTGTGTTTTGAGTTTGCTTATGTGTTGTTAGTATGTCACTGTTGTTTTATACACAATTATTTACTCTTTGGTTTCCATGTTTTCTAGTCATACATTTCTTAACATTTTTGTTCATTTCCTTTGCCAATAATAACAGTGTGGCTATTATTTACTACTTTTTTGATCTTATTTAAATATAACATATAAGCCTATGGTCTGTATAACTTTTACAACCATATTCAATTCATAAACTTGATTGAATAATTATTTAACTAACTTATTATTTGCTAATCTTTGTTCACAATACATTTTAATTTATATTATTTTAGTGTGACAAACAACATCACTTTTATGAACTTATCTTGATCCCTTCTAACATGGGTGTTTTTAATTTGTATCTAATTCCTTAACCTTCTAAACAATCTTTACTTGCTTTTAAAACTCCTTAATTACATTTTTAGTTTTGTTGACTATGGTAATTATCACTTTCCAGTGTTCAATATCTCTTTATAGTTTATACTTAATACCACTTTCACAACATACTTACTCACTATTGTTTATCACTATTAAACTTTTAGCGTTCTTTAGGATTGATTAATTGTTAATGATTTTATCACTCACTACTCTTCACTATATTTCCATTCTATACTTTACACTATTTTCATTCAAACATTACCTTCACTCTTAAATTATTTATAGTTAATTATAATTTATTTAGTGTACCTTCTTTATCACTAGACTTTGGGGTTTTACACTTTCATTTTGCACTTCACAAAGGTTTTTGTATTTTAAGTGTTTCTGAATAGGTAATCCCTCTAATTACTATCTCACTATTCGTTTTTTCTCTTTCATTACAATATATCCTTAATACTATTAACAATTTTATGTTCTTACAATACTATTCTTACATCTAATTCTAAACTGGGGTTTAGTTTGCTTCTTTATCATTTTAATCTTTAACCTTTTTTAATAGGGTTTCTTCCCTAAATCATTGTTGTCCATTAATGGGTAATAACAGTTACTTTTTCCTTTCTCATAGGGTAATTATTGGTTTTGGTTCCAATATTATTCTTGAGTGCATTATTTCTCCTTCTCCTATGCTTTATTACTTGTTTGTGTATCATTATTGGTTTTCATTTCTATCTATTTCCCTCCTTCTTCATTTTCCTCGTATTTGGTTAATACTTTGGTTTTTCCATCCTCTCCTTTGGGTACATTTCGACGTGTTACATTGGATCGTTTAATTCCATGAACTTGTTACATTTTTGTTTGGGTTTTGGATTTTTTTCCTCTCTTCCTTTGGTTTGGTTATATTATGGTTTATTCTTCGTGGATCCCTTCTTCATTTGTTTCCTTTTGTTGGGTCAATCACTTGGGTTAGGTCAAGTCGTCGTTTGTCGGGTCATAGTTTTTATATTTTATTTAAATTAATCATTTTTATTTAACATGAAGTATTATTTTAGATTCAATATTATTTTGTTCATCCCTGGTATTGGGTTGGCTTATTTGTGTTGTAACATAATGCCTCTCCTTCAAAATTGATCATTTTGATAAAACACTAGCATAGTTTTTTATGAAATTATCAGTTATATATAATCTTTTTCCTTTTCTTTCTTGTTTGTTTCTCCATTCTTATTTCTCTTCTTACTTGATTCATTCCATTTTATTTGGATCTATCTGTTTTTATTTATTTCCATTGGTGTGTTCTCCCTTATACACAATTTTTTCCCTAACTTTTTAGTAGCTGGTTTCTCCCATTACTACTCATTTTTCTGAGACCAGAGGAACATCATCTCTGCTCAGTTTATTTTGATTGCTGGACTTTTCAACAGTCAATCTTAAATACCTTTTTTGTCATCTTGTGACTTAAATTAATAATAATAATATATTTTGGGATTGTCCACCTTGTGGTTTGTTTTTAGATCACTTTGGCCTTTTACTCATTCTTCCTTCCGCTGTACCTTTGCTATATACTATCATTTGCTCATACAGTTGATTGTTTTTTATTTATTCATATGTTAATTTCATCATATCTAACTTTTCATTATTTTGTTTTTCTATTCTTCTAGTGATCATTTTAATTATCTTAGACATTAGTATTCTTTTCCTAGTTATTTAGCATTATTCTGCTTTAGCCATAGCTTGTATATTTGTTTTATACATAACTTCTCTTTTTCTTTGTACCAGTTCAGATTTTTTTTTTTTTTCTTTGAACACATTGAACTCATTATAATTTCAGGTATTTATCTTATCAGTCTTTAGCTTGATTTTGTTTTTGTTTATTTTATTTTGTATCAAATATCATTTTTGATAATTCTTTGTAAGTTAATTCTCTTACTTTATAGGAATTTTTGTAGCGTATTCCTTTTTTGGTACATTTTGTTTAATTATTTTATATACTTCATATATCAACTTTTTAATAGACTGTAAGTTGATTTCACTTAGTAGGAATTTGTGTAACTTATTCCTTTGTTTTTATATTTTTTATTTTAGGCCTCATAAGTCATCGAAATATTGTTTAAGTTGTGCTCACATAATTTTTGAATTTTGGCATTTGTTTATTTTATTTATAGTAATTTTAGTTTTCTTCATAGAATTTCTTTATTGAAGCTTGGTTGTAAACTCCTTTTACTTTCTTGGTGGTTATATTACTTATCTCGTAAGTATTGTTTTCATTATCCTTCGTGACGATATATGGCTATACATTGGGTTATACATAAGTTTATACGCTATTACTCTACATAGGACCTTGTTATTTATACTTTTTTGGTAAGTTGATCTTCTCCTTTTCTTTCCTTGTTATTGCCTTCTCTTGTATATTTCACTCTTTGTTGGCTTTCTCCTCTACTCCTTCAAATGTCTGATGGTTGAACATTTATTCTGGATGATATATAATTTCATTTGTTGCAATTTATATAGGAGTATTAGATTTTGAGAGTATATTGGGTTTATACATATTAATTCCATTCCTTATTCAAGCTTTCTCCTTTATGATTCTACACTTTGATGTTCTGCTTCTCTACTCCTTCAAAGGTTAGTTGGTTAAACCTTTATTCTGGATGATATATAATTTCATGGCATTACCATCTCACTACATGTTCGGGCCATACCCTTTTGGCGTAGCTGTGTGGATCATTTCTTTCATTTTCATTGCTGGGGTTATTATTAGGTTCTTGGCTGGCTCCTGCCAAGACATGGTTTATCCGAGCTATCCGGGGTCCTTCGTCGTTACTCGCTTGATTACGTAGTAATGAAAAAGGACCGCTACCCAGTTCTCATTTTCATTATTGTTTTGGTTAGTGATTGGCTCCTGTTGGTGGTTATTTTCACCCCTGGGTCGTCCGTTACTCCTACCCTCTGAGAACTGATGGCGGTTATCATTGTTTCGTTCATTGGATGGTGGTCTTGGGTAATGACTTCCTTGATTATTTCGATTGTTCCCTCTTATAAAGTGTACCCTCTGCTGATTGTTATTATTTTGGTTATCTCCGTTTCCTCTTCTATTATTATTTTGATAATTGGTGTTAATACTATTATTCCCATAATTATGATTATTGTTGGGGTAGTTGTTGGGATGCTGGTTTGGTCCATTGCCCCTGTAATTGTTATTGTTTTGATTATTTCCGTTAAACGGTGGATTGCCCTGATTATAATTTGGGGGGTTTCCCCTATATGGATACTTATTATCATTCCGGTTTTGGTTACTCGGGTAGTTGTACTGGGGTTTGTTATAAGACGGCTTGTCATTAGGTGGGTTTTGGTTTTCATTCCCACGGTTATACCTCAAATTGACCATTCGATTACGATGATACTGTCTATCGTTTTCGTGGTCCTCCAGTAAATTGGCCAATCCTTGTATGGTCTTTATTTGCCCCTGTCTCCTGGCCCTCTGAATAGCGTCTTCATAGTGATATCCTAGTTGGATGACTAGGGATTCTTCGGGTATCTTTGGTTCAAGGTTTCGAGCTAGACAGACCTTTCCTAAGAAGTACGAAGTTAATGTATGTCCAGCCTGTGGCTCATATCTTCCGTTACTTATGTCATTTCTCACCACATTTTGGGTCGATTCTGACCAGTATTTTTCGCGGAACAATGTTTTGAACTCTTGTGTACAGCTGATTTCTGGTCGCGTGGCTGTCCACCAATTGTCATTCGTATCTCGAAACATCTCATCGATAAGACTTCTCACCGTCGTCCATCTGGTATCTCTATTCTTCTCTATGAGCTCCTCCACCCTCTTCAGGAATTCTATAGGGTTTCTTCGGTAACTCTTAAAGTTTATTGCCTCCCTATTTTTGCTTGTAATGATGTGGGTGTTATTGCAAGGCTTCTCCCTCAAAGCGTCCAGTTCCTCTTGCATCTGTTTCTCCCTCTGACTGATATCTATGATTTTCTCTTTATTTTCTTTCGTTTTTTCGTCAATCTTGTTGATAGTGGTATATACTCTTTCAACGCGTTCGCTGACATCAGTCTGGATTCCCTGGTGCCTTTCCTCCAGCTTCTTGAGCACGTCCTGTTTGTTTTTTGTGCACTCTTCGGTGGTAATTTTATAAAGTTCTTGTATTCTAACTTTTTCTTTCTCCTCGACGTAATTTATCTTGTTGTTTAAATCTTCCTGGACTTGTATTACAGCGTTGTTTGTCTCGGTTATATTCTGTGTTAGCTCCTCTCGACACTCCGCCAACTGTTGCATCAATTCTCCCTTCGTCTTCTCAATGTCTTCGTTAAATTGTCGTTGAAGTGTTTCCTTATTATTTTCAATCTTGTTGTTGAATATTTCAAGATCTTTCTTTACCTGCCTCTTCAACTC
The DNA here is from genome assembly GCA_034769895.1 of Magicicada septendecula. Lineage (NCBI taxonomy): Eukaryota > Metazoa > Arthropoda > Insecta > Hemiptera > Cicadidae > Magicicada > Magicicada septendecula. The sequence continues at coordinate 1,154,898,262 of CM068367.1, forward strand.
CTCACTCTTCTTTTCTAACATCTCTTGGCTTCTTTTCAAAGTTTCATGGTTTCTTTCCATTTTATTGTTCAGAAGTTCCATGTTCTCCTTGAAAAACTCCCTGTCTTCTTTCCTTCCCTCTTGCAATGATTCTAATTTTTTATTCAATTCATTCTTGTCTGACTCTAATTTTTTATTCAATTCTTCCCTGTTTTGGTCTATTTTTTCATTTGTTCTCTTGTTGTCTTCCTGGATTTTGTGGTTTCCTTCCATAAGAATCCTGAACATCTCCTGCATGCTCATGTCTTCCTTCTGAGTGGGTTTGCTGGGTTGGTCCCCTACCATTACTTCCACTTCCGGTTCTGGTTGAGTTGGATTTTCTGGTTGGTTTTCTTGAGGATTCTCTTCGAATAGCTCCCCGATCATTTCTTCAATTTCTTCCATCTCTTCTTGTTGACCTTCACCTTCAATTCCTTTCTGAGTGTCCTTCCTGGTAACCATGGAATGTCTCTTCATAGTCACCGCTGGCCTTCTTTTAAAGCCTCACCGGTTGGTCGCCAATCTGTAACGATCTATTCTGTGCGTACCTGTAAAATGTACACCAATTTTGTATGTGTAATAATCCTTAGTGCGTTCGTCTCGCACCGGGGTCGTTACAATAATGTTCGCGGCTAACGATGTCCGTAGCGTTGCGGTAATCACCTGTATAACACGGCAGTAACCTTACCTGTTGTTTATAGGGTGTGTTAATCCCGGGTGGCGCCAAGTCGTTATTTAAAACAACTAAAATTATTGTATGATGAGTTATCAGCGGTGACGGTCGGGGCGTTCAAATAATTCCCGCTCGCACTGCCATCTGAATGGTCGATCCTGCTGCGCAAATGACAACTTGTTCCCTTCTCGTCAGTTCTATTCTTAACTAAACACTAGTAATATATAAAGCACTCCCTATGAAATAATAACGACGGTTACTCCCTGTAATAGTTATTTTTAATAGGTGATAATTAAAATATTCAAATTGACAATTATATAATGATAAATTTGCACCGACTGATTACATGAAACTCTTGTCCTCTGGGCTTGACGAATCGATCAAGGAAACAATCAGCTTTCGCATGGCTGTGTACGTTAAAGTATTACAATTATTTTCGTTTTCAAAATCGTGGATTCTTGTGACTATGAGCTAAAGAATTCCTATGGTTACAATAAAAATATATTACCTTATTCTACGTGTACATAAATAATAATGTGTGATGTTACAATCTGTTCTGTGGTGTCGTTAAATGTGTTTTGTAAGTTCGTGTTTAACTAATACGTTATATTTAACGTTAACAAGTTTTTATCAAGTTTTATTTTACTTAAATAATCTGTGAAAGAGAAATATTTGTTTATAGTGAGATAAATTTACCTTTAGTAAAATTTAGAGTGATTAGGGTTTTTGGAAAATAAGTAATTTAATTGTACTTAACACCTCAGCATGACTTGGTGCCTTTGTTCGTTTGATCAGGTAGGATTTGGCTGCAATAAGTTCTGTTTTCATTAATTTTGGGGCTTCAATGGGTTGGGCATCTTTTTCATAACGTATCTGGATGTTCTTTTCGGGTAATTTTCCGTTTATTGCCTTGGATCTCGAGTTGGCTGCTATAAATGGTCGTCTGCTTCTTATGCTGTCATGGTTAGGAACTTTAATTACTTTTCTACATTATTTTAACAGAAAATCGTTCTTCCCAATATTGGCTTCTGTATTCTCTTGCTGTCGCTTCGCTTCTCTCTAACGGTATTCAACGGTAATCCTCTTCAACTGCCGTTTCCATGGCAACTGCATGATTTTGATTGGTTGATTTTGAGATGATGTATTGTTATCAAAATTCGAATTCTTCATATATCTTCTGATTGCTGTTATTCCTCTATCTTCCTTCCTGGTTATTAAATATTGTCACTATAGTATTTATTTCCTTTCATAGATTATTTTGATACCCCACAAGTTTGGGTAATTTTAGATTTTATGTTTTTACAATTATGTTAATACTTGTTAATTACATTTCTTTTTGTATACAAATGGTTATTATAATATTTTGTTTTACAAATGATTTACAATTTATTCTTGGTGAATCCTTCACCTCAGCTTTGCTAATTTCTTTGTTAATTTGTTATAATTTTTAGTTGTTTGGTTCTGACAGTTATGCCCTTTCATAGGCCTGAGTAGCCATTATGTTATTTGACTTATTTCATTTAAATCACATTTCGTTTCAGCCTAATGGGCTTTACTTTGTTATTATTATTGGTTGTGTTGTGTTTTGAGTTTGCTTATGTGTTGTTAGTATGTCACTGTTGTTTTATACACAATTATTTACTCTTTGGTTTCCATGTTTTCTAGTCATACATTTCTTAACATTTTTGTTCATTTCCTTTGCCAATAATAACAGTGTGGCTATTATTTACTACTTTTTTGATCTTATTTAAATATAACATATAAGCCTATGGTCTGTATAACTTTTACAACCATATTCAATTCATAAACTTATTATTTGCTAATCTTTGTTCACAATACATTTTAATTTATATTATTTTAGTGTGACAAACAGCATCACTTTTATGAACTTATCTTGATCCCTTCTAACATGGGTGTTTTTAATTTGTATCTAATTCCTTAACCTTCTAAACAATCTTTACTTGCTTTTAAAACTCCTTAATTACATTTTTAGTTTTGTTGACTATGGTAATTATCACTTTCCAGTGTTCAATATCTCTTTATAGTTTATACTTAATACCACTTTCACAACATACTTACTCACTATTGTTTATCACTATTAAACTTTTAGCGTTCTTTAGGATTGATTAATTGTTAATGATTTTATCACTCACTACTCTTCACTATATTTCCATTCTATACTTTACACTATTTTCATTCAAACATTACCTTCACTCTTAAATTATTTATAGTTAATTATAATTTATTTAGTGTACCTTCTTTATCACTAGACTTTGGGGTTTTACACTTTCATTTTGCACTTCACAAAGGTTTTTGTATTTTAAGTGTTTCTGAATAGGTAATCCCTCTAATTACTATCTCACTATTCGTTTTTTCTCTTTCATTACAATATATCCTTAATACTATTAACAATTTTATGTTCTTACAATACTATTCTTACATCTAATTCTAAACTGGGGTTTAGTTTGCTTCTTTATCATTTTAATCTTTAACCTTTTTTAATAGGGTTTCTTCCCTAAATCATTGTTGTCCATTAATGGGTAATAACAGTTACTTTTTCCTTTCTCATAGGGTAATTATTGGTTTTGGTTCCAATATTATTCTTGAGTGCATTATTTCTCCTTCTCCTATGCTTTATTACTTGTTTGTGTATCATTATTGGTTTTCATTTCTATCTATTTCCCTCCTTCTTCATTTTCCTCGTATTTGGTTAATACTTTGGTTTTTCCATCCTCTCCTTTGGGTACATTTCGACGTGTTACATTGGATCGTTTAATTCCATGAACTTGTTACATTTTTGTTTGGGTTTTGGATTTTTTTCCTCTCTTCCTTTGGTTTGGTTATATTATGGTTTATTCTTCGTGGATCCCTTCTTCATTTGTTTCCTTTTGTTGGGTCAATCACTTGGGTTAGGTCAAGTCGTCGTTTGTCGGGTCATAGTTTTTATATTTTATTTAAATTAATCATTTTTATTTAACATGAAGTATTATTTTAGATTCAATATTATTTTGTTCATCCCTGGTATTGGGTTGGCTTATTTGTGTTGTAACATAATGCCTCTCCTTCAAAATTGATCATTTTGATAAAACACTAGCATAGTTTTTTATGAAATTATCAGTTATATATAATCTTTTTCCTTTTCTTTCTTGTTTGTTTCTCCATTCTTATTTCTCTTCTTACTTGATTCATTCCATTTTATTTGGATCTATCTGTTTTTATTTATTTCCATTGGTGTGTTCTCCCTTATACACAATTTTTTCCCTAACTTTTTAGTAGCTGGTTTCTCCCATTACTACTCATTTTTCTGAGACCAGAGGAACATCATCTCTGCTCAGTTTATTTTGATTGCTGGACTTTTCAACAGTCAATCTTAAATACCTTTTTTGTCATCTTGTGACTTAAATTAATAATAATAATATATTTTGGGATTGTCCACCTTGTGGTTTGTTTTTAGGTCACTTTGGCCTTTTACTCATTCTTCCTTCCGCTGTACCTTTGCTGTATACTATCGTTTGCTCATACAGTTGATTGTTTTTTATTTATTCATATGTTAATTTCATCATATCTAACTTTTCATTATTTTGTTTTTCTATTCTTCTAGTGATCATTTTAATTATCTTAGACATTAGTATTCTTTTCCTAGTTATTTAGCATTATTCTGCTTTAGCCATAGCTTGTATATTTGTTTTATACATAACTTCTCTTTTTCTTTGTACCAGTTCAGATTTTTTTTTTTTTTTCTTTGAACACATTGAACTCATTATAATTTCAGGTATTTATCTTATCAGTCTTTAGCTTGATTTTGTTTTTGTTTATTTTATTTTGTATCAAATATCATTTTTGATAATTCTTTGTAAGTTAATTCTCTTACTTTATAGGAATTTTTGTAGCGTATTCCTTTTTTGGTACATTTTGTTTAATTATTTTATATACTTCATATATCAACTTTTTAATAGACTGTAAGTTGATTTCACTTAGTAGGAATTTGTGTAACTTATTCCTTTGTTTTTATATTTTTTATTTTAGGCCTCATAAGTCATCGAAATATTGTTTAAGTTGTGCTCACATAATTTTTGAATTTTGGCATTTGTTTATTTTATTTATAGTAATTTTAGTTTTCTTCATAGAATTTCTTTATTGAAGCTTGGTTGTAAACTCCTTTTACTTTCTTGGTGGTTATATTACTTATCTCGTAAGTATTGTTTTCATTATCCTTCGTGACGATATATGGCTATACATTGGGTTATACATAAGTTTATACGCTATTACTCTACATAGGACCTTGTTATTTATACTTTTTTGGTAAGTTGATCTTCTCCTTTTCTTTCCTTGTTATTGCCTTCTCTTGTATATTTCACTCTTTGTTGGCTTTCTCCTCTACTCCTTCAAATGTCTGATGGTTGAACATTTATTCTGGATGATATATAATTTCATTTGTTGCAATTTATATAGGAGTATTAGATTTTGAGAGTATATTGGGTTTATACATATTAATTCCATTCCTTATTCAAGCTTTCTCCTTTATGATTCTACACTTTGATGTTCTGCTTCTCTACTCCTTCAAAGGTTAGTTGGTTAAACCTTTATTCTGGATGATATATAATTTCATGGCATTACCATCTCACTACATGTTCGGGCCATACCCTTTTGGCGTAGCTGTGTGGATCATTTCTTTCATTTTCATTGCTGGGGTCATTATTAGGTTCTTGGCTGGCTCCTGCCAAGACATGGTTTATCCGAGCTATCCGGGGTCCTTCGTCGTTACTCGCTTGATTACGTAGTAATGAAAAACCCGGATTTTCATGGACCGCTACCCAGCTCTCATTTTCATTATTGTTTTGGTTAGTGATTGGCTCCTGTTGGTGGTTATTTTCACCCCTGGGTCGTCCGTTACTCCTACCCTCTGAGAACTGATGGCGGTTATCATTGTTTCGTTCATTGGATGGTGGTCTTGGGTAACGACTTCCTTGATTATTTCGATTGTTCCCTCTTATAAAGTGTACCCTCTGCTGATTGTTATTATTTTGGTTATCTCCGTTTCCTCTTCTATTATTATTTTGATAATTGGTGTTAAATACTATTATTCCCATAATTATGATTATTGTTGGGGTAGTTGTTGGGATGCTGGTTTGGTCCATTGCCCCTGTAATTGTTATTGTTTTGATTATTTCCGTTAAACGGTGGATTGCCCTGATTATAATTTGGGGGGTTTCCCCTATATGGATACTTATTATCATTCCGGTTTTGGTTACTCAGTTAGTTGTACTGGGGTTTGTTATAAGACGGCTTGTCATTAGGTGGGTTTTGGTTTTCATTCCCACGGTTATACCTCAAATTGACCATTCGATTACGATGATACTGTCTATCGTTTTCGTGGTCCTCCTGTAAATTGGCCATTCCTTGTATGGTCTTTATTTGCCCCTGTCTCCTGGCCCTCTGAATAGCGTCTTCATAGTGATATCCTAGTTGGATGACTAGGGATTCTTCGGGTATCTTTGGTTCAAGGTTTCGAGCTAGACAGACCTTTCCTAAGAAGTACGAAGTTAATGTATGTCCAGCCTGTGGCTCATATCTTCCGTTACTTATGTCATTTCTCACCACATTTTGGGTCGATTCTGACCAGTATTTTTCGCGGAACAATGTTTTGAACTCTTGTGTACAGCTGATTTCTGGTCACGTGGCTGTCCACCAATTGTCATTCGTATCTCGAAACATCTCATCGATAAGACTTCTCACCGTCGTCCATCTGGTATCTCTATTCTTCTCTATGAGCTCCTCCACCCTCTTCAGGAATTCTATAGGGTTTCTTCGGTAACTCTTAAAGTTTATTGCCTCCCTATTTTTGCTTGTAATGATGTGGGTGTTATTGCAAGGCTTCTCCCTCAAAGCGTCCAGTTCCTCTTGCATCTGTTTCTCCCTCTGACTGATTTCTATGATTTTCTCTTTATTTTCTTTCGTTTTTTCGTCAATCTTGTTGATAGTGGTATATACTCTTTCAACGCGTTCGCTGACATCAGTCTGGATTCCCTGGTGCCTTTCCTCCAGCTTCTTGAGCACGTCCTGTTTGTTTTTTGTGCACTCTTCGGTGGTAATTTTATAAAGTTCTTGTATTCTAACTTTTTCTTTCTCCTCGACGTAATTTATCTTGTTGTTTATATCTTCCTGGACTTGTATTACAGCGTTGTTTGTCTCGGTTATATTCTGTGTTAGCTCCTCTCGACACTCCGCCAACTGTTGCATCAATTCTCCCTTCGTCTTCTCAATGTCTTCGTTAAATTGTCGTTGAAGTGTTTCCTTATTATTTTCAATCTTGTTGTTGAATATTTCAAGATCTTTCTTTACCTGCCTCTTCAACTCCTCACTCTTCTTTTCTAACATCTCTTGGCTTCTTTTCAAAGTTTCATGGTTTCTTTCCATTTTATTGTTCAGAAGTTCCATGTTCTCCTTGAAAAACTCCCTGTCTTCTTTCCTTCCCTCTTGCAATGATTCTAATTTTTTATTCAATTCATTCTTGTCTGACTCTAATTTTTTATTCAATTCTTCCCTGTTTTGGTCTATTTTTTCATTTGTTCTCTTGTTGTCTTCCTGGATTTTGTGGTTTCCTTCCATAAGAATCCTGAACATCTCCTGCATGCTCATGTCTTCCTTCTGAGTGGGTTTGCTGGGTTGGTCCCCTACCATTACTTCCACTTCCGGTTCTGGTTGAGTTGGATTTTCTGGTTGGTTTTCTTGAGGATTCTCTTCGAATAGCTCCCCGATCATTTCTTCAATTTCTTCCATCTCTTCTTGTTGACCTTCACCTTCAATTCCTTTCTGAGTGTCCTTCCTGGTAACCATGGAATGTCTCTTCATAGTCGCCGCTGGCCTTCTTTTAAAGCCTCACCGGTTGGTCGCCAATCTGTAACGATCTATTCTGTGCGTACCTGTAAAATGTACACCAATTTTGTATGTGTAATAATCCTTAGTGCGTTCGTCTCGCACCGGGGTCGTTACAATAATGTTCGCGGCTAACGATGTCCGTAGCGTTGCGGTAATCACCTGTATAACACGGCAGTAACCTTACCTGTTGTTTATAGGGTGTGTTAATCCCGGGTGGCGCCAAGTCGTTATTTAAAACAACTAAAATTATTGTATGATGAGTTATCAGCGGTGACGGTCGGGGCGTTCAAATAATTCCCGCTCGCACTGCCATCTGAATTGTCGATCCTGCTGCGCAAATGACAACTTGTTCCCTTCTCGTCAGTTCTATTCTTAACTAAACACTAGTAATATATAAAGCACTCCCTATGAAATAATAATGACGGTTACTCCCTGTAATAGTTATTTTTAATAGGTGATAATTAAAATATTCAAATTGACAATTATATAATGATAAATTTGCACCGACTGATTACATGAAACTCTTGTCCTCTGGGCTTGACGAATCGATCAAGGAAACAATCAGCTTTCGCATGGCTATGTACGTTAAAGTATTACAATTATTTTCGTTTTCAAAATCGTGGATTCTTGTGACTATGAGCTAAAGAATTCCTATGGTTACAATAAAAATATATTACCTTATTCTACGTGTACATAAATAATAATGTGTGATGTTACAATCTGTTCTGTGGTGTCGTTAAATGTGTTTTGTAAGTTCGTGTTTAACTAATACGTTATATTTAACGTTAACAAGTTTTTATCAAGTTTTATTTTACTTAAATAATCTGTGAAAGAGAAATATTTGTTTATAGTGAGATAAATTTACCTTTAGTAAAATTTAGAGTGATTAGGGTTTTTGGAAAATAAGTAATTTAATTGTACTTAACACCTCAGCATGACTTGGTGCCTTCGTTCGTTTGATCAGGTAGGATTTGGCTGCAATAAGTTCTGTTTTCATTAGTTTTGGGGCTTCAATGGGTTGGGCATCTTTTTCATAACGTATCTGGATGTTCTTTTCGGGTAATTTTCCGTTTATTGCCTTGGATCTCGAGTTGGCTGCTATAAATGGTCGTCTGCTTCTTATGCTGTCATGGTTAGGAACTTTAATTACTTTTCTACATTATTTTAACAGAAAATCGTTCTTCCCAATATTGGCTTCTGTATTCTCTTGCTGACGCTTCGCTTCTCTCTAACGGTATTCAACGGTAATCCTCTTCAACTGCCGTTTCCATGGCAACTGCATGATTTTGATTGGTTGATTTTGAGATGATGTATTGTTATCAAAATTCGAATTCTTCATATATCTTCTGATTGCTGTTATTCCTCTATCTTCCTTCCTGGTTATTAAATATTGTCACTATAGTATTTATTTCCTTTCATAGATTATTTTGATACCCCACAAGTTTGGGTAATTTTAGATTTTATGTTTTTACAATTATGTTAATACTTGTTAATTACATTTCTTTTTGTATACAAATGGTTATTATAATATTTTGTTTTACAAATGATTTACAATTTATTCTTGGTGAATCCTTCACCTCAGCTTTGCTAATTTCTTTGTTAATTTGTTATAATTTTTAGTTGTTTGGTTCTGACAGTTATGCCCTTTCATAGGCCTGAGTAGCCATTATGTTATTTGACTTATTTCATTTAAATCACATTTCGTTTCAGCCTAATGGGCTTTACTTTGTTATTATTATTGGTTGTGTTGTGTTTTGAGTTTGCTTATGTGTTGTTAGTATGTCACTGTTGTTTTATACACAATTATTTACTCTTTGGTTTCCATGTTTTCTAGTCATACATTTCTTAACATTTTTGTTCATTTCCTTTGCCAATAATAACAGTGTGGCTATTATTTACTACTTTTTTGATCTTATTTAAATATAACATAAGCCTATGGTCTGTATAACTTTTACAACCATATTCAATTCATAAACTTATTATTTGCTAATCTTTGTTCACAATACATTTTAATTTATATTATTTTAGTGTGACAAACAGCATCACTTTTATGAACTTATCTTGATCCCTTCTAACATGGGTGTTTTTAATTTGTATCTAATTCCTTAACCTTCTAAACAATCTTTACTTGCTTTTAAAACTCCTTAATTACATTTTTAGTTTTGTTGACTATGGTAATTATCACTTTCCAGTGTTCAATATCTCTTTATAGTTTATACTTAATACCACTTTCACAACATACTTACTCACTATTGTTTATCACTATTAAACTTTTAGCGTTCTTTAGGATTGATTAATTGTTAATGATTTTATCACTCACTACTCTTCACTATATTTCCATTCTATACTTTACACTATTTTCATTCAAACATTACCTTCACTCTTAAATTATTTATAGTTAATTATAATTTATTTAGTGTACCTTCTTTATCACTACACTTTGGGGTTTTACACTTTCATTTTGCACTTCACAAAGGTTTTTGTATTTTAAGTGTTTCTGAATAGGTAATCCCTCTAATTACTATCTCACTATTCGTTTTTTCTCTTTCATTACAATATATCCTTAATACTATTAACAATTTTATGTTCTTACAATACTATTCTTACATCTAATTCTAAACTGGGGTTTAGTTTGCTTCTTTATCATTTTAATCTTTAACCTTTTTTAATAGGGTTTCTTCCCTAAATCATTGTTGTCCATTAATGGGTAATAACAGTTACTTTTTCCTTTCTCATAGGGTAATTATTGGTTTTGGTTCCAATATTATTCTTGAGTGCATTATTTCTCCTTCTCCTATGCTTTATTACTTGTTTGTGTATCATTATTGGTTTTCATTTCTATCTATTTCCCTCCTTCTTCATTTTCCTCGTATTTGGTTAATACTTTGGTTTTTCCATCCTCTCCTTTGGGTACATTTCGACGTGTTACATTGGATCGTTTAATTCCATGAACTTGTTACATTTTTGTTTGGGTTTTGGATTTTTTTCCTCTCTTCCTTTGGTTTGGTTATATTATGGTTTATTCTTCGTGGATCCCTTCTTCATTTGTTTCCTTTTGTTGGGTCAATCACTTGGGTTAGGTCAAGTCGTCGTTTGTCGGGTCATAGTTTTTATATTTTATTTAAATTAATCATTTTTATTTAACATGAAGTATTATTTTAGATTCAATATTATTTTGTTCATCCCTGGTATTGGGTTGGCTTATTTGTGTTGTAACATAATGCCTCTCCTTCAAAATTGATCATTTTGATAAAACACTAGCATAGTTTTTTATGAAATTATCAGTTATATATAATCTTTTTCCTTTTCTTTCTTGTTTGTTTCTCCATTCTTATTTCTCTTCTTACTTGATTCATTCCATTTTATTTGGATCTATCTGTTTTTATTTATTTCCATTGGTGTGTTCTCCCTTATACACAATTTTTTCCCTAACTTTTTAGTAGCTGGTTTCTCCCATTACTACTCATTTTTCTGAGACCAGAGGAACATCATCTCTGCTCAGTTTATTTTGATTGCTGGACTTTTCAACAGTCAATCTTAAATACCTTTTTTGTCATCTTGTGACTTAAATTAATAATAATAATATATTTTGGGATTGTCCACCTTGTGGTTTGTTTTTAGATCACTTTGGCCTTTTACTCATTCTTCCTTCCGCTGTACCTTTGCTATATACTATCATTTGCTCATACAGTTGATTGTTTTTTATTTATTCATATGTTAATTTCATCATATCTAACTTTTCATTATTTTGTTTTTCTATTCTTCTAGTGATCATTTTAATTATCTTAGACATTAGTATTCTTTTCCTAGTTATTTAGCATTATTCTGCTTTAGCCATAGCTTGTATATTTGTTTTATACATAACTTCTCTTTTTCTTTGTACCAGTTCAGATTTTTTTTTTTTTTCTTTGAACACATTGAACTCATTATAATTTCAGGTATTTATCTTATCAGTCTTTAGCTTGATTTTGTTTTTGTTTATTTTATTTTGTATCAAATATCATTTTTGATAATTCTTTGTAAGTTAATTCTCTTACTTTATAGGAATTTTTGTAGCGTATTCCTTTTTTGGTACATTTTGTTTAATTATTTTATATACTTCATATATCAACTTTTTAATAGACTGTAAGTTGATTTCACTTAGTAGGAATTTGTGTAACTTATTCCTTTGTTTTTATATTTTTTATTTTAGGCCTCATAAGTCATCGAAATATTGTTTAAGTTGTGCTCACATAATTTTTGAATTTTGGCATTTGTTTATTTTATTTATAGTAATTTTAGTTTTCTTCATAGAATTTCTTTATTGAAGCTTGGTTGTAAACTCCTTTTACTTTCTTGGTGGTTATATTACTTATCTCGTAAGTATTGTTTTCATTATCCTTCGTGACGATATATGGCTATACATTGGGTTATACATAAGTTTATACGCTATTACTCTACATAGGACCTTGTTATTTATACTTTTTTGGTAAGTTGATCTTCTCCTTTTCTTTCCTTGTTATTGCCTTCTCTTGTATATTTCACTCTTTGTTGGCTTTCTCCTCTACTCCTTCAAATGTCTGATGGTTGAACATTTATTCTGGATGATATATAATTTCATTTGTTGCAATTTATATAGGAGTATTAGATTTTGAGAGTATATTGGGTTTATACATATTAATTCCATTCCTTATTCAAGCTTTCTCCTTTATTATTCTACACTTTGATGTTCTGCTTCTCTACTCCTTCAAAGGTTAGTTGGTTAAACCTTTATTCTGGATGATATATAATTTCATGGCATTACCATCTCACTACATGTTCGGGCCATACCCTTTTGGCGTAGCTGTGTGGATCATTTCTTTCATTTTCATTGCTGGGGTCATTATTAGGTTCTTGGCTGGCTCCTGCCAAGACATGGTTTATCCGAGCTATCCGGGGTCCTTCGTCGTTACTCGCTTGATTACGTAGTAATGAAAAACCCGGATTTTCATGGACCGCTACCCAGCTCTCATTTTCATTATTGTTTTGGTTAGTGATTGGCTCCTGTTGGTGGTTATTTTCACCCCTGGGTCGTCCGTTACTCCTACCCTCTGAGAACTGATGGCGGTTATCATTGTTTCGTTCATTGGATGGTGGTCTTGGGTAACGACTTCCTTGATTATTTCGATTGTTCCCTCTTATAAAGTGTACCCTCTGCTGATTGTTATTATTTTGGTTATCTCCGTTTCCTCTTCTATTATTATTTTGATAATTGGTGTTAATACTATTATTCCCATAATTATGATTATTGTTGGGGTAGTTGTTGGGATGCTGGTTTGGTCCATTGCCCCTGTAATTGTTATTGTTTTGATTATTTCCGTTAAACGGTGGATTGCCCTGATTATAATTTGGGGGGTTTCCCCTATATGGATACTTATTATCATTCCGGTTTTGGTTACTCGGGTAGGTGTACTGGGGTTTGTTATAAGACGGCTTGTCATTAGGTGGGTTTTGGTTTTCATTCCCACGGTTATACCTCAAATTGACCATTCGATTACGATGATACTGTCTATCGTTTTCGTGGTCCTCCAGTAAATTGGCCATTCCTTGTATGGTCTTTATTTGCCCCTGTCTCCTGGCCCTCTGAATAGCGTCTTCATAGTGATATCCTAGTTGGATGACTAGGGATTCTTCGGGTATCTTTGGTTCAAGGTTTCGAGCTAGACAGACCTTTCCTAAGAAGTACGAAGTTAATGTATGTCCAGCCTGTGGCTCATATCTTCCGTTACTTATGTCATTTCTCACCACATTTTGGGTCGATTCTGACCAGTATTTTTCGCGGAACAATGTTTTGAACTCTTGTGTACAGCTGATTTCTGGTCACGTGGCTGTCCACCAATTGTCATTCGTATCTCGAAACATCTCATCGATAAGACTTCTCACCGTCGTCCATCTGGTATCTCTATTCTTCTCTATGAGCTCCTCCACCCTCTTCAGGAATTCTATAGGGTTTCTTCGGTAACTCTTAAAGTTTATTGCCTCCCTATTTTTGCTTGTAATGATGTGGGTGTTATTGCAAGGCTTCTCCCTCAAAGCGTCCAGTTCCTCTTGCATCTGTTTCTCCCTCTGACTGATTTCTATGATTTTCTCTTTATTTTCTTTCGTTTTTTCGTCAATCTTGTTGATAGTGGTATATACTCTTTCAACGCGTTCGCTGACATCAGTCTGGATTCCCTGGTGCCTTTCCTCCAGCTTCTTGAGCACGTCCTGTTTGTTTTTTGTGCACTCTTCGGTGGTAATTTTATAAAGTTCTTGTATTCTAACTTTTTCTTTCTCCTCGACGTAATTTATCTTGTTGTTTATATCTTCCTGGACTTGTATTACAGCGTTGTTTGTCTCGGTTATATTCTGTGTTAGCTCCTCTCGACACTCCGCCAACTGTTGCATCAATTCTCCCTTCGTCTTCTCAATGTCTTCGTTAAATTGTCGTTGAAGTGTTTCCTTATTATTTTCAATCTTGTTGTTGAATATTTCAAGATCTTTCTTTACCTGCCTCTTCAACTCCTCACTCTTCTTTTCTAACATCTCTTGGCTTCTTTTCAAAGTTTCATGGTTTCTTTCCATTTTATTGTTCAGAAGGTCCATGTTCTCCTTGAAAAACTCCCTGTCTTCTTTCCTTCCCTCTTGCAATGATTCTAATTTTTTATTCAATTCATTCTTGTCTGACTCTAATTTTTTATTCAATTCTTCCCTGTTTTGGTCTATTTTTTCATTTGTTCTCTTGTTGTCTTCCTGGATTTTGTGGTTTCCTTCCATAAGAATCCTGAACATCTCCTGCATGCTCATGTCTTCCTTCTGAGTGGGTTTGCTTGGTTGGTCCCCTACCATTACTTCCACTTCCGGTTCTGGTTGAGTTGGATTTTCTGGTTGGTTTTCTTGAGGATTCTCTTCGAATAGCTCCCCGATCATTTCTTCAATTTCTTCCATCTCTTCTTGTTGACCTTCACCTTCAATTCCTTTCTGAGTGTCCTTCCTGGTAACCATGGAATGTCTCTTCATAGTCGCCGCTGGCCTTCTTTTAAAGCCTCACCGGTTGGTCGCCAATCTGTAACGATCTATTCTGTGCGTACCTGTAAAATGTACACCAATTTTGTATGTGTAATAATCCTTAGTGCGTTCGTCTCGCACCGGGGTCGTTACAATAATGTTCGCGGCTAACGATGTCCGTAGCGTTGCGGTAATCACCTGTATAACACGGCAGTAACCTTACCTGTTGTTTATAGGGTGTGTTAATCCCGGGTGGCGCCAAGTCGTTATTTAAAACAACTAAAATTATTGTATGATGAGTTATCAGCGGTGACGGTCGGGGCGTTCAAATAATTCCCGCTCGCACTGCCATCTGAATTGTCGATCCTGCTGCGCAAATGACAACTTGTTCCCTTCTCGTCAGTTCTATTCTTAACTAAACACTAGTAATATATAAAGCACTCCCTATGAAATAATAACGACGGTTACTCCCTGTAATAGTTATTTTTAATAGGTGATAATTAAAATATTCAAATTGACAATTATATAATGATAAATTTGCACCGACTGATTACATGAAACTCTTGTCCTCTGGGCTTGACGAATCGATCAAGGAAACAATCAGCTTTCGCATGGCTGTGTACGTTAAAGTATTACAATTATTTTCGTTTTCAAAATCGTGGATTCTTGTGACTATGAGCTAAAGAATTCCTATGGTTACAATAAAAATATATTACCTTATTCTACGTGTACATAAATAATAATGTGTGATGTTACAATCTGTTCTGTGGTGTCGTTAAATGTGTTTTGTAAGTTCGTGTTTAACTAATACGTTATATTTAACGTTAACAAGTTTTTATCAAGTTTTATTTTACTTAAATAATCTGTGAAAGAGAAATATTTGTTTATAGTGAGATAAATTTACCTTTAGTAAAATTTAGAGTGATTAGGGTTTTTGGAAAATAAGTAATTTAATTGTACTTAACACCTCAGCATGACTTGGTGCCTTCGTTCGTTTGATCAGGTAGGATTTGGCTGCAATAAGTTCTGTTTTCATTAATTTTGGGGCTTCAATGGGTTGGGCATCTTTTTCATAACGTATCTGGATGTTCTTTTCGGGTAATTTTCCGTTTATTGCCTTGGATCTCGAGTTGGCTGCTATAAATGGTCGTCTGCTTCTTATGCTGTCATGGTTAGGAACTTTAATTACTTTTCTACATTATTTTAACAGAAAATCGTTCTTCCCAATATTGGCTTCTGTATTCTCTTGCTGACGCTTCGCTTCTCTCTAACGGTATTCAACGGTAATCCTCTTCAACTGCCGTTTCCATGGCAACTGCATGATTTTGATTGGTTGATTTTGAGATGATGTATTGTTATCAAAATTCGAATTCTTCATATATCTTCTGATTGCTGTTATTCCTCTATCTTCCTTCCTGGTTATTAAATATTGTCACTATAGTATTTATTTCCTTTCATAGATTATTTTGATACCCCACAAGTTTGGGTAATTTTAGATTTTATGTTTTTACAATTATGTTAATACTTGTTAATTACATTTCTTTTTGTATACAAATGGTTATTATAATATTTTGTTTTACAAATGATTTACAATTTATTCTTGGTGAATCCTTCACCTCAGCTTTGCTAATTTCTTTGTTAATTTGTTATAATTTTTAGTTGTTTGGTTCTGACAGTTATGCCCTTTCATAGGCCTGAGTAGCCATTATGTTATTTGACTTATTTCATTTAAATCACATTTCGTTTCAGCCTAATGGGCTTTACTTTGTTATTATTATTGGTTGTGTTGTGTTTTGAGTTTGCTTATGTGTTGTTAGTATGTCACTGTTGTTTTATACACAATTATTTACTCTTTGGTTTCCATGTTTTCTAGTCATACATTTCTTAACATTTTTGTTCATTTCCTTTGCCAATAATAACAGTGTGGCTATTATTTACTACTTTTTTGATCTTATTTAAATATAACATATAAGCCTATGGTCTGTATAACTTTTACAACCATATTCAATTCATAAACTTGATTGAATAATTATTTAACTAACTTATTATTTGCTAATCTTTGTTCACAATACATTTTAATTTATATTATTTTAGTGTGACAAACAACATCACTTTTATGAACTTATCTTGATCCCTTCTAACATGGGTGTTTTTAATTTGTATCTAATTCCTTAACCTTCTAAACAATCTTTACTTGCTTTTAAAACTCCTTAATTACATTTTTAGTTTTGTTGACTATGGTAATTATCACTTTCCAGTGTTCAATATCTCTTTATAGTTTATACTTAATACCACTTTTCACAACATACTTACTCACTATTGTTTATCACTGTTAAACTTTTATCGTTCTTTAGGATTGATTAATTGTTAATGATTTTATCACTCACTACTCTTCACTATATTTCCATTCTATACTTTACACTATTTTCATTCAAACATTACCTTCACTCTTAAATTATTTATAGTTAATTATAATTTATTTAGTGTACCTTCTTTATCACTACACTTTGGGGTTTTACACTTTCATTTTGCACTTCACAAAGGTTTTTGTATTTTAAGTGTTTCTGAATAGGTAATCCCTCTAATTACTATCTCACTATTCGTTTTTTCTCTTTCATTACAATATATCCTTAATACTATTAACAATTTTATGTTCTTACAATACTATTCTTACATCTAATTCTAAACTGGGGTTTAGTTTGCTTCTTTATCATTTTAATCTTTAACCTTTTTTAATAGGGTTTCTTCCCTAAATCATTGTTGTCCATTAATGGGTAATAACAGTTACTTTTTCCTTTCTCATAGGGTAATTATTGGTTTTGGTTCCAATATTATTCTTGAGTGCATTATTTCTCCTTCTCCTATGCTTTATTACTTGTTTGTGTATCATTATTGGTTTTCATTTCTATCTATTTCCCTCCTTCTTCATTTTCCTCGTATTTGGTTAATACTTTGGTTTTTCCATCCTCTCCTTTGGGTACATTTCGACGTGTTACATTGGATCGTTTAATTCCATGAACTTGTTACATTTTTGTTTGGGTTTTGAATTTTTTTTCCTCTCTTCCTTTGGTTTGGTTATATTATGGTTTATTCTTCGTGGATCCCTTCTTCATTTGTTTCCTTTTGTTGGGTCAATCACTTGGGTTAGGTCAAGTCGTCGTTTGTCGAGTCATAGTTTTTATATTTTATTTAAATTAATCATTTTTATTTAACATGAAGTATTATTTTAGATTCAATATTATTTTGTTCATCCCTGGTATTGGGTTGGCTTATTTGTGTTGTAACAATATATATATTGTAATATATTGATTTTTTACAAATAAAAATTTTGTGTTGGTAAAAATTATTTTTAAAAATTGTATATTTATTAAAAAAAAATTTTTATCTTTTATAATGTTTTATTAATTTTTTAATTGTCTAATTAATTTTTTTATATTTATTATTTTTCGATTAATTAAACTAAGAATTAATCTTTGTGTATGCCTTAGCGACGAAATATTTGTTTCACTTGTGTTAATCTGATTATGTCAACTGGGTCGAAGTATACTCTCTTCTATCTCAGCTCCTCCTCTTCTTCTTCTTGATTTTTTTGTAATCCTTCTTAATTATGTTAGGAAGGGAACAAACTAATTTTTATAATTCAAATAATAATAGACAGGAGTATTTAAAACAATTCTGATATTTATTTTGAAAGTTGTGCGCCAATCTTACGCACATCGACAAATGGTTACGGCTATGACTCAACTCACAGGTCGATTGTGTCACTAGACAAATATATGAAATTACATAAATTAATTAATTGAGTTCTTTGCACTGTCGAAATGGTCAGAGAAGGGCAAGACACAAGATACAGTACTTACAATTAATTCAAACTTAAATGCTATTCCATAAAAGTAACATATATTATAAGTAAAGGTAATATTGGGGTTCTTTTTAATGTTAAAGCCCCGCGTTGTATGTGTCAATTTATAACGTAATGTTATTTGGGGTTACTTTAAATTTATTATGTTTACTTGTTTATAGTAATTATATTAAAATAATGTTTAAATTCCGTTTAAAGGCCACACGGTTGGTCTAACCTATTTGTAATAAAATGAAAACGTGTGTGTTTACAATTAACTTGAAGTAAAATAAAAGAGTTGTTATTTTTAAACTTATACTGGTGGTTAAAATATTAAAAGTCTCGTTAAAACAAAGTTCAACTAGGTGTGAAGTGTTCTTTTGAGATAACTCAATGTTGAGAATGATTGTTTCTAATTGAAGGTTACTAATGTAGTAAAGTAATTTAAAATAAAACATTCAAAGTTACTCACAGTGTTTACAATGGTTTAATTATACTTGTTAAAAAAAATCCCCTTGTATTAAATAAATAAAATAGTGAAGTTGATTATACTTAAATGCTAGGTTAACTTAAGTTAAAACATGAAGTATAGCAGTTGGTTGCTTGATAATAGTTCTCGTCTGGTTGAAACTGGTAGTAAAACTTCTTCTCCAGATTGCAGGTAGTCTGAGTATGTCACGTCCCGTAAAGTCTGGACAATATCATAAACAAATATATGCTTTTACGTACCTGATTGTGTTTACTAGAAGTTTACTAAACTGTCAACTCAGCTTACAATCACCAACTCCCTTTGGTTGCAAGGTTAGGTTACCTTGTTTATTAATTAGTGGGCGCCACACGGATTTATTCAGGGAAAATCCCGTGTAAAACCCACACATAAAAATTACTGGATGATTAGAAAATTTAAAATAGTTGAGTACCACCTTTTGGCAATTCTATTCCAATATGTTAAACACAACAGAAGGTTGTTTACTCTTGTTAAAAGAAAATATTCAATTATCCTATAGAAATAAATCAAAATCAGGTGATGCTGTTAATAATGGGTTTATTTACACCCTTATAGTGAATTCAAAAAAAAACAAATATAATGCAAACATACAAAGTTGTACAAGTAAAGGTCGGTTATTATATGCCTTACACGGCTTGCTCAGAACATGAATTATAAATCTGGTTAAGTCCAGATGCTATTTATTTTTAATATTAAAATTATTATAATCTCAGTTGTACAAAGTTGTACAATTAAAAGTCAGTTATTATATGCCTTATACGGCTTGCTCAGAACATGGATTATAAATCTGGTTAAGTCCAGATGCTATTTATTTTTAATATTAAAATTATTATAATCTCAGTAGTGAATTCTTTGAGACACGAAAGAAAACAATTATGCCTACACAATATCCATTTTGATATGAAATTGATCAACAAAGTTTTAGGTTACTTTCGCAAAGTAATTAAAGAAAAAACGATCTGTTGAAAGATCGCGCGTTTCATCAAGCTTGCTTTTTTAGTGACAATATTTATCAAGTGAGAACCCTTACAACTAACATATAGCTTAATTACTAATAACAAATTTGTATAATAATTTGAGACGTGGTGTAATAAAAAAAAATGTTTTTGTGTTTTGCGTCAGTACAGGTTATTGTTAAAAAAAATACAGGTTATGGCGCTCAGATCAAGATTAGTAATGATTGCACTTTTACCTTCTGAGTTTTAATTATTTAATTAAAACTTATTAATCACTTAAGTAATCGGATTATAATGATTACTGGGTTTCGGCACTAAAGACGCACAAGAACAGAATAATGCGATCCTCTTCTGATTAAAATGGATCGTGAATAATAGCCATAAATTATTTTCTGTTCGTTATTCCCGCACAAAATTAAAATGAAACTGCACTTAATCACTGTTGTTGGTTGTGGATGAACTCGAAGTAGTCGCTTCTTGTTGTTGAACTATTGGTTCCAATGTACTATGTAAATGACGCTAAGTGTTATTAAAAAATGTAGAGATGACGGGCACACGTCTGTGCTGCACGCTAGTCAGTAAAGGTCTGTCTCAAAATTCGCTGTTTCGTCTTTATATACCCTCTTCTTTGATCGGCTTTAGGTAAAAATGTTGATTACTAACTAATTTTCTGATTGGCATTGGTAGGTGTGACGGTGTGACGTGTCACTTTTTGACAGTTGATAACGGCTTTTTCTAACCGTCGAATGTTGCGGTGACAGCTCGTTGCCGTTGTTGTTATTATTCTTAAACAGTTTCCCGATGTACATTTTTAGAATGATGCTAACACCTCTCCCGCACTACGTACAGTTGCGATTGGGTTAATATTACTATCAAATTAAAGATTGTTCTTTTTCCTTTAATTTGATATCACTCGTTCTCGAATTACTTTCACTTTGACCGACATTGTTATAAAACCAACGTTCGGGTACATTACTCTTACTGTCGTCTGCTATTTATGAGTCGCCGATTTTACACTTTTGGTTAACATTGCTTGTATTCACATAACATTTTATTAATCAAATGTTTATGTGCGAACACCATTAATGCTGTACTGACATTTTTTGCTAAACACTACTTGTACACCTAAACTCTATACATTGTAATAAATGATCCTACTGACTATGACATTTCGTTTTATGCTAATTCATTTAAACTACTACTGAACAATGAAAATTATGATTAAACCTATTGTTTTAATAACATTTTTTGTTATGTCAAGGCATAACCATAGTTCTGTGCATCTTAGTCTACACTTGTGTTAATCCTCAATAGCCAATTTTACTGACTAATGTTTGGTCTAAGCTTGCTAAGACATATCGCCTACATTGAAATTTGGCCTTAATAATGCCTATTGGTTCTCAATTCGGTAAATCGTGGAGACATCTTATTTGTATAAGATTCTCTCTTATAAATAGTTTTCTTTTCTAACAAGTATATTTGATGCTGAAATACATCTTAGTTCTCACTATGTAGCCATTGTTAACATTAGTTTTGGCATTCATAATTTACTGGTCATTGTCACGTCTATTATCAGCAAAATGCTAATTCTGCTTTCACAGTATTTAACTGCTCATTAGTTCATTTTTTGTTTACAAATGACATTCGGTTTACATCAACTATTTACTGAATTGACAGCTGAATGTAAATTTATTCTGTCCATCAGTTCGTTTTAGTCTCAGTCTAGTTGTAGTGTCAAACAGCCCTTGGGTTACTGTTTCATGTGGCACTTCTGCTTCATTCTTCTTTCTTGGTTTCTTCTTTCTTGGTTATTTCTACTATTATATACCTATTTACATGGTTGTTTCGTTTTTATAGAATCTGATAACCTACACTTAGGTTAGGTGACATCTTGTGATGTTACAATATTCAGAAAATAATGTTATTGAATAAATAAAATTTTGAACCAAGCGGTAGTGTATGACGTCATGTCGTCACTGGTTCCGGGAGGCTGTGTACGTCTCGCTATGCAAATAAAAGTATGGCGGCCGTCAGCTTCGGATTTCTGCTACCCACGCTGACTCCTATGTTTTGTCTTCTCCCTCAAATATAATGGTGGATCTCGTACTCTGCAGTGATGTTGTCCCTCTGGATACTTAGTTGTACTGTTCACTTCTCCTCGGCGATGTTGTTTTGTGCTGGATTATTCGTGTAGTGTTCCGTGTTCCAAAATCTGTTTGAGTTCGTTGTTCTGTTGGAATTGGTGTTGAGTTAATATTTCAATATGGCGGTTGGTTCCTTGTGCTCTTGTGTTGGATCGTGTTATTACTGTTATTCGTTTTCGTTTCGGTTATTAGTTAAGTTATTAGGCGTTAACTTTCAGTTGATAACCTCTGTAATGTTTTTTGATGTTGCACTTCATTTTTTCCAAACCATTTATAATTTTTTGGATCTTCTGTCGGTACTTTCTGATCCGTACGGGTTCACGTTTAACAATTAACTGATGACTTAAATCGTCGTCTTAATGTGGTAATTTCCGAAATATCTTATTCTCCTTCCCATTGTCTGGAAACAGCTGTCACCTTGGCTTAGATATGATATTATAAAAATATATATTTTTTCTTATTTTATGGCATAACTTATTTATTTGTTAATTTTATGAAAATTTAACTATCTAGCAATATTCTTGTTCTAATTTTACATAATTCAATATATAACTTGACCTAATTTGGTTTCAAATAAGCTTAAAATTGACATTTTTTGATATCTCTTATAGGCCTTATTATTTTTCACATAATTATAAATTAAATGGTTTACAAGTTATTTTATGTTAACATTTTCTTTAAATAATTTTACTTCTTTCATCATTATTCTTGGTTATTAACAATTTGTTGTTATAACATTCTAATACTGATTATTTCACATTTTATTTGTACTGAGTTCCATGTTAGGCCTTATATTACCTATTTCCAATAAAGTTAATTTTATCTTCTGGTCATTGCATTTACTATTATGTGTTTCTGTGCTGATTACATTTACATATCTTTATTTTACATTGACTAATTTTTGCTAATTATTTACAGTTTTATTGAGTTTACCCTTTTCGATTTGACTCTGTGGTAGTAGTTGATTTTGGTCTAAAATATGGTTTTGTTTTAACTATTTTGTTATATTATTATTTATATGGTTTACAATTCAAAAATATTTTAATATTATCTTCTTGCCTTCTCTGCCTTAACAAAACTTTGAAATTAGTGAACATTATTTAAGTATAACATAACATCTTATATCTATTATTTTCATATATATCCTTGAGTTATAATAAACACATCTTATATGTATCATTTTTTATATATCATTTAATTATAATAAAAACATCTTATATCTATCATTTTCTATATATCATTTAATCATAATAAAAACATCTTATATCTATCATTTTCTTATATATTATTTAATCGTAAACAATCCTTCTGTATTTAACTTATTCCCTTACATCTATGGTAAGTTCATGGTTTTCTATCTATTTTACTGTTCATCACTCCTTATATTCTATTTAAACACTCTTATAAATTATAATATATGCAGTTATTATCTGTCTTTCAATTTTATGTTTATTATTATAAAACACCTTTTATTTTCTACACTTAATGGTAGTCTTTCACTCTTATAGTGGTTTATTGTAATATTTCACTTTTAATCCTCTACACTATTGGTAGTCCTTCACTCTTATTGTCTAAACATTTTTATTACCTACTCTAATGGTAGTCATTATTCTGATTTACACTATCTATTTTTAAGTTACCTTTAAATTTACTTTACAATCTTTCATTGGTAATGTATCCTGTAACTTGGGTTACTGGGTTAACGTTTGTCGTTGTTTTAACTCTGTTTAATTGGTACATGTTCTTCATAATATTTTGGGAATAGCCTTTCTTTATTCTGCATTCCTTGTATGAAGCTTGGAATAGTCTGTTCCTCAATTTTTATTCTATTCTATGAGTAGGTTATCACTTTTGTTATTCAGGTACTCTGATGTCATTAATTCAATAAGTTGTACCTTATTATTTTTTCATTACTGCTCCATATGAATGGGTGATTATTTTTGTATTTGGGATCTTCTGATCCTTAATTTAATAATTTGCCCCTTATTACTTTTCCATTTACTGCTCCTTATCCTACTGGGTATACAGATGATGTACTGGGGTTTTATATAGATGGTTTCTTTTATTTGGACCAAGAGTTTTCTTTGTTATTGAGTTTATTTTTTAACATTTTATTGACTATAATGATCAGCTTATTTAATTCATTTTTAACCATTTATTTATCACTCACTGCTGATAGTTTCTTCTTTTTTCCTTTTTTAATGTTGTATTAAGTTAAGTTTTAAGGTGAAAATTGTGTTATGCTACATATGCTCTCCTGTAAAAGTGATTAGTTCAGATCATACTCTTAGTATGATTCTTACTGACTGATTCTTTTTATTTACCATATTTTTATTCGCGATTTCACTTTATATACCTTCTTTTCCACCATTTCTCTCTCTCAGATGATATGTGTCTCCTTCATTAGCTTCTTTATTCATTAATAAGTAATCCTTATGTCATTATTATCATCTATTTTTTCTTCCTTATTCGGTGCTTCCTCACCGGTATGTTTACTCTCTAACATTCCCTAACATGTGAGCTGGAACAGTTCAGAGTGGCACATTTCTCTGCTGACCAATACTTCACTTAGCTGAGCTCAGAGGAGTTATCATCTCTGCTCAAATATAAGACTGATGGAATTTCTCTACATCCAGTCATAAAAATTAAAAATCATTAAAAGTAGTCTCTTTCGACTAATAATAAACATCCTTGGATTCTTCACTTCATAATGTTTCAAATTAATTAATACTTTTATACATTTGACTCTTCTACTTTAAAGCTCATTCCATATTATGTGGCTTAGGTATGTGGTATAATATTCATTTCATCCTTTCTTTGCACTCTTTTCTTTGTTTGTTGATGGTATAATCTGTTTCTTGTTTACATTTTAATTAGCATTTATATAGATTTTTGTTTTCTTTGGTATTCAATGAGTCATTCTATTGCTCATGGCATAACATTAATACCTTCCATTAATTATCACTATAATAGTGGTTATTACAACAATATTATCATTATGGTACCAGGGTTTTTGGTTTCTGGTCTTAATACTTGGTTCTTATTTAGTTGGTTCTTCTTCCTTGTTTCTTCTTCATCAAATTATTTTCATTGTGAGTTTGGTTAAATTATAAACCTATTCTGGTCTCCTCTTCCTTTCTTCATTTAAAAGTTCTGTATCATTTTTGTCTTAAATTATTTCATTTACATAGTTTATAATAGTTGTTACAGTTATCATGGTCACTATTACAATACAAACTGTAGTATAGTCTGTACAGCTTTGATAGTTTATTAGGGGTTTTCCTTTTTCAAACAGTTTCTTATGAATATTTGCTACACTTTCTTCTTATGACACTTTTAACATTTATGGATATATTTTTCTTGTAATATTAATTTATTTATTCAATCAATTGATATAGGTTTTTCTCATTATTTACTGGAACATGTTCTTTTTTGCTTTGTCCCTGGAGAGTTTGAGAAAGTTTACACATTTGTACTCCACTTATTCTCAAATTCTTTTATGTAAGTGTTCTTTTAAATTATGAGTGTAATTTGTTCTTATGTTTTTTCCATAATTAGTTTTCTATATAATTCGTTCCATAAGAGTTTATTCAAATGATTCATGTAAGTTGTCCTTACTGTTTTTCGAATTTAGTATTTTCTTTTTCTTACAAAATTCCTTTATATAACAGTTTCTTCAAATAGTCCTTGTAAGTTGTTCTTACCATTTTTAGAATTTAGTATTTTATTTCTTACCAAATTCGTTTTATATATAATAGTTGTGTCAAATAATTCGTGTAAGTTGGTCTTACTGTTTTTTGAATTTAGTTGTCCTTTATAATCACTTTTCTTCCAAATATTTTTATATTGACTATTGATTATAGGTTCCCTTTGTCTTATTTGAATTAATAACCTTTAATACATAAGTGTTGTTGTTATTATTTTTAATAATCATATATGGTCCGGTATACAGCAGTAATAACTTTTTGGTAATGCCTTCCAAAGTACTGGGTAGTTCCCTGTTTTTCAATAATACCTTTTCTCCGACTTCGTAGTTTATTACTTTCTTAATTGCCTTTTGATACTTGTTATGTCACCTTTCCTGATCTTCAGCCAATTTATTGTAGAAGTTCAGTCGATTAAATTTATATTCGTGATTCACGGGAAATTCTATGATTTCTTGTATTTCTCTAGGAGGTTGTTTCTCATACATTGCCATATATGGTGTGGTCCCTATAGCCGGGTGATGTGCTAAATTAAGGAATTCCTCGGTGGCTGATAAGTATTCTTGCCACTTTCTTTGTTGATTATGACAGTATGTTCACAATATTCTCCCGACCTCTCGCAGCACCCTCTCCGCAGGATTACTACTGGGGTGGTAAACAGATGTCTTGTACGTCTTGATACCTAATGTGATTAAAGTGTTTTTCCACCTCCTTCCCTTAAATTGCGTTCCATGTTCGGTGATTATTGACGCGGGTTTTCCTGTCTCTGGAATGTAGTAACTGGTTACCACTCCTAAAATCTTCAAAGTGGTAGCTCGGTTCACCGGATATAATTTTATAAGTTTGGTGAAGTGATCCATCATTATGATAATGTATTTGTAACGATGGCGTCCACCACTACGGAGAAATGGCCCACAGATATCCAGGAAGACCTTTTCCAGCTTTTCTTGTGATGTAATTGGTATCATTATACCCTCTTTTCTTTTGTTGTTCGTTTTTACCAATTGACAAATAAGGCAGGTCTTAAGGTAGTTTCTTACCTTTCGATTTATATTTTTTATATGGCAATTTTCTTCCAACGCCTTTATCACTTTCATTGCCCCCATGTGACCGTATCGGAGATGATAATCTAGGATGATATCCTTCTCGACTGTAGCAGGTATTATGATGTTCCATACCTCTTCATCAAGGGATGTTTTAATGAATAGTACTTCATTATGCACGCAATAAAATCTAGTTATGGTATCATCTTGGTTGGATAGACGAAGTTTGATACTGTTTAGTTTCGGGTCAGATTGCTGGTGTTTGCTGATGTCCCGTACCACCTTTTCTAAATCGGATCTGTCCTTGATGATATTGTATATTTTCAGCAGTGGCGGCTCGTGAGTAAACTGACCAGGGGTTCACACAGATAATATTGTACGTTATTAATCCATGTGCCTGCTAATATTTGCACTGACAGTAGCATTTCCAATAATTTTTCAACATTAAAGTAAATGACGTTACTAAGAAATTTTAAATAATTTTAGTAAGTAATATTAACAAAATGAATCTAACATTGTAGTTTACTAAGCTTCAACTGAATTATTTATTTAATTAATCTTAGAAAAATTAAATTTAGTAATAATGATAGCAATCACGTTCTGAAACAATAGTAAAGTTATATACATACTACTTACAAGTATCAGTAGGTTAATCGGATCTTTAACAAAAACTAAGTGAACTTCTTGTAAACAAAGTCCATCCTTCGGTCTTTCTTGGAAACAAATCTATCAATCACTATTTCATTAAACTTAGGGAGGGTCTTCACCAGTTCTTTCTCTATTGATAACATGGCTAAGGCATTAAGTCTTTCTTGAGACATCGTACTTCTCAAAAAGGTTTTTATCCTCTTCAGAGTCGAGAAGCATCGTTCGGCTTCAGCTGAAGTCATTGGGATTGTCGATATCGTCCTTAAAAGCTTATATGACTCTGAAAACGAATCTTTCAGATCATTTTGTATAAGAAATTGCAGTAAGCTCACAGCACCATTCATACATCTTATGTCTTCACGTCGGTAAAACACTCCAAGTTCGGTTTTTAGCTTTGCTTTGTCCAAAAAGGGGTATTTTTCTATTGTTTCATCTAATGCAGATTGAGGAAATGATTTACTGTACTCACTAAATTTTTGAGAAACAATAAGGGATACGGCTGAATGGTGCGATGTAAATGAAAACCGCTCTTTTATTTGCGTCAAAATTACATCACATACTTCTTTAGCCGCGATCGTCCTATTAGCATGACCGCCTTCTTCATGTCTTGCTCTTTTGCATTGTAGAGGCATCTGGTCTATAGCACTTTTCACGGAGTTCATTTTTTCTCTTTCTTTATTTATTTCCCTCAGAAAGGTTTCCACGTCCTTTTTTGTTCGCACAGGATCTGTATAGGTAAGCTGAATTTGTCTGTATCGACGTGTGGCATTATATTATGGAAAACTGTAAGCCAAAACACAAAAGTTGGGTCTTCCAGCATTCGCCGGATTGCTCCAGCTTTGGTAATAGAAGATTCTTGTTTAGAGGTTGATTCTATTTCCTCCATACAGGTAATAAGGTCTTCCCGATGTTCGAATACTGTATTTACAGTTCTGCTTTTAAAATTCCATCTAGTGCTTGAAGCTCGAGGGATTCTTTTCCCGACAATATTATCCTAAATTTCTGCTCTTTGAGGTGAATTGCTGAAAAAGTTTGTTACATCACTCAAATTCGCGAAAAATATCCGCACTTGCTGATTTTGGCTAGCGGCTTGAGTAATCACTAGATTTAATTGATGAGCATAGCAATGGATATAAAAAGCATACTCGTAATGTCGTTGAATAATTGTTTGTACACCGGTTAGGTGTCCGCTCATCACGTTTGCTCCATCATAACTCTGAGAGATTAACTTTTCCGGCTTATCAACAACATTTTTAGGGCGCCAAGAATGCATCCAGCGCTCGAGTCTGAGTCGTGTCCGGGGGGATGTATAAACCCCCAAAATCTTTCTACTGGTTCTCCATTAGGTAATACGTAGCAAAAAACAATAGCTAATTGAAATGTCAAACTAACATCTGTGGTCTCATCAACGATTACAGAGAAGAAATCTGCAAATTTTATTTCCTCCTTAATCTTTTCCTGGCAAACAAGAAGCATACAATCGAGCAGGTCGTTTTGAATTTCTTTTGATGTTCCTTTAAAAACGGTTGCATCACGTAAGTGTTCTCTTAGTGAGGCATCAACCTGAGCAGCAAAATCCACTAAGCCTCGAAAAATCCCAGGATTTGAAGAATCATCTCCTTCCCTGTGTCCCCGAAGTGCCAGTTCAAAAGCGCCGCAAAATTTAATGCAGTCAATTATTTTTGATAATGCATAACGATTTTTCTCTACTTTTTCATTATGTTCTTTTACATTCCTCCGATAAGCGCTGTTCAACTGCTGACGTATGTCGACTTTACCAAGCAAGTTAAACTCTAGCAAAGAGTTCAAATGAGTTTGAGAACATTCATGTTTTTTAATTTTCGAGAGTAAATGACCTAAATCATTCACACCATACTTAATCCAGTTTAAGTTTTCAGAGCTTTGTTTTGCAAATAGCAGACAAGGGAAACAATATAGTTTATTTGTAGCTTCACAACCACAGAGCCAAGAAGTCTTTTCATATAAAGTTTCTTTAAATTCCCTTTTGAAATCTCTATCTTTACCTTTGGTCACTTGTACGATATTAAGCTTTGGGGTCGGACGACCACGTTGTTTTATTTCGAGTTTCTTTTTTAATGAAATACTTGAAAAAATTGTTTCTTTTAACACAGACACAGGGGTAGCAGCCATTGCTAATCGATCACCAACATTAACACAACACAAACACAACTGCACTGGGGCGCGAGCGACACTGGGAGAGCGAGTAACGTGATGCCTACAACGGCTAGAACAGCACTGGTTCACAAACCGAATGTGCGCACATTCTTTACATGGGAGAGGTTTGCCCCCACCACCGCGCCAATGCCGCATCACGTCACTGCTCTCATTTGATTGTAACTAATCGTACCTGTTATTACGGGCGCAATCTGTAACTAATGGCTTTTTATCGTTTAATTAGTTACCATAAAAATTGTACTTTTGTATGTACTAGTAAATGACTATCACTTTTTCAACCGGACGCCATGTTGTACAATTTGACAACATTACACAAATTTACATTTCGGGCCAGGGTTCGTGCAACACGAACCATGTTTGTGAAATAGCCTACCTGAAATAAAACATACACAAAATATCAAATATAAATTACTTTTATTAGTATGTAACTTGAATATTAATACATATTGAAAAATGACTCGAACCCACATATTACGCCACGGGCGTTTGCAAAGCAATTTTACCCTCCAAAATCATGACATGTATTTATGAAATACGTAAATATTAAGTATTATATAAAGATTATATAGTAATAGATTGAACATATGAATATCTTTGTCGCACAACCCAGCATAATTTATGTCACTCTCTCTCTCTCTCACACTGGTACAATTTATTATTTTAATTTTAATTTAATGAGCTCATATTTTAAGTTTTTGATTAGAATTGGTCATTATGTATTGAATTTTAATTTTGATAAAAAATGTTTGGAACGTTCTCACCAAATTTGTAGCGGTGGTTTGTTCGGTAAAACTACGCACACCGCGAGTTTACCGTTTACGTTACCGGTCACATCTTGTAGTTGTAGATTTACAGCACTGTTTCTAAATAGTTAATTAACCACTTTTAGTGGTATGAAAGTTAAAATTCACTCTTCGTGAATGGGTTGCCGGCCGGCTGCGATCACGTTCCCTGTTGAAATGACACAGAGTCTTTGTTCCATATTTCCGAGGTGGGGTGAATCTACATCACTCGGCTATTGTTTGGTTGTTGACAGTTTCATCAACACATTCCTCGTCGCTGGCGTAATCAAGGATCGTCGCTTTTATCGCATTATTCGACATACGGTTTTTTTGCTGGTTTTCATGTTTTTTGCTATGAAACAGTCAGAATCCTGGCAAATATTTATATAGTCCAATCACTGTAGATTTACAAATGTTTATTTAAGGTTTATTTAATTTTGACCAAATTACTACAAATGAAGGAATACAATATTTATGGTTTTTATACCATATTTAGGTTGATTAAAAGTTGTACAATAATTGTACCATTACATGATCCAGCAGCGCACGTACAGAGCTGTGCGCACACCTTACACTGCGTCGACTGCACGACTGTTTTACCAGAACGAGCATTTTGTTATTACATCATAAAACTAAACCAAATTATTTCCCGTTTATTTAGTGTTTGTTAAAATTAATTAATTTATATTTATTTATGTAGGGGGTTCACGTGCTCATGTGCACCAATTAAGAAACCGCCACTGATTTTCAGT
The DNA here is from genome assembly GCA_034769895.1 of Magicicada septendecula. Classification (NCBI taxonomy): domain Eukaryota; kingdom Metazoa; phylum Arthropoda; class Insecta; order Hemiptera; family Cicadidae; genus Magicicada; species Magicicada septendecula. The sequence goes on from CM068367.1 coordinate 1,154,929,411, forward strand.
ATGCTCTCCTTCTCGCCCTCGAAGGTCTGTTCTTCCAAATTCACTCGTGACAACACGTCTGCTACAATATTCTTACTTCCGGGAATATACTCCCACTGTAGGCCATATTCCTGTAGGGCAAGTACCCACCTGGTCAATCTACCATGGCTCAACTTGCATCTTCTTAAAAATGATATCGACTTATGATCTGTGCGAACTGTTACCGGATATCCCAGAATGTAGGTCCGAAACTTCCCACAGGCAAAGATTACACTTAGCAGTTCTTTTTCTGTCACGTTATAGTTCTTTTCGCATTGGTTAAGTGTTCTGCTAGCGAAGCTAATTACTAGGTGGTTGCCATTTTTGTCTTCTTGGTACAACGTTGATCCCAGGCTAATATTACTAGCATCGCAGTTCAGGAAGAAAGGTCGGTTAAAATTGGGATGATTAAGCATTACTGCTCTAAAAACTTCTCTTTAATTGATTTTAATGTCTCGTCCTGTTCTTGGCCCCATCGCCATTTATTCTTGGATTATAATTGATACTGAAATCTGGCCGTCAGCTATGAATAATTATTTTGGAATTTCCTGTAGTAATTACACAGGCCTAAAAATGATTGTAGTTGCCTTCTGTTTTTCGGTGTAGGGAATCTCTGTATGGCGTCTACTTTTTCTGATGAAGGTGATATTCCTTGACTATTCAGCTGGAAACCCAAAAATTGAACCTCTTTTGCTATAAGTTTTGATTTATCTAGCTTTAAAGTAACGTTATTATCAGCCAGCTTCTTCAAGACATGCTCCACATGGTAACAATGTTCCTCCCAATGGGTTGATGTGATCAATAGATCATCATCATATACTGTCGTGAATTGGAGCGCTTCTGGTCTGAGTATTTGGTCCGTTCAGGCGACAAAAACGGCTACTGAGTTCACTAACCCGAAGGGCAACCTCTTAAATTGAAAGTTGCGTCCTTCGAAAATGAACGCCATGTATTGACGGTTTTGTGGGTGCAACTCCACCTGCCAATACCCACACACGGTATCCCAAGTAGTAATAAACTTAGTTCCGTCGAATCTCTTTAATATTTCGTCAATTTCACCAGGCGATGTGCGATCATTAATTATCATCTTGTTGATTTCGCGTGCGTCAAGGCAAAGTCTGACATTACCCTTTTCTTTTGGATAGCCACAATCGGACTGGTGTATGGCGACTGGCTGCTCTCGATTATGTCCTTATTTATCATGTTCTGGATTTCCGCGCGTACAGCTTCCTTCAATGATTGTGCTATTGGGTATGATTTGCAATTGAATTCCACTGGTTCTCTGAATCGAATCGTACACTGGTAGTTTCTGATCTTTCCTGGTTCGTCAGAAAACACGGCCCGATATTTTTCATATATCCCAATTAATTGGTTTAATTGGTTCCCAGTTAATTGCTCAGTTGTATTATGGCCCTGAAAATCCCGTATCTCTTGAATCTTTTGGGCCCATAGTTTATCTTCGGTATCTTGGCCTACTAATTGGTTGTCTGGTGAATAATCCGACAAGTAATTCACTTCACTTGCGTGGTTGAGAGTTTGTCTGGAGTCTACCATCTTGCTGTTTATTAAATTGGCTACCCAGGTCGAACCTTCTGAAAAGAGTGATACCTTCTCTCGGCACAAGTCAATAACTGCTGAGTTCCTTCTTAATATGTCACACCCTATCAGGATATTAAAGGGTAATCTGGCTGCAACAAGATATATCATATCTAAACTTACACCCTGACTGTTAACACTTAGGGATACCTGTTTCCGTATCATCTTGTTTTGTCGACCAGTAGCTCCTACGAGCACTATGTTATTGATAGGTAGTATTGGTAGTTTTTTGTGGCATTCCTGCTGTATCCAGTCCAATTCACTGTGATTAATGATTGAGACATTGGCTCCAGTGTCTATCATAATGGGAATAGAAATACCTTCGATTTCTGCGACTATGTAAATGATTTCATTGTCATTGTTGTTAATGTTTGTCTCGTTCTCTTCTAATAAGTCCTTGCGGATATCCTTTAAATAATTATTATAGTTTATTGTGAATTTTTTATTTTCTTTTTTCAAGCTTGACTCTTGTCCATACCCAGTAGATTGGAGCAGTAAAGGGTTGTAATTGTTTATTACTGCCTCCTTTCGTTTAAATGTTCCGTATCGTTACGGACATGGCTGTTAGCAGCGTCAACCTGGAGTCCTAGAACTGCTTCGTTTTGTTCAACTCGATCATCTTGCTGGGCCTCCGTTACAGGTGGTCTTCTTTGATTATCCAGGCTCGAACTGCGTCTGGGTTCATATCCTCTATAACTGTTACCTCCCTGATTCCCTTGAAGTGTTTCGTACTCATAGAATCGACTCCTTCGTTGAGGCTGGTATCTCCGCTGGCCACTGCCTTCCGCTCTTATGTAATTTACATGGGGTCTATATGCTCTATAATTAGTGTTACCTCCTGCTGGGTAATTTCTATTATGGTTATTATTATAGTTGTTATTTTTGTGGGTTGGGGTTTCTCTGACCATTAGAACCATAATTATTATTATTATAATAACCGTTTCTATTGGGTTGACGGTTATTATTATTATTATTATTACTATCATTATTATTATTCCGGGGGACATTATTATTATTATTATACCCGGCATTATTCCGGCTCGCGGAGCTATAATTTTTGTCATTGTTGCCGTTCTGACGAGTATTATTATTCGTATAATGGGTGTTATTTTTCGGCTCAGGTTTCTCGTATCTCCTCCGACTTTGGCGGTAATAGTCCTCGTGTTCATACATTTCTAGCAGTTCGGTCATTGCTTGTACCGTTTTAATCTGACTGTTGCGTCGAGCTCTGATTATGTCCTCCTCATAATGGTAAGATAGTTTGCTGACCAAGCATTCTTCAGGTATTCGGGGCTCTAAATGTTTGGCCACACACACCTTTCCCAAGAAATATGCGGTTAATGTGTGAGCCCAATATGGGTTATACTTCCCGTGACAGATTCCGTCTCTTGCGATGTTCTGTGTCAACTCTGACCAATATTTGGCCTTAAACAATATTTTGAATTGTTGATAGTCTGTTACTTCGTCCCTGATCGCCATCCACCAATTATCGGCTATCTCCTCCTTAAACGATTCGTCTGGCACTTCTTTATTCGCGCTCCAACGGTTACCTCTGTGTTTTGCGAAGTCTTCATCTCTGGCTAGGAATTCCATAGGCTTATTTTTGTAGAGCCTGAAGTTAATTCCTTCTCGATTTTCATTATAAGGACAACTTGTAATGCTGGTTGGTCGACAATGGAAAAGCACGATGTCGGTTTGATTTTGTCGAACTTGACCATTGATACTGGTCACAGCAGCTTCAATGCCGTCACATTTTTCTGTGAATCGGTCCTGCACTCTTTCCCATTCTTCGCGCGTTTCTTTTAATTTTTCTTCTAAATTCTTCCTATTCGTTTCTTCTAAGTTCGTAACTTTGGTGTTTATTTCTGTCTTGATGCTCTGTACTTCTCGTTCAGTCTGACTCCATCTTTCGTCAGCCCTGGTAATCTTTTGTTCGATCACCGTTATTTCCTCTTCTACCTTCTTGCTGATTGTTTCATTGTTTTCAGCTATCTTCTGACTCAACTCTTCCTTCAATGCTTCCATCTTTCCATCTAACCGGTTCATATTCTCTTGGTTAGTCTCCCTTAATTCTTCTCTTAACTGTTGATTATTATTTTCCATTTTCTTACTGGTTTCTTCCATTCTCTGCTTGGTCTCTTCCAGTTTCTGGCTTATCTGACTTAGTTCCTCCTTCGATTGTTTATTGTTGCTCTTTATTTCCTCCATTTTCTCCTCTATTTTCTTAATATTTTCCTCCATTTTCTCCTCTATTATCTTAATATTTTCCTCCATTAATAATTTATTGCCGTTTTTTATTTCGTCCATCTTCTCCTCCATCTTCTTACTGTTCTCCCGTAACTCTTCCTTCAATTGTTGGTTATCATTTTCCATCTTCTTACTATTTTCTTCCAGGTGGTCTAGTGGCTAATGCGGGCGATTGATGCGCTCGTGGTCCCGGGTTCAATTCCCGGCGGAGGCTCCATACGGCGTGCACTCAGCATCGTGAGGCAAACTGAGTAGGCGCTGAGATAACAGAGCCGCCTCCTGGCCGTGAATACCGCAACTAGCGGCTGGTGGCGCGTAGTACTAGCCATACACCGTCACACTAACACAAAAGCCGCGTGGTACGCCTTGGTCCTTAATGGACTGTGGAGCGGAGGTTTATTTATTTATTTATTTATTTACTATTTTCTTCAATTTTCTTATTGGTATCTCCAATTACCCTATTCTTCCTTTAATTCTTCCTTCATTTCCTTACTGTTTTCATCCATTTTCTTACTATTTTCTTCCATTTTTTTACTCATTGATTTGTTATCCTCTCTCATTTCCATCATCATTCTCATCATGGTTTCCTCGAAATTGACATCCCCTGTTTGTGCCGGCTTGTCAGGTTGTTTCCCTTGGGATACTAGTTCGGTTGGTTCTGCTGGAGGTAATGTCAACTCCACATCTTCCACGGGTGTCGCCTCCTTATCCTCCATATTTATTTATTTCTCGGCCTCCGCCGCTCTTTTCTTTGATGTTGCCCTCCTGTGCATCTTGTTTCTTCTTCTAACCTGTTAACAGCTGCCAAGCTAAAATAGGAAACTGGGCAAATTGTTTTTATTTTATAGGCCTATTGGACGCCAATTTGTAATATATTGATTTTTTACAAATAAAAATTTTGTGTTGGTAAAAATTATGTTTTTAAATTGTATATTTATTAAAAAAAAAATTTTATCTTTTATGTTTTATTAATTTTTTAATTGTTTAATTAATTATTTTTATTATGTTTATATTTATTATTGTTCGATTAATGAAACTAAGAATTAATCTTTGTGTATGCCTTAGCGACGAAATATTTGTTTCACTTGTATTAATCTGATTATGTCAACTGGGTCGAAGTATACTCTTCTTCTTCTTATTCTTCTTCTTCTTCTTCTTCTTCCTCTTCCTCTTCCTCTTCCTCTCCTCCTCCTCCTCCTCCTCCTCCTCCTCCTCCTCCTCCTCCTCCTCCTCCTCCTCCTCCTCCTCCTCCTCCTCCTCCTCCTCCTCCTCCTCCTCCTCCTCCTCCTCCTCCTCCTCCTCCTCCTCCTCCTCCTCCTCCTCCTCCTCCTCCTCCTCCTCCTCCTCCTCCTCCTCCTCCTCCTCCTCCTCCTCCTCCTCCTCCTCCTCCTCCTCCTCCTCCTCCTCCTCCTCCTCCTCCTCCTCCTCCTCCTCCTCCTCCTCCTCCTCCTCCTCCTCCTCCTCCTCCTCCTCCTCCTCCTCCTCCTCCTCCTCCTCCTCCTCCTCCTCCTCCTCCTCCTCCTCCTCCTCCTCCTCCTCCTCCTCCTCCTCCTCCTCCTCCTCCTCCTCCTCCTCCTCCTCCTCCTCCTCCTCCTCCTCCTCCTCCTCCTCCTCCTCCTCCTCCTCCTCCTCCTCCTCCTCCTCCTCCTCCTCCTCCTCCTCCTCCTCCTCCTCCTCCTCCTCCTCCTCCTCCTCCTCCTCCTCCTCCTCCTCCTCCTCCTCCTCCTCCTCCTCCTCCTCCTCCTCCTCCTCCTCCTCCTCCTCCTCCTCCTCCTCCTCCTCCTCCTCCTCCTCCTCCTCCTCCTCCTCCTCCTCCTCCTCCTTCTTCTCCTTCTTCTTCTTCTTCTTCTTCTTCTTCTTCTTCTTCTTGGAAGGGAAAAACTAATTTTTATAATTCAAATAATAATAGACAGGAGTATTTAAAACAATTCTGATATTTATTTTGAAAGTTGTGCGCCAATCTTACGCACATCGACAAATGGTTACGGCTATGACTCAACTCACAGGTCGATTGTGTCACTAGACAAATATATGAAATTACATAAATTAATGAATTGAGTTCTTTGAACTGTCGAAATGGTCAGAGAAGGGCAAGTCACAAGATACAGTACTTACAATTAATTCAAACTTAAATACTATTCCATAAAAGTAACATATATTCAGAAAATAATGTCATTGAATAAATAAAATTTCGAACCAAGCTGTAATGTATGACGTCACGTCGTCACTGGTTCCGGGAGGCTGTGTACATCTCGCTATGCAAATAAACGTATGGCGGCCGTCAGCTTCGGATTTCTGCTACCCACGCTGACTCCTATGTTTTGTCTTCTCCCTCAAATATAATGGTGGATCTCGTACTCTGCGGTGATGTGGTCCCTCTGGATACTTAGTTGTACTGTTCTCTTCTCCTCGGCGATGTTGTTTTGTGCTGGATTATTCGTGTAGTGTTCCGTGTTCCAAAATCTGTTTGAGTTCGTTGTTCTGTTGGAATTGGTGTTGAGTTAATATTTCAATATGGCGGTTGGTTCCTTGTGCTCTTGTGTTGGATCGTGTTATTACTGTTATTCGTTTTCGTTTCGGTTATTAGTTAAGTTATTAGGCGTTAACTTTCAGTTGATAACCTCTGTAATGTTTTTTGATGTTGCACTTCATTTTTTCCAAACCATTTATAATTTTTTGGATCTTCTGTCGGTACTTTCTGATCCGTACGCGTTCACGTTTAACAATTAACTGATGACTTAAATCGTCGTCTTAATGTGGTAATTTCCAAAATATCTTATTCTCCTTCCCATTGTCTGGAAACAGCTGTCGCCTTGGCTTAGATTTGATATTATAAAAATATATATTTTTTCTTATTTTATGGCTATAACTTATTTATTAGTTAATTTTATGAAAATTTAACTACCTAGCAATATTCTTGTTCTAATTTTACATACAGTAATTCAATATATAACTTGACCTAATTTGGTTTCAAATAAGCTTAAAATTGACATTTTTTGATATTTCTTATAGGTCTTATTATTTTTCACATAATTATAAATTAAATGGTTTACAAGTTATTTTATGTTAACATTTTCTTTAAATAATTTTACTTCTTTCATCATTATTCTTGGTTATTAACAATTTGTTATAACATTCTAATACTGATTATTTCACATTTTATTTGTACTGAGTCCCTTGTTAGGCCTTATATTACCTATTTCCAATAAAGTTAATTTTATCTTCTGGTCATTGCATTTACTATTACGTGTTTCTGTGCTGATTACATTTACATATCTTTATTTTACATTGATTAATTTCTGCTAATTATTTACAGTTTTATTGAGTGTACCCTTTTGGATTTGACTCTATGGTAGTAGTTGATTTTGGTCTAAAATATGGTTTTGTTTTAACTATTTTGTTATATTATTATTTATATGGTTTACAATTCAAAAATATCTTAATATTATCTTCTTGCCTTCTCTGCCTTAACAAAACTTTGAAATTAGTGAACATTATTTAAGTATAACATAACATCTTATATCTATTATTTTCATATATATCCTTGAGTTATAATAAAAACATCTTATATCTATCATTTTTTTATATATCATTTAATTATAATAAAAACATCTTATATCTATCATTTTCTATATATCATTTAATCATAATAAAAACATCTTATATCTATCATTTTCTTATATATTATTTAATCATAATAAAAACATCTTATATCTATCATTTTCATATATATTATTTAATCGTAAACAATCCTTCTGTATTTAACTTATTCCCTTACATCTATGGTAAGTTCATGGTTTTCTATCTATTTTACTGTTCATCACTCCTTATATTCTATTTAAACACTCTTATAAATTATAATATATGCAGTTGTTATCTGTCTTTCAATTTTATGTTTATTATTATAAAACACCTTTTATTTTCTACACTTAATGGTAGTCTTTCACTCTTATAGTGGTTTATTATAATATTTCACTTTTAATCCTCTACACTATTGGTAGTCCTTCACTCTTATTGTCTAAACATTTTTATTACCTACTCTAATGGTAGTCATTATTCTGATTTACACTATCTATTTTTAAGTTACCTTTAAATTTACTTTACAATCTTTCATTGGTAATGTATCCTGTAACTTTGGTTACTCCTGTAACTTTGGTTACTGGGTTAACGTTTGTCATTGTTTTAACTCTGTTTAATTGGTACATGTTCTTCATAATATTTTGGGAATAGCCTTTCTTTATTCTGCATTCCTTGTATGAAGCTTGGAATAGTCTGTTCCTCAATTTTTATTCTATTCTATGAGTAGGTTATCACTTTTGTTATTCAGGTACTCTGATGTCATTAATTCAATAAGTTGTACCTTATTATTTTTTCATTACTGCTCCATATGAATGGGTGATTATTTTTGTATTTGGGATCTTCTGATCCTTAATTTAATAATTTGCCCCGTATTACTTTTCCATTTACTGCTCCTTATCCTACTGGGTATACAGATGCTGTACTGGGGTTTTATATAGATGGTTTCTTTTATTTGGACCAAGAGTTTTCTTTGTTATTGAGTTTATTTTTTAACATTTTATTGACTATAATGATCAGCTTATTTAATTCATTTTTAACCATTTATTTATCACTCACTACTGATAGTTTCTTCTTTTTTCCTTTTTTAATGTTGTATTAAGTTAAGTTTTAAGGTGAAAATTCTGTTATGCTACAATATATAATTATATTCAATCACTTTCTGCTACAGTCCGTTTCTTGATGTATATAATACATTTAATATTTATAATTAAATTTACCTCAAGATGTTATTTTTCTATTTGGAACATGTTTTGAGAGTTCCTGTTCTCTCATCTTCAGCCTCTGTATCAACCTCTGACTGTGGTATGATAACATACGAACGCACGTATGAGTCATGTAAAAGATGTAAATAATAAAAATAATGTAATAATTAAGCGTTAGGTAAAAAGAAACAAACGTGTTAATTAATTTTAAATAAGGAAATAATTGTAAGTGAACATGCATATGGAATTGCAAGCTTTGTTGGTTTTAAACGCAGCGAAGGGAGAAGAAACACACCCCGACTGGCAGTGGTGACGTCATTGCGACAGGCAACCACGTGTGTATCAGTTTGTGTGTGTGTGTTAGTGTTAGTGTGTAAATGAAGAACAAGTTGAATTATGTATACGATTGTGGAAAATTTTACACAGTTTTTTAAGTGCTGAACGAAAACCAGAAGTCACACGAATCAGAAACATATGTAGAAAAAAAGCTGGCGCTACAATTAGATACTAAGAGGTATTTGATCGTGGGAACCGTTCAGCTACCGTGTGAAATTTTGCCATAACTTCCATAGTTTACACACCTTAATGTTCATAATTTGCATAGGTTAAGTTTATTAATATACCTAACGATCTGTCAAATAATATTTATAAAAAAGTGTGCGCTTCATAGAAAGACGCGTAGGTTGTAATTAGTTAATAAATCGACGCGCTGACTTGTTCAACTCTGTCTGAACAGTTTTCAACAGGAATTGAACGCCGGCAGGAGTATAAAACCCCAGCGAGCGACACACGCTTTCTCAGATCATTAACAGACAGTACGTGAAATCCACGCATCTCGCCACCATAGATTTTACAAAGTTTAAGTAATGTTTTAAACCGTATTACGTAACTTGAAGTGCGATGGAACCGGCAGTACGTCGGTGAAAGTAATTAGGATATACACGAGTTATTTAAAAGACAATAACGTTGTAAACTACGAGGAGTCGAAACATCTTCGATGAACTTCAAGAAGTCCACGTAGAACTTCGAGACATCCACGAGGGAAAAGACAAGGAGATGAGAGGAACCAGAGCAAAATACTAGAGGACGCAGGGACAGCCACACGCAGCTACATCCAGCCGTACATCATCACGACCAGAGGTCCACGTCAGAACTCAGCATCCATTAGACGGAGAGAGTAATTCCAAACGATGCAGAGACAGAGAAGGTGATACTGGAAGGGGATCCAAAACTCGAGAGTCCAGGTGACGGTAACAACAGTTAAATGGTTGCAGAAATATGCAGGTGAAGTCAGACATTTATTTAATCTTATAAATGACCCTGAGGTCTATCAAAAGAAGGCTGTAGATTCCATATACAAGTTTACATAAACTTTAATAATTTTTATTTGCATAATGAATAATTAATAAAAGTTCAGAGAATAATAATTGATAACAAAGAACATAAAACTTATTAATCTCATAAATAAAATTAGAAAAACTATATTTTATTGTATTTTTATAATTTTATTAGATAATTAAAATCAAGTAACTGTAACGTAAAATCAAGTATGAAAGTTACTTTAATTGTAGATGTTTAATTAATTGAGACATTACGAGTATTGTTAATTAAAGTAATAGAATGGTCTATTAGAATTTTTATAAATGTTTAATTATTTAATTTTTTAATTAAGTGGTAATAAAAAACCACACTTGCTAAGACAATATTAATATTCAATTTCGTACGTGTTAATCACGCATTGTAATAATATATATGTTATGTATTATATGTCTGTGTAAATATTCCAGGTCATATATGTCTTATTTGTGTGTATAAAGTGTCTTAGACTATAAGAGATAAGATTTTGCCACGTTATAATTATATGATATTCGTATAAGTGAATATAAGGGTTTCAATAGTAGTTAACCCACACACTAATTTTATTAATAACATGACAATTTGCACTTTTTAATTAATAAACAAAATGAATATAATTTTATTAACCAAGTCGTACTAATTTCACAACCAGTACTAAATCCTCTGTACTCTTTACTTGTAATGATATTCACGTGCTTATCCACCCTCAATTAACTACCAAAGCCTGCGACCTAGCTGGGAAACATCAAGGTAAATACTGCAGAAGAAGAGTATACCTTCGAGACGTGGGTAAGTGCGCACAAATGAGTAATAGCATATGTGCAAAAGTAAGTGTTTAAGAGTATAGTTGCAATATATATATATATATATATATATATATATATATTGTAGCATAACAGAATTATCACATTAAAATTTTAACTTAATACAACATAAATAAAGAAGAAAATGTCCATAGTGAGTGAGAATAATAAATGGTTAAAGATTAAACTAAAGAAACTGTACATTAAGTCAATAAAATGGTAATAAAATCACACTAAATAACAAAGAAAACTCTTGGTCCATATACGAATAACCAACTATATAAACACCCAATAAAACAGCAGTATACCCAGTAGGTTGGTGAGCAGTAAAAAAGGAAAGAAAAAAGATAAAAAGGTAAAAACAATTTTAATAAGGGAAATTTATAAAGTCAAGAAGCAGAGAAACCCCAAGACACGAAACCGATAACAAGTTGACAATATTCAAATAAAATGCATTGAATTAATGCCACAAAGATTTGAAAACACAAGAGGAGGAATTTACTTATATAATAAGAAAGGAGAGACAAAATGTGTCAAGGTTCCTAAAAAGAACATAGAAATAAGAAGAGCTATTCCCAAAATGTTGATAAAGGAATATATACCCAATTGAAACTAAATTAAAACCCATATATGTTAGACCCAGTAACTCAAGTTACAAGATACAATGCAATTAAAATAAATTGTAAACTAAATGTAAGCCTAATTTAAGAACAGAGTAAAAACAAACAAAAGACTACCATTAGTGTAGGAAATATAAGGTGAAATACCATAATAAATACAATAAAAGTTAGAGACAACAGTGAGTGTAGAGAATAACAAGTGACACACTATAATAAAAAATAGTGTAGGAAATAAAAATTATTTTAAAAAAAAAAGACTACCATCAGTGTAGAGAGATACAATATAAAAAACATAAGAATAAAAGACAGTCTAATGACTGAGAATAGTTTTAGTAATAAAAGTGTTTTAAGGATTAGGTATAATAAAAAATTAATAGATATAAGATATTTTTATCACAGTTAAGTTGTTACCAGAAGAAACCTAAATACAAAAGACAGTTAATGACTGACAGTATTGCTAGTAATAAGATGTTTTTATTATAATTAGATGATATATAAAAATTATTAGATATAAGATGTTATGTTTATTCAAAATAATGTTAAAGAATTTTCAAGTTTGTTAAGGAAGAGAAGGCAAGTAGGTAATAGGAATGTAGTATATTTTATTTATTAAATTGTAAACCATACAAAAAGTATAAGTCAAACTAACTAACACCCCACAATAGAAAAACCAACCAGTATTGTGAATCAAAATCATCTATCATAGAGTCAAACTCAAATAAATAAATTCAATCAAACTACTGTTATTTTTACTTTTATTGATATTATTGAAATATAATTGATTTTACTTTTGACTCATTGTTTACTTTCTAAATAATTTTTTCGGGCGCCATCTTGTATTGCCAACTACAAGAAAAAGATATATGTACTTACCAAGGTTCGAATCAGCGAACCGGGAGAACAGAATATGGTTGCTGAAATAACAACAATCATTTATTTGTTCATTAATAATTAAATTTTATTAATGCTTTATTATTTTTCATATTTCTTCTACTCAACCCCTTGCAACCCAAATAATTCTTAAGATTTTTTACAAAATAAAATCGTACAGACAAAACTTGTTAGTGAATAATAATGGTTTCTACCTTGAATCTCTTATATACGAATTTACTTACTCACAATACAATAACAAGCTCTTAAAATACATTTACTAAGGGAACACAAACCAGCCTTCTTTGTTTAAATACATTCTCACATACACACGCACACACACACACAGTTACTTAGACCTTTAGAGATCTCATTTTATGTTGAAAATTTTATTTCCGTCTATTTAAATATTGAATATTTGAATTTTCATTTAAAGTTTTGTTTTATCCCAATATATTACTTATCTGTTCATTGAGTCCTGAAGGTGTTACCCGCACAATATAGCTAGCTGTTTTCACGGAATTTACTGATTCTATTGAGTTTGTATTACTTATTTCACATTTTGATGTGCTAAAATAATGGTATTAACCGTTAAGTGTTTAATTTACATTTTATATATATGTTATTCATATTTTATAGGTTGCGGGCGCCCGCGACTTACGTTCCGGAACTTTATATGTGACCGGCCGGCTCACGGAGTAATTTTATACTGCGACGAAACAAACGGCACTATTTTGTGTAGTCGCCATGGTTATATGATCAATTCTTATTGTTCAGAGGTTCGTATTACTACGCCAGCATACTGTTTTTGTTTCATAACTGCATTCCACAACGGGGATCGTCTCTGACGTAAGATCGTCCGATGCCGTTACATAACTTGTTTACGCTGTTTTTGTATGTCATTGGTTGACCTTGGCACAGTTCTGCGGTCTGTTGATTTTGTCGTTTCAATAATTTTCCTGTATAATGTCACAAGCAGTGCTACCACTGTCGCTACCAATAAATATACCTTTTTGTTACGTTTTGTCCCAATTATCATAAAAATGTTATTTGCTCTATTTAAATTACAAATTTCTTTATATTACCTCAGGTAGGCCAAAATGTACCATTACAATACCCCCTCAAGGAGATATTTTATGCCGAAGCATAAAAAATCTCATTGACACATTCATACTTGCTAAAGGGATCAGCCAGGATATGTCGCCACAACCCCCTTTATGGTTTAGAAAAAAAAATATAATTAACTCACCCTTGGTCCGGTGACTGTGACCGCACCTGAATGACAATACTGGACTTCTCTCTCGAGATCCCAACACCATAGAGTCAGACAGATACTTAACGCCCCTGCTCTGACGCGCTGGCCAGCCCAGGTCCGCCGCCACAGCATCACCAAACACTGAAACAACAAATCAAATATCAACTAGTGGCCTTATACAACACCATATTCCCAACTGATCTGTTTCCCCCTAGCGATGCTGGTTTGCGCTAAGAAGCACTGGTTTTGTTTTTTACTTACTTCTAACATATATCAGAATACCTAACAACAACATGATACCCATTTTAAAATTCCATAATCTCATTCTATCTACTTTCTCTTGTTAACTTTTATCCCAAAATTCAAAATTATTGCCCTGATTCCCATCAGAATTTAAATAAACATTCCCATTTCCATATTACACATTTCTCTTATCCCCAATTTGCATCAAAAATTTTTTAAATTCATAAAATTCTCTTAAATACTAACAAACACAATATAACATAAGAAAACATAGTACATTCATAATTCACATTGTTATTATTATCTTAAAATAAACAATTTGTATTTAAAATGTTACACACTTTACATCATTAAATTTGCATATAAAATCATAAAATTACCTTTTAATCTCAATTGACTTTTATTAATTCTCTTTCAAAAAAAAAATTATATACAGTGAAACCCCGGTTAACCGAACTAAAGGGGGGGAAGCTGTTTCGGATAACAATTTTTTCGGTTAAGCCATGAACATCTAATACTACAGTATTTTGTATTGTAATTACAGTACGTGTTTTTTAAAGGTTTTGAAGGTCAAACGAATTCAAAAATCTCTTTGTAGGCTACACTTATGTTCTTTATTAAAGTTAAAATTACATTTTTAGGATCACAGTACATTAATATACAGTATACAGTCATCCCCCGAGATACGTAATTAATGCGGACCATAGACTTTTGCGTAACTCTAATTTTACGTAAGTCGAATTTGAACATTGCTTAAGTGTACCTACGTACTTATTATTATACAGACATATGTATGGGTATGTACGTACGTACATACATGAGTACGAACAAATAACTCGCGGCAAGCTACACTAATGACGTGAAACAATACATCTAGAAAAACGAGCGATAAACATGTGCTCGGTTCCGCTGCTTAACCTTCACTGAGTGGAAGAAGTTTCCGAGAAAGAGTGCCCGGTATGCTTGCATTCGTGCTTAGACTGAAAAGTAAAGGATTAGCAGAGCAATAAAGTGAGAGAGAGAGAGAGAGAGAGAGAGAGAGAGAGAGAGAGTGTGTGTGTGTGTGTGTGTGTGTGTGTGTGTGTGTGTGTGTGTGTGTGTGTGTGTGTGTGTGTGTGTGTTTACAAAGAGAGAGTGAGAGTAAATAGTGTATTGACGCAGTCGCTACAAGGTACAGTATTGCATGCTTGAAATAGAATACAGTACAGTAATTATTTGTAAAATTGTATGTTACTCTACTCAAAAATTTTTCCATTTTTTGAAATTTTCATTTTACGTAACTGCGAATTTACGTAAGTCGCGTGTTACGTATCTCGGGGGATGACTGTACTGTACTTAATAGTTTGGAGCATATGAATTACTACTCATTTAAAAAACTCAGTAATTTTTGTTTGTTTCCTGCGTCCCTCCCAATGTTTTCGAGCAGCGATGTCCCGCCATCTTTTCATTAGAAGGACGTCAGCCGGCGTTGACTCACTGCATTGTTCAACAAATCTTAGGGCAACCTAACAACAACACATGTACTGTACTGTAATTTTTGTGTTATACTATACCCAGTAGGTTTTTGAAAGATAACAAATTCTTAATTTAGGCTTACCTCTAGTGCTCGAAAACCATCGTCAGCTGTCACTGCGTCATCCACGTCATCTACTTTGGTCTCTTCGATCGCGTCAGCATTTGACTGCAACACTGTTTCTACAATTTCTTGGTCCGTGATTTCTTGCAAATCGTACGTGACAACCCATTCATCCACCTCGCACGTATCCATGTCTTCGCATCCGGGAATTCGTTTTATCATTTCTGTCAAGTATTCAAAACTTTCACATTATCCCAGGCTTGCGCACACCAATAAATTACGTGTTTCATATTTACTGCCTTCAGCGCTTCATTCATGTTTTTGTTTTGCATGTCACTATCTTGCAGGATGGTTCTCAAAAATAGCCCACGGTAGTGCCGTTTAAATGTTGCTATTACGCCCTGCTCCAGTGGCTGAATTAGACTGGTAACATTTGGGGGAAGGAAACGCACAACAATATCGCCACTTTTTAACTCGCAAGGATGCGTAGGCGCATTGTCAACTAATAAGATCGCTTTTTTAGGCAGACCTTTTTCAGTTATAAACTTTTCAACTTTCAGTACAAACTGATCACTAAACCATTCAGCAAAGAGTTCACAAGACATCCAAGAACTTTTTTGGGCTCTATAAAAAACTGGTAGCGCATTTCGGGCAACATCCTTCAAGGCCCGAGGTTTTTTCGACTTCCCGATACACATTGGGGGCAGTCTATGTGTGCCAGTGGCATTTGATGCCAAAAGAACAGTTATCCGTTCTTTTTGCATTGTGTGTCCTGGGGCAGATGTTTCTTTTGAGGAAGCTAAGGATTTTGTAGGTAACATCTTGAAATTAACACCCGTTTCATCGGCATTGTAAATTTGGTCCTTAGTGTAGCCTTGGGTGTAATCTTCAAACTCTGTTTTGAAAACAGCAACCGCGTCTGGGTCTCCAGATAACTTTTCTCCACATACATTCAATTGCCGAATGCCGTATCTGTTTTTAAACCTGTCTAACCACCCAGAGCTTGCACAAAAATCTTTTCCTTCCTCACCTAACAACTCAGCTAACATTTTAGCTTTTTCTTGCAGTATCGGGCCAGTCAAAGGCATGCCTTTTTCTCGTTGTTGGGTGAACCAAAGATAAAGAGCTTCGCCTACTTTTTCAAAGTCGGATGTTTTCAGTATTGTTCTATGAGGATTTTTCACAGCTTGCTCTAGAAATTTAGATTTAGACTTCACCCATTCTGAAACGGTAGAAACACTAACTCCGTAATTAGCCGCAACAGTTTTCAATAAACTTCCTTTTTCAACTTCTTTGATAGCAGCTAATTTATCAGCGAAAGTAATCACAACACGCTTCCGTTTAGTCACCATAGCACAAAATACACACGCAACGGAAATAAACAACCACTTGAAGGCACTATTGTATCGCAGATCCGCACTTGTGTGTTGACAGCTAGTGACTGATGCGGGCGTCATGGTCTTGGGAGGGGTTGGAGAGTTGGCAGTGTAGCTATATTTAGACTGGTGAGCCGGTGGCTGGGGAAGCAACTCAAGGTCGGGCGTTCACCTCTCCCCGCTAGCCATAGCCCAGCACACTCTCGCCCTCGAATTATTTCCGTGCAGTACAGTACTGTATTATTTTTTGGATTTGCGATTTTCGGAGGCATTTCGGATAACCCGGGTTTCGGTTGACCCGAGTTCGGTTAACCGGGGCTTTACTGTATATATATATATTTTTTTTTTCTTTCATAACATTGCAATTATTATTCCATTTCATTCATTTGGGTGATTCTCAGTTATTCATCATAATTCACTATATCAACTTGGCATTTACTCATAATCTTACCCCTTTTATTACTCTAACACTCCCTTACAAAATCTTTAACTAGTATGACACCCCTCTCTACCAAAAAATCTACTAACCCTTCTCTACCTCTAACTACTTACTACTTTAACTCAATTCGCCACCTTCTCTCAATATATACAAAAATACTCTCTAACCCTTTGTACTTAGGATAAGTGTTTCCCCCCCAAAACTCATTTCCCTTATCTGGCCCCTGGATTCTACCTAAGGCGACCCCGTCCCCACTAAATCGATCCCATCCCGTCCCAACTTATCATTATGTTGCGGACTCCCACATTACACTACCCCCTACTACAAAATTGCCATCCCCAAAATCTCAATCTTATTACCCCATTTCAACTACAACAAAATAACATCATCATTATATCAATCAAAACTCTACATATATTCTCCATTTCTACTGTGTCTCCACTTATATTCAAATTCTCTATTACTTGTATTTCATCTCTTATTCTCTTTAATACCCCAATATTTTCAACTTGGACTGACTCAAACGTTTTACTCAAACAATTACTATCACCCAACTTCTATCTTTTGCAACCCATTGAAAATTTTACCTATCACAAATTTATTTCATTCTTATTTAAAATCTATAAACACATTGAAAACATATTATTATATTTTATAATCCTTATTCCTAACATACTACATGCAATTAACACAATAAGACATAATAAACACAATATAGGAAGTATGTAGTGCATCTATTTTTTAAATCAAAACAAAATTATTTAGTAGCGAGTCATCATTATTAAAATACAACAAATTTCTAATTCGTTACCCCCCTGGATAACCTCCCTGCCACACACACTATGACCCCCCCTGGACTGTGGCGTCCAGTTGCTTCCACAAGGACTGAAGTTTTGGAGGAATTTGACATCTCCGTGTCCTTGCTTCTGCGTTACATTTGAAAGGTTTAGATATCAACATATCTTTGTTCTATAGTTATGCGCCCTTAATGCGGGTCTACCACCTGGCTTTGCTGTTCCTCCTCGAACAGAGTGGCAGCCGCTGTTCCATAGTTCCGGGATTTCCCCTAGTTTCACCCCCCTATTAATTTCTAATATAAACCAATTTCAAGCCAGCTATGGTCAAGGGACTTGATTATGGCCATAGCTGACCGCTAGCCAAAACCACGATTACTGCTGGTAAGGCAGTAATCGCCCGAAAAGTCGGGGAAATCATCTCTCTCTTCAAGCATGTATTCATCATTAATTTGCACGGCACGGCAATTTATCAAGTTACAATTTAAAATTGTACAAACGGGTGTGCCGTGCATTTTACGCCATGTTGGCCTCCGATGGAGGTAACACTCTCTGTTACCCCCAACACTTTCCGCTATCTACTGGGGCACATGCCACCCCAGCAATAGCAACTTAATAGCTAAACTAAACCATATCTACAATTGCTGTCTCTACGTTCCTTTGTTATATCACATCTATAGACACCACTCTACCCCCCAAAATTACCCACACATCTTAACATAACATAATAAACAAAGAGAAATTAACCTGGATTATTAGCATACATTAAACAAACAATTCTCCTTTAAATAATTTATATAAAAACTTATAAACATTCTTGTTTAAAATTTTTCATTAACTCTTTTATATATCACCATTTCATTATTTATCCCTGTCTGGAATTAGATTACTCAAAATTTCCAAATTTATTATTAATCTTTTTATTCTAACAATTATGTTATTCCACAAACTAAAACATTTAACATTTATTTACTCATTAATTGTCATTAAATTGAAATCTCATAAAAGACTTTAAATACATCAGAAAATTCAATTATATAACCTTTTAAATCAATCACAATATTTTAAACATCTCCAATTATTTACTTCAATTGATTATTAAAACACAACATATTTCAATTATTATCAAAATTTACCAATCATTTATTATTGTCTTCATAATTATTTTTATTATTTATTTAGACTGCAAAATATTAATAATATTATTATTATTATTATTATCACAACATTTTCTACTACATATACACATTGTTTACCTAACAATTTACAATACACACAATTGAATTCACTACAAATATTTTTACAAACTTTTGTCATTAACTGTTCCATTTTTCACACTTCATTGTCCAAGTCTGCAAGGTCATTACCAAAAATTACAATATTTAAATTGTCCATTCACTGATTTTTTATTTCAACCTCCATCATCGTATATATATCGAATATATTTATAACATGCATCATTGTTATCCACATACAATTTGTTATTATTATTATTATAATAATCCATTAACTTTATTTCATTCATTATGCCATTATAATTTATAGGGTTATTCCCTATTAATGTTTCATAAACCTTGTCAACATAAGTTATTTTTGTCCAGTCTCCATCAGTATTATTGGTCAACGTCAGGTAAGCTATTTTATCATTTTTATATTCCTTACTATTACATCAGGTAAGTGTTTATTGTTTATAAAGATATCATCAAAATAATTCTCTATCTCTCTTTCAACAGGTAAGTATTTTATATGGTTTATCTTCACCCCTTCTAATCTTTCTCTCTCAACTCATTATAATTTCTTTTTAACTTATATAATTCTATCTCTCTCTCAGTACACAACTCTCTCTCTAAATCTCTCTCATCATACCACCATATCATATTTTCTCTCTCACTCCATGCAGAGGGTACTAAATCATACAAAAAGGGGAAACAACTTAAATCTTCCATTAACAAGGGACTCTTGCCCTTCAACAATAACATTTTTGAACACCTTGGTTCATCATAAATAAGGGGAAAATTTACCCTCTGCCCCACATACTCATCTACTCTCTCTTTCCACTTTCTCTCTGACTCATAAACACACAATAACATCCCCTTATTACATTCTAAAACTTCATTATATGTTTCTCCATTATTCTTTACCCCCACTATACTCTCAGAACTGTAATTAATATCATCATCTTCACTATTTAATACTACATCTTCCACTATTTCGTCATTTTTAATATTTGTCATACTTATAACATTGTCACCTAACTTCTCAACACTCTATTCTAATCTGTTAAAGGTATCTTCTATTATGTCATTAGTTCGGTTTAAATGCTCATTAATTTCGTTAATTTGGTTTTTTAATTTGTCGAATTTAATATTTTGTCCATCTAATTTACTGTCAAAACTATTCTTTTGTTCATCTAATTTCTCACTGAACTTCCTACTTTGTTTGTCAAATTTGTCATTCAGTTCTCTAAAATTACTCTCTTGTTTTTCTAAAATATTGTACATCATATCATACAATCTTGTTAACATAGTATCATTATCAGATTTCTTATTTTGATTTCCTAAAATAGGTGTTGAATGAATCTCAACTGTCTGTATTATTTTTGACTCCTCAAGACTATTGTCATTTGTTTGAATTCCGGAGTCGCTACTTATTTGACTTTCTATCTGACTGTCAGATAAGCTGACGTCATTATTATCTGCCTTTTTTTTTTTTTTTTTTAAATCTTTTAGATATATTTCTTTGCAAAATATTACTATATATAACACATACTTATTAATATTCTACTCACCCCTACTACACATAATCATAACATAACCTTATCTTTGTACGTCTGTTTTCACGTAATTTATGTTTACCTCAAACAACCATTCTGCTCTCCCAGTAGGCCGTATTTATATAATTATCTTTATATAAATGTCCCTGTTCACAAGCCAATTGTTATTTTTACTTTTAATGATATTATTGAAATATAATTGATTTTAGTTTTGGCTCATTGTTTACTTTCTAAATAATTTCTTCGGGCGCCATCTTGTATTGCCAACTACAACAAAAAGATATATGTACTTACCAAGGTTCGAATCAGCGAACCGGGAGAACAGAATATGGTTGCTGAAATAACAACAATCATTTATTTGTTCATTAATAATTAAATTTTATTAATGCTTTATTATTTTTCATATTTCTTCTACTCAACCCCTTGCAACCCAAATAATTCTTAAGATTTTTTACAAAATAAAATCGTACAGACAAAACTTGTTAGTGAATAATAATGGTTTCTACCTTGAATCTCTTATATACGAATTTACTTACTCACAATACAATAACAAGCTCTTAAACTACATTTACTAAGGGAACACAAACCAGCCTTCTTTGTTTAAATACATTCTCACATACACACACACACACACACACACACAGTTACTTAGGCCTTTAGAGATCTCATTTTATGTTGAAAATTTTATTTCCGTCTATTTAAAAATTGAATATTTGAATTTTCATTTAAAGTTTTGTTTTATCCCGATATATTACTTATCTGTTCATTGAGTCCTGAAGGTGTTACCCGCACAATATAGCTAGCTGTTTTCACGGAATTTACTGAGTCTATTGAGTTTGTATTACTTATTTCACATTTTGATGTGCTAAAATAACGGTATTAACCGTTAAGTGTTTAATTTACATTTTATATATATGTTATTCACATTTTATAGGTTGCGGGCGCCCGCGACTTACGTTCCGGAACTTTATATGTGACCGGCCGGCTCACGGAGTAATTTTGTACTGCGACGAAACAAACGGCACTATTTTGTGTAGTCGCCGTGGTTATATGATCAATTCTTATTGTTCAGAGGTTCGTATTACTACGCCAGCATACTGTTTTTGTTTCATAACTGCATTCCACAACGGGGATCGTCTGACGTAAGATCGTCCGATGCCGTTACATAACTTGTTTACGCTGTTTTTGTATGTCATTGGTTGACCTTGGCACAGTTCTGCGGTCTGTTGATTTTGTCGTTTCAATAATTTTCCTGTATAATTTCACAAGCAGTGCTACCACTGTCGCTACCAATAAATTACCTTTTTGTTACGTTTTGTCCCAATTATCATAAAAATGTTATTTGCTCTATTTAAATTACAAATTTCTTTATATTACCTCAGGTAGGCCAAAATGTACCATTACACTACATAATATAATGAATAGAAGCTAGTCTATACAACACAAAAATATGAAAATGTAATCAGTACAGATACAAATAATAACAATTGTAATGACAAAAGAAGAAAATTAACTTTATTTGGAAATAGGTAAAACTAGGCCTAAGGAGTACTCAACTCAAATAAAAAGTAAATTAATCAATATTGGTGTATTATAACGACAAATTATTAACAACCAGCAATAATTACGGAGTGAGTAATATTATTTCATGGAAATATTAACAGAAAAACACTTGTAAACCATTTAAATACTAAATTTGTAAAAAATATGAGGCCTACAATAAATATCAAAAATTGTAAATTTTAGGCTTATCTGAACTTAAAACAGACCCAGTTATATATATATGAAATTATGTAAAATTAACTTAAGAATATTGCTGAATAGTTAAGATTTTCGTAAAATTAATAAATAATTGAGTTACAGCAATGAATAGGAAAACTTGTTATGTATATTTAGGAGTTGAAACAAATCCAAGACATGCAAATTTATAAAAAGACAATGGGAAGAGGAAAAAGACATTTTATAAATTACCCCAAAACGACGACTTTCAATCATTCAGTCTATTGTTAATTGTTAATGTGAATAGTTCAGAAATTACTGACAGAAGACCAAAAAGTATGAATTAGTGAAAAAACATTGAGTGCACCCTCAAAAAGTGTAACAGAGGTTATCAAACGAAATCTAACACCTACATTTGATAATTAACACCAAACTAATCCAGAACAACTACAATAATAACACCAGTTACTAGAACGAGAAAGCAACCACCATTTTGAGGAATTTTTAAACCATATTAGCAGAACACGAATCCAACACATTTGAACACTGAACACTGCACCAACCAACAATCACAGAACAACATCACCGAAGAAGGAAGAACACTCCACACTATTTTCCAGGAATACGACAACTTCGCAGAGAAAGGAATTCTCATTTATTTCTGAGGGAGAAGATCCAACATCGTGTCGGCATTACATTGTAGAAATCGAGGTGACGGCGGCCATACTTGAATTACTAGCGACTGAACACAGCCTTATCGAGTCAGTGACGTCATTCTATAGATGGTTTGATTTCATTTTCATAATTGACCATTTGCATAATACTGTTATTTTTTTCAGCAAAATAATTTATTTTAAAATAGTTGTAAGCATTGTATCTTGTTCCTTGCCCTCTCTGGCCATTTCGACAGTTAAAAGAATCCGAAATATTTAATTTTATAAGCATTATACTTTGTCATTTTGTTCACTAGCGACCCTAGCGGAGCTCAACTAAAGCCTGGTCCACGCGCATCAGTGTGGCGCATAATTTTAAATGTTAATAAATAAACATAATTATTCAGTTACAAGAGTTTATATTTATTTGTATAGTAAATATTAGTTAGTTATTTCTTCTAAAAATTATTTAGAGCCGTTCAAGAAATATACCAGAAGGAAGAAGAAGAACAGCAAAGTTAGAAGAGAAGATAATAAATCCGACAACATAAATAGATTGTCTATAGAAACAAATATTTTCAAAACGCAAAATCTCACCTATTTAATCAGAAGTAATTGAAAAGCATACAATTAATTAATTATTAAACAAACAAAAATTTTTTACTTATCAACTCATTACACTTATATTATTTATTATTTATATTTAAATAGTATTTGTAGGTTTACTACAATATATATTGTAATACTTCTCTTCCGTCATATTCTGTATTAATGTAAAAGTGTAAGAGTGTAATGTGTACTCTCAAAGTCTTACCAATTCGTCGTCGCTCTGAAACGTACCTCACGCAGACTGCGTCCGTCGCGAACGTACGAATAACCAGTACCGACATCCTTACCTGTCCTATTTTGTATTTTTGCTTCCCGAAAGGCACCAAATTGTTTTTCATAAAACAAATAAAAGGTTCACAGTTAGATTGTCTCCTGTATACTGTGAAGAATAATTCGAATTACCTCGACTTTTGCTTGTTTTTTGGACGTGTTGCCAACATAAAATTTGAGCAAAGAATTCTATTCTCCGCAAAAGCACATAACATACATAATACAATTTAAATAAACACAGGACAGCTAGTAAAGATTGGTACTGATTTATTTGATTCGATAATTCATTAATTTTTGATAATTGTCGTACAATAAATGTTATTATAATAAAGTTTAGCCTCAGCAGCAAATTAGTTTTCACTCAGCGGATAGCAGGATAGCAAATGGTGGCAGCGCTTCATTCGTAGGATGCCGCTATGGCTGACATGTGTATTTATTTACAACAGCTAATTTGCCAATGAGTTCTTTTGAGTACGAAAAAGGTTTAAAACAAGATGTCAAATAAAGTACACCACCTTACAATTGTGGTACTTAAATACTAAAAAGGTTTATATGAAAATTCAACTCTATTGTGTTAAAAGTGTGTGTCAGTTTTATCGGTTTCAAACATAGGTTATTGTACATTTACATACAGTGTTATTAAATATGATTCATTAATCCTTGAAAGAAATTGGTGTTCAAAGTTTAGAGTGAGAGTTATATATTGTGAAAAAAGTTAATCAGTTTCGTCGTAATTATTTATAATTTATTTTATACTTAACAAAACCATGTTGTTCGTGTTATGGATCATCAAGGAGTCTTCACTATTGAGTTAGTACTTTCTTTATTTTCAAAGATAGGGATGCCGTCTCCTTCTGGCGTCTGTTTCTTTTTACATCAAGTTTTTTATTTAAAATTTAATTTTAATATTCGTTTATTGTTCCTCCATGTGTTACTGGAACTATTGTTTACTTCTAGTCTTCAATTTACTTTCATTACAGTTTGATTTTCTTCGTTATTTGTCTTTAAAATGGTCCGCATCAATATAGCGTCTGTACCTCTGGATAGTTAATAATGGAACTCTCATTACATAATGGTCAAAATTATAATAACGTTCTGTTGTTATGGTAACCAGCTTGACTCTGATTGGTTAAGTACATTTGAAACTATTGTTATAAATCCTGGTTTTCTGTTCAAAATGAATAAATATTTTATAATGACTATATTTCCTTGGGGATATTTCCAATGCTTGAAATATTAACATAGATGTCCCTATTTTCTTTCAAAGATCAATTTGACATCTCACAAGACTGGTCTAGGCCATGTATTAATGTTTTTGTATAAAATTGATAATACTATGTTAATACATATTTTACTTATTTATATTGTTTATCACAATTCTGACATATTATTATTGTTAGTTGATGGTAATTACATAATTTACTTGGTCTTATTATTTAAATACAGTTTTCAGTTGTTTACAATTGGTTTTCTGAAGTTAGACAGCTATGTCATTTATAGGCCTAAACTGTAACATCTTATAATTTCTTATTTTGCTGTATTTAAACATTATTTATTAAGCATATATGGTTTGCTTATTTTCATTTCGCCCTTATTGGTTTTGAATTACAGTACTTTGAAACTGTTTTACAATCTGTTAGTGTTATTATACTTTTACAAAATTATTTCGTATCTGATATTTTGCTTTCTATTTATATTATAGTTATTACTTTGTTGCTTGTTAAATTTATGTCAATACTAGTTTTATACCTACTCCAATTTCTCACACACCTCTTTAACACTTAAATCTATTAATAAAACATAACATATAAATAACTTAATGGTCTGTATATGGTTCAGCCATGTTTCTTCTTATTAAATACAACTATTATATTGTATGTCATTACTTAAAATGTTCATACTACTCATCTCTTTATATTTTTATTACTTGCATATAACACAAACATATTAATGTAAAATTATGTCTTCTTGTTTATACTTCCTTAACCACTAAACCAACAACTTAACTTTCTTTAAATTATCAAAATAACAATTTTGGTGAGTATTATATCTACACCATCTATTCTATAAATATGATCATTCTAGTGATTCTTTTACTGACATAATATGTTTTTCTATTCCTTACACCCACAATTACTCTGTTTCTTACAGTCTAACACAATTAACTTATTTTCTTATTTACCATTTGGTTATGGTTTTGGTTTGTTACACTTGGTCACTATTCTTTTTCTTAATATTATAAGTTGCTTATTTTAATATTCTCATCACTTCACTGTTTATTGCTATCGCTCCCTACCTATCTCTCACTCTTGGTTTCAATGATCTTTTAGATATACATTTATAACTATTCTTTAACATTTTGTGCCTTACTTTCTTATTATTATAAGGTTTTTTAATAACATACTTTATTTAATAATAATTGTCTTACTTATGTTTTTATGGTTAGTGTACTTTCTTTATTATTTGTTTTATTCATGGTTACTTATATATTTTCTTTACTCATTTGTGTCTCTTATCATTGATTTGTCTTCTTAATCTCTGTGAATCTTTTCTCATCTTTTTTGTCTTTATCTGGCCAATCTCTGGGTTGGGTCAAAGTTATTTGTTTGTCAGTCTAGTTTATTCTCTTAATGATTACTCTTGTTTACAATTCTTCTTTCTTAACTCTATTTTATATTTTTTCATTATTATTCATTAACTTATTTGATCTGTTATCATTTCCTAATACTGATGGATACCCTATATGATCTGATTTCTGCAGCGTTATTTTTTATATATATGTATATATAAATATATATATATATTATTTAACAGTATAACAAAATAATTAAAAACAAAAATTTGAGTTTGTAATACTATAAAAACTCCAAAAATAAACTGCAGTCAAGAAGAGTTAACAAATTAGCAGAATCCGATAGCAGGTGAAAGCGGCTCAGTTCTAACAGTTCTAGTGACCTACTGCAAGAGAGCAACCTACTGCATGCTAATGACCTATAGCACGTGAATGGCGTACTGTATGCAAACAACCTACTGAAAGTGAACACCTAAACTAAGAATGAATTATAGTTGTTTAGTTTTATAAGTGGCCGATAGGAGCATGGGTTATGCAAACTGCGAACAAACTACTGTCCTGCAGTGCGACCAACTGTAGTCAGTAGTTCACTTGACTGATTAGTTCTTTTTGGCTAGGTTGTTCGCAAACAACCCATCACTACATGAGTTAATTACAAGCCTGTAGATACAAGAGGCAGCAGTCAATACAAACACTTCACTGAGTTTCAGTTGAAATTCATTTTTTCTGAAATTATATAGTAAACATGACATGGCATGTTGTATTTTATCACAAGCCTGTGGTTACCTATTGCTGATTTCTGTACATAGCTTCTTCAGAGGCATGTCTAGATGTCAACAAACATTGTATGTTTTGGTTTGTAATGCTTTGCTTAGGATACAGGGGAAAACGTAGTAATACATAGTCATCAGTACATACTTGCATCACAATTTGATAGTACGTGTAACATCTGATCTTGAGTTGTTTTTAGAAAACATTCATATACATACATACACTGTGGTTGGTTGTGTATTTAACTACAGCTACTATATAGAAGTTACTTTGTGTAGAGGTAGGTAAAACATTAAATTTTATTATTGAGTTGTATACATATTTTAAATATCGGTATGTAGAACATACATGACTTCCGTGTTCTAAGATTTATATTTAAAATCATTTTCGAAATGAAATATTTCCATAGAAACTACTTTCTTCAGTCTTAACCACAGTACTGTAATCACTAACGTATACCACCTCACGTTAGCGCACTCGATTTTCACTGATGATGGTAGTCGATAGAACTGCTGAAACATCTGGTTTTGTAGAAAACATTGAACTACCCCAAACAGTCTCGGAAGGAATTTTAACAACACACTACTTCTTTTTTGGCGATAACGTAGTACACATGACATAAATAAAAATTATCCCCTCCCCCTTCAACTATCATTTTCATTTATAGAAAATTACCCCCCCCTTCAACTATCCTCTTGATTTATAGATATTTCATCTACGTTTTTACAGTGGATTATTATGATCTTTTTTTCAGGATACTTATTTATCAAAATTAAGTTCTTTACTCTTGTTAAAACATAAAACATTGCAGGTAAACTACCCCTTTCCCTTAACCGATCTTCACCAAAATCAACAGACCTTGTTTGCTCTACAATTCAGGGAAGTATGTAAAAGATTACTCCTGTTAAAACATAGAACGTTGCAGGTAAACTAACCCTTCCCCTTAACCGATCTTCACCAAAATCAATAGGCCTTGAGTCCTCTACAATTTCTGAAAGTATGCTAAAAATTATTTGATTCTGTTTGAATGTGCGGCAGTTATCGTTCGTCATAGAAAAAATTACCCTTGTTAAAACATAAAAGGTTGCAGGTAACCTACCCCTTCCCCTTAACCGATCTTCACCAAAATCAATAGCCCTTGAGTCCTCTACAAATCAGAGATGTATGCAAAAAATTATTTGATTCTGTTTGAATTTGTGGCTGTTATCGTTTGCCATAGAAAAAATTTTGAACACGAGTTTTTTCTTACCATATTCCATTTCCTTATGGAACATGGAAGTAATAAAAAATCGCCCATGATTAGTTTCTGTGTTGCATCAGGTAGAGATTGTCAACGTTAGAGAAGCTCAATTTGTGCCGGTAG
The DNA here is from genome assembly GCA_034769895.1 of Magicicada septendecula. Lineage (NCBI taxonomy): Eukaryota > Metazoa > Arthropoda > Insecta > Hemiptera > Cicadidae > Magicicada > Magicicada septendecula. Next base: position 1,154,958,115 of record CM068367.1, read on the forward strand.
GGACAAAGGTGGGGGTACGACAATATTGGTAGGTATACCCCCCCACTACTCCACTCTCGTGTTTCACTGCGCATACGCTTCTCTATTGTTGACAACCTCTATTCTGTGTCTTTCTAGTTTTTGTAGACATTATGGAAGTTTCTTAGGATACAAGGTGAAAGTTTTTCGTATCTGAAGTTTTTGGTATTCACCAATTATGCCCCTAATTAAAGTCAACACCTTACGTTTGAACAACTATTGAAAATAGAGCTGTATGAGTCATGTAAAGTATTGTAGAGTGACCTCCGAAAATAGTTGAGTGCTCAGGATGTATGTATTCATCACTACTGAAAGTATGACACGTGGACGCTACACACCATTCACCCACATTGCACACAAAAAAACATTAATAATAGTTTCTAGTTTTTTTGTTAAATTCTAAAACATTTTCATAAACTTTAATGAAGTTTAAAAAATCATTTGCAATAAGCGTTTTGAAGTTTGTGAAAAAAACAGCTAATACCCCTCTATTTAGAGAAACTGCTACAATTCATTTGGAATAATAAGCCAGTAGTCATGCAATTAAGTCAGCTTTCACTTTATTGTAAAAAATGTTGGCTAGCTCTCAGTATTATCCGAACTGACATGCATTATTTGTGAAATTTTTAGCATATGTATACACATTATATGCTTATCCAAGTGGGCATTTGTATTTCTGAACCAACCTGTTTTAGTTGTTCTAAGAAGCCTGCAGCTATCATTTGGCCTGTTTATTTACTCATTATCATCTTCTGTCAAACATTGTGATTAAAATCAATAAAGTTCTTTCCTGAACTACATTCATAAATAAATTCTACATGATGCTAACCAATTTGTTACACGATTACCTATAAATGCTTTTAATTTCTAAGTCACTATTTTAGGGTTTCCTTTCATTCGATATTTACTTTACAATTACTTTATATATAGCTTACAATAATAAGTTGTGCCCAATTAATGATAAACCATATATTTATTGTCAGTATTTATTTTTATATTCATGTTGTCTGGATATCCTTATATTGACAATCTTCTTCTTATGATTGTGATCACCAGGAATAGGCCAGTCACTACAGAGAAGTATTTTTAAATTCTAGCACCAATTGTAGTTTTGAAGTATAGGTATAATATAATATATGTGAAAGTTGAATTTATTGGAGGAATGTCTAAAACCAACTATCTTCTTCATTCAATTCTTGCTATGTATAAAATCATAAGAAATAATATCTATCAATGAATATATCATCCTAAATTACACAAATAGAAATACAAACTGAATAAGAAAGACAGTTGTTGAGAAGAGTATCATGTTACGTGTTAGTTTTGCTTAAAAATTATAAGGAAAGCCAGTGAACTTATCAACTTCACTGTTTTCCAGTAAAAATACAATATGGGGTTTGATACAAAAATTCATGTTATTTTGTAATTTTGTTGCTGGTCCCAAGTGTTAGTTGAGACCCTAGAGTAAATGGGAGAAGGCACCCTTTGTAACATCATGGTACATCTCCACTACAGAAAAATGTTTTTCATTTCTCTTTTGTTTACTTTTGTAACAGGGGTAAGTTATGTTTATTATGTATATATTTAAAGACAACATTCTGTGGAATCCAGTGGTAAGCATGTCAAGACAAAGAATTCCTAAAATTTCTTATAACTGATATTGTTTTTGAAAATTTGAATAGAAAATTATAAATATGACTTTAAAATAACAGAAAGCAAGGAATTTGGTTACTTTTTGACCAGGTGCAAACTCGACTTGAGAAAGTTGTAGATAAATGATTATATTCTGTATTTTCTTTTAAGAACTTTTTGATATGTGTGATCATTTATCCATAATATAATGAGATGATTATGAATTTAAAAGTAATTCGCATCATTGCTCTGGTATCTTATTGGTGCCAGCTGTTCCATTGACATAAAGAAACTTTGGTACCATTAATTATAAACTACGATGTATTTAGCTGTGAATTTACAAACTTATATTCAATAATGATATTACAATATAAATGTATTTATATTTGTTTTTAACAATACTACCTTTGTCAATAAACTTTAAATACATAAATAAGGTTATCTTACCCATAATAATAATTTATCAAGTCCCAGTGAGGGCGACAATTGTGAATAAACAAACTTATAATCACTGTGAGGGCGGCAATTGTGAATACACTCACTCTTATCAATAATATTAGCACATATATTTAGTAAGGTATAGATAACAAATACCATAATTCGGTATTAATGATACTCACCAATTTCATTATTTGCCGGGCTCGTTTTCTTCCTTTATAACTTGTTTTCTACCTAAGGGGTACCAGGGTTCGGGTACAGGAAGGTTTTGAAACACAGTTGACGACACAAATGATAACCAGATATTCTTGAAATTAACCATCAAATTTAATTCAATCTAAGGTAGTACACATACAACCATGCGGTCAAAATAGTGACGTCATATGATATGACACAAAACAAAATGGTGGCTAACTTTCCTATCTCTTTTGATTCTCTCTATTTCTTTATCTGTTGAATTAATATCAATGTACACTTTATAGCTGCAGCTTTAAATCATTTATTAATAGTTAATTAGTTACTGCACAAACCAATGCCTTCGGCTTATGTGTTATGGCCATACATTCACGCATTCATTCTCACACATTCAACTTCAGACCCGTACATTCTTTTTTATTATCGATTTGATATTAATGAGCTCATTAACTATAAAAATGACAAAAGGAACTTCTCTGCTTGTTAGGTGGTGGTGTCCATCCGTTGTTGGTGTGAGACTCCCATGGTGATGGTCGGTGTTCGCCTTTAATTCCACTGAGTTTAATTAGATGGATGTGTGCACTGAATTTACATTTTTTATATATTTATACTGTAAACAAGATGAGCCTTTATTGCTCCACTACTGTTGGTAACATTTTTGTTAGTTGAATTAAGGTATTGTTAAAAAGTTATACACACAACGATACATCGCTGTGGCTCCTCTGAAGAATGGCGTTGAAATGAGAGCGAGGCAAGTGTAATTTCTTGCTTGTGTGTGTGTAGTTCTTACGTCATCCCGCTTTGTCTTGCTGGACAACGCCTCATTGCACACATTGTACTCAGTGCGTCATTGTTCTTAGCGATGACGGACTAGTGTTATAGCCCAATCATAATGCATATTGTGGTACTTCGTCATAAACACCGCCATGGTAGATTTTGCTGTTTTCACGTCCACCGGAGACTTTGGTGTTTTACTCTGGCCGAATTTACGTTGTTCCGTTTTCCAGAGGGACAATGTACCTAACCATTCTGTATGTTTAAAAAAAATACATAATAAAACAATGAAAATACCCATAATTCCCATAATTCTGGTACTGGGTCAGTCTGTACTGTTACAAACCCCCTCAAGGAAAATTTTTTGTGTCGAAACATAAAAAAATTTCCTTGACTCATTCACACTCTCCTAAAAGGATCAGCCTAGATACGTCACCACAACCCCCTGTAACGTTACACAAAAAAAATTTTATCATCACTTACCCTTGGTCCTATGATGCTGGTCGCACCCTCTGACCTTACTGGACTTCTCCTGAGAGATCCCTACACCATAAGGCCATGAGGCACTATACACTCCTGTTCTGACGCTCCAGCCAGCCCAGGACTGCGGTCACAACACCACAAAACTCTGAAACATCCAATACAAAAATTCAAAATAGTGGTATAATACACTTACATATCTACAACTGATATGTCCCCTTTTAGACGCATTGGTTTGTGTTCGGGCATTGGTTTGTTTTTTAATTCAAAAGTGTCACTTAACCACAACAAGACTTAAAATACATTGATTTCTTACCACCACCAAATTCAACTACTTCCTTGTAAGAAAATAAACAACATATATAGGCAACTACATATAACACAATATATCAATCATTCTTTATTATACCCCAAAATACCTTCACCTAATTATTTCTATAAATTCAACTTACAACTATCATGGCAGACACTTTTCCTTTAAACTTTGTTGCTCAACTTATAATCATTTATCTATTTTGTAAATGGCAGCTTACTAGAATATTTTATTTAACTTCATTTTTTAACTTTATATTTTCAACTTTAAAATATACTATCTCTTAACACTTATTATCGTCATTACCCCTGTAACGACCTCCTAGCCACACACTCTATTGCCATCAACATAATAAAACATCATAAAACATTGTACATTACATATTAACATCGTTACATTTACCTTACATTACACAATTTACATTTACATGATTTGTACCAAACTTTATAACATCAATTCTCAATTAACTTTTAATTATTTAACATTCATTAGATTCTATACAACAATTTCAAATTTATCCTTACCTTTCAGTTACAATTACCTTCCTTTGTTACCTCCCCTTCCTACCATGAATTCTCCTTTTCTAATCCTTCTATACTTACTCGTTTGGGTGACTCTCTATTACTCATTTTTCTCTGTCTTATTTTGGCATCTGTCAACCTAACCTTACTACCCCTTTTTTCTACACTAGCCGCTTCTAACCATTAATATATTTTTTGACACCAATATCTCTATAATAAACCCCCTTCATAAATCCCATTTAAAACCTCTGGCACCGCGCCTTTTTGTACTAGTATGTGTGTATTCCCTCTAACCAACTCATTCCCTTATCGGTTTCTGACCCTTTCAGATAACCCTTTCCGGCACACAACGGTCCCTCCTGTCTCAACATCTCTCGTTGGACTCCTACACCAATACCCTTATTACAAAATATCACCATCAACAACTATAAAATTACCATGCACATCACTCAACTCTACCTATAATTACTAACCACTGTGTCCCTAAAATATCTAACACCTCTTTATATTTTATCAGCATCTCAACACTTTATTTTTCCTAACTCCCATTAACTCTAACTAACTAACTCCAATGCCCTTATTTGTCACTATTCCCCAAACTCTTTATAACATTTCAACATTAATATACCATTACAAAATTCATCACTTACCTGCTAACAACACCTTTCATATCCAAATACATAATCATCTACTAACCCTTAGAATCTGAATTCTCATAATATCCTTTAAAATCATTATTAACTTCCTTCAATTATTTAAAATCGTACAATACATGTTTACATAAAAAAATACATAAAATACACAACAGTAAAAATACACAAATACATAGACATCAATACACAAAATATACAATTCACATAATCACTAAATCATTTACCATAATCAGTCCTGATCAGTCCATTTTTTAAAAACACTGTCCACACAATTAAATGTTCATAACACAATAAACAATTACCCCATATCGTCGAACAATAGTCTTATCTTATATCTATATACATTGCTTATTATTGAATCTCTTATATTAACATCATAAATGCATATACCATTCAAATTTTCATTATTTTCCACAAACTCATTTAATCTGTCATGATTGGTCATTGTCCTGTCACCTCCAGTATAATTCGTCACAATCAGATAAGTTACTAAGTCATTATTTTCATTATCATCTCCTACGACTACTATATCAGCTTCCTTACAAGGTAGGTACTTATTATTTTTATTACCTATCATCTCTACACCTAACCTTTTCATAAACTCTTCATAATTTTTCTTTACTTTATATATCTCAATTTCTCTCTTTCTCTCTCTCTCAAAACATTTCTCACCATCATACCAAGCTACACTCTCTCTCTCCATATATGCAGGGGACTCTACTACTTTATCACTGCACCACCTGTGAAGTGCACAAAAAAAACCAGGGACCACTTTATTTGTAGACCTTTTGTCTTCCAAATACGCATTGAAGGCACTCTCGTCCTTCCTAAACACACGTGAAGTCTTTACTTCACCCCCTACTACAACATTACGGGAAAATTTTACCCCCTGCAACCCCTTTATCTGTAAATTCTCTATACTTTCTCTCTAATTCATCAACACTTTTTATCACTTCATTATCAAATTCTACTCCCATTATACTTTTATCACCACTCTCAATACTCACACAATTATTTTCTAACACCATATTTGTAATTCTATTATAATTCTCACCACTACTTACCTTGTCTTTATTTCTATCTGATTTGTCTACCTTGTCCATGTTACAATTTTGTTTCTGTATTTCGTTTTTAAATTTTTCTAATCTCTCTTCTAATTGGTTCAATTTTACATCTTGCACATTATTTTGTTTTTTCAATTCATTTTCGAGGCTATCAAACTTCTCGTCAATCTCTTTTAACACACTATTTTGTGTTTTAATCAATGCGAACAGGTCTTCTAATGATATTTTATTTTCGGCTACTTTAGGTGTTGAGCTAATGTGTCTTTCCCGTAAAATAGATTCTGTCTCTGAATTTTCTATTTCTATGCTATTGTTATTTTCTGCCATTTTGTATTTTAGTATTTAAATGGTTATTTATCTCTATTTGTATTTGACTACGCAATATACTCAACTCGTATTTAACTATTTACCTTTAACAACATAACCTCTCATTCATTATATATCGTCTTCTGTGTTTCTCCATCTATCTGTTTTATATAAATTAATTTTATACAAAGTCCACTGTGAGGGCGACCAATTGTGAATAAACAAACTTATTCTCACTGTGAGGGCGGCAATTGTGAATACACTCACTCTTATCAATAATATTAGCACATATATTTAGTAAGGTATAGATAACAAATACCATAATTCGGTATTAATGATACTCACCAATTTCATTATTTGCCGGGCTCGTTTTCTTCCTTTATAACTTGTTTTCTACCTAAGGGGTACCAGGGTTCGGGTACAGGAAGATTTTGAAACACAGTTGACGACACAAATGATAACCAGATATTCTTGAAATTAACCATCAAATTTAATTCAATCTAAGGTAGTACACATACAACCATGCGGTCAAAATAGTGACGTCATATGATATGACACAAAACAAAATGGTGGCTAACTTTCCTATCTCTTTTGATTCTCTCTATTTCTTTATCTGTTGAATTAATATCAATGTACACTTTATAGCTGCAGCTTTAAATCATTTATTAATAGTTAATTAGTTACTGCACAAACCAATGCCTTCGGCTTATGTGTTATGGCCATACATTTACGCATTCATTCTCACACATTCAACTTCAGACCCGTACATTCTTTTTTATTATCGATTTGATATTAATGAGCTCATTAACTATAAAAATGACAAAAGGAACTTCTCTGCTTGTTAGGTGGTGGTGTCCATCCGTTGTTGGTGTGAGACTCCCATGGTGATGGTCGGTGTTCGCCTTTAATTCCACTGAGTTTAATTAGATGGATGTGTGCACTGAATTTACATTTTTTATATATTTATACTGTAAACAAGATGAGCCTTTATTGCTCCACTACTGTTGGTAACATTTTTGTTAGTTGAATTAAGGTATTGTTAAAAAGTTATACACACAACGATACATCGCTGTGGCTCCTCTGAAGAATGGCGTTGAAATGAGAGCGAGGCAAGTGTAATTTCTTGCTTGTGTGTGTGTAGTTCTTACGTCATCCCGCTTTGTCTTGCTGGACAACGCCTCATTGCACACATTGTACTCAGTGCGTCATTGTTCTTAGCGATGACGGACTAGTGTTATAGCCCAATCATAATGCATATTGTGGTACTTCGTCATAAACACCGCCATGGTAGATTTTGCTGTTTTCACGTCCACCGGAGACCTTGGTGTTTTACTCTGGCCGAATTTACGTTGTTCCGTTTTCCAGAGGGACAATGTACCTAACCATTCTGTATGTTTAAAAAAAATACATAATAAAACAATGAAAATACCCATAATTCCCATAATTCTGGTACTGGGTCAGTCTGTACTGTTACATAGCTTATATAAACAAACTGGGGTTGAATTCATTTATATAAATGAATATTATATTTATTTGATATCATTATTAAATTTGCCATTAAACCTTTTATCAGTCATCAAAAAAATCTTTTTTATTTTATAGTAATCTCTTCTGTTAACGACGCCATTATATTGATTTCATGCTGCACCAACTTTGGTTTAACGTTTTGAAACACCATGGACACACTGATTCACCAATTTTCAGCAACAATAGTTTTTCTGTACCATGTAATTTGGCAGCTACCAAAACTATAATACGTTCCTTACTGTGTTTATAAATCCCTTTAAATGCAAATGTTTTACTGGATGTACACTTATAAAAAAGTTGAGTTTCATCAGCATTAAAAAAGTTATGAGGTTTGACACCACATTTATTTTGACTAGTTTATTAGTTTACACAGTGGCGGTGTCAAAATTGAACTGAAGCACTTTCAGTATATATGAATTGAAAAGTTATAGCATTACGTTATTCAAAAGCAGTTAGCCATCCTAGTTATTCAACAGCAGTTAGCTAGCCTTAAAATTAGTTCTTCCTAGGGTGGTAGCCACATTCGCCGGCTTTAGCTATAATTAACACATTCTCTGCCAGTGTTTTTGGTAATTATGTACTCTTGCACAAAACATTTTTACTTTACAAAGTTCTGTTGATTCTTTAGTAATAATTTTTGACTCGGTGTGATCGGTTTGATCCATGTTTGGTCATTATGATTGATGCAGTTGAGAATGTGTTAAATATCCACTTAGTGGAATGTTTCAGTCCTGTGTCTGAATAAACTACTAAAGTACATATTATCAATTTCAGGATTTTCCTGCTATTTTGCTGCCACTCATTACATATTGAGTCTAATTTTCAGGCTTCATTTCTTTGTTTTTAAGAAAATTAGATGATTAGTATGTGGGAGTACATAATTCTTTAGTTGGGGATTTCAGCGTTTTTCGTCCCGTTTTCTATCACATTGACCTTTTGCATAGAACTCGGAGTTCTATATTTCTGTAGTTTATACATGGACATAAGAGTAAAATTTAAGAACTCAGGCCTCTCTTAAGACCAAAACCATAAATACAGACAGCAGAAATGTACAGCATTTTGGATACAAGGTAAATGAATTTGAAAGAATAACTTGTACAGTTTTCATAAGGAATTTTAATTGACCAAATTGGGAGAGACTGGGGTGACCAGGACTTTTGTTTTGTAGGGTTGTATATCTGCAATACACTGACAAAAGTGCATTCCTTTGCCTAAAATTAAACCCAGGTAAGGAGTTAAAATTCCAATACCTACATTCACATAGACAGACATTAGAAATTAATTACGATACCGTACTATATTAATTACATGCATAAACCAGTACACTTGGATCATAGACTTTTGTTTATCAACAAAAACAAAAGTATTATTGTTGTGAGAATTATTTGAGTGAACAAAAAACATCAAAATAAATTTTGAATTAAAGAGGATTCTTATACATTGCATGATATAGCTGAATTTAAGTGGATAAAAATGTTCAAAGTATAATGACCTATAGCCATATACAAGTCAAAAATTGGATGATGATAACATGATGAGTTGTGTACATTGAAGCTTGACAAGTTAATTAGTATTTGAAATATTTAAATCCGTCCCTGTTTAGGGCGTCAACTGAAGCTTTACGATCTAATTAGGTATTAAAATACTGAAATCGAGTCCTTTTTTAGGGCACCAACTGAAGCTGTACAAGTTTATTAATGTTTAAAATATTGAAGTTCTAGTCACTTACCTTTACCGATAATTTACCAAGGTGTCGTCTGATGTACTCTGGCAGAGTAAAACCACAGGTGAAAGCAAATTAACAAACACATATTTTTATAAACTCAAATAAAATGTTACTTTATTTTCTTTAGCATGACATTTTTCCTTTTTTATTTCTAGTTTGAATCTACTGATATACCCCGTTCCTTTTATTGTACGACATAATATATAATGACAACTACTTCAAATTGTGACTTTTACTGTTGAGTTATGTTTTTTCTAGGAGTAACACTCCGAGCAATATTTAATTCACATATGCATGCTATCAAAATTCACTTACTATTGACTATAACATAATGATTAACTTATTCTCTACAAAAGCGACCCAGATTGCTCACGCTCTCACTCATACCTTTTTAAAACCCCATTTTATTTAATTAGAGCCCTAAAAAATTGAAATTATTTATACAGGGTAATTGGTAGTCGACTACTTAGCCTTGGCGTCTCTGCTGACCACGAACCGCACTGCGTATCTGTTCGAATGTTTTGTCAATTTACCACATTTTTAATTTTCTGGCTTCACTTCACTTATTGCGATCTGAGAGGTTGTTGCGCTGTCGAAATTAATTGGTTTAAATTGAACTTTAACACTTCGTGACTATGTTAGAATAGATTTTAAGTTCGCGAACTTTTGTATTCACCCCGGCCAGGGAAGTTATTTCGTCGACTGGGGAGAGCGTTAACAAAACGCCCCACTCCACTGTCGCTCAAAACGGAACACACAGCCTGCTTGCTACAAGTTGTTCATCATTGTACAGGGAACATGGGTTGTTAATGTTCCCAAGGTGTTGACGATATTCCATTGCCACGAGGCCGTAGACTCAGGTGGGCGGAGTCATCACGGACTTCCGCCATCTCAAAACCACATGTCAAGAAAATTTTACAGCTTAGCCATTTTACTTGGCGTGGGTCGAGGCTATAAGCATCGCATCCGCGCCCATGCTGGTGTTCGCGCGTACTAGTTCGTAACACAACACTTGATTTCTCAGAATAATATTGCGTTCTATTGCCACACCTCGCTCTCAAAGCTATGCCATTGTTCATTGTCCGAATATAACCGTATTAGGTATAGGACTTTCTGCGTTGATCACATACACATTTAGATATATTTATTAAAAAAAATAAAATCCCCCTTTTCGCCCCATTACAATACCCCCCCCCCAAATGAGAGGTCTTCTGTCGAAACAGGAGAACTCTCATTGCTACACCTAAAGGGATCGGTGAGGATATGGTGCCAACAACCCCCCTTTACTTCTAAACACATCATGGGTAAACTACCCCCCTAGCTCAGCGACTATTGCTGCACCTGAACGAGATTACTGGACTTCTCTGTTCGAGATCCCAACACAATAAAATCGGACAGATACTCACCATAGTACACCTAACCTTCTAACATTCCACCCCAAAATCAAAACCCTGGCCTTATACCATACCAGATCCTCAACCGATATGTTCCCCCTTACATGCATGCTGGGTTGCTTTTAGCAATTACTGGGTGCGTACACCTACTCATTATTGTATTGTACATAAACTCCCTACTCAAAATTCATAAAATGTTTTACCTTTAAATTAAATTAAAACATTCCCATTAAATTTCATTTCCTTTCTCAGTTTACTTATTCAAAATCTTTTAATTGAATTTATAACTTTTCTTACTTTTTATAATAATGAACAACTAAAAATACACAACTTATTTCTACTATAAATTCAAAATTCAGAATAAATGCACTTGAGTACAAAAGAGAACATAAAATACACCTCATAAATCAGCTGACACCTTCCCTACTTATAAAGAACATTACAATTTACAATAACGTTCTTTAATACAAAGAATAGAACTTTCCCCCCCCCAAAATTTTAATTTCCCAAAATATTTCTTTTATTAATTTCAAGAAAAAATAAAATTATTTAATTTAATTGAAGTAACAAAATTCATGAGTTAATCACTATAAACCTATCCTGGCTCTAACATCAGTTATCAGCTGATCTCTCTGGGTCAGGTGACTGACCTTGCCCTATATACACCATATAAAATTATACCATAAAAAAACACAACATAAGTTCATAATCCTTACACTCTAACATATTAAAATTAATCTGATAAACGTCTTCTCTACTTGAGATAATCTTTTAAAAATCAGTAAAGTCAACTATAAAATATCATACAGAGTATAACACATGTAAATCAATTACATGTCTAAATATTTACATGTAAATAAATTCGTACAAGTTGTCTACGGTCAAACTACAATCATTTAATTAGCTTGTCAGCTAGTCAGCGTCATTAAGTTTCAAATTTTAGTTCGTTACTCCCCTGAGTAACCCCCTTACCACACACACTATGGCCCCCCACTGAACTGTGGCATTCAGCTGCTTCCACGAGGACTGACGTTTTGGAGGAATTTTGTCATCTCCTTGTCCTTGCTTCTACGTTACATTTTTTAAAAGGGTCAGATATAATATCTGAAGTTTATATTTATAACCTTAGAGACGGGTCTATCACCTGTTTAACTCTTCCTACACAAACAAGGTGATAGCCACTGTTCCATAGTTCCGGGGATTTTCCCTAAGTGGCCCCCCGTTAATTTCAAATTTCACCAATTTCAAGGACAGCCAACCATGGTCAGTTTTACAATTGCTGCCCACAGCTGGCTGTCGTCCAAAACCACGATTAGTGCTGGTAAGACAGTAATCGCCCGAAAAGGCGGGGAAATCATCTTTCATTAGCATGTTTTTTCGTCATCATTTCTATACACTGTACGATAGCAATTAACATATAACATAATATTATATAAGGTTGTACAGTGTATTTTACGCCCTATTTAGGCCTCCGATGATGGTAACATACTTTGATGTTACCCATCAACACTTACTGCTATCTACAGTGGCACATGCCGCCACTGCAATAGCCTACTTAAATCTAAACTTAATGTCCTTCTACTTTGCAGTCTCTACATGCCATAATTGATTTACACTTCGATTAACACCAAACAACCCCCCAAAATCACCCATTAATCTTGCATAAATAATTTGTGTAGAAAATTATAAACATTATAACTTGAAATTTTTATTAACTCTTTTATATATCATCATTTAATTATTTATCACTTACTACAATTAGATTCCTCAAAAATTTCAAATTTATTATTAACCTTTATTTTACATCACATTTCAGTTATTATTACCTTTTAACTGTGGTTTCTATTTAGTATAACTATCTCAAATTAGTTTCATTATTGAGTTTAAAATCTTTTTAACACATGTAAACATTTTACTCTATTTAACTTGTATTATAAAATTCATACTCACAGTACATCATTTAAAACATATGATTCCTGTTATTGACACAAAATATAAACACCAAATAATGTACATAACTCCATGTATCTTCTGAAACATTTTAACAACCATGTTACTCCACAAACTAAACACATTTTACATTTATTTATCTATTTATTATCAAGTTTAAATCTCATAAAATCATTTAAATTCATTATCAAAATCTCTTTATATAACATTTTAAATTAATTAATTCATCTCAACTTATTTTAATTCCATCAATTATTTAAAACACAACATTACCTTAATTACCTTCTTCCAAAACAATTACAATTCATTGATTATCACCTCTCATTATTTATTTAGTTTAACAAAATATTATTATTATTAAATTAACTTCAGCTACACACACATATTGTTTACCTACAATACATTTTACAACACAAACATAATTAATTTCACTCTAAATTTATTTACAATTCTTTGTCATTATTTTATTGTTTACCACACCTCATTTTGTAAAGCAGTCCAATCCAAAACCATTAATTACATAATTAAACGTTCATAAACATTTATTGTTTTTACCCCCCATCATCGTACAAAAACCTGGTCTTACATTGACACCATTCATTTTTTATTAAACTCATTATATCATTTTTATTAATATAAAGATTATCCAAACTTTTATATTCTTCCACAATAGCAACAGGATTATTTCCATGTTATTAAATCATATAATTTATTATCATCGAGTATAGTCCAGTCACCCTTAGTATGATCTGTCATAGTTATGTCAATTACAGTTTCATTATCATTATTATCTACTGCTGTATTAGCTTTGTCATAAAGTAAGTAATCAGTATTATCACTTTTATCATTTGCTGTACTAACTACTTCGCAAGGTAAGTAAGTATTCAATATTATTAATTCTCGTAATATCTAACCTCTCTGCTAATTCGTCATAACCTCTGTTCCGCTTAAATATTTCTATCACTCTCTCTCTCTCACATTAGTTAATTTTTGGTTAATTGCTACACTTAAATCTTCTCTGGCTTTAATTATTTCTTTTTCGTGTTCTGTTTGTTTACTTTTCAAACTAGTTGCATTGGTTTTAATTTCATCAAATTGCTCGAAGTTACTTCTGAATTCATTATTTATATTCTCTTGTATTTTATTTGCTTCTTTAATTTGCTCACACTCATCAATTACACCTTGAATATTACTGTCAATCTTGTCATTTTGTTTTTTAATTTTATCATTGAATTTATTTGTTAACACGTCAAATTTTTTGTTTGTCTCTATTACTTTCTCGTTCTGTTTCTCATTAATTGTCTTTATATTGTTTTTCATTTCGGTTTGTATTTTATTTATGTCTGTAGTCAGTTCATCTTTCACTCCAACAATAGTCTCACTCATACTTTCCAATCGGCTATTCATATTTACATCACGCATTTTTAGTTCGCTTCTTATGTTCGCGAACTCGTTATTTATTTCTATTAACCTTTCATCTAGTTTGTTAAGTTTAATATTTACAACATTTATTTCTGATTTGATTTCAATTTTAAACTCATCTAAACTCATATTCAATTTATCATTATTTTATCGTTGTTCTTATTTTGTTGTTCAAATTTATTGTTTATTATTTCCATCATCAACGCTAATTGGTTGAATATATCTACATTATGGCTCTTACTACTACACTCAACTTCGACCGTTTCATCTACATTCGGTATTTCTAATTGTACACTCTCATCCATATTTTCATTTGTTGAAATTAAATTATCTTGCGTAATGTTTAAAATAGCTTCCTTTACACTACTTTCACATAAATTTGCATTCTTGTTTTTCTCTGCCATTCCGACCAGGTTGTAAATTAGTTCAATTTATATTAAATTAAAAATTAATTCACAACGTCAACTGTTACGGGCGCCAACTGAAGCTTGACAAGTTAATTAGTATTTGAAATATTTAAATCCGTCCCTGTTTAGGGCGTCAACTGAAGCTTTACGATCTAATTAGGTATTAAAATGCTGAAATCGAGTCCCTTTTTAGGGCACCAACTGAAGCTGTACAAGTTTATTAATGTTTAAAATATTGAAGTTCTAGTCACTTACCTTTACCTATAATTTACCAAGGTGTCGTCTGATGTACTCTGGCAGAGTAAAACCACAGGTGAATGCAAATTAACAAACACATATTTTTATAAACTCAAATAAAATGTTACTTTATTTTCTTTAGCATGACATTTTTCCTTTTTTATTTCTAGTTTGAATCTACTGATATACCCCGTTCCTTTTATTGTACGACATAATACATAATGACAACTACTTCAAATTGTGACTTTTACTGTTGAGTTATGTTTTTTCTAGGAGTAACACTCCGAGCAATATTTAATTCACATATGCATGCTATCAAAATTCACTTACTATTGACTATAACATAATGATTAACTTATTCTCTACAAAAGCGACCCAGATTGCTCACGCTCTCACTCATACCTCTTTAAAACCCCATTTTATTTAATTAGAGCCCTAAAAAATTGAAATTATTTATACAGGGTAATTGGTAGTCGACTACTTAGCCTTGGCGTCTCTGCTGACCACGAGCCGCACTGCGTATCTGTTCGAATGTTTTGTCAATTTACCACATTTTTAATTTTCTGGCTTCACTTCACTTATTGCGATCTGAGAGGTTGTTGCGCTGTCGAAATTAATTGGTTTAAATTGAACTTTAACACTTCATGACTATGTTAGAATAGATTTTAAGTTCGCGAACTTTTGTATTCACCCCAGCCAGGGAAGTTATTTCGTCGACTGGGGAGAGCGTTAACAGAATGCCCCACTCCACTGTCGCTCAAAACGGAACACACAGCCTGCTTGCTACAAGTTGTTCATCATTGTACAGGGAACTTGGGTTGTTAATGTTCCCAAGGTGTTGACGATATTCCATTGCCACGAGGCCGTAGACTCAGGTGGGCGGAGTCATCACGGACTTCCGCCATCTCAAAACCACATGTCAAGAAAATTTTACAGCTTAGCCATTTTACTTGGCGTGGGTCGAGGCTGTAAGGCTTCTATTACACTAGGCAACATGTGGCGGGCAACTAGTTGTCCGACCTCGGACAACTAGTTGACGAGAGCTAAAAATGGTGCGCAACTCTCGGCCACATGTTGATGATTTAAGTCGAGAAAATGGCGTCAAGGAATGAAGAGCTTCTGCTGCTCGCTTTGTTATTAAAGAAAAGATGACGCAGAGCTCGGAGAAGACGTACATAACACCCTATGTTATCAACAAGGATGGATAAAGGATTATACTACACACTGTTCGATGATCTGTGCGTGGACGAAAATAATTTTTTTAACTATTTTCGTATGTCAAAACAATCATTTGATGAATTGTTGGACTTGATCAAAGCAGACATAACTGCGTATTGAATGCGAAATGACAACTGGGCCTGGTGGCCTGTCGTCTGCCGTCCCGGACACAGTTAAGGTGGTGTCTTTGGCGAAGTGCGCATGCGCGGAAGCGGGAGTGGTGCGCCACATGTTGCCCAGTGTAATAGCTCCCATCTGAAACAATGCCCCACGTCCAGCGTCAGCAACTTCCGAGTGGTCGGGAAGTTGCCGATCTCGTCCACCGTCATCCACTAGTTGTCGACCCATATCAACAAGTGGCTTAGTATAATAGGCTCCCATATAAACAATGTTACTAGACGACCTCGGCAACAAGTTGCCTAGTGTAATAGAGGGCTAAGCGTCGCATCCGCGCCCATGCTGGTGTTCGCGCGTACTAGTTCGTAACACAACACTTGATTTCTCAGAATAATATTGCGTTCTATTGCCACACCTCGCTCTCAAAGCTATGTTATTGTTCATTGTCCGAATATAACCGTATTACATATAGGACTTTCTGCGTTGATCACATACACATTTAGATATATTTATTAAAAAAAATAAAATTCCCCTTTTCGCCCCATTACAACATCCAAGGAAGTGTGTAAAATGTGGATGGGATCTGGATTTAATTAGAATTAAGACAAAACAGAAATTACCTGCTTTGAAAAAAAGTGTACAAAAGAAGTGTATTAACACTTTTATAAAAAACAGAAAGTCATCCTTCGATTACACTAGGTATCGTACAGTTATCCAATACACTGCTCACAACGTATAATAAGTTACCAAGTTCTATGAGCAAACATAGAACAGGCGCTGCAGACAAAAGGATATTCCATTGTGGAAGTTAGACATGCAGTCCGACCAAGATCTGCCAGCCTGGCGGATTTGGTGTTGCAGGAGACTGTTGGCTTCTCAGTCCTGCCCTATATACATGGAGTTACAGGCCGCATTGGCAGGTTTCCCAGGGTATGAGGACCATCTTCAAGCTGACCAAGAAGATTCTTAAATTCGCTTTTAAGAATCCACTGCGAAAGAATCCTCTTTTTTCGTGTGGCGTCTTCATTGTGCCTTGCTTGTGTGGAGAGGTGTACATTGCTACTAGAAAGCACAGCATCCCCACTCGCATTGGTTAACGCAGCCGCTACTGCCATCTGGGGCAGCTGGAGAAGTATGCAGTGGCCGACCACGCACATGCTAATGTTGATCTTATAGCGTTTGTTTTAAGGTCACTAAGATCCTGTCCTTGGTGAGAGGTTACTACCCTCGGTTGCATCTGGAGTCATTGATATTTATAAGCATGGTTCCGCTGCAATGTATTGAAGGGGGAAAAGCTTCCTATTAAATAGGATATGGCATGCTGCGCTCCCAAGCCAATCAGGTGATAGATGATTTAGATTTGCCCATGCTGTTTGCAAGCTTACATCATGCTGAGAACGAGAATTTATATAAAGGGTCCTTCTTACAGATAAAAACTTGGTTTGCATCAGTACTGGGGTTTTTACGGTGAACATCTGCCAGTCTCTTTTTTCCACTGAAAATGGTTTCATGGTTGAGGTCGAAACATTTGGTTCCAAAAACAAGACCACGGCCTAATAACCTGGCATTCAATTGTTTTAATAATATGTCTTCGTAGTTAATTTGTTTTGTCAGTAAACTAGTGTCCAAGCCACTTTCCTACTGGACTACTGGATGGGATAATATTAGGTGAAATTATTAGATGAGTTTCAATATTATTACGCCATGAGAGGTCCATATGCACAATGTCCATCAGGAGTAATGAAGAAATGATGAAAGCTGTTTTTGAATATTCTATGATCAGATATCCAATGATGAGAAGCTGTCATATCACTTTGCTTATCAGGTCTTTGAGTATAGAGGCTTTCTAACTCCTCAGTCAGATATAAGATAAATAAAAAATGTTTTCTCGATGTTACATAATGTTTAATATAACAAAGTGTAATGTACAATCAACACTTTTAGGTTGGTATATGTTTGTATACCGTACAGGTCAAGAGGCGAAAACTGTTTTGTCAGATGCACAAGGGGTGTTTTGATAGGAAGTCAAATGGGAGAGGTGGCAGGTGTGTAGAACTGAGTTCATATTCACTCTAACTGAATTTATAGATTCCCATCTCCTTGTCAACCAGTAATTGTACAGTAGTTTGGATACTTTCAGGTGTATTGTGTAGACAGTTGAACGTGTTTTTAAGACAAAATATTCCTGTCTGAAACTTAACACTTTCATCTGTAATTTATTGTACTCTAAAACACACATGTACAGTAAATTGAATACAGTAATCTAATTCTAAAGATGTCATTTTTTGCTTCAGTGAAAAAAGTGAAAGGCATACTGGAAATAACCTGTTTCAGATGTATTGATGAAATATTAAAATATATGTACTTATGAAAGAACTGTACAGGCTGTAATAGGAAATGTCCTCAGTAGCATAAATTCCATTATGTGTAACATTATTGTGTTGTATGTAGTAACATTTTTGTTTTTGAGATGATGGTCGCTTAATGTTTTGCTTTTTATCTGCTAAACTTAGTAGGAGTATAAAAAAATATGGTATTACTAATCATGATGTAATCATGCACATTTATAAACATACGTTTATGTTAATCATTTATAATAATTGTATGCCTTGGAGTTATTAATTTATCTGCCATTAAGGCAGACTAATGCCTTGTTAAGTGGATACAATTTTGCCTATTTTGGACTTAAGTAATGGCATTAGTTGAGTGATAATAGAAGAATTGTACAAAATATCAGAAACATGTAGTATGCAAGAGTCTTGTAGACGTAACTCATCACATGGCCTTTTTTTTGGAGGGGGGCAGAGGCAAGTCCTTTACTTACTTCCCAGCCTTAGTTTTGTTCTTCTGTGCTAGGGGACAGTGTGTATCACAGCAACTCAGCTGTCTACTTTAATGCTAAGTGAATGCTGTTACTTATGGTGTCTCCCAGTACTTCAACTAACACCTCTCACACAGAAGGCAAGAAGTTAGTTACAGAGGAGGTTGTACAAAATATAACAGTATAGAAATTGGTTGAAAAACATGTGGCTGTAAAATGTTGTTTGATTACATATTCTATTAACAGTATGTTAACACAAAACATTTTGGCAGATTCTGTTAGAAATATTTACTTTCTGTCGTTTTGTATAAAAATTTAGTAAATTATTGTAGTTATGTCATGTTATACTGTGTGAGTAAAGCTATTAAGTCAGCCTGTCATATATAGATGATAACAAATGGCATTAGCTTATTATAAAACTGTTTATGCATTTCATGTTTTAAACACATTTTTTAATTGGCTTGTACAGAGGCAGTTAAGAGCGGTTACATATTGAAAGGTATGTGTAGAAAGTTAAAAATAACAAATAGTGTTGTTTTTATTTGCTTTTGCTCTTTCTGGCAAAAGATTTTTAAATAATACTTTTCCTGTTTATAACTTTTTAATACAGTTATGTGTTCTATACTGTATGTGATTTGTTGTGTGTTCAGGGAGCAAAAATTCTAAAAGCTGGAGTGGAAGTGACACCTGAGGGCCCAATGGCAAAGAAACATGCAGGTGACAAGAAAGTTGCTCCTGAGAAGAAAAAGTTATTGAAAGATAAGAAAAGGACATTAAAGAGATTGTGAAGTGTGTTTAAGTGAGGGGCCAAACTCTTAAACATTTTATTAATATAATTGTAAATAATTAAAAGTGAGACTCTAGTACTCTGTGAGTTCTGTTTCCCTAGTGTGCTTGTTTTTAAATTTTCCACAATGTAAAGAATGGATGGTTTCATATAGTAAGACAACTAACTGACAAGATTTTAAAAGTTGCTTTTAATGACTATCATTGTACAATCATCAATAACAATTCTTTGAAGTTTAAAAGTCAAGCACAAAATATTAAAAAACGAAAAACAAATTTCTCAAGTAATGTAAATGACAGAATTTTTGTAATATACCACACTCTAACCTATATATATATATATATTCTTTAAAACTTTTATTAATGTTACTTTGGAAATATTTTTTAACTAAATTATACATACATTAAAATATGTATTATTGTATTCTCTGGACTTTTTATGCCACACATAATTTAATATTGTGTTAATTTGTTTTGTATGTGCAGCAAAATTGGTAATGAGTGGTTGTAATATATGTGTTTTTAGAGTTAATGGTGTTAACTATTAACATGCCTTGTGTGCCAGATACCTCATAGTATTCAATTTTCATTTGGTCATATACTCTTTATTTAAAATATACAGTTACTGGTTACTTTAATGTCTTCATGGATAAGTTTATTTTTAATTGATGTCCGAGGATTTCATGGCTGGCATCAATGTTAGAATTTTGCCTTGCCAGGCTGTAAGGCCGTGGTCCAAAGTTGTTAGTTGCAGATGTTTCGGCCATAACAGTAACATCGCAATGGTTAGTGCCTGCGATAACTTGGTCAGTGTTACAGCCTGTGTTCAAACTTTATGCACTGAAGATGGACCTGCCAAAATGTCTTCAACTAACAATTTGGACCATGGCCTTACAGCCCAGCAAGACAAAACTCTTTAAGTTTATTTTTAACCTTCCATCAGGCGCGGTGCCTTACAGGATGATAGCAGGCGCGAGATATCAAATTGATAATCATACTGATTGACTGCTTTAGATTTTCTTTTTTAACAGTATTTGCAAAATAGCATTTTTTGATATTATAATGAATATATTATCTGAAATTTGCATGTAGGTTAAAAAAAAGTAGAAGCCAATGTAAGATTTAGAAAAAGAAAGTAATATTTTATTTCTGACATTTTAATGAACATATAATTTAAAATGTATAAATTTTCTGAAAAAATATTTATGAAACAGTTCAACATTCACAAAAACTAAGATATTACATGACTACGTAACTTGAAATTTACAAATAGACAGAAAAAAGTACTTTGTAAAAAAAGTTTATTTGTCAGGAAAACTAAGAAAGCTGTCACTGTCCTCATTGGAAACATGCTCTGATGAACTTGGAAAAACTGTAGCTTATTTTTTTTTAATTGTTCCAACGTAACGCAAAGATTTTTTTCTGAATTTTTCAATCAGTTCGACACTAGTGAACCAGTTGTCTGCTGTTATATTTCGGCCTGATCCATAAATAGTGTCATGACAATCTACTGATCGTCGTATGGTACAGTGGAAAACAAAATACAAGACACCAATAAAGTCACTAAAAACCAGCTTTAATTATCACAGTTGACAGTTTGTAATCAACAAGTTATTCAAGAAGATTATTCTCATACAACAATTCAAGTTAATCTGTCCACACAAATAATAATGTCAACTATAAAGAAGGCCGCACTATAATCACTTTTTACTAATACACCACTTGAAACGCACTGTGTAAATCGCCCGACAATAACTTGAACCTCACTTGGACAAATCGCCACTTAAACTGAAACTAAGTGTCACTGAATGCTAATATTTATACCCCGTTGAGATTCCAGAATAATCCATACTACACTACTAGAAAACACTAGAGCGTAATTGCTTGCCGCCTTGAACAAAGTCCACGTGGACCGTTGAAGTCTTGGCTACAGACGCGTATCAAGTGTCACGTAATTGTCCTTCATATCAAAGTAGCAGCAATATGTACGCATACACACATTACAGCAGGACTCCTCTGGAATAGCCAAGAAACAGGTAGAATGTTCTGTAATGTAGTAACACTGCCCCCTCCTTAAGCCTGTTCGTCCCGAACTGGCAAGCCATCTCTGAAGTAATACTTGGCTAGGTGATCTATATAGCTGGTCTACTTGCGAAAGATAATTCACCAGCTCTTCGAATTCAGTCTCATATGACTTGAACATCAAGTTCCCAGGAATATGAGTCTTCCGCTCAACCACTAGTTTTGCTGGAATCACTCCCGTTGCGTCATGTACGGATGACCTATACACCATTAGCTGGTCCAAGTCTGATTGGTTCTTGTCAACAACCTATTCTGTAACGTCATCTTCAGCAATGTTTCACCCGGGCGCTTCCATTAACTCAGGAACAAGCAAGAGTCTTGTATCCACACTCATAGTTGGTTTTCTAATTACTTCTTTTGTTATTACACTTATTTGTAATTCCTCTGCTAGTTCTTCTTCCATTTCCGCTTCCAATAGGAAAGGTTCCTCTTGACCAGACCTGTTGAGTTTTTCTTCGGCCAATGCCACTTGCTTAATCGAATGGTTGGCAGACCCTGTCATTTTACTCATGCAAACCGTTATCTTGTCTTGGCCAACCATCGGGCTATTCTCTCTTTAAGTTCACAACAAATCCGTAGGCATTCATAATGTCCGTGCCCAGAATCACTTCATCTACAATGCCTGCAACGAGCATTTGGTGGCTAAACTCGAGAAGACCCAGGCGTACACGTATGTCTATCTGTCCTAGTACTTTGACGGGGCTCCCAATCACAGTCTGTATTGTACAAAAGCTAAATTGAAGCTGGTGGTTGCTGGCTAAATCAGGGCGCACAATAGACACTGTAGCGCCCATGTCAACTGTAAACGCTGCAGGTCTGTCTTTAATTAATCCTTTGACAATCAGGTTACTTGTGGTTTTATAAAGTGTGGAAACTGTGTGCAGTTCTGTAGCTTTACATCTCCAATTGGTGTATTGACGCTAATTTCTCCGATTTTTTGTCTTTCAACAATCTGCTTGAAGATGGCCACATATCCCACAATTGTAACACTTAGGTCTTTTGTCTTTATCTTTTGGTTCGAATGATCTTTGTAGTGTTACTGCCTTCTTAAACTGTTGTTCTTGAATCATCTCTTTTTTCCATCCATTATGACGATACTGTGATACTGGATCTGTTTTGCTACAACAGGATGACATACTTTGATTAAAGTAGTTATGTAGTTTGCCAACTTGGCAGCTTCAAAACGGAGCTATTTTTCGTCTTTCCTCATGAGTCGCTCGGTTGTCAAATTGTAGACACTGCACAATAGATTTAAAATGGTTAATACTCATTACTAGGCGAAATTTTTCAATCTTGTCACCATCTGACTCCCAGAGATCTTCCAGACTTTGTCTATTGCTCCGGTGCACACTTGCTAGCATCAATAGTCCTATGACAGCTTTCAATTCTATTATATCTATTTGTCTCGTATCTCTTTCGCTGAAAAGTTTTGGATATTTTCAGTATATTGGTTTGTGCACTGCAGAATTATATTTAAAATATTATCACTTAACAGACAGCTCCAGCATTCAAGAGGAGTTAGGTCCATTTTAGCAGCACCTATAGCTCCAGGACGTTTTCCTAGAAAATTGCAACTTTTTGAACATATTCTGATTGAAGGTGGATTCTTATTCGATTTCGTTTCTCTGTATTTACCAAAAAAATAATTCTAATTTTTTTTAGTTGTAACATCTACAATTGTCTTCCGTCTCTGAATCTCCGTGATGAATTTCAGTTGCATCTTCTGTGTCGACCTCGTCTTCAAAATCTTCTTCAAAGTCTTCATCACTATCTTCAAATAATATTCTTTGAACTTCTTCTATATCCTTTGGTTTTGTAAAATCAAAAATTTATTTCCTACTTTCCATGGTCAATGTACAAATAACCTAAAATATGAAAACGGATGAATAAGTACCTTATCCCATTGATATCAGGCGCAGTGTATCAGATTGATATTTTCTCAGAAATACAAACATAAATGGTTTCAGACTGAAACAGTGTATAAATATGTATAGAAATATGGAAAATTTACTTATCAAAATTATTGAATAAGACAGTTGTAAACCTTTAAAAATATAACACGCACAGGCGCAGTGTTCAATTATGGAATTGAACAAACAGACACTATCTTCACTTTGCAATAGCTGTTGGCACACTAAACGCTGTTGACAGATAAGAGAAAGAATATGTTAAGCTACTGAAAGACAGGTGGTGCTGTCATGCAACAACAAACAAACATATAACGAGTATCAATCAGATCAGTTGTGCCTGACGGAAGGTTAATACATGCTTTAAAATAGTAGGTTTTCTCTGCTCTAGTATATAGTCTTTTTTTAAAGTTGTTATAAATTGAAGGAAGTTTGATTACATTTCCAGGTAAGAGAGTTCAAGTGTAATGAGTAAGTACAGTAAAGTTGCATTGTTTGGCTAGGTGCATATGAAAAAAAATATTTTGAAAATCAGTAAAAGTAAGTTAATTGTGCAGATGTCTACTGGAGAGAATTACTTAAAAGGTTTTTCAACACACACAGGGAGGGGGGCATTAACAGTTGAAGAGGCCATTGTAAATAGTGTAGGTATCTTAATTTTTACAGTATTGAGTAAGATTGTATTATAATACGTATTACATTTTTACGGTCATAACATAAACAACATGATATCAAATCATATTATTAAAATAATTTATTGAAAATTGCATTAGATTTTGTTGTCATGAGCAACTGACTCCACACTAGGTCAGGGCATTAGATTACAAAAAAAAAATTAAGGTCACACTCATACAAAATTTCAACAACTTACGATCAGTACAAGGTGTTATGTTTAGCTTAGGAAACCATTCATTATTATTGTTATTATAGACTTATGAACCTTTTTCGAAGAATAGGCCAACTATCTCTTTAGTTTTTGCATATGTCACTAATGGAAAAATATAAAATTATTATTTTGTTTCATTTATTTTCATGAAGAAAACGTGTTGACAGATTTACTTATTAACATTAAATATATTGGCTTGACAAAACTTATGAAAAAACAATTTATATGCGTGAGTGCAATGCAAAATAACAAAAGTGAGTAAGGCCGTACCATAAGAAATCATAAAATAAAATAGTAATTGATTACTATACAATCTGAAAAAATTATATATATTAAAGTATGTTTTTATAAGAAAACTTCTTTTAAAAAATGCGTATCTTGCACTTGGACTCATAGAAAGTAGAAAGTTCATGAGAATGCAAAATCTGGGAATACCTCAGCCTCTAAATACAATATTTTTCAGACATTATGTGGAGAGCAGTGATGACGTTATAGTATGAGTAATGGCAATAAAGATCTCATTTTAAGTAAGTGTTTATAGTATTTGTTATACAGTGGAACCTTGATTTAACGCTCCTTCAATATAACACAACCCTTCATGTAATGCTCATTTTTCATGGTCTTGACTAATTTCCTATACAAACAGTGTAAAATAAGCCTTGATTTTACTCTCTGGTTTGGTATGGGACTATTGAAGTGATGCTGTTTTTGCCAGCTGATGGATTGGAATTTTCTAAAGTAATAATGCCCTTTATTTGAATAATCACACAAATTTCAAGTGTATGTATTTGGAGACGGATGCTTCCATTCCAAGGTCCTACTTTGTCCTTGGAAACATAAATTTGATTTGATTTGATTTGATTTGTTTTGTTTGGCAGTCTTGTTGTGTTGAGTCTTGTTGTCTTATACGTTGATTAAGTTACTTGTTTTGGATTGATATCAAAGTTCATGCTAATAAAATCTTGAAATTTTTGAGATTTTTATGTTTTGTGTACCTTCATTGTAAGAGATAAGTCATTATTACCAGTACTGTATTATTTTTATTGCAAAACATAGCATACTTTAATTTGAGCTTGGCTAAAAGGGACTGCTGTATAAACACCGATGATTTCTGTTCTCATTCATTTTTTGTGTATTAAATTTACTGTCACATTTACTCGCATAATTTTTGTGCCTCCATTTTATATCTTTTTTGCAGTACAGAACAGTGCAAATATGGTGATAATAAAAAACAGTCTGTTATCTTATAACAGAAGGTAGGCAAGCAGCAACATGCTTATTTTTCTTTGACCTCCCCGACCTCCCATTGACTATGAGCATCTGCGATAAACTAGTTGTATTTCTTCAAGGTCAGCAGGTGTGGACTGGCATATAACTCTCATACATGTTTACTGTACGTGCATAAATGTCATGTTCTTCAGGTAGAAGTGTACAAATAGATGAAATAGACCTTTATCAGTTTGTTGCTTAGTGAGTGTTTTAGTTATGATGAAAATGTTGAAAGTTAAATAGAAAAGTAGGCTGGTTTGGACAGTTTGACCCTCCAATAATTATAAGGCACCTCAGGGTACAAAGTTTATAACAAACACATAACAATGTATATTTTTAATACTGTTTTATTTTCTCTCATAATTTATGTACTCCTATTTTAAGACAAATTTCCCTTAAAGAAGTGCAAAAAATACTCAAGTAAATAAAATAATTTCCAACCATAACTTTCATTAAGCCATTTTGAAAGTTGTTGTCGCAGCATCAAAAGATTTTTATATTGTTTTTTTTTTTTAAAGAAGGTTTATGCAAATTGTTCGGTTTGCAGAAATTCATTAGGTTGGCTGCAAATGATTTGTCAGTTTTCTTCTGAAAAATTTGCTGAATTTCTTTTGTATTGTTACAGCACCCTCTTGAATACAGTAAACTAAATTACTGCATACAGTCATGTAATTAATGTTGGCCAAATCTAAAAATTGTAGCTAAATTCATAAATTACTTATATTTGAAAACAGTAACCAAGTCATCTTTATCCTATAATTATCATCACAATTTCAGCAATTTAGTTAACTTGTTTTCGTGTACTGCCCCATTAGTAGGAGTACTAATGTATATTATAATGTGTATGTTTTATAGCTTCATTGAACCATTGGGAAAGGACATTTCTAAATTGTAAGGTATACATTTCTTTTAATTTTATCCTTAATTCATATCTTGTTGCAATTTAACTGGCTCCTTAATTTTTTTTAATGACAGTGTTGTCTTATGGATGCTGTTTGCAGTTACGTTTGTCCTTCATAAGTGTATTTGGTGTTCTCACCATTTCTCATATTTATTTATTAATTTTCTTTTTCTCTTAAACAGCTCCTATATGCCTTTTACAGAAATTATGTAAGTCGTGTCAGTGGTTATAATCACAAACAGAAATTACAATGTTGCACACCACTATAGAAAATTTCTTATGTTTTTGATCTGATAGTGAGCTGTGAAGCTTGAAAGCACTATAGTATTATCAAATAGCGAGTGCGGCTGGGTGAGGGTCAGGCCTCTGAAATGGAGCCCAAAATATCAGCTATGTTTGGTACGAATACAGTACATGAATTTTGAGTTGCTTTTTACCCGACATTGGCAATTTCAGTAAATTATAGATTGTTTGGTATCATTTTTCTTGTAATGGTGTGTAGAATTAATATATATTAAACATTTTAAGATAAAATGTCAACTAAAATAAATCAAAGTTTGATCAACTGAAGTCCACTAGGTGACTAATGCGGTGAGAATCCAGCCGGTCGTAATCACCTGCGCTTGTGTGTGTGCGGGCTGCATGTTTGTGAGTGGGCCTGACCCTCGCCCAGCCGCACTCGCTATTTGATAATACTATAATTGGGAGTTTTTTCTATAGTGGTGTGCAACAGTGTAATTTGTGTTTAGAAATGCATTATTGTAGTGCAGTTTTTTATATGCACATGGTAATAATAGATTATTGTCCATCTCTAAAATTATTTCGTTGTTTCTATGTAGTTCTTAAGATCGTGCGTTGAAAACTTCTGTAATGGGTGCATTCTGTTCATGATTTTCTAAACTGCAGTAGCACTCAGTCGATTGAGATGTCAGCATTTTTCCTCTTTTGTGCAAGTCAGAATTTTGTTAGTAAAATTATTTTATTGTGTTTTTAGTGCATTTTCATTAAACATACTGTTTTTATTTTTTCATTTATTAAATTTTTCTGCAACAGTGTTTTACAAATTTTTATATTTCAGTAATTGCAGTAAGCTCTGTTATACATCAAATTTATAATATTTTTTATAATATGTTTGGAATAAACCTCAAGGCACTTTTATTTTACAGTAAATTGATCTATTGTAATTAAGGAATGCTTAATGTCATAATTTTTAACTTGCAAAATTTAATTCTGAAAATTTCAGCATACAACCACTTACATAATTTCCAACATATAATATTTTGACATAGCATGCAGTAACAGAAATGTACGATGTTGTAGTATTCTTCCATAGTACTTGCAAGACAGAAAAATCAGCTTTAAGAAGTCTTGGAAAAAATCTTCACTAAATAACTCTACATATGAAGTTTAAACTGCCAAGCCACAAAAAAAAAGGTGAGGTAAACAAAGCTTTTTATGGGGAATCCTTCACATTTCTTATGTTAAATTCAAAACCTTGGTATAAAACTACCATAGATATAAAGCTCTTTTTGCTTGGTCTGCTGAATAGCAGTATATCAAGGTTCCACTGTAATTAAAAGAAAATGCACATCAGTGTGTATATAACATTTGTGATTAAAATAATGACAGTTACAATATGTAATTCTGTTATTCATCATGGAAGTGGAGATAGTTTCATTAACTTACTCAAAGAAATAAGTGATCACCGTACTGAATCATACTTAGCCATTTGTAGCCAATGTTAAACTATAGGTCCTTATAATATGTGATAATCTGTAAACACACCATAGGTATATGCAGTGAGGTAATCTGTCAAAAGAAGAACATCTTACCTATAGTCCACTGCAATTAAAAAAAATGGTTTTATTTTAAAATAAGTCCAAATTTTATCACTTTAATAAAACCGTTCTCAACATATACTAAAAATGACAAAATGTAAGTTTTAATTCAAACTTCCAGGCTTATTGGCCATGGTGTGTTGCTAAAATTCTTATCGCTGATGTTTCAGCAGCTATTTCAGAGCAGGGACTGGAATAGAGTATGTCTTTCAACACTATAAACAGTTTTGTTGATAATTCCAGAAGCAGCTTTACTGTATAACGTTTTGGACCAAAGCACATGTTTGATAACAACCACTGAGCAAAGTGTAACATGTTCCATTGACCTCGTAACAACATGCTCAGGGACAACTGCCAGCTGCTCTCCTGTTGGTCCAGTTTTATACCATCTGCACCGGCAGCTAGGCTATATTAAGTTGCATGCTCTTGTGCCATTTATTGAAGTGCTTGCCACTCTTGATAATCTTGATGGACTTTCTGTACAGGCAGGAGAAGTAACTCTGTGTCAAAGCTGGAACTTCAGTTTCGTCAAACAAGACCTTTGGAACTTTTCAGGACCAGCACGCCAACAAAGGCCAGTTTGTCATCTTGTCCTCCATTGTGAACCATTTTGTATCTGGATTATTGCATGACCATTCTTGAGGTGGTTAAGAGAAGTAGCCAGTTCCTCTTCTCCAGAGCCAGAAAGTGTTGTCCATATAGCAGAACCAACAGTTTGGCTTGGCTTCAGTGGCACAGATTATATTTTTGCCTCATTAAACTTATCCACATAAAAGTTTTAAAACTCCAGGTTGAGAGACTACATCTGATGACATTGTCAGTATGTTCATAGAAGAATCTGTCCTACAGAGAGTATGTGGTATGCCAGAACAGTGACATTATGTCCGCAGAGAACATCTCACTGATGTAAGTGAGGACCTCATGTATGAGATGGGACACAGTGAGATAACATCAAAGCTCACGAAGATGTCCATTTATATACCAGTTGACATAATGGAAAAGCATGGTCTTCAAAATGTATTTTCAAAATATCAGAAAATCGATTTTATACTAAGTATTCATAAATAGACATAACTCAGTACTATATAATTTAATACTGAAATACATAATTTAGCCATTAGAAACACCCTGGAGTGTTTTTGTGGTCATCGATTATGAATGTGATGTAACTGAAACAAAATTCAAAATGCAGATCCGGTATAGCTGAACTAAATGTCAAAATGCATGCTTCATGAAATATAAAAAAATTCATAAAAATGTAGATTTTCTTTCAGATGATGCCTTTTACTAAATAACTGCAAGAATTACAACAAAGAAATTTAAAAATTGTTCAGCTTTAGTTATTACACTACAATTAACAAAAAATTAAATTATTTGTTAATAAAAATTGTCTTATCCAGCAACATCTTGAGTCTAAAGCAGATGTGCATGGTGCAAGCTGATAAGCAGAATGGTCAAGTTTTCAGCAGCTGATGTTTCCATTTTTGCATCTGTAAAAATGCATTTATAATGAATTTTGTGCAGCTTGCTACTGATTCATAATATTTGGAGTATGTAATTTTTTGCTCTTTTAGCCTTAGTCTTCAGGTGATTATAGCCCATCCAGACCTGAGTTTGTGTATTCTCTGGTACTACTAGACAACATCAACAAAGCATGTGGAAAAAATGTGAACTAAGGGAGTTCAGAGACAAGCGCGTCTCACCCCACCAAGCAGTCTACAGTCTGGAGGTGGGCTAAACTGTTATTTTAAAATAATATGTATGAAAATACTGTTCGATAAAGTAACAGGTACAAATACCTGTTATTACATACTTATTATACATAACCTATATATTATCCTTTGTAAGTAACTCGTTTTGAGTTTCCTGCAGGTCTCCTATGTAATATCTTCAAATATACTGCAAGTAGGTTTATTTTCACCTAGATAAACCTATTAATATATTAATAAACCTACTTGCAGTGTATATATTTGAAGATATTATATAACCTATACTATATAATTTGTTATAAGAAATAAATTGAAACTAAAAGTATTAACAGTGTTACTTTACACTGACTTTATTAAACTATTACTGTTTAAAAGAAAATAAGAAACAAGATAATTTATAGGCCTATCTCCCTTTGGGAATACCAATTTAAGTTTTCACTAGGAGTAAACAAACTAACATTGGTTAGACAAATTAGTTGCGAAACTCGGGGCAATGAAATAATTTAGAGTACACGTAATACCACAACAAATAATGTGAAAAAAACATCAGAAACATATAATAAAAACATAACAGTAAGCCACAAGAGAATGAGAATAAACAAAATTTTACAAATAAAAATAAAAACAACTGTAATAAAATAAATATAAATAAATAAAAACTTATAAATAATAAGCAACAACAAAAGTAAATTAAATGGATTACATACCTGGATAATCTTCAGATTCATTCACTAATGTGCACGGAATATACAAGTCATGAAATGTCACACCTATTTACATTACAATCTGCTTTACTTAACACATTATAAAAAAAAAATTAAACTATTGAATTGTTTTTAAAATACTGGGATTTCAGTTATTCAAACACTATTTTAAATTCGCAATTCAAAAATATCAGCTGTTGGACTTTCCTTGAGGTTAATCGTGTTCTTCGTTCAGATATTTAAGGAACAGGACTAGATAAAGTGCATAAATGTCCATTACAACAATCTCATCATTTACGTGAGATGTGTAGTGAAGTTAAAATCACATTAATAAAAAGTATAATAAAGCCTATCAACATCAGCCACTCTATAGGTTATAACACAATATAATTCGTTATTTCAAAATTTACCAAGTTGGTGACTAGCATAATATATAATTTATTAGCATATAATCTGTATTATATATCTGCATATCACATGAGAATAAATGTAACATCAGGATGAATTTTTTCATTTATTAAAAACAGCGTCTCTGCGCAGAATGAAGTATTCAGGACCAAAAAGTGGCTTCGTACTTGAAATACGCTTGATACTAGTTGTTCCTAAAATACTAGGCGTTCCTAAAATACTACTGTTCCTCTGATACGCTTAGTATTTGTAATACTCGTTTACTTGTTGTTCCTTGTGTATCGGTGATACCCCTAGTATTTGAAATACTTGTGTACTTGTTGTTCCTTGCGTACCAGTGATATTTTTGTACGCCTAGTATTTGGCCTTGGCATATTCGTTTACTTGTTACTTGTGTATAGTTGCGTAGGGGGCGTGCCTCGACTCGGAACAGCGAGGCAGCGAATAACAGGTATTTCAACTTTTCAGTCACTGTTGCATCCGTTCCACAAAAATATCGTTCCAAAATACCTGTTACAGGTATATCGGCCCACCTCTACTACAGTCGTACTCAAAAGTTTTGTCATTTGAATGTATGTTTTCCAGCTGCGAATATTATGAGCGTCAATTTGCATTACAAGTATAGGCTAATATTTGTGCGTGTTTGTGTTACAGAGTTTTTCATTTGAATGTGTTCTTAGACTACCGTGTTTGAGAATGAGTATGAGTAATGTGTTTGAGTATTGTGAGAATCAATTTGTGGTATAGATTAATACTTGTGCACGTTGCTGTTACAGTACTGTATTTGTCACTTGAATTTATGTCTATTAACTACGATAATAACTTGATTTGTGTTAGGCCTGTAATTAATATTTGGTGTGTAAACCCGATAGAAGTATTTATTCTTAACTTTTTATACAGTGTAATTCCCAGACTTTAGCACCACACTCAACATATAAAATTTAGAACAGCATAGAATGAGACAATACAAGAGTTAAATAACAGTTTATAATCAACTCCTAAATTAAAGTTCAGTAACTCTGGAATTGAAAGATAACAAGTAAGAAAGAAAGGCCTACAATTCGCAGCCAAGCACACCAAATAGTTGGATGAGTTATTGAGTTTCTTGATGAAGAAAATAACAGTGGTTGTTATAAGTACCCAACAAACAAAGCGAGCAGCAGCTGCAACAGGAAAGTCAGAGACCACAATTTGTAAGATATGGAAAGAGATAAAAGTGTCAAAATCTTCTGGTAGAAAACTGAGCACTCCTGGAAAGACACATCAGCAGAGTACAAGGAAATTGGATAATTTTTATCTATGTGCAGTCCGCTGTACGATACAGAATTTTTATACTATTAAAAAGCAGGTTCCTACGTTACAATCGCTTCTTTCTGAATTAAAGTGACATAAATATTAAGGGAGGGAAGGAAACTTTACACAGAATATACATAAACTTGGATCCGATTTAAAAATGTAAAAATAAAAGAAATATACTGATGGAGAGAAACTAAACAGTTGCATGGCGAGCAAGATACCTACGAAGGATTAGGAGGAATGACACCTGTGACAGTAAGCGACCTGTTATTTTTCTCGACAAGACATCCATCCCACTTACACAGTGAACAAGTGTTGGTAGAATCCTACAACTAGTGGAGTTTTAACAAATAATAGTACTGGACAACGCTGAATCATTGTTCATGTAGGTTGGGAGAAAGGTTTCATTCCTGAAGCCTTACGTATGTTCAGGTGTTAAACTACAAGTGGAGACTACCACCATGAGATGAACTTAGAAAATGTTTCCCAGTGGGTTAAGGAAAACTTGCCAAACCTTCCAGAAAAGTATTTAGTGGTTATGGACAATGCGCCACTAAAGCTTCTCAAAAAGCGCAAATCCAGGAATGAATAACTAAGAAAAATGGGAGTTAGTTTTTCAGAAGATATGATGAAAAGCGAATCATTGGAAATAGTTTGGAGTAAAATATACAATGGGAATACATACCAGGAAAGCAGAACATAGTCGCTGACGGACTATCCAGGGTGAACATTGAGAAGGGAACCTTTGAAACTGAACAGGAAGACATCGGGAAAGTATTTCATATTCTTCAATCGAGAGAAGATTTGGAAGGGATTTTGAACCAGGTGAAGGAAATGCAAACCACAGATCCTAAACTAACATCGATCAAGGAACGATTAGAACAAGATGACCCCACTATAATCCCTTATTATTGTAATCATAACGATTTTATATTCACTCGTCCCACATCAAAGGACAATTATTGGAAATTGTATATCCCAAAAGCAGCAGTCACCAGTAATTCTAGACTGCCATATCAGATACGGACACATGGGACCTCTCAAAGTGGTAAGAGCATTACAAGAACACGTGTATATAAAGGGTATCAACAAGAAAGTACGACAGACAGTGAAGAGTTGCAGGATCTGTCAGATGGTTAAGGTGAATAATGAACAAAAGAAGCCGCCATGATTACCATCACTTCTCACCGGAACCTTGAGAAACTCTCATATGTGGGCCATTCCCCAGGAGCGGAGGAAGAGGCCGATACAGATATAATGTAATTATTTTTGATCACTTTTCTAAATTTACTAAATTATATCCAATAAGTACGGCCACAACCCAAAAAATATTCTCCATATAATAATAAATAAATACATACCAGAGGTGGGAAAACCCGAAACCATTGTAACGGACCATGGTACACAGTTTAAAGGCAAGAGGTGGAAAACAATTACTGACTGAGGGAATTAAGACCTATAAAACATCAGTCTATCACCCCAGCGGAAAGGGTCCTCAGAGAAGTAGGGAGGATCTTGAGAACTTACTGCCATGAAGAACACCGTAACTGAAGCAAGTACGTGGAAGCAGCAGAAACATTTCTAAATCTAGCTTATCACGACACCATAGGGGCCAGTCCGTACCAGGTGATGTTCAACTGACCACCACCAAGAGAAATAACATCTATGGTACAATTTCAGCCAATGGAGCAAGAAGAATTTGCTATCACTGCACTGCATAATAGAGTTCTTCATGAGGCGCAACTACGAAGAATGAGAGAAGAAAAGAATAGGATGAAGATAATAAAATACCATATAGGAGAGAAAGTGTTGATAAAAAACAGGCAACTACCTAGTTCTGTTAAAGGCATAGCCAAGAAATTATTATATAATGGACCCTTTTTAGTTACACAGGACAAGGGAAATAATACCTATGAACTAACTAACCAGAAACAAATAAGGTAAAAGGGGTTTTTAACCAAGCAGAGATGAAAAGGTACTATGAGGATTGAAGAAAATTTTTTTAAGCCGTTTATTTTAGTAACTTTAAAAAAGAATATTACTGAAATAACCAGACTAAAGGGGGGGGGGCATTATGAAATGTGACGTGTCCCTCAACATAAAGATTATCACATAAATATACTGAAGTACAAAACAGTAATAAACCTATGTTATGAAATAGATATATTAAGACCATTGTAAATAGAATAAGAAAACTAAAAGATCAAACATGTCTATATTAAACTTAACAACAACAATTCCAATAAACTGCGTAAAGAATAATGTACAAAATAGGTAAAAACCTATAATGCAGAGCCTAGCTGGATAACCAGTAACTGGATACAACATAACATAACCTAAATAAAATGTAAGATAAAACTAGATTAAGTAGTTATATCTGATTGTGAATGATAGGCACATAGAGAATTCAGATAGAAATTATCATGATATAAATGAGTGATAAAGGTTTTATTTTTGTATAAAAATGTTATAATGTTGGCTAGGTAAAAAGAGACAATATTATGTATAAAAATTGTACTAGACAATCCCAGATATAATAAGAAACAGTGTATTTTATTAGCGTAAGATATAAGTAACCATAAGTGTTAGTAAGGGACAAGTAATAAGGTAATAACAAGATATTAACTTGGGCAAAAAAACCACATCTACTTTAGAAGGTAGACTAGGACATTACAATGTATAAATACTAGATTAGATCATGATATGTCCAGTAATAGATCATATGGTCTATAATGAATAAAGAATAAATGTTAACTTGTGTTAGAATTAAGCAATTTCACTGTAAGAAACAAATAATAGTCCAATTTACACAAGACATGATTAGGCCTATTGTACAAGCCTATGTTTGATAAAAAATTAATGTTCATAATTGTAATCACTATTATTAAAAGACATGTTATTAACATAAAATCAAATGTACAACCAAGAAAACTAGTTATGTAACAAAAAAGATAACTTTTAAACATAATTTGTCAGAATAGACCAAACCTTAAAATTGGTAATTTTGGAATTACAGTATAGAAACATATCTTGTGAGATCTTAAAATGATCAGGAGAAAAAAAGCAGTTCATTGGTAATAATATCTTTACAATTGTACATAGCATAAGGAAAAAATGTTAAATTTAAGAATTTTTAGTAATTTTCATCTCAGAAAAGGGACGCCATCCACAACAATGAGTGAGATTTTGACCAATGGGAATTTTTCACTTTTGCATATAGCAACCCAAAGAGTGATGCCAAGCCAAGTTAGTCTATTGTTGGAATTCATACAGTAAAGAACACCTACAGCCACAAAGTTACCATCAGAATCGAACCTCTGCTAGGTTAGGTGAACAGTGATTAACGTAACATAACCAAAAAGTGAGAAATGTGTTGTGAATTGTTTACATAACCAAAAAGGAGTTATAGTAAATTAATAGTATTAACAGTGAATAAGAAAGTGTATGCAAAGTAAAGTAAAGTAAAGTATAGTGAATACTTAAAATTATAAATGACTTATAACTAATAATTAGTTATGATAATACCACTGTAACACTTCATGTACACTTGAAAACTATTCCACTACCACTAAACAAAAACACTAACATTATTGTAATTTTTTTTTCACGTTTAAACTATTATTTCTTTGTTTTTAATGCTTAAAGCTGTATAACCTATTGAGATTAGGTTAACCTCAAAATAGATGTAATGGGACAGATTGGGAGGTTTTATTTTTTTATTAAATTTCTTTAATTTTCAATTGTAACGCCCATGTAAAGTACGACCGTATTCAAACAATGAACAGTGGCATAGCTGTTGGAACAAGGTGTTGTAATGGAATGCAGTACAATTCCGAGAATTCAGTGTTGTGTTATACCCAGAGTACGCGCAACACCATCAATGCGCGCAGATGACACTACGCAGCCTGAAACGAAGCCAAGTAAAATGGCTAAAGTATAAAATTTGGTCGCCACGTGGTTTGGATGCTGACAGAAGTCTAGGTGAGACTCCACCCACCTGGGTCTCGTGACTCGTGGCAGTGAAATATCGTCAAAACCTTGGGAACGTTAATAACCCATGTTCCATGTACAATGATGAACAATTTGTCACAAGCAGGCTGTGCATTTTCCGTTTTGAGTAACAGTGGAGTGGGGCACTTTGTTGACGCTCTGGGCAGTCACCTAACAACTTTGAGCCCGGCCGGGACGACCACGAGACGCGTGGATCCAAAATAAGTTCTTGTAAAATTTTATAAAAAACAACCGCATCAAACTAGTGACAATCTAAAAAATGAAATAAGTGCACTCAAGAAATCGATAAGGTGGCGAACAGACAAATATCCAAAGTGTGACATGTGACGGGAGTTGACGCTGAGGGGCACGTAAAGTTGTATAAATTTTTTTAATTATAAAATCACAGAGATCTCTAAAAAAAAAATGGGGCTATAAAATTGTATGAGTGTGAGCAAACTGGGTCGTCTTAAATAGAGATAAAATAGCCTTAAGTTCTTTTGTTAGTCGATAGATGTTTTGTATTAAAGGGAGGTAATATACCAAATTA
Organism: Magicicada septendecula; assembly: GCA_034769895.1. Classification (NCBI taxonomy): domain Eukaryota; kingdom Metazoa; phylum Arthropoda; class Insecta; order Hemiptera; family Cicadidae; genus Magicicada; species Magicicada septendecula. The sequence goes on from CM068367.1 coordinate 1,154,995,654, forward strand.
GTATGTGCATTTTTTAATGATTAACGTAAATGTGGGAAGAAGCGAAGAATTTGAAAAATTGTTAAAGAGTTACAAACCGAGAAGAAAGTAATTTTACAATATGAATTTTAATAAAATGAATCAGTAGCGTAAACATGTGTTAAGTTAATTATTACGCCACATTAACATCACCTATCCCGTATGGAAAATTTCGCCTAACGAACCTGGCAAATGAGTAAAAGTGTTTCAAGGTTTCGATATTAAACCACAAAATATCGTGGCGACCTATAAATAATTTGGAATCTTCTGTGTTGGGTAAGTCAGGGTGGCGTGTAAGTGTGAGGTAAGTAGAAGTAACGTGGTGAAAACTGGCAAGTAAAAGAATAGAACATAACATAGACACTGTTCGGCACATACGAACTATTCATTATTTTTAAGATAAGCTATTATTTTGGTTACATCATAGTCAACTTAGTATTGTGATGTTTTGTACTTCGCAAAAGACATTTTCATAATTAATTATTGTAGTCACAAGAACCCGAGTTTATATTTAAATAACGTAACCAGTAAACGTAGGCCTGAATAAGAAGATCATATTGCCAACCGCCGAGCTATAAATGTAACAAGCCTGGACAATTAAAATTACGAAACATGTTATTCAGTTTAATTTAAAAAGAAAAGTACTTACTCTAAAAAGAAAATAAAAGAATATTGAAGGGAAATAATGGTGTATGAATAATTATTTTGAATACTTAACATTTTTGTCAGTTTCTGAATATAAGCGTGGTCATAAACATTCGAAGAATAAGTTGGTAGTACCTATTGCTTGTGTACCACGTTCAATTTGAATTATTTAAATAGGTAAGTGAATTCAAATGGAATAAAGGAAGGAATTAAAAGAAATTAAAGAATTTTAATTAGTCAAGACATTAATTCTTTTAATTAATGAAAAATAAATAAAAAAATTGGAACACTATCTACAGGTACAGGTAGAAATTTAAACATATTCCAATTTACTAGTACCTACCTATTTTGGCACCCAAAGGTGAAACTCAATCAGTTCATAAACCAATACTGAATTAACAATTATCAATTGAGAACATTTTTATTTGAAAATTATTAGTAAAATAATCCCATACCATAAGTATTTTACAAAATGGCGCAAACAACGTGATGCCTAAGAAAATGTTATTTGAAAATATATCAATACGCATCAAAATACATTTTTGATAAATCAGAAAAACAACCAGTAATAACAACTACCAAAATTGTGCATTACACAGTTTAGACTAAAATATGCAAGGAAAATCCCCCCCCCTGGAATAAACATCGTAAACACCACCAAACTTAGTTGAAATTGCTGGTCAGGATGTGCATTACAAAGTATAACATTTCTGCTTATGTATAGAAGTGTTGAAAAAATTAGCATTTTGTTTAGATTTCTGGGTTCTAGTCACAAAAAATGCTTATGCTTATAAGGAATCATTTCTAATTCATCTCTGATGCACCATATATTATAAGCAGGCCCGTATTTAGGCACGTGCTATTCTGTGCTTGCGCACAGGGCGGCAGCAAAATTTTGGATTTTTATTTTTTAGATTCACGAAAGGATATTTCCACTGCAAACTAACGCCTACGTCACACATGTCTGCCTTTTCTACAAACATTGTGCACAGTTTAATCTGAGTTGTGGCATCGGGAACTCAGAAATGGTTAATAAACATCAGCCACTGCTGTGTGTAGTGAAAATGTGTTGTGTCTATTCAGCGTCACCACTGGTCTCCAGCACAGAGATACGATTTCTCATTCGTCAGAATCCCGCCAACGAGAGTATTCAAGGTCAAATAACATTTATAATGTGTAATGGCACAGCCATGTATGTTTACAAAAGTTTTGTTTTGGCTGACACTTATTACAGATCTACGTCTGACCTAATGCAACCTCTTATTTATCTGTACAAATCAGCTGTCTGTTTTTACGTTTCCACCAAACGTGTTGGTAGGGTGACGTGTTCGTACTCCTTAAAAAAAATACAGTAATGTAATTACAGTACTGTATGTGTTTATTTGTCATTTTCAAAATAAAATACGCAAACTTTAGTTATTAAATTCATTACATTTACGTTGATACGTATATATACAATATTATTGGTACTGTATATGTAATTGTTAATATGTATAATAAATATTTTCTTAGAAAAAAAACGCGTTATAGCGAATTCGTGTTATGTGGGGTCGCGCAAAGGGGGGTATGATTTGTATTCCGGTGCTGTTCTACTAGTCTGTATAAATGAGGTAGGGAAGGTTTTTGTTGGCAACACTGCGCTGTCGGCTGCCGCTCTGGTCTGGCTCGTGCGTCGCTCTGTGCTACCGTTTGCCTATTCTGTTCAACTACGTTATGTTAGTTTTTAGTGAACTGTGATGTGAAGTGAAAAAAAGTACGAGTTTATTTTTTACTTCTTTAGTTCTTTATTGGATTGCAAATCAATATTTAAGTATAAAATTGAAATGGACGGAAGAAAAAGACTAAGTGGGGCGGCATATAGACGGAAGGCAGAAGAAAAGAAACAAAAAGAAGATGACACCCTTAAAAAAGTAAGAACATTAGAATCGTTTTTTAGTTATGAAAAAACTGAAAACAAAATTTCTGAAGAACCAAAAATTCATGTAAGTAATAGTAATACTGGTGGTACTGGTAATGAATGCAAAACAACAAACCAAGGTTCTAGCACTTCTGATGAAAATAATGAGATTCATCCAGAACCCTCAACATTGGCATTCCTGGTCTAGACAAAAATAATGACAGTATAATTTGTTTGCCAGACAATGATCCATACCAGTGGGTCATTACTGACGAAACCATTGATTTCTTAATCAAACAGGGTATAAAACAAAATGACGATTCTGATTTTTCAAAGTCAGTTTGTCTATATCATGATGGTAGAAAGAGGTACTGTACTGATAGTTTATTTAAAAGAAAGCTTTTGAATGGGAATGTTGTAAAACGAGAATATTTAGTTTATTCACCAAGTCAGGGGTCTATATTGTGCTCCTTGTATGCTTTTTGGAGGCCTATCTGGGTTTGCTCAAAATCAGGGTTTAATGATTGGATTCACGCTGTACAACGTATCTCCGAACATGAAAACTCATCCTTTCACAGAGATTGTGCAATTACATTTAAAACCCGAGCAAATGAATTATCTAGAATTGACAAAAAGTTAGTAACTGTTTTTGAGCAAGAGGTCCAGTATTGGAGGAATGTACTACAGAGGGTAATTTCTGTCTTAAAAAAATTATCTTCTCAAGGACTAGCATTCCGAGGAAGATAACGAAGTGTTTGGGTCAGAGCATAATGGCAATTTTATGATGTGCCTTGAATTAATAGCTGAGTATGACCCCTTTCTATCTGCTCACATTTCACGCTATGGAAATCCAGGTAGCAGAAGGACGTCATAATTGAGTCCAGTAATTTGTGATGACCTTATTAAAATTATGGGAGAGAAAGTAGTCTCCAAGATTGTTGAAGAGGTACAGTTGTGTAAATATTATTCAGTAATAGTTGACTCATCTCCAGACATTACTCATAACGACCAATTAACCTTCATTGTTCGTTATGTAAATGAGATAGGGGAGGCACATGAGAGATTTGTAACCTTCTTCAAAAATCCTGGGCACACAGGTGAAAACCTTGCAGACGCAGTATTGGAGATTTTAAAAAGTATAAATCTAGAGATATCTGATTGTAGGGGTCAAACTTATGACAATTGTTCAAACATGTCGGGTATATATTCTGGTTTGCAAGCCAGAATCAAGGCAATCAATCCACTAGCTTTCTATATTCCCTGTGCTACCCATTCAGCAAATTTGAGTGGTTCTCGAGCAGCAGAGTGTTGTCGGGAGTCTGTAACATTTTTTGACTTCTTGCAGAGTATTTTCAATTTTTTTCTAGTTCGACACAGAGATGGAATTTGCTTTTATCATATTTTGGTCCAAAAAGCACAACATTGAAATCATTAAGTCAGACTTGTTGGAGTGCATGAGAAGAAGCATGTAAAAGTCTAAATTTAGATGGGACAGCTATATTCAGTGCTCTTAAGTCATTTTCCGAAGATGCCACCCAAAAATGTTTGGACCGAAACAAAGCTAAAGGTTTACATAAGCAGTTAACTCATATTGACAGCATTTATGTCTAGCCTTTGGGGTGCCATATTCCAACAGTTTGGGAAGACAATGGAAATGTTACAAGCAGAAGATTTGTATGGCTCTGCTGCCAAAGAACTTTATGAATCATTGATTGGTTATCTTGAAGAAATTAGGGAACTGTATCATGAATACAAATCCCAAGCTGTAAAAAAGATAAATGAGACAATGACACTAACACTAAATAAAACATCATCAGAACTTAATATGACCTCACCTAAGAGGAAGAGGAAAAAGAAACGATTTTTTGATCAGTCCGACTCTGACACGAGTGAAGAGGAAGGTGATAATTTATCTACACATGAAGATAAAGGATCAAAAGAAATACACTTAAATGAAAAAAAAGCTTTAGCCAAGTTTTTTTGCTGTAATGACACATTGAAGGAGGATTTGGAAAAAAGAATATCTGTGTGCACATATTTTGCGTCTAGATTTTATTTTATTTCCAAACTTACAAATCTTGAACCTACTAGTATAATGAATTCAGCAAAAGAACTGTATGAACTGTACAATATGGATTTGGAGGATAGTCTAATAAATGAGTGTATCCATCTTAAAGGTTTCATAAAAAATATTAAACGTGAAGTGCTAAACAAAAAAGGTGAAAAAGTAGAAAAACCCTGGACTTTGCCAAGTTTGAATAAAATGTTAATTGAAAGAAACTTGCAAGAAGTTTATCCTAATATTTGTGTTGTGCTGAAAATTTATAACTGCACAGCTGCAACCAACTGTTCAGCTGAAAGATCGTTTTCTGTTTTAAGAAGAGTGAACAACTACATGCGGTCAAGCCAAATACAAGAGCGACTTGTAAGTGCAGCAGTTCTGTGTATTGAGTCAGATATAACTAACAGGCTAAGTTTTGACGAAATAATCAATGATTTTACTCACAGTCAAGCCAGACGAAAACCGTTCATTATGTAAGGTAAGATACATTTTTACTTATCAGGTTTGGTTAAATGCTTTTCACTGAACTTACTGTAATTCCGTAATGTATTAAAAATAATCAATGTCAAAAACACTGCTTACTTTTTAATTCCATGTCTAATTATTACAGTGTTAAGAGTAAATATTTAAGAAATACCATCATAATTTAAGTGAAATATAAAAAAATATGACAACTGTGATTAAGAGTAAAAAGAATAAATTTTCTGTAGACTACATCCTACATGAATTATATGTCAATGTCGAGAGAATTACACCATTTAAAATTACGTTGTAACTTGTAATACCTACAACGCTACAACAGACTGCCATCATATGTTTATGTTTACCTATTATAATGTACTCAACTGGAGCTGGTATGTCTGTAAAATCACGGCTTGTTTCCTTGTTTGAGTCGTAAGTTTGTGGGGGTGGGGGATGGCATATTACTTAGAGCACAGGGGCGCACAATACCTAAATACGGGCCTGATTATAAGGACACACTGCAAACCAGTTTACTGGAGAACTGCAACTTGCTTTCTTCTATGTTGTGTTTATAACATACCATACTTTCTAAAAATTATTCTGTACTGATCTCATAGTAATATTATATTTAAAAAAAAAATCAAGTGCTACACATTAATAGTAGATTTTTGCTATTTCCGTAAGTAATTGGCTGACCTCTTGCTACTACAAAAAAATAAAAATTTAAACCTAGACTATAGTTGTGAAAGAGATGATCTTCAACAAGATCCTATTCTCTGTTCATATGTAATCCACAATACACCATTGTAATCCTCATGTATTTCCGTACTCGGCCATATAGTTTCACAATTTAGATCCAGTTTTCATTATTTTATAAAGCACTGAAATCCCAAATGTCAGTTTGTTCTGCCTTCTGACACGGGAATCATATTTGTTGAGCTACTGTGAAGAAACTAAGTATCAGAAATGACTTCCTGTTAGAGCAGTGTTTCCCAAACTGTGTGTCGTGAAGCCTGGTTGCGTGTGCCGCGAAATTTTGAAAAATAATGAAAATATGAAATGAAATAAAATGTCTAACTCTGCAACAAAAAAGAAAATTAAAAGTTGTTTATTTAGTTAACACTCCTAGTCCTATCTTGAAGCCAATGTTAGAAATTAGTGAAGAATGGAAATGGTGTTATTTTGTGTTTTTCACTACGTTGTAAATTAAGAAAGTGCAAATAAAAGTAATGTAAGCAAATGTATTTCAATAACTTTTTGTAATTTTATAAGTCATAAAAATTAAAGTTTGTTGATAAATTTGCATTACAGTTGGAAAAGTTCACTGACACATCTGAAAGTTCTCTATTACATGTGAAAATTTTATTTATGTACCTATAATACAATAAACATTTTTCATATACAGTAAAACCCGGATTATCAGAAATAATGGGGGCTGAACCCGTTTCCAGTAACCAAAATTTCTGATAATCCGAGGTAATATAATTAAGAAGTTATAAAATAATTGTATTTAGAAAACTTCGGTACACAATTATATGTATAATTATTCTCGTTACTGTTGATTTACAAGTATCATAACTTTATATTATTTTACAAATGGAAGTTCAATTTATTTGCAATGGAAAAAGTCAGAAATCTTCCGTTGCAGTTTTTTCTCAGATCGCTTTCTTGCCGCTATATCTTGCCATCGTTTGATAAGAAGTACATCGGTGGGCGTTGATTGTTCACATTGTTCAACAAACTTTAATGCAATCTGTAAAAAAATATACTTTCACTTTACAAGCCTCTGGATAGCTTAATTTAAGCCTAAAGATTTAGTTAACTTAGCAATCCTTTATTTGTGTAGCCTAAACTAGTTTCGAAATTCTAATCCCATCATCAGTAAGGCGGAAGAATACAATGAATGTATAGGGTAATGGTAGCAGTAATTGGCATATTCCTATGATTGGCACCCTCGGATATTCATTGTGCCAACTGATCTCATAGTAATATATTAAAATATCGGTATGGAGAACCATACATAACTTCCATGTTCTAAGATTTATATTTAAAATCATTTTTGAAATGAAATATTACCATAGAAACTACTTCTTTCAACTTGCTGCTTCAGTTAGTACTGTGGTCACTAACGTATACCACCTCACGTTATCGCACTCGATTTTCACTGATGATGGAAGTCGATGGCATTGCCGAAACGTCTGGTTTTGTAGAAAACATTGGACTACGGCCAAACATCCCAGGAAGGAATTTTAACAAAAACTACTTCTTTGTTGCCGATAACGTTGTACACATATATATAAAAAATATGCATAAAATTAATGGCTTGTATAAGTTAATGTTTTATCTCCATTATGTAGTGCTCAAGTTTCCGAAGTTTTAATATTATGATGTCCGTAATTAAAACATCAGAGCAGGTTTAGTGTGTATGAGGGTACACTGTGGACAAAAATTTTCAACATTTCCTATTGAGCGTTGCTTAGAGTAAAGCTGCGAATCTACAGTGTACGTTTCACAGAACAAACACGCGGAAAAGAAGGAGCGCTCCGAAGTCACTCATGGACCCTCAGCATCTTGCAGAGGGTTCATTCCCTAAAGACGAAATTCTGTCTATGAATCGTTCCTCTGTAAACACGTGCAGTTACACTGCCCAGCGATCCACAGGAAGCAAATCGCTATTCACGCTGGACAATTTTTGGCTTGCACGCGTTATGTTGGTATGGGTTTCGGCACTTTCCATTTAAAAAGCGTGCAAATGTAAGAAAATAAACATGAGTGAGGCCAGAAATAACGCGAATTTTGTGTGTGTGTGTGTGTGTGTTCCCTGACTTTTTACTTCCATGTTTCTTAAGGAAATGGAAGTATGGTGATGGCAAAAAAAATCGTGTTCGAGATTATTGCAGATTCCGATTAATCACTCAAAACATGAAAAAAGTAATTTTTCGAAAAATGTCTCTGTGTGTGTGTGTCTGTAGATTTTTTTTTATGGTAAACGATAACAGCCGCAAATTCAAACAAAATCAAATAATTTATTGCATGCAGCCCTGATTTGTAGAGTTCGCAAGTCCTTTGTTTTTGGTGAAGATCGGTTAAGGGAAAGGGGTAGTTTACCTGCAACTTTTTTTTTAATCAAGGGTAATTATTTTCTATGGCAAATGATAACAGCCACAAATTCAAACAAAATCAAATAATTTTTTGCATGCAGCCCTGATTTGTAGAGTTCGCAAGTCCTTTGTTTTTGGTGAAGATCGGTTATGGGAAAGGGGTAGTTTACCTGCAACGTTTTATGTTTTAGCAAGGGTATTGTCTATGGCAAATGATAACAGCCGCAAATTCAAACAGAATCAAATAATGTTTTGCATACAGCCCTGAATTGTAGAGTTCTCAAGATCTGTTGATTTTGGTGAAGATCGGTTAAGGAAGAGGTTAGTTTACCTGCAACATTTTATGTTTTAACAAAGGTAATTTTTTATGATGAACGATAACTGCTGTACATTAAAACAGAATCAACTACTCTTTTGCATACCTTTCTGAATTATGCAAAACTCAAGGTCTGTTGATTTTGTTGAAGATCGGTTAAGGGTATGGGTTAGTTTACCTGCAACATTTTATGTTTTAACAAGGGTATTTTTTTATGACGAACGATAACTGCCGTAAATTCAAACAAAATCAACTACGTTTTTGCATACCTTTTTGAATTAAAGAGAACTCAAGGTCTGTAGATTTTGTTGAAGATCGGTTAAGGGAAAGGGGTAGTTTACCAGCAACATTTTATGTTTTAAGAAGGGTAATTTTTTTGACAAAAGATGACTGCCGTAAATTCAAAGAGAATCAAATAATTTTTTCCATACCATCCTGAATTGTAGAGAACTCAAGGCCTATTGATTTTGGTGAAGATCGGTTAAGGGAAAGGGGTAGTTTACCTGCAACATTTTATGTTGTAACAAGAGAAATGTTTTCATGACGAACGATAACTGCCGCACATTTAAACAGAATCAAATATTTCTTTACATGCATCCCTTCATTGTAGAGGACTGAAGGTCTATTGATTTTGGTGAAGATCGGTTAAGAGAAAGGGGTAGTTTACCTGCAACGTTTTATGTTTTAACAAGAGTAAAGTACTTAATTTTGATAAATAAAATATCCTGATAAGAAGCTCATAATAATCCACTGTAGAAACGTAGATGAAATATCTATAAATGAAGAGGTTAGGTGAACGGGGTGGGGGTAATTTTCTATTAATGAAAATTATAGTTGAAGGGGGAGGGAGAATTTTTTATATGTGTACTATGTTATCTGCAACAAAGTAGTAGTTTGTTGTTAAAATTCTTTCCCCGCCTGTTTATATGTGTACTACGTTATCGGCAATGAAGAAATAGTTTGTTGTTATAATTCCTTCCCGTGCTATTTGGCCGTGGTCCAAGTTTTCTGAAAAAGCCATACCTTTCGGCAGTGCCATTGACTGCCATCATCAGTGAAAATTGAGTGCGCTAACGTGAGGTGGTATACGTTAGTGTCCACAGTACTGTGGTTAAGGCTGAAGCAAGAAGTTGAAAGAAGTAGTTTCTAAGGAAATATTTCATTTCGAATATGATTTTAAATATAAATTTTAGAACATGGATGTCATATATGGTTCTCCATACCGATTTTTATTGAAGTAATCATAATAATAAAATGGAAACTTTAACATTACATAATTGAGATATGCTTACCTGCCACGAACGATATATTTTCTCTCATACATGATTTACATTAAAATGAAAAAATTATAATTTTATTGCCGGGCAACAAAATTATTTTATTTTTAACAATTACCATTGTTTGAAAAAGATTAAATGAATTTTCAAGTACTTTACTGTTGTTAAAACGTAAATGGTTGCAGGTAAAAAAACCCCTTCCCCTTAACCGATCTTCACCAAAATCAAAAGGCCTTGAGATCACTACAATTCAGGGATGTATGCAAAAAATTATTTGATTCTGTTTGAATATGCGGCAGTTACCGTTCGTCATAGAAAAAATTACCCTTGTTAAAACATAAAATGTTGCAGGTAAACTACCCTATTCCCTTAACCGATCTTCACCAAAACCAAAAGGTCTTGAGAACTCTACAATTCAGGGCTGTATGCAAAACATTATTTTATTCTGTTTGAATTTGCGGCTATCGTTTGCCAAAAAAAAATTACCCTTGATAAAAAAATGCTGCAGGTAAACTACCCCTTTCCCTTAACCGATCTTCTCCGAAAACAATAGGTCTTGAGTACTCTACAATTCAGGGTTGTATGAAAAAAATTATTTGATTCTGTTTGAATTTGCGGCTGTTGATCGTTTGCCATAGAAAATACCCTTGTTAAAACATAAAACGTAGCTGGTAAACTACCCCTTTCCCTTAACCGATCTTCACCAAAAACAATAGATCTTGAGTACTCTACAAATCAGGGCTGTATGCAAAAACTTATTTGATTCTGTTTGAATTTCCGGCTGTTATCGTTTGCCATAGAAAATACCCTATTTACTTCTCTGTTCCTTAAGGAAATGGAAGTATGGTGATGGCAAAAAAAATCGTGTTCGAGATTATTGCAGATTCTGATTGTACGAGGGCTACCTTTTAAGTTTTTACAAAGAAAATGAAAGAAAAAACATTTGTTGATACAAATCGTTTCATTGTTTCTCAAAATATTCGCCTTTGAGATTTACACACTTTTGCATGCGTTCGAACCAAGTCTCGAAACATTTTTTCCACTCTGATGTTGGTACCTCAGAAATATGGTTTTGGAAGGATTCAACAGCTTCTTGAGGTGATGAAAATCGCTGTCCACGCATTTTTTGTTTGACATTCGGGAACAAAAAGAAGTCGTTTGGCAATAAATCAGGTGAATACGGGCAATGAGACATTAATTCGATGTTTTCCTCCTTCAAATAATCAATTGTTTGACGTGCTGTGTGAGAGCTGGCATTGTTGTGATGAAGAATGATGCGACGTTTTCGGTTGTTTCCTGATTTCATCGATGACTTGTGGCAAACAAATTGTTGTATACCATTCAGCATTAACTGTTCTTCGATCCTCTAAAGCAATGGTCGCGACATGTCCAGTGTAAGCAGAGAAACAAGCGATAATTTTCTTGGAAGTGCTTCGTGAACGAACCACTTTTGTTGGCTTCGGTTCATCTTGGAACACCCAAACAGTTGATTGTTGCTTAGTTTCCGGCTCGTACGAATATATCCAAGTTTCGTCTCCTGTTACGATGTTGTATACGGATTTTGCATTTCCTCAGTCGAATTTTTGGATCATTTCCTTATACCAATTGACATGAGCCTGTTTTTGAGTTTCGGTCAAATTATGCGGAATCCATCGGGAACAGATCTTTTTAACAGCTAAATGTTCATGTAAAATCGAATGTACTGCAGTCTTCGATATGCCTAAGGATGCCTCTATCTCACGGTAAGTCACATCCCGATCTTCTTTAATCATGTTCTGCATAGCATCGATGTTTTTGGGAACAACCGATTTAGGTCGACCTTCACGAAATTCATTGCTGACTGAAGCACGACCACGGCGAAATTCCGCAAACCAATTGTAAACAGTCTTTTCTGATGGTGATTGATTACCAAAAGTTGTACGAAGCGATTCGAGGCATTGTTGTTGAGTTAGGCCTTTATTAAAATCGTAAAAAATCATCCAACGAAAACTTTCACATGAAGTTTCCATTTTTTCACAAACTCTTGTTTTAAACGCTCACTGTAAACAAACTACTCGCCAATATCTGAGCTGCAATTGTTTTAGAAATAACATATGACAAATTTTTCAACAATGATAATGTCACATTTCACTAGCGCCATCTAGTGGTCATTTGTAAAGACATAAAAGGCAGCCCGCATACTACACTCAAAACATGAAAAAAAGTCGTTTTTCGAAAAGTGTCTGTCTGTCTCTGTAGATTTTTTTTCTATGGCAAACGATAACAGCCGCAGATTCAAACAGAATCAAATAATTTTTTGCGTACAGCCCTGATTTGTAGAGTACTCACGACCTATTGCTTTTGGTGAAGATCGGTTGAGGGAAAGGGGTAGTTTACCTGCAACGGTTTCTTTTTATCAAGGGTAATTTTTTTTTTTTTTTGGCAAACGATAACAGCCGCAAATTCAAACATAATCAAATAATTTTTACATACTGCCCTGAATTATAGAGTTCTCAAGACCTATTGTTTTTCGTGAAGATCGGTTAAGGGAAAGGTGTAGTTTACCTGCAACATTTTTTTATCAAGGGTAATTTTCTATGGCAAACGATAACAGCCGCAAATTCAAACAGAATCAAATAATTTTTTGCATACGTCCCTGAATTGTAGAGATCTCAAGGACTTTTGATTTTGGTGAAGATCGGTTAAGGGGAAGGGGTAGTTTACCTGCAACCTTTTACGTTTTAACAACAGTAAAGTACTTGAAAATTCATTGAAACTTTTTCAAACAATTGTAATTGTTAAAAATAAAATAATTTTGTTGCCAGGCAATAAAATTATAATTTTTTCATTTTAGTGTAAATCATGTATGAGTGAAAATATATCGTTCGTGGCAGGCAAGCATATCTCAATTATGTAATGTTTACGTTTCCATTTTATTATTATGATTACTGCAATAAAAAGGCAGGGAAGACACACACACACACACACACAAAATTCGCGTTATTTCTGGCCTCACTCATGTTTATTTTCTTACATTTGCACGCTTTTTAAATGGAAAGTGCTGAAACCCACACCAACATAACGCGTGCAAGCCGAAAAACTGTCCAGCGTGGATAGTGATTTGCTTCCTGTGGATCGCTGGGCAGTGTAACTGCACGTGTTTACAGAGGAACGATTCATAGACAGACTTTTCGTCTTTAGGGAATGAACCCTCTGCAAGATGCTGAGGGTCCATGAGTGACTTCGGAGCGCTCCTTCTTTTCCGCGTGTTTGTTCTGTGAAACGTACACTGTAGATTCGCAGCTTTACTCTAAGCAACGCTCAATAGGAAATGTTGAAAATTTTTGTCCACGGTGTACCCTCATACACACTAAACCTGCTCTGACGAACGATAACTGCCGAAAATTCAAAGAGAATCAAATAATGTTTTGCACACTTTCCTGAGTTGTAGAGAACTCAAGGTCTGTTGATTTTGGTGAAGATCGGTTAAGGGAAAGGGGTAGTTTACCTGCAACATTTTGTGTTGTAACAAGAGAAATGTTTCCATGACGAACGACAACTGCCGCACATTCAAACAGATCAAATATTTTTTGCATGCATCCCTGAATTGTAGAGGACTGAAGATGTTTGAGGATTTGATTCAAACACAATCAAATAATATTTTGTATATAGCCCTGAATTGTAGAGTTCTCAAGACCTATTGATTTTGGAGAAGATCGGTTAAGAGAAAGGGGTAGTTTACCTGCAACATTTTATGATTTAACAAGAGTAAAGTACTTAATTTTTATAAATAAAATATCCTGATAAGAAGCTCATAATAAGCCACTGTAGAAACGTACATGAAATATCTATAAATGAAGAGGTTAGGTGAACGGGGTAGGGGTAATTTTCTATTATTAAAAATTATAGTTGAAGGTGGAGGGGAGAATTTTTTATATGTGTACTACGTTATCGGCAACAAAGAAGTAGTTTTTTTTGTTAAAATTGCTTCCCGGGCTGTTTAGCCGTAGTCCAATGTATTCTGCAAAACCAGACTTTTCGGCAGTGCCATCGACTGCCATCATCAGTGAAAATCAAGTGCGAAAACGTGAGGTGGTATACGTTAGTGACCACAGTACTGTGGTTAATGCTGAAGCAATAAGTAGAAAGACGTAGTTTCTATGGAAATATTTCATTTCGAATATGATTTTCAATATAAATCTTAGAATCTTAGTCATGTATGGTTCTCCATACAGATATTTTGAAAAGTGTGTGTGTCTGTAGATGTTTTTTCTATGGCAAACGATAACAGCCGCAAATTCAAACAGAATCAAATAATTTTTTGCATACAGCCCTGATTTGTAGAGTACTCAAGACCTATTGTTTTTGGTGAAGATCGGTTAAGGGAAAGGGGTAGTTTACCTGCAAGGTTTTTTTTAAATCAAGGGTAATTTGTTTCTATGGCAAACAATAACAGCCGCAAATTCAAACACAATCAAATAATTTTTTGCATACTGCCCTGAATTGTAGAGTTCTCAAGACCTATTGATTTGTTGAAGATCAGGTTAGGGAAAGGGATAGTTTACCTGCAACGTTTTATGTTTTAACATGGGTAATCTTTACTATGACGAATGATAACTGCCGTAAATTCAATCAGAATCAAATAATGTTTTGCACAGCTTCCTGAGCTATAGAGACCTCAATGTCTATTGATTTTGGTGAAGATCGGTTAAGGGAAAGGGGTAGTTTACCTGCAACATTGTATGTTTCAACAATGGTAATTTTTTCTATGACGAACGATAACTGCCGCACATTCAAACAGAATCAAAGATTGATTTGCATACGTTCGTCAATTGTAAAAGACTGAAGGCTTGTTGATTGTGGTGAAGATCGGTTAAGGGAAAGGGGTAGTTTACCGGCCACATTTTATGTTTTAACAAGAGTAATTGTTTCTATGATGAAGGATAACTGCCGCACATTTAAACAGAATAAAATAATTTTGTGCATACCTTCGTCAATTGTAGGTAACTCAAGGTCTGTTGATTTTGTTGAAGATCGGTTAAGGGAAAGAGGTAGTTTACCTGCAACATTTTATGTTGTAACAAGAGAACGTTTTCCATGAAGAATGATAACTGCCGTGAATTCAAACAGAATCAAATAATTTTTTATACATGTCCCTGAGTTGCAGAGGACTCGAGGCCTATTTATTTTGGTGAAAATCAGTTAAGGGAAAGGGGTAGTTTACCGGCCACCTTTAATTTTTTAACAAGAGTAATTGTTTCTGTGACGAACGATAACTGCCGCACATTCAAACAGAATCAAATAATGTTTTACATGCATCCCTGAATTGTAGAGGACTCAAGACCTATTGATTTTGGTGAAGATCAGTTAAGAGAAGGGGTAGTTTACTTGCAACGTTTTATGTGATACCAAGGTTAATTTTTTCTATGACGAACGATAACTGCCGCACATTCAAACAGAATCAAATAACTTTTGCATACATCCCTATATTGCAGAGAACTCAAGGCCTGTTGATTTTGGTGAAGATCGGTTAAGGGAAAGGGGTAGTTTACCTGCAACATTTTATTTTGTAACAAGAGAAATTTTTTCATGACGAACAATAACTGCCGTAAATTCAAACAGAATCAAATAATTTTTTACATATGTGCCTGAGTTGTAGAAGACTGAAGGCCTATTGATTTTGGTGAAGATCGGTTATGGGGAAAGGGCAGTTTACCTGAAACATTTTTTGTTGTAACAAGAGTAAAGTACTTAATTTTGATAAATAAAGTATCCTGATAAGAAGATGTTAATAATCCAGTGTAGAAACGTTGATGAACTATCTATAAATGAAGAGGCTAGTTGAAAGGGGTGGGGGTAATTTTCTATAAATGAAAATTATAGTTGAAGGGGGAGGGTTTAATTTTTATATGTACTACATTATCGGCAACAAAGTAGTAGTTTGTTGTTAAAATTCCTTCCCGGGCTGTTTGGCCGTAGTCTAATGTTTTCTGCAAAACCAGACGTTTCGGCCGTATCGTCGACTCCCATCATCAGTGAAAATCGAGTGCGATAAGGTGTGGTGGTATACGTTAGTGACCACAGTACTGTGGTTAAGTCTGAAGCAATAAGTGGAAAGAAGTAGTTTCTATGAAACATTTCATTTCGTAAATGATTTTAAATATAAATCTTAGAACATGGAAGTCATGTATGGTTCTCCATACCGATATTTAAAACATAAAACGTTGCAGGTAAACTACCCCTTTCCCTTAACCGATCTTCACCAAAAACAACAGGTCTTGAGAACTCTACAATTCAGGGCTGTATGCAAAAGAGTAGTAGATTCTGTTTAAATTTGCGGCTGTTATCGTTTGACAGAAAAAAATTACCCTTGATTTAAAAAAAACCGTTGCAGGTAAACTACCCCTTTCCCTTAACCGATCTTCACCAAAAACAATAGGTCTTGAGTACTCTACAAATCAGGGCTGCATGCAAAAAATTATTTGATTCTGTTTGAATTTGCGGCTGTTATCGTTTGCCATAGAAAAAAATCTACAGACAGACACACACACAGACACTTTTCAAA
The DNA here is from genome assembly GCA_034769895.1 of Magicicada septendecula. Lineage (NCBI taxonomy): Eukaryota > Metazoa > Arthropoda > Insecta > Hemiptera > Cicadidae > Magicicada > Magicicada septendecula. The sequence continues at coordinate 1,155,011,976 of CM068367.1, forward strand.
AAATGACTTTTTTTCATGTTTTGAGTGTAGTACAATCAGAATCTGCAATAATCTCGAACACGATTTTTTTGCCATCACCATACTTCCATTTCCTTAAGGAACATGGAAGTAAAAAAGAAAAATCAAGTGCTATCTTTGCTGAGACGTCAACCTCTTCCTTCCTATAACTGCAGACCATCAGTACAATAGAACCATTTCCCCCAATTTGCATCAAATGCTCTTGGGCAATTCTTGATGACCCACTGTAATATCAGCTTGGCTAAGCTATTTCTGAATAGCCATAAGCAATTTACAAATCCTCTCTGAATACCCCTCTCTCTGTAGAGAACTCCTTCCCCAGACATGGCTCTGGCCATGGGCGTAGCCAGCGAGGGGCAGGGGCCCCCCCTAAATTTGAAAATTTCCCAGGATGGCGCTGAATTTTAGGCCGCTATACGTTATAAATATGTCCCGACTCGGACATACTAGCACCACCTAAAGCTACCGAAGGTAACTACTACCTACTCCTAGTTCCTTCGGGGTCTGCTAGATGACGTTCACTGTGCAGTTATACACCACTCGAATGTTTTCGACATCTCCACTGGGGCACTGTAGGTACAAGACCGTTGCAAAGATTGTGCTGGAAGTTTATATTATGCACTTCAATTTTACGAGTTTTGTTTTGTTTATTACGTGTGTAGTGTTAAAATGGACATAAGAAGATTCAAATGAGAATCGATAGTGGTGACAATGAGTTAAAGCGACATATAGAGGGTAAAAAGAATGCTACCTATATGTCTCCGCAAATACAAAACGAACTAATTAATTTGTGTGGTAGTGCTGTGAAAGATCTCATACTCAAAAAAGAGGCGTTAAAAAATCGTGTGCGTATTCTATATTGGCAGACGAGACAGCCGTTATATCAGGAAAGGAACAGTTATCTATCGGAGTAAGATTTTTTGATGAAGAAAAAATGATGGTATGTGAAGAATTTCTCGGATTTGAAGAATTAAAAGCTATGGATGCTAAAACAATAGCGGATACAATCGACAAATTTCTAGAAAGAGAAGAACTAGATCCACAAAAATGTGTCGGACAAGGATACGATGGCTGTGCAACTATGGCAGGGAAAGATGGTGGTGTGCAAAAAATAATAAGAGAAAAATACAGGAAAGCTCTGTTTTTTCATTGTGCAAGCCATCGGTTAAACCTGGTGGTGAACGATCTGAGTCGCGTCGCTGAAATCCGTAACACAGTGTCCACTATAAAGGACATTATAAACTTTTTCCGAGAATCCGTTTTAAGGAAAAAGTACGTTCCAAACATACCGACTCTGTGCGAGACAAGGTGGTCTCAGAAATACAGAAGCATTTCCATCTTCAAAAATAATTTTGTGGGAATTATGCAGGGTCTGGAGAGACTGGCACAAGAAGGAAACACTGCTACAAGAAAGACAGCCTTTCAGCTGCACTGTGTTGCCACGAAACCTGTATTTATTATCTCTACTTGCATTATAGCCAAGTACTCCGCTTTACTGGAACTTGTTGCAAATATTCTGCAGTCAACAAGTTTAGATCTTCTTCAATGTGCGAACCACATTAAGAAAATTCTAGCCGTAGTGAAAGCTCACCGCGAAACTGCTGATGGCATTATGGAAGATCTTCTCGTTTCTGCCCATGCCACTGCAGCGGAAATAACAGTAGAACTTCAGCCACCCAGAGTTGTCGAATGCCAGCAGCACCGTTCGAATCCTCCTGCAGCTTCACCTGCCGAGTACTGGAAATAATCGATACTTATTCCATACCTTGACTCGTTTACGTCAGCATTGGAGAACAGATTTTCTGAGGACAATGTACCGGCATTTTGCATACTATCTCTACATCCCTTCCTCATGCTAGATTCGACCATCGAAGATTTGAAACAGAGAGCGAGATGTTTTGCTGATTTTTACGAACTGGACGGGTATGAATCTGAAGCTGAATTGTGGTATAATGTGTGGAGCGAAAAAAACCTTGATCGGCAGGCGTTAAAAGACTTGGAAATAGTCGAAGTGATTAAAGAAGCCAACACATTCTTTCCTGCCATAAAAAATGCCCTAACAATCTCAATAGCGCAGCCTTGTTCCACGAGTACTATTGAAAGGTCATTTAGCACCTTAAGACGTGTTAAAACATGGTTGAGATCGACAGTAACAGAAAACCGCTTAAACGGATTATGCTTAATGAGTGTCCATAAGAAATTGGTTTTGGAAAAGAAGAAAGAGTTGGAGATGGAAGTTATAGAAAGATTTTCCGAGAATCCAAGACGGCTAGTGTTATAAGTTTCAAAGTTTCACTTTTTTTCATTTCATTTTTTAAGAGCAATTAATAAAGCGATTAAATGTGTCTGAATTTTTTTCATTGAGTACCTAAACCTAAAGGAGAAACAATGGTTATGCTGGGTTTACATTGATTGAGTAAATGAATAAATCAATGTTGTGTATGCCCCCCCCCCTAACAAAATTTCTGCCTACGCCCATGGCTCTGGCATGCTTCTTGGTACTGTCTACCTTTGTCACTGGCTCATAGATAGTGACCCCAAGGCATCTCTGTCCAAGACTGGATGGCACCTGGTATCTGAATTCACCCCAGAGACACTGCCACAGAATTAAATTAAAACCAAGTTGTGGCAGCATCTGGCATATAATTGCGTTGGCATACCCTATTCCAGGTTTAGGTACCCTTTCAGAAACCAGCACTATCATCAGGTGCATTGTGGAAACTGCAATCAGGCCACGGGCGCTAAGATGCCCTGCTAGCACAATGCAACACAACATCATGTCATGTCTATTCATACTTAGGATGCCACGTGCCACATGAATATCTTGATTGCCATGTGCGACAACTGAGCGAATTACCAGCAAGTTAAGGACAAACAAGACTGTACGGCCTTCACTGGACAACTCATACTCCGCTACAGCTGATTTCTCGGGCTGACCAAGATGGCAATATCTCCCGTATTCAGTGGTGCAGGTGTTCACACTCTGTACACAATTCCACGAAGCAAATTCACTGCCCCCAGGCTGCTTGAGCAACTTCCCAATATGGTCTCTTAACACTGACATAGTGCAAGAACGCTGTTTGACCATCTGCTGCTCCTCTGACATATTGGTTCGGCTAGATCTTTGTGGCTTCATGACTCTCTGCATCTTTACTACAGAATAACCATTGGCTTGTAGTGCCACCTCAGATGGGCAAGTTCTTCATGCAGATGCTGAACCTCACATATAGGATGATCCCAGTCAACCAGTATCTTAATCAAGACATGCTTCTGATTGGGATGGTGATTTGAATCATGGTGGAAATAGTGATCTGCATGTATCTGCTTTCTCCTCCACCAGTCATTTTTAGGACCAATATATCAAGGAATGCCAGCTTACTATCTCCTTCTTTCTCCATGGTGAACTGGATGTTGTGAATTCTGTTCAAGTGGGGTTCAGTTAGCAGTGCAGGTCCTCTTCCCTATGGCTCCAGACATGAATGTGTTGTCCACATATTGGAACCAACACTTGAGTCTACATGGTGCAGATGACAAGACTACCAACTTTCCATATTCGCCACCACCAGACTCTAAGGGCTGCCCATAGCAATGCCGTCAGTCTGTGTTTATAGAAAGACCTACCGTATCCTACTGCAATACGTGGCAGAACAGAGCTGTGATATCTGCTAGAAACAGATGGCTGATGATGTAACTGTTAAAACACAACAACAAAACACAAGAATTTACTACTTTACTTACCCCCTGATGACTGCGATCTTTTTACGACTTACCTTATTATCGCAAAAATCAGAATCCACAAAGGTCCAGGGCCGCCATCATATTTTTAAAGGAGAAAATATGAAAACCATTTACACTCTTTCCCAAGAAATATTTGAGTTAATTTAATTCCCTTAAATAAATAATTCTCAGGTTCGTTTTAGACGAATCTTTGATGCAGAAATCAGGTTATGGGTTGTGGCGTAAAAACTACTCTAACACATGGTTATGTTACTAAACAAATCTTATTTATTTTAAGTAAATATTATGCAACAATTAATTTCTCTTTATCTGTGATATTATCCAAACATATAAATCACAAAACTCAATACACAAATTTCTATATTCAAACCAGTACTTTTTCTGTTTCTTTATATTTTCACACACACTCTCATTCTCTTTACATATCTGGATAACCCCTGTTTATTGAGCTCATTTTATTTTTAAAGTTTTACTATAAAAACTTTTGCCAATTGGTCTTTTACATTTGTTTTTGCACTGTACTTAGCTGTGTGAGTTTCCAGGTGTTGCGTACTATGCTGTTCAACCCTATTTCACTGCATTATCACATTACTCGTTTCTTAGAAACTGTTAACACTTTTGTACCATTGTTTACTGCTGTTCCACTTTATAATATACTCCTTGGTAGGCCGACTTTAACATTTTTCGGTTAGCTTACGTCTGTTCAGTATTATGGCGTACTTATTACTTCGAGATTTTTTATTTTTATTTTGGACATGTCGAGGGAGTAACACCAGCAATTAAAGCCCATCAAAAGTGACACATGTTAGCGTTGTTCAAGGGGGAGCGACAAAAGGAACAAACCTTTCCTTTCCACGTAAACAACAAGAAAGCCGTTAAGGGACAATACGCGATAAGACACATGTTGCAACGAACTGGACCGTGCGTGGGAGCACTTGGCTCACAATTATAACAAAGGAACGTTACCCTTGCAAGCGTCCAGTAGCGAGAAAAACAGATAACCATCGCTAAGAGCATTGTTCCAAGCATGTGTGCGACTTACAGAAGAACAATAGCTCAGCACAGACAATGTAAAATGGGATGAAGAGGCACACTACGATGAACGCATACGTTTGCCACCCGTAAGTTCGTCAGAGGAAGTCGATAGTGTCTTAACAATACGGTAATTCGACACGCTACACCAAAAGGGCAGATGTGACTGTAGGAGCCAGGCCTTGGTGAAGATTCCAAGAAGGAGGCAACGTCCTGATGACAGCAACTCGTAGAGTCCACGTGGACCACGTAAGACTCAAGTAAAGATGCCAACCAGCCAATTAGAAAAGAGAATTCGAAGGGAAGTGACTGACGGGGATGGTGGTGACAGAAGCCGACGACCAGAGATCGAATCCCATGGAAGAACATCCCTCTCCAAACAACACTAGGTGGAGAATTCTCCAGAATCACTGACTTTAGACAAGAGGACTTAGGGAGGTCCTAATAACCGTCCTATCAGAGATAGTTTGGTGGGAAAGAGAAGCGTTCGTGGATGTAACAAGAGTGGGAATTAGGGAAGGAAATAAAAACTGAATGCACGAGAGGACGCGCACTCAGTTTTTACTAAATTTTTGGCTTAGTCGTATTAATATTTTATCTCAGTTGTATTAATATTTTATCTCAGTCTTATGGAATTTTTTGCTCAGTAGTTGCGAAATATTCACTCAGTTTTATTAAATTTCTAGTTCAGTATTATTAAACTTTCTCAGTGATGTAAAGACTTTGTTCGGAGAATTATTAGAAGCAGTGTACGGAATCAATGGAAGTTCGGAAATAAGACTCAAACCATCAAGCCGAAACGGTAGTGTTCGCGACGATGAGCGAATAACGGACTTTGTAAAAACCTTAAGCATCACGCTCATACAGTTAATACTGTCAGAAGTAATAATATACAGTGGTAACACACTTGAACTTTTCACCCACGAAATGAATCGGGTTATCTCGTAATAAATTAGCGAGACTACGTTAGCTCGTAAAATAAAGTCAAGTGCTAAACGTTATATACGCCTAATAAACTTGAAAGAAGTGCGTGACCATATCGAACTGATAATCGCATAAATAGACTAACGCGAAACAACCAGTCGAGTGTCGCGAACTTATAACGAGTGTCGCAAAGTGCGGACCAGTGTTCCAGAAAATGTACGCATAATAATAAAAGTGCGAGTTACGAGTGTCCCATGGATTAACATCAACCGTCAGCAAACGGACCCTGGTGGACATAGGATGGGAGCGAGACACTACTACGCCATGAGTAACGTACAAAATTAATCACTTATATGATTACTAGTTTACCATAATTACCACAGACCTGTCACTTAGAACCAACTGCCTGAGATATATAATGTAAAGAGTCAATAAAATACGAATCCATAGTTTGGAATTAATAAGGGCATAAGATATTACACATGTATTGTTTATTAGTATAAGCATATGATTATTTCAATTATGTTTGTGTTTTAACATGTCTGTTGCAGGTATCTGATTATTCAAATATGTATATGTCTAATATGTTTTATTGCAAGTATTTGAGTATTTTATGTGTGTAAATGTTTAAATGTGTTTTGAAGTAGAATCACTTAGTGCCATTCGCAAGCACACTATGTTGATAGTTAATAACGTCACTACGCATGAATAAGTGCATACATTTGATTGTTCTTTCGATTACTAGAAATGTGTTGTAGAATTCAATTGCCTATAGAAAATATTTGTTGATATTCTTAAACTATGATTTATTTTATAATATGAATACCTATAAAATGCTATATTATAATAAATTACTGTAAAATGGATTCGATAGTGTTGGATTAGTTTATTTAAGACCTGACTCACAAGATAACTTCTTAAATGATAGGATCCACAAGTAATAATTCTAATTTAACACGATTGAACAAGTACCAAATTCATAAATGTTCTAGATCTTGAAGTTCTATTTGGCAGTAAAAGCCAGAATTAATTATTTGAGTGATAACATTACTAATTACATATTTAATAAATTTGATTATGATTTATATAATTAACAAATTCAATTAATTTATGCAAATAAAAAGATTTGCATTACATTGTAAATTATTAACTTTGTATATGGCGTCCAATTGCGGGGCTATATGAAACGGTGAGATACGATAAAAGTAATAAAATTAACTAATCATTAACTCTAAAATTATAATTAGATGGAATTAATCTATGCAATAAAATTTAGCATAGAGAATTGCATCGTATATGGCGCCCAACCTGATGGCAGATTAAGAAGGCTAATCCTTATTAAATAAGCTGGTTAAGTGCAGGCAGTGGTAAAACTAGAGTAGTTAGTAGTTTGGCAGAAAATAGTATAAGTATAAATATAAGACAAAAATTTATAAAACCGAAAGAACTCTGAATGATTACGCGGAGTCAAGTCAGAATGGTGACTATTAATCCCGGAAGCCAGGAGTTCGATATCAATAATGAATTAAATATAGAAGGGCAGGAGGAGAGTACGACGCCAAGCAACGACGCCAGCGCGTGTGAATCGGAGATAAGGGCGGGGGAACAGATGTCCCAACCCGGTGAAATGAATTTGCAAATGCTATTTGAGAAGATGACAGAGAAATTGGAGCAACAAAACGAAAAACAAAATAAATTAATGGCTGAGAAGTTAGAGTAGCAAAACAAAAAACTAGAGCAGCAGAACAAAAAACAGAATAAATTAATCACAGAGAAATTAGAACAGCAAAGCAAAGAACAAAAACAAATGCAGGAGGAATTGAAACGGCACAATGAAGAACAGATTAGCAAAATAAAACTAGATCTACAGGATGACGCTAAGAAGTGGGAGGAGAAAATCAGCGACCTACAAAAGAAGAGTGAAAGTGGAATAAAAGAGTTAAAAAATGAACTGAAGAAACAGGTAAGAGAGAATAAAGAAGTGAGAGAGAAGGACCGTCACGAGTGGGAGGAAGCCATAAGTCATACACAAAAAGCAGTCGAACAGATTGATCAAAAACTTGATCACCATATACAAGACACAAACAATAGAAACAAAGAATGGAGAAGAGAAGTACAGAATAGCATCACACAACAACAACAAGAACAGGGAGAAGCTGTTAATATACTTAAACAAAAAATCGTTGAGGTTGACGACCGACAGCGAACGGCAGAACAAAAAACCACAACGACGGAGAAAGAAAAGGATGTAATTATTGAAGAACTAAAAAGCCACATCAACCACATTAAAAGCGGACAAGAGAGACTGCAGCGACGAATAGCAGAAGCTGAAATGGGACCGTCTACAAGAACAAACGGGAACAACTGCGAACTTAAGTATAACGGACCTTAAGTATAAGTTTTCCCATAGAGTTTTTCAAGTTGTCTTGTTTGTTCATCATCTTCTTTCACTGCACTACACTTTATATAATATTGAAAACTTTCTCAAGTGAAACATGAAAAAGTTTCCTCTATACAACACCACCACTATACCTTCCAACCAACAAACATTACTAGGTACTGGCAGTCTGTCGCAAAGCTGAAGAAGGCGAACACGATGCTGAAACGTGTTCTACATACAAAACAGACAAGTAAGTTTCACTTGAGAAAGTTTTCTATATTATATAAAGTTTTTAAAGGAACTGTCCGAACTGCAACAAATGTACTACCCAGCAGATAACGTGAAATGGATAGGAAAACATCTGGAGGCTGATGCAGCGATATGGTGGCGCGTAGTACATGACCAAATAAAGAATTTTGAAGAGTTCAAGGAGATATTCACAGAAAAATATTGGGGCCCGGAGAAGCAAGACGATGTAAGGAATAACCTGGAGTACGGTCGTTTTGACTGGAAAGGGAATATGAGTGCAGTTCAGTACATGGAGCGACAACTTTCAGAGAGTCGACAGCTCACACCTCCGTTCACAGACTACCAATTAATTAGAAAAATAACGCGTCACTACGGACGTGAGTTAGAAATCGCTTGCGTAACTAGAGACGTGCGAACCATACAAAATTTAGAGTCATTAATTTCAGAGTATGCGATGATTCGACAGCGAAACCAAAGGGAGGATAGATTCGTATGACAAGAAGAAAATGTGAATGACCAGAATACATGAGGGGTGGCACAAAATCTGCACACCGCTGTAGGTAAAGTTACGGAACAGAAGCCCACTCACTGGCAACATAGAAAGGGTGAGGGTGGCAATTACAGACAGTTCCAGAAATTCGGTGACAAGCCAACCGTAAATACCATCGAGTTTGTTAACAACAGCGCGTCTACGTCAAGCGGTAAAGGGAGCGAAGTGGTAGAAAGAAAAATTAAGTGGGTCGCCTAGTAAGATAGCCTCACGCAAACCTATACTACAATATTATGAAACAGACGTAATTTTACCTGACTTGCGACAAGATTTACTCAGTGATGAACAAACACAATTAGAAAGACAAATCTCTAATGCCCAGAGATAGTAATAAAGTTTAATGATGATATTACAGTAAACGCTTTAATAGACACAGGAAGTTCTATCAACGGCTTAGCTGAAGAGTGGTTTGAGAGAAACAAACAACGCTTGCGTCCTTACGAGGAACTCCGCATGAACAACACACTAATTGTAAGTGCAGTTGGTGGGAAATCAAAATTAATCCGGAAACAAATCATGTGCGAAATTTTTATTGATAACATTGAATTAGATTGTGTTTTCTTAGTGATACCAAATTTAATTAGGGACTGTATACTAGGTATTAGTTTTTTAAAAGAAGAGGGATGTATTACTGATATGAATCAGGGAATCGTTGAATTCAGGGGGAGGACTGGTGAACAGGAACTACAATTACCTATCGTACACATGGAATTAATAGAAGAAGACTTGAACGGGATCAAGAGAAGGATATACGAGAAAGTTGACGGTGTGACATGTGAAGATGAAACGACGAGAGAGGAACTTAGAAGAATCTTGCTGAAATGTAAAAAGGTATTTCGGGAGAGTCCAGGACGGATGAATTGTTATGAACATGAGTTCAAAGTGACGGATGAAACACCATATTTCCAACGCGGGTGGCCTATCCTGATAACATATAAGGAGAAAGTAGACGCTGAAATCAGCAAAATGCTAAGGTATGGCGTGATTGAAAGGTGTAATAGTCCATATGTAAATCAAATGGTCACCGTAATCAAGAAAGATGGAAATGTGCGATTGTGTTTAGATGCAAGAAGGATAAATAGCATAACAGTTCCAGACTATGAAGGACCGACCCCCATTCAAGAAATTTTAGCGAGATGCAGCAGTATGAAGTATTTGTCAACGATAGATCTCACGAGTAGCTTCTGGCAAGTTCCGTTGAAACAACGATGCCGAGATTACACAGCATTTCTTTACGACGGTAAATGTTACAGATATACGGTTACACCATTTGGACTAAGTACCAGTTCCGCCGCCCTGACGAGAGGTTTGGACATGGCATTGACGGACAGAGTGAAGGAAAGTACAATCATATATGTCGCTGATTGTCTGTGGTATTCAAACAATGTTCGAACACATCTAGAGAACATTGAAGTATTACTCGTGAACCTATTAACAGCAAACCTAACAATAAATTTGGAGAAATCTCAATTTTTCCGCAATGAAATCGCATACCTGGGGTATCAATTGACTACTAACGGCATACGTGCATCTGAGGAGAAAGTAGCAGCAATCAGGAAGTTCCCGACTCCAAAGAATCAGAAGCAATTGAAGGGATTCCTGGGACTTACAAATTTTTACAATAAGTTTACTAACAAATACGCAAAAACCACGCAACCTTTGTTGGATTTACTTAAAAAAGGTAAGAGATTTAATTGGACGCCCGATCTTGACCGGTGTTTCCAAGAAGTTAAGGATTTGTTTCTCGACACCATTATATTAAAATTTCCACAGATTAATAAGAGGTATTTTCTGCAGTGTGATGCAAGTAAATTCGCATATTGAGGCCAGTTATATCAGCTGGGTGATGACGGAAACATCTGCGTTGTAGCCTATGCCAGCAAGACTTTTAAAGGAGCAGAACGAAATTATTTTACCACGGAGAAGGAGCTGCTAAGTATAGTTAGGTGCTTGGAGAAATTCCGCATTTACGTTTTGGGACAGCTGTTGACTATAATAATGGACAATAAAGCACTGATCTTTATGAGTAAATGTCACTTGAACAACTCGAGGATCACACGCTGGATACTCAGCATTCAAGAGTACAATTTTGACATAATACACTGCAAGGGGAAGGAAAATATCGTTGCTGATATATTGAGTCGATATCCAGAAGACATGGCAGGAGAAGACCCAGTCGACGATAATTTTGAATACCAAATGAATCATATCACGATTAAGATGAGTAAGGAGATGAGCAAAATATTAAAGAATATCGAGATGTACCAGTCGGAAGACAAGAAATTACGACAGATAATAAATGATCTGACGGCAGAAGGTAGCAATAAGTTATGTAAATTTTATAATTGTGTTAATAATAAATTATATAGAAGATGTAAGGGAAAATGGAAGCTCTATGTACCGGAAAGCGTTACGGATAGGCTCATTGGAGAAATACATGGGATGTACGGTCATGTTGGCAGTAAAAATGCACCAAATTATTACAGGAGCATTTCACTTTCGACCAGATGACAAAGCGCATACAGGGGTATGTCAAAATGTGTGATGCATGCCAACGGTGTAAAGATACAAATAATCGTAACCTGTTTGGAGGTACTAAACCATTTATACCAACGAGTAAAGGCGAGTTGATTAGCTGTGATTTCTATGGACCTCTTCCAACAGCAGCGGCAGGAGTCAGATATATTCTAGTAATAATAGACAATTTCACGAAATACGTAAAATTATATACACTCAGAAGAGCCACAACAATAGCTACACTTCGTAGACTCCAGCAATATATAAATGAGTTTGGAAAACCGAAGGCGATACTAACAGACAACGGTACTCAGTTCACATCAAAACAATGGATTAAAGGACTGGATGAGCTTGAGATCATACCTAAGTATACTGCAATAAGAAATCCACAAACAAACCTTGCCGAGCGTGTCAATAGACAACTTGGAAACTTGTTTAGAATATTCGTAGGGGACCAGCATACGAAGTGGTCTAAGTTCATAAATACCATAGAATGCTGTATCAACGAAGTCTACCATGATACAATAGAGGTTACGCCATACGAAGCACACCACGGAAGGAAGCGGAATCGCGTATGGGAAAAATTCTTAAAAGTAGACAACGAATCGACGGACGAGTCAGTGGACAGCCACCAAATATTCGTAAGAATTAAGAAAAAGTGAGAGCAACATGCTAAACAAGTGAACAAAACATGCAAAATGACAAAATTGCGATTGGGATATTTAGTGTTAGTACATACGCATTACCAATCTGATGCGATGCAAAAGAGAATTGAAAAGTTTTGCGAATTGTACACTGGACCTTTTAGAATTAAGTATGTTTTAGGAGAATCTACTTACGTATTAGTTGAGTGCCACAATGAAAACAAAATACGTGGCAAATTCAACATCTGAAACCGTATTACGCAAGGGAGGAATAAGAATTGCTGTTATACATACAAAGTGAAAGTGTTTGTACACAGGCGTATGACGAGAAATTAAGGTTGATGACTGGAGAGAGTAGTAAACAAACAGAGAGAGATGGAAGATACAACGACCCCGCTAGTGACGGACAACTTGTAAACATCTTTGAAACTACTATGCAGGTCGAAGGAAGGGACAAAAGAAGGGGGTGTGTGTAACAAAAGACCGGTTGAGGAGGGGTCTAGAATGACAACAAACCCCGATTCGTAACTGTTATCGACGAACAAATCTGTGTCAAGTAAATACGATCTTTATAAGAAGAATATTAGTTAAGGAAGAAATGGAATGTTAATAAATATATGATATAATCGATTATGTATATATGTGAACTTCATTATTATGCAACGAAGGGAGGAGCGATCAGAACGTCATAATGGCAGGTGATGTGACCAACTTGAATGAAGAAGATATCTATAGTAGGCGCGTACGCAATCTACTAATTAATTAATTCAGAGTTGTATCGGGAAAATTAAACTTGTATTGAAAATAAATAACAATACAAAGTATGTTATATGCTAATTAATAAATATATGTTTGTTACATTATTGTGATGAAAATTAAAAATAGCATTTGAAGGACAAGTATAAGCAACTGAGTTGCGTGACAGAGATAAAATGGCAGCAATAAATTGCTGAAATAAATTTTTTGTAAGGAAAAATTTGTATGATAAGCATAGATAGAAGGATTACGAAGTAAGTTAATTTGAATTGCTCAATTGTATACATATAATTTAATTTATTGTAAATATTTTATACGTGTGTCTAACAAAATTAAGTTCTTAATCAACAAATGATAAGAATAGCAAAGAGTATTTGTAACCTAAGTATATAATGTCTTAGAATTAATAATGAATCATTTTGAAAGTAGCTAATAACAATAAGTATTCACATTGCATACTAGTAATGATTGTATGTTCATAAAGAATAGCCGGTAGGTCAATTAATTGTTATTTATTTCTTTAACGTATGTATAGATTAGTTTATGAACACACCAAATTATAAGCTCATTAGATAACTATGGATATATCATTGTAAATGGACTCGTATTTAGAATTAGTGAGCAATAAATTCAATACTCAGGCTAAACCGAGAAAACAGTTGGTTATGACAGTAGGTCAGGCGGAAGGGATATATAGGTCAATACACTCGTTCCAATGGGAGATGACCAACACACGTAGTGATAGTACACAAGCAAGGGCGTTAATCCGGTTTTGTCATTTCGCACAACTGCATGACATAACCAGATTGGGGACTCTATGGCGTACTTATTACTTTGAGATTTTATTTTTGAATTTTGGACATGTCGAGGGAGTAACACCAGCAATTAAAGCCCATCAAAAGTGACACATGTTAGCATTGTTCAAAGGGGAGCGACAAAAGGAACAAACCTTTCCTTTCCACGTAAACAACAAGAAAGCCGTTAAGGGACAATACGCGATACGACACATGTTGCAACGAACTGGACCGTGCGTGGGAGCACTTGGCTCACAATTATAACAAAGGAACGTTACCCTTGCAAGCGTCCAGTAGCGAGAAAAACAGATAACCATCGCTAAGAGCATTGTTCCAAGCATGTGTGCGACTTACAGAAGAACAATAGCTCAGCACAGACAATGTAAAATGGGATGAAGAGGCACACTACGATGAACGCATACGTTTGCCACCCGTAAGTTCGTCAGAGGAAGTCGATAGTGTCTTAACAATACGGTAATTCGACACGCTACACCAAAAGGGCAGATGTGACTGTAGGAGCCAGGCCTTGGTGAAGATTCCAAGAAGGAGGCAACGTCCTGATGACAGCAACTCGTAGAGTCCACGTGGACCACGTAAGACTCAAGTAAAGATGCCAACCAGCCAATTAGAAAAGAGAATTCGAAGGGAAGTGACTGACGGGGATGGTGGTGACAGAAGCCGATGACCAGAGAGCAAATCCCATGGAAGAACATCCCTCTCCAAATGACACTAGGTGGAGAATTCTCCAGAATCACTGACTTAGACAAGAGGACATAGGGAGGTCCTAATAACCGTCCTATCAGAGATAGTTTGGTGGGAAAGAGAAGCGTTCGTGGACGTAACAAGAGTGGGAATTAGGAAGGAAATAAAAACTGAATGCACGAGAGGACGCGCGCTCAGTTTTTACGAAATTTTTGGCTCAGTCGTATTAATATTTTATCTCAGTTGTATTAATATTTTATCTCAGTCTTATGGAATTTTTTGCTCAGTAGTTGCGAAATATTCACTCAGTTTTATTAAATTTCTAGTTCAGTATTATTAAACTTTCTCAGTGATGTAAAGACTTTGTTCGGAGAATTATTAGAAGCAGTGTACGGAATCAATGGAAGTTCGGAAATAAGACTCAAACCGTCAAGCCGAAACGGTAGTGTTCGCGACGATGAGCGAATAACGGACTTTGTAAAAACCTTAAGCATCACGCTCATACGGTTAATACTGTCAGAAGTAATAATATACAGTGGTAACACACTTGAACTTTTCACTCACGAAATGAATCGGGTTATCTCGTAATAAATTAGTGAGACTACGTTAGCTCGTAAAATAAAGTCAAGTGCCAAACGTTATATACGCCTAATAAACTTGAAAGAAGTGCGTGACCATATCGAACTGATAATGGCATAAATAGACTAACACGAAACAACCAGTCGATGAAAACCCTAGTACGAGTACCGCGACTTGAACTGTGAAGATTTCATAGAACTTATAACGAGTGTCGTGACATGCGGACCAGTGTTCCGGAAAATGTATGCATAATAATAAAAGTGCGAGTTACGAGTGTCCCATGGATTAACATCAACCGTCAGCAAACGGACCCTGGTGGACATAGGATGGGAGCAAGACACTACTATGCCATGAGTAACGTACAAAATTAATCACTTATATGATTACTAGTTTACCATAATTACCACAGACCTGTCACTTAGAACCAACTGCCTGAGATATATAATGTAAAGAGTCAATAACTGATATATAATGTAAAGAGTCAATAAATGATATACAGTGGAACCTTGGATTGCGAGCATAATTCGTTCCGGGAACGTGCTTGTAATCCAAAGCGCTCGTATATCAAAGCAAATTTTCCCATAAGAAACAATTGAAACGTGGATGATTCGTTCCACAACAAAAAATATTTATTCGCATAACATTTCTAATACAAAATACAGTATAATGTAAAACAAATTAAACTGCACTTTACCTTACAATAGAGTCATTGTTGGTGTGAGGGAGACAAGAGAGATGACATGAGAAGGGTTATTGTGTAGCACGAATTTCACTAACGGAATCACTGCTATCTGTTGGCTCACTAGAATTGTTTTCTTTTCGTGCAACTTTAACAAGGAACCTGTCCAATGACTGTTGCTTTTGCCTCTTTTTGAGGATTTCACGAAAATGTGACATTGCATTGTCATTGAACAGATTCATCGCTCGCATTGCTACAGCCTTATTCGGGTGGTTTTTCTATAAAATTTTGCACCTTTTCCCACATTTTGCACTTCTCCCGAATCTCATTTGAAGTGAGAGATTCCTCTGATTTTTCCTCCTCCTCTTCACCGGACGAGATCTCCTCCATAACCTCCTCCTGTTGTTCGCGATGCAGGTCCATCAGTTCGTTGATGGTCAGTTCCTGGCTATGTTCTTCCACCAGCTCTTGAATGTTGGCGTCATTCACCTCCAGCCCCATGGTCTTCCCTAAGGACACAATTTCATCGACAATCGGCGGCTCATTTTCACCAGCAATCCCCTCAAAGTCACGTCCAAGAACGCAGTTAGGCCACAGTTTTCCCCAAGCAGAAGTGAGAGTTCTCTTGGTGACCCCGTCCCATGCTTTATCGATGATCTTCAGGCAGTTCACGATGTGGAAATGATTTCTCCAAAACTCTCGGAGGGTAAGGTCTGTTCCTTCGGTCACTTTGAAGCATCGCTGAAATAGTGCTTTGGTGTATAGCTTCTTGAAGTTCGAAATGACTTGCTGATCCATAGGCTGGAGTAGTGTTGGGAGGAAGGAACTTAACCTTAATGAACTTGAATTCCTCCAGTAAGTCGTCCTCAAGGCATGGAGGATGAGCAGGAGCATTGTCCATAACCAGCAAGACTTTGAGCGGCAGATTATTATCTAAAACGTATTTCTTCACTACAGGACCAAAGACCTCGTTCATCCATTCAACAAAGAACATACGAGTGATCCAAGCCTTAGTGTTGGACCTCCACATAACATTTAACTGGCTCTTCTGCACCTTGCATTTCTTGAAGGCTCGTGGATTCTCGGAATGATACACAAGCAGGGGCTTTACTTTTAAATCCCCACTGGCATTAGCACACAATAACAGGGTTAAACGGTCTTTCATGGGCTTGTGACCGGGCATTGCATTCTCTTCTGCTGTAATGTAGGTCCTCTTCGGCATCTTTTTCCAAAAAAGTCCTGTTTCATCGCAGTTAAAAACTTGCTGCGGCAGGTAACACTCGGTAACAATGAGCTTCTGGAACTCAGCTGCCTTAGCATCCGAACTTGCAGCCTCCCCGTGCCTCGCAACACTATGGATGCCACTTCTCCTCTTAAAGTTATCAAACCATCCCCTGCTGGCCTTGAAGCTTTCTTCGATTTCTGTTGACATACGTGTACTACATGGCATTTTACTTACGAGGTTGGCGTACAACGTCTTTGCCTTCTCGCAGATTAAATTCTCGGTCACAGTATCACCTGCTAGTTGCTTATCATTTATCCAAATGAGAAGCAACTTTTCTACATCTTCCAGAACACGTGGCCGTTGCTTTGATACTCTTGTGACTCCTTTTGCTGCATCTAACCCTTTTATTTCTTCTTTCTTCTTTAATATTGTGCAAATCGTTGACGTAGACTTGTTATAAAATCTCGCGATATCAGCCACTCGCATACCTCGTTCGTGCTTTTCGATCATTTCCTTTTTAACTTTCATCGTAATCATCTCCTTCTTCCGACCGAATTCCTTTTCAGCCTTCTTTTCCTTCACTGGGCCCATTGTTGCAGTACAGTTATAACACTAATAACACTAATGAAAGAAACAAAACATGTATATGCTCGTACGGTGTTGACTATGCGAGCGAGGCACGCCAACTGAAGTCCAGCGCGGGATAATATTACACACAATCGCCCTGGAAAGAGAGGCAGTGGGGAGGGGAAAACGTAGGCACACGTGACGCTCGTATTGTGGAACCTCGCTCGCTTATCAAGTTACAATTTATTTAAAATTTTTGCTCGTCTTGCAAAACACTCGTAGACCACGTTACTCGCATTCCGAGGTTTCACTGTATAATGTAAAGAGTCAATAAAATACGAATCCATAGTTAGGAATTAATAAGGGCATAAGATATTACACATGTATTGTTTATTAGTATAAGCATATGATTATTTCAATTATGTTTGTGTTTTAACATGTCTGTTGCAGGTATCTGATTATTCAAATATGTATATGTCTAATATGTTTTATTGCAAGTATTTGAGTATTTTATGTGTGTAAATGTTTAAATGTGTTTTGAAGTAGAATCACTTAGTGCCATTCGCAAGCACACTATGTTGATAGTTAATAACGTCACTACGCATGAATAAGTGCATACATTTGATTGTTCTTTCGATTACTAGAAATGTGTTGTAGAATTCAATTGCCTATAGAAAATATTTGTTGATATTCTTAAACTATGATTTATTTTATAATATGAATACCTATAAAATGCTATATTGTAACGTGTCCAAAATTGGGTAATTTCATTTATTACAGTGATGGGGTATTTGTATTTCATTTTTGGGGATTTTGTAAAAAATATTGTGCAAACGTTATTTCCATTGTAACAGACCACGTGGTAAGAGAACAGTTAGAACACAGGCAAGACGCAGTTTCCATTGTGTAATCTGTTATGGTATGCAGCCACCCTAAATTTCTCAGAACTCTGTATAAATGTGACGGTGTACGCACTCAACGACTCAAGCATGCGCGCTGTTGGGACGCCGAGAGAACCAAACGACGCTGTAAAAAATGGCGCATGAGCAAACAGTTTGTAAAACCAACCAGCCAAGCTACAGGAAACGGAGCTAAGGACTGCCTCCGTGTTAATGACGTCAGTCTAGCAGCGCCTAATATCATCAGCCAACACTAGGAAAAAACACACTATGTGTTATATTCATAGCTGATAAGCTACAGCAAATCAGCTATGAACGACAACGAGATCTGATGGCCGTGGAACAGTGTTTCCTCCCGCCCGCCAAGGCAGTTGCGCAGTCGTTCACTGATTAGACCGGCGCCGGTACTGAGCCGAGTGGGCTCCTCGCAAAATTTCACAATATAACAGTAAAATGAGTTAACAGTGTAAAAAACCAAGTGACGGTGATGTCTGACAACGAGACAACAACAAAACACAATAGTTTTTTTTGATCCGGGACAATTCAGAACTTAAAACGGGGCGACCACGCGGTCAACGAGTGAACACATGGCTGGCTGGGGCTTTATATAATGGGTTTTAATTCATAAGGGTGAAGGGGAATTTTGTTTTAAGAATGTGAGTGCGTATGTAAAGCAGGCTGGGCTACCTTAAGGTTGTAAGTAATAATATGTAAGTCTAAAAATAAGTTATAAGCAAGAATTACACCATATTCGAAAAACATGTAAGTGACTGTATTTGATAAACAAAATTTCAAATTAGCAATAATTGATAATTAAAACTAATTATTTCTCTTCATAACAATGTGTCGAATCAGTTATTTCGATAACCTTAACACATGTTTGTATCTGATGTTCATGTGATTGGATCCTGGACCGTAATAGAATCTTGGCAGGTAGGTGGAAGTTATATCATTTTGTATTTAATATATTTAAATTGGATAAGAGTATGACAAATGGCACCCGAACAGGGACGAATTTTAATTAATTAATTAAATTCCACATCTACGAGGATACAAACATGTGTTAGGTTACGCAAAGTTGATATGAGAAAGTAATATAGAAAGTACAGTACAAAAAATTAATTAAATTAAGGAATTAGATTAATTAAAATATTTGAATATCAATTATAAAAAATGTCAGATAACGAGAATAAAGTAAATGAAAATAGTGTCAAAAATTTTGACGACTCAAACATGAGTAATTTTGAGACACATTCGACTCCAAGTGCGAGTCAGAATGAAACAGAAATAAGTATAACAGATCAAAGTAATGCAATTGAAGATTCGGGGATTCAAGTAACCCCAAAATTAGATAGGGAAAGTAAAATCAATAATGAAAAAGTCAGCTTCACTGACGAAAACGTAGCAGCACAATCTACTCCAACGACGACACGAATTAAACAGCTGTCAATGTAAGATATGTGTAATTTCATGAAAACAATATCTGATAACTTGAGTAGTTTTAACGCGAAATTTGATGAACAGAAGAGCGACTCGGACGCTAAATTCAATGTATTAAAAAATCAGAATAATGAATTAGATATGAAAGTCAGTGTACAGAATAGTAAATTTGACGAGTTAAAAAACCAGAATAATGAATTAAAAAATGAGATTCAAGAAATTAATAAACGTTGTGAAAATACCAAAGTAGAATTTACAAATAAAATCAACCAAGTAGAGACCAAGTTAGATGATTCAATACAAAAGATAGATGTTAAATTTAAGGAAATAGATAGCCAGATAGATAGAGTTGAGAAGCAAATAAATGAGAATAATGAGATGTTAATAAATTCAATGAATGAGTATAGTCATGACATAGAATATAAAATAAATAAATGTAACACTGAAACTGAATGTAAGTTGAGTAGTGTAGTAATGACATTTGAAAAAATTAGTCAGAATATTGATGAACACCAAAATAAAGTAGACTCTAAAATAAATGAAATTGAAAATAATTATAAGACAGAAATACAAGCAGTAAATGAATCTATTGAAGTCATATCAAAAAATAATGTACAGTCTGAATATAGTAATGACAAAAAATTATATTCACTTGAACAAAACATTAGTAGTATGAGAGACGAATTAAGTTTAGTAAGAAAACAAAATTTAAACAATGTTACTGAACGCATATTCATGACACGAGACACAAACAATGAAATAGAATTAGAAACTTTTAGTAGTGAAAATCGTAGAGTGCATCCAATGCAATTTTTGAATCGAGTGCGGGAATTTGACAGATTTAATGGTAGTAGTTGGGAGGTTAAACTTATAAAATTTTGAAATGTTTTAAGGGCAATTCGGAGATATGGGCGGAGACACATCGAAACGAATGGGAGAGGTATGAAGATTTTGAAAAAGCCTTTCGGAATAAATACTGGTCGGAGGAGGAGCAGGAGATACTACGAAGCCAAATAATGGGAACCGGGGGCTTTGGGAGAAACAACCGTAATATTACCGTGTATACCATGAAGCTATACAACGAAGCTAAGTACTTAGAACCACCGTTGCCATTCCAGTCGTTTGTACACCACATCAGTAAGCATCTACCGAGGGAAGTACAGATCACGTTAATGACCAGAGAGTTAAGCGATATAAATGAATTAGAAAAAATATTGGATGTTTTTCAGAATATTAAGGACCAGGAAGACAGCAGACGTATACAACAAACGAATATGCACAATGTAGGGAACTATACACAGAATTTTCATAGAGGAGCGCGGGGAGGAAGTTTTGATAATAGGGGCGAGAGTTGGAGGTGTAGAGAATGTGAAACCGACAATTATGCTAATAGAACTAATTGTTTCAGATGTCATCGAAACAGGGAGTGCGCCAGGAATGAGAGAACGAACCCACCACCAAATCAACAGTCGAGGGGAGGAGAATTTTATAGAGGAGCGCCCAGAGGAGGAGGACATTATAATAGAGGAAGGGGAGGAAATCATCCAGCTGTAGCAGGTCCATCCACGGGAAACTAAGGAAGACAATGGAGAAGCGGGCCCAACCATTGTCAACGGAGTACCGGGTCCAAGCAACCAACGAATACGCGAACAACGTTATCAAGGTGGACATGGCGAAAGAATTGTTAGAAGAAGAGGAGAACAAGGTG
This sequence comes from Magicicada septendecula, assembly GCA_034769895.1. NCBI lineage: Eukaryota > Metazoa > Arthropoda > Insecta > Hemiptera > Cicadidae > Magicicada > Magicicada septendecula. The sequence continues at coordinate 1,155,033,377 of CM068367.1, forward strand.
ATGGAACGCAGAACAGGATTGACTGAGGTGACAATTAAAATTGAAGGTAAGAATTATAAAACTTTAATTGATACCGGTAGCGAGATCTCAGTAATTTCGGAAAATGTTATGGGTGAATTAAAAGAGGTAAATAAAAATATACCATCATTACCAGTTGGGGGGGGTTACAGTAGTGGGGGTAACTGGGGTGAGAAGTAAGAGAATAACCAGACAAGTACAATTAAATATTTTAATAAATGAAGTTGAATTTGAAAACACTTTCCTAGTACAGTAGACGCCCTCTTAACCGGCCTCGGATCAACCGGCCGCCGCTTTAACCGTCCAGACTCGTCTGTTTCCCACGCTTTCGATATCCGTTAATTAAACGGATGTACTGTACCTACATTTTCTATTTGTTTTTAGTAGTCAAGCGGCTTTTGATTACCGCTTTAACCAGCCGACCCTCAGACTCGTCTGTTTCCCACGCTTTCGATATCCGTTACTTCAACGGATGTTTATACATTATCTACACTATGTTTTTAGTAATCAAGCGGCTTTCGATTGTATCGCATAAACATAAATGTGAAATTACACCGACACAGCTCACCGGCATGTCAAAAGTTTCATGATTTGCACTTGTTTATTTTATTGAACGTCTTTAGTCAGTTTAGTGGTTGATTTGTCAATGTGAAGACGTGTCGATTATTACTGTACTGGGTACTACTGTAAGTACAGTTTCATTATTTTTTTCGTGTGCTACAAACATGAGTGACAAAAAACGGAAACGTGTAGTAATCAGTATCGCGCAAAAACTTAACGCCTTAGAACGTTTGGACAAAGGTGAATCGGTACAATTAATATGTAACGAATTAGGCGTGGGAAAAAGTACTGTCAACGACTGGCGGAGAAACAGAAATTCACTTCAGGATTACTGTATGCAAGTTGAATCACAAAAAGTACTCGAGTCCCGTTGCACAGTTAGAAAACCAACCAACGAGATTGTTGATGATGCCCTTTGGGTATGGTTTGTCCAACAACGTCGAAAAGGTACGCCGATTAGTGGGCCAATATTAAAAGAAAAGGCCTTATGTTTTCACAAAAAACTCGAAAACCAGGCCGAATTTGTTGCTAGTGATGGGTGGTTATCGAGGTGGAAAAAACGGCATGCAACACATGTGCTTGATGTGTGTGGGGAAAAGCTGTCCGCTAATCCAGGAGCAGTAGATGAATTTACAAAGGAACTCGTAAAAATCATAAACGAAAAAGAACTTAAACCAGAGCAGATATATAACCTAGATGAAACGGGCTTAAATTTCAAACTTCTACCAAAACAAACTTTCGCTATGGCAGATGAAAAATCAGCACCGGGAATGAAAATTAACAAAGAAAGATTGACTGTTGCTCTCTGTAGCAATGCCGCGGGTACACATAAGATTCCTCTTTTTGTGATTGGTAAATTGAAGAAACCGCGTGTGTTTAAACATGTTAATATGGAAGCCCTCCCGGTTTACTATAGATCTCAAAAATCTGCGTGGATGGACTCCCATCTTTTCAAAGAATGGTTTACAACGCAATTCATACCAAAAGTTAAAAGCCATTTAATCAATCTAAAATTGCCTGTAAAAGCTCTACTTGTCATTGACAATGCACCGACCCACCCCAGTGCTGATCAATTAGTATGTGAGGAAGACATCAGCGTTTTATTTTTGCCTCCTAACGTAACTAGTCTCATACAACCTATGGACCAGGGAGTTATTGCAAGTTTCAAAAGACGGTATAGGCGAAAATTGTTATCTGAAATTTTGGGTAAAATGGAAGATGAAAACTCAGGACTTGTAGACGCTGTAAAGACTATAAACATCAAAGATGTGGTGTACATGATAGCAGCTGCGTTTGAAGAAATTCCCCACACTGCTTTTATAAAATCATGGAGGAAAGCTTGGCCAGGCATTGAGAATTACGTTGACCAGGTAACGGAAGAAAATACACGTGTCCCAGATAACGACAATCAAAGTTTACTCTGTGATCTGCAAAAAATAATGGCAGAATGCGAAGAAAGAGATGTCGAAGAATGGATAAATGGTGATCAAGAGCTTGAAAACGAAATTTTGGCTGATGAGGAAATCATAAGTGTTGTCTGCCAGCAAACTGATATTGATGAAGATGGGATCATAGAAGAAAAAGAAGAAGACAGCGAGGGAAAAGTCAGTCACAAAGACGCATTGGAAGCATTACAGCTGGCAGTGCGATACGTCGAACAACAAGGTGAGGCGTCTGGTGTCGATGTCATGTTTATGCGAAAGTGGCGTGACCACGCTTTTAAAAATTCATTCAAACTTAAAAAGCAAAAAACAATCACGGATTTTTTTAAAGTGTAACTGAAATGTGCACTGTATACAGTGATAATGTTATGTCTGTAAAATAAACAACTTTTAACGATACAGTACGCGATGTACAGTAACGATGTTTAGATATCGCGTGTGTCTCAAATTTGGGTATTTTATGTGTTTTTTATGTTTATATTATATTTATTGTTGTGTAAAATTGTATATACAGTGTTTTTAATATTTTAACGATTGACGAACTTCAACAAGGGATATTCCTGATGATGGGGCATATGTCCTGAAACGCGTTGAATTAAATATAGAGAAAAGGCCACCAGACGGACAAGAAAAAGGTACGTAAACTATTTTACTACAGTAATTAGATACAGTACTGTACAAGTGTTTGATTTTGTTCGGTTTAACCGGCCATTTTGTTAACCGGCCGACCCCCTGGTCCCAAGCTGACCGGTTAAGAGGGCGTCTACTGTAGTTAAAGGGTTGAGTCTAGATGTAATATTGGGAAATGATTTTTTGGAAAGAAACGGAGCAGTAATAGATTTCAATAAACAAATAGTAAAGTTTGAAAAGGGGAATAAACCAGTCAGAATAGAGTTTAAAAAAGTAGTAAACAAAGCTAAAGCCACGGGAATAAAAATTTTACATAAGCAGATAAGCGATAGAGAGATAGAGACCAAAATAAATATATGTCAAGAGAGTGATAGCCTAGAGAATGAGGAGGGAGAGATGCATGAGCGTAATGAGAGTGTGTGGGCAGATAGAGCCAACAGATTTTTTAATGAAGATACAGTTGTAGGAAATACTCAGCGAGAGGAGCTGTGGGCAGTGGTGGAGCGGTTCAGCGAGGTATTTGACGAATCACCAGGGAAAGCGAAGGACTACATCTGTGAGCTGAAAGTCCGGGCCCACGCACCATACATGCAGAGGAGCTACCCGGTGCCGTTTTCGAAGAGGAGGGCTGTACAGGAGGAATTAGACCGGATGATGCAGGGAGACATAATTGAACGCTCAGTATCACCCTACTCCAACCCTTCGGTAGTAGTGATAAAAAAGGATGGAAAGGTAAGGTTATGTTTAGATGCCCGAAAAATTAATCAAATTATTATACCTGACCGGGAATCTCCGGAACCCATAAATGAGATTTTACAGAAGTTCAGCGGAGTCAGATACATGACGTCACTAGACCTGACAGCTGGATACTGGCAGGTGCCATTAGCAACAGAGAGCAGAAAATACACAGCATTTCTTTTTAACGGTAAGAATTACCAGTTCAAACGCTTACCTTTTGGATTAAACACCAGTGTTGCCAGTTTTATTAAATGTTTAGATAATATATTACAACCTAAGGATTTAGATTTTTTAACCGTATATGTCGATGATATCTTGATAGCTTCTAGAACATTCACTGAACATTTAGAACACATAGAATATGTATTAGATAAGCTACAAAAAGGGGGTTTAACAGTGAATTGGGACAAGTCTAAGTTTCTGCAGACCGAAATACATTTCTTAGGGTTTATTATTACACTGGAGGGGATATTAGCTAACCCTGACAAAGTAGAAGCCATAATGCGATTCCCCGAACCTAAAAACATTAAGCAATTACAAAGTTTCTTAGGCCTATGCAATTTTTACAGGAAATTTCAGGAGAACTACGCACACACAACATCCAAACTAAGTGCTGTACTGCAGAAAAATAAACAGTGGAGATGGGGAGATACGGAACGAAATGCATTCAACGAAATTAAGAGAAAGTTTAGTCACATGATCATGATGAATCATCCCGATTTTAATAAAACTTTTTATTTGCAGACCGACGCCAGCAATGTAGTGCTAGGGGCGGAGCTCTACCAGGAGGGCTGCGACAAGGAACATCTAACGATCGCCTTCGCCAGTAGATCGCTGCTGTCGGCTGAGAAAAATTATACGACGATAGAAAAGGAACTTTTGAGTATTGTGTTCGCCATGGGTAAATTCCGGACATACATCCTAGGCAATACAACAATAATCCGGACGGACCACAAGGCATTATCATTCCTAAATTCATGTAAGCTAACACACAGTCGTCTGACCAGGTGGGTATTAGCTTTACAAGAATATAACTTTTCATGGGAGTATATAAAGGGGTCAGATAATAAGGTACCAGATACACTTTCTAGAGTAGATGTTATAGACAATAAAACTGGTAGGGATCTTAAAGAGATAGAAATTTTTAGATTAACCAGAGAAGATAGAGTTTTTGGTGAAGAATTAAGTGATATTAAAAATATGCAAAGATCTGATAGCAAACTGGGTAAAGTAATTGTTAGTTTAGAAACAGAGGTAGAGGGATCTGAATATAATGAGCGATTTCAAGTATATCAAGGTATTTTGTTTAAAAAAGTAGATAGTGGGGAGCGTGATTGGAGGTTAGTTATACCCGAGGGATTAATAGATAAAATTGTTTGGGATTGTCATATAAGGTATGGTCATTTTGGGGCGAGAAAATGTGCAAATGTTTTGAAAGAATCATGTATATTTAAGAATATGGAGAAGAGAGTTAGAAAAGTGTTGAGAGTGTGTGATTTATGTGAGAAATCGAAAGTAGTGAATTATAAAGTAGAGGGGGAGATGAATTACATAAAAGTTGAGAGACCGTTTGATCTAGTTGCGGTTGATTTGTATGGACCATTACCCAGAGGTAGAGGGGGTGTATTGTATGTATTTGTAGTTCTAGACACTTTTTCAAAATTTGTGAAATTATATAGCATTAAGAGAGCGACAAGTAAAGTACTCAGTGAAAAAATAGTAAAAGACTACATGATTAATGTTGGAAAACCGAAAATTATATTATCTGACCACGGTCCACAGTTTATAAGCGGCAAGTGGCGACAGACGCTTGGATGGGAAGGCATCATACCCAAGCATACGGCAGTGTATCATCCTCAGTCGAACCAAGCAGAACGGGTGATGAGAGAGATTGGTAGGATATTTCGGGCGTACTGTCACGCCAAACACACAGAATGGCCATCCTACGTGAAGAAAGTAGAGGAGTGGCTGAATAGTACCACCCATGAATCCACGGGATTTACGCCGCATGAGTTGATCAGGGGAACAAGGCCGCCCAGGATATTGGAACAACTTTTCGAATACCCACCAGAAGGTCAAGTTTTGGACAGAAACATGAAAATTAGATTGGCAAACGAGAACTTACTTACGAGAGGAGAGCGAAGAAAACAGAAACATGATGCTAAGGGTAAATGGACCAAGTACGAGGTAGGTCAGTTAGTGTTAGTAAAAAGGCATGATTTGTCCAGTGCTCAAGATAGAGAAATAAAGAAGTTTTTCTTGTTGTATGAAGGACCATATGAAATTGTAGAAATAAAAATGCAGAATGCGTATGTGCTGAGGAACCCAGTGACACAGGAAATAGTAGGTACTCAAAATGCGACGAATTTAAAATTATATCGGTCACTTTAATTATGGTATGTTTATGAATAATAATTAAAATATTGTTGTATGTTTACAGAAGGGATCCTCCCCCATTTTCGGGCGGTCACGATCTTACCAGTCCTTTCCGTGGAATTCGGAACTCGGAGGCGGGCCATGGTTGGCGGATCTTCCTTCGGGCGGTGAAAGCAACGATGGTCCGGCTCCACCAAAATTGGTAGAAACTAGAAATTAACTACACATTTGAACGGGGAGGGGGACCCCAACAGGTACGTGACACGAATTAATTTTTTAATACACTCCAGGTGCAGCGGTTTCGGTGTACCTGTCACGTGCCTGCACTGCCTTAGAGTGTTGTACATAATGGAGGCTACACCTAAAAACAGGGCAGTGCGTACAATTTAACAGATTTTTTAGTGTCAGTGGCAAAGAAATTCAAGTTGAGCCATTGACAGTAGTTTTGCATAAACCGAAACGAAGAGTTTTGTGGAGAAGTATAGTGAGTTCCAGCTCAGACGACGGGTTAGAAGAAATGAGAGAGAGATAAGGTAAAACAGTTGGGGATAAAGGGAAAGTAACTACACAAAGTAGATCTGAGTTGGAACTTTTTTATACTTCATCGCAAAACACCCCCGTTTCAGGCGGGGATACTGACCACTAGAAGATAAGTTATAAATATAAAATGTAAATAAATTTTAGAATTAAGTGACCAAATATAATTGTCAAGTTTTAGTATCAGTGAGCTTGGGAACGTTTTAAAAGATGTGTAATAAAATAAAAACTTGTTATCAATACAAGATGTGGGGATCGTTTTGGGGGGTAGATTGCTGCTTAATGAAGTGATAGAACAGTGGAGTGTGGAACTGCAAGTGTCGAAAGTTTTAGTTTATCACTTTTAGTTAGTTAGTTATTAAGTTGCTATTGCGGGGGTGGCCTGTGCTCTCGTAGATAGTGTAATGGGTTGGGGGTAACAGAGAGGGTTACCTCCATCGGAGGCCAAAATGGCGAAAATGTGCGACACACCTTTTTCGTGCAAATTAAATTTGCACACTGATAGACGATCGTGTCACACATACTAATGATGAAGTAGAGCAGGCAATGAAATGAAGTTAGATTTCCCCGACTTTTCGGGCGATTACTGCCTTACCAGCACTAATCGTGGATTTGGCTAGCGGCCAGCTATGGTCATACCAAGTCCCTTGACCATAGCTGACTTGAAATTGGTATATAGTAGAAATTAAATGGGGGGTGACAGGGGAAATCCAGGCACTATGGAACAGCGGCTACCACTCTGTTCGAGTAGGAACAGCAAGGCCAGGTGGTAGACCCGTTTAAGGGCGTGTAATTATAGACAAGAATATGTTGATATTCAGACGTTAAATGTAACAGCCAAAGCAAAGACACGGAGAGGTCAAACTACTCCAAAACATGTCGTCTTTGTGAAAGCGAAAAGGCGCCACAGCCTTACATAATTTGCAATAGAGTGTGTGGATGGGAGGTGACTCAGAGGAGCCACGAACTTAAATTTTACAACATAAAAAATTTTTGCTAATTCAAATTTTGATCCAATAAAAATGCTTGTGCTCTGTTTAAGTAATTAGATGCTCATACATTCAATATAAGGTGTTCATGCTATAATTTTAAATGTATTATTTTATTATCGTAGGTTAGATATAAGCATTGATAACAATATGTGTCTTCATTATGTGTGTATATTTGCAAATAAGTAAATAATTAAACCGTCTGGCAGGCGGGTGACACAAAGTATCAGAATCAGAAAGAGGGGAAACAAAGAGGTCAGAAGTGAGTATTGATGAACCTATATATTTCATGTAATTTGTAAAATTATGAGATGTGTTTTCATTATGTTAGGAATATCAGCTGATCAGCGATAAAATGTCACTGGTATATTGGGTGTAAATGTTCCAGGTAATTAATGTTTAATGTAATGTTTCAATGTATTAAAGATATGGTTTTAAAGTAATGAGAAGGGTAATTTAATAAAATGAGAAATGGAGTAATAATTTGTGAAACTTAATAAGAGATAGTTTGTGGGTGATGAATATTCTGTGGGACATGTAGATCAGTCCAAGTTGAAGTTAAAGAAATAGTAGAGATGAAGACAATGTAATGTCGTTTTGAAGTAATATATATTATAGAGTTTTGAGAAGTATTGATGTTGACACAGTAGTCATGTGGAATATGTAGAGTTATGAGTGATATGTTGATGTTTATAATTAATGATGTTATTTTGTTGTATTTGAAGTGAGGTAATAAGATTGAGATTTTTGGGGATGGCAATTTTGTAGTAGGGGGTAGTGTAATGTAGGAGTCTGCAACATAATGATAGTTGGGACGGGATGGGATCGATTTAGTGGGAAAGGGGTCGCCTTAGGTAGAATCCAGGGACCAGATAATGGGAAATGAGTTTTTTTTTGGGGGGGGGGAAACACGTATCCTAAATACAAAGGGTTAGAGAGAATTTTGATATATATAGAGAGAAGGTGGCGATTTGAGTTTAATGATAAGTTTGGGTTGAGAGAGTGTTTTGAGAGATGTTTTTTAATAGAGATGGGTGTCAGGTTAGTTAAAGTTGATAGAGTCATAGGGAGAAAGATTATAGATGTATACAGATCAAGTAGTAAATTGAATAAGATAAATATTTACATCACTCTAAGTAATGGAGAATAAGATTGTTAAATAAAGAGAGAGATTTATAATAAAGATATAAAATTTTTATTTTGAAACCAGTGACAGAATTTTGATAGAATTTGGAAATAATGTAAAATTAAGAAGTGTTTATTTTGAATAATTTAAATGTCAATTTGCTTATTATTTATAATAATATTTTGTTATTTTAAATGTTTTATTTTATTATGTTTTGTGTTTCAAGTTAGATTGTTACAGATGTTAGGTGTATTTTCAGATATAACTGGTACATAACGTATGTAGGTCAAGGTTTTGACTTGACCTAGTTTCGATCAGTTGACAGTGAGGTCATATACCGACTAAGCTTGTTTAGTATGGAAGTCAATTCAACTTTTGTTTTTGATCAATTTAAACAAATTTTAAATAATTTCTATATGTAAAGGAAACATTTTAATAAAATTAAATTTTTTTGAATTTTAAAATTTTTTAGGAAATATTTTTTGTTGAAAAAAAAAAAAGATTTGCGCCTGCCAGCTAATGAATATCTTTAAGCTTTGATTATTTTATTGTTTGTGTACTAACCATGTTTATTTTATTGATTTATTGTATGGACTTGTATTGTTAGACTATAAGTGATCACATGTTAGGTTAAGGATGTTCTTAATTATAAGAAATGTTTAAATCAACTTATTTTAAATAAAACCAGAAACCAATGAAGAGAATAATTTAAAATTTATACCAAATTAATTAAGTGATTTTACAAGAAAACAACCAATGGGTTGTAATTTAAATAACTTTTGAAAATTTTTTCAATTTCATAATATGTAATGCCAGTATGTAATGTGAGTGTGTATGAGCCCAGTATCTGCTAAAGGCAGCCCAGCTTGCATGTAAGGGGAAACATATCGGTGGAGGATCTGGCATAATATAAGCCAGGGATTGAGGATTTTGGGGGGTAGCAGGTTAGAAGGTGAGGTGTGCCGTGGTGCGTGTCTGTTCGATTTTTTGGTGTTGGGATCTCTTACGAGGAAGTCCAGTGATCTCGTTCAGATGCGTCCATAGTCGCCGAGCCAGGGGGGTAGTGTACCCATGAGGAGTAAGAACAAGGGGGTTGTTGGCACCAGTTCCTCACCGGTCCTCTTAGGGGTTTTATCAATGAGATTTCTTCTGTTCTGGACAGAAGAATTCTCATTGGGGGGGGGTATTGTAATGTGTCCAAAATTGGGTAATTTCATTTATTACGGTGATGGGGTATTTGTATTTCATTTATTTCATTTTTTGGGATTTTGTAAAAAATATTGTGCAAACGTTATTTCCATTGTAACAGACCACGTGGTAAGAGAACAGTTAGAACACAGGCAAGACACAGTTTCCATTGTGTAATCTGTTATGGTATGCAGCCACCCTAAATTTCTCAGAACTCTGTATAAATGTGACGGTGTACGCACTCAACGACTCAAGCATGCGCGCTGTTGGGACGCCGAGAGAACCAAATGACGCTGTAAAAAATGGCGCATGAGCAAACAGTTTGTAAAACCAACCAGCCAAGCTACAGGAAACGGAGCTAAGGACTGCCTCCGTGTTAATGACGTCAGTCTAGCAGCGCCTAATATCATCAGCCAACACTAGGAAAAAACACACTATGTGTTATATTCATAGCTGATAAGCTACAGCAAATCAGCTATGAACGACAACGAGATCTGATGGCCGTGGAACAGTGTTTCCTCCCGCCCGCCAAGGCAGTTGCGCAGTCGTTCACTGATTAGACCGGCGCCGGTACTGAGCCGAGTGGGCTCCTCGCAAAATTTCACAATATAACAGTAAAATGAGTTAACAGTGTAAAAAACCAAGTGACGGTGATGTCTGACAACGAGACAACAACAAAACACAATAGTTTTTTTTGATCCGGGACAATTCAGAACTTAAAACGGGGCGACCACGTGGTCAACGAGTGAACACATGGCTGGCTGGGGCTTTATATAATGGGTTTTAATTCATAAGGGTGAAGGGGAATTTTGTTTTACGCATGTGAGTGCGTATGTAAAGCAGGCTGGGCTACCTTAAGGTTGTAAGTAATAATATGTAAGTCTAAAAATAAGTTATAAGCAAGAATTACACCATATTCGAAAAACATGTAAGTGACTGTATTTGATAAACAAAATTTCAAATTAGCAATAATTGATAATTAAAACTAATTATTTCTCTTCATAACAATGTGTCGAATCAGTTATTTCGATAACCTTAACACATGTTTGTATCTGATGTTCATGTGATTGGATCCTGGACCGTAATAGAATCTTGGCAGGTAGGTGGAAGTTATATCATTTTGTATTTAATATATTTAAATTGGATAAGAGTATGACAATATTATAATAAATATACTGTAAAATGGATTCGATAGTGTTGGATTAGTTTATTTAAGACCTGACTCACAAGATAACTTCTTAAATGATAGGATCCACAAGTAATAATTCTAATTTAACACGATTGAACAAGTACCAAATTCATAAATGTTCTAGATCTTGAAGTTCTATTTGGCAGTAAAAGCCAGAATTAATTATTTGAGTGATAACATTACTAATTAAATATTTAATAAATTTGATTATGATTTATATAATTAACAAATTCAATTAATTTATGCAAATAAAAAAATTTGCATTACATTGTAAATTATTAACATTGTATATAGCGTCCAATTGCGGGGCTATATGAAACGGTGAGATACGATAAAAGTAATAAAATTAACTAATCATTAACTCTAAAATTATAATTAGATGGAATTAATCTATGCAATAAAATTTAGCATAGAGAATTGCATCGTACAATGAATGTGGGCTGCCGACTGCGCTGAGATCTCAGCATGGCTTGGGTACGCTGATTCACTTTTTCTGCCTTTGGAACTGGTTTGAGTGGATCACCTTCTATGTCCTGCCCCAGGTGCTGAACATTTCTGGTATTGTTCGCCAACAGGAAAGTCTCTGCGCAATTAGAAGCACGTGGCTTGAGTCACTCTTAGGTCACGTGATGACAATTAATGAAGTTCCTTACCTTATATGGTAATGGTCTTGTTCCACACCGTGTTACCCAGTTAACTATAGCCATTGACTATGGCGTCATACCACTTGCTTTACCGGTGACTCACGTACCCTTTGTTCGGTCTCCCCACACTTCTCTAACAATATGTTTCATAATATTCTTACTTACATTGAGAATTATTGAAAGTTATCAAATAAAAAATGGTGCTGCCCTTTTTGTCCCGTTACAATACCCCCCCCCCAATGAGAGGTTTTATGTAAAAACAAAAACTCTCATTGACTAAACCTAAGAGGATCACTTAGGATAAGGCGCCACGACCCCCCTTATTTCCTTATTAAAATCATGAGTTACTCACCCCCCTAATCTGGTGGCTGTGGCCGCACCTGCATGACTTTACTTGACTTCCTTCCTCAGGATCCCAACTCCATAAAGCCAGACAGGCACTAGGCGACCCTGCCCTGACGCGCTGGCCAGCACAGGTCCGCCTCCACAGTACCACCCAGATTCTGTAACAAGTAAAAATATTAACATATGGCCTTTCACCATTCCATATCCTTAACCAATTTGGATTCCTCCTAGACGTACTGGTTTGCCTTTATCAAAGTACTGGCTTTTTATCTTAACTATTAATACACAAATAACATTATTGTAATATATATCCTTAACACAACACAATACATTTTATTTAGTCCACTTACCATATTAACATACCTTGGCAAGTCATATCAAAAAAATTTGTTTTAAATTTTTTTTTCAAATTCCAAAAATAACTCAAATTCAAGTACAGATTCAACTTTCTGATTCCAATTAAAAATTCCATTTTAATTTCCATTACCACTGCAGATTACTATTGTCATCTATACACAATACAGAATATGGTTATATAAAACAGAAAATTATTCAATACAAAAACACATAGACAACCAAAAAATATACTCCAATACTCCATTACTAGCAGTATTGTAACATTGTAATTATCAACCATTATCAACTTTCACTCATGTATAATTCATCTTAAAATTCTCCCCTTACATCATTTCTTAAAATCCCCCTTCAAAACCCTTACCCTAAATTGTTACAATTTGGTGTAATAATCTCAAGGCCGGTTCCCATTTTGACATTACACAAATTTTGGAATTATGAAATTTATTTTCGTAGCTTGTAACGTTGCTACTCTATATCCCCCCGTGTCTGCACTGTCTCTCCCAGTTGCTTCCACAAGGACTGCAGCTGCTGGGAGTAAACTTTTTTTTTTTTTTTATTTTACCCCGTCCTTGCTTCGGCCTTACATAAAGTTCGGTATTACTGGTATACAGGATACCAGCAACCGCAGTAAAAATGATTATTTATAAGCCCTTAAGCGGTCTAACACCCTTCCATTAGGTGTATAGCCGTAGTTCCAAATTTATTTAGATTCCCCTAATTCCTCCCAAGTTAAATTTCTAGGTCCACCAATTTAGAAAATAACAATTTTGAAAAAAATTTAGAAAATATGGTCAGGGTACAATAAGTCTGCCCGTCGCTTATTACTGAAAAGCCAAATCCACGGTCAGGGTTCGGTGAGGCCGTGACCGCCTGAAAATGGGGAATCGACAGTTAAAACATATATGTTTTATATCTACTCACTAATTACATCGTACTCAAATAAACATTACAAAACCTTAGTTTTAATTTTCTATTAAATCTTCCCATTGTCACACTGTAACTTCAACTCTGAATTTCTATTAAACATTTTACTCGTCAAATTTTAATCATTTACCATTCATTGTAAAATTCAAATAAAATTTTTTTTTTGAATTTATTACCAAAATGTCCATCTTTTAAACTAATTAAACCATCTCAAATAAATTTTAATTACATTATAAAATGTCAATTATTCCATCCAACAAAATATTATTATTGTTATAAACTCAGTCAAAATTATAAACATTGATTACACAAAATACAATGTACATACAACACAATGTATCTCTGGTACCTTACCATCACAATATAACCTAATACATACTACATCTAACACCATTACAAATTTATATACAATATGCGTCACATCCAATGTCATTGTTTACCAAAACTCATTACATTATACAGCCAATTTTCGAAAACCATTACACTCACATAATTAAATGTCCATCAACAATAAATGTCTAACCTCCATCATCAAAAATTAATCTTACATTACACCGGCACCATTCATTTTTTATTAAGTCCATTATATTACCTTCTTTAATATAATGCCCATCTAAATGTTTTATTCACTATACCATAATAATAATTCACAGGGTTATTCCACATTATTATCTCATATATCAGGTCTACTTTGGGTATGGTCAAGTCGCCCTTCGTATTATTTGTCATCACCACGTAGGTTATAATTTCACCATTATTATCATCTGCTACTATTACACTAATTATCATCAATATAATCGTCATTAGCTACTGTACTAGTTACGTCCCAAGGTAAGTATTTAATATCACTAATTATCTCAATATCTAACATCTCTACTAACTCTTCATAACCTCTATTAATCTTAAACATCTCTATCTCTCTCATCATAATACCTCTCACAACCCCCCTGAACTCTCTCACTCCCTGCGAAGGGCAACACAACATTATTAACACACATCCTGGCTTTACCAGGTACACCATGAAACATAAAGGGACCATTTGGAGACCACATGTCTCCCCCGGAGGAATCTTCGTCCTCATTAAACACTTGTGAAGTCTCTACTTCACTTACACCATAGGGAAAATTTGCCCTCTGCCCCCCATACTCACTTAAACTCTCCTTCCACTCTCTCTCAAGCTCATTAACACTTATTACCTCACCACTAACCTCTACTCCTATTATATCCTCATCCTCGCTACTATTATTTAATGTATCACTCTCTGATACCCCATTTTCATTTATATCACCATTATTATTATTCAACATCTTACCATTATGATTATCACTTATATTTTCACTATCATCACTTACCTTGTCATCTATTATTTGATTATTTATATTCTCATTACACTTACCTGTATCTTGTTTCCATTTCTCATTTCTTTTTCTAAGGTTATTTACATTATCTTGTATTTGTTTCTCCCAGGCACTAAAACGTTCGTCAATAGCATTCAGACGTTTATTAATACTATCTTCCAATTTAACATTTTGTTGTTCAATATTATTAATATTATTCTTTAGTTTACTAAAAATGCTTTCACATTTAACGTTTTGTTGTATCATTTCCCCCCTTTATTCATTAAATTTACTATCATTAACATCAAAATGATTATTCATATCACCCTTTAATTCATTAAACTTACTTTTGAACTTAATGTTTTGTTGTTCCATATTATGTTTAATATCATCAGATATTGTTCTCATAAAATTCATCATATCGGCTATTGACCCCTCTTTTACTTTGGTTGACACGGGAGTTGACTCTGCTCCTGCGTCACTCATGATAACTGACTCAGTTAAACTACTTTCACCTTCTTTATTTTCCATTTTCTTTTTTTTTGTATGAATTTTGTAAACAAAATTTCATAAAAATTGTAAACACAATGTTTTATATCATAACTTATATCCCATAACCTTTAATCACACACTTCTTAATCTATACAAACAATGCAAAAACGCCGTTACCCAAAACCCATCTCTGCATCTCAAATAGGTCTAACTCATACAGAAATTCTATACAAGGATCCTGGCAGGGTCGCCAATTGTAACTGTTAAAACACAACAACAAAACACAAGAATTTACTACTTTACTTACCCCCTGCTGACTGTGATCTTTTTACGACTTACCTTATTATCTCAAAAATCAGAATCCACAAAGGTCCCCAGGGCCGCCATCATATTTTTAAAGGAGAAAATATGAAAACCATTTACACTCTTTTCCAAGAAATATTTGAGTTAATTTAATTCCCTTACATAAATAATTCTCAGGTTCGTTTTAGACGAATCTTTGATGCAGAAATCAAGTTATGGGTTGTGGCATAATAACTACTCTAACACATGGTTATGTTACTAAACAAATCTTATTTTAAGTAAATATTATGCAGCAATTACTTTCTCTTTATCTGTGATATTATCCAAACATATAAATCACAAAACTCAATACACAAATTTCTATATTCAACCAGTACTTTTTCTGTTTCTTTATATTTTCACACACACTCTCATTCTCTTTACATATCTGGATAACCCCTGTTTATTGAGCTCATTTTATTTTTAACGTTTTACTATAAAAACTTTTGCCAATTTGTCTTGTACATTTGTTTTGCACTGTACTTAGCTGTGTGAGTTTCCAGGTGTTGCGTACTATGCTGTTCAACCCTACCTCACTGCACTATCACATTACTCGTTTTTTGTAGAAACTGTTAACACTTTTGTACCATTATTTACTCCTGTTCCACTTTATAATATACTCCTTGGTAGGCCAACTTTAACATTTTTCGGCCCACCCAAGCCTACTACGGTTAGCTTACGTCTGTTCAGTATGAATGTGGGCTGCCGACTGCGCTGAGATCTCGGCGTGGCTTGGGTACACTGAGTCACTTTTTCCGCCTTTGGAACTGGTTTTGAACAGTTCACCAACTTGCGTTCTGCCCCAGGTGCTGAATATTTCCGGTATTGTTCGCCAACAGGAAAGTAGGAAAGTCTCTGCTCAATTAGAAGCACGTGGCTTGAGTGACTCTTAGGTCACGTGATGTCAATTAATGAAGTTCCTTACCTTATATGGTAATGGTCTTGTTCCATACCGTGTTATCCAGTTAACTATAGCCGTTGACTATGGCGTCGTACCACCTGCTTTAGAAGTGTGGTACGAGAATGGTTATAGGGTGACTCATGTACCCTTTGTTCGGTCTCCCCACACTTCTCTAACAATATGTTTCATAATATTCTTACTTACATTGAGAATTATTGAAAGTTATTAAATAAAAAATGGTCCTGCCCTTTTTGTCCCGTTACAATGAGATCCATGATCTCCCACAGAAGAACCATTATGAAGAGGGACATGATGATAAAATTGCCCAAGATGTCCTTAAGCATCAGCTCCAGACCTTCAGCTTCTCAATGAATTGCGTTGAGTCCTGGATGAAGGTGTCTGTCAGCTTTATGTAGGGCTAAAACCATCCAGTGAGATGTCTCGCCACCTCATGTGTCGGAGAACCGATTGCACTGACTATTGGAGGCAAAGGTGTTCCCTCCTTGTGTAGCTTGGGGCCACTGTACAGCCTTGAGGGGTAAAACGTCAATGAACTGGACGACCTTCTTCACCTCATCAGACAAGGAAGATCGCCTAATAAGCTGATCTGTCTTCTGTACCACAGTGATTGTGGGATCTCTCAAAAGCACCTTTCAAGTCATAGAGTCTAAAATATTGTGGATCTTCTGCTTGTAGTCCTCGGTGTTCAGGGTCACTGTCCACTCCCCTTAGCAGCTGGCAGCACATACTGTTGTCAGCCCTAAGTTGTTTAAGGGCTCTATGCTCCCCTGAAGTCAAATTGCTCTTAAGAGAACCAGTTTTACAAGGAATTCTATGCACCTCCAAAACAAACTCGGCTTCTTCACTCGGTATAGACGGGATGAAACCCTGATCCTGAATAAATACTGGCGGCCAGTGATTAAGACATACTGAAATCCAGCCAATAAGGGCTAAGTATGACATACAAAGGTTTTTTTTTTTTACGATATTAATTGATGACTCGTTGGGCACTTGGTGAAACATATTAATACAAAGGTTTTTACATGTATGGCAAAATTTACAAAAGTATGACATGTTTGGCACACACCTTTCGTAGGACTGGTTATAGTAACAACTTAAATGGATTATAATCACAAACAGAAATTACACTGTCACACTACACTATATAAAAAATTCCACTATCGGAAATATCCTATCTGACAATGATCTGAGAGGTTCAAAAGCACTAATTGGGAATTTTTTATAGTGGAGTGCAACAGCATAGTTGCAAAAAAGTTACATATGGAAGCATGTTTCTGGTTTGGGTTTAATCTTAATTTATTCTTTAGCAGGCGTTAAGACCTAGTTCCTGCTCCACTGAAGGTGGCCGCCGTGGGTGTGGCCATAATTCCTGGCATTTTACTAATTAAAACATTAGACCACCACCTAATAGCCTGTATAACAGGTTCACTCACTGAGAACCAGGCATTTTATTATAAAACTACAACTGATTCTAAGTACTCTGTGAGTGTGTACCCAGTGCACATGGGATTTAATTTATTTTGTTACACAACAAAATTAAGTTAAATGTGGATAGTGTGTTACTATCCCTAATGTTGATGATGTGCAACCCATTTGACGCTAGCAAAAAATTGACCCTGTAATTGACTATAGTAGACATAAATGTCATTTTGAGATTCTGCTAAAAACAGTTTAAATATTATTTTATAATATATAATTATTATTATAATATTATTATTATATATAATAAGTGAACGAAGAGGATGCAACAACAAGATAATTTTTATTTTATATAAATTAGGTAGATACTCTTACTATGTTTTAAGGATATCAGTAGACAATTTTTTGCCAAGTATAGTCCAAATAATACTTGTTAAGTGTAGCTATTACAGAATTAGCAGACAATTTGTAGTGGGTCATTTTTGGGTGTTTTTATTTTTAACAGTATGGGGCATTTATATCTTTTATTTCTTTCATTTTGTGCGGGATTTCTAAAATTATTGTGCAACGTTATGTCCATTACTACAGAAATCATGGCCAGTAGAACAGTTTGGAACAAAGCAGTAAGACGCAGTTGTTGTCGCGGAATGCTGCAAAGAATTCGCGCCACCCTAAAAATTCGCAGAACTCTGTACATGTGTGGCAAGGCACGCACGCCACTACGCGGGTGCGCGCTCTGCCAGGACGCCGAGTTTGGTTTAAAGCAAGATGGCTTGAGCAGAGGTAATTCAGCAATGTGCGTTTGGGCGGCAGGAAATCATGGCCCTTTTGTGACATTAGCCAGTGCCTAGTTGAATTCGTCTGCTATCGTCATTCCAAAACTACATGCATAGCATAGGACGAAACTGTGACGACTAACTGTAAGGCATTGATGTCCGTCGTCTTGACTAAAATCATCAAGGAGTGGGGAACTGAGAGACGCTGGCAGTCTTTTGTCGACTCTCGCCTGCGCAGGCCGCCCGACAAACCGGGCTCAGAAACAAAATTTTTTTTTACTAATATAACAGTGAAATAGCAGGGAGACTCATATGACCGCGGTCGGAATAAAACGGAGAACACGTAGATCGATTTTTTCGGACACTAACAACAAAAACTTTAAAAGGGAAAAGGGAGTAATAATGACCAACCGAAAACCACGTTGCCGATAGGGGGGGAGATATTATTAAAAATGTTTAAGGGATAAATAAATTTTCTGTGTGTTTGTGAGGGTGTAAAAAATTGCAGGCTGGGCTCTGTCTGTATATATATGTATTAAAATGTGATCAGTAAGGTAAGATGTTAGTATAAGTTAATATGTAGTAGCTGATAAACCGAACAAAGAAAACTGTAGTCGAATCTATAAAACAATGAGAAAAATTTTGGAACAACATTTTAAATAATTCTGAATAATTAAAACCATTCATTCTCTTCATTCAAAATGTGTATTCGTATTTATTTCGTAACCTCACACTGTTTCTGATCTCGCTTATAGAACTCTGGGGGGACCCTTAGGAATAACGGTAAGTACAATAAAGTGAAATAAATTATATAAATAAGCGTGTTTTTATACAAATGGCGGCCCGAACAACGACATTATATAAAATAATTATATAAATAAGCCAGATATCAGAAACAGAGTGGGTATCGAAAAAATGTATAATACGTAAAAATAAGGTTATGTTTGTGTTAGTAAGGTATACAGTTGTGTTAGGCGTTTTAATTTTACAATAATAGTGGTTTTTTTTGTGTTATAGAAATAAATTTTAATTATGGGGGAAGTACGAGATAACGAAATAATAAAAATGATGCAGACGCTTTTTAATATACAAAATAGTAAGTTCGATGAGAAATTTAGTAATCTTGATAAAAAATTTAGTGAACAGAAAAATGAAATTAGAAATATCCAAAATAATCTTAACATGCAATTTGTTGAAGTGAAGAAAGAAATTAAAGAACAAGATTGTATTTACGATAAGAAATTGAGTGAAATAGAGACGCGGTTAGGCGAAATAGAATTAGAAAATGAGAAAGTAATAGACAAATTAAAATCGAACAAAGATGACAGGGTAAGTAGTAGTGGAAATGGTGATTTAAATAATGGGGTTACAAGTAATAATAATGACAATACAAATAAAAATATGGTGTTAGAAAATGATTGTATAGATGTTGAAGTTGATAATAAGATGTTTGTGTATGATGAATTAGAGAGAGAAATTAGAAAGAATTTACAGGTAGAGTGGATGCAGGGGGTTGATTTTTCCCGTAATGTTGTAGTGGGGGGTGAAGAAATGGCTTCACGTGAGTATGTGAAAGACGATAGGTCTACAGATAAATTTCCCTTGGTTTTTTGTGCACTTCATAGGTGGTGCCGTAATGATAAGTTAATATCCCCTGCATGTTTTGAGAGAGAGTGTGTAGCTTGGTATGATGGTGAGAAATGTTTTGAGAGAGAGAGAAAAAGAGAAATAGAGATATTTAAAGTAAAGAGAAATTACGAAGAATTCGTAGAAAAGTTAGACTTAGAGAGAAATAATAAAAAGAATGAGTACTTACCGTATAGTGAAACTAAGATAGCAATAGATGAGGTGAATGGTGATAATATAACTTACCTAATGTTAACAGATAATACCAACGGAGACTGGACAAAATTGACCAATATTGAACAGGTATATGAACCAATAAAAGGGATAAGGAATGACGTAGAAGTAGTGGTTTATTATAATAATATTAATAAACTTGATATAAATAAGAATGATCTATGTTACAAATATATTAGACTATTATTTGACGATATGGGGTAATTGTTTATTGTTCATGAACATTTAATGATATGAATAATATGGTTTTGAAGTGCATTGTCTTATGGAACGATTTGTGGTTAATGATAAGAAATTGGTTGATGATTAAACAGATAATACGTTCAAATGGAGGTATATTATTGTAAGGAGAGAAGTGATGAATTTTCTAGTGTTATATCAAGGTAAAATGTGGAAAATAGATTTTGGGTGATAATAAAATAAGGCAGGTGAGTTAAGTAGAATTAAAGTTAATGGGAGTGAAAGAGAATAAGAATTTGAAATACAGGTAACACACAGAGATAGTGTTAGATATTTAGGGACACAGTGGTTAGTGAGTATATGTAGAGAGGAGTAATGTGAATGAGATTTAAACATATTTGTTGATGATATTTTGTAGTAAGGGTGAGGTGGTAAGGTGTGAGCAACGTGCGGCGTGGCGAGAGACCAGCGTGCGGCGTTGTGGCGGGAATAGAGTAGTTTGAGTGAGTGTTTGCCGATATTTTGGAGGGGCATTGGCTCGTATGGGTATAGCCAGGTAGGGAACACACATCCTAGTACAACGATGAGCGGTGCCAGGGGTAAGTGGAATTAGTGAAAGGTATTTATAAATGAGAGATTGGTGTCATAAGTTGTTAATAGTGGTTGTTAGTAAGAAAGGGAGTAATATTAAAATGTCTATTCAAGTGAAAGTATAGAGAATACAGGTGTCACCCAGATTAAGCAATGATTGAAATGTGAAGAGTTAGATAGAAAATTCATAGTAGAAAGGTACTCAGAAATATAATGTAACAGGAAGGTTAATAATAAATTTGAATTGCATAGAATCAAATGATAAATAATTGATGGTTAATTAATAACAGTTCAGTTGAAATTAAAATGTAATGTTTATAATTTGTAGGGTATGTAGATTTTTACCAAGGTTAAATGTGATTGGGTTATTTTAATGTAATAATAGCAATGTCAATTATATGTGTATACAGATCAAGTAATACATTAAATGAGAATAGATAATTTACATCACCCACAGTAATGAAGAATACGATTGTTAAATAAAGAAAGAGATTTATAACAAAGATATAATTTTTTCATTTTTAAAACCAGTGACAGAATCTTGATAGAGTTGAAAATAATGTAAAGTTAAGAATTGTTTATTTTATTATTATGTAAAGGTCAATTTGCTTATTAATTATATTAATATTTTGTTTATTTTAAATGTTTTATTTTATTGTTTTGTGTTTCAAATTAGATTGTTACAGATATTGTATGTATTTTCAGACAGAAGTTGTGGATAACATATGTAGGTCAAGGGTCTTGGACTTGACCTAGTTTCGATCAGCTGATGAGGTCATACACCTACTAAGCTTGTATAGTAGGAAGTCAATTTTATTTGTTTGTTTAATTAATTCGAACCAATATTTAAATAATTTCAAATATGAAGGAAACATTTTAATAAATATAAATTTTTTTTTGAATTTTAAAATTTTTGAAAATTTTAATTTTTTTTGAGAAAAAAAAAACTTGATTTTTCGCCTGCCAGCGAGTAAATATTTTTGAGTAATGAGTATTTTATTATGTGTGTATTTAACATGTTTATTTTCTTGGATTTCATGTTTATTATATTGGCACAGATACGTTGATGACATTCTAATACTATACAGGGGAAACAAAAGACAATGTGAACAGTTACTAACGCACATAAACAAAATACATAAAAACATAACCTTCACTGCCGAATACGAACACAACAATACCATAAACTTCTTAGACCTCTCCATCACAAAACTAGAACACAGGCACAAATTCAGTATACACAGAAAACCAACTACAACTGACACACTAATACACAACACCTCCAATCACCCAATACAACACAAACTAGCTGCTTTTAGAACCATGATACATATACTTAACAACATCCCCTTAGATGAAATAGACTACAAAGACGAACTAAACACGATAAAATATCTAGCAGAATCTAACGGTTATGACAGAACAATAGTCAGTAAACTCCTACACAAAACACAAAACAAACAACAGACAAAGACAGAAAACAACAAATTCATAACACTAACATACATCAACAAACAAACAGAAAAAATTGCCCACAAATTCAAAAAAGCAGGATACAGAATCGCTTACAAAACTACTAACAAAACAGAACACACACTATCAAAACGCATGCCCAAAGCACAAAACAAATTCGATCTACCCGGTGTATATAAACTAAATTGTTCAAATTGCAGTAAATTCTACATAGGCCAGACAGGACGTAGCTTCAAACAGAGATACATTGAACACACAAAAGCACTCCACACCACTACAGAATCTACCTTCGCAAACCACCTCATTGAAGCAAACCACACATATAAAAACATCGACAATAACATGAACATACTACACGTACACACAAAAGGCCGAAAACTAGACACTCTAGAACAATTAGAAATATACAAGCACACAAAAACAAATAAAAACGACATCCTAAACGAACAGACACAATTCAAATCGCACGCATTATTCGAACACATCTCACCACACACACACAGCTTCAATCTTTCGAACCACTTTCTCGTCGCCAACAACAAGACGAGCAGCGCTACTAACGACAGCCTCTGATGAAGCCTTCTATAGGTGAAAGCCGGTTTAGGCTGTAAGGTAAAACTTTACGTTTTTACTTATAAAAAACTTTGTGTTCCGAGTCGTCAATATTATAGTGATATTTAATGTTTATTTTATTGATTTCTTGTATTGCATGGTATTGTTAGAATCTAAGTATTCACCTGTTAAGTTAAGGATGTTTTAGCCATAAGAAATGGTTAATTTAGCTTAGTTTGAAATAAAAACAGAAAAAACAAGGAAGAGAATTTTTTTGATAAAATATTATTTTGAATTTTGAATTTTTTGTCAATCTTAAGGAATTTTATAATTTTCAATTTTACAATTTGTCAAAGTGTAATATGTAATGTGAGTGTGTGTGAGCCCAGTATCTGCTAAAGGCAGCCCAGCTTGCATACAAGGGGAAACATATCGGTAGAGGATCTGGAATAATTTAAGCCAGGGATTGAGGATTTTGGGGGTAGCATGTTAGAAGGTGAGGTGCGCTGTGGTACGAGTCTGCTCGATTTCTCGGTGTTGGGATCTCTTACGGAGAAGTCCAGTGATCTCGTTCAGATGAGTCCATAGTCGCTGAACCAGGGGGGTCGTGTACCCATGTAGATTAAGAACAAGGGGGTTGTTGGCACCAGTTCCTCACCGGTCCTCTTCGGGGTTTATCGATGAGATTTCTTCTGTTGTGGACAGCAGAATTCTCATCGAGGGGGTATTGTAGCGGGTCATTTTTGGGTGTTTTTATTTTTAACAGTATGGGGCATTTATTTCTTTCATTTTGTGCGGGATTTCTAAAATTATTGTGCAACGTTATGTCCATTACTACAGAAATCATGGCCAGTAGAACAGTTTGGAACAAAGCAGTAAGACGCAGTTGTTGTCGCGGAATGCTGCAAAGAATTCGCGCCACCCTAAAAATTCGCAGAACTCTGTACATGTGTGGCAAGGCACGCACGCCACTACGCGGTTGCGCGCTCTGCCAGGACGCCGAGTTTGGTTTAAAGCAAGATGGCTTGAGCAGAGGTAATTTAGCAATGTGCGTTTGGGCGGCAGGAAATCATGGCCCTTTTGTGACATTAGCCAGTGCCTAGTTGAATTCGTCTGCTATCGTCATTCCAAAACTACATGCATAGCATAGGACGAAACTGTGACGACTAACTGTAAGGCATTGATGTCCGTCGTCTTGACTAAAATCATCAAGGAGTGGGGAACTGAGAGACGCTGGCTTTTGTCGACTCTCGCCTGCGCAGGCCGCCCGACAAACCGGGCTCAGAAACAAATTTTTTTTTACTAATATAACAGTGAAATAGCAGTGAGACTCATGTGACCGCGGTCGGAATAAAACGGAGAACACGTAGATCGATTTTTTCGGACACTAACAACAAAAACTTTAAAAGGGAAAAGGGAGTAATAATGACCAACCGAAAACCACGTTGCCGATAGGGGGGGTTATTAAAAATGTTTAAGGGATAAATAAATTTTCTGTGTGTTTGTGAGGGTGTAAAAAATTGCAGGCTGGGCTCTGTCTGTATATATATGTATTAAAATGTGATCAGTAAGGTAAGATGTTAGTATAAGTTAATATGTAGTAGCTGATAAACCGAACAAAGAAAACTGTAGTCGAATCTATAAAACAATGAGAAAAATTTTGGAACAACATTTCAAATAATTCTGAATAATTAAAACCATTCATTCTCTTCATTCAAAATGTGTATTCGTATTTATTTCGTAACCTCACACTGTTTCTGATCTCGCTTATAGAACTCTGGGGGGACCCTTAGGAATAACGGTAAGTACAATAAAGTGAAATAAATTATATAAATAAGCGTGTTTTTATACAAATTATTACAAAAAAATTAACTTCAACAGATTAAATAATAGACAAGTAAAATTCTGATATGTTGCATAGAACAGTGTAAAAACTATTCCCTGACATGAAGATTTTTTCTGTCAACTTTTTCACAATAGTTAGGCAAAGTCTCTGCTTGTGCTAGAAGAGCAACTAACAGTGACTTCTGACACATTTCACTCAACTGTAAATTAACGAAAAACAAAAAATATGAAAGTGGTCAGTCAAGTAGAGAATTAAGCAAGGAATAATTCTCTAAAGAGAATTCAGTGGTGTATTTGTTAATTTTTATTTCAGATATTGTGAATATTACATGGTTACAGCTACCCTTTCTATAGATGAGGATTCTTCAAAATAATATAAAAAAACTTTATATACTGTTTCCGTTCTTAGCTTAATCCTGATGTAAACAAACAGGCGTGGGCCAAATCACTCTGACAGAAGCAGTACACACAGGATACATATAATATTGATACTGTATTAATTGTAATACTTTGTCCTGACCAAAGTAAAATTTGTGTGACTGTATCAGACCGACAGTGAAACATTATATAACATCAGTTAATGGTTTTTTTTTTATTAACCGTTTAAATACTGCAACAAACAAAAAGTAAAGTTTATTTAAAAGGAAAATAGAAGCCGTGATAATTACCAGTGTACTGAATACTATCAGTTGCTGTCAGAAAGTAATACAATGCATTCCATATCTGTGTCTGAACTTGTACCATCACTTGAGTCAGCGTTATTATTGGTAAGATTGTTCGTTGTTCACAACGACGTCGGTAATGTGGGCTAGTTGCCATAGCTTATCATCTTCCTTGATTATATGCTGCATACAATGACTCCACTTGTCCGCCGTTGTTTCATTTACCGCCTTCTCAATACATTTTTTTACATCACGCAGCTAATGTTGTGTTGTGACGGGCAACATATCCTTTCAACTGGCTCCACAATAATTCAATACAATTTAGAATATAGTGATAAGGAGGAAGTCTTAAAATGACGTGCCCCAATATAAATGGCAAGATAACTCTCACATGATTATAGACATTCTGCACATGTGTGTTACACATTACTGTGTGAACAGTGTCAACACACCTGACAATAGTGTTTCAGATTTGCCACCTGGATTTGTTGACATCAAGATTGAACTAAGAACGGAAACAGAATACATAATACCTGTTTGAAAATTCTAGGTACACAAAGCACAAATTGTTTTCCCAGAAAAAATGGTAAACAGTGGTGAGGTGTGATTGTTTCTGTACTCATTGCTCATTTTACTGAAAGTGTATTAAATAAAAGTAGGAAGAAGTTTGTATATTATGCAGTAACTGATCTGTAAAACGCTTTGCCAGCTTGTTATAATCCAATTTACTGATTCTAAGGAGGCTTGGAATTATACTAAGCCATTAGGGAACCCTCCTGAAGCCCTGGCATGAACCAACATCAGTCTGCCACCTTGTCCAAGTGGTCCTACCATTCCCGCCATTAGTGGTGTCATTGATCAAGCCTGTTTTCATAAGACATGTTTGAATTCGTATCCAAGTCACTTATTGACAAAATCTGTATAATATTTACCTTATTTCTTCCGTACTAAACGATCATTTAAATTTCAAATCAAACCCGCTCTACGATACCGCAATAAACCTGTTTACACAATAGCTATTGATAGTCAGTGTCCAATCGGTCCGACTCGAGTGCGCACTCATGTAACGCGGATGTGTGGAATCGTTTTCCAATATTTGCAATTTTAATATGTAACGTCCTCGCTAAGAGTGAATTTTTATTTATTTTTTAAGACGAAACATATGTTTCAAAATGCGTTAATCAAATCGAACGCAACACAAAGTCACATGACGGAAGAAATAAGGTAAATATTATACAGATTCTGTTTTCATAGAATGACTTGCATTTATCCATGTTGCATCTAACCAGACTATCTCATCACCGTTAGCTTACATGATCTAAATAAAAAAATCTACAGCATCTCCCTTTTCTACTAAAATATGCATTCCTGAAAATACTTTACAATAACACAGTACAATTACATACTATTTCATTTTTGTATTTATCATTTACTTTCACATGATCACTGGTCAGCCTCTATTTCGTTCAGACACCATCTTTAAGGTTTGCCAACTATATATAAAAAAAAATTGTTCCTTACCAGGGTTCTTTTCGGCGAACAGGAGAACAGATTATGGTTATTTCAATAAAATAGATTAAATACTTGTATACCTCTCATGATCTCGTTTATTATGCATATGCTCCAACTCATTTTTTGCTACAAAACAAAGTCATTACTACAAGTCATTCGACTCCCATTTTCTGCACAAAAATTTATCTCTTTTTTTTCTTTTCTAATTCTGATATAACTTGTTAGATATACCATAACAAAATTTATAATGCCTGATTTTTAACATTAGAGTAAAATATAGATACTGAAAAACATAAAATCTATTTCCTAGAACACAAACCAGTGCTTCTAGAATATTACATACAACATTCATCCCCTTTCATACACCCCGTGCCCTTGAGATCTCATTTTTACTGATTTAGAGTATTTTAGTAATTTTTTAATATTTGATTTCAAATATATGGTAGTACTCCGCAGATTACTTAGCTGTTCGAAAAGTTGATCTGGAGTTGTCCCCTCTTTACTGACATCTTGCACCTTTCGTTTTGCACGGTTCTTATTGCCGAACAGTTACTACATTTTTTGTCACAACGCAGTCTATTTATATTGTTTGTATGGAAATAATTTTGATTTTAAATCACATTTTTTGAACGCGGGCGCCCGTTATTTCGTCTCGAAACTTTTCGACTGTACTGTGCGAGTTGTTATTGCAGACTGGGGCAAAATTTAAAGTCTCATTTTCCAAGGTAGTGAGGGAAGTCACGTGATGGCAAACTTTTGTTTCTTCGAGTCTCGACGTTGATTTTTGACAAGAGTATAATTTTAGACCTACATTCCAGCGAAAATACGTAGCTGGTTGGGTCTCTGACGTTACCTCGTATGACCCGTTATCTCATCGGTTACAAGTGTGTATCTAAAAATAGCTGTTCATCAGGCGCCTGGAGCTGACCTTGACACAAATCCACTCGCTTGCTTGCTACATTGTATAATTCATGAACTAAAATTTGTTTATTCTTCCCATAATTATTATTTATATTTTTATGTTTCCCAAAATTACCCCAGGTAGGCCTAAATGTCCCGCTACAACACTACATTTTCTGAAGTGGATTATATAAAGACGATGGCTGCCAGTGAAGAAATCAGCATGTTCCAAGAAAACAAATAACTTGTTGAGTATGGTATGTTCTTCCATTGATAACATGGTGTATCTGGACTGTATCTAAGTTTTGGCACCTTTTTTCATCAGGTGTAACAAGTACTGATGGCCCTGCCATGTCATCTTTACATTCTTCTTGTAGTAATACATTTTCTCTTTATATGTGTTCATAACTTTGCTTTTAAATATTTCAAGAATGACTTTGCTTTCCCCATTAAAGAAGTTCCCGGATCAGTAGTTATTACTTTATTTTGTGGTACATTAATATGCAGTCCACCCTATTTCCCAGAACTACCTGCCCCTATATGGGAAGACATTATACACAGCAATAAATTTAAAATAGTATGCACAAATATTAAAATTTAACAGTTACTGATATCAATTATTGTACTTTCTTGTGAAAAAGAGTACACTTCTGGCTTAGTTTCAATTGGCATTGCAAATTCTGGTTAGAACTTCTTAAGGGATTTCAAATGACTTTAAAAATAAATCAACACTTCACCAGGAAAGAAGACAACACATAAAGTAAACAATGTGAGCTTCAATATTTACTCAATACTGAACAAACTAAAATTCAATATTTATAGGAAACCAACAACCACTGACACCATAATATACGCGGACTCCCATCATCCTGTTTCACAAAAAATGGCAGCATACAATAGTTTTATTCACAGATTATTGACAATCCCCCTGAATGATAATGACTTTCATGATCAGCTGAATACCATAAAATACATCGTGGTTGCCAATGGTTACAATACTTTGACCGTTGACAAACTACTGAAAAAACACGAAAAAAGCAAACTTAAACCCTGAATAAACAATAACACACACAAAAATTTTATATCTACTAATTATACAAGCTTTATGCCTAAGATTTTTGTCCTCTTATTGAATAATAATGTTTTTACTATTTCATTCAGAACTAATAATAAGTTACTAAGCATTCTCAGACCAAAAAACACACTTCCAGAAGAAAAAACAGGTATATATAAGTTAATATGTAATGATTGCAATTGCTTCTATATTGGGCAGACGAGGAGAGGTTTCCTCAAACGTTTTCGGGAACATATACCCAAGAAAATAAGAAATGATAACAGCATCAAATCTAATTACGCCCGACACCGGACCTCACACAATCATAATTACACAGACTTTAATTCCAACTTAATACCGTTGCACGTATGTAAGAAGAGCCGTTTCATGAATGCCTTGGAGAAGTTTGAAATATATGGTGCATACGCAAACCTAAGCAGTCACCATTTCGTCTTAAATGAGCAACTGAACTTTGGATCAAACCGCTTGTACGATACTGCCTTGAGTCTGCTCGCTAAGACTACGATAAAGTAACAACGATTCAGTAGCAGATTGAACTTGAATGGGTGCGCACCCAACATCGCATACAGTTCTTATGCAAACTGACATTTTATTAATTAACGATCTCGCAAGAGTGAAATAGTTTTATTTTACTATCTGAAGATGGACCATAGTCTCCAAAACGTGTAATAGAAGAGTTTTATAAGAAGTCACACGGTGGATTATTGAAAAGTAAATTAATTTAATTCGAATAAGTGACTTGGATACCAGATTAAACATGAATATTAAAATATGCCTTTAGCTTTCAATTTTGCTGTAGATGCTTAAAGTATGATTTTAATGTGTAAATCACATCCTGATCAGTGATAACAGTGCTAGTTAAATTCAGGGGAAACTGTCAACTTCATGTTAGCATGAGTGGTATTTGGATGGCTTGTAACAGTACCGGTATCCAAAAAGAGTGCCACTTTCAATTTTATTTCTTCTGCCAATCTTCTGTAATTGAACTAGTCATCCAGGTTTTCTTATTGTTACACCATATAACAAGAAATTTACCATCATCTAGGTACTTTTACTTTCTTGGTTTAGAGAACTTTCTAATCATTGAAGATTTTTTTCCATTTCTCCTCTGATGTTTTCGCATGATAAAACAGTAAGTCTTTCTTTAGACATTTTACTACAGTATATTTTTCTCATTAAAGTACATGTGACTGTGATGATAAAGCATGAAAACCTAATCATATCTCGACAGCATTGAACATACTAGGAAAGGAAATAAATACATCACAAACTGGCATGAGATTGTTGAAAATAGCAGTGAATTGTTTCCAGTGGTAAATCCTAGTCACAAAAGTCAAGCATGTTCTTGACAGGGTACTGACAGGAAGGTGAGGCAGTACGACTACCACATAACTAGCACAATAATCACATCATGAAATGATTAACATATAATACATGCAGAATTGTTAATTTTCTAACAATTTTGGTGTAAACTTAACTAAACTATATGAAAGTTCTGCTCTGCGAGTTTTTTCTAAAAGCTTTTTAGACATTTGATCATAAAAGTTTAGCTCCAACTTCACTTTTAACAGCAATTATTTTTCAATGGACATAAGAGCACGTGACGACAGTCTTTCTTGGCTCTATATTGACCTATGGTATGTCATTATCTGTTTGGGTGCAGAATAATAGTACTCTGCTGAAGGTCACTATAGCAGGAATGGTTACAATCACTTTTACAAGTTTGAAAACTTGAGGCATGCCCAGACACAATTTGTTAATATACATTAACTGCATCAGTCCAGTCCTCAGTTAGATTACGTCTAAAAATGGCCCATAATTTTTTATAATCACTATGAGGGGAAATTTTGCTGTGATTTTCAAATACACCATAGTTCAGCACAGAGAAAACCCAGAAGTTTACAATAGACTTAATACGGTCACATATTTGAACAAGGATATTGTTCACTAAAAATATATTTACAATACAGCTTATCTGAATCATCATCACAAATTGAAAGTCTCCAAGTAGCTTGTCCCTCAGCAAAAATACTTTCATTTCGCTCAATGATATTATATATATGAGGGCTATTCAGAAAGTAACCCCCGTTTGACTATAAATAAAACACGGACATAGATACATCAATTTTATTATATGCTGATACATCTTAAAACTACATCTTTCCACTATTTGTTGACATAATCGCCATTTAAATTTAAGCATAATGTAACATCACAAAATGTTCCATAATGATAATGAACTCCAGAAGGGTGAATAATACTAAAAGAACTATAAGTGAGTAACCAGAAAGAATGTAACAGTAAAAATAATAAACCAATAAAGAAGAGAAGGAATTCAAGTAAACAGTAATACATCCACTACAAGTACTAAATGACACTACAACATAAAATATACTGAATGACAAAGACAAAATGACAAGACAAGTTTCCCACATAAACTGTGTAATATAATTTATAACAATGACGATTTAGTTTTATTTATTGTTTTAATTATTGTTAGATTGATTATTAGAATTGAAATGTTCTTGGTGTTGTTGTTGACTCTCACGTCGTCATAAGGTGTGTTTAATATTTAGTATAATTATTTAGCAATGGGTGATTGGAAGTTAAAGTTCGTGTTTAAAAGAATATTAAACTCACTAATAATTCACTGTATTCACCTCCCCACTTACCATCCGTGAATATCTTCACTCTTCTTGATGGGCGACTTCTCTTACTGTAAATACATTTACAACACACAGATATTCCGTTTGAATATCGAAAAAATGCACATAAAATAAAACAATTCAGATATTCAATTGTAAGTTGAATAATATAATATCAATAATTTAAATATTGCCGCCACCTTGTGAAATAATTGTTTCTAAAAAATAAACTATTTGCTTCTATTTTATAGAAATGAAGACTCTGTATCCACTGGTAATAAACTGAGGATTTTATTGACAGTAGTGAGATTTAGCAAAACTCTTTTAAAACAATTAATATGGATATCTTTATAAACAACAACAAATTAAACAAATATTGAGATTTCTGCAGCTCAAGGCTGGTAACACTGTTACAATGTACGATAATATGGTGAACTAGGTTATGTTCACTTTGGTTAATTGTATTACCAATTTTCGTGAATTCTTTTAAGATACATGATACAAGATATAAAGATGTGTTTATGAATAACAATGTTCACTTATTTACTATGATAAAAAAGAACAAAAATTTAAAATTATTAATCTCGATACGATAGTCAATACTATTGTACTGTCGTATGGTATTCTGAGGTCTAGTGAAGCTAAATTTGTCAACACGTGCTTTGAACGTTGCACTATTAAAATACTATTATTAATTTATTAGTTATTACTACTATGTACTGGAAAGAGACAAAAATTGAAAAAACTCTTATTATCGATTTCATTTTATAAAAATCATTTGAGGACAGAAGTGTTTCTCTGTGACAAAATATACGTTTTGGTTCTAGGTTAGTTTGCCTAGATGAGAGCAAGTGGTTACGTATAACAAGTAATGTTATATAAGATTCTTAATATTATTTTTACAAACGCTTTATTTACTATTAATATGATGTTGAATTATCAGTAATGATAGTATTCACAAAAGAAAATTATTATTCATCAAGTCAAAATTCATAGTCAATTAAGCGGCTATATTTACAAGTACTAGTGAGCGGTATTTAAATTTAATTCCGCCGTTATCAATTATTCTTTAAATATAAAATACATCTTTTAATTAATTATCGCCGTCACAATGGGCTATAACTTTGTTCATCAAACTCTGATAATTATTCATCATTATCTGTTAAGGCACTCAAGCGTTAACTTGACTAGTGCAGTCAAACAATAACTTTCGTTTAATCAACGAGAATTATTCCATTTAGTATTTTTTTTAAATTGTTAAAATATCATACTCCCTGTTTATTTTCACTGGATATGACCCTTATTATACACTGGTCATGTCTATTCACTATTCACTGTCACTCGATAATGGGGTGTTCAGTATAGGTTAATGTTTGACCATGTTACTGGGGGTGACGCGCACATTTTAAAATGTCTTGCCGACTGTGACACGTTCCTGTCGCCTCGAGTGTTGAAAAACGATTAAACAATCTCGCTAAAGCGTCTCTTTTCGTCTGGTGAAATTAAGCCATTTGATTGGTTTAGAAAATCATACTCTCTACCCCAAACGCTTTGGTTAAATAAAAATTCTAATTTTTAGCGTCACTAAGTCTGGGTTTGAGATTATCTCTGACGTATACATGGACATTCGAAAATGATCGAAAAACTTATAATGGCTATAAGTTTCTTATTTTTTGTCTTATCGTCATTTGGATAGTGGCATTAAATCGCGGACACTTGCGGCTTTATTTTAAGTCCAAACAAGCAATAATTCCGTCCATTAATAATTCACTTGATCTTCTTCAAAACTCATATAGTGGTTCTTAACACAAATAAGTCTTTTTCACTATATTTCGTTGTAATTACATCTTAATACTTATTACTAAACATTTTGAGTCCATTTCTCCTTCATGTTAATACATAATATTGCTATATTTATAGTTTAAACAAAATTTGTTAATGGCGTATATACCAACTATGTCCGATTGTTTACATTTACTTATATTGCTATTATCCCTTATTCTACTACATATTTTTTGTATCATAACACTAATAGGTATATCTATATACATTTGTTCATACTTTATTTTGGTAAAATGTTATTTTGTATACACATATAATATGATTCAAAATACATTATGCTCTCATCTCGCCACTTATTTAGTTATTTTAGTATACATGGGATATATTGTTAATAATTAAAATTGTGTACAATTGTTGTACATGGTTAGTTCAATGTATTCACTAACTTTTTGTTATTTGAAATCTCTCCAAGTTATTGTATGGTGGTTATTTACACATGGTTCTATGATTGCAGTTAGTTAGTTTATTAAATTTCAATTATTAAATTACTAGTATAATATCTGTGAGATGTTCTCATAGCAGTATTGAACATTTCTCTAACTACTGGTAACATTTTTTACATTCTCTTTATAAGTTTTGATAATGTTTTTTGACTAACTCTCTTGTCATATTGGGGTTCTGTCTATTTAGTTTAATGTTATTGTATTTAATCTGATTCATTTGTTGTGTCCTTCAGTTCATATGGTATTCATTGTTTTGCATTTTTATTCTTATTTAGTCTCTGTTTGAAACAATTATGGATAATTACTTGGTTTAATTAATGTATATAATTTTATGTTGTAGGTTCAACTCATGTGAGGTTATGTGTCATTTGTCTGACAACAATGTGCTTCATAGTTCTTTACAGTATTCATCTCAACTATTGCCATCTCATTATGGCATTCTACTACAATGGTTTATTATTAAGTTTTACACATTTTGTACACATTTTTACACTATTTGTTGAAACAATAATACTGGTTTTCTTAGTCTAATTATGTTACATATTCTGGTGGATTGTACCTAGGCTTTGGTACATTGACTTGTTTATACTCAACAAATTAGTTTATTTGCTACTATTTGTCTTGACATTCATCTACATTTTGTCCTGTGTTGCTATGACATTCAGGCACATTTCATATTAAGGATTACAAAGCTTTTATTATTAATCCCTATGAACAATTAATTCACTTTTCTGTATCATATTTTTGGTGGTCTTATTGATTATCTCTGTGGTTTTACAATCTTGGATTAAACTTGTTACACTAATTGTCTGTGCATTTCACTTGTTAATCGTTGATTCTTTCATTTACAAATGGTTAATCATTTCTCTCCGTTATAAACATTTTCACTGGTATTGTTTGTGCTGTTTACTTGGAGTAAAATGTCATTATATCACATGTTGTTACACTTATATTAAGTACTCACTGTCATTGTTTGTGATCACTTATTGATGCTCAACACTTGGTTTCTTTATTATTGGTATTCCAATAATCATTACACTTATTCTGGTCACTACATTGATTTTAATTCCTTCCATATCTTGTGAATGTTGATGTCTTGTACTGTTCATACATAATCTTCATTCTTCATGGTACATTTCTTTTCCTCCTCTTCTTCTTCTTTTTCTTCTTCTGGTTAGTTGTTTGTCTTTGTTGGTGCTTTCCTTGGTTACACATTATTTGTAATAATTCATGTTCCCTGAATATTGTCATATTCTTCCATATTTTCATTCATTATTATGGTAGTCATTGTCCTATATTTATTTTACACTCATAACAAATTAGTTTGTTTTTTCACTATGGTGATTGTATTTGATTCGTCTCCTTCTTACGTTGATAATTATTTTCGGCATATCCCCTCACTATTTTGATCTATTGGGCCTGGATGCTAACGTATTATATTGGCTCATGGTATTTTCTCTCTCTTTGTTATACTCGATGATATTCTTATTACTCTTCTTTCTTCTTCGTTGGGTTGGTTCAAAATTATTCATTCGTAGATACACATTTTATTTGTATTCTCCTGTTCCTTCTTCTATGCTTGATGAAATATTTTCATGTTATTCTTCCATTTGATGTATTAGACATTTATTTTATGTAACTGCTATTTCGGTACGTTACAACTGTCAAGTGAACTCAATAGAAACATTTGATAAATAAAATCAAACTGAATAAATAAAATAACAAATGACTTGAATAGTATTGTACTATATATATTATGAATAAAAAACAGCACATTAGCTGATCTAAGTCAGAACAATGATGTACAAAAGACAAATATAGTGAACTATGCTAGGAATAGTCACAAACTGTAAAAGATAATCTGAAAGCCAAATGTGTAATATTATAAATTAAGAATAACTGTAAATGTAAACACTGTGTGTTTAAGTAACTTCATAAGTAAGTAAAATGTGTACGAAAGACAATAATATTCAGGGAACAAAACATTGTAACATGATGATAACAGACCCTGAATGACCAATTTAAATCAATGAAATAAGAATTAAATAGAAACCCTACTAAGCATAATGCAGTAGAATCATGACAAAGATGAAAAGAATGTAAAGCACCACCACATGGGTGATGATAGAAAAATAAGAGATGAGAAGGACATGCTAAAATAAAAATATTAAAATATGGAAGTTTATGTTAGTAAATCAACATATGTAAACAGATAATTAATATTGTTCAGCTGAATGCAGCATTTATATATAATAAGGTATTTTTTTTAATCAATTAATCATGTTCAAAGTAGAAATTAAGAATAATTAAACAAATATTAGAAAAAAGTTAATAGTTGGATCTGCCACATTTAGCAGACGACGCATGTAAACAATGTACTAGTAAGTTTAAAGTAATGAAATATTAATGAAAACTGTGACCAAACTGGCATCAAGCCATATCAAAATAAAGATAAATAAATAAGCTGTACAATGATAGTAATAGAACCCGAAATGGAATTGTAATAGTTGAGATATTAACGTTAGCATCATAAAATTGGCGAATTTCGAATGAATACAACAAATAATATTAACATTGAAATCAGACGCCAAAATACAAATATGTAATGCCTATTAATAGAATTACGTCATCATGACATAATTTCGCACCAATCACGAACGATTTTAGTAAGACTTCGAAAGCTCCAAGCAGCTTTCTGAAAAAAGTATATAAATGAGGATCATTGTAAACACAGAAGCATTTTGTCTAAATTCACTCAACCAGCAACAACAAATCCAGGCCAAATAATCATCAAAATTTAATAATTCATCGATAAAGAAGTATAATTTAATCAGTGCATCGACAATAGTAGTGAAACTTTAACCAGAAGTGCGTGGGAATGAACGAGGTTAGGTATCAACATAACCAAAGCGGTAGCTTATTCAAGAAGCAAATTAACCCGTTCAAGTTCGAATATCAGTGAAGTGTAATCACGATTATGATCGTTAAAAGTGTTAATAAATTAATCTTTGCGATTAATCACCAGGGAGTACAGTGCTCATAATTACTTTGTTTACATTTTAGCCAATAACAATATAGAATAATACACAAATGTACTGACGCAAAAAACAATAATACTATAAGTAACCAACACTGTATTAAAATTATTTAGAGGAATTAACAGATTCCGATAAAAGATTTCTTATGTTTTTTTTATAACTAACCTCAAATTTATTAAGAACAAACGAACTTTTCGTTTATTAACTTTCAATAACTAAAGGTGTCTGACCTAACAATATGATATATCATAATAGCATTGTAGAATAAGGCAGTGGTGTTCTATTTTGTAATTTAAAAGCAGTCACCCTTGAGATAAATAATCTATCAATTATAATTAGAGTTTTCATGTTAACTAAACTGAGCTAGATAAAAGTAAAGAAGCTGGATGATGTGATCCGTTTGTTAATTTTAAATGAATGTAGTTAATTGAATTTATTCCTTAATGAATAATAAATAACAGAATTGTAAAATAACCACACTTGTCAATAATTATTTCAACTAGTAACTAATCAGTATTACTAATTACTGAGGTGCATTTTGTAGTAAACCAATGAACAGAAATTTAATGCATGATCTTGATCTAACCATTTGATCAATTATTGATTTGTAAAATATCAGAATTAACTATCAATTTATACAAAAGAATTCTTTTTATGGGACATTTCTCTCGAAAACCCATATGGCACTCAAGTAAAAATTAAAAGTGTTTACAAAAGCTTTTACAGCATTAATATACTGTTCAATCAAAAGCTTGACACCTGTGACCAACTGAACGTCTAGTACTACATCACAGGTACGTGAAGGTTTGATTTATGTAAAATAACTTTGTCAAGACAATACACTGACACATAGACAACAATATTCCACAGGAGAGTGAACTAACGTCAGGAGATCTACGCAACTGTTTACATTCATCAATGGATCTACAACTAATTATTTACTCACAAACAAATAAACAAAAAACATCAAAATCGAATTAAACAATTATTCAAGTAAATAAATAAAAAAATAATTGAAGAATATATTTAACGAACGCGAGTGCTAAATTCAACAAACAGTAACTCAAGTCAAAATAAAAGATAACGTAAATTTTATATTAGTTGTTATAGAATTGATGCCAGCAACGTGTGGCTTATAAAAAGTAGAACTACTAAACATAGAACTATTACTTTTTGTAATAAAGTGACGCCAACAACGTGTGGCAGAAATCAGCAACACACAGTAGTATAAACTGTTTGTTACAGAAGTGACGCAACCAACGTGTGGCTTTGAAACCATACTGATTTATGTTATAATAATCGCATGTCACAGCATCGTAAAGTTCTTCGTTATCATCAAAGCGCTGCGACCCAAGCCACTTCTTCATGTTCATAAACAGGTGATAATCACTGGGAGCCAAATCCAGACTATATAGCGGATGATAAAAAATGTCCCATTTGAATTGATGCAACAGATCTTGTTTCCCAAGCGTTGTGCAAAAACACGACACCAGAAGTCAGCAGACCTTGGTATTTGTTCTGGTTGGTTCTTCTTAGTTTTTTTAAAGTCTCACAATTGAGTTCAGAATTGATGGTCGCTCCATGTACCATGAACTCCACAAGCAGCATTCATTTCACATCCCAAGAAGCTGATGCCATAACCTTCCTGGCAGACAAAGTTTGCTGGGCTTTCTTTGGTGAGGTGGTATGACCCCACACGACTGTCAGTTGTTTTGTCTCAGCGTTTATGTATGACACCCAAGTCTCATCGCCAGTCACAATTTTGTTGAGAAGCGTTTCTTCTTCCACATTATAATGTGAAAGACAGTTTATGGCAGAGCCCATTCACTGTTTTGTGGTTTCTTGAAAGCACTTTCGATACCCACCGAGCCCAGAACTTCTGGTAGCCTAACTTTTCTGCGACTACCTGACACAAAACAGTCCGAGAAATTTGTGTGAATTGTTCAGATTGTGAACCGCTGGTTTTCATGGACTTTTTCATTAATTTTCTGAACAAGTTATTCACTGACTATGGATGGCCTCCCACTCCTTTCCTCATCGTGAATGTTTGTTCTTCCACTTTTAAACAAATGAACCCACTGACACACAACACCTTCACTCATAATGTTTTGGCCGTAAACAGTACACAGTTTATGATGAATGTCTGCCGCTGAAAGGTTTTTTGCCATCAGAAATCTTATTACAGCACACACTTTATATTTGGCAGGGTTTTCTATTACAGTGGTCATTTTGAAAGGC
Source organism: Magicicada septendecula (assembly GCA_034769895.1). Lineage (NCBI taxonomy): Eukaryota > Metazoa > Arthropoda > Insecta > Hemiptera > Cicadidae > Magicicada > Magicicada septendecula. The sequence goes on from CM068367.1 coordinate 1,155,072,585, forward strand.
TATAACAAGTGAAAGAACGCCAGCGTGACTTTCCCTCTATACAGTTGTACATGTACTAAACTACTACACAATTTGGCATAGGAATAATGCCACTTCCCCACTACTTCTTTTGCTACGTGGCAACAGGTTACTTTCCGAATAGCCCTTGTAGTTTTGTGAAATTATCGTCCCTTATTCTCTTAATATTTTTAGGGAGTTCAACTTTTTTAGCACAATAGTATTCTTTTAAGAATTTTGTTTGTATATTCAAACAGGGCTGAAGCACTATGACCTTAACTCATATTGGTAATACCACGACATTTTTGTTGACTTCATTATTTTTATCAATATAACAAAGGACTGTTTTGTGTATAACAAGTTGTGACTTGTGTATAATATCAGACATTTCATCTACTGTATAATAAGTGCTACAAAGTCTGTTTTTTCACTCTAACTTTTTATCTTCTCCATAAGTACTGAACTTATTGCTGCAATCAGGAATTTTGAAGAGCCGAAGACATACCATAAAAAATTGTAGACTTCTCTAAACTGGTTGCCAAAAGAGGATCATACTGACATAATAGGCAAACACGTTCTGTATAATTGCCTTTGTTACAGAAGTTTAGTACAGGTAAATACTGTTACTTGCTTAGATAAATACCACACATCTGCAAAGCATTCAAAAATTTAACGATTTTTTTCACCTTTTCATTGTGCAGTGAATCACTGATTCATTTCTACTTGTTTAGTTGATGGTCAATCCATGTTGTTCTGAAATGTATTCAATTGAAGAAAAGATCTTACATGGCTTGCAGTTTTTTCATATCTCGTAATAGATAAGGACAGATAATTTACATTATTAAAACAATTTTTAGACCTCACACTATTGTCTTTAGAAAATAACAAACATGGTTCATTCAGTACTTTTTACTCACGTCAACCGGTGAGCATTGGTGTATTGAGAAACACTGAACGTACGCACATATTCCGTTTTTCTCCCTTTGGTAATACGGGGTATGGCATACCGTTTTTAACAATCCTTGTCTCCTCTTAAATACTCCTTTGGTAAAGAGGATTTGAATAAGACATGAATCTGCTGATATGTCACTGGCCACTGTGATAACAGCACAACACTTAACAACAATTAAACTCGAGCAAGCTCTCTGTCCAGAGCTTCACAGGTGGCACATACGCGCCAAGAAGGGGAATATGCATGCACACCCATTTAGTTGCAAGAAATGAAACCATCCAGCTAGCTCTGATAGAAGAGTAAGCCCTGGCTGGCTTGTAGCATAGTGTTAAGATTTTGTATAGTAAGTGATGCAGGTGAATGCTTTTTGTCCCAGCGCCCGCCTAAAGAAGGTTATTCAAACAATCACTTTTAAAATAAGTATTCATGTCCAAGTACAAATGAAGATTATTTTATAAAATTATTACACACGCGCAGCATGACCAAGAATTTGCCACTGGTAGTTTCTAAAGGAGTCCCCAGCTTGATGGTATTCAGTTAGCAATCACTAGCTGGCAATTGTTTTGATTCTTCAGTTTCAAAATGGCACCATGCTTGATGACTGTACATTAGATATATTTTACGAGGATTGTGCTGTTGACATAGTGTTGCGTGCAAAAGAAATATTTTCTATTTATGGTGAGAAGTGTGTGTCGTGTAGTGTAATATACGATTGTTTCAATTTTCAAAAGCTGTTTGCAAGATGTGTACCCAGACAACTGACACAAAAAAAAAATTCGAGTAAACCTGTCCTTGCAATAACTCTCTCAGTATGCCAGACATACTGATATACATCTAACAGAAAAAGAAGATGCACAGACTTAACAGAATAGTTACTGGGGATGAGTCATGGGTGTATCACTACCAGCCTGAACACGGTGTGATTCAGTCCAATGGAAACATCCTTCACCTCCAGACAATAAACTGCCTCAGCAGGGAAGATTAAGTTTACAGTGTTCTAATATTCTGAAGGAGTGCTGCTACTTTACTTTCAGAGAGCGCGAATGTGAATGCTGCAGCTTACTGTGAAGTGCTGTTACAGCTTTGGGCAACAATTCTGACATATTTAAAGCGGCAGCGAACTTCTGACTAGGCAGCTGCCCACGGCTGTGGTATTGGGGGGCGGGGATGAAATTATTTAATTATAGGAAATCAACAGGCTTATATAAACCAAAACATTTAACTTTTTCACAATTATTAGTACTGATAACTAAGCTTGTAATTTAGGAAATGCACCTGTGAATTTAAGACTAATCTCTTACCTAATTAGTTATTAGGTTTGTCCCTAATTTATTTTAAATGATCATGAACAAAGTTTCACATAAGTATTCTAATATAATGTTCATTTAAAAATAAAAATTTCTGTCATACTTTTTACCGAAATAAATATTAAAACAAAGTTTCAAGGAAACGAGTGATACAGAACTGTTGAAAATGGGAGAATAAATTTTCCTGTTGAAAAAGGGGGCCCCAGGAATAAACTGCCAAGAGCTACACAATGTCCACATCCATCACTGATTTAATAGTGCGAGTTGAACATCTACTTATTTATTAAAGCAATTACCAGCTCATTACACATATAAAATAATAGTATTTTAGGCATAGAAATACAAATTTTAAACAACCTGTTTTACAGGTATAATAAACTAATCATGTTACACATATCAGACTGTTGGAATACTGGAAACAGAATAGCTGACACCAGACAAAATAGCTATTTAGAACTGCAATGACAGTTTAAATAAATAAAGACTATAAAAAATTGTCATGTACAACACTTCTTCATAACAAACAACTGTCCAACACACACTAACGTAACAAACAATAAATGTCATCCAAGTATCAGTGTCACACTAAATAATACAAGTTACCAATTACAGATGTCTGCACTCAATAATACACAATCATAACTTTACACCAAACTACTATAACAATAACTCTGATAACGCACAAAGAATCGCTGATACAAACGTTTGATTGGCTGGCTTCAGAAAAAATACTTTTATACTCTGGCTGTGTGGTATAGTATGTGATAAAACTAACCTGGATGGAATAAAATAATTGACCGCAATCTGAAAGACCAAGAGCATCGTATAATCCTACCGCTCACATAATGTGTACAAAGCAATGTAGCCAAACATGTTATCTATCATCACAGCATAGCACTGCCTCTCTTTAAGCCTGTTTGTTCCAAAATGGCAAATCATCTACAGTAATATTTCACTAGGTGGTTTAGATGGACAACCTTGAATTTTTGTATTTCTTATTATTATATCTGATAAACAACATCAATTCTCTTTCTCATATTCTAAGGGTCTTCCCAGTCAGGTTTAAGTTTTGGGGAGTAACCATAATTGTATTTTGGATTGTACAACCAAACGCGGTTCATCAATTCACACTATTCAAATACATCAATACCTACATTAGCAGTGCAGATATCATACCATGTTTTCATTTTGTCACTGGATATCTTCAACCATCCTCTTATAAAATGATTGATTTCTTTCAGTTGGTTCTCTAATTGTGAAGAATAATTCTGCAGTTCTTGGAGCTAAGTCTCAGGTGATATGTACACGTCCGCAGAGAGATGAATCAACCACCCAAACATTAGTTTGCTGGAGACTAAGAATGGTTGTGTTGTATACTAATGAGGTGTAGCTCACTAGGATAATGGTATACGAAGTACAACTCTTTAAAAGTTCAGGCAATTTGACCATAAAAAAATAGTTGGTTACTGTATCTTTTAGTTTCCTTTGAAGTAGTCCCCTTGAGTGATTCCAGCATTTCCCATGATTCTTTGCATTTCTATAAATTCTCATATGAGTACGTTATGTACCTATGATTCTGTTTGGATCTCCTCAACTGTGTTAAAACAATGCCCTTCCAGCTATAATTTTGTCTTGCAAAATAGCAAATAATCACAAGGATCAATGTCAGGCAAGTAAGGGGGGTGTGGAATCCCTCTATGTTTTTGAAAGTCAGGAATTGTTGAACAACAAGTGATGTGTGAACAGACACATCCTGGAGAAACCAATTGTTATTCTTCCACTTCTATGGATGTTTGTGCTGAATGGCCTCTTCTACTGCTTCAAAACAGTAAAACTTGCCACTGTTTGACCAGGCAGTAAGAGTTCCTTGTGGATAACCCCATGAATATAAAAAAAGTGAAACTGAGCTTTTTTTAAAGAGATGAATTTGGACGATTCATCACCAGTTATGAGAAGAGGTTAGGTTCGTGTCTGACTTGCTGCTTAAGTTCCGTACAGACAGAAATGCAAAGGATCTTCTGTTCCTTACTCGATCATCTTGTCTTGACACAAATATCACAGAAATGTGTCTCATGTTCAAATCATCAGACAAAATATATTGAACTGTCCCACACAACTGTCCTACTATCTCACAAGAATCATGGATTGTTTACCTATGATCTGCAAGGATAGTATCATGAACTTTTCCCATGGTTTCCAGTATTCTGCTTGTTGGTCGTTCTGAATGTTCAGCCGTCTTTGAAGTGTTTGTACCACAAAAAGTTTTTGCTTTGGCATATGATATTATCTCCAAAGGCTTCTTGTACCATACAATGGGTTTCTGCAGTAGTCTGTTTAAAGTTTGAAACAAAATTGGTGCAGATTCTTTGCTTATTAAAATTCATCATATTGGTTGAAAAGAAAATCACTTAATCCCTGGAATATTACCTCACAAAACTAGTCTGAGATAATAAAGTATTGTCTTCCTACATGGCTTTTGGAACACGGATTCAGGAAGCACACTGCCCGCCACATCTAGTGGCGATGGGTATACTCATCCAGTGCATACACTGTTCAAATTTCCTGAACTTTTAGGTAGCACTTCATATGCTAATCCCAACTGTTTGGTTCTTGTCTACAGTCTTCGATAGATGCTGCTCAAGTGAGTTCTGTTGAATCTCCCATCCATTCTGTCAGTGAGGACAGCGAGGCATTGATTGTGTTAGGTTGATGTTTCGCATTTATATGTACATAGTTCATGTGTTGTTTAAGAGCATTGGAGGTTCAGGATTAGAGTACATACCATGAATACATTTAATTTAATTATTGTTTGTATTTTATTTTTTATACAACCAGTTTGTTCATTATATTTATTTTCAAAAACTATTAAAAACATTCTAATTTTTATGAGAAAAACATATTTTTCATATTAACAGTCTACTTTGCAATTTTCAATTGTATTATTACAATGCAAATTAAAATATTTATTTTTTAGTTCACTCCCGTTTTTATTAGTCTTAGTCCTTTTTCTCTGAATAACATTTTGTGTTAATTTAATAAATCATGAATCCATTACCATCTCACTTTTAAACTTTGGGGATCAATTAAAAACAGTATATTATCCAGATTTTTTCAAAATGAAAGCGTGCTTTTTGAAAAAATTAAAATAAAAATTTTGATTTTTGATTTGAAAGAAAAAAACATTCCTCTTATGCCCTATTGCATTGCATATCAGGAGAAAGCTCATGAAACACGCTAAAAAAAAGGACACACCCCACTTCTCTAACTTAATTAGATGAGCTACAATTTGAGTTTCAAAATTTGTCATCCCTCCATTTTTGCACAATTTTTGAAAACTTTATATACGTATAATATCAAAACCGTTCACAACATATTATCATAAAAATTGGTGTTTTCCTTTTCCTTTACGGAAACAACTGCTGTACCAAATTTCATGGCCATCCATAAATCCAGAGCATATGAGACAGGTATCTTTAGAGATTCAAATACAGCATCGTTTTTTGAGGGTTGTTTCTTGTGGGAATCTGCGCAAGGCTGGCTGTGAGAAACAGGACATTTCTTTCTTGAGGAGCCTTGAGAGGCAGGTTTTCGGTCAAACATTTCCTTGCATCCTTCTCTATATTCAGTTAGTAGTTCCTCACAGCACTTTATAATAAAATCCTTTAATCTCCTGTTCTTACCATTACAATAATAAATCCATTCAATAGCATTCGAGAGGTAAAATTCATGCCAAACGTCTTAAACCAAGTGTACGATTTTCTGGCTGTAACATCTGGTCAGCTTTGTCCACTGATCCTTATTAATTCATTATATTTTCCAATATAGAGTGGTTTTAATAAAAACTCTTCTCCCTCCTCCAACATGTCACACTTTCTCACACATTCCTACTTCATAATGAGTAGTAACAACACATACATCTCTTTTATCTTTAATCACACCAGGAGAACGTCTTGAATGGGAATAGAATACAGGAAAGTTAAGCTACAGTTGCTTTAGTGAGAATAAAACAAGTTGCCCTCAAATTTGAAATTTTGTTTTACTCCTTCCAAAATTATTTACTATTGTTATTGTTACTTATTATTATTTGTATTGAAATTAAGATTGTTACTACTTATACAACAAAAGATTGCCTCCTATCACTTTAATACATGTCACAACTGTCTTGCTGCTTGTCTAAAAAAAATCAATATTTGCAACTCAGAAGAATGTGAAAATATATATACACCAATCTCAAGACTGGATAAAGACCATCTCCTCCATGGCAAAAACCTGACATAAAACTTAGGAACTCAAATAATATAAGTCAACTATACTGCGATGCCAGAAAACTGATAGGAGTCTGGGGCTAGCCATAAGCAACAACAATTTATAAAGCATAGGTTATTTATAGAAACATAGAAAATAAAATTAGATTTACTTAACAAAAATATGTATTCTATGTCATGACCATTTTAAAACTGTGTATATTAGACCAAACATTTATTAATAACATTCTTAAGTATTGTTTTTATCATATCTCAAATTTCTGGTCAACTTCAATTAATGCATCGTTTTTTTACATACATACATTTCTTTCATAACATAATACATTACTTCTTTGACAGAAACATGTTGCTTTCACATTCTGCCACAGTACATTTCTACTTATGGCTGCTGATTCAAATCTAAAAGATCATTAATATAATTTGTATAAAATAAAGAACAGCTTATACACTTAATAATGTTAAAAGAAAAATTTAATGTATAAAGAATGTGAACACATACACCACGAATTTTCGTGTACACTAATTTGTGAATAGTATGTACAGGTACAATTTTTTCAAATACACAAAATACTACTCACCCCGATTCTGACAAACTTACCTTTTTATAAAAACCACCAGAAGATCCCAAACTCAAGGTCGCCACGATATCTTAAGGTTATACATCGAAACCATTATACTCTTCCCTTTGAATAATTTAGTTAATTTTAATTCCAAAAACTCACAGGTTCGATTAGGCAACATGTTGACACAGAAAATAGGTTAGGTTTTGGCGCAATAATTACTCTTTAACGCATGGTTATGATGATTACAAATCTTATTTATTTTATCCCACTACTCTCTTTTACTATTCTTTATAAAATCATATAAAAACTATTATATTTTACATAAATTCTTGTATCACAAACCAGTACTTTTCTCTTACGTCCCCTTCCTCTCACACACTCACTCTCTCTCTCTCTATTTTTCTTTTAACCCCCTTTTATTTGAGCTCATTATTTATTATTTATTTTACTTTACTTTTTGGCCAAAATATTTATTTTTATCACTGTACTTAGCTGCACAATATCCAGTGTGTTACACCATCATTTGCAGTTCACTTTCAATTTCAAACTGGTCTAACGGATCAAAATAACATAGTCGTTATTTTGTCTTGGTTTCATTATATTTCTCTACTCATTTTATACACTTCAATACGGTTCGGTAGGCCTAGGCTACTATAATTGCTTCAACCTACCAACTTTCCGAGGCCACTGTTATAACGTCTGTTCTGTTTGACGATGTGTGCTGCACTGCCGCGAGCTGGGGCTCGCAGTTGTATACAAGTCTTTTGCGCATTAAACACGTGGCTTTACCGGATACCCACTTCGTCCCTTGTCACTTCTACACATAGAAGATTCTGGTTGTTTCTGGAACCCAGAAATGCGTTGTAACATTGAAAAACACGTGGCTCTCTCATGATCCAAGCGTGACGTGATGATAATTAAGAAATACCTCACCTTATATGGTAATGTCTGTTCGACTCAGGACATGAGTCACATACTTCGTTCTAACTTCCAATGCATATCTAACACTGGCTTTCACAAAAGTATTGCATAGACTGGTTAATTATGGAAAATTATTAAAACATTGGTTCAACCCATTTTGTCCTGTTACAAGTAGTTACAAAAGACATGAAAAGTTTTAGTTTTAGTTAACACAAAAGTTTTACAGAAAAGAATTAAATAGAGTACATAACAAAATAATGTCTTGTTTCTCACTGGTTAGTTCAATTGCACACTCTTCAATATTTGTAATACTTCTAAAGTTTTCAGTAAGTGCATTAAATGTCCCCCTATTTTTATTTTTATTTTCAATGGCAGAAATTAGGCACACTGTTAACAAAACTAATTATCACACTTAGAAAATCTATTATATGAGGCATGTCTTTTCTATGTTCACAAATTACGCTTTCTATCCTTTCTTACTTTAACATTATTCCTGTTGCAATAATAGGAAACTGACATTTCCACACTTTATAACATCTTTCCACTCTCAAGTACTATCCACAGCACCTTGGGTGTTAGGGATCTTTGAAATTGCATTAACTTATCTTTAACTTAACATATTTTTTCATGTGTTGCACGTGTTTTAAGTCTTGTGACAGTGAAGCTATCCCGTGGCAAACTTTATTTTCCACCATACTGTCTGACCCATAGTGTACACCAATATCTCCCAACATTTGTTCTGGTTCTATTAAATTCAATAACAAGGGTTACGTTCTTTTATAAACTTTTTAGCAGTGTATTTTTTGTTAGCCTCAACCGTTAAAAAAGCAATATCATTCCACCAATTGAAGTGATCCACTCTTGGTCCTAATTGTACTTAACAGTTAAGGTGCTGATCACATCAATTGACGTGGTGATGAAACTTCTATAGAATGCTGATCACCTAATTTGACGTGATGTAGTTTTATGGGTCTTTAAATACGGGTTCACTTCCAATGGCGTCATTTTAGCTGTTGTGTAATGTTTGCTAGTGTTCTTAGTTCTTGAAATCGCCAAAAGATGGTAGCTCAACTCAACCAAACTGAAACTATGAAGAAATTTCTAATTGCTGTGTGTAAAGACCCATTCTTCAGTTTTTCATTCAAAAAAGAAAAATTATACAAACTAATATTAGTGATACATTTTCTTATGTTTTGTGTTTCAACAGTGAAGTGTACTACTTCTATGTAATTTAAAGTGATTTTATAATATTTTAGTGTGCTATAATAATTTTGACAACTTTTTTTAATAAAAATTGTGTATAAAAAAAGTAAAGTTTCACTGAAAGTATTTACATAAAACAATAAGATTTTATATTTAATTATGAAGTGGAAGGTTCAACGTTTAAAACAAGGTAAGCACCATTTTTCTAGGTTATGTTATAGTTTCACAAGAAGTTTTTGAAAAACATTAAAAACAGCCGGCACTCTGTAGAAGTATTTTTGGTCAGCAGCTGACACTCTATAGACGTTTTGTGCTGAAACATCCGGCCCCCAAAGTGTTAAGGTAAATATATTTTTGATTAAAAAATTATCAAACAGGTTAATCACAAATTTCTTACCAGGAGGAAAGTGAAGTAATAATGAATAATGTTATGCTCTGATTAAAAGCAGAATGAAGTTTAAACCCCCATATGGTTCAACTTAAACCATGATTTAAACCAAGTGTAAAATTCATTCACTATGGAGAAAATTAAAACAAGTTTAAACCACTAGTTCAAATAGATTTTAACCTCTATTGAAAAAATGGCTCTAATAGTAGATCTACTTCTCCCTATGACATGACAGTTCTTTATTGGAACATCTGCTTCCAAATGTCTGTATTATGTGGCACCAGCTGTTAGTGACATCCAGAATTTCTTACACCCTTCCTGATATCCTGCCAACTTTATTCGTCATCTTTCCATACTCCTTCAACATAGATGTTGTCTGTTTGTTAACAACCTTAGTTTCCTCCTGTTTTCTATCCTTTCTATGTGCCCTGCCCAATTAAGACTCTGCAGTTTGACAAAATTCACCAGGGTGTGGTCCTTGTAAAACTTTTTTCTTTAACCAGGCCACATATCTTTCATAGCATAGGCTGCCCCCTATACATATAAACGCACAAATGCACATGCCATCTATTTGTAGGCTATTTGTGATAATCATAAAATGTTCTCCTTTGAAATTTCAAAAGGTAAATTTAAAATTTCTAAAAACTATATTTTAAATTAACAAACGATTTTGCATAATTTTTGTCAGCATTGTTCATTTAGTTGTTTCTGTTGCTCACTCTTTTTGTTTGCCAGTTTTCTGCTTGCTGTGTGTACTACTTTCACTGATGTACACAAGTCTTAGTTCTTATGGATTTCACATGTCAAAGAAACACCACTGTATAAACATCCAGAGCATTTCCAAATCACACAACATGTTTATAAAAATTATTTTTATTAGAAATACGCACAAAACATGATTCATTCTTTCAGATTTACTATCACCTGTTAAAAAAAACTTTAACTTATTCAAATTACGAAATCTGTTTAAGAAAACTTACTGCTCGGACTATAATATAATCTTCTTTTATAATTTTGCATGTTATAATGTTAAATATATATGTCAACATGCAAATCTATGTTATACCATATGTAATGTATGTTCAAAAGGTTTAATTTTTTGTATCCAATAAACCATACATTAATATTTTTAAAACGAAGAAAATAATAAGTGCAAATAAAATTAATCCCCTAGGATGGCATTCAAAAACATTACATGTTACTAATTAGTTCTAATCATGTGACCAGCAACTTAACCCATTGCTTACCAAAACGACATTTAACACAGTTTATAAAAATGATCATCATATCCTTTAACACAATTATTTCAATAAATTTCATAAATATGGAAACCTGGTTGAGTTTTCTTTTCTTCGTTTCAAGTAAACTTTATTTATAAAATATTTAGCATAGTTAAAAAACGTTGTTATATTCAAAACAGTTGTATTGAATTCCTCTGTACACAATTCATATTCTAGCTACAATAATTAAGGTTTTTCTTTTCAACAATCTGAAGTTCAAGTATGTGTAGTAATATTTGTACAAGGGGTTTGTAAAAACAGATGCATATAGTAAAACTACATCATAAAGAAAAGAAAACATTAAAATTCAACTGTTCACAATTGTTAAATTCAGTGCCCTTGACACAGTTTTCATTCAGTCATGAAATATGTTCTGACACTACTTTATTTTGTTTACATATGCATCTAGTTCTGCATCCAATTCTTCTGCTGTAGGTTGTGGTCCTCTCCCTCTTGTACCTCCACGACCTCGGCGCAATCCTAAATAAAAAATAAAAGTTTCAAAAATATGAGATTATGTACACTGAGTATATGCAGTCTTTACGTGTACCATATATTAAAAATATCGATTTTGTTTTTAAAATACCAGCACCAAATGTTAAATGTAAATATATAATTATACAATTTTTTTAATTCAGCTGTCGTTTACATAATTATAACAATTCTATTCAAGACTACTGTAACGTTTAACAGCATTTTTACACATCCAATGTCCTGCTTACATATTGGATAACTGAGATTTTACTGCATTTTATTTTCAATGTATTACAAGTATACCTGTAAATCTTATCATACAATATGTAACGGGACAGTTAAGACTACCCAGGGGCAATTTGGGGAAAATAGAAATGAAATTAATAATTGTATCTTTTATTTGGAAATCATAACGACGTACGCAATGTGAACGAGTTAATGTCAAGGTCATCAACAGAACGCAAGAGAAGCAGTTATTTTTAGCCGTATGACATTTGAACTTTGTAGATAGAATACGTCACTTGGAATGTCGATCCAAATTAACGATACTGTCAAATCTGGCTACAAAACACAAGTAGAACAATAGAGTGAAATCACGTAACTCCCCCGCTACCTCAGAAATTGAGGAAGTAAAATTCGCCCCAGTCTGCAAAATACTCTCGTGCTGTACAGCCGTTAAAAAGTTCCGGAACGAATTACGGGCGCGCCCAACACCAAAAGGTGTTAAAAATATGATCATTTATTAATTAATCATAAAATGAAGTAACAGTCGTTGTTTTAATAAAAAATTAGTGAAGGAAGAAAGATGCGAAGTGACCGAAAATCCGTGACGAGACTGGACTGTGGATTAAAATAACAGCTAAGTAATCAACGAGAAGAGTAAACCACGAGTTTCTTTTATTTTTCAAGAAAAGTTAAATTATTAAATAATGAGCTCAGAAGGGGGTAGTAAAACATGTAAAGTATGAAAGAGAGTATGTGTGGGAATGAAGCGCTGGTTTGTGTAAGCTAGTTTCGTAAGTATTTCGAGATAATATAACTATCATTTTATGCGCATAAATAATCAATGTTTTTATATTTTATATAGCTATCTGAAAAGATATCAATTTTATTAAATACTGTTCTAAAATTATATTCATCAAAGTATGTAATCATTTGGTCGATAATCACTGTATATTTGTCGGTGAGAGTATTGAATTTAAGAAAGGGAGGGGGAATATTTTGTATACAGCAAGATTGAAACAATGTTAAATGGGTGTTTTTTCTTTTGTTGTATTAAAAAATGAATTTAAGTAAAAGTATAACACTAGTATGAAGGTAATCCATTTGTGTGTTCTTGAATAACCAATTCTGTTCTCCTGTTTGCTTATACGAACCCTGGTGGGTAACAATTTTTATATTTATGGTTGGCAGTAATATAAGATGGCGTCCGAACGGAGTAGACGCTCACAAGTGTTTATGTCAAAGAAAATAAATTAATTACAGTAATAAAAGTAGATTACAATTGGCTTCCGAAATTCAGGGACATTTATATATAAATAAGTTTTATATAAATATAGGCCTACTTGGGAGAGCAGAATGGTTATTTACGGTAACTAAAAAAAAAATAAAAAATGGAAATATGTTTATATGTACTATAAGAGTTGAATCATCAAAATGAGTACGAATGAAAATAATAATGAGGAAATCAGCTTCACTGAAAGCAATACAGAAAGTCAAGTAAATATTGAAGTAAGTGAAACCGAGTCGAAAATAATGGAAGGCGTAGCGAATCAATCAACGCCGATCCAAAGTAAAAAATCTGATAGTTATGAAATGTTCAAAGTGATACAAGTAATGATAGAAAAACAAACTGTAAACATGAATAGTCGTTTTGATGAAGTAAACACTAACATGAATGAACAAAATAATGAAATAAAGAGTAATTTTAGTGAAAAGTTGAATGAGATTAGAGACGAAATAAAACAACAAAATGTCTATATCAATTAAAAGTTTAGAAGAAGTTGATGAACATTTTAGTGCTATGGTAAAACAATTATAAGACGAAGTAAACAAAAGTAGAAAGAGAAAGGAGGGGTAGAAAATGGTACATATAATAAGGGAAGTGGTTGTAATGGTGTTAATTATAATTATGAGAGTATAGTGGGGGTAGAAAATGGTGAAGAGACTGATCAATTAAACAAGAATAAAGACGATCAGGTAACATATAATAAAGTAAGTAGGGGTGAGAATTATGATGATATAATTAAAAATAGTGGTGATAAAGTTTCAGTGGAAGTAGAATTGAATAATGGAATGTTAGTGAGTGTTGATGAGTTAGAGAAAGAGTGGAAAGAGAGTTTACAGATAGAGGGGTTGCAGAGGGTAAACTTTCCCCGAGTTTATTGTGAACCAAGAGGTTTACAAGTGTTTTTGAAGGGCGAGAGTCCCTTAGTGGAAAACGATGTGTTTTCAAATTGTTCCCTGAGTTTTTGTGGTGTTCCTGGAAGAGCCAGGAGGTGTTTTTATGATGTAGTGCCCTCTGAATGGAATGATAGAGAAAAAGTGAAATGGTACTATGATGAGAGGTATTTTGGGAGAGAGAGAGAAAGGTGGTGTTGTGTGATGTTAGTAGAAGTTATGGAGAATTATTAGAAAGAATAAGGGTTGAGAGAGTGAATAAAATAAAAAAATTACCTTATTTTGAGAATGGTGCAGCAATAGATGATGATAACGGTGATAATTATATTGAATAGTTACCTGTACATAGACGTGGGATATTAATAGTAGATGACTCTAAAAATAAGGAGAGGATAGAATGCTTAAGGGTGACAGATAATAATACTGACGGTGACAAGACCAGAATTACTGAGGTAGACAGGTTATATGATTTGATAATAATGTGGGGTAATCCTGTAAAACATTGTTACGGGGTAATGGAACCATTTGAAAAAACAAATAGTTATTATAATAGTAATAACAAAATGCACTTAATTATAAATGAATTGTGTAGACGTAAGACAAGATTATTATTCGATGATGGTGGTTAAACATTTATTGTTCATGAACATTTAATTATGTGAGTAAGGGGTTTTGAAATGGACTGAATTATGAAATGATTTGTGGCAAACTACAACAGATAATAATGTGGATTATGTATACGTTTGTGTTGATGTCAAATGTATTTGTGTATTAGATTATGGTGTACTCTGTATTTTATGTAAACAATGTATGTATGTAATAGGAAGTGATTTTATAATAATAATAATATTTTACCAGACTAAATAAATAATGAGTAATTGTGAATTTAATAATGTAATTAAAGTAACGTAGTGTAAAAAAAAAACACCTGAATTAAATAATTGGAGATTAATTAATTAATTTAAAATGTTGTACAGAAGAATTTTATTTTGGTGATAAATTTAAATGATTCTTCTGAGATTTAGATTTTATAATAAATAGTAAATGATTAAACATACAATGTGTTTAGGTATTGAGTTATATTGTTATTATAAGGAAAGTTATGAATTTTCTAATGTAATTTTCAACGATTCATTTAATGTAAAAGATGGAGTTTGGGTGTTGATTATTTCATTAAGGCATTGAGTCAGTCAGAGTCAATTTTAAATGGGTATTAGACAAAATAAGAATTTCTGGAAAAAAAGTAATACAGAAACGGGTCAGTAATAGGGACATAGTAGCGAGAGTGAATGTGTGTAGAGAGAAAGGGAGTGTTGAAAGTGGAGAGTAAATAGGTGAGAGCAGGGTACATAAATTTTGTAGTGAGGGTGGAGGTGTAAGGAGTCCTCAATGCAAGACGTTGTGGCAGGAGGTGAAAAGTTTTAAAAAAGGGTTGCGGGGTTACCTGGAAGGGCCTGGAACTGATAAGGGAATGAGCTGGTGGTGCGGGAACACATCCTATGTACAAAAAGGGTATCAGATGCTTTATTATAAGAGGAGAATGATTTAAGTAGGGTTAGATAAAGGGTTGGAGGGAGTTGTTATGAGAGATTGGCGTCATCCTATGCACATCCGTTAGTGGTTGTTAGAAGGAAGAAGGTGAGTAAGGTTATATCTAAATGCCCGTTCAATAAATCAAATCATTATGAATGACTGGGAATCACCCGAACCAACCAACTGATGATGAAAATGCTAAATAGAAATTCATAGTTGATATTATAATGTAACAAGTAAAAAATTTAATAGAATTTGAAACTAAAGTAAAGCTGTAAGGTGTGTAATGTTTGGTCAAACTTATATTTGAAATGTTTTTAAGGGATTAATCAGGGGGGATATTAAATAATGATGGAGAAGGAGGTTATTAAATTGTTAGTACTAAGTTTTATTGAGTATTAAATTGAGTTATGTCGATGATGTAGAATGTGTAGTTGATCTTATGATGTAACTAAATGATTTTATGTTGATTTGAGGAGTATTATGAAGATGCTTAACGATTTTTAAGAAAATAATTTATTATGATGTAGTTGATTTAAATGTGTTTTATTCTATATAAGAATTTTATTAATGAATTTAATTATTTTGAAATGTGAATTATATAATGGAAGGTATTTGTAATGTTGTAATGGGAAATGTTTATTTAAATTCTGATTGGAATCAAGGAAATATTTTGAATTTTGGAATAAGAATTAACGAGAGAAGGGTATTCAGAATGTTGGTACTGAAGTTTAAATGTTTTATGTCATGTTAAGTATGTATCCACGTATATGTTAGAAGTTAAGAAAAAACCAGTGCTTCTTAACGCAAACCAGCGCACAGCTAAGGGGGACCAGATCAGTTAGGGATATGGTATTATACAAGGCCACTATTTGATATTTTGATTTCATGTTTCAGTGTCTGGTGATGCTGTGGCGGTGGTCCTGTGCTGGCCTGCGCGTCAGACAAGGGGCGTCAAGTGCCTGTCTGGCCTTGCGGTGTTGGGATCTCGAAAGGGAAGTCCAGTAAGGTCATTCAGGTGCGGCCACAATCACTGGACCAGGGGGTAAGTTAACCACGATTTTTAATAAAACATAAAGGAGGTTGTGGCGACATATCCAGGCTGATCCCTTTAGGAAGTATGTGAGTGTCAATGAGAGTTTTTACGCTTCGGCATAAAACCTCTCGTTGAGGGGGTATTGTAACAGGACAGTTAAGCCTACCCGGGGGTAATTTGGGGAAAATAGAAATGGAATTAATAATTGTAAATTTTATTTGGAAATCATAATGACGTACGCAATGTGAACGAGTTAATGTCAAGGTCATCAACAGAACGCAAGAGAAGCAGTTATTTTTAGCCGTATGACATTTGAACTTTGTAGACAGAAGTCACGCTCGATGACGTCAGAGCCAAACCTTTGAATACGTCACTTGGAATGTCGATCCAAATTAACGATACTGTCAAATCTGGCTACAAAACACAAGTAGAACAATAGAGTGAAATCACGTAACTCCCCCGCTACCTCAGAAATTGAGGAAGTAAAATTCACCCCAGTCTGCAAAATACTCTCGTGCTGTACAGCCGTTAAAAAGTTCCGGAACGAATTACGGGCACGCCCAACACCAAAAGGTGTTAAAAATATGATCATTTATTAATTAATCATAAAATGAAGTAACAGTCGTTGTTTTAATAAAAAAATTAGTGAAGGAAGAAAGATGCGAAGTGACCGAAAATCCGTGACGAGACTGGACTGTGGATTAAAATAACAGCTAAGTAATCAACGAGAAGAGTAAACCACGAGTTTCTTTTATTTTTCAAGAAAAGTTAAATTATTAAATAATGAGCTCAGAAGGGGGTAGTAAAACATGTAAAGTATGAAAGAGAGTATGTGTGGGAATGAAGCGCTGGTTTGTGTAAGCTAGTTTCGTAAGTATTTCGAGATAATATAACTATCATTTTATGCGCATAAATAATCAATGTTTTTATATTTTATATAGCTATCTGAAAAGATATCAATTTTATTAAATACTGTTCTAAAATTATATTCATCAAAGTATGTAATCATTTGGTCGATAATCACTGTATATTTGTCGGTGAGAGTATTGAATTTAAGAAAGGGAGGGGGAATATTTTGTATACGGCAAGATTGAAACGATGTTAAATGGGTGTTTTTTCTTTTGTTGTATTAAAAAATGAATTTAAATAAAAGTATAACACTAGTATGAAGGTAATCCATTTGTGTGTTCTTGAATAACCATTTCTGTTCTCCTGTTTGCTTATACGAACCCTGGTGGGTAACAATTTTTATATTTATGGTTGGCAGTAATATAAGATGGCGTCCGAACGGAGTAGACGCTCACAAGTGTTTATGTCAAAGAAAATAAATTAATTACGGTAATAAAAGTAGATTACAAATAGTACACAGATTCTCCCTTTTCATTCCTATGTGTATGTTCTTTACCATAAGGCATTCAATTATAAATTTTGCAGACATACATGGCTCCATAAGAAACCCCTATTTAACCCTTTTTGATATGCACGGTTTTAGACTAGTTGTTTGACTCCAGGAGAAAAGTTTTTTTTTCAAATGTGTTGATCTAATGACTGTATTTTATGTTATTTTACCTCTAACAGAAACAAATAACATTTATTGAAACAAAAATATAGAAAAATGTTAGTAACTTACTATGACTGTAAACACATAGTAATGATTATTATTATTATGACTGTAAACTTATGATGAGTAATGGATTAATACAAATGATAAAAACAGCAGTGAAGTATTTCTTAAGCAATTAAGATTACTGCCAACAGATTACCGTATACTACAGACAGCACAGGAAATAAAAGAACATTTTTCATTGTGTATGCTAACTAAACACTGTGCGCTCATTTCGGAACGTGGATGCTCTTCAACGTGTTAAAACATATAGTGGATTCTCACACTTAAGTCTATCAAACCTTTTGTACAGATGTAGTTTCTTCCAACTAATTTAATTGTCAACTACATCGAGTTTGAGAACAAAATACAATAATTCATAAGAATAAGCATAAGTGAAAAATGAAACAAAATTTTTTAAGTAACACCATTTAACATTGTTGAAACTAGGAAATACTTTTTCTGTTTCTATGATGAGTATGAGTATCAAAATAAAAACAAAAATTATCTTATTCTCGCTGTACTTTCTTACGTTAAAATATTTTATTTTGTTTATATTCTACTTTATTTACAACTTCTGTGTAGTGAAGTTGTTGCTCAATAATATCTCTATTTTTTCTTAACCCTACAAGCACCAGTTATGATTTCTGTGGCAGGAGAGGTATTTTACCGTTTTGTATGCTTAAAATTTAAAAAAATCCTCAAAATTTTATGTTTAGTTTTATATATTCTATTACATACAAAATTAAAGGTAACAAATTTAAAGAATAATACAATGTACATGCTTTACAGACAAAAAGTTTGGACTTGGTAACTAAATTTTGTTGTAAAAGAAAAAAATATTACAATTGACACGTATTATAAAAAAGAAAAATTAACACCACCAATATGTTTCACTATACACAAAATATGTCTCACAGTGTCACAAAGTAATCTTTTCAAAAAAAGCAAACAACTTTCAAAATACTGTTGAAATTTGCAAATACTTATTACAACTGTACATAACCAAAAATGCAACTCATTAACTCATGACTTACATGTCCGTGTTCTTTTTTTGACACATTTCACACTTTATTTAAATACTCAATGGACATATTCACATAAAAATATCAAAACAGACACAGTAAAAACATTTTAAAAGCACTATAAACACACACACACACACACACACACACACACACACACTTCACAATAAATAAGCAAAATATAACCAACAAAACTCATCAACTGATGCTTTTCTTTATAGAATACATTTTAAGCAAAAGTAGTAGACACACACTACTGTATTATAATTATTACTCAATTTCCTACAACTTTCTAAAAATATCAAATAAGAATGTGGTGTGATTTAGTAAGATATAACAAACAAAAATAACAAAATGATAAGATGGGAGAACACATCTGAATTTGAGACATTGGCACTATAGAACTGGATAACAGCATCTCAAAATCAATGTATGCTACTTCAGGGTTAACACATAATAACTACATACTGAACATACTGTGCAAGTTAAGAATAAAAATATAATAATCTTAATCAGGTCAAAATTAACACCACTTGAGTAGGGCTGCTGACACATGTAAAGAGACTACTGTTGTCTTGAAAGGAGTGGGCCAATCCACCAAGTGAAAATGATTAGAAGGTCAAGCACAGCTTCTCCTATTTCCTCACACTGCTTATCTCACCAAGCTGCAACTGTACACTGCTGTGATTTTAAATTGAAGAGGTACATAACTTAACACTTATAGTGAATACATACATTAATGAGTTTACAGCACCCAAATTGTTTGAGTTCACTTTTAATAGTGTTTCTATATTGTTATAATTTCTTTCATTACAATTACGTGCACTTTATTTTTGTAATCAACACGTTTTACAGAAAAATAAATAAATCAAAAAAGCCATGAGTACCAGCAGCAAAGGGGAGATAGGAAGCTGTATGGTGAGCCTTGAGTGACTGGTTGTCCTTGGAGTGCCAATTATTTTCAGATTTGGATTACCATAAGCTTCACCTCAATGAATATGGCAAGTGCACCATAATATGAGAGAAACTTCATAGAATTGCAAGAGTTTTACTCGCTCTTATCATTTTATTATTTGATGTGTTGTCAGTCATGTTACTTAATGTGTTTTTTTTTAGCACGTGTGAGTTACTTTATCACATTATAAGAAATGTCTAGAAACTCAAAAATTGAAAAAGACTGAATTTTCCATAGATTATTAACATTCAGAAGAACATGAATTTTTTTGAACATGCACATAAAAAAGGATTTTAATTCTATTGAGTACAATGAAAGTACATGTTTCAGAAGCAACTGGTAATAAAAATACAAAAAGAATTTGATGTACTTTTAGAAAGTGACAATTCGTCATTCAAACTCTGCAAAAAAAGGACAAAATGTAGTTTTGATAACTGTTGTGTATCTTTCATAAAATGATCTGTGGAAAATTTCTGTACCACTGATAAAGAACTTCCTACTACGAAAAAAAATTCACAATACGATAGTAGAAACTAGGATCGAGTTTAACGGCAGTGAGAGGACATTACATAGGATAAAAAAAATCATCTGGCAGAAAACCAAGAATAATAGAAACCTTGCTGTTTAAAAAAATTGGTAGTAGGTTATTTTCATTCCTTCTCCTTCATTCCACAACAAAATACAGAAAATACAACAGACCATTTGTCTATCATGAACTTACTCATACTATCGGTCAGATGAGTCATATAAAAGCTTGAGGATATAAAAGCTTCAGTATCAAAATGTAAGAAGGCTGATTTAATCATACATGCTGGACATGAATAGTAGAAAATACTCTATCAATGTTTCAGTCTAGAAGCAACCTGGAAGACAATCATTCTGATATGAATTTGTTAACTTTCCATGTTGTGTGAAGAGATGCTAGTTCCCAGTTTGCCCACTTTGGTAACTGACCATGACAACACACAAGCTCATGCTACCTGTATGGTGCCTCAATCCAAGTAGCAGAAAATCAGAATGACAAACTCGTTGACTGATAAATAAATTTCTTTCAAGAAGAAATGGACAAAGCTTTAACTTACTAAATTGATTCAAATGATTAAATCCTGTGAATGCTATGTATGGCAGACAAAACGGCAAATATGTAAGGCCACAGAGATTTTGTTTGCCACCATACTCTAGAGTTAAATTCCAGTAAAAACAATTTTCAAATATTAAAAACCTAAACTGTTAACACAAATTGATTTTCAAGTTAGCTATGTGGCCCTTGCAGAAGACAAATTTCAGTGTAGCAAGGGAAGAATGGAACATGTCCAATAATGTAAGACTGGTTGAGAAAGTAATGACTGACCAAGATCATATAGTAGATGAGGCTACTGAAAAATTTATTATTATTAAAATCTGGAAGATTCCCCAAACATCATTCTATATAAGGAACTTAATAAATAATTAGAATTATGTAACCCACAAGTAAAACAACGTAGTAATATACCTGATTACCTAATAGTTTAAAAAAATCTTTGTATTGTTTTCCTCCAAAAAAATTCACTACCCACAATTTTCATGTTTAAGTTCCTATAAAGATATTAAAAATTTCATGAAAACCAACATATGACACTAGAATAAGCTCAGATTGTCCTACACTAAGATGTCACTACAACCACTAAAAATATTTTTATTTATAAAAACAGTCTTTGTGTTTATGAATATATTTATCTATTAACTCAATCTTAAAAATACCTTTATTCTTTAAAGATCCAATTGGAAGACAGCTGACAAACATTGGAAGAAATCACGATAATTTTGAAAACCATAAAATGCAGTAAATTTCCAGTTTTCTTGAAAAAATCTGAAGTAATAATGAGAGTGATAATGACACTGATACAGACAATACTTCAATGGATAATGATTTTTCTTATATTTATGCATTATTATCAGAAGATTTGTAGAATAGCTTTACCTTTCATTATCAAATTTAAATTACTAATATAAAAATTGCTACACTGAGCTGATAGATAACAAAAGTAACTACATAACATTTAACATGTGGCAATGCTCAAAGTTGTTCTAGACACCCATTCCAGATGTTTGTCTACCATTCTGCCCAGCAATGTGCAAGATCGGATATTGACACAGTTTCTACAGAGTTCCAGAAAAAATACAAGTTCAAGAAAAAAATACATAATTTTTCTTGACATGTCATCCGGAAAGTGAGAGATTTTTATTGAACCTCAACAGTGTATAAATTAGCATTTAGTGGCTGGTCAAGTTGTTTTTTGGAGCAGTGATATTACAGGGCAGTTCAGAGTGATAGTTATTATTGTGTTAGAGGAAACTATAATAAGGTGACATTTACTGTTGATTGTATAAGTGTGTCTTTGTTTATTTCTACCTGTAATTTCAGTTGTAATCAGTGGCTTCATCTAGTGCTAGTTATTCTGTTTCCACTATATGATACGACAATCAATGCGACCTTCATAACAATATTCTATTGTAATCAGTGGCTTCATCTGGTGCTAGTTATGCTGTTTCCACTATATGATACGACAATCAATGCGACCTTAATAACAATATTCTATTGTGATCAAGTAATTTTTAGGTACATTTGTATGCACATGCTGCAATACCTATCTGCATTCAACTGAATCATCTGTGTGTGTGTGTGTGAGTGTGGACTTGAATAATTGTAATTATTTTTACCTTTTACAATAGGCAAATTTGCGTGTAAGGGTAGTATAATAACATTTTAGAAATAACATTCAATCACTGAGACATAACATGCTGACGTTTTATATTTGTTAACAGCTATACACACATAATGCGTTAATGCCAACTGTTGAAACCAGTAATAATTTCTGTGAAATACTTCGGCCATCAGTCCCTTAAGCATTAAATCGTAGGCCTAAAAGTGAAACTGAATAAAAGTTGACTAGGGTTCTATTTGAAATCACTAATTCATTTGATAAAAATAAAACTCACACATACCTCTGCCTCCTCTTAATCTAGGTTGCGAACGAGTGAATCCTGTTCGGCCTGGTTGTAAAGCTGATATATCTGATGTAGCTAACTGAATATTCATGGGCCGGCCTGTAGGTAACAAAATTATCAACTTATTTAATCTGTAGTGTTAATATAAATTTCTATTTCACCAAGGTGTATTTTACTTCCATGTTCCATAAGGAAATGCAAGTATGGTCATGGCGAAAAAAATCGTGTTCGAGATAATGGCAGATTCTGATTGTACTACCACCAAAACATGAAAAAAAGTAATTTTTCAAAAAGTGTCTGTGTGTCTGTCTGTCTATCTGTAGAATTTTTTCTATGGCAAACAATAACAGCCACAAATTCAAACAGAATCAAATAATTTTTTGCATACAGCTCTGAATTGTAGAGGACTCAAGGCCTATTGTTTTTGGTGAAGATCGGTTAAATGAAAAGGGTTAGTTTACCTGCAACATTTTACGTTTTAACAAGAGTAAATTGCTTAATTTTGATAAATAAAGTATCCTGGAAAGAAGGTCATAATAATCCACCGTAGAAAGGTAGATGAAATATCTATAAATGAAAAGGGTAGTTGAAGAGGGGAGGGGGTAATTTTGTACTTCCATGTTCCATAAGGAAATGGAAGTATGGTGATGGCAAAAAAAAATCATGGTCGAAATTATTGCAGACTCTGATTGTACTACCCTCAAAACATGAAAAAGTCATTATTCGAAAAGTGTGTGTGTGCGTGCTGTCTGTAGATTTTTTTCTATGGCAAATGATAACAGCCGCAAATTCAAACAGAATCAAATAATTTTTTGCATACAGCCCTGATTTGTAGAGTACTCAAGACCTATCGTTTTTGGTGAAGATATATTAAGGGAAAGGGGTAGTTTACCTGCAACTTTTTTTTTAATCAAGAGTAATTTTTTTCTATGGCAAACGATAACAGCCGCAAATTCAAACAGAATCAAATAACGTTTTGCATACAGCCCTGAATTGTAGAGTTCTCAAGACCTATTGTTTTTGGTGAAGATCGGTTAAAGGAAAGGGGTAGTTTACCTGCAACGTTTTATGTTTTAACTAGGGTATTTTATATGGCAAACGATAACAGCCGCAAATTCAAACAGAACCAAATAATGTTTTGCATACAGCCCTGAACTGTGGAGTTCTCAAGACCTATTGTTCTTGTTGAAGATCGGTTTAGGGAAAGGGGTAGTTTACCAGCAACATTTTATGTTTTAACATGGGTAATTTTTTCTATGACGAATGATAACTGCCGTAAATTCAATCAGAATCAAATAATGTTTTGCATACCTTCCTGAGCTATAGAGAACTCAATGTCTGTTGATTTTGGTGAAGATCGGTTAAGGGAAAGGGGTAGTTTACCTGCCACATTTTATGTTTTAACAAGAGTAATTGTTTCTATGACGAATGTTAACTGCCGCACATTTAAACAGAATCAAATAATTTTGTGCATACCTTCCTCACTTGTAGATAACTCAAGGTCTGTTGATTTTGTTGAAGATCGGTTAAGGGAAAGGGGGTAGTTTACCTGCAGCATTTTATGTTGTAACAAGAGAACGTTTTTCATGAAGAACGATAACTGCCATAAATTCAAACAGAATCAAATAATTTTTTACATATGTGCCTGAGTTGTAGAGGACTCAAGGCCTATTGATTTTGCTGAAGATCGGTTAAGGGAAAGGGGTAGTATACTGGCCACTTTTAATGTTTTAACAAGAGTAATTGTTTCTATGATGAACGATAACTGCCGCACATTCAAACAGAATCAAATAATGTTTTGCATGCATCCCTGAATTGTAGAGGACTCAAGACCTATTGATTTTGGTGAAGATCAGTTAACAGGAAGGTGTAATTTACCTGCAACGTTTTATGTGATAACAAGGGTAATTTTTTCTATGACGAACGATAACTGCCGTAAATTCAAACATAATCAAACAATTTTTTACATATGTGCCTGAGTTGTAGAGGACTCAAGGCCTATTGATTTTGGTGAAGATCGGTTAAGGGAAAGGGGTAGTTTACCAGCCACTTTTAATGTTTTAACAAGAGTAATTGTTTCTATGACGAACGATAACTGCCGCACATTCAAACAGAATAAAATAATGTTTTCCATGCATCCCTGAATTGTAGAGGACTCAAGACCTATTGATTTTGGTGAAGATCAGTTAACAGAAAGGTGTAGTTTACCTGCAACGTTTTATATGATAACAAGGGTAATTTTTTCTATGACGAACGATAAGTGCCGTAAATTCAAACATAATCAAATAATGTTTTGCATACTTCCCTACATTGTAGAGAACGCAAGGCCTGTTGATTTTGGTGAAGATCGGTTAAGGGAAAGGGGTAGTTTACCTGCAACATTTTATGTTGTAACAAGAGAAATTTTTTCATGACGAACGATAACTGCCGTAAATTCAAACAGAATCAAATAATTTTTTACATATGTGCCTGAGTTGTAGAGGACTCAAGGCCTATTGATTTTGGTGAAGATCGGTTAGGGGGAAAGGGTAGTTTACCTGAAACATTTTTTGTTGTAACAAGAGTAAAGTAGGGCCTACTTAATTTTGATAAATAAAGTATCCTGATAAGATCTTAATAATCCACTGTAGAAACATAGATGAAATATCTATAAATGAAGAGGCTAGTTGAACGGGGTGGGGGTAATTTTCTATAAATGAAAATTATAGTTGAAGGGGGAGGGGATAATTTTTTATATATGTACTACGTTATCGGCAACAAAGAAGTAGTTTGTTGTTAAAATTCCTTCCCGTCCTGTTTGGCCATAGACCAAAGTTTTCTGAAAAACCAGACATTTCGGCAGTGCCATCGACTTCCATCATCAGTGAAAATCGAGTGCGATAACGTGGGGTGGTATACGTTAGTGACCACAGTACTGTGGTTAAGGCTGAAGCAGTAAGTAGAAAGAAGTAGTTTTTATGGAAATATTTCATTTCGAAAATGATTTTAAATAGATAGCTTAGAACACGGAAGTCATGTATGGTACTCCATACCAATATTTTAATAAATTAAAATGGTATTTGATGATGGAAGTAAATTTTATAAGTTTTATATGTGTAATACGTTAATGACAACAAAGAAGTAGTTTCTATGGAAACATTTCATTTCACTTTAACAAAATTATATTTTTTTCATTTTAATTTAAATCTTATATGAGTGAAAATATATCATTCCTGGCAGGCAACCATATCTCAATTATGTAATGTTTACGTTCCCAATCACAAGTTTTATTATTGTGATTACTGCAATAAAAAGGGAGGCAGGACACACACACACACAATTCGCGTTATTTCTGGCCTCTCATTTTTATTTTCTTACGTTTGCACGCTTTTTAAATGAAAAGTGTCGAAACCCACATCAACACAATGTGTGCAAGCCGAAAAGGCGTCCAGCGTGGACAGCGATTTGCTTCCTGTGGATCGCTCACCAGTGTAACCGCACATGTTTACAGAGGAACGGTTCATAGACAGACTTTTCGTCTTTAGAGAGTGAACCCTCTGCAAGATGCTCAGGGTCCATGAGAGACTTCGGAGCGATCCTTCTTGTCCGCGTGTTTGTTCTGTGAAACGTACACTGTAGATTCGCATCTTTACTCTGAGCAACGCTCCATAGGGAATGTTGAATTTTTTTTTCCACGGTGTACCCTCATACACACTAACACTTGCTCTGATGTTTTAATTACAGACATAAGAATATTAAAACTTTGGAAACTTGAGCACTACTTAATGGAGATCAAACATTAACTTTTACAAGCCATTAATTTTATGCATATTTTGAAGCAATAAATGTTTTAATAAATTAATACAATCTGTGTACTTATTTCTGTTATAATATAAGAATTACAAACTAATATGTGCATGTGTGTATGTATGAAAAGTATATAAATATTTTTCTCCTCTGGAAAATATTTTGACCTCACTGATGACTAGTTATTTACTAGCCTGTGTGGAATATAGCGTTATGACATGGATCAGAATGGTGGGTGTTAAACAGAAGACACAAACGTATTAAGGAAGAAATGTTTTGCTGAGAAATGTATAATTATACGGGTAAACAGAATCGTCGTTCTGGAATTCAGAAAACGAATGGAAAGAAAGAAAGACTTTGATAACACTATAGTCATCATTCACCCTCGGCCGATAACTCGCAACGAGAGCCTAAGTTCATTACAGGAATCAGATCGCAGCTCCCTTTGGCCAGCTCTTCGTTCGACCTACAAACATTTTATTCAAAAGTACAGTCCTTCCTCACGAAGGTTGAGGATAGTCTTCCCCCACCTGACATGAGGGTACCATTTTAGCTGATACGTCATTTCTTCAGAACTCAAGCATCCACTTAGTTAATATTTAAATGATTTTAAATATAAATTTTAGGACATGGAAGTCATGTATGGTTCTCCATACCGGTTTTTTAAATAGTTATAATAACTCTATTGATTTAGTAAATTACTGTTACTGATTTACTGTACTATGCACAGATACATTATATGGGGTTATGTACCAATTTTGTCTGGATGAAAGCAGAATGCTGTATATTATATTTGAGTTCACTTATTTTTCTATATACTCTTATTTGAACTGTTAGTTGACACCACCATTAAGCACTGCTAAGCTTTTTAAATGGGAGAAAACACTCTACTATCCACCTGAAAAATTGTTACATCAAAGAATGTACTCGGGGTTAATTTTTCCTTACATCTTCATATTATGAAATATTGGCAAAGGCAGTCTTTTGCTAGCTCAGATGACAATAAAGTAACCAGTATGACAAAAAATTACAATAGATTATTTATGAAAATAAATTCTTTCTTCATAAAGTTATATACTCTGGGACAAAAGTTTCTGTGACATTAAATTTTAGACACGTAACTTTGTTCTATAAGATTAATATGATTAAAATTAATAAGTCATTACTGAGTTTAAATTAATTATTTAATTATGTCAAGTAAATTTTAAAATATACGGATATATTTCTGCAAACAGTAAATTAACTAAACGTTTCTGTTATTAATGTAGCTATAAGTCATTAATGTACAAACCAACAGTTTCTAGAAAAGCAGATTAGATACTGTGCAGCATTCATTTCCTTTATAGCTATTATAAATAGCACATGGTACTTAAAATCGATTTTTTTAATATGAAAAAGTAAGTAATCGTTAAATTACTTCACAGTTAGTATCCTGTTTCTGTCTCCAATAACAAATATTTTTCTTGCATTAACAGCAAACAATTATTGTTTGACTAAAAGCAAACAATAATATTTGTTTGCAAACTATAATTTAAAAAATAAATATTCTACTGTAACAGCTATTATCATGCACACATGTGCCGGTGCCCTCTCCTCTCATCTAACTCATGCTCACGCGAGCGTGCGCGCGCGCCTTCACACACACACACTGCTGTCTTCACATGGACAATATCTGTGTATATTTATACATTAAAATTAAATTATCTATAAAATTTATATAACCCTTGTTATACATATATTATTTGTATTTCACATAAACTCAAAACTTAATGTCTTATTAGAAGTAAATTTCGTCCCAGAAAGAAAACATAAACACATGGACATGTGTGTAGAGGAACTTAGTACACAGTAGTCCAACATTTAAATTTTGTGCTTAATATAACACAGCCTACCCTGACCAATTCCACGCAACACCACCACATAACTGCACTACTAAATCCAATATGGCAATGATCGTAATGAGGTGAATATGTGTTATGCTACAGATGTTTTTGTTTAACGTGAACAGTTATTTTTGTTATATTTCCTGAATCAAATTACACAAGGTGAGTCTACAGATTTGTTTTTTTTTTATAATGTGATTTAGTCTAAAGTAACTATCTAGCTATAAAAACCAGTTGTTACCTATTGTTTAAAGTTATGATGTTTTATGTGGTGGGTGAGCAAAGTACGCTGTGGGACATCAAGCAGAGATACACACTAGAACTGTCCCACAGTGTACCTCTGTCCCGCTGTATTGGTAATCAATGAAGTCACATTAATTTGCATTATTAGCTGTTTATAACACTGTTTCTTTTATTAACACTAACAAACACTTTGTAACTTTTTTTTTTCAATAATGCTATTTTATAAAACAATATTCTGTTAATTATTTAGATTTTATTCTATAAAATAGAATGCAGTCTTATACTGACATATTTTAGTAAGAGAAAACAAGATTCCTGAGAGTGTGTGTATTTTGTACGCCTACACATTATTCTAAGTGGATAATTAAGTTGGCCTAATTACTTACCGCACAATATAATTATCTTCTTAAGACATACTTGTGTTTCTTATTCTTAAATAAAAAATAAATAAATGTTGTAATGTTTCACTAAGTGTGCTGTGAGACAAATATTAATTTTTTAGATGCCACGATAGCCAAAAGAGCGAAAGACAGCCAATTTTATGGCAGAAGACATGAAACTAGCAGTAGCTTTTGTATTAGAAGGTGGGTCTCTTAGACAAGCAACATGCATTTTAGCATTCCAAAATAAACCTTTTAAAGTTATGTGGCAAAAAATAAGACTGTAGACACAGGATACTGACCTGAGCATGGAAACTAATTACACAGTTAATCGTTTTTTTAAATGAGGAAGAAAATCACCTCAAGTCATATATTGTAACTTGTTTAGGAATGGCATATGGACTGAGCACAAGGATGGTAAAGCAGTTAGTGTTTGAACTAACCAAGCAAATTAAAAAAAAAGTGCTCAGTCATGGATGGGGTTGAAAGGAATTGGTAATGATTGGCTTCATGCTTTCTGAAAAGAAACAATCTCTCAATTCGACGACCAAAAGGCTGCAGCTTATCTCGCATGACACCATTCAGTTGCCACAATGTTTCTTCGAAAATATGAAAAAGGTACTACAGGAAAATGTTATGATCACTGGATGAAGCCGGGACAACAACTGCCCAGTGCCGGAAAAGGAACAAAACAGGTTAGCTCCTGCACAACTGGAGAATAGGGTATCTTGGTGACCACTTATGGGATTCTCTGCTCCACAGGAACTTTCCTCCCACCAGCAGGTTTTCTCCTGCAAGTGCTTTAAGCAACACATGTTGACAAAAGTCCCGTCTGGGACATTAAGCTTGGCCACCCCTTCAGGATAGATGGATACAGAACTTTTCCCTGAAGTGGTTCAGTATTTCGTCAATCATCTAACAGCACAAAAGAAACCCATCACTCTTTATATTTGACAATCTGGAAGCTCACATTTCTATCAAAGTAACTGAAAAAATGGCTTGTGCGGCAGGGGTTACAATTGTGACTTTACTACCTCACTGCAGTTGTTAAATGCAGCCTTTAGACAAGACTGTGTTCTCTCCATTAAAAACAGCATATGCTGTTGCTTGTGACATGTGGCTACTGAATCATCTCAGCATGCCTATAACAATTTACAACATTGCTGAAACTACTGTTGGCGCAGTAACTATGTGCACTCAAGTTTGAAACTTTATTCCACGTTAACAGTTACAGTAATCTTAAATCAAATTACATCAATTTTTAGCTTATTTCACTGTGCGCTGAATGGTGGCAAACAAAAATTTTTTCATCTTTTTTTTTTGTCAGAGTTGTGTTGGTTGGTCAGAATAAAAAAGTGCCCTTGGCTATAAAAAAACTTGGCTATATTGCTGTATTTAGCTATATTGCTATATTTGCTGTAAACTGCATGAACAGGCCAGTTTTTGGGAATATAGTTATAAACAAAAAGTTTTGTAAACAAAGAAATCCTTTGCTGCACTCCACTATTTTCAGTACTTACAAAAAAACCTTTCAAGCACTTCACTTCATCTTCAGATCAGAAACAATTGTGATTCTCATTTTGTTTCTGATCTGAAGATGAGCTGAAACGCAAAAAGTGTGTAACAGATGTACTGAAAATAAGGGAGCCAACAGGTTTCTATGTTTGTAGAATTTGTGAATCTACTAACAGAAATTAGTTAATTAAACAAAAAGTGGCCAGTGAGTTTTTATTTGGTAACTCCACTACCCTTTATTTATGTTGTGTATATTGCTCTATGACTAAGACAGTAAAATATTTCCAACCAATCTTGTTTTTTCCTTATATGTGTATGTTTACTGGAAAATATTTAATTTGATAAGTTTGCATATTTCTTCATAATAATTTTAATTCAAAGACCCAGCCAATATATTCTACCAATGTCATATTACACTTTGAAAACTACATACAAATTTTTATAATAGGAAGCACTATAAGATACGTACCATCTAAAGGAACACCATTGTACTGTTTCATTGCTTTAATGGCATCTGATCTTCTTTCATAAACAACATCTGCTGATCCTAATGAACGTCCTGACTTGTCATAATGTACGGTTGCTGATTTTAGTGGTCCAAATTCAGTAAACAGTTCCTAAAGTACAAATAATTATGATGATATGAGTAAGAATATTGACATTAATAATATTAATAACAACAGTAGCGGTGGTGGTGGTGATGGTAGTAGTAGTAGTAGTCCCAATTACAGTGTTGCCAATAAGCAATAATTTCAAATTGCATAATTCTAAGAAAAAAAATGGTACACAAATTTTAAAGAATGTAACAATGTATTTTTTAATTGAAATATTTACTTGACTACAATAATTAAACCATGTTTTTATAAAATTCGCAATTACGATTATTTATTTACTTATCTTTTATTTTCATTTCAACCTTAGAAAATGCAAGAAACAGTAAAAAAAAAAAGGAGTTGGCAAAAACAGGAAACATTCTGAAGGTTCATAGAAACCTACAGTAGAAGCATTTGAAGTACAAAAACTCAAATGTTATAAGAACTGCAAAGTTGTGATGTAATGCAAAACACCATTGCTCGGTAAGCTGTATTCTATTTGATGAGTAATAAACTTCCACAATAGAAGTTCGTAATAAATTATTGAAATTAATGTTGATGATGCATACATCTTCAATGTAATGTGCCAGCTTTGTATTAGTTTATTTGAATGTGTTTTTGTGAACTGTGATGATGTGTGTATATTCATTTATCAGGGAAAGAAAATATTTCCTCTAACTCTACACATAAATTATTTCTTTTTTATTACATATTTTATATAAGTTTCATCTGCATTAAGAATACATGCTATCTTAGATACTTATTTTGTATAAGTAAATAAAATGCTAAGAAAATGGGGTGATAAATATGATCCCTGTTTCAATAGTAGTTTCCACACAATTTCTAACATAGTCATCAAAACACACGCACACACACACACACACATACACGCGCGCGCGCAGTTTTCTTCCTATGTTTCAATACAAAACAACTAACAGTCATCCATGTATACTTCAGTTTTTAAAATTACCTGAACATATTTTGTCTTAACATTCAAGCTCACTGTTACAACTCTCACACAAATGTATGATGATTGGCTCAACTGTGGTGTGTCTTGTGCACTGTTTAGAGTAATCAGCTTCACGCAGAGCACTTCACCTAGTCTTCTTGAATGACCCTGTTCAGGGATTTTTGTGTAAGTTTCTTGATATTAGCTAGTTTAAAAGATGTGTTCTTTACAATACACTCTTCAACTTAGATCAACTGGAATTGGTGTGGTGGGAGTTTCAACACTTCATTTGCTAGTTGATCCAATTCATATGTCTTCATTGCAACTCAGATATCTTTTTTAAATAGAAACAACTCATCCCTAGTTTTTGGAAGAGAAAATGGCTCTTAAGCAACCACTCCATAAGAACTGAACACGGTGACTGTCCATTTGGATGGAATGATAAATGGCATTAGCCATTATAACAGGCAAGGGGTTACAATAAATCCAAATATCAATAAACCAAACCCTGAAAATTTAACTGTTCACTTTTGTATGGTAATCTGATTCAACCGAACGTTACCATCACAGAAGATAAGTTTTATTCCTGGTATGGAAAACCTGGATTTGTAGATCCAGCTTGTGCAATAATGAGCTGGCCACCTCTGTCAGTAGGTATTACACTGGCAGACAAAATTAACAAAGGATGCGGAACAAATGTGAACTACGGGAGTTCAGAGACAAATCCGCAAGCATGTCTCACACCACGGAGCAATCTACAGTCATACTCAAGTTTGTCATTTGTATGTATGTTTCCCAGCTGTGAATGTCGTGAGCATCAATTTGTATTACAAATATTGGCTAATATTTGTGCACGTTTGTGTTACAGAGTTTGTCATTTGAATTTATGTTTATTAACTATGAGTGTTGTGAGTGTCGATTTCCGTTAGGCCTATAATTAATATTTGTGCGTGTATTTAGTGAATAAATTTGTAAACCCACTAGGAGTATTTAAACTTGAACTTTTATATTGTGTAATTTCCAGACTTTTAACACCACACTCAATATATAAAATTTAGAACAGCATAGATAACAATACTAATCTTTTTCTCTTCTTTATAAACTAATACAAAAACTATTATACTTTACATCATTATATAGAAATCTTTTATCACAAACCAGTACTTATCTCACTTTCTCTCTATAGTTTTCTTTTAACCCCCTTTTATTTAGCTCATTAATTACTATTAATGTTTTACTGTACAAACTATTGGCCAATTGGTCTTTTCATTTTTACTTATCTGTATTCAGTATCCAAAGGGTTACACCATCACTCGCAGTTCACTCTCACCTTCACCACACAAAAAAACTGATCTAACGGTACCAAATAATGTAGTCGTTAATTTGTCTTGGTTTCATTCTTCGTCTTTACTCTTTCTGCACACTTTTTAATACGGTTCGGTACGCGTAGGCTACTATTATTGCTTCGGCCTACAGACTGCCCGAGGCCACAACTATAACGTCTGTTCAGTATGGTGTTATGCCGACTGCGTTATTTTAATAAAAATGTTTTTTAACTTCATTATACTTTGTTTAAAGTTAACTTTGGGGCAGGCCTAGCGTACTAGCCCGCGTAGCCCTCCCGACACTATTTCACTGCTACTGTCTGATCTGAAGGTTAGCTGGCAACTGCCACGAGCTGGGCTTGCATGTGTATACTATCAGAGCCTTTTGCGCATTGACGAGGCTCCACCGGATGTCCACTTCGTCTCTCGCCTTCACACACTGACGGTTCCAGACGTTTCTCGACTCCGGAAGTTCGTTGTAACATTGAAAACACGTGGAGCTCTCATGATCCAAGCGTGACGTGATGATATAATGATAATTAACAAATACCTCACCTTATACGGTAATGTCTGTTCGACTTGGGAGATTTACGGTGTTACCTATAGATGACCCTGATGACGTCCAACCTACTCAAGTCTTAGCTCAGCCGAAAGTACCTAGACCTCCTCCTGTATACCTTCATGGTATCGTCAATTACAGTGAAATGATCAATAATCTTACAGCAATTTTGGAATCAGAACAGTACAGTACTAAATCGTTCGATGACAATACGGTGAAAATCAACACTTTTGCACCTGATTCTTACAGAAAATTAATTCGTCACCTCGAGGACGAAAAAATTATTTACCATACTTATCAAATTAAAGACCAGCGAGCATACCGGGTTGTCATAAGAAACATTCATCCTAGCATCGGTGTACACTTTATTAAAGAAGCACTAAAAGAAAAAGGACACTCGGTCAGAAACATAATCAACGTTCGACACAGAGTCGAGAAAACACCCCTCCCTCTCTTCTTTGTTGATCTTGAACCTGCAGCAAACAATAAACAAATATATAGCCTAAGGTCTTTAGGTAACATGCAAAATGCTGTAGAACCACCTCGGAGAAAAAACTTTATCATACAGTGCACTCGTTGTCAGTCATACGGTCACAGTAAGACGTATTGTAGGAAACCTTTCCAGTGTGTCAAGTGCGGAGGTGAACACAACTCCGCAACTTGTTCCAAATCTAAGGATACACCAGCCACATGTGCATTATGTGATGGTCCTCATACAGCTAATTATAAGGGCTGTGAAGTTTATCAAAACCTGCAGGCCAGAAAAAGCCCCGTACGAAACTCCACACCTAGGAGAACCCCTTCAATGTTTAGGACTATGAACACGGAACAGAACATGAATACCCGTAACGTCTCTTCTCCTACTTACGCTCAAATTGCAGGACTACCGCAACACTCAGAATCATCGCCCCCTTATGACAGCAATCTCAAACAGACAGCAAATGAGGACATCACTCTTTCACACTTCCTGACAAAATTCGAGACTATGTTCAGTCAACTCATGCAGCAAAATAGCGTCATGCTTAATCTCCTTACAACACTTGTCAATAAACTTTCTAATTAATAATGAATAACAACTACAGGATTGGATTATGGAACGCCAATGGACTCTCTCAACGCACCCTAGAACTCAAAGCTTTTCTTCTTGAAAACAGATTAGACGTAATGCTTATATCTGAGACACACTTCACAGACAGAAGCCATATTAGGATTCCAGGCTTTACTGTTTATGATACCCAACATCCGGACGGGACAGCTCGTGGCGGAACCGCTCTGTTAATCCGAAACAATATAAAACATTATCTCTTCTCTAACGTCAAAACTGCTCACCTACAGGCGACCAACGTTTTAATTGAAGATCAAAGAGGCCCTCTAATTGTTTCTGCAGTCTACTGTCCCCCAAAACACAGAATCAATGAAACTGTCTTCAGCTCTTTTCTTGGAACTCTTGGTGCACGTTTTTTGGTGGGAGGTGACTTTAACGCAAAACACCCGCAATGGGGTTCGAGATTAGCTAATCCAAGAGGTAGAATTTTATATAACGTCATTAGACAAGAATCCCTGTCCTTTCTGTCCACTGGTCAACCAACCTATTGGCCTTCTGACACAAATAAAATACCTGACCTAATTGATTTCTTCTTAATACGAGGCTTGTCTCATAAATACTACAAAGTTGAATCTTGCCTTGATTTGTCCTCTGACCACACTCCAATTATTGCCACTATTAGCAATACTATAATTGAGTCTGAAAGTCTACCAACACTCACAAATCGTCTTACTGACTGGGATTACTTTAGAGAGCTTGTAAATTATAATATCTCGCTAGAACTTCCACTCCACACGCCTGCTGAATTGGATGTGGCTGTAAATTCTCTCACCAGTACTTTTCAAAAATCAGCTTGGGAAGCTACACCTTCCAATACAGCGAAGAATAAGCACTTGAACCTTCCTCTGGTTGTCCGGAAGAAATTAGCTGAGAAGCGTAAATTGCGACGAATTTGGCAGCATACTCATCATCCGGATGATAAAAGAAAGTGGAATTCCGCGGCCAGACAACTTAAACGATTGTTGGAAAATCTAAAGAATGAAGGGATTCAGGATTATCTAGAAAATCTGTCACCAAATGAAAGTACTGATTATTCTCTGTGGAAGGCTACTAAACGATTAAAAAGGCCACTATTACAAATACCACCAATACATAAACCAGATGGTAGCTGGGCGCGCAGCAATACAGAGAAATCCCAGGTTTTTGCCGAACATTTGGTCAACGTTTTTCAACCTGAAGCTAGCAAGAACGTCTCTTTCGATGAAGAGGTACAAAGATACTTACACTCCCCACTCCAAATGACTCTACCTATTAAGCCTTTTAAAGTTAAGGAAATCAAGGAAATAATCCTGTATAATTTGAAAAGTAAAAAGGCTCCCGGCATTGATTTGCTATCGGGGAAAGTTCTAAAGGAGCTGCCTCACAAAGGCGTTGTACTAATAACATACATTTTCAATGCCATACTCAGACTCGAATACTTTCCTCTTCTCTGGAAATCGGCTCAAGTTATCATGGTCTTAAAACCTGGTAAAAACCCTCAAGAGCCCTCTTCTTATCGACCCATAAGCCTTCTACCGATACTTGGTAAGATCTTTGAAAAGCTGTTTGTAAAACGACTTATGCCAACAATTGTAGAAAACAACCTAATTCCGGATCACCAATTTGGTTTTCGAGAAAAGCACTCTACGGTAGATCAAATACACAGACTAACAAATGTTATCAATAAATCGCTGGAATCGAAGATGTTCTGCTCAGGTGTGTTTCTCGACGTTTCCCAGGCATTTGACAAAGTCTGGCATCTTGGACTCTTATATAAAATAAAGAAAAATCTGCCACATAATTGTTACCGTATCTTACATTCCTACTTAGTGGGCAGAGTGTTTCAAGTCAAGTACTCCGATGCTACTTCTCCTCTATTACCAGTGGGGTCGGGTGTTCCGCAGGGTAGTGTCCTGGGTCCTCTGCTCTACCTCCTGTTCACCTCGGACTTACCGTCAGCAAGTGAAACCACTGTTGCTACCTACGCCGATGACATAGCGATCCTAGCGACACACTCCGACCCCTCAATAGCATCTCTTATACTACAAGAATCATTAAACAGCGTTCAGTTATGGCTTGATAATTGGCGCATAAAAATCAATTCATCGAAGTCAGTCCACGTTACCTTCACCACACGTAAGGCAAACTGCCCTCCAGTCACAATTAACGGTCAACCAGTACCGCAAGCTGAAAGTGCTAAGTACCTTGGGATGCATCTGGACAGGAGACTAACATGGAAAAAACATATAACATCTAAGAAGCTTCAACTTATTCACAAGGTCAGAAACATCTATTGGCTTATAGGCAGACAATCACAGTTAAGTCTCGTCAACAAACTCTTGATCTATAAAGCCGTGCTTAAACCGGTATGGACTTATGGTATTCAACTTTGGGGTACTGCAAGTACAAGTAATATTGAGATTATCCAGCGCTTTCAGTCC
Source organism: Magicicada septendecula (assembly GCA_034769895.1). Taxonomy (NCBI): domain Eukaryota; kingdom Metazoa; phylum Arthropoda; class Insecta; order Hemiptera; family Cicadidae; genus Magicicada; species Magicicada septendecula. Next base: position 1,155,110,233 of record CM068367.1, read on the forward strand.
AAAACACTTAGATCAATAGTCGACGCTCCTTGGTTTGTCTCAAATAACTCTATACACCGCGACCTCAAAGTTTCAACCGTGAAAGAAGAAATCATGCGCCTCTGCAGGACTCACATCTCCAAACTAGAACAGCATCCCAACCACCTGGCAATTAACTTGTTAGACAACAGTGAAGATATTTATAGACTAAAAAGACACAAACTATTAGACTTACCATTCAGGTTTAACTCATAATGTATTCTCTGTATTGTACTGTCTGTGATATCTGTTCTGTATGTTTTTGTATTCGTGTCATTCATACGTGTTAATGTCAACCTGTATATGTGCCTTATGGGCCAAGTGTTTAATGTTTGAACTTATTGTATCATGCCAGCAGGAAGTGATAGTGACTTTTGTTCATTTGTTTACATGTTTTTATCATTTAGTTTTGTATTTTGTTACTTCTTTAATCTATTATCAAAACAAGAAGAGCTGTCAATGGTCAGCTCTTCATAATCCTGTGTGTTGTCAGCCAATTTGTTAAATGTTCGCTCAGTCGAACAGCTTACAGATCTCCAATTAAAAAAAAAAAAAAAAAAACTTGGGACATGAGTCACCAACTTCGTTATAACTTCCAATGCGTCCCTAACAATGGATTTCATTAAATTATTACATAAAATGGTTATGCCCCTTTTTGTCCCGTTACAATGTAGAAGAAATATACTTGAGTCTGTTAACCAAAATCATATTTCAAAACCAATAATACCGTTTAAGTTACACATTACTTTACGCGTTGTACGATACTTATGCAAGAATAAAACGTTACTAAGAACTAAAACAAATCATTTATTAACTAAATCAACTCACTTATAAAATTTGCAGCTTGAACTATTATTGCTTAGAGAAACTATTTCTTGATTTGAAATATTGCTTTCTTCTTTGCACTGTATATTAAGCCTAAAACATTGTTGCTGTTGCATGGTTCCACATTGGTTTTTAGTCACTTGGATAAAAATCCCAAAACTCTTACTCTATAATGCCACTTATTTTCATATATATTTAAAGACTCTTTATTATATCAACTTAAGCTGTAATCACAAATTTATCTGGAACATTAGCCAGTAATATGTTTTGTAAAAAGTAATAATAAAATATAAATGTGGTTATTTACTTTGTCTGTAAATAAATCAAGGTACTCAATAAACCATAAACACTCACTTTTATTTTACCAATTGCAAACAATAAACAACTCACAATATGGTAGGGTGCTCTATGCAGGTTATTATACTCAACTCCCATGTATAACTGAACTCGCTTTTAACACAATTTATTTTTCCTAACACATATAGGCCTAACCTATTTTAAATTGTGTTTTGAGACAGCAATAAAATATGTAACTTTATGAAAAAATTTGTTTCAATTGAAAAGTAAAAAGTTCTGTTACATAGAATAGTATAGTAACTCACAAGGCTGTATCGTAACCCATCTTACTTCAAGCTGTGTATGTTTACGGTTTGTAAAATAAAAGTAAGTACTATTTTTGTTAATCCGCTCCTGTTTCTGAGTTGATGAAACTGTGGTTGGCTTTTAGATTATTGATTTCACATCTACACCAAACTGATGTCAAAAACAAATCCATATGAATGAGAAACAAGTGGACAATAACAACTAAGCACAATAACTAAAATTTGTTCAATAGTATGCCAGCAAAACCAAAAGAAAAAACTACTGATTAGACTGAAAACTGTACTGTCTCATTTTACATACGCCAGGATTGAATACAGTTGTATTCTGATTGACATGATTATCTAATTTACATAATTCTAATTACATGATTTATCAATACCGAAAATCTGGGTAATATGGTTAACAGACAAGTACCAAAAGTACACAAAACTGATTATATATTGCAACAGTATAACATTGCAAATATAATATAATTTAAATTTGTGATGCCCCACGTTGGAAGCGACATTTCTTATACGACAATACAACAGCAAATATAAATTTATTTGTGTTTGCAGAGCCCCACGATCTTGGACTCCATTTCTTATGCAACGATACGATATACATAAAAATAGGCGTGTCGGGCCTCACGTTCAAGGGCGACAAATTATGTAATAATATAACATTTAATTTGGGTTTCAGGTGTATCTGTAATAAGAACTCTATGTAACTTGTAACGGTATTTCAAATTTATTTGATAATAAAATTGTGCACATGGCACTTACTTCGACTTAAAACATTCGTTATTATTTCGTTATTATGCCGTAAAGCTTATGCTATATACATCCTTACTGACTAAATATTCTATTCTACTAATTATTGTATTAACGAAAAATCTCATTTCCAGACTACTCAGTCAATTAGTGTGTTTCAAAATATTAATATTTAAATATTTTCTTATATATTGCAATGTAACTCAAAAATATCAATAGTTACTGAATTTATCTTTTGTTTCTCAGTACTGATTTATATCAAACGCTAATTTTTACTTAAATGCTTTGTATTCTTTTCATTTCAATACTAATTTGAGCTCTTGTTTACGTTAATCTTATTTCAATAACATCTATGATTTTAATTCAAATTTTACAATAAACATTTGACTCTTACTTTTAAATAGAACAAGAATGTCCTTAATTGTCTTTACGTTAATTGTTCGATTAAGAGATAAATAAGTTGTTTATCACCTTATCGTCGTCAATCATACTCAATCATTGGATCCCTCTGTAATCGTCCTCGTCTCGAACTTCAGCATCACTCGCTCTTCTCCTCTTGTCCAGCGTCGCCTCTCTCTTCTCCTCTTGTCCAGCGTCGACTCTCCCTCTGTCCAGCGTCGTATCACTCTCTAGAACTTCTCCTCGTGCTGTTTTGGACATCAGTTGATCTTCTTATGTAATTTTGTTACTACTTAAAAATTGTTTGTTTTACAATCCAGTTACATAACTGTATGTAACTGGAAGGATGAAACTATTTACAAAAATTTAAATATTCTGTGCGGACGGGCAGAAGCTCCCGCTGCACCGTGGATGATTTAAGAAAGAGAACCACTGTAGCTTGTGTGTCCTATTTATACCCATGTCTTGATCAACACCTGCAGTGGTACGAAATCGACATGTCAGAAACTGTCTCTGGGTTCAGTTCCCCCACTCTTTGTCAATTTCGCTATTTCTTATATTTCTACGAATTGCAGAGTCCTATAAGTATACTCTTATACTTATCTTATAACTATTTTTACAACACATGTTCACTGTAATTTTGGACATTGCAACTTAACCCTTTCGATTTGTACACAGTTATTTCACTATTATACTCGTACGGTGTGGCACTTTCACATGGTTTTCGTACACAGTATTTAGTAAATTTTCTTACATTTTATTGTGTTTTTGGATTTTACTTCTTAATTATAGTTTATGAATAATTACGGAAAAACAGTAATTATGCAATTATTCATCTTGGGGTGGTAAACTCGCCTGCATAGACCTGCGTTCACACACACTAGCAAATACTGGTGTACACACTTTCAGTTACATTTGTGTGTGTGCACGTCGATTCAGGTCGAAACACCTGTTCATATTTTTGTCTGAGCCAAGCTTGCAATCCCTGACATGCTTATTTCTAATACATTATTAATTATTTACAGTTTATTAGGTATATTTAAATTTTTATATTCAATGCTCCGTACATCACTTATTTGTACTGTCGCATTATCCCTCTGCTTGGTAACAAAAAAAAATTAATAAATTTATTTATTAAAATTTTTTTATTATTATTATTACACTTGTAAAAAAAATGTAACAAATAATAAAGAATAATATTCGTCATTTCACCCTTAATTGGAGTGTATACAAATGTCTTACCTCCCCTCTTTATACGCTCACTGCTCGTGACCTTGTAGTAGGGTGGCTTCAACAAACAGCTGATCTGACTGGTTTCATTGACCTCGTTGTTTTCATGTGTAGAACTTCCTAAATGACGTTGCGTGGAATTTACCAATTTCTTTCTTCTGTATCTCATCATATACGATGAAAGTGTGTTGTCCTACTCGCTGTCTTAACGTATATGGTCCATTATAAAGTCTGAAGAATTTCTTTGCCGTATTATCACTCCGTTTTCCCACTGGATTAGCTTTGAGTAGTACACTTTCTCCCACGTTGAATTGTTGTAGCTTGTGAGTTAGATTAAATCTTTCTACTCTCTTGTTACCTCTTTCTCTTATCCGTTGCTTTGCGTATTCAATTTTCACACTTATTGGTACAGGTACATTCTGGTTATTAGGTTTGTTTATATACTTAGTCCAAAATCTGTTTGGCTTCTTATCTTCTTCTAATTCCATTGGAGTATATCCTGTTGCTTCACTATAATTTTCGTTGATGGCTTTTTCAAGAAATGGTAAATATTCTGCCCATTTATTGTGTTGATCATGGCAGTATATTCGTAAATATTTACCTAATTCTTTAACTCTCTCAGCAAGGTTTCCTTGAGGCTGTCTTATGGATGTGAGTACTGGTTGTATTCCATTTTCTCTTAATGTCCTCTCCCATTGTTCACTCTGGAATTGTACACCTTGATCACTGAGTACCTTCTTCATTTTTGCATATGACGGAATATATTTCTGCAGTAGTATCTTTAGAACAACTTTGATTGTGGGTCGCATAATTGGGTACAGTCGGACTGTCTTGGAAAACACATCGATACATACCAATATGTGCTTCACACCTCGACTTGATCGTGGTAGTGGTCCCAGAAAATCCACTGCAATTAGCTCTCCCTTGTTCTCCTTTTGGATGCACTGCATTTCTACGTATGTGTGTAAATTCGGTCCTTTCGCCGACACTCATAACACTTCTTTACCTCCTTCTAATCTTCCTTAACTCTTTTCTTAACACGACATTACTTTATCTAATACATTACTTATACAATACATTAACATTCATTACCTTTTATTACATTTCTTTAACATTACCTTTCTGATTGGTACTACTTTCTTGAAATACACTTCTGTAACAGAATACTCTTTTAGCTTTGTAGTGTGTCGCATGATCGGTTACAGAGGAACTGTCTTGGAAAACGATATATTTTCTCGAAGTCTTTAATCCTAAGTAGTCTCTGCCCTTTTTGACTTTTCACTCTTGCTTTCTTCTGTGTCCTTGTATCTCCATTAAGTTTTCGCTTGATCAGTCGTTCCAACAATTATGGCAATTACAGTGGAAATCGTTTAACGCGAAAACGGTTACCACAAAATATCGGTTAACACGAAATACCACTCGGGTACCGATCGCCGTTTGTTATGTACAGTGTATTATTTGTACGGTTAACACGATAGGTTTACCTGAAAAATATCGGTTAACACGAAAAATTTTTGTTAAAAATAATTTTTTTTGGCTGGCTTTTAAGTAACTGCATACAAAATAAAGCCACACAAGTACGCCCAAAAGCTTGTTTTCGATGTAAAGGAATCCATTCTTCATCTCTAAAAGAGAAAGAGCAGGTAGTGACCATAGTTTGTTTTGCCTACCAAGTTCTATTTACAGTACGTACTGTATACAATGTACCGTCGTTTACGAGAAACCATAGCCTCTCCTTCAGCACCAAATGTGTTGTTCATTGACCGCAAATAAACCGTTATCGCTTACATTAACAACGTACTCTATAGGGTGTGGTGAGTTCAGTTCAGTTGTATTCTGTGCGTGTACAGTGGTGGTAAAGTTTGCGGTACGGTACCGATAACATTTTATTGTAAAAAATTTACTCAGTTGTGAGGATTAACTGTTTACTTTTTTACTGTACAAACTTCTTAGTCTTTTACAGCCAGTTAAGTGACGTTAAGCGTGTGACGTGTACGTGTTAAGTGAAGTTACGCTTTCGTAAATTTCGTTTTTGCAATCCGGAAGTAAAATGGAGAAGAAAGTGCGTAAACAAAGTGCCCTCGCTTTAGAAAAAAAAGTTGAACTCCTCCAAGCTGTTAATGAGGGTATTCGAACTAAAACAGAAATCTGTAAAACATTCGGTATACCAAACTCGACATTATCCACGATTATAAAAAATAGAGATAAAACTTTAGAACTGTACGAGTCGGGCAAGTTTGAACCAGGCAGAAAACGTTTCCGTAAGGCAAACCACGAAAACTTAGAGGCTGCTCTTCTTGTTTGGTTTAAGCAAGCAAGATCACAAGATGCTCTTATTTCTGGACCACTACTGATGGAGAAAGCAAACGTTTTTGCTGAACAGATGAACTTAAATTTCACTGCAAATCCTGGCTGGCTAGAAAGGTTTAAAAAACGAAATGGCATAACCTTTAAAAACATCTGTGGCGAATCAAGACAGGTGTCACAAGAAATGACATCATCGTGGTTGCAATCTACGCTGCCTGCAATTTTAAAAGACTATCCACGTAAGGATATTTTCAACGCCGATGAAACAGGACTATTTTTCCGTTGTATGCTCGATAAAACACTTTCATTCAAAGGAGAGCAGTGCTCTGGTGGTAAAAAGTCCAAAGAGAGAGTGACAGTGATGGTAGGTTGCAATGGTGATGGGTCAGAAAAACTTCCGTTACTTGTTATAGGAAAAAGTTTAAAGCCGCGCTGTTTTAAAAATGTTAAAAAGTTGCCAGTAGAATATAGAGCTAACAAACGAGTGTGGATGACGTCTAAAATTTTTACCGAATGGCTGGTTTCGTTAGAAAAACATTTCACTTCTCAGAAGAGGAAAATTGTGTTAATTATTGACAACTGTCCTGCCCACCCATGTGACCTAAAATTGATGGCAATTAAACTTGTTTTTCTACCACCGAACACGACTAGTGTCCTACAACCTTGTGATCAAGGTATTATTCAAAATTTAAAATTTCAGTACAGAAAGTTACTTCTGCGGAAATACTTGGCCACTATTGAGGGGGAAAAAGATTTCTGTGTAAATGTTCTGGATGTTTGTAACTTGTTACGAACAGCATGGAACCTCGTGACGCCTACAACAATTCAAAATTGTTTCGCTCATGCTCGATTGATTTTGAATTCAGAAACTGAACAACCCGAAGAAAATGAAATTGATCCTACAATATTTGAAATGTTTAATCGTGTGTCATCTGTATTAAATGTTTCAATTTCTCTAAATGAGTACGTGACTGTCGACGAGAACGTAACTACAGCTCCCGTATTAACAGATACCGATATCGTGGAAACAGTGCAAGTTGACAACTGTGAAGGTGATGATAGTGACGACGAACTTGACACGGAAAATGATAGTGAAAATGTTCCTACCGCTACTGATATGCTTTCGTTGCTGAGCCGTGTTCGTCGATATTTTGAACCCACCTCGGAAGGTGAAATGTTTGAACACGTTGATAAATTCGAACAATTTGTTGAAAATAAAATAGTGCAAAATTGTGTGCAAAGAAAATAACGGATTATTTTAAATAAAGATAAACACGAAAACTACGGTAAAGTTGAAAGACATACAGTGCCTATAAGAAAACCTAAATCATAGGACTAAATTTAGAACAGCTAATAATAATTTTAAGAAAAATTAACAATAATAAACCATGAGGATAAATAAAAGGTTGTATTTGTTGCATTTTACTAGACAGTACAATAAATAATCTACAGTACACTATTTGTTCACTTCCTCATTTTGTTTCACTTTTTGTTCGCTTAACGCGAAATTCGGTTTACACGAAAAAAATAACTAGTCCCCGTCATTTCGTGTTAACCGATTTCCACTGTATTTTCCATTCCTAACCCTTTCTTCATATTAATAACAACAATAGCATCTTTTACCATTACTTTCTTAAATATTTCTCTACATTATCATTCCTTACCATTAATAATACATTTCTTAATTATACTCTCTTATATTATTATTAATAACAGTAATTTTTCTTTTCATTTAAAAATAATTATTTATTTTCGGGTATTGAGTTCGGTTCGGTGTGTCGTTAGAATTGACACCCCTCTTTTATAACAATTGGTTGTTGTACACAGGAAATTTATTGTGCTCACCCTCGCGACAACTTTCCATTGTATTACTGCGACGTTAGTGTGCGTGCTTACCGTGTGAACGTTTGTTTTGATCGTATAAGCCACCTGTTCGTCGCTGCATTGAATTGTTGTTGCCTTTATCGTGCGATCCATTTGTTTATGGGGTGAAAACTTTATCCTCCCTCTCTTTCTCTCGTAACAGTCGCAGTCCATAATTCTCTCATTCTCTCTGCGTAGCTGCTTTTGATGAATGCATTTTTTACTAGTTCGTATGCGTTTTGCTCTCGTGCATCGCCTATAATAATCTTTGTAGTTTTTATACCTACAGTTATTTTTACCACAATTTTGTGTAGTGTTTCGTCTATATAATTTATTACGTTTCCTGTTAGGCCTACAGTGATATTTATCTCCGTAAGTGTGGTGTCTTAAGTGTTTCATATGTGTCATCTTGTGTGACTTACTATTGTGTGTGTTTCACACTTGGAATATCGTTATTAATAAGGTACATTTTATTAACCTTAATTTGCTTCTCTTCCTTAATGTTAATTACTTTTTTATATTTATCGTTAGTAATTACATACGTATTTTCAATTAGTATGAATTCTTCGCATATTATCTCCGTTTGTTTATTAATTATTGCACAGACATTTTCTGCGATCGTGTTAATACGTAAATTTGTATTAACAATTTTTTTTGTTAACAGTGCATTACTGTCGATTATACTTTGTTTTATTTCTATGTTGTCTTGTTTCAACTGGAGATTATCAATTTTTAACTCTTCTAGGCTCTCTGCGATTTTTATGGTGTCTTGTCTAAAATTTTCAGTTTGTTCTTCTAATTGTTTCTTATTAGATTCTTTTAATTCGTCAATTTTAGCATTTATATTTTCCGTTTGTTTTGTGCTTATTTCATCGATCCAGGCACGCATCATCGTCTGGAATGCTTCTACGTCTAAATTTCCTGGAGCTGTCATGTTGAAGTATTATTAAAATATTTCTTTAGTAGTAATTCTTTAACAATTATTATTGATAACCGTTCCCTACTTATTTATTTATTTCTTTATTTTTATTACTAGTTATTATTAATACTCATTACAGTTACACCTGTTACATAGACAAACAATATTATTCGGGGGCGCCAGCTGTGTGATTACACAACAATTAACATTACATTCAGTTACTGTTTAATATAAATAATTATTACATATTATACATTTTTCATTTAACACACTCTTTATATTTTAGAGCAACCATTTAGCTACATAAAAAATTTTAATAGTTAAATGGTGGGGATCGGGCCATACATTCATGGGCTACAATTTATGTAACAAATTTTTGTACATAAATTTAGGCATGTCGCGCCCCACGTCCAGGGCGACATTTCTTATGCAACAGTATAACATTGCAAATATAATATAATTTAAATTTGTGATGCCCCACGTTGGAAGCGACATTTCTTATGCGACAATACAACTGCAAATATAAATTTATTTGTGTTTGCGGAGCCCCACGATCTTGGACTCCATTTCTTATGCAACGATACGATATACATAAAAATAGGCGTGTCGGGCCTCACGTTCAAGGGCGACAAATTATGTAATAATATAACATTTAATTTGGGTTTCAGATGTATCTGTAATAAGAACTCTATGTAACTTGTAACGGTATTTCAAATTTATTTGATAATAAAATTGTGCACATGGCACTTACTTCGACTTAAAACATTCGTTATTATTTCGTTATTATGCCGTAAGGCTTATGCTATATACATCCTTACTGACTAAATATTCTATTCTACTAATTATTGTATTAACAAAAAATCTCATTTCCAGACTACTCAGTCAATTAGTGTGTTTCAAAATATTAATATTTAAAAATTTTCTTATATATTGCAATGTAACTCAAAAATATCAATAGTTACTGAATTTATCTTTTGTTTCTCAGTACTGATTTATATCAAACGCTAATTTTTACTTAAATGCTTTGTATTCTTTTCATTTCAATACTAATTTGAGCTCTTGTTTACGTTAATCTTATTTCAATAACATCTATGATTTTAATTCAAATTTTACAATAAACATTTGACTCTTACTTTTAAATAGAACAAGAATGTCCTTAATTGTCTTTACGTTAATTGTTCGATTAAGAGATAAATAAGTTGTTTATCACCTTATCGTCGTCAATCATACTCAATCATTGGATCCCTCTGTAATCGTCCTCGTCTCGAACTTCAGCATCACTCGCTCTTCTCCTCTTGTCCAGCGTCGCCTCTCTCTTCTCCTCTTGTCCAGCGTCGACTCTCCCTCTGTCCAGCGTCGTATCACTCTCTGGAACTTCTCCTCGTGCTGTTTCGGACGTCAGTTGATCTTCTTATGTAATTTTGTTACTACTTAAAAATTGTTTGTTTTACAATCCAGTTACATAACTGTATGTAACTGGAAGGATGAAACTATTTACAAAAATTTAAATATTCTGTGCGGACGGGCAGAATCTCCCGCTGCACCATGGATGATTTAAGAAAGAGAACCACTGTAGCTTGTGTGTCCTATTTATACCCATGTCTTGATCAACACCTGCAGTGGTACAAAATCGACATGTCAGAAACTGTCTCTGGGTTCAGTTCCCCCACTCTTTGTCAATTTCGCTATTTCTTATATTTCTACGAATTGCAGAGTCCTGTAAGTATACTCTTATACTTATCTTATAACTATTTTTACAACACATGTTCACTGTAATTTTGGACATTGCAACTTAACCCTTTCGATTTGTACACAGTTATTTCACTATTACACTCGTACGGTGTGGCACTTTCACATGGTTTTCGTACACAGTATTTAGTAAATTTTCTTACATTTTATTGTGTTTTTGGATTTTACTTCTTAATTATAGTTTATGAATAATTACGGAAAAACAGTAATTATGCAATTATTCATCTTGGGGTGGTAAACTCGCCTGCATAGACCTGCATTCACACACACTAGCAAATACTGGTGTACACACTTTCAGTTACATTTGTGTGTGTGTGCACGTCAATTCAGGTCGAAACACCTGTTCATATTTTTGTCTGAGCCAAGCTTGCAATCTTTGACATGCTTATTTCTATTACATTATTAATTATTTACAGTTTATTAGGTATATTTAAATTTTTATATTCAATGCTCAGTACATCACTTATTTGTACTGTCGCAATACATATGTATATATATATATATATATATTGTAACGCAACATAGTTGAGGTTCCCCGTTACATAAAAAATTGAATGTAATATGGTCAAGGACCATACCCTGACTTAAGGTTGTTCAATAGGTCATGTGCTCGAGAAGTAACTCAAACCAGAAGGAGGCAATGACTAGTATTAAATGTATAAAAGCCAGACTAAGGAATGATTGAATGTTATGAATTGTTTGTTTTGTACTGTGACATGTTCAGGTCACAGAGTATTTTATATTGTATGTTGAATATACTAAAAATGAAATAATGTTATTTGATAATAATACGTCACCAATAATTATGTTTATGTTTATATTAGAGTTGTATTTATATAACCCAGTATAGTTACCAATGTTAGGTACTGTACTAAGTTATCAGTATTGTATAATGTTGAAAAATACTGTTGTTCTAATTAATGTTTATAAACTGGATCAGGAGTGTGACCAGTGTTTTAAATCTAACAAGTAGTTCTGACAATTATGTCATAAATTAATAAAGGGTTCCAGAACCAGTTAATTAATATAAAAACAAATAACCACCAGTAAATTAAAATTCATGTAATTAACTATGTAACCAATAATTAATTGTACAGTAGGTCAGGTAAAAAGAAAATTAAGTTAAAAACCAAATAATGTTATAATGGTTGTAAATGAATCTATAGGCCTAAATTCCATATTGGTGAAAGGAAATTAATACCTTTTTAGTGAACCCAGTCCAACGAAACTCTAGTAAAACATTTACTGTTTAGTAAGGAAGGTTAGGGGAAAGTTTTATGTGATTCAAGATTAATCCAAGCATGGAGTATTTTATTGGAAAGAAGTAGTAATATTCTATAATGCCGGCTCAAGGATATATAGAGAACGTGGTTGTTAAGGCAACTGATATATAATAAGTTGTTGATTTTGAATAGATGGTTCTGATTGTTACAAGCTATTAGATTGAAATGAACCGATATAAAAATATATGAATAAATATAAAGGAAAGATATGTCCAAACTGATAAAGCCTTTTTTGTAAAACAATTATATTTGAACGCTAATGAATCGTACAGATTAAATAACACTCTAAATTATCAATGAGTACAATAAAAAAGAATTGAAAGCTTCTCACCTCAATCATTAAATAATTCCGCTGAATTTGGTATCAAACCAATTCATGCTATAAATTGAAGACCAGTAAAGAGTTAAAGCCTGAATTAACGGAAATATTTGGAAATACAGAAGACTCGGTTGACGAAATAACCTTCATTGACAGCGTAAGCTGAGATCCTAATTCCAGTTCATTGGGACCAAGAATTGTGAAGTCGCAAAAGAAGAATCGAAGCACAAGAGTTCCTGTGGGATTACCATCATCAATTCATTGAAAACCAGAGCAGTTTTACTGGGTGAAGACGATATAAACTGGATTTTGACCGCTGTTGACAAACATTCACCGCCTAATGAAGCTTTCGTCGTTTGGGTAAAAAACAAATTATTTTCATATCATTGTATTTTAAGTAAATAATTTTATTCTTTTTGTAAATTGAACAACCTTAATTATGCGTTTTACCTGGCCTTACTAATGGTTCAAAGAACTACACGAACCCTGGTATAAGAATTAATTGTCATTATTTTCAAATATATATGTTTTTAGAGTTTGAATAATTAAGAATCGATACATGTTGGGATAGTCGATTGGATCGTCTTATTGTTTGTCTGAGACAACGTAACTTGTTAAATACCAGAGAAAAATAAATAAAGTACATTGGTTGTATTAGATAACGTTTTAATCATTGCAGAGAAAATACTATATGTAGTTGGTGTAATAATTTATTAACAGATTGATACAAAAACTCCGAATAACTAACCTATAAGTATACTTATTTCTAATAACAGCGCTCCAAGTTTGCAGCTGGTGAGACGGGAGATTGCTGAACTAACTGGTTTTTTAATACTAAATTTGAACAAAATTTTGATCGTTGAGGGACTAGGGTTGAAACAAATACCACTTACATTCAGTAAATACTCCATATATATTGCTCATATTAAACAACCACTGAGAACTAAATTAAGTCTATAGAATAATACCATTATAAATTCAGGAACATAATTCTAATTTTGTGGACTTAATAATCTATGTTCTGAGGGTTTCACCGGTCACAACGGAAAGGTATATTAGTTAATAATATATTAATTAAACCAGGTGACAGCAGTTTAATAGTTACGGATCGCCACCTACAACGTATTACTTGGCGTTTATTACACCGGAGTCTCTTATAACTAATTACACTAATAGACAAGATTTCTTTACAATTTGACGTCTCCAGCTGGTATCATACAATATAACATAGTCCTCACATAATTAACAAGCAGTTCGTTACTAAATTGATTACAACAGTGGGGTTTGAATAAGACGGACATTTTCGCTAGTACCGGCACATATTGGTTTTATTACAAATTGGCGCCCAACGTGGGGCTTATTTAAACACGTACTCAACACATTCTATTTTATATTATTACAAATTGACGCTCGCAACGTGAGGCATCATCGTCGCATCTTAACACACATTAAATTGAGTTATTATTTTATTACAATATATATATATATATTGTAACATAACCAGATGTTACATAACCTAAACATATACTATCAGGTTTAATAAATGCATAATGATAATATAAATAGATAAGGTAATGATAAGAATAACCAGGAAGAGAGGAATCATGGAAGAAGAAAGAAGCAGAAGTGCCACAAGAAACAGTAAACCCAAATACTGTTTGACACTACAACCAGACTATAACTGACACAAACTGATGGACAAATTTAAATTCACTTTAAGCTGTCAAGCGAGTCAGTGAATAATGTAAACAGGATATGATATGTTACTAAAAAATGATTAAATAAGAGTCTGAATAATGTGAGATCAGAATCAGCATTTGGCTGATAATGAATTAAATATGACTAGTAATTATTGAGGCCAAAAACTAAAATTAGCAATGGCCACAAAATGAAAATGAAGCTATATTTCAATCTCAAATATACTTATGACAAATAAACACGTTTGTAAGAGGGAATCTTATACCAATAAGCTACCTCAGCAAAATTACCGAATTGTGAACTAATAAAAGCTTTTAAGGCAGAATTCCAGTATAAACGGTATGCCTTAACAAGGCCTAGACCAAACGATCATCAATGAGGTGATTATTAGGAAGTAATATAAATGTAGGTCACCTGCACAAAACAATTGTTATGCTCAAACATAGCAATAAGCATTATTAAAATGATATGATTTATAATTCAATTGTTAGTTAGTAGAATAGAGCAAATTAATGTGAAACGGAATATCATAGTATGTAAGAACAGTTCATTACAATGTCTAAAGTTAAGGTTTATTCATAATGTACAGTAATTAAACATCAGTACAGAATTAATAGTGTTCTCACATAAACGTTGGAGTGAAAAAACGTGATGTAGAACACAAACAATATTAGTCAAAGTGTATAATCGCCGATTTTGATAAACAGACGACAGTGCGAAATAGTGTACCTGAACATTGTTTATGTAGCAATGTCAGTAAAAGTGAAACTAACTCGGTATCAAACTATATCAAATTAAAGAGGACAAAATATTCTTTAATTTGATGACGATACAGCCCCAATCGCAACTATATTAAGTGCGTGAAAGGCGTTAGCATCATTTACAAAATATGTTTAAGAAATTTGATTATCAACACTAATAACATCGACAGCTGTCAATCATCTTAGCGTTTGGCGGTTGGGAAACCGTTTTTAACGGTTGAAAAGACAATACGTCACGTTCATCACACCTGTCTAAACCAATGACAAAATTGCTTAGTAATTAACAATGTTGCCTAGAGCCGATCAAGGTATCGGGTATAAAAAGAGCTGGAACTGATTTTCAGCAGACACTTCTTAATCTCATTCGGCGTGAAACGTGCGCTGACCATCTCAAAATTTTTAATTACTGACAGCGTCATTACCATAGCACATCAAAGGAAACAGTTTGACAACAACATACAACTACTTCAAGATATTCTACAAAGAATCGTTGTGATTATGTGCAGTATTATTTCATTTTAGTGCGGGAAAAAATAATGAACAGCAGAAAGAATTAAATAGTATTATTTATGATCCTTTAAGTTAGAAGTGGATCGAAATTCTCTGTTCAAGTGCGTGTGTAGTGAATAACGATAATCATTATAATCCGATTATCGAGGTGTTAATTGAAATTTTAATCGAAAGATTAAAACACCCGGGTAACAGTGTAAACATTTTTTCATTTTTACTACGAGCGCCAAAACCTGTACGTTTTAATACACTGATCTGTACTGACGCAAAAACACTGAAACGTTTTTTATGTTACACCATGTCTAAATTTATTTTATGAATTTGTCAATATTAGTTAAGCTGAATGTTAGTTATAAGTGTTCTCAAAATATAACGTTGTAAATCATAAATCAAGCGTGACGAACGCATAACCTATGAAATAGGTTATTTTTATTTTTTATTTGTAATAGTAATATCAAAGATATTACTAGTCTATCTTATATCAAAAATTCATTAGCTATCGTGTAGGCATAAACTTTCTTTTTGTGTCTCAAAGAACTTACACCTGAGATTTAAATAAAGATTAATGTTTAAAGTAAAAAGAAATATCTGGACTTAACCAGATTTATCGCTTATGCTCTGAGCAAGCCTTATAGGGTTTGTAACAACTTATTTACAATTGTATATCATTGTATGTTTTTAATTATATTTGTTTGAATTCTCTATCAAGGGTATCAATAAAAACCCATTATTAACAGCATAACTCGACTTAATTTATTTCTAAAAAGTAACTAAATAAAATATTCAGAAAAAATTCAAAACAACCTTCAGTTGTGATTAAATATTTTGAATTGCATTGCCATAAAGGTAATAAACAATTATTTTAATTTTTTTTAAATCATTAATTAATTCTATTCATTGGTTTTCCACGGGATTTTCCCAAAATAAATCCGTGTGGCGCCCACGATTAAACAAGGCAACTTAACCTTGTAGCTAAAGTGAGTTGGTTTTTTGTAAACCGTTTTGACAGCTTATTGAACTTCTAGAAAACGCGACCAGGTACGTGAAGATATATTATATTTATTCTATTGTCCAGACATTACTAGACGTAACGTACTTAGACTATTATCGACCTGGAGGAGAAGTTTCACAGCTAGTATCAACAAGACAATCAGCATCATCAAGCGACCAACTATTATACTTTACTATTAAACTTAAGCAAAGCTAGTATTTAAATAATATTAACACAACTATTTTATTTGTTTTATCTAAGGGAATTCTTTTCAGATAATTATAATTCTACAATTGTAAACACACTTTGGGTAACCTCGAATGTTACATTTTAAATCGCTTTTGAAAGTCTGTAACCTTCAATTTTCACCCACTAAATAATATTTTACACATAATTAAATTTTATTTAAACACGACCTTTAATATTTTTAATACCTCAATTAAATTACACATAGTGACAATACCAGTTTTTCGGTGCGTTACAAATTGGCTAGCCCAATAGTGTGGCTTTAAGGAGAGGAATTTTTATTACGTTACAAATTGGCGCACCAACTAGTGTGGCTTAAAAATATTAAATAAAAATATTTTATATTGATAAACAGCCCGGTAGACACAAAAGATAAACATGCCACACACTCATCAATATGATATGAGATATAAGGACAGTAGGGTAGGAGAAGTACAACCAAATACAGAGACATATGAAGCACAGCCCATACACGAAATGGAAGTCATTACCATTAATAATGTAGAAACTCGACCTGAAGAAACACCCCAGGTAGAACCGGAAGTAGAAGTAACAGTCGACAACCAACCCAGACGGCCTGAAGAACTCCCACAACCAGACAAACCGAATGAAGAGATGAGATGGGAAGCGATGATGAGGATAATGATGGAATTAAAGGAAGACGGTAAGAAATCCCATAAAAAACTGGATGACAGCCAGAAAAACATGGAGTCGTTAAAGGAGGATCTCCACGCGAAATTGGACGACAATAATAAAAATATAGAATCTATTAGTAAAAGTATGGAGTCACTGAAAGAAGACTTGAATAAAAAGATAGATAATACCCATAAATCCATGGACATGCTAAACAGTAAAATAGATGACAACAGTAGAGCCATCAGAGAAGAGTTGAACACCACATTAATTGAAATTAGCCGGAGGAAGGAAGAAGGTAATGAGAAAATTAACACCAGAGTAGACGTGGAGATAGCGGTCGTGAGGGAAGAAATA
The DNA here is from genome assembly GCA_034769895.1 of Magicicada septendecula. NCBI lineage: Eukaryota > Metazoa > Arthropoda > Insecta > Hemiptera > Cicadidae > Magicicada > Magicicada septendecula. The sequence goes on from CM068367.1 coordinate 1,155,127,696, forward strand.
ATGGAAGCAAACAAAAGGTGCGAACAGCAAGACCAGGATTTGAAGCGAACTAGGGAAGAGGTCGACAGGAGGATCGACACCATAGAGGAGGTGACTGAAGCCCGAATAGAATCCTTGAAAAGAATGAGTCAAGAGGAAATTAAGCGGGTGAGGACCGACGTAGGTGAGCGTTGTGAGGAGGTAAGTACATCAGTAGACGCGGTAAGAAATTTAACCGTCGCTAATCGGGAAAGAATTGAGGAACTAAGACAACAAGAAATCGTGCAAATACGGGAAGAAATTGAAGTCATTCGCAACCGTCCTATCCAAGGTCAGTATCTGCTACCAACTGACAACCGCGACGCGATTAATTTTAAAAACTATCGGAAAACCCCTATTGAATTCTTAGCGCGCGTTGAAGAAAACTTGGCACGAATCCGAGAGACCAGATGGAACAATATAAGAAGCTTGATAGATGAGTATTTCAAGGAAATATATGATAATTGGTGGACCGCAACGCGCCACGAAGTCAACAGTTACGAGGAATTCAAGACTCAATTCCGCGCGAAATATTGGTCAGAGGCCACACAAAACATAGTACGCGATCACATATGCCACGGTAAATATGATGCGAGCAGAGGAGGAACAATGACTTCCTATTTCTTGGGTCAGGTGTGTCTAGCGCGCAATTTAGAAACAAAAATACCGGAAGAATGCCTCGTTACTAAACTGTCGTACCACTTTGAAGAGGGTGTCGCTAAGGCACGTCAGTGGGGGCAAATTAAAACTATACAAGCGATGTCCGCATTGCTCGAGGATCAGGAACATGAAGGGTATTACCGAAGGAGTCGTCGGAGGAATGACCATTTTATTGATACGGGCGGTAACATAAACAATAATAATAATAACAACTTCAGAAATTACAGGAGTAATTTTAATAATAATAACCGTCCAAACCAAAATTATAACAACAATAATAATAATAACAATAACAGTAGGCCGAATAACCAAAGTAATGACAATAATAATAATAACGGTAGCCATAATAATAATAATAACCGGCGACCCAATTATAATAATAATACCAACCGACCACCAAACCAAGGCGGGACTAATCCACCACCACAATATCGTTGAGCTAATCATGTGCAAGCTAACTACGACCCCGGTAGAAGGCGGTACTACCAGCGACAAAACAGTTTCAGTGGAGAGAGAGGAAGTATAAGAGGAGGACGGTGGAGAAGTAACAGCGTTGAGGGCGACAGCCGCAACAGCGACTACCGGCCACAAGTGAATTTTGTGCAAGCCCATGACCAGTCCGACCCAGGGAGACCTGATGCCCGACCGCAGCCAAACACCACGAATAATGATGACGAAGGGGATTGGGTGCCAGTCTGTGAGAGGCCTGGCTTTACAATAGTGCACAATCGAGCAGGCAGCTCTAGAGAGTCCAGACCCGGAGATGGCAGCCGACCCAGCACATCCCAAGACGCCAGAATACAATACCCATAATAACGTAATTGTCCCCAATAATGAACCAAATAGAGTGGAAAAGCACAAAATAACACCATGTATATAGACCATAAAAATGACTATTGTTAAAAGCAGATAAGTTATAGTGGTAGGCGACATTTATCACCAGAATATTTAGGGTATAAAAAGGAAAAAATATGTTTTAAAAATGATTACTATAAACGAACTCATTTAGTGATTAGAAGGATCACGTATTATGCCCTATTGTGTTACAAAAAGTGTGTAGGATTAAGATATAGGCCAAACTATTTGTTATTTGTTAAAAAAGAACCAGATCTATCACACTAAAGGATAGAAAAATATGTATTGTAAACTAAATAATTTAATGAGAAAAAAGACATCTATTATATCATAGAGTCAAAGGTGGCATATAACAAAAATATACCTAGGACAATGACATAAAATCACTTTCATACTCCTATGTTAGATTAATCTAAAGAGGAGCTACTACTATTTTATAACTAAAAATTACTATGCTATGTTTGAAGAAAAAAATAATAATAACCAAATGTTTACTAAATGAATAGTATAAGTAACCAAATGTTTAGTAATTATCAAATATTTGTATACTCCATAAAAGAGAATTAAAATCATCCAGAATAAGTGAAAACCACCATCACTTGAAGGAGTAGAGAAGAAGAATAACAAAGAGTGTAACATGAAAGAAGGATATTATTAGGGAAAGTAAAGAGAGAGAAAAAAATGTTTATTAAATGAACCATGTAACCCCAAGAATGTCTATAAAATTAGATATCAATATATTGTTATTATATTATCACATTGTGTTGTAATTATCAAATATTGTATGTAGCAAAATATGTCAGAGAACATCTAACCAAGAACATTTTATATATGAATATTGTAAAACCTGATAATTCAGGATAAGTATAAATTACTAGCGAGAGAAAGAAAAACTTGTAAACTATTGTGAAAATAAAATATTATAGACTCTATATGTGAAAGACAACCGCATAATTATATGAGCATCAATGTAAGTGTGTAATTTTAAGAATACTCAAGTAAACTAAAACAATTGTCAACTAGTATAAAAAGTAACGATACAGCTAATAAAAAAGCATAGTCGAGAATATCAAGTCTGAAAAGAAATAATTACCTGTGAAAAGAAAGTATGTTATAAAGTGTAAAAGAAGGAGATGTGATACAAATGAAAACCTCTGATACCTTGAATATTATATTGAAGATATTATATTATTGAAAATGAATGATATGTATTATATTTTATGTGTTGTGATAGTGCAACTATTGCCAGGTGCAATGTTAATTTTTTCTCAGACAGAGAAGAGTATGCCTCTGAATCTGAGTATGTGTACTGAGGAACGGCAGAGAATGTAAGCCACAGTGAGCCATTCTGATTCCGAACCCACTACAAAAGTTAGGGAGTTATATTGTAATGTATCAAGGGCTATTATGAAAAAATCTATGAGGTATAAAATATAAGAACCATTGAAATAATCACAAAGGTAAAGATATGTAATAAGAAAGAAAAATGTAATATAATAAGACAGGAAATTGTTAATTTAAGAAATAAGACCTATTGTAATTAGATGACTTAAAATGTAAGCAACTTGAAAAGAATACTAGTAAACTAAGAATTATATCACTAGACAAGCAATCAAGCTAGTGTAACACACGAATAGTATATTAAAGATCAATGTAAAGAGTACAAGACAAAAAACAGTAGTAATATGCAAGAAACTGACATGAAATGATAATTTTATCAAAGGATCAAATTTTTTCTCAAATTATCAATTTTGAGGGGGGAGTATATGTAACATAACCAGATGTTACATAACCTAAACATATACTATCAGGTTTAATAAATGCATAATGATAATATAAATAGATAAGGTAATGATAAGAATAACCAAGAAGAGAGGAATCATGGAAGAAGAAAGAAGCAGAAGTGCCACAAGAAACAGTAAACCCAAATACTGTTTGACACTACAACCAGACTATAACTGACACAAACTGATGGACAAATTTAAATTCACTTTAAGCTGTCAAGCGAGTCAGTGAATAATGTAAACAGGATATGATATGTTACTAAAAAATGATTAAATAAGAGTCTGAATAATGTGAGATCAGAATCAGCATTTGGCTGATAATGAATTAAATATGACTAGTAATTATTGAGGCCAAAAACTAAAATTAGCAATGGCCACAAAATGAAAATGAAGCTATATTTCAATCTCAAATATACTTATGACAAATAAACACGTTTGTAAGAGGGAATCTTATACCAATAAGCTACCTCAGCAAAATTACCGAATTGTGAACTAATAAAAGCTTTTAAGGCAGAATTCCAGTATAAACGGTATGCCTTAACAAGGCCTAGACCAAACGATCATCAATGAGGTGATTATTAGGAAGTAATATAAATGTAGGTCACCTGCACAAAACAATTGTTATGCTCAAACATAGCAATAAGCATTATTAAAATGATATGATTTATAATTCAATTGTTAGTTAGTAGAATAGAGCAAATTAATGTGAAACGGAATATCATAGTATGTAAGAACAGTTCATTACAATGTCTAAAGTTAAGGTTTATTCATAATGTACAGTAATTAAACATCAGTACAGAATTAATAGTGTTCTCACATAAATGTTGGAGTGATAAAACGCGATGTAGAACACAAACAATATTAGTCAAAGTGTATAATCGCCGATTTTGATAAACAGACGACAGTGCGAAATAGTGTACCTGAACATTGTTTATGTAGCAATGTCAGTAAAAGTGAAACTAACTCGGTATCAAACTATATCAAATTAAAGAGGACAAAATATTCTTTAATTTGATGACGATACAGCCCCAATCGCAACTATATTAAGTGCGTGAAAGGCGTTAGCATCATTTACAAAATATGTTTAAGAAATTTGATTATCAACACTAATAACATCGACAGCTGTCAATCATCTTAGCGTTTGGCGGTTGGGAAACCGTTTTTAACGGTTGAAAAGACAATACGTCACGTTCATCACACCTGTCTAAACCAATGACAAAATTGCTTAGTAATTAACAATGTTGCCTAGAGCCGATCAAGGTATCGGGCATAAAAAGAGCTGGAACTGATTTTCAGCAGACACTTCTTAATCTCATTCGGCGTGAAACGTGTGCTGACCATCTCAAAGTTTTTAATTACTGACAGCGTCATTACCATAGCACATCAAAGGAAACAGTTTGACAACAACATACAACTACTTCAAGATATTCTACAAAGAATCGTTGTGATTATGTGCAGTATTATTTCATTTTAGTGCGGGAAAAAATAATGAACAGCAGAAAGAATTAAATAGTATTATTTATGATCCTTTAAGTTAGAAGTGGATCGAAATTCTCTGTTCAAGTGCGTGTGTAGTGAATAACGATAATCATTATAATCCGATTATCGAGGTGTTAATTGAAATTTTAATCGAAAGATTAAAACACCAGGTAACAGTGTAAACATTTTTTCATTTTTACTACGAGCGCCATAACCTGTACGTTTTAATACACTGATCTGTACTGACGCAAAAACACTGAAACGTTTTTTATGTTACACCATGTCTAAATTTATTTTATGAATTTGTCAATATTAGTTAAGCTGAATGTTAGTTATAAGTGTTCTCAAAATATAACGTTGTAAATCATAAATCAAGCGTGACGAACGCATAACCTATGAAATAGGTTATTTTTATTTTTTATTTGTAATAGTAATATCAAATATATTACTAGTCTATCTTATATCAAAAATTCATTAGCTATCGTGTAGGCATAAACTTTCTTTTTGTGTCTCAAAGAACTTACACCTGAGATTTAAATAAAGATTAATGTTTAAAGTAAAAAGAAATATCTGGACTTAACCAGATTTATCACTTATGCTCTGAGCAAGCCTTATAGGGTTTGTAACAACTTATTTACAATTGTATATCATTGTATGTTTTTAATTATATTTGTTTGAATTCTCTATCAAGGGTATCAATAAAAACCCATTATTAACAGCATAACTCGACTTAATTTATTTCTAAAAAGTAACTAAATAAAATATTCAGAAAAAATTCAAAACAACCTTCAGTTGTGATTAAATATTTTGAATTGCATTGCCATAAAGGTAATAAACAATTATTTTAATTTTTTTTAAATCATTAATTAATTCTATTCATTGGTTTTCCACGGGATTTTCCCAAAATAAATCCGTGTGGCGCCCACGATTAAACAAGGCAACTTAACCTTGTAGCTAAAGTGAGTTGGTTTTTTGTAAACCATTTGACAGCTTATTGAACTTCTAGAAAACGCGACCAGGTACGTGAAGATATATTATATTTATTCTATTGTCCAGACATTACTAGACGTAACGTACTTAGACTATTATCGACCTGGAGGAGAAGTTTCACAGCTAGTATCAACAAGACAATCAGAGTCATCAAACGACCAACTATTATACTTTACTATTAAACTTAAGCAAAGCTAGTATTTAAATAATATTAACACAACTATTTTATTTGTTTTATCTAAGGGAATTCTTTTCAGATAATTATAATTCTACAATTGTAAACACACTTTGGGTAACCTCGAATGTTACATTTTAAATCGCTTTTGAAAGTCTGTAACCTTCAATTTTCAACCACTATATAATATTTTACACATAATTAAATTTTATTTAAACACGACCTTTAATATTTTTAATACCTCAATTAAATTACACATAGTGACAATACCAGTTTTTCGGTACGTTACAAATTGGCTAGCCCAATAGTGTGGCTTTAAGGAGAGGAATTATTATTACGTTACAATATATATATACATATATATATATATTTTGTGACGTATGTATTCTCAGTCGTCCCGTCTTCTTTCAAGCCTCACGTTGGAGTCGTCAATTTGTGACGAGATATTCTCAGCGTACCTGCAAAATGTGTACATAAAAAATAATGTGTTTGGATGATTAGTGCGTTCGCCTCGCACCGGGTCGTTACAGTAATTTTGATGGCTAGCGATGTTCGTAGCGTAGATCTGATCACCTGTGTATTACGGCAGTAACCTTACCTGTTATTCTTAGGGGGTGTGATAATCCCGGGTGGCGCCAAGTCGTTTTACAAAACAACTAAAAATTGTGTTGGAACAAGTTATCAGCGTTGCGGGTTGGTGCATTCAAATAGTTCCCGCTCGCACGGCCGTCACAATCGTCGCTTCTGGCTGTGTGTCTGACAACCTGCTACTGCTATGACTTATTCGTAAACACAAGTAATTATTATATAACACTCCCTATGAAATGATAACGCTGGTTACTCCCTGTAATAAATATTTTTTAATGGGTGATAATTGAAAACATTTACAATTACAACAAAATAATTATCAACTGGTTACATGAGATCTTGTTTTCAGGGCGGCGAATTGATTTAGAAACCATTTAACCTAGTGTCACTGTTTACGTTAGGCTTATTACAATGTTTTGGTTTCAAACTCCGTGGATCCTTTTGGCTATGAGTTAAAGAACTACAATGGTTACAATAAAAATACAAATTACCTTAATCTAAGTGTACAGGAAAGATAAAGTGTGCTGTTACAATCTGTTGTGTTGTGTCGTAAAAGTGTTCTGTAAGTTCGTGTTTAATTCTTAGGTTATTCAATGTTAACAAAGTTTCTTTACGTTTTAATTTGTTCAAATATTCTATGAAAGAGAAATACTGTTTCTATAGTGTGGCAATTTTACCTTTCAAAATTATTTAAAGTGATTAGGGTTGTTGGAAAATAAATAATTGGATAGTACTTAACACTTCAACGGGTCTAGATGTCTTCGGAGTTTATTCAAGATAGGGTTTGGCTGCATAAATTCAGTTTTCTTGGATTTTGGGCTTCACTCAATGTGGCATCTTTTTCGTCATGTTTTTTGACGTTCTTTTCAAGTATAATTTCAGTTTAATTGGTCTTGGGTCTTGACATATCTGCTGCAACGGTCATCTGCTTCTTTAGTGATCGATTTCAGCAACTTTGAATAATTATTTTCATGGTTTACACTGAAAAAACGCTCTTCTAAACTTTTGCATCTGTATTGGCTTGATGACGCTTCGCTTCTTTTTATTTCCAACGGTATTTTCTGTCTTCAACCGCCGTTTCCATAGTAACGGTATTATTCGGATTGGTTGATTTTGAGTTGATGTATTGTTATCAAAAATTCGAATTCTTCGTATATCTTCTGATTACTGTTATTCCTCCATCTTCCTTCCTGGTTAATAAATATTGTCACTATAGTATTTATTCTCGTTCATAGATTATTTTGATACCCCACAAGCTTGGGTATTTTTAGATTTTAAGTTTTTACAATTATGTTAATGCTTGTTAATTACATTTCTTTTTATATAATAATGCCTATTACAATATTTTGTGTTATAAATGATCTACAATTTATTCTTGGCGATTCCTTCACCTCAGATTTTCTAAATTCTGATTCAATTTGTTATAATTTTTTGGTTGTTTGGTTCTGACAGTTATGTTTTTTCTAGGCCTAGGTAGCCATTATAATAATTTACTTATTTCGTTCAAATCACATTTTGGTTCAGCCTATTGGGCCTTACTTTGTTATTTTTATTAGTTGTGTTGTGTTTTGAGTCTGTAGGTGTGTTGTTTATTGTTCAATATTGCTTTCTCTATTTCAATCTTTAAAACATAATATTAGGCTTATGGACTGCACATTTCATTCAGCCATATCCTCTTCATAACATTAACATGAACACAATTTTTGTTTATAAGTTATTAGAGTTATTGTTTTGATTAAAGAACATTATCACTCCCTTCTAACTTATCCTTATTTGCTAATTTTTTAGTTCATAACACATATTATTTGTGTTGTGATAAACAACCTCATTTGCTATGAATTTAATAACAATTCTTTATAATTTTAGGTATCTTTGTTAGTTTTTTGACTTCTTAATCTCTAAACAATTTTTATATTCCCTCCATGGTAACACCTTCAATTTATTCTATTCTGGAATCCTCCCTTTTTACTTACTACTGACTATAATTAAACTTAGCTCTATTGAACATCTTTTTTAAATAAAAAGTCATCATCACTTCTAGTGTTTACTATACCTTATACTATAATTCACTCTTAATACTATTTATTCATCAGCTATTTATTCACTGTTAATTTCCAATCTTTCTCTTACCTTCACTTGTAAATTATTTATTGTTAATTATAACTTCACTAGTGTCACACTTCACTTTGGGGTTCTTACACCAACACTATTGCACTATATCACTGTTTATATCATTTGTTTTATAGTGGGTGCCCCCTATACTTATTTCTCTTTCATGACTTAATCCTAATGACAATTAATACTTAATAACTAATAACAATTCTTATTGGTGGTTTAGGTTGCCTTTTCAATGGGTAGTAACCGTTATCTCTCCTTCCTCCTGATAACCATTGTTTTGGTTTCAATGTTCTTGTTGAGTGCTTTTTTACTTGTTTTGGTGAACCATTCTTGGTTTTCACTTTTGCTTGTCTCCCTCCTTCTTCATTTTCCTTGTTCGTTTAATATATGAGATTTTTTCATCCGTTTCTTTGGGCATTTTGGGGTCATTTAAACCCATAAACTTGTTTCCTTGTGGTTTGGGTTTATTTTCTTATTCTCGTTGTTTATTTGTGGTTCCCTTCTTGTTTGTTTCTTGATGTTGGGTCAATCACTTGGGTTAGGTTAAAGTCGTCGTATTGTCGTGTCATATTCCTGATATTTTATTTAAAATCAATCAGTTTATTTGATAAGAAGTATTTTTACGATTATAAATATATTTTTTATCCCTGGTACTGGGTTGGCTATTTGTGTCGTGACATAATGCCTCTCCTTTAAAATTGATCATTTTGATAAAACACTAGTATAGTTTTTTATGAAATTATCAGTTATACATAATCTTTTTCCTTTTCTTTCTTGGTTGTTTCTCCATTCTTTATTTCTCTTCTTACTGAATTCATTCCATTTTATTTGGATCTGTTTTTCATTTTATTTCCATTGGTGTGTTCTCCCTTATACACAATTTTTTCCCTAACTTTAGTAGCTGGTTTCTCCCATTACTACTCATTTTTCTGAGACCAGAGGCACGTCATCTCTGCTCAGTTTATTTGATTGCTGGACTTTTCAACAGTCAATCATAAATACCTTTTTTGTCAACTTGTGACTTAAATTAATAATAATATACTTTGGGATTGTCCACCTTGTGGTTTGTTTTTAGATCACTTTGGCTTTTTACTCATTCTTCCTTCCGCTGTACCTTTGCTATATACTATCATTTGCTCGTACAATTGATTGTTTTTTATTTATTTATATGTTAATTTCATCATTAACTTTTCATTATTCGGTTTTCAATTCTCATGGTGATCATTTTAATTATCTTAGACATTGGTATACTTTTCTCAGTTATTTAGCAACATTTTGCTTTAGCCATAGCTTGTATATTTGATTCATACATAATCTCCCTCTTTCTTTGTACCAGTTTAGATTTTTTATATTTTATATTTGAATACCCTTGATTCATTATAATTTCAGGTATTTATCTTATCAGTTTTTTGGTCTGATTTTATTTTTGCATATTTCCATTTGTATTAAAAATCATTCTTGATAATTCTTTGTAAGTTAATTTTCTTACACTATAGGAATTTGTGTAGCGTATTCCTATTTTGGTACATTTTGTTTAATTATTTCATATACTTCACACATCAACTTTTTAATATATTGTAAGTTGATTTCACTTAGTAGGAATTTATGTAACTCATTCCTTTGTTTTGATATTTTTTATTTTAGGCCTCATAAGTCATCGAAATGTTGTTGCAAGTTGTTCTCACATAATTTTTGAATTTTGGTATTTGTATTTTATTTACAGTTACTTGTCCTTCGTGATGACATATGGCCGTACATTTTATTATATATAATTTTATTTTGGTATCAATTCAATTCTCACGGTTGTGGATTTATTATATTATCATTTCCATTCCATATTATAGCCTTCTCCTTTTTGTTCGACACTTCGTTATTATGCACCTCTTCTCCTTCAAGTGTATGATAGTCACACTTATTCTGGATGAACGTATTCCAGTTATTTAGTTTTCTTCATAGAACTTCTTTATCGACGCTTGGTTGTACACTCCTTTTACTTTTTTGGTGGTTATATTGCTTATCTCATAAGTGTTGTTTCCATTGTCCTTCGTGATGACATATGGTTATGCATATTATTATACATAAGTTTATACGCTATTACTATATATAGGACCATGTTAATTATACTGTTTTTATAAGTTGATCTTCTCTTATCTTTTTCTTTCATTATTGCCTTCTCTTTTCTATTTCACTCTTTGTTGTCTTTCTCCTCTACTCCTTCAAATGTCTGATGGGTGACATTTATTCTGGATAATATCATTTTAAGTCTGTTATAGTTTAATTTTTTCTTCTATTCCATTGGGTTGCTTGGCTGGTAACTTGAAGATCCGTCCCTTTTCTTGGTTTGTGGTATCTTCACTTGGTTTACCCATGGTCCATCAGTTCCTCTGCCCTTATGGTTCGGATAACTCTGGAGTGTAGAACTGTTTTCTTACTGGTGAAATAGGTCTCCTCCGTCTTGTACCATAATTCCTCTAATACCATATGTTCTGTAGTCTTTATGTTTACCGCAAACATTTGATTATTTTGTCCATTAATCAGAGAAGTTAATTGTGCATCTCTCATTAATATTATCTTTGCTTTTTTATTTGGTATTTCCATTTCTGGTGTGCTCCAGTATTTTATTGACCTTCTTGATCTGTTATACTCTGTTTTGTTGTCAGTCATTTCTATTTCTGGCATCTTCCATCCAAGTATTGATTTGTTGAATTTTTCATCCGCTGTTTGGTTCTGAATTCCTTTTATAATTTCCCTCAGAGTCCTCCTACAATCTTTGTACTTTATTAATTTGCTTTGGTAGGTAATGGGCAAATTAAACACATCGATCAGTCCGTTCTTCATCATCTCCACTTCTTCTCGTGTTTTGATGAGTTTCCTCTTATATACCTTTCTTAATTCCCGTTTTCTTAATTATTCGGTTCTTCTTTCTTCCTCTTCTGTGGTTGGTTTTTATGTGTTTGATTTTCTTGGTGTCATTGTTATCTGTATGTTCAGAAAACAATATATTTGTTTCTTCTACAATTTCCATCTCCTTCTGTGTTATTTTCTGATTCCCTGGTTCCATGTTCTCATCCAACGTTTCTTTGATGCGTCTAGTGTTTCACTCAATTGGTTGAAATCACTATCTAAAGTTTCTTGAAGGTGATTTACTGGGTAATTTGTTTCTTCCCATCTCTTATTCATCCCCGTTTTTGCCGGTTTAACTTCTTCACAAAACTCTACTAGCATGAATCTTAATTCTTCTCTGTTCTTCTCACCATCTTCCTTTATTTGCTTTTGGAGTGTTTCACAATTATTTTCAATCTTGTTATTTAACACTTCAAGGTCCTTTTTGATTTGTCTTTTCAGCTCCTCACTCTTCTTTTCTAACGTCTCTTGGCTGCTTTCCATCTTGTTATTCAGGATCTCTAAGTCCTCCTTGAATTGCTTCTTCAATTCCTCCTTATTTTGGTCCAGTTTATTATTCAGGAATTCCCTGTCTTCCCTTCTCAATGACTAATTTTTTATTCAATTCTTCTTTGTCTGACTCGAATTTTTTATTCAAGAATTCTCTGTCTTGTTTTCTCTCTTCCTTGTCCGACTCTAATTTTTTATTCAAATCTTCATGACTCCTGTTCATTTGTCCAAATTGTTCCATCATGAACTTCATCATGCTATTTAAATTCGTTTCTTCTGTCGGTTTGACTGGTTGTTCAGTCACCATGACTTCCACTTCCGGTTCTGGTTGAATTGGATTTTCCATTTGGTCCTCCTGTGGGTTTTCTTCTGACAATTCTCCAGTCGTTTCCTCCACTTCTACTTCCTCAACTTCCTCCATTTCTTCTGGGTTTCCTTCTTGGTTTGGTGCTTCCTTCCCTTTGCTCCTCGTAACCATATCGTACCTATTCATAGCCGCCGTTGACCTTCTTTTACGGCCTCACCGGTTGGTCGCCAATTTGTGACGTATGTATTCTCAGTCGTCCCGTCTTCTTTCAAGCCTCACGTTGGAGTCGTCAATTTGTGACGAGATATTCTCAGCGTACCTGCAAAATGTGTACATAAAAAATAATGTGTTTGGATGATTAGTGCGTTCGCCTCGCACCGGGTCGTTACAGTAATTTTGATGGCTAGCGATGTTCGTAGCGTAGATCTGATCACCTGTGTATTACGGCAGTAACCTTACCTGTTATTCTTAGGGGGTGTGATAATCCCGGGTGGCGCCAAGTCGTTTTACAAAACAACTAAAAATTGTGTTTGAACAAGTTATCAGCGTTGCGGGTTGGTGCATTCAAATAGTTCCCGCTCGCACGGCCGTCACAATCGTCGCTTCTGGCTGTGTGTCTGACAACCTGCTACTGCTATGACTTATTCGTAAACACAAGTAATTATTATATAGCACTCCCTATGAAATGATAACGCTGGTTACTCCCTGTAATAAATATTTTTTAATGGGTGATAATTGAAAACATTTACAATTACAACAAAATAATTATCAACTGGTTACATGAGATCTTGTTTTCAGGGCGGCGAATTGATTTAGAAACCATTTAACCTAGTGTCACTGTTTACGTTAGGCTTATTACAATGTTTTGGTTTCAAACTCCGTGGATCCTTTTGGCTATGAGTTAAAGAACTACAATGGTTACAATAAAAATACAAATTACCTTAATCTAAGTGTACAGGAAAGATAAAGTGTGCTGTTACAATCTGTTGTGTTGTGTCGTAAAAGTGTTCTGTAAGTTCGTGTTTAATTCTTAGGTTATTCAATGTTAACAAAGTTTCTTTACGTTTTAATTTGTTCAAATATTCTATGAAAGAGAAATACTGTTTCTATAGTGTGGTAATTTTACCTTTCAAAATTATTTAAAGTGATTAGGGTTGTTGGAAAATAAATAATTGGATAGTACTTAACACTTCAACGGGTCTAGATGTCTTCGGAGTTTATTCAAGATAGGGTTTGGCTGCATAAATTCAGTTTTCTTGGATTTTGGGCTTCACTAAATGTGGCATCTTTTTCGTCATGTTTTTTGACGTTCTTTTCAAGTATAATTTCAGTTTAATTGGTCTTGGGTCTTGACATATCTGCTGCAACGGTCATCTGCTTCTTTAGTGATCGATTTCAGCAACTTTGAATAATTATTTTCATGGTTTACACTGAAAAAACGCTCTTCTAAACTTTTGCATCTGTATTGGCTTGATGACGCTTCGCTTCTTTTTATTTCCAACGGTATTTTCTGTCTTCAACCGCCGTTTCCATAGTAACGGTATTATTCGGATTGGTTGATTTTGAGTTGATGTATTGTTATCAAAAATTCGAATTCTTCGTATATCTTCTGATTACTGTTATTCCTCCATCTTCCTTCCTGGTTAATAAATATTGTCACTATAGTATTTATTCTCGTTCATAGATTATTTTGATACCCCACAAGCTTGGGTATTTTCAGATTTTAAGTTTTTACAATTATGTTAATGCTTGTTAATTACATTTCTTTTTATATAATAATGCCTATTACAATATTTTGTGTTATAAATGATCTACAATTTATTCTTGGCGATTCATTCACCTCAGATTTTCTAAATTCTGATTCAATTTGTTATAATTTTTTGGTTGTTTGGTTCTGACAGTTATGTTTTTTCTAGGCCTAGGTAGCCATTATAATAATTTACTTATTTCGTTCAAATCACATTTTGGTTCAGCCTATTGGGCCTTACTTTGTTATTTTTATTAGTTGTGTTGTGTTTTGAGTCTGTAGGTGTGTTGTTTATTGTTCAATATTGCTTTCTCTATTTCAATCTTTAAAACATAATATTAGGCTTATGGACTGCACATTTCATTCAGCCATATCCTCTTCATAACATTAACATGAACACAATTTTTGTTTATAAGTTATTAGAGTTATTGTTTTGATTAAAGAACATTATCACTCCCTTCTAACTTATCCTTATTTGCTAATTTTTTAGTTCATAACACATATTATTTGTGTTGTGATAAACAACCTCATTTGCTATGAAATTAATAACAATTCTTTATAATTTTAGGTATCTTTGTTAGTTTTTTGACTTCTTAATCTCTAAACAATTTTTATATTCCCTCCATGGTAACACCTTCAATTTATTCTATTCTGGAATCCTCCCTTTTTACTTACTACTGACTATAATTAAACTTAGCTCTATTGAACATCTTTTTTAAATAAAAAGTCATCATCACTTCTAGTGTTTACTATACCTTATACTATAATTCACTCTTAATACTATTTATTCATCAGCTATTTATTCACTGTTAATTTCCAATCTTTCTCTTACCTTCACTTGTAAATTATTTATTGTTAATTATAACTTCACTAGTGTCACACTTCACTTTGGGGTTCTTACACCAACACTATTGCACTATATCACTGTTTATATCATTTGTTTTATAGTGGGTGCCCCCTATACTTATTTCTCTTTCATGACTTAATCCTAATGACAATTAATACTTAATAACTAATAACAATTCTTATTGGTGGTTTAGGTTGCCTTTTCAATGGGTAGTAACCGTTATCTCTCCTTCCTCCTGATAACCATTGTTTTGGTTTCAATGTTCTTGTTGAGTGCTTTTTTACTTGTTTTGGTGAACCATTCTTGGTTTTCACTTTTGCTTGTCTCCCTCCTTCTTCATTTTCCTTGTTCGTTTAATATATTAGATTTTTTCATCCGTTTCTTTGGGCATTTTGGGGTCATTTAAACCCATAAACTTGTTTCCTTGTGGTTTGGGTTTATTATTTTCTTATTCTCGTTGTTTATTTGTGGTTCCCTTCTTGTTTGTTTCTTGATGTTGGGTCAATCACTTGGGTAAGGTTAAAGTCGTCGTATTGTCGTGTCATATTCCTGATATTTTATTTAAAATCAATCAGTTTATTTGATAAGAAGTATTTTTACGATTATAAATATATTTTTTATCCCTGGTACTGGGTTGGCTATTTGTGTCGTGACAATATATATATTGTAACATTACATAACCCATGCCCAATACCGCTAATAAATACAGGATTCATATAACCATAAGAATAAAATCAGTAATTACCCATTCAAAAAAGTCAGAAATGGGGATTATGTATCGTACTATAAAAACCTTTGTACCATAAAACACTGTAGCAATGGAAAACAATGTGTATGCAAAAGTGCGGTGTGTGCAAAGTGAAACATAGTATGTTATGTGGAAGTGTTAAAAACTTAAAAAGGACATCTCACAAATTTGTGATGCAGATGCAAGAAGTAGTATTATAGTAATAGATTATAATACTATAACGCCAAAATCAGAAATTTTGAAAATTTCTTATTTTGAGTAGAGATGTATCATCATTAAGCGCCGTAACAGGGAATTGTTGTGTGAAACGCAGAGGTAATTGACAGGCAATAAAATCATATAACAGCCCCAACGCGCTCACGGCAAGCAGGCAGAGCTCATCGCTCTCCATACTAAGAAACATTAAACTTTGTGAACTACCTCAAATCCTTAGAAAAAATTGTACAAAAGTAAACGAACTCATTTGAAGAGCAGCTGTATGTATTAACAATAGACCAAAATACGTATACACGCCAGCTGCATATAGCGAAACAAAAAAGTGTATATAATATTGAAAGACTCAAACGGTCAGCGACAGGACGTCGACCTTACTGAGAAGAGAGAAAGCTCGGAATAATGTCCGAACTCAAGGAAGATGTGTTGATGGAAACAGAGACAAAGAAACGGACATACAAAGGAAGTTTGGTGAGGCCTTTAAGTAACATTAGTTGATGCCATTAGAACAATCAAGTGCACGAAAACAATACTTTTACGAGAAAGTTAAGGGTTGCTTTGTATACTCCAAAAAGTGACAGGCTAGAATTTATTGCTACAGTATCTAGCAGCGACAACGACCTCAGTGTAGTGACCTAGGTGTAACAGTACAGACTGACTCAGTACCAGAATTATGGGAATTATGGGGATTTTCAATGTTATATTATGTATTTTTTTAAACATACAGAATGGTTAGGTACATTGTCCCTCTGGAAAAAGGAACAACGTAATATCGGCCAGAGTAAAACACCAAGGTCTCCGGTGGACGTGAAAACATCAAAATATACCATGGCGGTGTTTATGACGAAGTACAACAATATGCATTATGATTGGGCTATAACACGGCTCCGTCATCGCTAATAACAATGACGCACTGAGTACAATGTGTGTAACGAGGCGTTGTCCAGCAAGACAAAGCGGGATGACGTAAGAACTACACACACACAAGAGCAAATTTACATTTGCCTCGTTCTCATTTCAACGCCATCCTTCATAGCAGCCACAGCGATGTATCGCTGGGTGCACAAAATTTTATAATAATTTAAATACAACTGGCAAAATGTTGGCCATTATAGTGGAGCAATAAAGGCTCATATAACTTGTTCACTTACAGTTACTTCAAATGTAAATTCAGTGCAATATCAACCTAATTAAGCGGCAGACTAAAAAAGGCGAACACCGGCCATCACCATGGGCAGTAAGCACAATCAACGGATGGACATCAGCACCGATTAAACCAGAGAAGTTCCTTTCATTATTTTCTATTTATGAGCTCATTAATATTCAATTGTTAATTTAAAAATGTATGTGTCGAAAACTGAGTGTGCAAATGAGAGAGTGGATGTATGGCCATAAAAAACATGCCGAGGGCATTGGTTTGTGTAATAAATTTAAAACTCTATTCATTCATAAATTTGAAGCTGCAGCAGTACTGTTAAACTGATATTAATCCAACAATAAAGCAATTAAAGAATACCACGAGATATAATAAGGGCAACCGCCATTTTGTTTAAGTCAGGCCACCTGACGTCATTATAGTAAACACATGGTTTGTATGTAAGAACGTATAGTGAAATTAAATTTAATGGTTAACCTCAAGAATATTGTATTATCAATTGTGTCGTCCACTGTGTTTCGAAATCTTCCTGTACCCGAAACCCTGGAACCCTTAGGTATAAAGCAGTGTATAAAAGCAGAAGATGAGCCCGGCAAATAATGAATTTTGGTGAGTACCAGCAATACCGAATTATGGTATTGGTCATATATATCTTACTAAATATATGTAATAATATTATTGAAAGTAGTTTGTGTATTTACAATTGCCGCCCTCACAGGGACTTATAAGTTGTTAATTTACAATTGCCGCCCTCACAGTGACTTATTAGAAGTTTGTTTATTCACAATTGGTCGCCCTCACAGTGGACTCTATATAAAATTAATTTATATAAAACAGATAGATGGAGAAACACAGAAGACGATATATAATGAATGAGAGGTTATGTTGTTAAAGGTAAATAGTTAAATACGAGTTGAGTATATTGCGTAGTCAAATACAAATAGAGATAAATAACTATTTAAAATACTAAAATACAAAATGGCAGAAAATAACAATAGCATAGAAATAGAAAATTCAGAGACAGAATCCATTTTATTGGAAAGACACATTAGCTCAACGCCCAAAATAGTCGAAAATAAAATTTCATTAGAAAATTTATTTACATTAATCAATGACAAATTCGAACAACAAAACAATAAGTTCGAAGACAAAATAAATCAGATGAACAGTACACTTAACGTAAAACTAGATAGTTTTGAAAGTGAGTTAAAAAGGCAAAATACTTTACAGAATGTCAAATTAAACCAAGTAGAAGAGAAATTAGAAAAATTTAAAAAGAAAATACAGAGACAAAATTGTAGTATTGACAAAGTAGACAAGTTAGAGATAGACAAAAACAAGGTAAGTGGTGAGAATTATGATAGAATTACAAATATGGTGTTAGAAAATAATTGTGTGAGTATTGAGAGTGGTGATAAAAGTATAATGGGAGTAGAATTTGATAATGAAGTGATAAAAAGTGTTGATGAATTAGAGAGAAAGTATAGAGAGAATTTACAGATAAAGGGGTTGCAGGGGGTAAGATTTTCCCTTAATGTTGTAGTAGGGGGTGAAGTAAAGACTTCACGTGTGTTTAGGAAGGACGAGAGTGCCTTCAATGCGTATTTGGAAGACAAAAGGTCTACAAATAAAGTGGTCCCTGGTTTTTTTGTGCACTTCACAGGTGGTGCAGTGATAAAGTAGTAGAGTCCCCTGCATATATGGAGAGAGAGTGTGTAGCTTGGTATGATGGTGAGAAATGTTTTGAGAGAGAGAGAAAGAGAGAAATTGAGATATATAAAGTAAAGAAAAATTATGAAGAGTTTATGAAAAGGTTAGGTGTAGAGATGATTGATGAATATAACAAGTACTTACCTTATAATAAAACTGAAGTAGTAGGAGATAATGAGAAAGATAACTTTACAAAATACCTGGCTGTAACAGACTATACCAAAGGCGACATGACCATACCCGATCATGAGTTATATGAGATTGTGGAAAATTATAGAAATTTGAATAGTAGGTATATTGATTGTAATAATATAAGACATTCAATATTAAACCATGTATATAGTTTTAAGGTGCGATTGTTATTTGACGATGGAGGGTAGACCTTCTATTGTGTTATGAACATTTAATTGTGTGGACAGTGTTTTTAAAAATGGACTGATTAGGACTGATTATGGCAAATGATTTCATGATTATGTGAATTGTATATTTTGTGTATTGATGTCTATGTATTTGTGTATTTTTACTGTTATGTATTTTATATAATTTTTTTATGTAAACATGTATTGTAGAATTTTAAATAATTGAAGGAAGTTAATAATGATTTAAAGGATATTATGAGAATTCAGATTCTAATGGTTAGTAGATGATTATGTATTTGGATATGAAAGGTGTTGTTAGTTGGTAAGTGATGAATTTGTAATGGTGTATTAAGTTGAAATGTTGTAAAGAGTTTGGGTAATAGTGATAAATAAGGGCATGGGAGTTAGTTAAATAGAGTTATTGGGAGTTAGGGAAAATAAAGTGTTGAGATGTTGATAAAATATAAAGAGGTGTTAGATATTTTAGGGACACAGTGGTTAGTAATTATATGTAGAGTTGAGTAATGTGAATGGTAATTTTATAGTTGTTGTTGGTGATATTTTGTAATAAGGGTATTGGTGTAGGAGTCCAACGAGAGATGTTGAGACAGGAAGGGAACGTTGTGTGCCGGAAAGGGTTATCTGAAAGGGTCAGAAACCGATAAGGGAATGAGTTGGTTAGAGGGAATACACACATACTAGTACAAAAAAAAGGCGCGGTGCCAGAGGTTTTAAATGGGATTTATGAAGGGGTTTATTATAGAGATATTGGTGTCAAAATATATTAATGGTTAGAAGCGGCTAGTGTAGAAAAAAGGAGTAGTAAGGTTAGGTTGACAGATGCCAAAATAAGCTAGAGAAAAATGAATAATAGAGAGTCACCCAAACGAGTAAGGATAGAAGGGTTAGAAAAGGGAAATTCATGGTAGGAAGGTGAGGTAACAAAGGAAGGTAATTGTAACAGAAAGGTAAGGATAAATTTGAAATTGTTGTATAGAATCTAATGAAGGTCAAATAATTAAAAGTTAATTGAGAATTGATGTTATAAAGTTTGGTACAAATCATGTAAGTTTAAATTGTTTAATGTAAGGTAAATGTAACAATGTTAATATGTAATGTTCAATGTTTTACAATCTTTTATTATGTTGATAGCAATAGAGTGTGTGGCTAGGAGGTCGTTACAGGGGTAAGGACGATAATAAGTGTTAAGAGATAGTATATTTTAAAGTGAGAAGTTTAAAGTTAAAAATGAAGTTAAATAAAATATTCTAGTAAGCTGCCATTTAAAAATAAATAATTGATTATAAGTTGAGCAACAAAGTTTAAAGAAAAAATGTCTGCCATGATAATTGTAATCTGAATTTGTAGAATTAATTAGGTGAAGGTATTTTGGGGGTATATTAAAGAATTATTGATATATTGTGTTATGTGTGTAGTTATAGATATGTTGTTATTTTCTTACAAATAAGAAATTGATTTAGGTGGTGGTAAAAAATCAAGGTATTCTAAGTCTTGTAGTTGTGAGGTTGAACCTGTTGATTTTAAAACCAAACCAATGCCCCAAACACAAACCAATGTGTCTAAAGGGGAACATATCAGTTGTAGATATGTAAGTGTATTATACCACTATTTTGAATTTTTGTATTGGATGTTTCAGAGTTTTGTGGTGTTGTGACCGCAGTCCTGGGCTGGCTGGAGCGTCAGAACAGGAGTGTAGAGTGCCTCATGGCCTTATGGTGTAGGGATCTCTCAGGAGAAGTCCAGTAAGGTCAGAGGGTGCGACCAACATCATGGGACCAAGGGTAAGTGATGATAAAATTTTTTTGGTAACATTATAGGGGGTTGTGGTGACATATCTAGACTGATCCTTTTAGGAAAGTGTGAGTGAGTCAAGGAAATTTTTTGTGTTTCGACACAAAAATTTTCCTTGAGGGGGTTTGTAACAGTACAGACTGACTCAGTACCAGAATTATGGGAATTATGGGGATTTTCAATGTTATATTATGTATTTTTTTAAACATACAGAATGGTTAGGTACATTGTCCCTCTGGAAAAAGGAACAACGTAATATCAGCCAGAGTAAAACACCAAGGTCTCCGGTGGACGTGAAAACATCAAAATATACCATGGCGGTGTTTATGACGAAGTACCACAATATGCATTATGATTGGGCTATAACACGGCTCCGTCATCGCTAATAACAATGACGCACTGAGTACAATGTGTGTAACGAGGCGTTGTCCAGCAAGACAAAGCGGGATGACGTAAGAACTACACACACACAAGAGCAAATTTACATTTGCCTCGTTCTCATTTCAACGCCATCCTTCATAGCAGCCACAGCGATGTATCGCTGGGTGCACAAAATTTTATAATAATTTAAATACAACTGGCAAAATGTTGGCCATTATAGTGGGGCAATAAAGGCTCATATAACTTGTTCACTTACAGTTACTTCAAATATAAATTCAGTGCAATATCAACCTAATTAAGCGGCAGACTAAAAAAGGCGAACACCGGCCATCACCATGGGCAGTAAGCACAATCAACGGATGGACATCAGCACCGATTAAACCAGAGAAGTTCCTTTCATTATTTTCTATTTATGAGCTCATTAATATTCAATTGTTAATTTAAAAATGTATGTGTCGAAAACTGAGTGTGCAAATGAGAGAGTGGATGTATGGCCATAAAAAACATGCCGAGGGCATTGGTTTGTGTAATAAATTTAAAACTCTATTCATTCATAAATTTGAAGCTGCAGCAGTACTGTTAAACTGATATTAATCCAACAATAAAGCAATTAAAGAATACCACGAGATATAATAAGGGCAACCGCCATTTTGTTTAAGTCAGGCCACCTGACGTCATTATAGTAAACACATGGTTTGTATGTAAGAACGTATAGTGAAATTAAATTTAATGGTTAACCTCAAGAATATTGTATTATCAATTGTGTCGTCCACTGTGTTTCGAAATCTTCCTGTACCCGAAACCCTGGAACCCTTAGGTATAAAGCAGTGTATAAAAGCAGAAGATGAGCCCGGCAAATAATGAATTTTGGTGAGTACCAGCAATACCGAATTATGGTATTGGTCATATATATCTTACTAAATATATGTAATAATATTATTGAAAGTAGTTTGTGTATTTACAATTGCCGCCCTCACAGGGACTTATAAGTTGTTAATTTACAATTGCCGCCCTCACAGTGACTTATTAGAAGTTTGTTTATTACATAGGGAAGGAATCTGGTGGGAATCCAAAAGCCTATCAGAGAGGTTCTTTCGGAAAAATAGGTGGTCTCTAGATCTGAAGAGTCGTAAAGTAGAACCAATTAGAAAACAGCGTAAGAAAAATCAGAATTAACTGGGAGAAATACGGAATTCGATATAGGGACACGAGAAAGGCGCGCTCGAGGAGTTTAACTAAAAATTTTGACGGAAACGGGAGTGTAAGTCCGCGACCGAGATTCCATAGTTATTGGACTTAAGAGAAATTCGGTACGATGGTTAGAAAAGTAAGTTCGTACTAAAACAATTTCGGTAAAAGAACTGTAATTTTATTAGTGACATACAAGTGAATTAGTACAACACGAATGATAATTAAATAACGCTGTAATTTAGTTTTGCAAATACGCAACAATAACTTTATCATCGAGTAACATTACGAGACGAACTAAACTCGTAAATAACAGTAGTTCAAAAGGTAACGCAGTTGATAAATAATAATCAATAATGCCTGTGGAAGCGAATAACTATAATAACAATTAACGCGAACTAATTCCGAGTGAGT
The DNA here is from genome assembly GCA_034769895.1 of Magicicada septendecula. Lineage (NCBI taxonomy): Eukaryota > Metazoa > Arthropoda > Insecta > Hemiptera > Cicadidae > Magicicada > Magicicada septendecula. Next base: position 1,155,150,638 of record CM068367.1, read on the forward strand.
GAAGTTTGGTGCTGTGCTGTGTCGTGTGTGACTCCACGGGAGACCACGTTACAATCTGCTAATCCAGAGGGAATTATCGCAGTTACACCAGACGATCAACATGCGAACCACACCATATGAACCTCTACCAGATTTGGATACATACCACAAGTAAAATTTTCATGCCATAATTAGTATTAGGTCCACTGTCTGTTCACTTAAAGAACCCATAAGAATTAATTAAAGGATTAAGATAAAAATTTTACTTAAAAACAAAATTAAATAATATTAGGAAACTATGGAAATTAAATTTATATATGAGCACCGATTTTAAATGAATCCAGATCAGTAATTAACTATGTCACAGTATTTAAAATTTAAGAGAATTATTATTAAAAGTTTCTGTCTTTGAATAAGAATTACAATATTTAAATTATTAGAGCTATAAATATGAGTAATGAAATAAGATTTATGAAAATGAATATGTTTATATTTTGATTAGAAATTGCATAATTCATGTGTCAATGATAAATTATGATAATCAATCATAACTAATTGTAATAAATTGAAGAACTATTTATAAGAAGAAGTCTGCATTTTATTTTATAAACCCTGAGATAAGAGAAAATACACATAAATTAAAATATGTCAATTAATTTATGCTGAATAAAATAAGCAGCATAAAATTAAAGTTATAAAATTGGCGCTCCAGAACTTGGGGCACAGCATAAAAGTTATAAAATTAGCGCCCAACGTGGGGCTTAATTACAGAAATTAGGCTAGGGCAGTGACAGACAGTGGTTAGAGATAAGTTAAATAAGTAAATGTTAGTACTGTTGAATAAGAACGTTATTATTGTTATTTGTCGATAAGTATCTGAATGATAACCCGACGAAAGGCAAAAATGGCGACAGGAGAAGAAAATTCCGAGGTATTCAAAATTAAAAATCAGATGGGGCACAGCATAAAAGTTATAAAATTGGCGCCCAACGTGGGGGAACAACATAAAAGTTATAGAAATGCTAATGACAAGTTGTTGTAGTTTTGTGTTGTGTAGGCCACAAAGGCAATACAATTATAATTAATATTTTGTTTACTATAATTATTTTTGTTTATGTTTAAAGGAATCCAGGGTTATATCAAATTAATAATGGCCAATTAATACTATATTAGAGAGATGGAGTGGAAAACAAAGTAGTGTAGAGTAAGAATACATTAACTGAAGTATAAGTCATAAATAAACTAAAATAAAAACATTAAATTATAAAATACCGGTAGCCAAGCTTAAGTAAATAGGGGAAGAAAAACCTTATATAAATTAAATTTAATTATAACTAAAATTTTTAAAGGAGTATTTTTTTTAAAGAAGAAATGAAATAATAATAACTAATACTAGCCTATTTACTAAAACGGTACCTAGGTTAGCCAATAAAAAACCATCAATTTCTTGGTTACTATGAGTAACTAACCAACAAGAAATGATTGATTGTTCAATTGTATTCAAAGTGAGCAGATGGAAAAAATGTAATGTCCAATCAAATTTTAAAAAATTAATAACTATCATTTGGAACAAACCACTACAAAATTAATGAAACGAGTCAGCACCATACACTACATCAGAGACATCCTTTGAACTACAATAATTCACACCAGAAAATCGATGGAAACCAAAAAATCCAGCTAACCGTATCTCGGTCTGGACATCGGAAGTGAAAATCATTGGGTGAGGTCGCTTCCTTTTAATAAATAACAAAATTACACATTAACTATAAGTATAGAACACTAGAAACATCACCATCTCTTTAAATTCATAAGAAAACAAGGTGAACATAATAAACTTTATTTAATTAACCAAAAAACAGTAAAAATGTGTGTTCACTAGGGATGTTCCGGCAGCCATCATTATTTGTGATCGTTTTCTGTGAAGATATGTAGTCTGCGCTCTGGCGGTTTAAAAACAAACTTAATGAACTAGATTTTAAAATAAACAAATATTATTAATGTAAAGTATGATACAAACAAATATGCATTTCAGACTTTCTTAAAGTTCAAAGAACCTCAAATAACCCTGGGAAATATAATTAATTAACTTTTCTTTCTAAAGAAAACTGTAACTAAAAACATTTGTTGTGTGTTATATGTAATGTAAAGCTAAGATCGAAATAATGTTGTGATTTCAAAAAAATAATCGATTGTCAATTTATGTTTTGGAGACAATAGTATCCAGTGAATAAAAAATAAATTCAATGAATGCCTTGCTTTTAGGTAATTAAATGTGTATTATTTCTGGTAGATAGTAGTTTGTTACAGGAAGTAAGGAATAGCCGAGAAGAGTAAGAAAATCAGTCCGGTCATCAGAAAATTATTAAGTACTGCAAAAATAACATAACCTTAAATGGGTTCGTAAATAGAAAACAGCCGATGCAACGAGCTGAAAAATTTTAAAGTACTAGATCGTATACAAAGAGAGTAATTCTCTTTGGCTCTCTTTCACTCTCTCTCCTACCTATATTCAAACAACTGCCCTGATTTAATACGAAATTAAGATAACTTGGTTAATATAATTCATATTCACACACTCTCGATTTTAGTAAGTAAATAACATTATCGGAATCCAAACAAATAACACAAACAGATAACAAACGTTGTAACCGAGATAGACGCGATCAGCGTGGGAGACGTTACAAATGGCTTCCATCGCGAGGCTTAATTAGGCGAGAGTTTCGAAAAGTATCAAATAGACGCAACCAACACACATAAGCGTGGGAGACGTTACAAATGGCGCTCAACTTAAAGGGCTTGAATTAGGAAGGAATTTCGAGATATATACAAATTAATATAACGAAAAACCTAATTTTTGTCGGCAACTATAAGAAGCCAAGAAATGCATAATACCAGAGGAAAGTCAAAGAAGAGGGCAGAAGACACGGAGAAGGAAGAAGGTGGACAAGAACAAGAAATAGAAGTAGTCACGGACAGTGAATGGAACAACCGACGGGTGATCAAGAAGAAACTGAAGTAGTTATAAACACGGAAAAAGAGCAACAGGCGGGTGACAAAGCGGAAGCCAGCGGAGAACCAAATTGGCGAGAAATAATGAAATTTATGGCTGAAAATTTTGACAAAATAGATGAAAATTCAAGGAAACAAAATGAAACCTTGAGCGAAAAAATTTGACAAAATAGATGAAAACTCAAGAAAACAAAATGAAACCTTGAGCGAAAAATTTGACAAAATAGATGAAAACCCAAGGAAACAAAATGAAACCTTGAGCGAAAAATTTGACAAAATAGATGAAAACTTTAGGAAGCAGGAGGGAAACTCAAGGAAACAAAACTAAACCTTGAGGGACAGTTTAAAACAAATGGAGAAAATAAACAAAGAAAATTTAAAACAAATTGAGGGTAAGATGGAGAACTTCAATAAGGAGTTAAGGGAAACTCTTGAGGATAAGATTGAAAATGTTAACAAAACACTTAACCAAAGAATAGATGGATATAAGGAGGAAGCAGAAAAGAAAATAACAGAAACCAACCAAAGATTAGAGAAAACTGAAGAAACCATAGAACACATCAGAACAGAAATAGATGCCAGAATGGAGCGAGATGAGCAAAGTAATCAAGTCCGGATAATGGCAATACGCCAGGAAAATACGGATCAGTTGGACAGTATGAAAAGCAACATAACCAGTAAATTCACTGATTTCAATGAGACAATAGAAAACATAAAGAACCAGTTTAATAATCAGGGAGAGAAACTAGAAAATTTACAATATTTACAAACAAACCTACAAGGGGAAGTAGATAGAATGGGTTTAAAATCAACATGCAACGCTCAACATACTAACCAAGATAGTAGAGAAAGTGTAAACTTTCGAGATTATCGAAGGAACCCACTAGAATTTTTAGGAAGAGAAATATTAAACCGGTCAAAAGAAAACTGATGGAACATGATCAAAGGTACACTAGATGAGTGTTTTAAAAACATCAATGACAATTGGTGGACTGTCATTCGAAACGAGGTGTGTGATTAAGAAAATTTTAAAAGGTTGTTCATGCTGAAGTACTGGTCAGAATCAGTGCAAAATATTATTCAAGACGATATATGTCATGGGAGGTATGACAGCATTAAAGGACAGACACCTACTGCTTATTTTTTGGGAAAGGTATGTGTGGCAAAGTATTTAGACCCGAAGATCCCAGAAGAGTGTCTGGTAACCAAAATAGCATATCATTTTGAGGAAAAGATTATCAGTGCTCGATTAAGTGGGCAAATAAAGACAATCGGAGGTATGGAAACCCTCTTAGAGAACTATGAGCAAGAATCGTATTACAGGAGGAGTAGATGGAGATCCGGAAATACTGAGGATCGGAGAAACGAACAACCCAGAGACACTCGACCAAGAGTAAACTATGTAAGGGCCAACAATAATAATTACAATAACCGTTACCAAGGAAGACGGCAAAATTTTAATAACCGAAATTATCAAAATAATTCATATCAAAGAGAGGAAGGTCCGCAAAGAAGTAGGAGTGAAGAACAACCAAGATCTATAACCTATGAGGAAGAAAGAAGGCATTCAAACGAACTTCAACATAGTGAGAATGTTGAACAATCAAATAATAATGACGGAAGTCGGAGAAACGGGTACCAGCAGTGAGAAGAAGTGACAACCCGTCACTGCTAGAGACAACCGAGCACAGAATTTACCAAAGTCCTAATAATAAATTAAAGAAACCAATAACAATTATCAGAAACCATTATTTAAAAAATATACAGGCGGAATTAATGGAAAAAAGAGCAATTAAAGAGTCACCATTAAATAATGATATAGTTTATATACAAATAAAATTAAATGGAGTATTAGCAGAAGCCATGATTTATACAGGAGCAAATGTTTCAATTATTGACCAATTAGAGCTTGACGGATTACTGAATTAACTACCGAAAGAATACCTACATTACCAATTAACAATTTAACAATTATTGGCGCCACCGGGAAACAAAATAAGACAATTAGAAAACAAGTATCTTTGAATGTCACTAACAGTGGGATAGGAATACCTATGGGATTTTTAGTAGCCAAAGGGCTACCTTTTAGGATATTAATAGGGTGTGATATGCTACGGCGACACCCTGCAGTTATAAATCTGGCTAGTGGTAAAGTTACACTGAGTGCAGAAGAAGGTGAGTTATCGGCTGAGATAATTGGTAGCCAAAGTGCCCCTCAGTGTCTGAGCTCATACTATATTAGGGAGAATAATAGGTTAACCATAGGTAAAAATACTAAAGTAACAGAGTCAGAGATGTGGCAAGGGAAGATAGAAGAGATCATGGAGTTTCAAGATAGGCAGGCCCAGGAAACAATCAGTGTAGAAGAAAAACATCAACTTATAGAAATAATAAATACAGAACAGTATTCTAGGATTCACCAGGAAAAGCTAAAAACTTCCTGTGTGAGTTAAAGTTCAAGGACAATGTCAATTTTAATAAAAGGTCTTATCCCATCACTCAAGCTTTGAAAGAAGCAGCAAGAAAAGAAATTGAAAGGATGATAATGGAAGATATAATTGAAAGAAGCAATTCCCTGTATACCAGCAAACTGGTAGCTATACCAAGGAAAGATGGTCAAGTAAGATTGTGCCTCGATGCTCGGGAGCTAAATAAGATGCTCATTAATACCGTACGTCTCCAGGTGAGATTGATGAGATAATGAAGAAATTTTATAGATGTAAGTACGTGAGTACTTGGGATGCAGTCTGCGGATATTCGCAGATAGAATTGCACCATAACAGTAGACAATATTTTATTTTGTTTTTATATAGTATCCAAGTCACTTTTCCACAATAATTTAATTACCTTGTATCCGTCAGTGACTTCGTTCTAGCGTTTTTTTATATAGACGCGTTTTGTGACATGTGTCACATCATCAGTAATCCTCGTCAAATGTTAAAATTCACATAAAACACATAAAAACACATTTGCACATATTTACTAAATCACAATAACGACACACACATAACACGATGTAACTTCGGCTTCGTTGGACCGGTCCGACCGCGCGTGTAGTTGCCGAGCCGCTAATTGAACTAAGTCAATCCTTATCACCAGTCATTACCATCATGCGCGATTATATTTAGGGCTGTATCATATAGTGAGTGAGATTGAAACCTTAATTGTTTGTTTAATATACTGTTATTGTTGATATTCTTGTCTTTAAATGATTTATAAATCTCAAACTCCTCGAGAGCATCCATTAACCTACCCTTACCGCATACATGGATTGCTTTGAAATTAGTATGGAAATCTGTGTAATTATGGTTATGCATCATTAGATGGCGCGCATAATTAGATTTGGTCTAGATGTTCTTTGTATCTTTTCAAGAAAGACCTGCCAGTTTGACCCAGATAGAAACAATCACAATCATCACATGACATCCTGTAAACACCTGTTTTCTCTTCTAACGGCAATATAATGCCGTTATATAAAACCAATAAATGCACGCGCCCCGCAGCTCACGGGACTACCGAAGATACATAAGCCAAATATTCCTGTCAGACTCCTCATAAATTACACATTTGCACCTGGCTATAAGACGGCACAGAAATTGTATCATATTATTAAAAATAGTATCGTTTTAAAAAATAATCACAGCATAAAAAATAATATTGACTTTATTAAAAGGGTCCAGGATATTGAACTCTTACCTACGTACAAAATCCCTTCATTTGACATAGTTAATTTATACACAAACGTGCCGGTTCATGACACAATTTCAATTGTAAAAGATCTTCTCATTGAAGGTGAGAAGCTGAGTCACAAACAAATAGATGAGTTAATTTTATTGTTGAATGTCCTGTTGAAGCAGAATTACTTCACTTTTAATAATAATTTTTACCTACAAGAGTTTGGTCTCGCAATGGGTTCGCCACTTTCAGGACTGCTGGCGGATTTATACTTGCATCATTTTGAAAATACTTACATGTTCTCAGAGAATAATAAATTTTATAATAATATTAAATTCTATGCACGATATGTAGACGACACCTTTATAATTTTTAATTTTTTTATGTGAATTTTAACATTTGACGAGGATTACTGATGATGTGACACATGTCACGAAACGCGTCTATATAAAAAACGCTAGAACGAAGTCACTGACGGATACAAGGTAATTAAATTATTGTGGAAAAGTGACTTGGATACTATATAAAAACAAAATAAAATGGAAGCTAGTCAGGCATCGATAGTATTTAAATACCAAAACGTTAAAATTAAACTATTAAAAACTAACTTGCACATTAAATTCAATAAGAAATGCTTAGAAAATAACCTGATTCCGAAGTACGCCAGGATATACATTAATAATACCTCACCAACTGCAAGAAAAACTAAAGAACATGCAGAACTTTTCTGGGTAAAATCGGAAATTAAATACTTGTATAGGAAGAAATTAATGCTGAATAACCGGTTGTACAAATTACACTTACAATTGCTCGATAGCGTCCATCCTGCTATAAACGAAAATATTTTAGACTATGTGAATAAATATACATCAGATATAACTTACAGTACGTATATAACCCAGAATAAGAAGTTCTTAAACTTAGTGAACAAAGGACATAGTAAGATCAATATTGAGCACAAACATAAGTTTTACACACGCATATCTAATCAAACTTCGATCGTCTGTGATAAGGAAGAATTGGACGTACTCAACAAGGGTTTAAAATATAACATTCCACCCAACTTACGTAATAATAACCGCTTTATCAATGAGATTGCCAATATGGAAGCAGCCATTAAAACTGTATCCGACCATCAAATACAAAACGAATTACGTGCGTTAATGAATGTCAAACTCAATAAACGTATTAAGCTTAATAAACCACTGACAACATACCGTAAACATGCCACAGAAACCAAAATATTACGACAAATTAAAGACAAACTTACTTCTAATAATGCCGTGATCACTAAAGCCGATAAGGGGAACACAATTGTCATATTAGATACACAGGTCTATAATAACAAAGTACTTGAATTTATAGATAACAATAACATTCGGACATTGAACAGTGACCCCACCAATGAATACGTCAAACAGCTAAATGGCATTATTAATCGTTGCGGTAGTTTGTTTGATGATAATGTTCGCCGTTATATAAAACCAATAAGTGCACGTGCCCCGCAGCTCACAGGACTACCGAAGATACATACGGCAAATATTCCTGTCAGACCCCTCATAAATTACACATTGCACCTGGCTATAAGACGGCAAAGAAATTATATCATATTATTAAAAATAGTATCGTTTTAAAAAATAATCACAGCATAAAAAATAATATTGACTTTATTAAAAGGGTCCAGGATATCGAACTCTTACCTACGTACAAAATCGCTTCATTTGACATAGTTAATTTATACACAAACGTGCCGGTTCATGACACAATTTCAATTGTAAAAGATCTTCTCATTGAAGGTGAGAAGCTGAATCACAAACAAATAGATGAGTTAATTTTATTGTTGAATGTCCTGTTGAAGCAGAATTACTTCACATTTAATAATAATTTTTACCTACAAGAGTTTGGTCTCGCAATGGGTTTGCCACTTTCAGGACTGCTGGTGGATTTATACTTGCATCATTTTGAAAATACTTACATGTTCTCAGAGAATAACAAATTTTATAATAATATTAAATTCTATGCACGATATGTAGACGACACCTTTATAATTTTTAATGGCACGCTACGGCAGATAGAGAAATTGAAACATTATTTGAACAGCCTTAGCAAGAACATACAATTTACCCTCGAAACAGAGGTTGACAATAAACTCAATTTTTTGGACCTGACTGTTACAAAGTATCTTAATAAATTTCAATATAAAATATATAGGAAACCCACTACCACAGATATTACAATACACGCTGATTCTCAAAACCCATATAGTCAGAAAATGGCGGCTTACAACAGTTTTGTTCATAGGTGGGTAACGATTCCACTTAACCAAAAGGACTTTCAGGATGAATTGGATATAATAAGGCACATAGCAATAGTGAATGGGTACAAGAGTTCGATGATAGATAGACTTCTTAAGCGACACCTATATAAAACTAGATCCCACCATAATACCATTGATGATAATAAAGTTAACAATAATAAAAATAATAATAAAAAGTATATAACGACAGTGTACGGTAGCCTTTTACCTAACATTATATCCAATGTGTTCTCTAAATTCAATATAAAAGTCGCGTTTAAAACAAATAATAATATTTCTAATTTGTTACGCATAAAACAACCATTGCCGTTAGAAGAGAAAACAGGTGTTTACAGGATGTCATATGATGATTGTGATTGTTTCTATCTGGGTCAAACTGGCAGGTCTTTCTTGAAAAGATACAAAGAACATCTACCAAGGAATGATTTAGACAAGACCAAATCTAATTATGCGCGCCATCTAATGATGCATAACCATAATTACACAGATTTCCATACTAATTTCAAAGCAATCCATGTATGCGGTAAGGGTAGGTTAATGGACGCTCTCGAGGAGTTTGATATTTATAAATCATTTAAAGACAAGAATATCAACAATAACAGTATATTAAACGAACACTTAAGGATTCAATCTCACTCACTATATGATACAGCCCTAAATATAATCGCGCATGACGGTAATGACTGGTGATAAGGATTGACTTAGTTCAATTAGTGGCTCGGCAACTACATGCGCGGTCGGACCGGTCCAACAAAGCCGGAGTTACATCGTGTTATGTGTGTGTCGTTATTGTGATTTAGTAAATATGTGCAAATGTGTTTTATGTGAATTTTAACATTTGACGAGGATTACTGATGATGTGACACATGTCACGAAACGCGTCTATATAAAAAACGCTAGAATGAAGTCACTGACGGATACAAGGTAATTAAATTATTGTAGACAATATGTCGCTTTTATATTTGAAGGACGAAATTATCACTTCAAACGTTTGCTTTTTGGATTGGTAAATTCTGTGGCCGTGTTCATTCAATGTATGGACCAAATTCTTGGTAAAGAAGTTTTAGATTTCACAACAGTATATGTCGATGACATATTGATTACTTCGTGTACATGGAAGGAGCATTGTAATAGAGTGGAAACAGTATTAAATAAGCTGCTACAAAATAATATAACATTGAAATTAGATAAATCGAAATTTATCACACATGAATTACCATTTTTAGGATTCATTCTGTCTGCTACTGGGATAAAACCATCACCCGAGAAAGTAAAAGCTATCCAGGATTTTCCGAAACCGAAAAATATAAAACAATTACAATCTTTTTTGGGAATATGCAACTATTACCGGAAATTTCAACATGGTTATTCAGAAGTGACAGCAAATTTCCAACATTTACTTTCGAAGAAAAACAAGTGGAAATGGGAAGAAAATGAAGACAATAATTTTAAATTAATAAAAGATAAATTCTTAAATAGCATAATGCTACACCACCCAAATTTCAATAAACGTTTTTTCATCAATTGTGATGCCAGCAACATTAGTCTTGGAAGTGAATTATATCAGGAAGATGAGGAAGGCAATCATTGGGTAATCAGCTTTGCAAGCAGGGTACTGAGTAGTTGTGAGCGAAATTATACAGTGACTGAAAAGGAACTGCTGGGTGTTGTGTTTTCGTGTTTAAAATTCCGTACATTTATATTGGGCTACCCAGTAACTATAAGGACAGACCATAGGTCAATATCATTTTTGAAAAACTGTAAGCTTAACCACGGTAGGCTCACCAGATGGGTGTTGATACTTCAAGAATACAATTTAGATTGGGAATATATCCTGGGGAAAAAGAATATAATAGCAGACAGACTGTCACGAGTGAACCTAGAAAAAGGAACATTTGAAGTAGAGCAGGAGAGTATTGGAAAAATATATTACATTATATCGAATTGAAGAGAGAGTTACAAGAAGTAATCAGTAAATTAAAAATAGATCAAAGAACGGACCCCAAATTAATAAAAATTACAGACAGGATACTACAAAATGATCCTATAATAACAACATTTTTCTGTGTTCATGAAGAAATCCTTTTCATCCGTCCAACCATTGAGGATCATGTGTGGAGGATGTATGTACCCGAAGTAACTGAAGTAGCCATAATAAAGGACTACCATGAAAGATATGGTCATATGGGACCACTCAAGGTTATTAAAGCATTATCAGAACATTGTTATATAAAAGCAATAAATAAGCGAGTAAGATTAGTACTGAGAAATTGCAAAATATGCCAATTAGTAAAATTAAATAATGAAAAAAGAACTGGAGCTATGATTACCATAACATCCAACGGTAAACTTGAGAAAACCTTCTTAGACATATGTGGACCTTTTCCCAGAAGTGGAGGGAGACAGAGTCAAATATATAATAATTATTTTCGATCATTATACCAAATATACAAAACTCTATCCAATCAGTAGAGCTACCACAAAGAAAATTTTAGAAGTTATTATTCAGAAGTACCTGACAGAAGTGGGAAAAGCAGAAACTATCGTAACGGATCATGGGACCCAGTTTCGAGGAAAGAAGTGGAAGGAGGAATTGCTGAAATTTGACATAAGAACATATAAAACATCAGTATATCACCCGAGTAGTAATCCTGCAGAACGTGTCTTGAGGGAAGTTGGGAGAATTTTGCGGACCTATTGTCACCAAGAACATAGTAAATGGAGCCAGTACCTTGAACCAGCTGAAACCTTCCTTAACTGGGCATACCATGAAACAACTGGAACCAGCCCTTATCAAGTAATGTTTGAAAAACCACCACCCCGAGAAATCATATCATTAGTGAATTTTCCTCCAGGAGAGAGAGTAGGATTTAATAAAATACAAAATGCATAATAGGTTGCTGCATAAAGCTGAACTTTTATATAAAAAGGAAACTGGAAAGAAGAGAAGAATAAACCCATATAAAGTAGGGGATAAGGTACTAATCAAAAATAGACAGCTACCCAGTTCTTTAGAGGGTATAGCGAGGAAGTTACTTTTACTTTATACTGGGCCATACCTAGTAACCCAGGTGAAGGGAAATAATACATTTGAAATAAAATCAATTAATAATAACAAAATAAAAGGTGTATATAACCAAGCAGAAATGAAAATATATTATGAAGATTGATAAAGGAAGGAGAAGAATGAGGAATTCAATGATTAATTTTAAAAAGGAAACAAAATATAAATCTGTTCTAGTGGGGGAGCTTTATGTAACATTACATAACCCATGCCCAATACCGCTAATAAATAAAGAAGGATTCATATAACCATAAGAATAAAATCAGTAATTACCCATCCAAAAAAGTCAGAAATGGGGATTATGTATCATACAATAAAAACCAATGTACCATAAAACACTGTAGCAATTGAAACAATGTGTATGCAAAAGTGCGGTGTGTGCAAAGTGAAACATAGTATGTTATGTGGAAGTGTTAAAAACTTAAAAAGGACATCTCACAAATTTGTGATGCAGATGCAAGAAGCAGTATTATAGTAATAGACTATAATACTAATGACAAGTTGTTGTAGTTTTGTGTTGTGTAGACCACAAAGGCAATATAATTATAATTAATATTTTGTTTACTATAATTATTTTTGTTTATGTTTAAAGGAATCCAGGGTTATATCAAATTAATAATGGCCAATTAATACTATATTAGAGAGATGGAGTGGAAAACAAAGTAGTGTAGAGTAAGAATACATTAACTGAAGTATAAGTCATAAATAAACTAAAATAAAAATCATTAATATTCATTTTTAAAGTATCCAAGTCACTGTATTAAATAAATAATTGCTTATCTAATCCGTCGAGTGACTTACTTGTAATTCCGCTTGACGCGTTTCAGGGCATATGCCCCATCTTCAGAATAATTCCTCTTCACAGAACGTCAGACATTAAGATTAAAATGTAATAAATTAAAATTAAAATCCATGGTTAAAATATTAACTCGTCAAAATATTAAAATATAAATATGCATCTCTGTGCATTCATATATTTTAATATTTTGACGAGTTAATATTTTAACCATGGATTTTAATTTTAATTTATTACATTTTAATCTTAATGTCTGACGTTCTGTGAAGAGGAATTATTCTGAAGATGGGGCATATGCCCTGAAACGCGTCAAGCGGAATTACAAGTAAGTCACTCGACGGATTAGATAAGCAATTATTTAAAAATCATTAAATTATAAAATACCGGTAGCCAAGCTTAAGTAAATAGGGGAAGAAAAACCTTATATAAATTAAATTTAATTATAACTAAAATTTTTAAAGGAGTATTTTTTTTAAAGAAGAAATGAAATAATAATAACTAATACTAGCCTATTTACTAAAACGGTACCTAGGTTAGCCAATAAAAAACCATCAATTTCTTGGTTACTATGAGTAACTAACCAACAAGAAATGATTGATTGTTCAATTGTATTCAAAGTGAGCAGATGGAAAAAATGTAATGTCCAATAAAATTTTAAAAAATTAATAACTATCATTTGGAACAAACCACTACAAAATTAATGAAACGAGTCAGCACCATATACTACATCAGAGACATCCTTTGAACTACAATAATTCACACCAGAAAATCGATGGAAACCAAAAAATCCAGCTAACCATATCTCGGTCTGGACATCAGAATTGAAAATCATTGGGTGAGATCGCTTCCTTTTAATAAATAACAAAATTACACATTAACTATAAGTATAGAACACTAGAAACAGCACCATCTCTTTAAATTCATAAGAAAACAAGGTGAACATAATAAACTTTATTTAATTAACCAAAAAACAGTAAAAATGTGTGTTCACTAGGGACGTTCCGGCAGCCATCATTATTTGTGTTCGTTTTCTGTGAAGATACGTAGTCTGCGCTCTGGCGGTTTAAAAACAAACTTAATGAACTAGATTTTAAAATAAACAAATATCATTAATGTAAAGTATGATACAAACAAATATGCATTTCTGACTTTCTTAAAGTTCAGAGAACCTCAAATAACCCTGGGAAATATAAGTAATTAACTTTTCTTTCTAAAAAAAACTGTAACTAAATACATTTGTTGTGTGTTATATGTAATGTAAAGCTAAGATCAAAATAATGTTGTGATTTCAAAAAAATAATCGACTGTCAATTTATGTTTTGGAGATAATAGTATCCAGTGAATAAAAAATAAATTCAATGAATGCCTTGCTTTTAGGTAATTAAATGTGTATTATTTCTGGTAGATAGTAGTTTGTTACAGGAAATAAGGAATAGCCGAGAAGAGTAAGAAAATCAGTCCGGTCATCAGAAAATTATTAAGTACTGCAAAAATAACATAACCTTAAATGGGTTCGTAAATAGAAAACAGCTGATGCAACGAGCTGAAAAATTTTAAAGTACTAGATCGTATACAAAGAGAGTAATTCTCTTTGGCTCTCTTTCACTCTCTCTCCTACCTATATTCAAGCAACTGCCCTGATTTAATACGAAATTAAGATAACTTGGTTAATATAATTCATAATCACACACTCTCGATTTTAGTAAGTAAATAACATTATCGGAATCCAAACAAATAACACAAACAGATAACAAACGTTGTAACCGAGATAGACGCGATCAGCGTGGGAGACTTTACAAATGGCTTCCATCGCGGGGCTTAATTAGGCGAGAGTTTCGAAGAGTATCAAATAGACGCAACCCACACACATAAGCGTGGGAGACGTTACAATATATATATATATATATATATATATATATATATATATATATTGTAACTCTACTTAATGCGTGTTGTTGTGTTGTGTGAATGTATGAGCACCTACCTGCTGTCCGATCTTGCGGTTTTCTTCCGACTAGGGCGTGTGGATTTTGGATTTGATTTCGCAAGTATGTAAACTCAAATATATTACAACAGCACACTAAATAAGTTATTTTAAAAGTGAAGAGTTTTGTGAGGTTGGTAGGCTCCGTAGTACAGCAATAAAAAAATACAATATGGGGTAATAAAACGGTGTTTATTACTCCAATGACACACAAGAATGAAATATTTATACGATCAAATATTCTTATAAACTAAACAATAAATAGATCTTGAATAATGTTTTTTAAATGGTTGATAATTTTCAGGAGTTGAGCTCGTTATTTTGAAAGAGTTAATTTTAACTGAAAATTTAATTAATTAATTTACTTTAATTTAATTTAATTCCAATGGCTTTAAAATTTGATTCAAATGAAATAAAACTCTGAAGTTAATTGAATATATTCCAAAATAAACTAGGCGTGACAATCTAGTTCACGTCCCTTTATTTACTAGTGATTTGACTCACGTATACTGCAGTATGAGCAAATTATTTACTTCTTTGTTAAGATTTGTATAGCGCTTTTTGTTTTATCTACTTTTAATTCTTAACTACTGCTTATTAATTACTGATACTGGCTATACAGATTATCACACATGAATAATTCTTATTTAACTAGAGTTTTTGATTTGTGGCACCTGAATGATTTATATTACAATGATTTTAATTAAAAAAGAAAGAAAATTTAACGGTTGAAAAATAAATAACTTGATTTTGACTTTCCTGATACTGAAGTGGATTGTAGAGATGCTCCGGATGTCCCTCGCTGTCCTTGTCCAATCGGCTAGAGATAGTGATCTACTTGAGCGTCCTGGGTTTCGGCGGTGAGCTCGGAAATCAGCAACACTCTGCTCTCCTGCTATTTGTTGAAGTTTTTACGTCTGTAGCTTTCTGCGAGAACTGCTTCACGTCCCTCGTCGATGCACGTTCCACGTCAGCGTGTGTGTGTGTGTCGCTCGAGTTGTAGCTCTGCTCGTCAGCTGATTCGCAAACGGTTTAGACGGCCTCTCTGTCGTATTCTTGAAGTAATGTCTTGTAGTCTTGTAGATCTCTCGCGTGCTTATGACCACAGCTTGTAGTGCACAATAAGCTTGTTTGTTGATATAGAAGAGTATCTTGACTGGACGCTGTAATTACGAGTCGTTACAGTTGATCTGTTTTATGATGATCGTAATTAGGCGTGTTGACCACGTAGAGTCTTCACAAAACTATGGCTTTGAGACGATCGAAGATATACGTCTGTTCTTCTTGAATACTGGCAGTAGAGTGTTTGATCAGCCCCAAAACTCCGCACTGGTTCGGATTTCTTCGAATGATTTGATTGGCTGACACACTCTCCCTACTCTCAAAACTTGAATCACCTTAGTCCGTGAGAACGAAACTAGTTTCCCACAGACGGAGAATTTATATTATTATTTATATTCTTAACACAACGGAACTGAATTGTCGTTCCGGATTTCCTGTGGTACTTTTATATTGCAATTATCTTGGTTGCAAACCAAGTTGTGCGAATTTCAAAATATACCATTTGTTGTAAATTCTTATGGCTATAACATATTAAAAGCTCTTTTACGTGCTCAATTATTACAGAAGTTATTCACATAAAATTAATTAACTGTTATTATTTAATTATATCGCATAAAATTCGCACACCCTATTATTAATATTTTGGCAAACATTTTGGCTATAATGGATTTCGCCTGAATTTACTGGTTTCCAAAATATTAATAATTGAAAGTTTGGGTGTGGTCGTATGCGTTACACAGTGAGTTGTTTATGTAACAGCCGCGTGTGCGTCTCGTATAATGCATTATTATGATCGCTATAACATATGAGTGGAGTTTCGCCTATTAAATTTTATTTAAACAACAATATAGTATACTCTTAACATATAACTCCAAATTAATGATATTTGGTCCTGTTATATACTCCTCCACCCGCGTTAAAAAAAAAGAGTAATATTTAAAATTTTTTTTTTTTTATTATTTTAAATGTACATTGAATTGATTATGCTTGGTACTCTCTCTCTCCTATGGCGCTACAGCCCAAGTCGGGCCCTGGCCTCCACCAATCTCCGCCTCCAATCCACTCTATCCACTGCAACCCTCCTCCAGTTTCTTATCCCCATGTCTCTCGCGTCCTCTGCAACGCCATCTTCCCACCTCTTCCTCGGTCTACCTGTAGGTCTCGTTCCCTCCCATGTACCCAGCAAAGCCCTCTTAGGGTTCCTGCCACCCTCCATTCTCATAACATGTCCGGCCCAACGCAATCTTTGAATTCTTATAAATTTTGAAACTGGTATCTCTTTATATATTTGATACAGTTCGTTGTATCTCAGTCTCCATGAGCCATTTTCTTGTATTGGACCTATAATGCGTCTGAGGATTTTCCTTTCACAGGTGTCTACTATGTCGACTGTTTTCTGTGTGATAGCATAGCACCGGTCTGATGACAGTCCTATATATTTTCATTTTTGTTTCCCTGTGCACATCCCCAGACCTAAATGATAGCAGCAATGCGAAGTACGCCTTGTTAGCCATGGTGGTCCGTCTTTGGATCTCCGGCTCCTCTGATCCAGTCTTTGCTAGATTCACTCCGAGATACGTGAAATTGTCCACCACCTCAATTGTGTCCTCCTCTATCTCGATGTTGTTATGAACCTGGTCCCTTCTTGTTTGGATAAGCATTTTTGTTTTATCCATATTTATGGCTAGCCCAACTTCCTTGGCTTTGTTTTTAAGCTCTATAAATATTTCTTTAGCTGCCGTGATCCGTCTTGACATGATGTTAATGTCATCTGCATATGCGGCTATCTGTACAGTTTTATTTGTTAACAGATTGCAGCTATTTATTGATAAGCCTCTAATTACATATTCCAATGCAATATTAAATAGTGTTGGGGACCACCCATCTCCCTGCTTTAGTCCCCGTGTAATATTTATGGGTTCAGTTAGTTGGCTATCCACCTTTACTTGTGCTTCAGTCTGCTGCATAGTAACTTGGGTTAATCTTACCAGCTTACCTGGTATTCATGCATTATGGTGTAGAGTTTGTCTCTATTAATAGAGTCATACGCTTGCCTGAAGTCCACAAAGATCTGGTACACATCAATATCACGTTCCCATCCGCATCTTAGTATCTGTTTTATCTGCTTGGTACTATACACTGTATTCATTATCTATGGACACATACATTAGTGTCAATGTTCTTTACATATATAACTTAATTCTAATTGCACAAAATCAATAACAATATTATACCTGAAATCATTGTGTAGTAAATGTTTGTAGTACGGCTAGTAGTTAATTGCAGCATTTAAGAATGTTAGATAAGGGGTAGTCAACAGCTGACACGCGCTCAAGGAATGTGCTGACTTTGTTTACAATGATATGAAACACCGCGCGATGGTAATTACTTGACCTACATTCTAACAGCTGAGCGGTACACATTGTGTGGCATAACAATTTCCGGCCGCTGGGGTTCGCTGGCTTTGCTTTATTATACGCGTGTACGCTTGTTCGTTACCGCGCAACTACCGAACTATCATTCATACACAACTTATTTACAATTATTATTAATATTATACAACACACATTTAATTTATTTTAATACTAATTAATATTATTTAAATTATTATTAACCCTAAACATTATTTAAAAGTCGTATTGTTTCGTACCGACGCGCCTTGGAATTTCCTCTTACTCATAATATTTCCTTAAAGAGCTCGCATGATATTTTCCTACCGTTTTTGTTCGGTCGAGCGTCGTAACGATAAAGGTATGAGGTGCTAGTTGCTCAGCTAAGAGGTACTTGTTGTATAACCACAAAAACTTTGTGGCGACATTTATGTCTCTTCGTCCCACGGGGTTTGCCTTGAGAAGCACTTTCTCTCCTACTACAAAGTTGGTTAATTTATGAGTGGTATTAAACCTTTCCGCCCTTTTGCAACTATCCTGTCTTTTACAAGTTGGTTTTTACACTGAACTGGCAGAGGTAGATTATAGGTTTTCGGCCTGCGTAAATAATTATGCCAAAATCTCTCTGGTTTTGTTCCAGAGTCTAACTCTGCTGGTGTGTACTCAGTAGTGTCATGATAATTTTCATTTATCGCCGTCTCAAAGAATGATAGGAACTCGGGCCATTTGCTTTGCTCTTTATAGCAATATGTCCGGAACATTTTTCCTATTTCCCTATTCACTCTTTCGGCGAGGTTGCCCTGTGGTCATCTTATCGAGGTGAGGATCGCTTTAATGCCATTTCGTTCCAGGGTTGCTGCCCAGTGTTTATTCTGGAATTGTTTTCCCTGGTCACTAAGCACGCTCTTTATCGGTCCATGTTGCGGAATATACTTGTTGAGTATAATGTTCAAAACGGATTTTGTGGTGGGTCTAGGGATCGCGTATAGGCTAACTTTCTTTGTAAAACGTCTACACAAACTACAATATGTTTTAAATTTCTGGTAGCCTTAGGTAGGCGTCCCAGGAAGTCGGTGGCGATCATCTGTCCCTTACCTTCCGTTATCACATTTGCCATGGGAACGTAAGTGTGCAAATTTGGTGCTTTCGCGGTTTGGCATGGATGACATGTTTTTAATAACTTCCTCACTCTTCGATACATATTTGTGATAGTAAAATCTTCCTGTAATATCTTTACACATTTTACTGGTGACGCGTGTGCCATTTTGACATGTAATGGGTGTGTTACACACGCAAGCATAGCTGGAGATAATACCACCTTCCATTCGCCCTGTAACAATCTATACATTATATTATCTTGTATCAGATAATGCAGACTTGGGTGAGCTGCTATCATTTGCTTTTTAGCAAGGAGTCCGGGGTCATTGTCCTGCTCGCGTCCTATGTTTCGTAGCATGTTGGTTGCTTCAGGCGCGACAGTGTACTGCATATTTAATACCCTCAACTCGTCGTCAGCTGCTTCGTATACCTCTTCCTTTTCTACGGGCGGATATCTGCTTAAGGTGTCGGCTGTGGTATTCTCTGCTCCTTTGCAGTATTTAATGGTAAAAGAATACTCTTGAATGTGCAGAACCCCATTTCCACTCTATATTTTTGCGTACCAGCTGTAGCAAGGGGACTGTGTATTCGGCGTATTTGCTGGTGAATTTCCTGTAGTATCCTGTGAGTCCAAGGAATGCTCGTAGTGCTTTGAGGTTCTTGGGCACCGGGAACTCCACAATACTCCTGAGCTTCTCTGGGTCCGTATTGATGCCTGTAGCTGAGATTATATGTCCCAGGAACTTCATTCTAGACTTAATGAACTCGCACTTGTGTAGTTTGAGCTTGACGTTGGCTAGCCTCAGTTTCTGGAAGACGCTTCTCAGATGCTCAAAGTGTTCCTCCAAAGTTCGGGATATCACGAGGATGTCATCAACGAATATCACAGTGTAAGGGTCTACCTCGGGTCCTAGAGCTCTCTCGAGGCATCTTACAATAGCGGCGAGACTCGTGCTAAGGCCAAAAGGTACCACCTTGTGCTGGTAGCACTTATTGTTATAAATAAATGCTGTATACTTACGGTCTTGCTCGCACAGCGGGACCTGCCAGAAGCTCGCTGTCAGATCTAGCTTCGTGAGGTACCTGGCTCCTTCACATTTTATGAAGAGGTCCTCCGCTGTTGGCGCGCAGTCAAATTTCCAGGTTATTTAAATTCCGCATATCCAGGCAGAGTCGGATTTTTCCAGTCTTCTTGCGGACAACAAGCAGTGGGTTGAGGAAGCTGCTATTAGATCTTTCTATAATGTCCTCCTCCAACATCCGCTGTATCTCCTGCTGGACCTCGGCCTGGTACTTTATAGGTACCTGGTAGATTCTTCTTATGAACTTCTCCGGTTCTATGAGGTTAACCTTGTGTTCATAAACTGACGTGATTGAATGTTCCTCACTGAAGATATCGCTGAACTCTTCTTGCAGCGATGACAATCTCCGTTCAGTTTGGGAATCTAAGGTTGTTTCCCCCTTTTCACCGTTTTTATAATTAATTATCTGTTTTGGTGGCCATGTAATTTTAATTGGGTCACCGTGGTTTTGTATGTATGTGTGTGTGTTCAATTTGAATGTGTAACTAATGTTGTTAATGTTACATTTTAATAGGTGTTCACTAGTGTTAATCTCCGCGCGTATTTGCTCTAATACGTCCACCCCCAATAACACATCACATATCAAATTGTTTATACCTACTACGCACACCTCAAATTGCACTTTTTCTAGCATAATTGTTAGATAGTACTGCGTGTCAATTTTTTCTTTGGTATCAGTAGCGGTACGTATATAGAATTGATTTATTGGAAGTGATGGATGCTTTTTGTTCACACGTAGGAATCTTTCACTTACGCCGGAAACAATGCTACCAGTGTCCAACAAAATTTGTGTGGGAACACCGTTGACAAAGGCGTGCAATACCGGACACGCCGCGCTCACTGGCCTTTGTTGTGCGGTACCGGATTCCAGCAACGGATCCCTGACGTCCGGTGGGAACACATTATTAACAGGCATATAAGTTATATAATCAGAAGTACACTTTTCACATAATATATGGTTCTTATATCTAACAAGCTTACATCTATTTATTTTTGCCGGGTTTATAGCGCGTCCTTTCTGGAGGCGCATTTCGGCACGTTTTTTGCAGATTGATAATTTTTTGATTTATCGCTCTGGTCCTTAATGCTTTGTGTATCGCTGTCTTTCGCAGTTGTATCATTTTTCGCTATTTCGACCGTTTGAATTGCTCTGATCGGGGTCCCATCGTTGCCCTTACTTTGCCCCTTCTGTCTACCGACGTTTGGTTTACCTTTATATTCAAAGGTCTTATTTGGCGGTTTTGACGGTGTCTGGGGTGGAGTAGAACTCGTACTTGGTCTCTGATCAGGTTGAGGATGGTACTGCACCCATGTATTTTGACCGTCGTTATTTCGGCGAAAATCTGGGTTATAACGCCAACCGCCTAAATCAAAAACTGTCTCGCTTTGGGACACTAAAATGAGCAATTCATCGACCGTGCATATACCTTGCGTAAACACAGCTACCCGTATATTGTGGTTGAAATGATAGGCTAGTTTAGTGACAATGTCGATCTCTGAAAATGCTGGGGTTAAATGCTTTGCGCGTTCGACCTGCTGGATGATATAATTTTCAGGCGTTATACCTAATTTTCGGTCATAACGTCCATATTCTAATTCATTCCGTAACAGTCTTTGAGTGTGAGAATTCCAATACCGGCTTTCGAATTTCTGTTTGAATTCCGCGTATGTGGTCACTTTATCGCGTACAATATTATACCATTTGCGCGCCGAATCACGCATCGCGTTTACTACCCATTGTATTTTATCTTGATCTTCGAGTCTCGAATCTACCCTCGCCATTTCATTTTCACAGGCTAACAAAAATTCAATAGGGTTTTCGTTATTTTCCCCTGTAAAATATACACGATTCTTTTCATCGACTGGACCCTGTACTAGAATATTAGGAGCAGATCTCCTGCGTACTTCCTGTCGTACTTTTAAGATCTCATCATTAAGTGCTTGTAATACACTTTCTTTATTGGAATCCATATTTGATCGCGTTTCTACAATTGAAGCGTCAAGTCTACTTACTTGGCGTTGAGTTTCTGTCGCGTCAGTTTGAATTCTTATCTCGAGCGAGTCAACTTTTTTCGCAACATCAGCGGTCTGTTTTTCACACCTACTGATGTGTTCTTTGAATTGGCCCTCCATACGCGTAACCTGTTCAATAAACGATTTCTGCATGGTGGTCTCAAAAACCTTGAACCGTTCGTTTATTTTCGTTTCAACCGTATGTACTTTTTCTCCGATTTCCGTAACTTTAGCATCTAATTTCTGTACGCTTTCATCGATTTTCGCGGTCAATTCTTTATTACTTTCTTTATTGCTTTCCGCGATTTCGGTGACTTCAACAGTTAATTCTTTATTAGTTTGTTTAATCTCGGCATTTATGTCTGCGTTGCTATGTTCTAATGCTTCGGTTAAACTTGATTTTTGCGCGTCAATTTTGGCCGTTAACTCTGCGTTGTTTATTTCAGCATTGGCTGTTATTTGTTCAAACTTCGCGTTCATGTTAGCAGTTAACTCCGCGTTTGCTTTCTCAGCTTTATCAAATTTCGCGTTCATTTCTTGCAATAACTGTTTAAGCAATTTTTCAGATTCCATTTTTACACAACAATTTCAAATACACTTGACTGCTGTACCACTACCAATCACAAAACTTTTCTTTGGGGATTGTTCAGTTGGACGCCAGCTGTTTTAAAAGTTAAAACAGCAAACTTTGTTTTAACGTGAAATTAAATTGAAATTTAATGTAATTTAAATTTATCGAGCCCCACAAAATTGGAGCGCCATATGTAACTCTACTTAATGCGTGTTGTTGTGTTGTGTGAATATATGAGCACCTACCTGCTGTCCGATCTTGCGGTTTTCTTCCGACTAGGGCGTGTGGATTTTGGATTTGATTTCGCAAGTATGTAAACTCAAATATATTACAACAGCACACTAAATAAGTTATTTTAAAAGTGAAGAGTTTTGTGAGGTTGGTAGCCTCCGTAGTACAGCAATAAAAAAATACAATATGGGGTAATAAAACGGTGTTTATTACTCCAATGACACACAAGAATGAAATATTTATACGATCAAATATTCTTATAAACTAAACAATAAATAGATCTTGAATAATGTTTTTTAAATGGTTGATAATTTTCAGGAGTTGAGCAAAACTATGGCTTTGAGACGATCGAAGATATACGTCTGTTCTTCTTGAATACTGGCAGTAGAGTGTTTGATCAGCCCCAAAACTCCGCACTGGTTCGGATTTCTTCGAATGATTTGATTGGCTGACACACTCTCCCTACTCTCAAAACTTGAATCACCTTAGTCCGTGAGAACGAAACTAGTTTCCCACAGACGGAGAATTTATATTATTATTTATATTCTTAACACAACGGAACTGAATTGTCGTTCCGGATTTCCTGTGGTACTTTTATATTGCAATTATCTTGGTTGCAAACCAAGTTGTGCGAATTTCAAAATATACCATTTGTTGTAAATTCTTATGGATATAACATATTAAAGCTCTTTTACGTAGCTCAATTATTACAGAAGTTATTCACATAAAATTAATTAACTCTGTTATTATTTAATTATATCGCATAAAATTCGCACACCCTATTATTAATATTTCGGCAAACATTTTGGCTGTAATGGATTTCGCCTGAATTTACTGGTTTCCGAAATATTAATAATTGAAAGTTTGGGTGTGGTCGTATGCGTTACACAGTGAGTTGATTATGTAACAGCCGCGTGTGCATCTCGTACAATGCATTATTATGATCGCTATAACATATGAGTGGAGTTTCGCCTATTAAATTTTATTTAAACAACAATATAGTATACTCTTAACATATAACTCCCAATTAATGATATTTGGTCCTGTTATAATATATATATATATATATATATATATATATATATATATTGTAATATAACAGTGTATTGTGGGTTTTATGATTTATTTATTTATTTTGAAGTGAGTTTAGTTTAGTGTAAATTGACCCCACTTGTGTCAAAACGGATCTGTTTCCGCAATCGATTGTGTCCTCGAGCTTCTTTGTTCTTCTCTCAAATACTTTGGCCGATCGCTTCTCACTCTCTTGTTGAATTACCCGTAACTGTCCTGTAAACTTTCAAATTTTCTACAATGATCAACTCCTTGGATCTCAAATAACAATATTTATTCTCATTAAAGTTATTTAGAGAAAATGAACAGTCGACTTGTCGAAACAAATATTGGTCGGGTCGACTCTAGCGCTCAATTCGACTTTTACACTAACAAGTTTCAATAAACAAATTATTTATAATAATATATCAAATCTCAGGGTTTAAGGGTTCTTTGAGACTGTCATTGAATTCAGAAACACATACAAAAATACAATACATTACAAGGGTAAGTAAAGTTTTAAAATCTTAATACTATATTTCGTTATTATTAGTTGCTATGGCAACCAGACTCTTGGCAAGATGGCCGCTGAAAACGTTTGGCCACGTGCTGTTACAAGTTATTTTAAAATAAATGTTTCAGTGTTCACTGTTTTGGTTTTTAAGATTTTTCTTCAATAAATGATCCCTGGTGTTTTTCTGTAAGTGTAGGTAGTGTCTACGGTAGTGTTGTGTAATCGTACCTGTAGTGTTGTTAATAGTTAAAGTTGGCGTCACTCACAGGCATTATGAAAGTGTGTTCATGGTAGGCAATCAGGATTTTCAAAGGTTCTGCATTTATTTGTTATTTTGATTTAAATATTTTCGTCTTCTAATCTTGCACAGTATTTATAGCTTCTATTAGTTATAATTTTTCATCGCCAACGGTCCAAAAAAACATTACTATTATTTAATTAAAAACTTCTTCATTAGAGCTCATCTGCTCTCTGCAATAGTTAACAATACAATACTATAATTCTATATCCCTGCCTTACTATTCAACGGTTCCGTGCCCTCACAATACTGGCCTGTGATTGGTCAAAACAGAGAGTTCATAAGGTCACGTGGTCAGTTTACCAAATTTAAATGTTCATCTGCCTATACGAAAAATACTCCTTTTTTAGTTTTAAGTTTCTTTAAATTTAAATTACATCATGCTTTTCTTTATGTCATTATGAACATTTTGCTACCTCATTTACTTACATTGGTTAATTATAAAGGGTGGTTTTTCACCTTACAAAAATTCTAATGTTGGGCCTATTCTTTAATTATACATTTGTTATATCACTTTACAATTCCTTAATTTAATCTAATATATAATATTATTGTTAAAACAATTAGCTTCATCATATAAATTTTGTCCCTTTCCTGTTTTATCATATTTGTTTACTAATATACTCATTTCTGACATTATTTCCTTTGTATGGAACTTGTGGCCTAGGCCATCAATAGCATTTCATTAATATATTCTAAATTACATTTATTATTACCTAGGTTTTTGGTTTTGAACCCTTTTTCCTGAGTTACATCTTATTACATGAGTCTTGACCCTTAACATGTTTTCACATTAGTTAAAAATAAAATCTTTTGACTTATTACTTAAAGTAGTGTTTACATGGACAAGTTTACAATCATAAATTAACAAATAATATAATTAGAACAAAATCTTTTAACATGTTACCTTCGAGGTATTGCCTTCATGGCCAAATTCTACATTTATAAATTGACAAATAACTATAAACTACTTGGTGTACCATTCTTCCATCCTATCAACCTTATCAAGCATTACGGGCTAATGAATAGATTATTGTTCATAGGTCCTGGTTTCTAGTACACATTTCCTTATTTTGCCAGTAGGCTCACACAAACTTATAATGTAGTTTATAAATGTTAATAACTATAGGTTTTGGTGTAGAACACAAATATAACTACTTACACCAAAGCCTTCACTAACATCTCAAACTGAGATGAAACCCTTCACCACAATTCACTATTGGTGTTATTTATGGGTTTTCCTTTTTTTTTTTAAGTAATTAACTCGCACTTATGCTGTCACCACTTCACTGACACTTATTGTATTTATAAAATATTTGAAAAATAATAGGGATCATTAACTTTATTCCCCACTCCTTCACATTCACTTATTCCCATAAAGGTTTGTATGTATATTTTATACTTACTATAATACATTTTAATTAGTTATTTTATATTATTTGCATTGTATTTTTTTCTCTTATTATTTATATTGTACAGTCTTTTTTCTGTAACTAATGGTTGCTCATTTTTATTTTGTTTATTTGGATAGTATTGGTGATTCTACCTACTGAATTGAGCGGATTTAAGTTTTGGGATAGGGCTACTATTGTGTCACATTACAATATATATACATATATATTTATATATTGTTACTAAACCTTTATCAGAGTTCCGATCTTATCATATACCTTATATATAATTATATCTTAAACTCCACTGTTGTGAGCCAATTTGTAAACCAATTATGTTTTTTTTTTTTAATAATAAATGTTTTGTTATTATTTAAATTTATTGTTTTGTGTTTATTTAATATTTATGAAGTGATACGTGGTCTCTCTTAAGCATCGCAATGTCAAGTTATTTGTGAAGAAATAATATTTTTAATTGGTGATATTAATCAAATATTAAGAATATCTAAATATTATATAATACTTTAGTACATTCTGAAATAATAACGTTCAACAACAGTTGATTTATGGGGTAATTCTATGGTTATTATTCAGGCCTAGTCTGCATCAAGTGTTGAGAGAGGAGAGTAAAATCCTTGAATAAGTTTCTCTTCTCTTGTAATTCAACAGCTGTCCGCGGGCTAGCGCTGTGGTTCACAGTCAGCTGGTTATTGTAGGTTAGTTGTTCCGCTTACTGTACTTCTCACGTTACTCTCTCTATAAATTACAACTCATTCAACATGCACTAAATACTATACAAATAATAAGAAATCGCCAATTTCAAGAATGATTCTTTATTTTCTATTTTTTCTTTGAAAACAAATGTTCTTCCTTCCCTATAATACAAAAATCAATCATTCTGGAATGAATCGATTATCGAATTCAGGTTTATATATTACTTTTATTTATTATTGTTTTTCTTAAACACAGGGTATGAAGGTTCTTTTGACTATTAGTAAGGTCAGAAAATGCAAAAATAGGACAAGGTATTACAATCTATTACTAAATTCTTATTAATTAATATTTAAAATAAGTAGAGTTTACCGTCCGATGACACAGTTACTTGTAATGGCCGTGCCCAGATAACCTCGTGCTTCGAGATGGTTGATCAACGCCAAGATACAGATGTATAAATCCTCACCAGTCTTCACTCCAGTTTCGAAATAAAGTTTGGTGTCTTGGTCCTGGGATGATGCAGAAATGCCAATCCTTAATCTTCGCCAATGTCCAGTTCTTGTGGTTACGGGTTCCGCTGTATTTTGTGTCGGAATATGTTTTCTCTATCGAGTCATGAAAAGTGAGGTTCAAGTATAATTTTAATTTCTTCTTTCGTCCTTTAGAATACTGGATTACTTTAATTCATTCAGGTAGTTATTTATCTTCATTTGTCTATTATTTAAATTTAATGATTACTCCTTTTACTGGGTTTAATTGGTAAAGTTCTTTCTTTAGACTTTCGTCAATTTTAATTGATAGGCTTATTTGTACTCTTTTATATATGACCGTCAAAAGTCAGCGAGCTCTCATTTTGTTAGTTATTATTTAATTTTGTTGACTCATTAATTTATTCTATATAATTTTCTCGTTTTTTCTTGGTTCATAAAAACTAAACTGTCCTCATTCATGGATAACAATTCAATAATCGAATAAACAAAATTTATTCCATTTTGTCGTCCTTGACAACCAGTCTTTGTTTTCTTATTGGACAATATTTATACTCCTAGAACCATAATTAAACAATGTTCTTGCACTTAATAAAATACCCCTTACTAAAGTTACATTATATCATATTAAACCTTTACATATTTTTTGTTATTAAATTATATACATTTTGCTATCGTTTCCTCTTAATCTACTTAGTCTAACAAGTACTATTTTCTCATTACAAAATATTAATTTTAGGCATAATTGTTCTATTACATTTTAAGATTTTATTTTAATTGAAGTTACTTATCTGCTATCAATAACTACTATTGATTTCTCCTAACTTATTACATTACATTTAGTGTTTTTACAAATTTTGTTACCTAACTTTTCTGACCTGACTTCCTATACAATGTCACTGGTTTATGGCCTATCATTACATTTTTATCTCATTCTGATTTTAATTTATTATTACCTATATTAGCATAGAACCCTTCATTTGTTTATAACGTAATTACAATAAACCCTTTGGTATCTTATTAACAATTACAGTATTGCCTTTCTGGCCAAGTTTACAATTATAATCCACATACTAAATAAGTAAATGTATACAAAATATTTAATCTTAGAAAGTTTAACACCAGTTCTATGGTGATATATTTGTTAACATAAAAATGAAATTAACATCAGTTAATTGATATTCTCTTAAAACAATTGCTTCACCTGCTACATACAAAAAACAACATAAATACCATGATAATAAAACAACATGATAAAACATAATAACATGCACATTTTTATAAAATAAATTATGCACTAATTAATTAGTCTCCTCTCAGTTAATTCATTAATTATTCTAGAACTGTCTATGTTATGTTTCACATTACTTGTCACTATGTTTATCGTTTACCCTTTTCACTGAACACTTAATAGTTTGTATTTATAAACATTCTTATTTTTTCTACTACCTTGTACTCTTATTTGGGGATTATTTACTCATTAAATGGTGGTTTACTTTTCTGACCTTTTATTACTACGGACAATTATTTTTTTTATTTTTTAGTTTGAGAATTATAAATTTTTTATGTAACGTAGGGGACCATATTTTTGTTACGTTACAATATACATCTGTTGTCACTACAGACTGTAACATTTTGCATTTTGTTTATTGTGACTAGGGCGTACAACAAATAAATGACAGTGTTTATATCTGCGCTGCTTTAGCTACTACACCACCATTCAGCACACAATATTTAATAATGTTAAAAATCACGCACACGCACACACTTAAATTAAAATTATGACAACTAAGACCTGAATATCCGAATTGGAGACTCCAAAATCTAAATTTGAAACAAGTAGTTTAGTTGGTCCTGTTGTTGACAATGACACTCCAACTCTTCCAATTCCCCGCTTTCCAAATGCACTGTCATACATATCATGTTGCCATCTGCTATTGATATCTCCTTGTTGTGGCTGTAAAATTACATACATGTTAATTTTAGTTTATCTATATTACACATTTCAACATAACAGTTGATGACTTTAACTACAGGTACTATATAACATACTTTAATAAATATCTGAACATTGGTGAACACCAAAAATATTTTGATTTGCTTTCTCAGGCAATTCTTTTTTTTTTTCAAGTATCTTTCCTCTTTCAATCGTCTGAATCTATTATCACACACACCTGTACATCCACTGTTTTCTATCAATGGTTCTTCTCTGTTGCTTTATTTCACTCTTCACTTTCTGGTTCTACTGTCTCTTGTTATATGAACAAGTTATCAAGTCTACAATACAGAGACTTCTGCTGCCTACTGTTGGATTTTGTTGTATCTTTACTGAATTACAATACCTCTAGAATTCATTATCACTACTTCCTTATGATGTAATCAAATAAACCTCACTTTTTCAGTAATATCGTCTTGTTCCAATACCTCTTAATTATTCTATTTCATTCCTGGTATCTCATCATGCCATATGATATTTGCTTTTTCAGATATGACTGACAATTTTTTCATTAAATACTGTAACTCCAGATATAATTAATTTTTGTTCTTGTTGTGTCTGACATAAATGCTATCCATTTAATATAGCCAAGAACTAATTTTTCACTTTCTATTTGTAGGATCACATTCTCTTTATAATGGACCAAAAACTGTACAATCTACTTCACAGTTTACTGTGGTATTGACTGGTAACTGCATGGCACTTTCAAAAGTTGGGAATTTAAGTGAATAAACTTGAGGTTTTCATGCTTCTGAATTGACATTCTATTGCTTATTGTATTTACAGCAAAAAGAAACATTTTTACTTTACATAAAACATAAAAAATAATACCGGCTGCCGTTAAAGGCAAGTTTTCTATCTGCATGAACTTATTTAGCTAAATTCCTATGGTACCATACAACAAAATGAAATGGTGATGACGTATTCGGAGAAACAGTTCAAGCTGTATATTTTGCAAATGTGTTATTTCTGTTAACTAAATTTTCTTTTCTTGTTTTATTTACTTCTCGTTTAATAATATTTGACACATTTTTTTGTGCTTTTACAGGTTACATTACCATTACTGATATGAGAACTCTTAGTAGGCGTACTTGTCTTAAGTTCTTTAAAAATGTTTTAAAAGACATATACCCTATTATTTATATATAACAAAATTTTTAGTATTACTGTTACAACAACCCTTTCAATGTGAATGAACAGTACATACACATATTTTTTCTTGTTCATTACATACATAACTGTTAGTGTCAATTGACATCTAATTATTGATTTACCAGTTGTACGATTTGTTTACTTAACACTGAAAGTATACCCTACCTAATAAATATTAGTAACTAATAATATTTACAATATTACATGAAATCAGTTTTGACTGTGACACCAGGGAATGCTGTTACCATAATAAGTTGAAGATACAGATGCCTAAATAACATTCAACTATGTTAAAAAAGTCTTGCAAAAAAAGGAAGAAGCTCTATGAAAGAGAATATAGGACTAATAGGCTTACAACTAATTCACAATAAAATAAAAAAGAGTATACAAAAGATAGAAGACATCTGCTTCTTTTCATATTTTTATGTTTTTTTTTATGCCATCTTTTAAAAATAGAACTATAACTACAGTTAAATTTTTACAGGAGAGGGATTGACGTTTGTCTGCAAGTGAGTGAGGAAGTGGTGTTCAGAGCGATCTGATTGGCCGAAACTATACAGCAGTGTTGTCAATTCATACTGCTGCAGTGTTGTTCTGCTGTTAATGCTTTACCTAGTTAAATAGTAGGCATAGCGCATTTACTTTTGCTTGATGTGACTGAAATTTAACAGTTTTAAAATTTACAATATTGTCGTATTTTAGTGCGTTTTGCATGATTTAGTGATATTTCTTAAAATAGTGATTATTAGTCCAATATTCAGAAGTGATTTTGTAGTAAAATTTGAATATTTAGTGTATTAAGTGATGGTGATAGTTAATATTATCCATTCAGCTATGTCCGATGCCAGTACGAGTGCTTCAGCTATACCCAAGCCAAGAAAAAGGAAAGTATTTAATGAACAGGCAAGACAATTTATCTGTTCAGTACGTGAACATTTTGAAAAAGAAAAAGCAAACGGGGGCCGTTAATTTCCATGAATAAAGTTTTAGAGCGTACACCTGCCACTTCCAGACTAGGGAAGAACCTTATAGTACGTATAGGAAAAGAGAAAGACGATCTTCTCACTGATTTTAGTGATATAGAGCCCAAGTTTCAAACCCCTAATAAAAAAAGAAATATAGACAAAAGAGTCACATTTATCATTAAATCAAAAAATTAATGATACTGAACATTTGAAGTTAGTTAAGTTCTAGTTTATTATTCTCGTAAGAATTTACATTTATAGTTTATGAATTATCTTTAGTTACAATTGGATAAATATTCAATTTTAAGCAGGCCAATTTTAAGTATATTTAGTCTGCGCGTACTGGATTTGTTTTGTCTGCGCGACGTACGTTTTGAGTAAATGCAATAACAAAACTTTCAATATTCAACAGAAACACGTGGTTACTTAGTGGCAACATGGTGACGGCATCATCGCAAATGTCAATCCCTCTCCTGTAAAAATTCAAGTATAAAGAGTCACAGGCAATAAAAAACAGAGTACAGAGCAGTAACATGGTGGAGTACAGTACCAGTCACAGGTTTGGCAACAGTTTGGTCTCATTATCTGGACAGATTCCCATGAAATTAAAAAAAAGATCGTAAATTAAAACCACTATGGTCTAAACAGGGTGCTGTCATGGAAAACATGCTGTTAATAATTCCTAGTTTAAATATTTAAAAACGTCCTAGTTAAAAACTTATTTAAATATGGACCAAATTGACATTGCACCTGTTGATTTTTACTTTTTTTGGAGATACTTTTGCTACAAAATGAGTTCAAGTCCACCAGAATCCACCCTATTTATCATTTCCTCATTGCTCTTGACAAGCACTTGCTGTTGATCTGTTTAAACTGTATTTTACATAAAAATCAAATAGCCTATTAGATGGTACACAATTTAGAATACTTATGAGCATATCAAGAATGACTTTTTACGAAGAAAAAAAATATATAAATAGCCTATTATCTAGACCTAACAACTTCTGTCATTCGCTATGAATCTTATTTCTGTCATAGCAAGAAAAGCAGCATATCCATCACTAAACAGGTCCATCATGAATCAAGCATGAGAGATTCACAATACTTAAAAATTAGTACAAGCAGAATATTTCAAAAACCAGTACTATAATTCAAAGGTTTTAAACATGGTTCAACTTAATGATGATGATATAATCAAGCATACCAGCTCTGATTTGTAACAAAATGTAAATTAGTTTCCATACAATTCACTGAAAGAAACCGTGAACAGCAAGTCTCAGCAATAATACCAACCCTAAAATGCCAACTGTTGTCTGTTGACATATTACAAACTTTCAACTGAGCATGTTACAAACACTCGGCAGCAAATATTACATGGTCGATTCAATTTTCATTTCCTGCATACCATTCAGCCTTACATTTATATTTTATCTACACAGAATGCCACAAATTCTTTTACAATCTATAAAAATAACGGTAATAATCCTACGATAATCAAGTTTACACAACTTACCTATAATTTACAAAATTTCTAAAATTCACATCCCAACAATATCGACATACTAAAAAACAGAAACCTTTGGAGTACCTGAATTAAGATTGTTTTGATATGGTTAGGAATAACCGAGTCCCGCGGGTAAAGGTATGGATAGTTAAAATTTAATTACCCGTGAATATGGTGATCGTTGGGTACTAAAACTTCCTCTACGATTCCGCATTGCACCTCCGCCAAAACCAGATCCACGAGAATTTCCACGTCCACCACGCCGTTGAAAGCTGCGGCCTGTCGGTCCACCTCTACCTCTGCCCCTCCTATTCACAATTCTGAATTCTTTCGTTTGTTTTATAATATCATCTAGACTCATATCCACTTTGTCCATCATGCTGATAAGCTGTTTACTTGAAAATGATACTCTGAAATAACAAAGACAAATTAAAACGGAATGATTGCAATTTTCTAACCTACGGTATCCACACTTAATACACAACAGAAATGGCGGCTTTAATAGACAATACCGGCAATCGTATAGTTCGAAGAATTATGGGAATTTGTAAACTGATATCAGCGCTACCTAGTAAGTAATAACAAAAAACAACAGTGACTCTGTTGTGCGCCAATGTGTACTCTGTGTAGCTGTGTAGTGATTTCTGAGTCAAGTCATAGAGAGGGTTGGGTATATTCAGCACTGTAAAAATGAAAATTATTATTTTAAATGTGGGTGGTTATCGGGAAAGTGATTCGACTCTTTTCTGCAGTAGCGTGTTTTACAGTAACGTAGATAAGATAACGACAATTAGTTTTGCTTCCACAGATCTTGCAAAGATATTCTGGGCACCTGAACGTAGTTTACAGTTCAAAATTTTACCGGCTATGGTTATCGTCATGATTGGATTAATAATGAAGTAATTGTTCTCTTTTCTGTACAGAGTATTAAATTATCAAGAAGTTAGCATCAGCAAGCAATACGTTCTCTTCTACGTCATAGCCTACGGTTCTCAAATTTAATAGAGGTATATCTTATGATCAGCGTAATGCTGATTATACATTGATTTATGACTTGTGATAAGGATGGTTTTTTGCCTATTCCTGGACTGAACAGGTTGAAGTTTTCTAGGTGTAAAAATCATTATTTTTAAATGTAAGATTTTATTTCTTTGACATACTTTATCTATGTATGTGTATTTGTTCTGCAATATTAAATAACATTTGGTTGCTTCCAGAGTCTAGATATTAAAATGAAGTTATTTGACTAATAACGAACATTACACTTTTAACATGCCTGTGAGATGGGAGATTTTTGTAAACTTTATGCCAAGTTTGTTTACAAATATTATTTTACAAAACATAAATTAATTTTTTCATTTAAATGTTTTAAAGTAAGGTTACCAGACATAAAATGTGTAGCTTTGTTTTCTAACATTTATATAAACCAGTACTTGTAGTTGACTTCTAGTTTTTATGGAGCACAATGTAGGCCTATTCAGCTTGAAATTCAGCCCCCATTGGTTTTTGAAACTTGAAGTATTGCTTTAATAAGCTTATATTATGTTTCCGATTATGTATGTGTTAGGACACTATATTGTTTGAAGTAGTATTATGCTAAGTACAATGTACAGTGCAATAGTGAATTTACAATTAAGACGTTTTCACACATATCGTATACAGACAAAATCAGTTTGAAGAAGAAAATAAGAAATGGGAACATATTGAATATTGATACTGTTAAGTATTCCATGTCAAGTGATCCATTCTTGACTATTTCTGTTTTCTTTTTTTTTATATATTACCCTATGAGAGTCCTAATTAGAAACAATTTTCGGATATATTTTTATTACATGCAGTTTCACAGATGTAGCCAATTTTATAAGACACACACATTTTGAAAGGGTTGAAGGTAAATGTCACAATTTTTTTGCAAAAATTATTATTACCGATATACAATTATTATTGTTTTTACCAATTATTATTAAAAATGGCTTTTTGCCAAAAAAAAGCACTGAATTCAGATTAAACTGTAATTTGATACTGTATTTCATAAGTAATTTTCATTACTTATTTGTTACCTGTAATAAGTATTTTTAGCTTTAAGATAACAATGACCAATGATATTTATTTTGGAGGCAAAAACTGCCATGTTAATGTAGGTTTTTGCACCATAATTTTTTTAAAAGATGCACTACTATAATGAGGATTGCATATTTGAAAATCTGTTTTCTGAATCCCTGAATATTTGTAAAAAATCTGAAATATCGGTATATTAGAGTTCATCAGTAGAACAAAGCATTGCAAATTCTGACTGAGAATTGACAGAACATAGATTTTCCAGTATTGGACCTTTATCCGTTCATGCAGTCATTTTCAATACCTATTTCGATTATGCGTTTGTTTGGCTTCACTCTTTAGTGAATATCCCACATAATTTTTTGTAGGTGAAAGAATTATACAAATTTTAATTTTGTATGTTACAGAATAGTTGGCTGGTGATTGCAATTGGTGTTCTTAGTCCTTTTTTTAATGAGAAATGATTGTAGCAGTAGTATATCACAGTTGCATACCTGTGATCCAAAATTTTATGTTAGGTTAACATGAGAACTGAAATTACACATGGAAAGTGATACGTGTGTTTAATGTAAGACTCCTTTTTTTGTAGAAACTATAAAAAAATCCAACTAGAAAGTAAGGTGGGGTGGCCCTTGCCTGTTACTATACATCTCACTTTTTTGTGGCAGAACTTGTTTTTGTTTTCGGTAATATTCGTTTTCCAACAAGTACTCGTTTTGTGGCTAACCAAAAAGAACCTTCCATTATGTACAATATGTAGAGCGTATGTTGTCATTCCTTAATAGGCCTACATTTTTTTGTGTTTTCTATTAACCACAAATATTTATATTTTTCAGTTCACATTTGTTGTTGTAGTTTTGTTAACTTGCGAACTCAAAAACATTAGGTTCTTTATTTTAAGTATTACTGTGTTATAAGCATTGTATATACACACCAAACGTTGTTTTCCTCAACTATAGCTTTTATTTAGTTCAGCAAAAACCATCGTTACCTAATCACACAAATGAAAGCAACATGTACTTTCTCTTTGCATTAAGAAATTGGATAATTCACAATTAGTGCACGTCTTCTTTCCACATTGTAATATATCGATACAATCGCATATTAAAAACATCGAAAATGTACTGCAGGAATGGTTAAAGGTAGGCCTACAGTTCCGATTTTCCTAATGTGCAATAATAAGTTAAAACCACAATAAAACCCAAAATTTATCTCTACATAAACACCACTGATATCCATCTTTTAAGGTGCTTAAACTTAAAAATTAAATATAACTGAATTAGTTGAATAAAAATTTAATTAAAATAATTGCTATACGAATAATGAATTATTTAGGAAGTCATACAAAAATTAATTTCTTTAAAAAAGCCAGTTGTTATATTTTTGTAAAACATATATATCTTACTTAACATTAATTTATTTGTAGATTTGGTAAATATTTATCTATGCCACACCACAGAGTTCGGGGACGAAACGTAGTTTTCCCTATTCTTAAAATGGTCTTGTATACGAATTAAGAAGCTGTTTGCCGCGGACATGCTGTGTTTTTGCTTAATTTAGATTTTTAATTTTGGTTCTAATGGCCACTAATGTTATGGACATACGCGGCATATTGGAATCTTGAAACACGTTCACCTTCGTGACGTAATTATACATAGTTCTCTCTGATTGGTCAATTTACCAATTTGTTAATGATGTCAAACGTTGCTAAGCGACGTATGAAATACTTCTCTACAATTCGTCAAATTTAAACGAAGAAATACCGTTAGATATTCGTTAACAGACGCGGCATCATTGCGTTCAGTTCGGTTGATGTACTAGCATACGTTGTAGTCTGTTGTGAGTTGTTTTATTAGTCAAAATGGCAAGTTGTAGTGGTAGTGCTAGTGATCGTTGTGAAGTGCTTGTGATTGTCAATTTAGTTGGTAATTATCGGCTTTCTAGCCAATGCTGGTATTGAAGTGAAATATTTTGTTCCCTATTCTTCTTTGTTATATAAACACGCGAAAACTAATTTTAAACGGCGGTCGAAGCTATTTACGAAAAGAAAAAAGAGAATGGATGTGTACTTTACTTTTTCTCAACAAAATATTCATTCAATTGTCAGTTTTAACTCCCACACTCATTGAGTAATTTTCTGTCATTTTTGAATTATTGAAATAATTCCTGTGAATATGTGTTTAAGCTTCCAGACCATCTGATATAGATCTTTGAGTTTTGTTATAAAACATCTTCATTTGAAGACAAAATTATTTAAATCCATATAATTACTGCATACAGTTCTATTTACTTCATAGCTTTGTATAATTTTTCTTCCAGTGAAGGTTCTCTGATCAATAAGGTACAATCTTTTCAGTGTTGAATTCCTTTAGACAAGTTAGGTTCACTCTACGTCTGGAATTCCACACTCCTCTCACATGTAACTCTGTTGTCTGTCATTAAATTATTAGTATTCCTATCCATTGGTACTTTTATATTTTTAAGTCTATAAATCAGTCTACTTGAACACCAACATAGCTGTCCATTAAAACTAATTAGTTATATCTTTACTAACTTATTTGACTTGATACACTATATAGATAGGCTAACAGCAAATAATTGTAGGCTGTTCATATATTCATTAAAAAATCCATTAGACTCAAACAGGAATGATGTTTTATTATACTTTTGTAAAACGTCTGCTTACAAAATATTGTAATATAATTAAAAACTAAATATATTTAAAATAGAATTCACTTGAATCCATTTTTTATAGAATTTAGTTTTGTTTTTTAAATATACCTTCATTACTTCAGATTTGTATATATTTACAACAGCAAACATGGAGCGGCTGGTGTTGGGACTAGATATAGGAACAACATCAGTTAAAGTATGCCTAGTTGATATTAAGGAGAAGAAAGTTGTTGCCCGACAGTCAAAAGATACGCAAGCCGGTGTTCCTAGTGAGCTTGGATGTGAAGGAAATAAGCAGAATGTTCCCAAAATCATCTCAGCCGTCCACATTTGTGTTTCCAGATTGCCTAAAGAACTGTTACGTCAGGTATTGAAATGTTAAATCAACAAATTCCTTATTTTAAGACTTTTATTTGTGTGAATGGATGTGATGTTTATGGTGGTATTTGTACACATATATGTATATATTAGACAAAAAGGATCATATAAAAATTTGTAGTTCAAGCGTATTTTAAAATTTTATTTTCTGTTGTAAGTCTATTCTGTTACCTGGTACTCACAAGGTGATTTCCTAGGTAATTCAGAGGCTTCATGTCTAGAAATGTGTCCTGTATCAAGCTGAAGATGATAACAAAAAAATCTTTTGTAAAATGTAGACAAATGTTGCAACATAATACTTGCATCAGGAACTAATTATTTTTTGTAATCATTGTTGACATATGTATATTCTTATTACTTGCTTTTCTTTAACTCACAATCTTGTTTGTGGTGGAATCTTGCATCCTTCATTTAACACACTTCCTGACATAACCTATTGATGAAATTTTGCACAGTTACTAAGGTCGGATGACAATACAATATTCCACCATAATTTTGCAAATATCCCCCCTTAGGGGGTACATTAAGGGTGCAGGGGTGAAAATTGAAAAATCTGCAAAACGGCTATGCGGGGGTTTTTGGGGTTGCAGATGACAAATCCGATAGCCGTTTTGCGAACATCCCACGAAAGGGGTGGAAATTGGGGGTGCAGGTTTACGTTGGAATCTTGCATCCTTAATTTAACATACTTCCTGACATAACCTATTGATGAAATTTTGCACAGTTACTAAGGTCGGATGACAATACAATATTCCACCGTAATTTTGTAAATATCCCCCCGTAGGGGGTACATAAAGGGTGGAAATTAAGGGTGCGGGGGTGAAAATTACAAAATCTGCAAAACGGCTATGCAGGGGTTTTGGGGGTCGCAGATGACAAATCCGATAGCCGTTTTGCGAACATCCCACGAAAGGGGTGGAAATTGGGGGTGCGGAGGTATAAAATTAAAATAAATAAAATTAAAAAAAAAATTGGTATGGGAGTTTACTAATTAAACTTACGCAATGTATGATAATAATATAATGATAATAATATAATAATGTATGATAATATAATAATAATAATAATGATGATAATAATAATAATATAATAATAATGTTTGCATAAGTTTACTAATTAAACTTATGCAATGTATGATAATAATTTCTAGGGTATGTATGTATGTATGCAATTATGCAAAAAGCTAGTATTTAAAATTTTTTTAATATTTAATTATTATTATATCTGAGTTATAATGAAATGCATAGAGTATTTACTATATATCAGTGTGTTGGTTAACATAATTATACTTATGTTAAGTTATTTTAATTCTGTATTTGTGGCAAATTCTGTATCAGGAGCCCAATTGTATAAATTAAAACTGGTGTAACTTAATTTCAGATCCTGTATAAATGCTACATTTTTAACAGCTGTGTTCAAAGTCATTTGTTGTAATCTGAACTGCGACATACATAACATAACAGTTGTACATAGTTGTTTGCCCACAAATAATTGTTGATTTCTAGTCCATGGTAAATACCAATTGTAAATAAGCACTTTAACTAGGCTGAGTGAATTATAATCTCAAGTAGTGTAGGTGTACTCTAATTGTACATTGATCAGATGTTGGGTGTACTCGTTATAAATACAAATAAATGTTTATAATTTCAGGTAGAAAGTATTGGTGTATGTGGTCAGATGCATGGTGTAATGCTATGGCAACATGAAAATTCTGCCCCATGGGTACGTGCAGATATTGATTCATCAAGATATGAAGTTATATCAGATCAGGTGTCATCATTGTACACCTGGCAGGATTCACGATGTGATCCAAGCTTTCTTGAATCTTTGCCCAGACCCGAATCACATCTTAGAGCTTATTCAGGATATGGCTGTAATACGTTATTTTGGATTGCTAAAAACCGGTTTGTTCAAGTCATTTACTTAGAAATTTTGTGTAGTACATAGAAATATTAGTATACGAACATATAATTCTGTTAAATAATCTAGTATTCTGAATATAGTATTTCACTGCAGAACTGACAAAAGCTGTTAGACATTGTATATTAAACATAAAAGATTGCATATGAATAGGCCTAGATGTGAATGTTGATACACTATATATGCTTGTAGGAAATTATATTGTGGTAAAGTATAAAGTATACTCTATTTTCTATATGTATTTTGAGTGCTTATACTAAAAACAGTTTTGTACAACGTATTTTATGTTTACGATCTATATTTTGTGTTGCACAAGGAAGTAACAAATATCTAATGCATGCACATCCACTAAAAATGTCTCTTTAATGCTCACCTTGTTTGTGTTATCCCTGTAGATAAACATATTATCTCTCTTCACACATGTCTAATCTGAATTCTGATTTTTATGTGACAGGTTCACCAATTGTAATTATTTATGAAATACTGTTGGCTCTGTCATAAATTCGTGTATCACATTTGTACATACTAAAGCTCTGCAATTAAACTATGGCAAGCTCATTTATTGCATTTCATTTTTTCTTCAGTAACAACATACATCCCACAACACTTACAGGAGTCAGTGACTGCAGAACAGAGCCTGCAGTTGTCCACTCCTGCAACTGTCATTGAACAGGGGAAAATGAAACATGTGTTCTGCATCCTTAGGTGCATCCTTACAAATTAATTAATATGGCGCTTCTTAATTTGCTTGACCAGCAACAATATTCTTGTACGTGTCACTGTATACAGCTGTGATAATGGTGTTATCTTTATTTTTAACATTTTTTTAAATCCACTATAGCTACACTCTGATTATATTTTATGTTAAGTAAAGATTTTACTGTTCCAGTAGACTTTACTTCATCTTTCTGAACACCACATATTTTTCATAAAAGAAAATATCCTTTCACAGCCTCTCAGGTCACAGGTAAACAAAAGATAAACTCAGTTAATTTGAACCAGTTGGTAAGCTATTCTGTTGCAGAATTAAAGTATTTTAAAAATTCTAGTAAATCTGTGAAAGCTCATATCTTTAAAAAATTTTATTTTCTCAATAGGTATATGAATGCAAACTGTTTATTACTTTAAACTAAATTGAGTTTATTATAACCTAAAAACTTTAATCAAATAAGTCATCAATATTGATAGCGCTATAACGTTGATAAGGGCAGCAGAACTTTAAATTCACAGCGATTTTTTATCCAGTAATGCAACGATTATTTATGTGTTACAAAGATGTCTATTGATGTTAATTGTAATGGTATAAAATTTACTTATAAGTGATGAGTACAAATTATATATTTGTGTTTAAGAAAAACTAATTAAGTAATATTGTTGTATCATCCCTCAGGTTGGTATTTAAATAATGAAACATACACATTTATCAGTCAAATTTAATGCATTCATTAAATTTACGTTAACTGTCATTAATATCCATTCTCTTTGACCCGTAACATATTATGATCATTGATGATTTATGACATGATTTCTCTCAATAGACATTTAAATACTAAGGTCTCTATATCTCAAGGTTCTATTTAATTTATATCCAAGCATGACTGATACTTATATCATATTACAACATATTCTATTTCCAAATGGATTCATTTTTAAGATATGAATTTATTCTTAATTGAAGTGATGTAATCATACTACTTCAAGTTTTAATGTTTACTACTTGCGTAAGTTCCTTTAGTAGGACATGTTTTATGCGTAGGTTCTTTTAGTAGGACAGACAGGTGTTTTGTAAAATAGTAATTAGTACATAAAAGTTACTGTTGGTACGTTATTCCTGTCTACGGCGTTTTGACCTGCGGTAATCCCATCTCCAGCTCCTTATATCTGCGTCGTAAGTGTAGATGCGCTTCCCACTCCTTTGCATGAATCCTCACCTTGCTGAATCATATCGTGGTTTACTCTCGTAGTATTTGATTGCTTACACTTTTAATCACTCCACTTTAACTAATAATATCCGGCACCTTCCGACATCCGACATTACATTAGTATAAGTACCGTTCACTAGTTTATAGCATTCATTCTCGTTACATGAGTTATAGTTCGCAAATGACTGATTTCGAACACATGATACGATCCTAATTGTTTTTACAAGTTATAAATTAATAAAACTCTAGTTCTTACTCTTTCAATATGAACTATATTACACACATTATTCATTCATTTGACTTTATGAAAATATGGTATAAGTTTCTGAATCTTCACAACTATTTACACATGTTAATTCTACATAAGTCTTAAGTTAACTCTCTGAACTTTCACCACCGACTACTTCCGAATTTAAATAAAAACTGTTAAGTCAAGACTCCACGGAAATTATGAAGGACTTCATCGATACGTTACTACCGACTCTCCGAAAATTTACTAATAGACTCTCGATCGCGCTTTCTGCTTATTTTATATAGTCAATACACCGAATTCCCCACTAAGTCTCTTTTCGTCATCCTGCTTTGTTTCCATTGGTTCTAAG
This sequence comes from Magicicada septendecula, assembly GCA_034769895.1. Classification (NCBI taxonomy): domain Eukaryota; kingdom Metazoa; phylum Arthropoda; class Insecta; order Hemiptera; family Cicadidae; genus Magicicada; species Magicicada septendecula. The sequence continues at coordinate 1,155,193,537 of CM068367.1, forward strand.
TTCCTTTATTCTAGGAAAATTTACTTCTGGAAACCCGCCTACATTGAAAGCTGTTTCTGATAGGTCATCTTCATACCCTACCTTAATTCCTTCTCCTGGTCCAACCCTCCTTCTGCTACGGTAAGTCCGATTTCACGCTCGTAAATCTTTCTGTCGTTTTTTCTATATCCCATTTAGACATGACAACCCTTAACTGCCTTTTAACGCACAGCTGCACGGTTAATGAGTTCCCTCACCTCTGCTGTAGCTTTTCTCAGTATTTAACTAGTAACCCTCTCTCTGGCGTTTTTCTATAGTCTCTGGCCAGAACAATTCCTTAATTGCCTCCTAGTGTCCAGCTGCACAGCTGGTAAGTTTATTCACCTCCACTTATGGCGTTCCTGGTATGTCGTAATTTTACTCCCTTCTGGTGTTTTTTCTACGCCTTTCCACTAGAACAACCCCCTAGTCGCTAAGCCTCCACCTGCCTAGTTAATTGGTTCAGTCACATTCGTTGTATTCTTCTGGTTATGTCCCATTCATACTTATCTCTGGTGTTTTTCCATTCCTTTCAGCAATAACACTTCCAGCTGCACTGTTGATTAGGTTATTCAACTCTGCTGTGGCGTTCTTGGCACTTCGTTCAGTCACCCTAACTGTATCTTTCTTAGTATTACAATCGTGACTCTTTCTCTGGCTTTTTTTCTATGCATTTAGCTAGAACAAGCCCGAATTTCTTCAAGTGACCAGCTGCTCTGTTGGATTTATGATATGTCCATAAACATGCCTGTCGACGTTGAAGGATTTCACACGCCTTTGTGTTAACTTCCTCTTGTATACATCACTGTCATTCAAAATCTGACACCTGCTTCTTCTTTCTTTTCCCTTTTTTTTTCGCGTTTTGGCGTTATTTAAAATTTAGTTATATTACTGAATGTTTTTTGTAGCGATAATTCAGTATAAGAGATATTTATATCAAGAAACAAGACAACATCTCATTTGAATCTGTTTTTATGAAGGTCCCCACTAGTAATTCTTTCAACCATCAGTGATTTACTTTTTGTGGCATATAGCACCCATTTTCCCTTGAAACCAGCATTTCCTCTAGTTTCACGATTTTATCAACTTCTTTTGTGGCACAAACTTTCTGTTTCAGCATTGAAATATTTTTATATGTATCTTTACATATAATTTTTGTATGGTTTGAAAGCCACACGTTGGTTGCGTCACTTCTATAACAACTAATATAAAACTTACGTATCTTTTATTTTGACTTGAGTTACTGTTTGTTGAATTTATCACTCGCGTTCATTAAATATATTCTTCAATTATTTACTTGAATAATTGTTTAATTCGATTTTGATGTTTTTTGTTTATTTATTTGTGAGTAAATAATTAGTTGTAGATCCGTTGATGAATGTAAACAGTTGCGTAGATCTCCTGGCGTTAGTTCACTCTCCTGTGGAATAGTGTCGTCTGTATGTGTCAGTGTATTGTCTTGACAAAGTTATTTTACATAAATCAAACCTTCACGTACCTGTGATGTAGTACTAGATGTTCAGTTGGTCACAAGTGGTGAATAAACTGTCAAGCTTTTGATTGAACAGTATATTAATGCGGTAAAAGCTTTTGTAAACACTTTTAATTTTTACTTGGGCGCCATATGGGTTTTCGAGAGAAATGTCCCATAAAAAGAATTCTTTTGAATAAATTGATAGTTAATTCTGATATTTTACAAATCAATAATTGATCAAATGGTTAGATCAAGATCATGTATTAAATTTCTGTTCATTGGTTTACTACAAAATGCACCTCAGTAATTAGTAATACTGATTAGTTACTAGTTGAAATAATTATTGACAAGTGTGGTTATTTTACAATTCTGTTATTTATTATTCATTATGGAATAAATTCAATTAACTACATTCATTTAAAATTAACAAACGGATCACAGATCATCCGGCTTCTTTACTTTTATCTAGCTCAGTTTAGTTAACATAAAAACTCTAATTATAATTGATAGATTATTTATAATGGTTATTTATCTCAAGGGTGACTTCTTTTAAATTACAAAATAGAACACCACTGCCATATTCTACAATGCTATTATGATATATCATATTGTTAGGTCAGACACCTTTAGTTATTGAAAGTTAATAAACGAAAAGTTCATTTGTTCTTAATAAATTTGAGGTTAGTTATAAAAACGTTAACATAAGAAATCTTATATCGGAATCTGTTAATTCCTCTAAATAATTTTAATACAGTGTTGGTTACTTATAGTATTATTGTTTTTTGCGTCAGTACATTTATGTATTATTCTATATTGTTATTGGTTAAAATGTAAACAAAGTAATTATGAGCACTGTACTCCCTGGTGATTAATCGCAAAGATTAATTTATTAACACTTTTAACGATCTTATTCAATGATCGTGATTACACTTCACTGATATTCGAACTTGAATGGGTTAATTTGCTTCTTGAATAAGCTACAGCTTTGGTTATGTTGATACCTAACCTCGTTTGTTCACACGCACTTCTGGTTAAAGATTCACTACTATTGTCGATGCACTGATTAAATTATACTTCTTCTTTATCCCCCCCCCCCGTTGAAAATTTTGATGATTATTTGGCCTGGATTTGTTGTTGCTGGTTAAGTGAATTTAGACAAAATGCCTCTGTGTTTACAATGATCCTCGTTTATATACTTTTTTTCAGAAGGCCGCTAGGCGCTCCAGGAATCTTTCTAAAATCGTCCGTAATTGGTCCAAAATTATGTCATGATGACGTAATTCTATTAATAGGTATTACATATTTGTATTTTGATCGCCGGTGTCGTTTGTCTTGGTATTCCTTGTATTTATTCGATATTCACCAAATTTATGATGCTAACGTTTATATCTCAATTATTACAATTTCAATTCGGGTTCTGTTACTATCATTGTACAGCTTATTTATTTATCTTTATTTTGACATGGCTTGATGCCAGTTTGGTCACAGTTTTCATTAATATTTTGTTACTTTAAACTTACTAGTACATTGTTTACATGCGTCGTCTGTCTGCTAAACGTTGCAAATCCGACTATTAACTTTTTTCTATTAGCTTTACATCCTTTTCATCATTGTCATGATTCTACTTCATTATGCTTAGTAGGGTTTCTATTTGATTCTTATTTCTTTGATTTAAATTGGTCGTTCAGGGTCTGTTATCATCATGTAACAATGTTTTGTTCCCTGACTATTATTATCTTTTTGTACACATTTTACTTACTTATGAAGTTACATAAACACATACAGTGCTTACATTTATAGTTATTCTTAATTTATAATAATACATATTTGGCTTTCATATTATCTTTTACAGTTTGTGACTATTCCTAACATAGTTCACTATATTTGTCTTTTTTTAATCATTGTTTTGACTTAGATCAGCTAATGTGCTGTTTTTTATTCATAATATATAGTACAATATTATTCAAGTCATTTGTTATTTTACTTATTCTGTTTGATTTTATTTATCAAATGTTTTTATTGAGCTCACTTGACAGATTATGTGGGAAACTTGTCTTGTCATTTCGTCTTTGTCATTCAGTTTATGTATGTTGTAGTGTCATTTAGTACATGTAGTGGATTTATCACTGTTTACTTGAATTCCTTCTCTCCTTTCCTTCTTTATTGGTTTATTATTTTTACTGTTACATTCTTTCTGGTTACTCATTTATAGTTCTTTTAGTATTATTCACCCTTCTGGTGTTCATTATCATTATGGAACATTTTGTGATGTTACAGTATAAGCATTTATACACACACACTAATGCATCTCTGCCTTCATATATATTGTAATCTATTTACCAATTTTACAAATTAAATTTGAGAATGTTTAAAAGCCCCAACGTTGTCGGCGTCAATTTGTAATCTAATTACTAATTCGTATACCAACGTTGGGTTCGCCAATTTGTAATATAAACCTTTCTTCTCTTATTTATCTTTATCTTGCTGTTGAAATTGTCAATTTGTAATAAAAGTAACTTATGATATGTTTTTTCTGTTTGTGAACAGAAATCTACTGTAAGTGTTAATTAAAAAAAATTTAATGAGAAGTATAATAGGTTCTTATCTCTAACAAATTATATTAATTAAATCCGTCCTGACCGAATAGTGTACAATATGAGTTAGTACTCTGTATGTTTATGTTATTACTGCTCAGGCCTAGCTGCACCAAGTGTGAGAGCGGAGAGCGGCTGCCGCGAATTAGTTTCTCTTCTCTCGTGATTCAACAGCTGTACGCAGGCTAGCGCTGTGGTGTATTGTCGGCTGGTTATTATAGGTTAAGTTGTTTGAGCCTGGTGTTCCTCTCGTTTCTCCCTTTATACACTATAAGTTCCTTAAAATATACTAAATCGTTAACAAATAATAATTACTCATCAGTTTCAGGAAAGTTTCTTTATTTTTTTATATTCTTTTCAAAACAGATGTTTTCTCATGGCACAGATACAACACATCGATCACACGGGACTGAATCGATTAGTTATTGAATTCGGGTTTAGATGTTTTTTAAGTTTAATTATATTATTAATTTTTTCTTAATCTCAGGGTACATGGAGTTCTTGTGACTATTATTAAGGTCAGGAAATGCAAGTTAAGGTTACAAGGTATTACAATTTAATCATAAAATCTTATTAAATAAAGTTTAAACATGAGCTGGTTTTTTACCGTACGTTGACAAAGTTACTCGTTATGGCCACGTTCCACTGAACGGTGACTGGGAGCAGAATGATGACGAATGTCTGGAATATATCAGCCACCAGCTTCTCAATAAAAGTTTGGTGTTGGTGTCCCAGGACGTAGTGGAAGTTTCAGTTCTTGATCTTCGCTAATATTTGCGTTTCTGGTGGTTATGGGTCCCAATGGAATTTGTGTAGTATTAAGTCTTAAAAATTGTATAAAGTGAAAATATTAAGTTGTAAAAAGTGAGGTTCAGGACATAACTTTAATTTTCTTTCTGTTCGTTTTTAAAGTATTTAATTACTTTGACTTCTCCAGGCCTTGGGTTGTCTTCATTTATTTACTATTAATTTTCATTATTACTCATTTGACTGTAGCAGATTAGTAATTTTATTCTTTAGAAATTTTGTTTAATTTTATTGGTAGGTAGAATTATATTCTCTGATTGATAGCCTTGGAAGTCGATCAACTGTCTTTTTAGTTAGTTAATATTTATTAATTTTGATCGACAATAAATTTATTCATTAGGTTTTCTTGGTTTTTCTCAATTTATGGCAACTGAACTGTCCTCGTTCATATATAACAATTGAGTGTTGAATCAACAAAATATCTCGCATTTTGTAGTCCATGACAACCAGTCTTCGTTCTGTTATTGGATAATATTTGTTATCCTAGAGCCGTAATTAGAAAAAATGTTCTTGCACTTACTTAATAAAATACTCCCTTACTAAAGTTACATTACATCAGATAAAACCTTCACATAATCTGTGTTATTAAACTATATACATTTTTGCTATATTTTCTTCTTGATTTTCCTAGTCTAACAAGTATTATCTTTTCTTTACAAAATACTAATTTTAGGCCTATTTGTTTTATTACATGTGTTATGATTTTTTTTTTGTATTTTAAGTCACTTATCCTTTTATTAATTAATACTACTGCTTTCTTTTAATTTATTATATTACATTGAATTTTTTTACATTTTTTAGTTATTTAACTTTTCTGACCTGACCTACTGTACAATGTGTCACTGGCTTATGGCCAATCATTCCAATTTTATTTCATCCTGATTTCAATTTATTATTATTTATTTTAGTATTGAACCCTTCATCTGTTTATAACATAATTACAATAACCCTTTGGCATCTTATCAACAATTATTGCCTTCCTGGCCAAGTTTACAAATATAATCTAACAATATCTCTATTATTTATTTAAAGTAAGTACCCAAATATTTACTCTTATAAAGTTTAACATAAATGAAATTAACATCAATTAATTGATACTTTCTTAAAGCAATTGCTTCACACCTGCTACATACAAAAGACAACATAAATACCATAACAAAACAACATGATAAAACATATAACATGCACATTATTATAAAATATTAAATACCAATTAACTAGTCTACTCTCAGTTAATTAATTGATTAGTCTAAACTGTGTATAGTATTTTCACATTATTTGACACTATGTTTATCGCTTACAATTTTCACTGACCACTACATAGTTTGTATTTATAAACATTTCTATTTTTCTATTACCTTGTAACCTTACTTGGTATTATTGATTTATTTATTTAATGAAGGTTTACTTTTCTGACCTTTATTATAACGGACAATTAGCGTTTTTTATATTGATAATTATAAATCTTTATGTAACGTAGGGGACCTTAGTTTTGTTACGTTACAATATGGATCTTTGCGTGTCTTTGTTGAACACAACCAAAATTCATATAATTGTCTGTTACAGAAAAATAGCACTTTTCTTAAATTTTTTTTATGATGTTGCACCTACCAAGTGGATACTAGGCATTTCTGACAATTCGACAAATTACAGTTTACTAGCAGTTACAAATTCCACTGCTAACTTCAGAAAATTCAGTTGGTTTTTGCTTTGTTCCTGTTTCAGGTTTGAAATATGTAACAAAATTGGGGTACTTTGAAGTGAATAATTTTCATAGAACGAATTAAGATTTTAGACTTTCAGAATTTTGTACCTAGACATGTCTTTATTGAAATAATATGCTCCTCAATATTCCTTTTCCATTTATGCTGCACTGGAAACTCCAATCAGCAAATTAAACACATAACTGTATCATCTGAATTACTAATGTAGATAATAAAAACACAGTCCGTTCTTTTATGTGCTCACTGAACATGCATTTTCATTGTGGCATTATTAAAAAGTTGTTGAAAATTTAATTATAAACTGAAATTAAAATAAATTGATTTTTTTTGTACTAATGCAGATGAAATAACATCAAGATTTAGTGTGCTCACATAACCAAAAGTGTTTTATTAGACAATACAACTGTTGATATCAAATCATGTGTTGATTTTACATTATTATGACTTAATTAAGTGGAGGTAGGTGTATTCTGGGTTTCCATCAATGGATTAGCACAAATTATTTTGAAAACTGGATTAATTAGGAATTTAAATTAATTTGGATTAAAATGGAGCCAAAATCTTGTTTTGGCCAAACTATGCCAGGAAACATAAAGGTAATCCCTAAAATAAAGAACGGTCCAGAGCAAACGAGGATATATGGTGTCCCTAATTTGTGTGTGCGTGTGCGTGCGTGCATGCCTGCACACACATTCACTTATTCAGGGCTACTCATATCAATATGTAAAACAGGTTCTCAAATGTATAGCATGCCTAACTAAATATTTCTTAAGTTTTTTTTTTTTTTTTTTTTTTTTTTAATATAGGCCAGAGAAATTATCTCACTTCAACTGTGCTGGAACAGTACAGGATTTCATGGTTGCAATGCTATGTAACTTGAAACGTCCAGTAATGTCTATCCAGAATGCTGCAAGCTGGGGGTACTTTGATACAGAAACTTGCTCTTGGAATAAGTCTTCGTTAGAAAGTGCAGGGTTTCCTGTACATTTACTGCCTGATGTTGTAAAATCAAAGGCAGTGGTGGGTCATTTGACAGAACAGTGGCATGGAATTCCTGCAGGAACGCCAGTTGGTAAATAAGACTTAGCTATTAGATTTGTATTTAAAAAAATATAAACATACATAACTGAGCACACATTACTGTAAATATTTCATGAAAGTGTGATACTGGTACTGAACTTACACAAGAAAAATTCAGTAAGTACTTAATAAATAATGTATGAACTTAATTGCTTTGTAAGTAATATAATAAATGTTAGTTTTATCAACATTATCACATACTTTTTGGAACACATATTGTGTATAAGTGTATAATCAGTGCATAAAAGATGAACACACATAAGACATAACTTTCTGAATAAGACATAACTATGTCTTATTCAGAAATTTTAATAGTTAACAATTTTCATTATGTTTTCTGATTTTTGGTTAGTGAGTAATTGACTGGTACTTATAATGTGCCGGGGTTTGAATTTTCCTGGCGCGTTTGAAAGCGATCAGTGCTGCCAACGCGTGTAGCAGCTGTGCTCGCCACAGCTAACCCGATTATTAAGATGTGATTGCCAAGGCCATGTCTGCACCACGGCAACCCAATCTAACAGGCCTAGTCAACTGTACCAGCTGTTCGTTGTACGGTTAGGAAGCAGCTTACCAAAGGTTATGATCGGCAAATTGGAACAGGTCGCCGCTTTTATGCCGGATGGTGGGACCGACTAATCCAGTCATCATTCTCATTCCTTCCACAACCTTCAAGGAGAGTGTTCAATGGTCTGACGGCCCAGGGTTAAGTGCTTCGTAGATCTTTCCACATGACTTCGTAATCCAGTAAAGGGTTTTCAGGTTAGGCTCAATTATATTATTCTATGTTCATTTAATGATGAGTTATGGGTTAAGTTTATGTATGTGTGTGTGTGGCCAGAAGCCTATTTCATTGTAAAACCTTTGTATTGTAAAGTTGATGTACATGTTACTTCCGGTCTGGAAACACGTGGTGACATTGTATTTATTTGTCTTGTGATAAAGTTAAAAGTAAAAGTTAATTGAAAAGTAATGACTATAACTGGATAAAAAAAAACCATGCTAAATTAATAAGAGCAAATAAAATGTTGATAAAAATTGTGACGTGTGTGTGGTGTCTGTGTTCCAAGGCGAGAGAGTGTATGGATGGGTGTATTGACTGACGGCTGATCTCAAAATGAAAATGTTATAAGGTCCCCGCTCCAGCCGGGAGAAAGGGAAAGCAGAGGTAGTAACATCAACACCGGTCACTATCCGCAGAGCAGTGCACCAGGATGCTCCGCGAAGCCGTCAGGCCCAGAAATACTCATCCTACAGAACACCGAAGGACCCACATCTGCCCGGAATGAGACTCGCTGGAGATTGACCACACTCTAAGGACTGTCTGCAGCACTTATGGCACACTGGTCAACATGGTACCCTTTGAGTTCTTCAACAAAAGTACAGGTGGGAGCGTTCTAATTATTATCCTTCAGTCAACAACGACTCAATAGACTGGCCCCCTGGTATTCAGGTTAAACATCTTGTTAATGCTCTTAAAGAAAATGGTACAAGAACTCCAGCTATTTTAAATAAAACTGTAACTGAATATTTTGTAATAACATAAATTAATGCTCTTAAAGAAAATGGTACAAAAACTCCAGCTGTTTTAAATAAAACTGTAACTGAATATTTTGTAATAACATAAATTAATGTTTTTAAGGAAAATGGTATATGATTATAGCAGTGTCACATGTTAGCACTAATAAAAAATTGTTACTTGTTACAAGAGTGTTGATTGTAAATCCTGTCACTCTGTTTGGGCTCCAGCACACTTTTCGCTTCCTCTAGGCCAAGTAGCCTAGTTATTAAATTTTGTGTAACTGCCTAAGTGGCCGTTACAATAATTACAATGTTCTAATTTTAAACTTTCTAATTTATTGGCCTGAAGTGAGCAACTGCTAGCAGAAAGGTAGTGAAACTGAGTTAGTATATTATGAGAATGATAACTGACTAACCCAGTTCACTTCAAACAGAATACATAAGAGTTAATCTCCCTATTTGTAAACTGAAGTGTAATGTTATGGAAATAGGGCACACAATTCTAAAATCCCTGAGTACAGTGTAACGGGACATTTAGGCCTACCCGGGGTAATAAATAAATTTGTGTTTAATAAAAAAGGAGATAAAATTTTATGATATAAATTTGGGAAACATAAAAGTAATATGAAATAATAATTTTGGGAGACATAAACGTAAATTCAGAATAAAGGTAAATTTTATTGGGACAAAATTAGAAAAGTGATTGTAAAATATTATTCATGAATTGAAACGACGCAGCAAACCGGCATGTGGATTTGTGTCAAGGTTAACATACAGATGCAAAAAAACAGTAAGATATTATGTAACATCAAGTCAGACGATATTACGTCAGTGCATACGTCACGCTGCTATGCAGGGAGTGTCAGCCAAACCTTATACTTGTAACGTGGTATTTTGGCCTACCTGGGGTAATAAGGTAATTGTATTTTATTATACTGGCGTAGTGATACAACATTTAGAACAATGAAAGTTTGTAAAACAGCCGCGGCCACTTTACAAAGTACACCTAGTGCCGTTTGTCTCATCAGTCGGCCATGAACAACTAACAACGAAGGACGCAAGTAATCCGCGCGTCCGCCAGCTGGGCGTAGTTTTCGTCGCGCCCGCAAAATAGCACAAAATGTGAATTTTAATATATTTCTGCATTTAAAACAGTCTTGTATAACAACAAAGTAGAGACAGTGAGTGTAATTGGTAAAAAATTTAACAGTTTGGCCGTAAAATGAGAACTACGAGAAACATCAAACTAAGCCACGAGTCGATGAACGTCGAATTTCTCCGCAACATCAGGAAAGTAGACATTTTCACATCTTTTAAAATACTGACCCTTTTTTAAATTTGAGCTCAATAATTAATAAACAAAATGTACCATGTGTATGACATAGCGTGAGTGTACCTAAATTAATCTAAGATCCTAAGCACTGGTTTACGTTATGGGAAAATAATTGAATAATTTTCAACATATATTTCAGTGTGTAGCAAGTTTAATATGAATTTTAATTATATTGTTTAAATATACCCTAAAGAAGGTTGATCTGTAAAGAAAATGTATTGCATCCATGTTTGAATTTATAAACGATGTAGGGAGTAAATTTTGCTTTTGTTATAACTATATAATGCTCAGATAATGAATAAATACAGGTTTAAAAAATACAAGTAAATGTGGGGTAATCATTTCAAGCAACCATTTTGTTATTTCAGCTCGTCTATAGAATACTGGACCCTAGTAAGTATAATTTTTATGTTGGCAAAATGACAACATGGCGGCACTAGCCATAAGTGTACAACATAAACAAAGCCTATTGATAAATTGAGAAGTAAAGTGATATAAGTTTATGAGTTAACAAAAGTATCTTGAGTGGAATGCTTTGTGTCACTAAAATTTTCTTTCCCCCTACTAATCAAGGCTAAGATTTAAGTTTGTTTTTTTCGTGAGATAGGACTCAGTCTTGTAAAGCAGAATTCTCTCTCTCTTCATTAGCTGATATACTCTTACTATCTGTAGAAATTAACAGTGATGCCAAATATGGTATTTTCTTCAACATACTGTTTTTTCATATCCTCTTATGCTTTATTACACATTTATTAACCCATTTGCTGTGTAAGTAGAGTATAGTCGATCTGGGTTATACCATTCAATGCATAAGTAGGCATAATTTCAATCCACATCATTTGGAAAATTGTCTCCGTTACTGCTGTAATCGACTTTGCTCACCATTAAATTTGCCTTTGATTAATGGTGCAATCAGTGGAAGCCTTGAAAACTAGGTATTGACAGCTGATATTGTCTGCTTCATTGTTCTTACTACAGAAGTGTGCATTGTTATTTATGTAATGCTCTGTGCGCGTGCGCGCGCGTGTGTGTGTGTGTGTGTGTGTGAGAGAGAGAGAGAGAGAGAGAGAGCATTCTGTGGGTATTGTGTTCCATTTATTCTTATGTTTAATTGTTTAATTCTTATGTTTAATATGTTTACAGTTTTTAAATATATTCAGTGTATGATTTTATGAGTTATCATCAGTGTAACAGTGTTTTCGGAACTCAGTGTACTCGTTTTGGTGTTAGGTTATATTTGTCAACATATTTTATTTTATTTTTACTGCTATTTATCAATATGATAACTGGTTTTTCACAAACAACTTTATACAAGGTTTCCAGCATTATTAAAACTGAAAAATACAATCAGGTATTAAAAATCGGTATGGAGAACCATACATGACTTCCATATTCTAAGATTTATATTTAAATCTTAATATCGCCTGCCAAGCGCGATATATTTTCTCTTATACATGATTTACATTAAAATGAAAATATTTTAATTTTATTGCCTGGCAACAAAATTATTTTATTTTTAACAATTACCATTGTTTCAAAAAGTTTAAATAAATTTTCAAGTACTTTACTCTTGTTAAAACGTAAAAGGTTGCAGGTAAACTACCCCTTCCCCTTAACCGATCTTCACCAAAATCGAAAGTCATTGAGACCTCTACAATTCAGGGACGTATGCAAAAAATTATTTGATTCTGTTTGAATTTGCGGCTGTTATCGTTTGCCATAGAAAATACACTTGATAAAAAAACGTTGCAGGTAAACTACCCCTTCCCCTTAACCGATCTTCACCAAAACAAATAGGTCTTGAGAACTCTACAATTTAGGGCTGTATGCAAATAATCTTTTGATTCTGTTTGAATTTGCGGCTGTTATCGTTTGCCATAGAAAATACCCTTGTTAAAACATAAAACGTTACAGGTAAACTACCCCTTTCCCTTAACCGATCTTCACCAAAAACAACAGGTCTTGAGTACTCTACAAATCAGGGCTGTATGCGAAACATTATTTGATTCTGTTTGAATTTGCGGCTGTTATCATTTGCCATAGAAAATACCCTTGTTAAAAAAACGTTGCAGGTAAACTACCCCTTTCCCTCAACCGAACTTCACCAAAAACAATAGGTCTTGAGAACTCTACAATTTAGGGCTGTATGCAAATAATCTTTTGATTCTGTTTGAATTTGCGGCTGTTACCGTTTGCCATAGGAAATACCCTTGTTAAAACATAAAACGTTACAGGTAAACTACCCCTTCCCCTTAACCGATCTTCACCAAAATCAAAGGATCTTGAGAACTCTACAATTCAGGGCAGTATGCGAAACATTATTTGATTCTGTTTGAATTTGCAGCTGTTATCGTTTGCCAAACAAACAAAATTACCCTTGCTAAAAAAAAAACCGTTGCAGGTAAACTACCCCTTTCCCTCAACCGATCTTCACCAAAAACAATAGGTCGCGAGTACTCTGCAAATCAGGACTGCATGCAAAAAATTATTTGATTCTGTTTGAATTTGCGGCTGTTATCGTTTTCCATAGGAAATACCCTTGTTAAAACATAAAACGTTACAGGTAAACTACCCCTTTCCCTTAACCGATCTTCACCAAAATCAGCAGATCTTGAGAACTCTACAATTCAGGGCTGTATGCGAAACATTATTTGATTCTGTTTGAATTTGCGGCTGTTATCGTTTGCCAAACAAACAAAATTACCCTTGCTAAAAAAAAACCGTTGCAGGTAAACTACCCCTTCCCCTTAACCGATCTTCACCAAAACAAATAGGTCTTGAGAACTCTACAATTTAGGGCTGTATGCAAATAATCTTTTGATTCTGTTTGAATTTGCGGCTGTTATCGTTTGCCATAGGAAATACCCTTGTTAAAACATAAAACGTTACAGGTAAACTACCCCTTTCCCTCAACCGATCTTCACCAAAAACAATAGGTCGCGAGTACTCTGCAAATCAGGGCTGTATGCAAAAAATTATTTGATTCTGTTTGAATTTGCGGCAGTTATCGTTTGCCATAGAAAAAAAATCTACAGACAGACAGACACACACACAGACACTTTTCGGAAAACGACTTTTTTTCATGTTTTGAGTGTAGTAGAATCAGAATCTGCAATAATCTCGAACACGATTTTGTTTGCCATCACCATACTTCCATTCCTTAAGGAATATGGAAGTAAAAAAAATGATTTGCTACCTGAATGACTTTCCACAATGAAAGAGTTAATTACCGTAATCTGCAATTCACTATGGTTATGTTTGTTTATTCAACTTATATGTAGAGAGCAGTCTCTCACGACTTAAAAATTTTATTCAAGAGGACTGACGCGTTGATATAAGAGCCGAAGTCTTTGAATCGTATATCAAACTAGCTTCATAACTGTGTTCTGAAAATCATTATTGTTTGCTTATGACCAGATGATTACTCAAGAAACAAGCCCTTTTTTCCTATGAATGTTCAAATGGTGTGTAAGCATTTAAATGATACAAAACCAATAGAGGGTACAGACCATATTAACAAGTTTCAAAAGCAAATGGCTTTTTGGATGAATATAAAAGTCACTCCACGTGGCAGCAAGAACAATAATATTAGTTATGATATATTTTATGTTGTGTGCAGTATTTTAATTATTTGTTCTTCTTTCTTATACAGAAAGAAGTGAGGAGATATCTGTAATAAGCTACAGCTTTCAAAAATGTAGGATAAAACACAAAACAAGACACAATTAAAATTTTGTAAGTTAGTGGCACTCTCAGTTTGGTTTAGAATCACATTGTGGATTTAAATTTGCGTTTAACTATCAAAATTAATGTTAAATGAAATGCTTTTAACACAAGTACTATTTATATGAAAAAATCTACAAAAAAAGTGTGTGTGTGTGTGTGTGTGTGTGTGTGTGTGTGTGTGTGTGTGTGTGTGTGTGTGTGTGTGTGTGTGTGAACAGTATTTTTTCACATTTCATTTTAACAAAGTGGTAGTGGTACATTACTATTAAACTTGTCTACCACAAGTTCTGATTCCAATAAAAGTGTAAGTGATGGTCATATATGGTCTGAAATCAACTCAACAGGCCTACCATGACCATTTTAAGCGTATATTATTATTAATTTGATAATGAAATGTTTCAGTTTTTAAAATGGTTTTTTGACCTGTCTAATGGAACTAATACACGCTGCTCAGTAAAATAATGAGACTAAATGTTTGGTAAAATGCAGAATGTAGTTTTAGTAATATATGGTGAAATGGAAATATTTTTGCTTTAGGTATACTACAAAGTTTCATCAAAAAATCTTAATTCCATTGTACCCAGATAGTGGTGATCTTCAGCTGGTTCCCATAAATTGGTTGTTAAATTTTTGTTTGTTTGCGTGATGATTATTGATACTTGGCAGTTTTGATACAGAAATCACATTCAGATTCCCACCAATGTTCAAACTATGTTTACTTAATTCTAGTACGTAGGCTTTCACGGCCGGTGTCACTATAATTACTTAATACTTCCGGGCTGAAAGGCCGTGGTCGAATGCTTGATGTAATAGTGCTAGACGTTTCGGCCACACCACCGGTGGCAAACGTCCACCGACGTCGACGCCCTGTTTACTCAACAGCTTGCCGATGTGGAGGTGAGGAGAGCTGCCCGGCCGAGAAGATCTGGTAGGCCGGACGAGTCGGTGCTGCCCGAGGTTGTTGGCTCCGCGCTGTCTTGCCCTACATCCGTGGCGTGACTGACCGCATCGGCAAGCTGTTGAGTAAACGGGGCGTCAGGATGGTCTTTAAGCCAACCAAAAAAAGATCCATCAGTTCCTGCGACAGGTGAAAGACGCCAGGGATCAGCTCTCGTCGTGTGGCCAGGTATACATAGGCACCACGAAGCGTAGTGTCCGAACGCGCCTCTCTGAACATCAGAGATACTGCCACCTGGGCCAGCCGGAGAAGTCCGCAGTTGCTGAACACGCTCTTTCCCACGACGATCACCGGGTGATGTTTGATGAGGCCCGGGTGTTGTCTTCTGTCCAGGGTTACTTCACTCGCCTGCATTTGGAGTCCATCCACATCCATAAGAATGCGTCTGTCGTTATGAACTGCCGAGGTGAAAGCATCTCCTTAAATACTATCTGGCATGGTTTATTTTCCATGGCCAATCAGAGTGGAGAATGATTAGCTGGCTTCTGATTGGTTCGCGTTAAATACCTGAAGCGGCCAAAAAGTTATAAAATAGAACCAGCATAGCCGTCTTACTATTGCTTGTCCTGTTTCACTGGGCGAATTGTTCGGCATTCCATCTCACGAACTTTTCTTTGCTACTGAAGATGGCCACTGGTGGTGTGGCCGAAACGTCTAGCACTATTATCAAGCATTCGACCATGGCCTTTCAGCCCGGAAGTATTAAGTAATTATATGTTTACTTAGTTAACAGACTGTGCTTCTGTTGTATATTTGCTAGTGGTCCATGTGGGTGATGTCACCATGATGGATAATTGAAATGCAATTAATCATCAATGTTGTAGTATAACAAATTTTAGCACATTTTTAAGATTGTTTAGTTTAGGTTATGTTTATATGTTTTTCTGTGTACTTTATAGAGGTTGATTTGAATTGGTAGCTTAGTTTTGCTCATTCCTTGTACATGTTTTGTGCTAGCATTAACCTCTCGCTTCATGTGCACGTGTAAGTGTGCTTTTAAAAAAATGAAAAGACAACATTATATCATCAGTACTTGGTGATGTGAATGATAAACTTGAGGTACCACCACCAGAAATAAATTCTGCAGCAACAAGTTCAATAAGATCAACTGTATCTTGTTCTGTTATTTATACAGAGTCAGAGTCTGTGCTATTAACTGTTTGGGCTCAGTTATAGAATGAGTTTTTCAAATTAAAATATCTATGGCTCATTATAAAAATAATGATCGTGTTGGCTGCATAACCTATGGAAAGATTTGCTCACTGAGTATTGAACAACAAAAATGCATGAATCTCTCCCAGGAGTGGCAAAATTGTCTCATGAAACTAAATGGATCAATAGAAACTATTCAGCAAGCTTCCATAAGGAAAAAAATTAAATGAACAAAATTACTTCGACAGCCACTCCAAGGCCTACACTATTTTTCAGACTGCAAAGGAAAACCAAATGAATAAAATCGTAGACAGGAGAAATTAAAAATATTTGTCAAACAATTAAAAATTCACTCTTAGCGAGGTTGTTACATATTAAAATTGCAAATATTGGAAAACGATTCCACACATATCCGCGTTACATGAGTGCGCACTCGAGTCGGACCGATCGGACACTCAAGTTACTTGCGGTAGACAAGAGTGTCCAATCCGTCCAACTCGAGTGCGCACTCATGTAACGCGGATATGTGTGGAATCATTTTCCAATATTTGCAATTTTAATACATAACGACCTCGTTAAGAGTGAATTTTTATTTATTTCTGAAGACGAAACATATGTTTCGAAATGCGTTAATCAAATCGAACGCAACACGAAGTCACACGATGGAAGAAATAAGGTAAATATTATACAGATTTTGACAATAAGTGACTTGGATACCAATTCAAACTGTCTTTCAAATATTGTTTTCATTTGTTAGACTTTGTCATTTAACCCTAGTGGTGGCTCATAATAGTAGAGGTGGTTTTCATGTACTACATTTTAGAAGATGAGTTTTTACTTTAAATGTTGATAAGCATGAAAATATAGAAATCATAAAGACTGGTTTTATCAGTTTTCACATAATTAGGAAAACCAGATTTCTACCTGTCTAAAGACATTATATATAGAAAAACGTGACACTCCTTTGTCGAAAGAAGCCCCACATTTTCAAAGGGGTCTAGATGGTACGATATAAGTTTTGGCAGTATATGCTTGTGTGCAGACAGAATATTCTGAAATAGATGTAAAATATCCTCATTTTTGTCTCTAATGGCATATGTTACAACCGATGTACCTGCAGGCATTTTGATATGTATTAAAAGGCCACATTCACAAGTGCTTTTGGAGTTTTTTGAATCCAGAACAGCAATGTGCAGGTGTATTTAGCATTGTAATAAAAATCAGAAGTAAACTTTTTTGATTCTGTTATTTAAATACATGGTAGTTAAGGTAAGTTGTGGTATACTTTATTTGGTAAATTGTAAATCGTAGAGAGCACCCTCCTTCATAGTTTAATGACACGCTGCCAGTGCATTTAACAGTTTTTTTTTGTGAATTAGTTTTTCGAAATCGTTTGGTATGGAAATGGTGGTTAACACTTTCACTGCCAGGCATTTATTTATTAAGACTGTTTGTACCAGAAAACAGAATTTTTTAACATTTAAAAAAAAATCATAATTAAGTTATCTTTGGTCAATGTTAATGATCCATATAATAATAGTCAGAGTCCCGTCTATAAAACCGTATTAAGTATGTACATTTATTCAACAAAATAATTTACTACTGTCACCATAACCAACCCACATTTTTTATTTCTGAAAAAATCTTAACATACAAATTTGAAAACTGTTTGTAAATATAAATCACTTATACAGTAGAATCTCGCTTATCCGACATAAACGGGCCGGCAGAACGTTGGATAAGCGAAAATGTTGGATAATAGGGAGGTGTTAAGAAAAAGCCTATTAAACGTCAAACTATGTTATAATTTTACACATCACGAACCTAATAATCAAGTTTTACAACAAAACAACAGAAAAAATTAACTGAAAAAATGAACTTATAGTTACAGAATTGTCTGAAGTTAAATACACTTAAAAAGTTCAGTCCTGTGATGATTTAAAGAAATTTTTGATCGTAGTCTGCTTTCCTGACGAGTGCCGTTTCTTCGCTGCCAAGTCTCGCCATCTTTGCAGCATCATTATGTCGATTCCTGTAGCTTCTTCTTGTTGCTCAATGTATTTAATTGCAGTTTCTAGAGCTTTAACTCCGTCATTATGTGAAATTGTGAGAGGCTCAACCGTTGATGCTTGATCTTGATCTTCAATTTCGTTGTCATCGCAATTGACAAGAGCGACAATTTCTCCATCAGTTACATACTGATCATCATCCTTCATCCAACTTTCAATTTCTTGCAAAGATGCATCATGACATCCAGGGATACGTTGCACTAAAGGTAGAATGATTTCTTCGGTTTCATCTGTGCTTTCCATTTCCATATTTTCATCATCGCCTAGCAGCTTCTTCCATGATTTGGCAATTGTTGGAGCCCTTACGTCAGCCCAGGCCCTTGCAACCCAATAAGCAACATCCTTTACATTGATGCGTTTCAATTTTTCAATCATG
The DNA here is from genome assembly GCA_034769895.1 of Magicicada septendecula. Taxonomy (NCBI): domain Eukaryota; kingdom Metazoa; phylum Arthropoda; class Insecta; order Hemiptera; family Cicadidae; genus Magicicada; species Magicicada septendecula. The sequence goes on from CM068367.1 coordinate 1,155,212,366, forward strand.
TCTTGTCCTTCTTCAATTTCTTCTATCACTGTGGACAGTAGCTTCCTGTGATAGTTCCTTTTTATCGTTTCCAAAACGCCCTGATCCATAGGTTGGCATATGGCGGTTACAGTGGGGGGCAGAAACATTGCCTTAATGTCACCATCTTGAAGCTCCTCTGCATCAGGGTACATTGGAGCATTATCTGCCAACACAACTGCTTTTCTGGGTAAATTATTTTCTTTCAAAAACTTCTCTGTTGAAGGAATGAATTCCTTAAAAAACCAGTCTGAAAATTTCACTGCTAATCCATGCGCTTTTCTGACTGTAGTATTTTACAGGAAGAGCGTTTTTTGAAACTGTTTTAAAGGCTCTAGGCTTTTTGGACTTTCCAATCATTGCAAGGTCCATTTTGAGGTTTGCTGTAGCATTGCTGCATGCTAAAATTGTCAGCCTTTCCTTACTACACTTGTAGCCAGGGGCTGCCGCTTCAGTTCTGGCTGCAAGACTCTTACTAGGTAACATTTTGTAATTAAGGCCTGACTCATCACAGTTAAATATCTGATCACCCGTTAGGCTTTCAGTTTCAATAAATTCCTGAAATCTTTTCTTGAATGCTTCCATTTATTCAAAATTCGATGATAGTTTTTCACCACAAACACTTAACTGACGGATACCGTAGCGTTTCTTCCATCGGTCGAGCCAACCGACACTTGCTGTGAAATTTGAGTCCCCTTCATTGAATTCATTACGAAAATGCAACGCCTTTTGCTGTAAAATAGGCCCTGAAATAGGCACACCTTTGTCCCTGAACTGTGTAAACCAAACATACAAAGCTTCACTAACTTTTTCATAGTCACATTTTGTCTTAGTTTTTCTTTCTTTTAATGCACCCTCCGTAACTCTTGATGCACACCATTTTTCTATTTCTATTCGTTTTTTTCCAGTCTCCTACTGTTACCCGTCCAACACCAAAGTCGTCAGCTACCTTCTGCATTGTCTCTCCCTTGTCCAGTCTCTTGATTGCCTCAAGTTTTTGTTCCATCGATACAACAACTTTCTTTCTTTTCATCGCCATACTTGCATAAATTTCAACTTTTAAACAACACAACAACGTTTGTCAAATTAACACACACAGACACATACGCATGTACAAGACAATAAACCGATCCGCATACAATGATAAACTACACTGCACTGAGTAGTGAGTTGTGACAGTGAGTGAGTGAGTGAGTGAGGGTGGGGTGAATGACAGACACATGAGTCATAGTGTAGACTGTACAGTCGGGGTAACTAATTAGCTGCGGTAGAGTCGGGAGCAACAAAAAATAGACTACACTCATGCTCGCAACTTGCAATTCTTGTTGCCGATTAATGCGTTTTTTTGTTGGTTTTTTGCGGTGGGACGTCGGATAATACGGAATGTCGGATAAGCGAAGGTCGGATAAACGAGACTCTACTGTATATACAAATATAAGTCAGTACATACAAATATAACTAGTTTATATATTGCAACAGAACACAGGATGATAAGATATGCTGTTTATATCAGAGTACATGAATGACGAGCATTTTCTTGTTTAAATTTGTTTTGTGTAATATTTTGTCTTTTAGTCATAAGTTTTGTATTTAAAAATTGATAAGCATGTAGGTTACACCAAACTCTTCATAAAAAGATGTACTATATTGTCATGTATTTTTTGTATGAATTGGTGTGGATGTGATAATCTCCGATCGCTATTGCGGCAGTGGTAGTTAACCGATTTACATGAAAATTTGACAAGGAATTATTTAAGTAAATAGCTTCGATTTGTGTATACTCTGAGGTTTGTATCTATTTTAGAAATATGGTTTTTTAAGTAAAGCAAAACTCAAGTGTAACTCTTATCAACGATAGGGAAATAAAAATTGTAGATAATTTCCATGCAGGACTATGCAAAATTATACAAAGTTTTTCATGAAATTTGTGTATCTGGTCGTTCCATCAATCATGTGACTTGGGCTTGGCCTATCAAAATACACCAAATTCAGTGAGATTCATACGTTGCAGAGCTAGGATGGACAGTCTGTCTGTCGACGTTGCTAGGGGAAGTTGTGCCCGGTGAAGAGAGTTGTTCTCTTTTAAACGTAGAAATATCTTATATAAAATAAGCTATAAACCTTGAAATTCTTAATGAAGTTTTGCGATAAGAACCGAGAGGGTAAATAATTAGATAAAATTTAAAATATAATACAGTGCTGTTTCGTGTAAGTTAAGATATCCGCTTAGGGAACTTAAAGACACTACAAGATATCGTGGAAGCAGTCAAACATAACTACGAGACTCTGTGAAATATCACCGCTGGAGCCGCTTGCTGTAGAAGAGGACGACGAGACGAAGAGGACACTAGGAAGGAGTGAAGCTGTAGAAGAGGACACCAGGAACGAGTGAAGCTGTAGAAGAGGGGGGAAAGGAAGAAGAGGACGCCAAGACGAGAGGAGGACGTTGCAGCAAACAAGTAAAATCGATTTATATTATCGAACAATACAAACAATTAAATATATTATCAATACATGACAATTTAAAATACATTATACATCTTTATAAACAATATTTGTATACAATAAATAATTTTTCATCTCCTCCATAATAGACTTGTATCGATTTTTACACACTCACAATATCCTTATTAGAATAATAAAGTTTGATCTGTTGCAATATAATATACTAACAAGAAAATAGAATAAAATTCACCATTGTATAGTGTTCTAATATTTGGCTACTGTGATATACTTTGAAGCATTCAGACAAACACAGTCCATCTTGACATTCAGGGCACTACCATGTTGACTCATTTCTTTGATGTCCACCAGTTTGGGCTTTGAATCTGTCTGGATATATCTGGATCTAACATTTTATTCATCTATCAACCGAATATTCAAAAGAAGTGATTAAAATGCTTTCTGGCCATATATAGCCACCAGTAGGCTTGCACAAGATTGCAAATGACAGCCTGAGGTAGACATGGGCTTGGCACAGCTGACTAAAACGTCTAGCCCGAGGCAGACTCGTGTTTGGCACAGAAAGTGTTAAAAATCAGATTTAGATAAAACAAATATTTTATCAAAATGTCATTACGTTGAGTCATGAAAATCTAGTTGTCCAAGCAGTAGGCCTATGCCAGCACCCCATCAAATATCTGGTCACCACTTATTGCAACTGAATTAGACCTACAAGATAGTAATCCCACATACAGTCAAATTCCTGATATAGAAGGGTAGGAAGATGTGGGTGAGTTACGATACTACTTCTGTGTTTTGTGACATAGCTGTGTATGTTTTATCACGTTTTGTAATGTACTTTTCAGTACAAAATATACCTCATATGAAAGGTGTGTAATTATTGTTTTCAAAACAGTGTTTGAATGGTAACTTTTAAATATATCAGCTAAAATTCCATAAGTTTCTACAGAATTTAAGTCAACACATCTACCTTAGTTAATTTAGACTGGTAAAACTGATATTTTTCAGTAAAGTTTTATAAGATTATTTTGTATCCAAAATCCCATGAATTTTGTGTTTTAAATGTGAACTGTATATCAGAATTAAGTAATACAAAAATAGTAAGTTCTTCATGTAATTTTCTAAAAAAAAAGGGGGGTAAGTAAGCAGTTAACTTTTTTTTTCTAATGGTCATGTTGTATCATGTCATATATGTATTTGAACAATAAGTGTTACACTTTTTGTCATAAATCAGGTTAAAAAGTACTTTACATATTATATACTATAATGAGAGTGAAAGGAAATATAAAACATAATCATTGTATTTTAAACCAGGTGCAGCATTAGGTGACCTGCAGTGTTCTGTTTTGTCGACATTAAAGAATTTTGATGATGCAGTTCTGAATATATCTACTTCAGCACAATTGGGTTTTGTAGCTACTGACGTCAAAATTGCAGAAAAAGACAGTGAGTTAACAAGAAAGTTCTAACTGCCACTTTAAATTCAAATTAATTGATTTATTTAAATTGATTAATTAATTCAATATAATTGATTTAAATTCAAAACATAAAAATTATTGTTAACATTTTATAGTAATTCAGAGTAATGAATAGTACCTTACTTCAAGGTTTCATATTTTAATAGTTATACAAAAGACAGTATACACAAATAATACTTTGCTTTTTTTAAATGTTGTTTCCATCAGAGTTAATATTACAATCATTAAAAATGAAATTTCCACCCGATAAATACCATTAATTATATAAGAAATTCAATTTTAAATTCCTTGATGTAACTTCTGTACACATAGTTTCTGTGTGTGTGTGTGTGTGTGTGTGTGTGTGTGTGTGTGTGTGTGTGTGTGTGTGTGTGTGTGTGTGTGTGTGTGTGTGTGTGTGTGTGTGTGTGTGTGTGTGTGTGTGTGTGTGTGTGTGTGTGTGTGTGTGTGTGTGTGTGTGTGTGTGTGAGAGAGAGGAGAGATTTGGATTAACCGAATTTAGACATGTTAAATGCTGTATGTTTTGAGATGTGTGTGTTTTTTCTTACCAAAGGAAGATAGAATACTGCTTATGGAAAATAGTACTTGACATTATCATTATCACTATTTAAATTATCACTATTATCAATATCAAGAACTATTTAAAAATTCAGATACTGAAAATTATGAGTTCTTTTGTTTTTGATGTAAAAGTAATATTGCAGCTTGCTAGGAATTGAAAAACCATTTAAATATAAAAAGGTAGTGTCCAAAATACAAGGTCTGCATAAAACACTACAAGATTTTTACTCACAAGAATATTTTTTATGACTTAGACAAAAATTTCTTGGTTTGGAGGGCTAATAACATGGCAGTACAGGTTATTTTAAAAGGTCATATCAAAGTCAACTTAATTTTTTTAAATAGACACCTATATTTTTTATTGTTGATCCTTGTTCTTCAAAATAAGAAAATTTTGTCCAAAACTTTTTTCTCGTAGTTTTAATTTTCGTGTAAATGAATAAAATTACAATTTTTCATAAATCTTGAATTTTACCAAAATAAATTTTTTTACAGTAAAAGAAGATATCGTTTTTGTATATATTTTTTGGTACGTTTGGAAACATGTTTATTGGTTTAATAGACTGGTGATGGATTAACCTTGAAAAGGTCATATTAAGTTCAGCTTAACAATTAATTTTATCCAGTAATTTCAGAGCGATAAAGATCAATGTTATTTTGGGTTTAGTTGAATAATTTATTCCCATAAACACTATGAACGTTGTAACGACTCGTCTTTTGCGTTCCTTAGAGCCACACATTGTGGTCATTAATTTGTAATGAGTAGCTCTGTATGTGCTCTATAAATGTGTATTTCGTGTGTTCGCCTCACACGTTGTAGTCGTTACTTTACGTTTAAGCTGACGATGTCCGTCGCGATGTCACGAATTACCAGTACTCGCGAGTGTGAACCTTACCTGTCCTTTGATATGTGATTGTAAATCCCGGGTGGCACCAAATTGTTTAAACTGAAAACAATTTAAAAAATAGGACGATTGAGCGGTCGTTCTAGACGGTATGGTTGATTCAAATTACTCCCACCACTTGCGAGTTGATTAATATCGCTGGTAGTTCGTCGAGTTTCTGATGCCTAGCGCTTACCGTCACTTTCGCCAATCGCTAATGTACACAAATCATATAATACAATTTACTATCAAATAAAGAACAGTGGTTACAACTCTGTACTAGTTTATTAACTTGTAATTAGTTGTTATTGAATATTACACAAAATTATATCTGGATTTTAAACAAAGTTGTGTGCCGTCTCCCTTGTTAAGACAACACAAAAGTCGGGAACTAGTTCAATTCTTTACCAGTAAATTAAACTAGCTGCCATTGTTAGTAAAAATACTTACCAACAAATTACAAAACAATTCTGATATAAGAAATTGACAAGGTTTGCATAAATTTATTCACTCACTAGGTGTTAGCGAAAACATCTCTTTATTGCTATTCAAATATTATGCTTGATTTTAAAGAAAAGTTATTTTAGTAAATTCTGCTTTTACTGCTTCAAAGATCTTAAGTATATTATTCGTTTTATCTCAAAATTTATTCATATAGATGTTAGTTTTAATACCACGGATCCGGGTCTCAACTTTCTCAAAATAATTAATTTATCAAAACTTCAACCATATTATTGGAAGAATAATATTGGTGATACTCTACATTATTATCTTACATTTATCTATACATTGCGGTTACTATTACTTCATTACAAAATTACAAAATTTACAAATCTGATAATTTGTTCTTTACATTGCTAAAGTTCTTTAAAGTTCTTTGTTACTTCTTTTATTAAGGCGAAATTTACAAAAGTTGTGGTTTGATATCACCTGAATTTCATATGAGGTTGTTGTTGTATCCTTGGGGCATCTCCTGTCGTCTTCTAAGGGTGGAGTACGTTGTTCCTGGTGAATCTACATCGGGTTGATTATTTCTGCTCTCGAAGATCGGTTGTTTACTTGAAGTTCCAACTGTTGTAGTTTCACTTTCCTTGGTCCAGACTTTTGTAGTTCACATTTTTTTTTTTTAATTATAGTTCTCACTTTGCAGTACTAAAGTCTAGTAGTTACCTATCTTACACTTACATTTTATATTTTAAAAAGAGATGTGTTGGCTACCTTTTTCTTTCTGTATGTATTCTCACTAACTCTACACACTACATTATTCACAATAAAACCATCTCACGCTGGATATACTTTTAAGGACATACACTTACGTGTATGTACACAACACCAAAACTCACATCTTGTCATGGCGAAGTTCTACTGGCGAATGCGCGTATAGTTTAGGGGCGAGGGCTCAGTAAGCTGGTGCATATTTACGCACTAAGAAAATAGTTCGTACTTTATATATTATTAATTATTCATTAATTAGAATGTAAATACTTTATGTTTACTTTATTATGACTTAGGGATTTCTTTATTTATATAGTCGCATTTTTAATAATTAAAGTAATTATTATTATTATTCTTTACTTAATACCTTTCTTGGCGTGTTGGTACTGGAAAGTTTCAAGTTGATTCAGGAATCTGGATATAGGTAAGGGTGTATGATACTCGTACTTATTAAAATTAAAAATTTTAATTTGTGCGATTTTCGATATATTTAAAATCGTCACATCCTCCTGCACTTAACTATGAAAAACGGGGGGGTATAATAATAGGAAATCTAATAAACACTTATATTTGGACACAAAATTTCATACTGAAATTTCTCTCTCTCAGATTATTTCTATTCATCAATTGATTATCTTATACTTACATCACATCTAAATTCTACTACATCTACTATATAAAATACACAAAACGTAAATCTACCTTATTTTAATTCTTACATCTACTACCGGTTTTTTCTTGAATTGGTCACTCGTTTTAAGGAGTTATACTCATGAGTATGTTACTAATAATAATCACGTATTGTAAGAACAATAGAATTACTTTTAGTTTACAGCGCTAAGGATTATTTTTCTTTCTTTCTTTCTCTCTCTTCATCTTCATTATCATTGTCATCAGATTTCTCATGTATAATATCATTCTCGCAGGACATTAGCTAAGGTTGATCAGGCCTCGCTAGTATTCGTACGAAGGGGTTTTGAGTTTATACTCACTTATAGTATAGGATGTTGCACAATCTTATCCTATTTCGGTATAAGTATATACAACATATTTTATTCTTAATACTTAGATAGTATTCTATCTTACTTAGATGGTATTCTAGGTTTTCTATCTTTCTCGTAGTCTTTCTTCTGTATTTTGACACGTAAAACATTTTTTTATTTGAGACAGATGGCTTCTGCGAACGTAGTTTTCTGTATTGGGTTCGTACAGAGCTACAGTAACGGGGGTGATGAACTTATGAATTTGGTAGGGGCCACACCATCGATATGATAGTTTCGAAGTGGTCCTATCAACTGCCTTACTCATAGGATGAGTTTTATACATTACTATATCACCTATTTTATACTTTATTTGCCTATTATTATGCTCATGATACTTCCTTGATTTTTGTAAATTCGCTCTCAAATTTGCACGAGCTTCGTTCCATATTTTACGTATGTTATTCCCATTTACGTCGCGGGGTAACAACTCATTGATTTTCCACTTTGTGGTTAAAGGATGGTTGGGTTTGTACTTGTACAGTAAATCAAATGGTGTTGATTTATGACCTTCATGATACGCTGAATTGAATGCAAATTGTATCCACGAAATATTTTGATCCCAGGTTGTCTGGTCTTTAGCATGATAAGATATTAATGCTGATTTTAAGTTACGCAAGTATCTTTCTGCTAGATTTCCTTGCGGTCTGTACTCGGTCACGGTAATATGATTTATACCTAATTTAAAACACATGTCGTTAAATGCTTTCGACTTAAACTGGGGTCCATTGTCAGATATTAAGCTTAAAGGTGTACCATAGTCTTTAAATAGTCGTTCTTGTAGAATTTTAATTGTCGTAGATGCTAATGCACGACGCATAGGATACATCCACACGAATTTAGTGAATGAGTCTACACAAATTAACAGCATAGTATTTCCGGATTTAGAGCGGGGATAAGGTCCAGAATAGTCTATGTATATTTTCGAGAAGGGAGTGGTAGGTATTTCGGAGATTAATTTTCCGACTTGACTGGTTCTTGCTGGTTTGCTCAGGGCACAAATTTCGCATTCTTTCACGAACTTTTTTATTTCACTATTCATGTTTTCCCAGTGGTATTCCTTGCGAATACGATGTATAGTTTTCCTAATTCCCATATGAGCTCCAATTGTCGATGAATGGTAGTACTCCATTAACATGGGTTTGATTATTTCCGGGGCGATTATTCTCAGTAATTTTCCGTTTGCCTTTTTAAAACAAAGTACTCTTTTACTCAAGATATATTTGTCAGAGTTATTTCCTTTTTCTATTTGTTCGATTATTTTGCACAATTTCGGATCTTGTTGTTGGTGATATGCTAAATCCTTAAATGCAAGGGGAAAGTTAGTAATTAGTGTATTAACGGTAGTGGTTTCAATATTGTCTTCTCCAGATCTTGTATTGGGTAGTTGGAACATGCGGGATAGAGTATCGGCTACTACATTTTGAGTACCACGAATATGTTGCACTTTGAACTTGTAGCAATTTAATCTTAACACCCATCTTCCGATACGACCTAACTGTTTTGGGTGATTCAATAACCATGATAAAGCTTGATTATCGGTTTCTAGTAGAAATTCTTTGTGTTCCAAAAATGGTTTGAATTTATCAAAGGCGAATACTACGGCTAAACATTCAAGTTCGTAGGCTGAGAACTTCCTTTCTTGTTCAGTCAACGTACGGGATGCATAGCTGATCGGGAGTCTAGTATTATTTATTTCCTGGTATATTACGGCTCCTAATGCTACACTTGAACTATCGGTCTGTACGATAAATGGTTTACTGAAATCCGCTAACTGCAATACAGGTGGGGATATAATGCTTTCTTTAAGTGTTTCAAATGCTTCTTGATGTTGAGTAGTCCACTCGAATTTCGTTCCTTTCTTTCTTAAGGCATTCAAAGGGGCTGCTATATCCGCTAAGTGGGGTATGTACTTATGAAAATAATTAATCATACCTAAAAATCTAGCTATACCTTTGACATCTCTGGGAGGTAAAAATTCTCGGATTGCGCGTGTACGTTCGGGATCGATGGTAACCTTACCTTCGGCTGATACTATGTGACCTAAGAAGGAGAATTGTTTTACAGCGAAATTAACTTTACTCGGGTTTACGGTCAGTCCGGCTTTCTTTAACCTGGATAATACTTCACGCAAGTGATCAATATGTTGATCCATTGACTCACTATATACTACTATATCGTCAAGATAATGATATACAAATTTAAATTTAACGTCATGGAAAATTTTTTCTAACAGTCGGCTACATACTGAACTTCCTTGTGATATACCGAATGGTACTCTCGTAAATTGATATAGATTAAATGGGACAGCAAAAGCAGTTAAATGTTTTGATTCCTCAGCTAGTGGGATTTGATGGAATGCTTGGTTGAGATCCATTATGGTGAAGATTTTCGCTCTTGTAAAATAGTGAAACGCACTGTGAATGTCGGGCAGTGGTATCGATTCAAATTCTATACTCTTATTTAGTTGTCTATAATCCACGACTAGTCTATGTTTGTCAGTTCCTTTTGGTACTAGGAATGCAGGCGATGAATATGGAGACGTTGAGGGTTCAATGACGTGCTGATCAAGGAGTTTGTTAATGTGGTTTCTCATGATTTCCATCTTGGGCGGAGATAATTTGTATGGGTGCAGTCGTATTACCTTGTTGTCACTAAGATTTATTTTATATTCGATTAAATGGGTTAATCCTAACTTGGGGGTGAGTACAGCAGAAAATTCTTTTATTAACTTTTGGATTCTTAGTCTCTCATTTCCTTTTAAATGACTTAGACTCGATTCACGAGGCTCTGAATGAATAGTTGCGGTTTCACTAATAGCGTCGTTACTTAACTCGGAGTCGAACTGATATTTTCGAGTACGATCAAATCTGAAGAAATATTGTTTTGCATATATATCAAGGATTAAAGCAGTTTTTCTTATAAAATCCGCGCCTAATATTAAGTTCTGTCCTAACTCTTCAGCTACTAGTAGGGGAATATACCAAGTAAAATTCTTAATTTTTAATTTCACCGTAATACTGTGCGATATCTTTAGGTTTTGTTTATTTGCGGTGGTACACTTTATGTTCACCATTTGGCTACGTTTAATCAGTTTATGGTTAGCTAATAAGGTTGCTAACTGTTTACTAATTATACTACGGGTAGATCCGGAATCAATTAAACCAAGGCTATTCGTTGCTCCAAGGTCTATCTGTACATAGGGTAGTTGGCATATACTTGTTTTACATGCACCAATAGAGTTGCACTTCTCGATAAATCTTGTTAAATAAGGGTCTCTGCGTTTATTTTTATTTATCTTTATTTGACGCTTAGTATTGTTGTTACCTTTCCTTCTGGTGCTTCGGAAGACGTAGGATTTTCGGTCTTCCAGCTTCACACATTTTTTGATTGGTCGGTTTTCTGTTGATAGCGCTTTTGTTTACATAACTTGCTAATATGACCGGCCTTTCCACAGTTATAACATCTTCTTTCCACATTTACTTCGCTCGTAGGTTGTCGGGGTTTTGGTTTAGAGTATGAAACATGGGGATAGTTTTGGGTTTTATGTGTACTTACGAATCGCTTATTGCGGTAGTTTCGGGTATCATTTCCAATTGGTCGAGTTTGGAATGAATGTCTGTGTTGACTCTGGGACATAGAAACGCGTCTATTCTGGTCAGAATACCAGACGTTGGATGAATGTATACAACATAGTTCTAGTTCGGTGAAAGTGGTAGGTCGATTCATGAGTGCTAGGCGAGATCGCTCCTCGGGGGATAGTCCTACTAAGATAGTGTCTACTAACTGTTGTTCACTCCATTTAACTTGTAGCAATAAAGCAGATTCTCTTACCTCAGATATATAATGAGCTAGTCTCTCGTATGTGCCTTGTGCACGAAGTACTAAGTTTCGCTGCAATTCTTCATAGATACCGGTGGGAATGAAATGTCTTATTAGTGTGGTGTGAAGTTCTTCTACCGATTGATTATACCTTAGAGATTCTAACACTCTATCTTTTAATGGAGGTCTACACTTAGGTAAAATTACTTGCAAAATCTGGTTATCTCTTAGTTGTTGCAGTTCCTTTAATTGTAAGATGTGTTTGATAAAATCAAGCAGCTTTGTAATATTCAGCCCATCAGTAATTTTTATATCGGACAAAATACTTTCTACAGGGTGGGTTATTTTTCCATAGAGCTCAGAAGTTAGATTTATTTGACTCATCATTCTAGGTTTTTCCGCAGGTTGATTAGTCCGCAAGTGAGAAGGTAATTCGTAGGTACTGATCATATTTTCTAGTTCATTAGGGAGTAACGTAACGTTTACTGGTTGAATATTTACTTGACTATCAGTTAACCGTTCCTTGAATGGATTTATTTTTGATTCCTGCAGAATCTGAATTTTTGCAGTACCGTTTGGCTGTTCTTGAGTCGGCGATTGGGTAGGTGAAATATTTAATTTCATCATTGCTTCTTCGATTTCGTCTAATCTAAACGATTCGGATCGTCGACGTAATTCTCGCATTATCTCAGGTAATTGTTGTAATGCTTCCTCGGCGAATTTTTGTACATCATGAGGGGTATCTTTATCACCTGGCCAGTTCAACAAATTGGTGATACGGCGGGTTAGATGCTCGATTCTTTGGGTGGTGCGTAAAATTACTGCGGGAGATTTTTCATCACGCAGGGTTTGTGCGTACGAAGTTAGTTCCGTATACTTATGATAACACGTTTCCTTTTCGTATTCAAAATCTAAAACACTCAAATGATTTACTAGTGAGGGTTTGTCCGGTTTATTTTCACGTAACGTCTTGCGAAGTTCCGCGACAGTTACATCAGAGTAGGGAAGACCACGCAATAATGCTTCATAGCTTAATTCGTCTTTCAACAACAAATCGGGGTTAAATTGAGCCATTTTTGATAATAACAACTTTAAATACACGACGTATTACGAACGACAAATCTTATGTCACTTACTTTAATTCGTTTTCTCAATGTTTAACATAGTTAACGTTAATTCATTTAAACACATACACATATATCTTATTTCATATTAAGCTTCCATATGCAATCTTATCTTAATTAATCAACATAACTTATCTCACAACAATTAAATTCTCAGTATTGACATATATAATTAATCAAAACAAAACGATAATACCATTTTAGTAGAGAGAAATTTCATATACAGAAAGTTCATTGCTTTAACAACAGCACAAAGAGTCAGCTGTTTTGGGGTGTCGTCGAGTTGCGTAGGGTGGTAATTCAGGACAATACAAAACAGGAAAGAGCTTGTCTAATATGGTTTTGTTTTCTTATGGGGAGGAGGGGTTATGAATGAGATGGGTGTTTTACAAAGGGGAGAGTTTACATTCCACAACACGTATTTAACATGAACCGACTGGTTTGGAATTGAATACTTACCAGCTATGACTTGCTTAATACGGCAAACTAGCGATACCAATATTATTATAATATAATTAAATTTTACTCATTTATTTTTTGTTTATTTCAGAGTGAATAAATTTATGTTTGTCCTAGTTATCGTTAACGAATTATAAAATGACACAACCACAGCAACATAATTATTTCTTGCTTTAAAGTAGTAATGGTGCAATTTTCTGTATGTGACACTCTGTAAACAATTAATTAAATTTTTTTTTTTTTAGCAAAGTAAATTATTTTTACAATAGCAGAGTGGCGCAATTTTGTGCCGTCTCCCTTGTTAAGACAACACAAAAGTCGGGAACTAGTTCAATTCTTTACCAGTAAATTAAACTAGCTGCCGTTGTTAGTAAAAATACTTACCAACAAATTACAAAACAATTATGATATAAGAAATTGACAAGGTTTGCATAAATTTATTCACTCACTAGGTGTTAGCGAAAACATCTCTTTATTGCTATTCAAATATTATGCTTGATTTTAAAGAAAAGTTATTTTAGTAAATTCTGCTTTTACTGCTTCAAAGATCTTAAGTATATTATTCGTTTTATCTCAAAATTTATTCATATAGATGTTAGTTTTAATACCACGGATCCGGGTCTCAACTTTCTCAAAATAATTAATTTATCAAAACTTCAACCATATTATTGGAAGAATAATATTGGTGATACTCTACATTATTATCTTACATTTATCTATACATTGCGGTTACTATTACTTCATTACAAAATTTACAAATCTGATAATTTGTTCTTTATATTGCTAAAGTTCTTTAAAGTTCTTTGTTACTTCTTTTATTAAGGCGAAATTTACAAAAGTTGTGGTTTGATATCACCTGAATTTCATATGAGGTTGTTGTTGTATCCTTGGGGCATCTCCTGTCGTCTTCTAAGGGTGGAGTACGTTGTTCCTGGTGAATCTACATCGGGTTGATTATTTCTGCTCTCGAAGATCGGTTGTTTACTTGAAGTTCCAACTGTTGTAGTTTCACTTTCCTTGGTCCAGACTTTTGTAGTTCACATTTTTTTTTTTTAATTATAGTTCTCACTTTGCAGTACTAAAGTCTAGTAGTTACCTATCTTACACTTACATTTTATATTTTAAAAAGAGATGTGTTGGCTACCTTTTTCTTTCTGTATGTATTCTCACTAACTCTACACACTACATTATTCACAATAAAACCATCTCACGCTGGATATACTTTTAAGGACATACACTTACGTGTATGTACACAACACCAAAACTCACATCTTGTCATGGCGAAGTTCTACTGGCGAATGCGCGTATAGTTTAGGGGCGAGGGCTCAGTAAGCTGGTGCGTATTTACGCACTAAGAAAATAGTTCGTACTTTATATATTATTAATTATTCATTAATTAGAATGTAAATACTTTATGTTTACTTTATTATGACTTAGGGATTTCTTTATTTATATAGTCGCATTTTTAGTAATTAAAGTAATTATTATTATTATTCTTTACTTAATACCTTTCTTGGCGTGTTGGTACTGGAAAGTTTCAAGTTGATTCAGGAATCTGGATATAGGTAAGGGTGTATGATATTCTTACTTATTAAAATTAAAAATTTTAATTTGTGCGATTTTCGATATATTTAAAATCGTCACAGTTGCTCCGGCAATAATAAGACAATTAATTCCCAAGGTAGGCGAATGATTCAGAACGATTTAGTTAGACATGGCGTCCACAAAAGTTTATTTTAATTTTGTTCAATTATTCTGGGTTCTTGTGGTTACGAAAAAATATTAATAATGATTACAATAAAGTACACTACCTTACATTGACGGTACTTATATACTATAAGGTTTAATTACAATAATTCGTTCCTGAAGTTTTTAAAAAGCGTGTGTTAAAAGGTAGTAATTTTTGTCCAGGTTATTTTCTGATTTCATACAAGTTTAGTGTTTTATTTTTAATTAATCCTTGAAAGAAATTTGATTATCAGTTCGTAGTGAGAGTTAAAAGTGTTGTGAGAAAAAGTTAAAAAGAATTTATTCCATAAATTCGGATAATTCAGCAATACTTATCAAATCGGTTGAATTATGGTGAAGAGTTCTTCATTTCGAAATAGGTTGGGTCCTCTTTGTCATCAATCTTCCATCATTTTTGAATTTAATTATGCCTGACATCTTTTTCGGATAAGTTGGTCTAAATTATTAATTTGGAATTTAATAATCTGGTCTTGGGCCTCGGTTGGATGGACTAGCTCCTCATCAGACTTCTTGTTTCTTCATGTTATTAATTTTGATTACTTTTTTATCGTTTTAAATTAAAATTGTGTCGATTACGGCTTGGCGTCTATTCGTCTTGAGCTTCAATAATAAACTAACCGTTTCTAACGGAATAATAATAAATAACGTTCGGTTATGGCAACTGTCTGACTCTTATTGGCTGTTCATAATTTAAGTCTATTGTTATGATATTTGAATTTTTATTCAAAATGACTAAATATCTTCTGATTGCTATTATTCTTCTGTCTTCTTATGAATGCATGAGATATTATCACAACTGTTCCTATTTTCTTTCAAAGATCATTTTGACATCCCACAAAGCTGGGTTTGTTTATGTATTAATGTTTTGACAATAATGTTAATATTATGTAATTACATTTCTTTCTTATTTTATGTTAAAATATAGATAAAAACATTTCAATTTTAAATGAATTAAATACCGAAACCAATTATGAAAATTTAAATATAAAGCGCTATAAATTAAAGAGAGTAAAAGTGCGAAAGTGTGTGTGAGTAAATACTGGGTTGCTTTTCTTTAATTAATTAATAAAATAAATAATTTAATCTAATTATAAGAAGTAAGAGATAGAAATTTGTTGTTTTGGTCAGATGGGGTTGTACCTTAGTATTTAATTTTGTTCATTTGAAATGT
Organism: Magicicada septendecula; assembly: GCA_034769895.1. Lineage (NCBI taxonomy): Eukaryota > Metazoa > Arthropoda > Insecta > Hemiptera > Cicadidae > Magicicada > Magicicada septendecula. The sequence continues at coordinate 1,155,228,350 of CM068367.1, forward strand.
AGAGAATAGAGAAGGAGGAAGCATGTTTTATTGAATCATGAAAAGAGAATGATAAAAAGAAATAAATCAAGTTGAAATAGTTAACCGTAAATGAGAGTAATTATTACAACATAAAACCCTAAATCACTTATAGGTTGCGAGTTCACGTGACGACCTTGGGACCCAATGAAGGTAAGCAGTGTGAATAATAAATTTTATTTAAATAATATTATTTGAAAGAATTGGACGATTACATTAGGCGCGACGAAACAGGGATTGTTTGTACAAATTCAAAGATTGTACAGACCACGTCTACTCGCAAATATAATGTGATTTAGAGGTTAAGCGTAATACGTATAAATTGCGTACATAAAATGATGTTAGGTTAAGTGAGTAGTAAAACAATAGTAAGTGTGGGTTTTGTTAGTATACGAAAATTCCATAAAATATGGAGAATAAAATAAATGAGATTGACGTAATTGTCGGCGAGGAAGCCGAAAATAAATCGATGTGTGAAAGTAAAGAAAATGTGTCAACTGAGTCGGTTAATAGAAGCGACTCAGGAATTAAAACAAATGAAATGGTAACAAGTGAAAGTAATTTTACCAAGTCAAAAATAATGAATGAAATTGAAATTCATTCAACACCTATTTCAATTAATCAAAATAAGAAATCCGATGATGATGATATGTTAAAACGATTGTATATTATGATGTGTAGCAATTTTAGTGAACTAAGAGGGGACTGTGATGTATTAAGCAGTGATGTGAGTGAATTAAAGAACACAATAAAGAAATCAAGAATGAGTTCGATAAAATAAATAGACGTTTTGATAAAGCCGATGAAATATTAGAAACTATATTTAACGATTTAGAACAAAGCATTGAGAGGATGGGAGTGTGGAGAATAAATACAGGTGAGTGCAGTGTAAACAAAAATAACGAAGAAATAATTAACGAGGTAGGTGATAGTTATAAAAATAGGTTGACAGGCAGTAGTGATGAGAATATAGTAGTAGTTGAAAAGGTAAGTTAGAATAACAATGATATAATTAAAAATGTGGTGCTAGAGAGTAAGGTGGTTAATATTGTAACATAACATAAGGTAGTGAAGATCCAGTGATATTTAACTATAAAAATAAAAAGCTGAAGATAAGAATAAGAAACAAAAAAAAATTATAAACAGCGATCAATAACCCAAATGACAAATGACTGTTAACCTGACAATGACCTGACACAATAGATCGGATAAATACCAAAGGAACCAAGAAACAATGAAGAAGCAGTTGAGACCTAAGTGTAATCAAATAATCCCAAATAATGACCATTATATTGTAATTTAATTAATGAACTGATATAATTGTAGAGTAGATGAGATTTACCTAGGGTAATAAGGTTAATGGAAAATAATAATGTCATGTATATATTATTGATAAAGGAATGTACTTATAATATAAGGTAGGGAGTTAGAAACTAACCATACCCAAATTAATAGTGATAATAATAGTCAAAGCCAATCAAAGATGCTTTGAGCCAAACAAAGGCAATAATTAAGTAATAACCAAAAGTGATCAGAGTGATTTGAAAGTAAACTAGTTATTTATGACCCATAATCACACAGTGATATCAAAATAATCAGACAAACCGTGTGAATAAATAAGTGAGTGAATTAAAAATGTGTATAAAAATAAATAAGTGGTGAAATGCTAGGTATAGCATGTAATGGAAAAAAAGTGATAGTGATAATAAATAATGAAACCTTCTATGAAGGGAAAAGTGCAGTGGGGGTGCTGAATAAAGTATTTTATAAGTAGACTATAATAAAATAGCTAAACAATCTTTGATGAACTTTATGTTAGCAAGTAAGATTAAACTGATTGTGCTATTATGAATTTAGGTAATAGGAAGTAAGAATTATAAAGTAAGGTAAAAATTAAGTTATTAGAATGAATAGTAAAATAAGAAGGACAGACACTGTATTTAAGTGAAGGGATTAGTAAGTAAGACATATCGAGTAAGGTACAGTTTAACAGTAGTATTATAAGAGTTTTGTTATTGTTCAAAAAACCATAGAATGTAGTAAATTATAAGATAAGCAAAATAATAGTAAAAAACAGAAAACTAGTTAGAAGTTTAATTTCAGGCCTGAACCTGGCAAGGAATATTTTTATAATAAGAGGTGGAGTTAGGAACACTGATGTTTATTGCTTGTTTTGTTTATAAAATTGTATTAGAATTACTAAATATGTTATTAAGAAATGTTAGATGGGAGTAGAATAAAATCTAGGCTCTAGGCCTAACTGTTAAATAAAAGTTTAATAGATTTGAGAACAAATAATAGTCCAAAATTGAAGCAGAGTATACCAAATGGTTAAACAAATTAAGTGAGTATTCCTAATACCAAAATATATGAATAACAACCAATTTTGAATAAAATATATGTAAAATATAAATATGAAAAATAATAAAAATGTAATTAGCTATTCAAAAGTGGGCATGAGGGATATCAAAACGATCATCATGAAAATTTAGGAAGAATGGTACTCATGTAATAACCCTAGCTATTAGTATAAGATAGAAATCTTCATTTGAAGATATTTTGGTAAAATTAGACTAAAAAGGACGTTAAAACATAACAATGACTTAAGTTAATGACCAATGAGAATTAGCATAATTTATTAGGTAACCATAGCAACCAGAAATTTATTGCCAAAAAACCGTTAGATTTTCATTACTGTTTTATTGACCGACGCCGAGAGTGGATCGAGTAGCTCTCACACTAAAATTTTATTACTAAAGTGAATTTTAAATTAATTTAAACCAAAATAAGATAATAACAACATCCCAGGGAATCCTGAATAAAATTTTGTGTAATAAAAATTATCAACGAACCATAATTATCCGAGGAAGCCGGGAAGACGCAACGAAGAAGAGAGACGACAACGGATCCCGAAGGAAGATCATCGGGACATAGATCAATAGAAGAAGACGGACGATCACAGGAGGAGTGCGAGGCTGGAGTTGCGAGGAAAACCATCGGGACGAGAGAAATAAACTTCTGGAGAATAGAAGAAGACGACATCTCAGGAGTTATCCGGAAGAAGAAGACGACAGCAGGATCTTCAGCGGAAAATCGATGAGTATACACATAATCCCATTATCGAATTCAAAATTTTTTGGTCAAAATTAATAAATAACTATTTCACTTCACTGATCACTATTCCGATTTAGAACTAAATGCTTTGTTAAAATCACTATTTAAACTTTAATCAATTAATAATTATTAAAAGCAAAATATAATAAATAATTGGCAAACCTTTCTAATGAACAAAACCTAACCCAAAAGTTTACTAAGTTTTCATTGGTAATTACCTACTCGAATAGGATAAGATATTAATTTTTTTGTGTAACTAGTATTAAGGATTGTTATAAATTTGTGTGTCTTAGCCGTAAGTATATATTTCTGTAGCCGAAAGGACTTATTAACACCCCTGAGAAAAAACATTTTAACTGTAAACTAACGTTAAGACGACTTGTGTACAAAACACGGGAACTGAGCAAGTACCAACCGAACAAGTGTAATAGCCGGTACAAAAAATAGATTTGATGTATTATAAGGAAATTGAAATCTTTTAAAGGGTCAATAAATGTTCTCATTCTGCAACTCTGTATGTTTGATTCAATTAATTTACAATAATAAATAAGAATATATTGAAGTGAAAGCGTCAAAGCAAAACGTTAGCCGAGTCGACACTGCAGAAAGGCATGCACCAATCAGGTGGCGAGGCGGCAACATTAGAATACAACAGAGAGAAATACGGTTTACCCGTAAATGATAAGAGAAGTTACAATTTGACCTATTAAACACAACTAACACTAATTATTAATTTTTACAAACCACATAAAGATTCTATTACAAAGTGATGCTCACAACAGTTGGGCGTTTTGTTTATGTTAAAACAAATAAATTAAATACCCGCACACACATATACTCTTACAATATTGAGAGTGATAATGAAGATTTTGTTGAAGTAGAGTTTAGTAACGAAGTGTTAGCGAGTGTTGATGAAATTGTGAGAGAGCGTGAAGAGAGGTTAGGTGGGCAAAGGGCAGATTTTCCCCGAGTATATTGTGAAATGGATTTTCACAAGTGTTGTATGTGGACAAAGGTTCCTCCAGAAGTTATGTGGAAGACAAGGTGTCTTCAAATAATCCCCTAATTTTTTGTAAACCTGGAAAAGCCAGGAAGTGGTATAGTAAGTTTGTTGTGCCCTTTGCATGGAGTGAAGTAGGTCAGTGGTGTTGTAACAGGTATTGTGATGAAAGTGGTTATGAGAGAGAGAGAATGATAGAGGTATTTAGGTTAAGTAGAAGTTATAAAGAGTTGATAGAGAGTTTAGAATTGGAGAAAATAGACGATATGAAATACTTACCGGTTGTAGTAGAGGTTGATGATTATTTTGATGATACCACTGTAGATGATGAGCACTTACCTTGTATTGTCATGGATATAGTAGATGAATATGATGATATAACTTACCTGATGTTAACCAAAAATACTAAGCGAGACTGGACTAAAATTACCAATGTAGACGGATTTTATGAATTAATAGGAGGCAATAATGTTGTCAAATACTATACTGATATAATTAATGATAATGGTCAGTACAAAAATAATTATAATGTAATGAGAGTAAGTAAAGATGAAAATTGTTATGTGAAGTAAGACTAATTTACGATGATGGTGGTTAGAGATAAACAGTGAATAAACATTTAATTATTTTAGTTTATGGTAACTACTTGGCTAACTTATGTAATGAGGTGTGGTAAACAATAAAATAATGACAAAAAAATTGTAAATAAATTTATAGGGAGATTAATTGTGTTTGTGTTGTAAAATGCATTTTATGTAAACAAGGTATGTATGCAGTAGTAATTGATTTTAATAATAATATTTTATCAAACTAAACAAATAACAGAAGTAATTGTGAAGGTTATAATGCAAATGAATTGTAATTGTTTTGGAATATGGTAATTAAAAACTTAATGCTTTAGAAACTGATTGAATTAAATAATTTGAGATGAATTAGTTGATTAATGAATGTTGTATAAATAAATTTTGATAATGAATTTAAAGGATGTGTCTGAGATATGAACTTTAAAATAAATAGTAAATGAATAAATGTAAAATGTGTTTAGTTGTTGAGTCATATGGTTGTTAAAATGTTTCAGAAGGTACATGTGGTTTTGTACGTTATATTTGTGATGAGAATTGCTTATAGTTTGAGTCTGTGACAAGTGATTATGTGTTCATTTGATGGAATGGTTAACCATATGTAAGTATGAATTTGATAATGACTTTGAAGTAAAGTAAAAGAGTCTTGTGTAAAATGAATGTTAATAATAAATTTGAATTTTGAAGAATTTAATGGTACAACAAATGATAAATAATTAAAGGTTCAATTAAAATTAAAATTGAAATGTTTGTAAATTTTATTCAGATGCAAATGAAATGTTTATTTTAAATGGAATGTTTATGTTCTTTATGAATGTTTATGTTGTATTATATTAGTGGGCAGGAATCTTAAATATGGGAAACATATATATATATTTTACTTGTGATTCCCCACTTTCGGGCGGTCACAGAGTCACCGAACCCTGACCGTGGATTTGGACTATTGGTAGCAAGTGTGGTTGGGCAGATTGTATCCTAGCCATACTTGTTATTATTTTCAAAATTGATGAATTTAGAAATCAACCGGGGGGTAAATTCAGGGGAATCACCAAACTATGGAACAGTGGCTACCTTCATAGGGGTTGGTAGTGCCGTGTTAAGGGTGTATCAGTAATATTTAGTAGGATTACTGGTGTCCTCGGACATCAGTAATGCCGAATTTTTTATAACGCTGAAGCAAGAACGGGGTAGGCAGCGTCTACACCCTAATTAAACTTCACTTCTTGTGGATGCAAATGGGCGCTACAGTCAATCATCAGGAAAAATAGTGTGTGTGGAAAAGGTGCTGGCCGTTACAAGCCAGGGGCACAGATAACGCATCTGTGCGTAAGGCAAATGCTCGATCCGGTTTATCCGGTGGGTGGTTACCTAATTGTAACTGGTTAAAAGGGGGGAATTAATAAAATGATGAAGTAGGAGGAGTAGCTGAGAAATCAGTGAGAGGTAACGACCACTGTAACAGCGGGACAATCAAATTTACTTACTCTAAAGAGAGAGTTGGTGGTTGATGATCCAGTTCCTGTTCCGTAATGTTTACTATTAGCTATGATTCAATGATTAGTGATGAATATTCACGTATGAGAACAAACGATTTAAGTACTAGACTCTATGTTGTAGTGATTGCATGATCAACCAGGACATGCTATGAGTTAAATTGAATAATGTTGTGTATTTGTATTTAGTGTGCCTAGGGTAAGGTCATTCACCTGACAATGAGGCATCAGCTGATGACTGGTGTGGACTGTATAATGTTCCATGTAATCAATTCATATGTTCTTTTAGTAATCAATGTAATTTAATTTAATAATTTTTCTTTTTATTAATTGTCAGAATTGTATGTTTCTGGAATTTAAATTCATTTAATTATTGGAAAAAAAATTTTATTTTTTTGAAGTACAGATTTGTGTTGTGTTTTCATGTTCACGATATATTGATGATTGCGTGTATTGATAATGTATTAACTGATTCATAGTGTTCATATTATATGTTTTGTAACCAAATGTAGTGGTGATGGAGTTAATGCTAGAGATAAGTTGTTTATTTTATTTTGTTTACAATGATTGTTAACATGTAAATTAGGAGGAGTTATAAGGAAAAGTAAATTCATTTAAAGACTGAATTTTGAAAGTTGCAAATAAAATAACTAATTGAAAGAGATGATGTAAATTAACTTGAACGGGAATCTTTGGTAAGGGACTTAGATTTATTTCACTATTTGAACGAAATTTAAATAATTTAATTTGATTTGAAATAATAATGTCAAGCAAAAAATTAAAGGGTGAGAAATGGGAGTGAATTATGTTTAAAACCAAATATAAAATGTTTATGTGAATTTTACATTAGTGATGAATATTTGGAGATAGTGTGTTTAATTTAGTAATAAATATGTGTACGCACCCAGTACTTTGCTAAAGGCAATCCAGTATATGTGTAAGGGGAGATATATCGGTTGAGGATCTGGTATGGTATAAGGCCAGTTTTGATTTTTTGATGGAATGAGTTGAGGTTGGGTGGTACTGTGGTGAGTATCTGTCCGATTTTATGGTGTTGGGATCTCGCACAGAGAAGTCCAGTAATGTCATTCAGGTGCAGCCATAGTCGCCGAGCTAGGGGGGTAGTTTACCCATGATGTATTAAGGAATAAAGGGGGGTTGTTGGCACCATATCCTCGCTGATCCTCTTAGGGTTTATCAATGAGTGTTTTTCTGTTTCGGCAGAATACCTCTCATTGGGGGGGGTATTGTAACGGTACAGAATTGGGTGATGGGTTTTATTTCAATTGTAAATGCGACGCACAGGAGTTACCCACACAGGGCCTCCATTTTAACCATAGACATTCCTTGTCGGGGCACCCAATTGCACGTTTGGTCTGTCCGCCCCGCAATAGGCTACTTTCCAGGTGCTCAGGTATGTGCACAAGTGCGCGTATGCTTGCCCACACAGATGAATCGGCACGTACAAGGCTCGCCAGTCAGCCAGCGGGAATCTACAGTACCTTGTGGTCGCTAATTACTGTGTCACGTGACGCCAGCTTGACCTATCACAAGGCAAGCTGGTCAGCAGGAGAACATTTTGGCCATCTTGAAAGGACAGTCGGCGTCTAAATTCGGAACCGCGCAGATATGTTAATGCGCGGTTTGCCTAAAAACTGTATTCAATAATGTAAACCGACCGGCTGACCAGTAAATCATGTGATTTAACTTAATACAACGGGAAATCATGTCATAGTGATCAATCAGACGTAATCTGCAAGTACGAACAGTTTAAACTTATTTTCGGAGTGTGTTAGAGAAATTGGGAGTTAACAGTGATGGTGTAACCACGTGGAGATGGCGATAAAAGGATGAGTACATAACATAAGCAGTTGACCAGATAAAAACATTTCAATTTTAAATGAATTAAATACCGAAACAAATTATGAAAATTTAAATATAAAGCGCTCTAAATTAAAGAGAGTAAAAGTGCGAAAGTGTGTGTGAGTAAATACTGGGTTGCTTTTCTTTAATTAATTAATAAAATAAATAATTTAATCCAATTATAAGAAGTAAGAGATAGAAATTTGTTGTTTTGGTTAGATGGGGTTGTACCTCAGTATTTAATTTTGTTCATTTGAAATGTAGAGAATAGAGAAGGAGGAAGCATGTTTTATTGAATCATGAAAAGAGAATGATAAAAAGAAATAAATCAAGTTGAAATAGTTAACCGTAAATGAGAGTAATTATTACAACATAAAACCCTAAATCACTTATAGGTTGCGAGTTCATGTGACGACCTTGGGACCCAATGAAGGTAAGCAGTGTGAATAATAAATTTTATTTAAATAATATTATTTGAAAGAATTGGACGGTTACAACTTGGTACGTTTCACAGATTTTATTTAACTCTGACAGCTGTTTCGACCTCCTAAGCCATTGTCAAAGAGACCAATGAATTAAAAACCTAAACACAGGATGTGAATAAAGGTGGTGGTGGCGGCCATCTGTTTAGGGCATGCATTGGAACATCTGTGAGGGTGTTGAGATGGAGAGGGGATGTGCAAGAGCCTGTGAAGTTACTCACCTTTTACCCTGATATTTGATACATTCCACTCTTCATAAAACAATACTTACCGCTGCCAGAATTTCACTTACCGTCATGGTCCCCGTAAAACTTATCTTTTGAAAACTGCCCAAGGTCACCACGATATTTTTCCTAGAAAGTAAAATATCGAAAACTTATACACTCTTGCCCTTATAAAAATCCCGCGATCTGACTGTAATAAAACTCAGAAAACCCCCGATTTCGTTAGACGAATTTTTTCCACAGAAATGAGGAAGTGGCAATGACGAAATAACTTAGACTAACCCATTATTTCAAAGAGAATCATTATTTTTTAATGAGCAATTACCAACAAAATATTTATGCTATTAATCTTTTAACAACTTGACTTTAGAATTTTCGTACACTTTTACACTATGTTTTATCCAATTATATTTACATTCTATTACTTACTACTAGACTGCCCAGCCTGCAATGCACTCACACTATTTATTAACCCCTCAACATCTTAAAAATTTTCGTTTTAACTCAGGGAACCGCACTAGAACGAGGCCGACCAAACACGTGGCATTGTTCCGCGCTTCCAAAAGGTCTGTACTGAATCGTTTTACTGCCTACAATGTCACAAATTTTTCACTGTGGTGGATTAATTTCTTGCGTCCCGGTCGGTCCTACTGGATTAATTACATTTTATAACACTACCGACCGGGCCCGAAACCAAAACTGTGAGCGTCGGTTACTGGAGTTGGCGTCCTGTTGACTGTATGGCGTCGCTACTTGAAGTCGACCGTGCCGTCACCGAGAACGTAACAGGTACATGTTCTCTTTGGAGGGAAGCTGGTTCTTTACTGCCACTATGTTTTCGTCGTCGTATACTGTTGATTTGCTGAGGCATATTCAGTTTATGCATGGATTATAGCTGGTATATGTGTGTGACCAGAGCTTAATATTGGAATTGGCTCTGGTGATGTCAACAACAGTAGGCGGAGTTTAACGCTGTTTTCCGGTAGCCGGTCACTTGGAGCTACTAACTTTTCGTCCCAGCGCCATGTTTGCCTCAACTTTGTGTCTCTCACGGCGTCATTGCCGAACCCCGCCCGGCTGAGTTGCATACGGGCGTCGAAACACATGTACAGAGTTCTGCGAATTTTTAGGGTGGTAAATTCTTCACCGCATTACTCAACAACAACCTACGTCTTATTGCTTTGCTTCCAACTGTTTCTCAACACTGGTCTGTTATACTGACAAATACGTTGCACAATAATACATTTATTTCGTAATATTTTATCCAAACCCGCCCGAAAATGAACTGAATAAAATTATATAATTGCCCCAAACGATTAAAATAAAAACACCCAAAAATTGACCCGCTACAATACCCCCTCGATGAGAATTCTGCTGTCCATGACAGAAGAAATCTCATCGATAACCCCGAAGAGGACCGGTGAGGAACTGGGGCCAACAACCCCCTGGTTCTTAATCTCCTGGGTACACGACCCCCCCTGGTTCAGCGACCATGGACTCATCTGAACGAGATCACTGGACTTCTCCGTAAGAGATCCCAACACCGAGAAATCGAACAGACTCGCACCACAGCACGCCTCGCCTTCTAACATGCTACCCCCAAAAATCCTCAATCCCTGGCTAAAATTATCCCAGCTCCTCCGCCGATATGGTTCCCCTTTTTGCAAGCTGGGCTGCCTTTAGCAAATACTGGGCGCACACACACTCACGTTACAGGCTACCATAACACATAAAAAAAATAAAACTTTCTTTTAAAATTTATCAAAAATTTAAAAAAATCAAAATTCAAAAAAAATAATCGTTTATCAAAAAATTCTCTTCCTCTTTTTCTCTCTTTTTTTTTCTTTAACATGACTACCTAGACATTTCTACTAATATAAACACCTCCTTACTCTAACATGAGAATCACTTATAGTCTACCAATACAATACAATACAATAAAATAAACATGGTTAATGCACACATAATAAAAGAATCATTATCTAAAATATTCCTTCGCTGGCAGGCAAAAAATCAAGTTTTTTTTTTTTTTTTCAAAAAAAATTTAAAATTTTCAAAATTTTAAAATTCAAAAAAAATTTAAATTTATTCATTAAAAAATTTTATTAAATTTATTTATTAAATAACATATTTATTAAAATTATTCAAATATTGGTTTGAATTAATTAAACAAACAAATTAAAATTGGATTCCTACTATACAAGCTTAGTATGTGTATGACCTCATCAGCTGATCATAACTAGGTCAAGTCCAAGATCCTTGACCTACATATGTTATGTATAAGCTCTGAAAATACATTGAACATCTGTAATATCCTAACTTTGACATACAAACATACTAACAAAATATTTAAAACAAACAAAATATCAATATAATAATCAAGTTGACATTTAAATTATGTAAACAATTCTGGACTTTACATTATTCTCAATTCTATCAAAATTTTGTCACTGGCAAAAAAAATAAAAATTTTATATCTTTATCATAAATCACTCTTTTTGCTTAACCATCCTACTCTTCATTTAACAATCTCGCTATACTTTACTGTGGGTGATATAAATTATTTATTCTCGTTTTTCTGTATTAGATCTATATACACATATGAACTTTCTCTTTGACTCCAACACCTACAACTTTTAGTAACATGACACCCATCTCTATAAAAATATCTATCAAAACACTCTAAACCCCAACTTATCATTTAACACAATTCGCCGCCTTCTCCCATTATAAAATACTCTCTAACCCTTTGTATATAGGATACGTGTTTCCCCTACCCAAAAAAACTCAATTCCCTTATCTGGCGGCCCGGATTCTACCTAAGGCGGCCCCTTCCCCACTAAAATCTATCCCTATCCCGTCCCAACCCTTGTTGCGGACTCCTACATGACACTACCCCCTAATACAAACTTGCCATCCCCAAAATTCTCAATCTCATTACATTACTACAAATACACAAAATAACCTCATTAACTATAAAAACAACAATATGTCACTCAAAATCTACATAAAGTCTCCATTACCACTGTGTCAACATTAATACTTCACCAACTCTGTTACATTACATTAACTCAAAAACAACGTTACATCATATTCATCTCTACTATTTCAAATTCAACTTTTAATTCAAATTGGACAGATATATGTGTCCCCCAAAATATTTATCACCCAAAACTATCTCGTATTAATTTGCATAAATTATTGCTATTTTATTTCTCATATTCTTTTTATCTTTACTTCAAAATATCTGTAGTACATTAAACATTAATTACTTGTAACATTTACAAACCAATATACCAGTGACATGGTATTGCTGATCAGCTGATATCCTAACATAATAAAAACACATCTCAAATTTGAACAAATTACATGGAATATACATATTTATTTATCATCATATCTCAGTTATTATTACCCTTTAAATCATTATCTCAAGTTATTTTCATTACTGAAGTTAAAATTCGTTCCATTAAGTTAAACATTTGTATCCATTTTATGATATTTGACTTGTCTCATAATTTCATACTTACAGTCCATAATTCCTATACTGACATACATAACTATATACACCATACACCACTACTCCAAGTAACCTCTGAAACATTTAACAAAAAGTTATTTCAAATCAGCAACTTATCAATTAATTACCAACTTCACTTCTCGTTAAATCATTTAAATCCATCAGAAAATTCAATCATATAATCTTTGAATTAATCAAAATATTTAAAACATTTCAAATTATTTACTTTAATTGATTATTAAAATAACATATTTCAATTATTATCAAACTTCTACAAATCGTTAATTATTGTCTTCATAATTATTTTATTATTTAATTAGAATGCAAAATATTAATAATATTATTATTATTAACACAACATTTTCTAAAACATATACACATTACTTTTCTAACATTTCACAATACACACAAATGAATTCAATATTATTTACAAAATATGCGTCAAAACTGTCCAAGTGTATCTCACTTCAGATGTCCAAATCAGCAAGGTCATTACCAATAATTTACAATATTCAAAAATGTCCCAACACTGATCTTTTAGCTCACCCACCATCGTCATATATATATCTAGTGTATTTGTAACATTCATCATTTTTATCAACATACAATTTGTTATCATTACTATCATAATAATCCATCAATTCTATTTCATCCATTATACCTCATGTCAACATCAGTTAGGATTGTCCCGTCTATATCAGTGTTATTTGTTAACGTCAGGTAAATCGTTTTCTCATTTTTGTATTCCTCAACTACTACGTCAGGTAAATCATTATAGTCAGGTAAGATATTATCAAAATTATTCTCTATCTCTCTTTCAACAGGTACGTATTTCACATGATTCATCATCACCCCTTCTAATATTTTTCTCAATTCATTATACTTTCTTTCTAACTTATATAGTTCTATTTCACTCTCAATACATAACTCTCTTTCTTCATAGCACCACATCACACTCTCACAATTATTACGGACAGAGGGTACAACATTATACAACATTACTTCATTTAACAATAAGGGTCTCTTGCCCTGAAAAAACAACATTAAATCATCATCATCATTATAAACAATAAGGGGAAAATTTGCCCTCTGTCCCCATTCAATTACTACATTATCCTTCCACTCTCTCTCTACTTCATAAACACTCATTAACATTTCATTATCGCATTCTAAAACTTCATCAGTACTATTTGTTATTATATTTTCATCATTTGCTTCTACATTATTCTTCACCCCCACTATACTCTCAGAATTGTCTACTATTTCGTCATTTTTACATTTTGTCATATTTAAAACATTGTCACCTAATTTCTCAAACTTCTGTTCTAACTTATTTAAACTGTTTCTTATTGTTTCGTTAGTGCTTTCTAAATGTTTATTAATTTCTTGTATTTCATGTTTCAACTCATTATTCTGATTTTTTAATACATTGAATTTAGCGTCAGAATCACTCTTCATTTCTTTATTTCGTTCTAAAAGTAATTGTAACATACTCATTACCTCACTATTCTCAAATTGATTATTTTCCATTTTTGTAATTTTTACTTTATCTCTGTAAATCGCAATGATACAAACCTAACCTACGTGCGTAATTATATACGATAAATCGTTTTTATAAATTCGTCATTACCACATCCTATTTTCTGTGTATTAAAATAGGTCTAGTTCCTATAAAATTTATATACGAACATCCTGGCAGGGGCGTCGCTGTGAAGTTACTCACTATTTACCCTGATATTTGATACATTCCACTCTTCATAAAACAATACTTACCGCTGCCAGAATTTCACTTACCATCATGGTCCCCGTAAAACTTATCTTTTGAAAACTGCCCAAGGTCGCCACGATATTTTTCCTAGAAAGTAAAATATCGAAAACTTATACACTCTTGCCCTTATAAAAATCCCGCGATCCGACTGTAATAAAACTCAGAAAACCCCCGATTTCGTTAGACGAATTTTTTCCACAGAAATGAGGAAGTGGCAATGACAAAAAAACTTAGACTAACCCATTATTTCAAAGAGAATCATTATTTTTTAATGAGCAATTACCAACAAAATATTTATGCTATTAATCTTTTAACAACTTGACTTTAGAATTTTCGTACACTTTTACACTATGTTTTATCCAATTATATTTACATTCTATTACTTACTACTAGACTGCCCAGCCTGCAATGCACTCACACTATTTATTAACCCCTCAACATCTTAAAAATTTTCGTTTTAACTCAGGGAACCGCACTAGAACGAGGCCGACCAAACACGTGGCATTGTTCCGCGCTTCCAAAAGGTCTGTACTGAATCGTTTTACTGCCTACAATGTCACAAATTTTTCACTGTGGTGGATTAATTTCTTGCGTCCCGGTCGGTCCTACTGGATTAATTACATTTTATAACACTACCGACCGGGCCCGAAACCAAAACTGTGAGCGTCGGTTACTGGAGTTGGCGTCCTGTTGACTGTATGGCGTCGCTACTTGAAGTCGACCGTGCCGTCACCGAGAACGTAACAGGTACATGTTCTCTTTGGAGGGAAGCTGGTTCTTTACTGCCACTATGTTTTCGTCGTCATATACTGTTGATTTGCTGAGGCATATTCAGTTTATGCATGGATTATAGCTGGTATATGTGTGTGACCAGAGCTTAATATTGGAATTGGCTCTGGTGATGTCAACAACAGTAGGCGGAGTTTAACGCTGTTTTCCGGTAGCCGGTCACTTGGAGCTACTAACTTTTCGTCCCAGCGCCATGTTTGCCTCAACTTTGTGTCTCTCATGGCGTCATTGCCGAACCCCGCCCGGCTGAGTTGCATACGGGCGTCGAAACACATGTACAGAGTTCTGCGAATTTTTAGGGTGGTAAATTCTTCACCGCATTACTCAACAACAACCTGCGTCTTATTGCTTTGCTTCCAACTGTTTCTCAACACTGGTCTGTTATACTGACAAATACGTTGCACAATAATACATTTATTTCGTAATATTTTATCCAAACCCGCCCGAAAATGAACTGAATAAAATTATATAATTGCCCCAAACGATTAAAATAAAAACACCCAAAAATTGACCCGCTACAAGCCAAGGGAAGGTCAGGTGTCTGTAAAAACTAAATATAATCGGAATGCAAAATATAAAATTAACTAAACTAAATATAATCTGAATGCAAATTATAAAATTAATAAGGCCTTTATTCAAAGCTGTTATTTAGTTTAGTTTAGTTTATATTTTGCTTACAGATTATATTTAGTTCAGTTAATTTTATAATTTGCATTCAGATTATATTTAGTTTAGTTAATGTTATATTTTCCATTCCGATTGTATTTAGTTTTTACAGACACCTGACCTTCCCTTGGCTCTTGCACATCCCCTCGCCATCTTAACACCCTCACAGATGTTCCAATGCATGCCCTAAACAGATGGCCGCCGCCACTACCTTTACTCATCCTGTGTTTAGGTTTTTAATTCATTGGTCTCTTTGACAATGGCTTAGGAGGTCGAAACAGCTGTCAGAGTTAAATAAAATCTGTGAAACGTACCAAGTGTTTTTATATATTGTTACTACAGTCTACTCGATCGTCGTAGGTACAGTGGAAAACAAATTACAAGACACCAATCAAGTCACTAATTACCAGCTTTAATTTCCACAGTTAACAGTTCGTAATTAGCAACACAGTCTCTACAACAAATTAAATAAAAATTGTTCACACACAATAAAATGTCCACTAAAATTAAACACAATTGTATTACTATTACCGTCCGATTATAAAACACAATACTTAACTAATAATAACTTGAATGCGCACAGTAATTTTGCCCGACAATAACTCTCAAACCGCGCTGTCAATATATCGCACTAATACTGAAGCTTAAGGCCGCTGCCGCCATGTATTTATAGCCGCCGAAAATCTAGACGATTTCTAATTGCGTCTTAGCGTCCGTATGAACTACATAACTAACTGCGGCCTTGACACAGTCTGCATGGCTGGCGGCATCGATAAGACTCGCAAATGCGTCTACAATCACGTACGCCACACACAGTAGAGCGAGATTGTTCTGGCACATTCAACAAACACGTAGATTGTTCTGTGATGTCGTAACACTGCCCCCTCCTTAAGCCTGTTCATCCCGAACTGGCAAACCCTCTCTTAAGTAGTACTTAGCCAGGCGATCTAGGTGGACGACCTTGAACTTTTGCTGCCCTTCCTGTTGGAGCCGATAAACAATATCGTTGATTCTTTTTTTCACAGTGTAGGGTCTTTCCCAGTTAGACTGAAGCTTAGGTGAGCGACCACGACAGCGCTTTGTGTAGAACAACCAGACCTGATCTCCTTCTTGGAAACCCACACTATTGCTGCGAATGTCATACCGAGTTTTCATTTTATCACTGGCAATCTTCAGCTGTCCTCTTACCAAGCGATTCATTTCTCGCAGTTGGTTTTCTAATTGCGAGGAATAGTTCTGTGGCTCTTGGGACTGAGTCTCAGGTGATCTGAGCATTAAGTCCCCAGGAAGACGAATCTCCCTCCCAAAAACCAATTTTGCTGGAGTCATGCCGGTTGTGTCGTGTACTGATGATACAAACCCAATAGGTGACTTTTTGTGTGATCTATACGCCATGAGGAACAGTGGTATACGTTGGTCCCAGTCTTTTTGGTTCTCGTCAGCAACCTTCGAAAGATGCTGCTCAACTGTCCTATTGAATCTCTCAACCATCCCGTCCGACTGAGGATGCAGAGGCGTTGTCCTGGTCTTTCGAATTCCAAGTAGACGGTATAATTCTTTAAACACTCCTGATTCGAAATTTCTCCCTTGATCCATATGGATTTCAATAGGGGCTCCATAACGGCAACAGAAGTTGTGAACTAACTGCTTTGCCACAGTGGTAACCTCCTGATTTGGAATTGCGTAGGCTTCCACCCACTTAGTAAAGTAGTCGCCAACAACCATGATGTACCGGTTTCCATCGTCAGTAACTGGGAATGGTCCAGCAATGTCTATGGCAATTCTCTCGAAAGGCAGTCCAACATTATATTGTCTCATTTTTCCCCTCCTTCTGCTTTGTGGGCCCTTGCTTGCAGCACATGTTTCACACGTCCGAACCCATTCCTCTACATCGTGGCGAAGATGAAACCAATAGAATCACTTCCGTATTTTGTCAAGGGTTTTGGTAACGCCAAGATGGCCTCCAGATGTTCCATCATCTGTATCCTTCAAAACAGACTGCACTTTACTTCGGGGAACTACTGCATGACCACGTCTCGTCCATCTGGACTTTCCCAAGCCCTTTTCAGCAATCCATTTTCTAAGGTGAGAGATTCCCATTGTACCCAGTAGCCCTTCAGCACTTTTGAACCATGGCAGATATCTTGCTAATCCGGGTGGCAACCTTCCTCTTTTCCTGTCAAGATCAGTCCAGTGTCTTCATCAGTCATCTGTTCTTGTCGACAGTCTTGTGTTGTCCAGCCGTCAGCCAGGAAATCTACAGAGATGGCTTGAACATGTTCGCTTGAGTTTTGTTCTTCCTTTCTATGGCAAGGTCGGCAGTCTTCCGGGCACGGTCTTCATGATAAGCCATCTGCATTACCATGCAGGCGCCCCCACCGATGTACCTTGAAGTTGTACTCTTGCAGACGTTCGAGCCACCTTGCCAACTGTCCTTCCGGATTTTTAAATCTCAAGAGCCATGCAAGCGCTCTGACGTAGGTCGGTACTTAGTGAAAACTCTCTCCCATAGAGGTATTTATGGAAGTGCTTCAAAGCTCTGACAATTGCCAACAACTCTCTCCTTGTAACACAATAATTTCTCTCTAGTTTAGAAAGCGTCTTGCTGTAATATGCTATTACTCGTTCTGCACTTGAGACAAAACTGCTCCTAGACCAGTATTCCTTGCATCTGTGTCTATGATGTACTTCCCTTCAGAAGCTGGAAAAGCGAGAATTGGCTGCGAACATAATGCAATCTTCAAAGTTCTAAATGCTTGGTCTCACTCTCTCGACCACTGGAAGTTTTGTTTTTTTCCGTTAGCTCATGTAGTGGTTTAGCAATAGTAGCGAAGCCTTTCACAAAACGTCGGTAATATGAGCATAACCCCAGGAAACTCCGAACTTCATGTTTACTCTTCGGAATTCGGAACTGGCCAGTCTCTTACGGTGTCTACTTTATTAGGATCCATGCTAACACCCGATGCCGAAACCAGATGGCCCAGTTACTGTACTTCCTTCTGAAATAGAGAACACTTCTTCGGGCTCAGCTTCTGTTGGGCACCGTGAATTCTAGTTAGAACTTCCTTAAGGTTTTCCAAATGGTCTTCGAAAGTCTTCCCGATCATTATGACATCGTCTAAGTAAACAAGGCAAGTTTTCCACGTCAGGCCTCAGAGTATCAGGTCCATCAATCTCTCAAATGTTGCCGGTGCATTACAGAGTCCAAATGGCATGACGTTAAATTGGAATAAGCCACTTGGGGCACGAGAAAGCGGTCTTTTCCTTGTCTTCTTGATGAAGACCCACTTGCCAAGTGGGTCAGGTGCAAGAGCCAAGGGAAGGTCAGGTGTCTGTAAAAACTAAATACAATCGGAATCCAAAATATAAAATTAACTAAACTAAATATAATCTGAATGCAAATTATAAAATTAATAAGGCCTTTATTCAAAGCTGTTATTTAGTTTAGTTTATTTTATATTTTGCTTACAGATTATATTTAGTTTAGTTAATTTTATAATTTGCATTCAGATTATATTTAGTTTAGTTAATTTTATATTTTCCATTCCGATTGTATTTAGTTTTTACAGACACCTGACCTTCCCTTGGCTCTTGCACATCCCCTCTCTATCTCAACACCCTCACAGATGTTCCAGTGCATGCCCTAAACAGATGGCCACCGCCACCACCTTTACTCACATCCTGTGTTTAGGTTTTTAATTCATTGGTCTCTTTGACAATGGCTTAGGAGGTCGAAACAGCTGTCATAGTTAAATAAAATCTGTGAAACGTACCAAGTGTTTTTATATATTGTTACGACGGTCTACTCGATCGTCGTAGGTACAGTGGAAAATAAATTACAAGACACCAATCAAGTCACTAATTACCAGCTTTAATTTCCACAGTTAACAGTTCGTAATTAGCAACACAGTCTCTACAACAAATCAAATAAAAATTGTTCACACGCAATAAAATGTCCACTAAAATTAAACACAATTGTATTACTATTACCGTCCGATTATAAAACACAATACTTAACTAATAATAACTTGAATGCGCACAGTAATTTTGCCCGACAATAACTCTCAAACCGCGCTGTCAATATATCGCACTAATACTGAAGCTTAAGGCCGCTGACGTCATGTATTTATAGCCGCCAAAAATCTAGACGATTCCTAATTGCGTCTTAGCGTCCGTATGAACTAAATAATTAACTGTGGCCTTGACACAGTCCACACGGCTGGTGACATCAAGAAGACTCTCGCAAATGCGTCTACAATCACGTACGCCACACACAGTAGAGCGAGATTCTTCTGGCACATTCGACAAACACGTAGATTGTTCTGTGATGTCGTAACAATATTTTACAAAACCTTTGTATTAATATATTTCACCAAGTGCCCAACGAGTGATCAATTAATATCATAAAAAATATAACTAGGTTTATATTTTTTTAAATTAAGTTGACCTTGGTGACTTTTTGAAGGTCAACCTCTATTGCCATGTTATATTAGCCCTTCAAACCATGACTTTTGTCAAAGTCATTTTGCAAAAAATTAAATGCTTCTGAGCAAAATCCTTGTAACACTTTATATGGACCACCCTGTAAATGAACATAAAGTAATAGATTCTGTATTATGATTTCAGAGGCTTCTCCAGTTGAATATTTCCCATATTTTGATGAACAGTATTTGGCTGTGGCAACAGCATTAAATGGAGGAAATGCTCTGGCTACATTTGTTAAAATGTTGCAACAGTGGACTTTGGAACTAGGTTTTAATGTTCCACAGAGTAAGTTAATAATTTGCTACATTATTTTTCTGTTATAGTATTGGTATCAGTATATAATTTAATAGATACCAGTTTGGCCATTTTCTCATAACCAGGTTTGTTTTGGCTTTAAGTGGAGTGTCACAAGAGAGACAATTTCAAGAAATTACTAAAATGATTCTCTGCAATAATCATTAATGAATAATCCTGCCAACTGCAAGTTTCATGCTGTGGTATAATTTTTTAAAGAAAAACAAATAGTAAGGCTACTTAAATAAAGAGAGAATTTTGGGAGCATTATGAATCAAATATTGTATGTGACAGTAAGGTTGGACAATGCTGTCATTTGTTCCAAGAATGGTGAAAAATATTTATGATGAAGAATATAATTGGCTTACAGTTATGACATAATTTGGTTGAAAAAGTTGAAAGATTAAAATTTCTTACTTGTTTGTTTTATAATTTTTCATAATCAGTAGTTTGCAGCGTTGTGTTAGAGAGGTCATAATAAACATTTGTGCACCAGGTGAATGCTGACAATGGTAACCAGCCCACACATCTGGCGTTAACACAGACATTCTTATGGCAGTATGGATTATTAAATAATTTCCAAATTCTGTTCACGGAGTTATTGGAGATGAGAGTGGGGTTTTACATGAGATTTCCAGAAAGAAGTTCCAATGTTAATAAAAAAAGAATATAATTATAAACCACTTTTGATTTCACTAATTTTCAACATAGTTTCTACCATTGTTGAGGCACTTGTCATCAGATGTTGCATCCCTCTGTTCGCATAAGAATGCTGCCTGCGATGCAAACAACATGTTAATGGTTTGGTTGACCTCATTATCGTTGTGGGGACCTTGACGGTCTTTATTCTTTGTAAAATTGCTGATAACATCATTGTGTCATGTAGTTCGACTTTCCAATTTACAGAGAACTTACTTTCCAATTGAACTAAAGCAATGTGAGTGAGAAGATCTTGGGTAGGTTCCCTTAAGTAGGTTTTGAATCTCTCCACAGAGAACTTAGAGGCAGGAATTGTCGCAGTAAGAGTAAATAATTTATTTGCTTTGGGAAGAATTTCATTTATACCATCACCGTTCATCTTTTTTGTTAATCTTTCTGATTTCAAGCTGTGAAATGTATCTTTGTGTAATGGCATGAAAATGGTTTCATGTTCTGTTCATAATTTTTCTTTACTAAAATTCTGACCATACATTTCCATTAAAGAAATAACAGAATCAGTTTGGAATTGTTTATCATATTAAGAAATATTTCATATTTAGTGTTACCTAAAGTCATAGAATTTTAATTCTTCACTGCTGGGAAATCATACTTCTAGTTCAGTAATAATATTTTCTGACACTTCAAAACAAATTTGCTTGTAGTAATCAGAGGAAGTGACAGTTTTATGTCCCAAATGACGAAGTTTCAAAATTAAAGTTGACTGAATGAACTCATCATATTCCCTGTTATGTCTTTAAGTTTTTAATGTATGAAATACATGCAACAGCCAAACTGTGGCAGAACTGAGTATCACTAGATTTTTTCTGAAGAGTATACTGACAACTAAATCGATTTCCTGGAAAATGTTCTGGAAAAATTGATAAAAGGAAAACAAATGTGAAGTCTTCAAAATTATTTAACTATCCTTGTGCCTCTACTACAGTTATAAAATCTTATGATTCCATTAACTCTTTGAAAACCTCAATTAATTTGAATCAGTTTGTGTGCATGGCACTGTTAATTTTAGAATTAAAATTCTAGCGACCTTCACTACTTGTAGGAATATGTTTACTACCCAAGACATTATCGACAATAGCAGCATGTTTCAAATAATGGTGGATAAAAGCAGGTATGCCTTGAAGAGTAATGAAAAAGATCTCAACAGATTTTATTGTAGAATACCCTGTTCCAAAACTAAATTAAAGAGGTATGTATAGCTATAAGTAAACAGCTTACCGTGCAAGTTTATGAACTTCTGATTGTAAGCCATTCAGTTCTTCAGACATGACATGGGTGTTACTATAAATCTGAGCAAATAATTTATTTTGTTTATTAAATTTTTTAAGAGCTTTATATAAAACGCTACATAAGCCATCAGCTGTTCTGTTTTCATTAACATTATAATATCCTAAAAATTACTCTTGAATTTCACTGTTAGAATCTATTAATCTTGTGACTAAGGAACACTGTTTTCTCAGATATATCAGTGGTTTTGTCAACACTGCCAGGAAAGAAAGTAGCTTGTTTGGTACTTGTTTCAATAAAAGTTTTTACCTTGTTATGAAAGAATTCAATAAGCTCATTTTGCATGCTTTTAGACAGTCCTGTAAAGTAACCAATGTTTTCCTAGTGTTGTTTTAAATCTAGATTCCTGCTCAGTACAAGCTGAAGAGTAGCTTTAAAGTTTTCCCAATTGATCAACTTTGCTGATTCGTTATGACCTCTGAAAGCAAGTTCTTGTTTGCATAATAAACTAGCATCATCCGATAAAATTTTAAAACTATCTCTATTATCTTTAAGTTCCTTGTTATATTTCATTTTTGCAATCTACTATGGTCATTTAAAAGTTCAACTTCGACTTTGGTCCACTACTGCATAACCATTTATGTTGTTCATACCATGGTGACAGGAAAGTTCTAGTTTAGCTTTTGTATCTTTTAAGAAGATACAAAGTAAAAATTTTTATACAAAGTAAGAAGAAGAAGAAAAGTAAAAATTTTTGGGTAGATTGTGTTACGTTTTATTACTTTTCCCCCCTCATAAACTTTTACTTACCTTTTACGATCTTTTTACGAACTCGCCCTGACTTACCAAAAACAGAAGATTCCAAAATACTTATAGGTCGCCACAAATATTTTTAAACAAAAGGACAAATATGGAAACCTTAATACATTTTCCCCCGTTTTACTTTACTTACTTACCAGGTTCGTTTAGGCGAGATTTTCTATACAGGACAGGTTATGTTAAACGGGCGTAATAACTACTCTCTGCGCATGGTTATAATCATACAAAATCTGAATTTATTTTAACACATCCGTCCTTAGTTATCAACGTTGTGATATAAAATTATACTACGAAAATTCTTTGAATTCCAGTCATTAAGTTAAACCATCAAATGAAATTTACCAGTTACAAAATTACTATACATAAAACATTAAACCAAAACCATTATAAGACATATCAGTACTTTGTTCATTCGCGCGCGCCGGAATTTTAGCCGGTTTTTTATTTTTTCGTACTGCTTCATTCTTCTTACAACACTTTACTGGATAGGCCGATTATAGCATTTTCGGCCTATCGCAAACGCCCGAGGCTACGGTTGAATTATGTCTACCCAGTATAAAGGTAGGCTGCCGACGACTACTATTCAACTCTGCTGTTAGTCAACAACTGACGTTAGGTGGTGGCCAAGCAGTGCGCGCCAAAGTATGTATTTTTTATTTCGCCATCTCTGATTGGTCGGTATGTCCAAGTGTTCAGCCCGGGAATTCTGGTATTCTTTTACTGCCTGTTGTAACGGACGTTTTCAGTAATTCACGGCCGCATGAGTTGCCAGCGGTTGTGTAATACGTCTAGACTAGTTGACTCAAAGCAAAACACAGACGTGGTGTTTTGCAATAATGTTGCATGTATAGTTGGTTAAGACGGGGTACCCCAAAGGTGAACATTGACTGCTTTGAATTCAGCCTGATTTAAATTATTATTTCTTAGCACACAATTCTGTACCGTTACAATTGACCATGCTTCAGTATTCCACTTCTCTCAGAGTCACTCAGCTGGGAAAATGGTTTTTCCAGGAGTGTTGTAATAATGTCTTTGTTCGATACTGCAACATCACTTACATTTTCTTCTGCTAAATTTATTTTATCCTCGTGGTAGAGATCAGAAACACGTGCCAAGAAGAGATAAATAATAATAATAATACACACGTACAAGGAGCATGATAATATAAAGCCTATGTAAAACTTAACACAAATCGCATTAAACTGTACCCAGAGGCTAAGTGACTCGTTGCCTTCCAGCTACAGTTACAGATGCAGCGTCTCTCCTCCATCCACCAGGCACACTTCTCACCTTGCTATATGAGTACTACGGCAGTAACCCCCAGATTCCTGCCTCTGTTTGCTGCTATTCTGCACTGTTATTGATAACTGGGCTGTTATTGATAACATGCAAATGGAAAGTTTCTGTAATGTAATCAGATAATTTATAATGCCAAATTCATATTATTTTTCAGCACTAATCAGCAAGATAAATTTGTTAATATGCTTAATAAAATGTGAGAGCAGAAAATTTTCTCATTAATTTTATCTTTGTTGGTGATGAAGTATGTCTCCACTCAGTGGTCTGTCACTTTGATTCAGGAATTTCATATAACATCCATAGTCAATAGAAATGGAAAGGTTAATGCGCTGCCCTGCCATTTCATTTTGTGTTGTTTAGTAAGCATCTTTGCCATCCAGTGTGCACACAATTTCGTGTACTTCAGTTTCTCAGGTACAGTTTTATGAAAAAGTAGTATAAAATTTGCAAAAAATGCAGGGAAAGTGACTTACTGGTGAATTGTTTCATCTTTTCTTAAACTACACACGCACACACACACACACACACACACACACACACCAGTCTCTATTCACTAAGAATGGTGACCCATTCCATTTGCCATCATGCATGTTTTTGCAATCTTCATTAACAAACCACACCCACCTCTGTACAGTTGAATCACTTGTGGCATGTTCATAAGTCTCACAAACTGATATGAGTTTTAGGCAATTTAATGTTAAAAAATAGACACAAACCATATTTCACATCTTGTTTTTCTTGAACATTATTAACCTGTGCTGATACATTGATGTTGCTGGAAATTAGCATCGTACCATGTCAGTGAATCAGCGCAGACTTGTACATACATGTGAATGTTGTGATACAGTGCTGCAAAAGCAATATTTAAAAAAGAAACATGTTGTGGATATCCTGTATATATAAAGTCTCGATATCAAAAAGTATCCAACCCTAGGCTGGGGCAAACAATAGGTTATATCTAGTAGCTTCCAGTCATAATCTTCAAAATAGTACCCTTGCAACTACACAACCGGTCTTCATGCTAGAAATATTTTTCATATTTCTCTTTTGGTATGGCTGGCTACCAGTTGTGCCATCATTTTTGTCATTATCTCCTTCTAATTATCAAATCAGCACCATTTCAGCACCTTTTTCGGTTTTGGGAATGACAAGAAATCATAAGGAGCCATATCTTTTAGAAATAAACATGGCAAACCTGACCAATTCTGTGCTTGACCAAGAAATCTTGAATTAGACATGCCAAATGAGCAGAGCAATTTTGTGATCAATGGTGCCACGTCAATAATAAAGTTCAGTTGGTCCATTGGACCCCCTAATATTTAAACATATTTAAGACTTTGTTGAAAAAATTGCTTCAAATCTATCTGAAGATTTGTGAGGTTATATTTGTTGATTGTATAATAATAAATTCGCATAATTTTCAAATTGCTCATGACTGCTGCTTGAGACTGGTGCAACGTTTAAAACCTCCTGATATAATTCTGGGGAAGGGAATTCCGTATGTACATAATATGTAATGCTAATACATAACTGTTTAACATTTGTACTGTGACTTTCACTAACTGTCAAAATCAAGAGCTGCCAATGATAGCAGTGCAACTGCCATTTGTATGATTCTGACAGGTCAGCTTTCTTGCACTGAACTGCATCATGAAGACATTACAGCATTCTAGATGGTACTGTTTGTTGATGAAAAAACTGAGGTACTGTTTTTTGATAGTACTGTGGTTGAAAAAAACTGCATCATCATTTCCATTTTTCTCTTCATTTCTTTTGCTTTATTTGACCTTGGGAATGATAGTGACTTCCAACGTGACAACTATGCCTTTGATTCTAATTTATTCTTAGATTAAATACCCATTAATGAATACCCACCAAGATGTAGATTACCCATTAATGAACACCCATTAAGATGGGTGATTAGACAACGTTTCACTCATGACTTATCATTAGCTATCATGGATTTAAAGGAGCCAGAATCATCAACAATCCCTGTGCAAAATCAAAACGGATCTGTATTTGTTCAAGAGAGTGTTGGTAAAAATGTTATGACGACACTGTGCTTGCCCAACCCATCCATTCAAATTATATTGCGTCTAACTAATCCCAATACGATTTTCAATTTCTTGGATGGTCAGCTGATGATTTTCCAATGTCATACTGCACATATTAATGACATTTGGATTTGGTTTGTTGATGGCCTACCAGTACACTGGTCATTATCAACTAAAGTTTTGCCATTTTGGCAGTTAAACTACTCTTTAATATTGTTACAACACAAAAAAGCCACCCCAATACCAGGGAAAAAACTATGAATCAACTATGTTTAACCAATGAAAATAAAATGACTACGACGAGACAAATGACTATGACCCAACCCAAGTGATTGACCCAAGAAAATAAAATAAAATGAGAAGGTAAATGAAAAGGAAACAAACAAAAAATAAAAGAAATAAAATGAGAAGATATAAAAAGACACAAACAAATGATATAGAAAAGGAAATGAGCAATATTAAACTCAAATGATAATGAAAAAGAATCAAATAAATAATAAATGTAAATAACAATTTTTAAAATCAAATAAAGTAATGACAACTAAAGTACACTAACCAAAGAAATAGAGATTAAATGTTGTGAATAACTCTATAATGATATGAAACTTGTTAACAGTATAACTAACAATTATGAATAAAGTAATAAAAACCCCAGAAGTGAGAGATAGGTAGGGAGTGAACATAATTAAGTGAGAAAAGAGAAATTAATGTTAGGGAATACCCACTAGTAACACTCAAATACCATAAAAAAGTGCAAAGTGCCAGTGTAAACCCGAAATAAATATAAAACCCTACAGATCAGTATAGACACCTAAAAACCAGTGATAAACACTACAGTTTAATGGTGAAAAGTGCCAGAGAGTAAGAACATTATTGTTATTAGAATTAAGAGTGATTGTAGATTAGAAATTTCAGGGAAAAAATCCCATGATGATTCAAAATATTAGTGTTACCATGGTTAGGTAGAAAAAGAAAAGATATAGTAAGGAATATAAATGCAAAATAAGTAAAATAACCTATGTTCAAAGGGATAATTAGTAAGATAAAATAAATGGTGTGATAATGTTAGTCACCAAAATAGTTAAGAATAAACAAAATATAAACCAGATTAGCATAGTAACTGTTAAAAGATTTGTTCAATTAAGTTTATGAGAAGGAATATGGCTGAAAAAGGTATACAGACCGTAAACCTATATGTTGTGTTATGTTTTATAAATCATAGTAATTAATAGACAAGTTATAAAAAATGGCAATATCAATAAGTAAAAAGATAAATTCTGACAAACATAATAATACTGGAAAGGCAATTAGAAAATAATAGACAAACCATGATTGTGTAAGGTAATGAGAACATACAATTATTATAAAACAACCCAAATCAATTCAAAAAGTAAACAAGTCATAAGTGACACTAAGCAAAACCTATGTAAAGGTAAAATAATCTTTAATTTGTGTAAAATAAGAAAATATAGCCAATTACTACTTAGGCCTATAAAATGCCTAACTGTATAAATCTAAAATCAACTAATTATAAGAAATTAACTATTGTATTAGAAAATCCAGGGCAAGTAACTAGTTAAGTAAAATTAGTGAATCATATTAAGATGTAAAAGTTAAATTAAAAACAAAATAAGAAAGAAATGTAATTACATAATATTAACATTATTGTCAAAACATTAATACATAAACAAATCCACCTTTGTGGAATGTCAAAATGATCTTTGAAAGAAAATAGGAACAGTTGTGATAATATCTCATACATAAATAAGAAGACAGAAGAATAATAGCAATCAGAAGATATTTAGTCATTTTGAATAAAAATTCAAATATCATAACAATAGACTTAAATTATGAACAGCCAATGAGAGACAGACAGTTGCCATAACAACCGAACGTTATTTATTATTATTCCGTTAAAAACTGTTAGTTCATTATTGAAGCTCAAGATGAATAGACGCCAACCCGTAATCGACTCAATTTTAATTTAAAACAGTAAAAAAGTAATCAAAATTAATAACATGAAGACACAAGAAGTCTGATGAGGAGCTAGTCCATCCAACCGAGGCAAAAGACCAGATTATTAAATTCCAAATTAATAATTTAGACCAACTTATCCGAAAAGATGCCAGGCGTAATTAAATTCATAAATGATGGAAGATTGATGACCAAAAAGGACCCAACCTATTTCAACTGAATAGCTCTTCACCCTAATTCAACAGATTTGATAAGTATTGCTGAATTACCTGAATTTATGGAATAAATTCTTATTAACTTTTTCTCACAACACTATTAACTCTCACTACGAACTGATAATCAAATTTCTTTCAAGGATTAATTAAAAAAAAAAACACTAAACTTGTATGAAACCCGAAAATAACCTGGATAAAAATTACTAACTTTTAACACACACTTTTTAAAACTTCAGGAACAAATTGTAATTAAACCTTATAGTATATAAGTACCATCAATGTAAGGTAGTGTACTTTATTGTAATCATTATTAATATTTTTTCGTAACCACAAGAACCCAGAATAATTGAACAAAATTAAAATAAACTTTTGTAGAAGCCATATGTCTAACTAAATCGTTCTGAAATCATTCGCCTACCTTGGGAATTAATTGTCTTATTATTGCCAGAGCAACATTGTTTAAAATCCAGATATAATTTTGTGTAATATTAAAGAACAAATAATTTCAAGTTAATAAACTAGTACAGAGTTGTAACCACTGCTCTTTATTTGATAGTAAATTGTATTATATGATTTGTGTACATTAGCTATGAGCGAAGGTGACGGTAAGCGCTAGACGTCGGAAACTCGGTGAACTACCAGCGATATTAATAAACCCGCAAGTGGCGAGAGTAATTTGAATCCACCATACCGTCTAGAACTACCGTTCAGTCGTCCTAATTTTTTTTTTTAATTGTTTTCAGTTTAAACAATTTGGCGCCACCCGGGATTTACAATCACATATCAAAGGACAGGTAAGGTTCACACTCCCGAGTACTGGTAATTCGTGAGATAGCGACGGACATCGTCAGCATAAACGTAAAGTAACGACTACAACATGTGAGGCGAACACACGAAACACACTTCTACAAAGAGCACATACAGAGCTACTCGTTACAAATTAACGACCACAACGTGTGGCTTTTAAGAGAAATAAAGATCTTGTCGTTACAAATTGGCGACCAACTAGTGTGGCTAGAATTAAAGACTAGCGGCGGTTACAAAAAATTATGAAACACTCCATGATCACCAGGGGAAATTCTAAGAAGAGGACTGAGGATACCGACGAAGAACAAATGGAAATGATTGAGGAAATGATCGAAGAGGTGGCCCAAGGGGACCAACCAGACAACCCAACCCAACCAGAACCGGAAGTAGAAGTAATAGCCAGCGATCAGTCAAAGAAACCAACCCAATCGATGGACACAAATTTCCAGGAAAAGATGAGGATTATGGTGGAACAATTAAACAAAAACCAGGAGAAAACTGATGAAAATTTTAAGAAACAGGAAGAAAAAATTAACGAAAAATTCGACAGAAATAAGGAAGAAATTAAAGAACAAAGAAAAGAAGACAGGGAATTCTTAAATGAAAAACTGTACAGAAACAGTGAAGAATTAAAGAAACAACTCAAGGAGGACACAGAACTTCTGAATAATAAAATGGAAAGCAACCATGAAGCCTTGAAGAGAAACCAAGAGATCTTAGAAGAGAAGAGTGAGGAATTAAAGAGACAGATGAAGAAAGATCTGGAAATACTGAACAACAAGATCGAGAGTAATAGTGAAACACTCCAACGACAATTGAAGGAAAACAGTGAGAAGAATAGAGAAGAATTAAGATACATACTAATAGGGTATCGTGAAGAAGTCAAGCAGACAAAAACGGGGATGAATAAGAAATGGGAAGAAACCAATTACAAAGTAGATCAACTTAATGAAACAGATAGTGGTTTCACACAATTGAATGAAACACTAGACAGCACTTCTGAAGGTATCAATGAAAAAATAGATAATAAAGAAGACTCAAATGCATTGTTACCTGAAAATACAGTAAAAATAACAAAAACAAAAAGAAAATTAAGCACATAGAAACCAACCGTAGAGGAGTAAAGAAGAACCAAATAATTAAGAAGATTAAGAAAACTAAGGATATAGGAAAAATATATAAAAAGAAACTAATAAAAACACGAGAAGAGTTGGAGATGATGAAGAATGGACTAATTAAGGTGTTTAATTTACCAATGACCGACCATAGTGAATTAATGGATTATAAAGATTGTAGGAGGACTTTAAAAGAAATTATAGAAGGGATTCACAACAAACCAGTGAATAAAAACTTCAACAACACTATATTTAAATGGAAATTACCAGAAATAGAAATGCAAAATAAACCAATATCAGTGAGAACATCAATGATGGAGGTACGATTAACTTCTTTGATTAATGAACAACATAATTGAATGATTGAAGCAGTCATGGATACTAATGAACAGATGGTATTTAGACGAATTGTGGTACGAGGTAGAAGAGACCTATTTCACAAGGACGGAAATAGTTCTACACACCAGAGTGATCCGAACAACAAGTGAGGATGAAATCATGGACCATGGGTAAACTAAGTGAAAATAAATGCCACGAATTGGGATTGATTTTCGAATTACCGACCATGCAAACCAATGGAAAAGAAAGGAAAACAAATTGCAAATTCAAAAAATATGTAAGA
Organism: Magicicada septendecula; assembly: GCA_034769895.1. Taxonomy (NCBI): domain Eukaryota; kingdom Metazoa; phylum Arthropoda; class Insecta; order Hemiptera; family Cicadidae; genus Magicicada; species Magicicada septendecula. The sequence goes on from CM068367.1 coordinate 1,155,259,496, forward strand.
TCACCATACGCTATTATTTAGATAACATATGAGGTAAAATAGAAAAATAAACTAAAAAAATTCCTAAATAGTAAGACCAACCAACTTACAATAATATTTAGAAAATATATGAGATGAAACAAAATAAACAAATAAAGTGAAAACAAGAATTAATAATACAAGAGAATTAGAAAGGAGACCAATTAAAATAAATAAAAATAAAACCAAGCAAGAACTGCCAAGACAAATACATAAAATTATAAAGAATATAGAATATTCAGAAAAAAAAATAATTAACTGGTACCAAAAAAAAAAAATTATAAAGCAAATATACGGCAAGTGGCTAAAGCAAAATAATGGTAATCAACAAAGAAGAAGAAGAGAAAAGATGTCTAAAATAATTAAAACGATCACAAGAGGAAGAGAAAAACAAACTAATTAAAAGTTAGTAATAATGAAGTTAACAAATAAATAAATAAAAACAATCAACCGTGTGAGTAGATAACAGAATATAGCAAAGGTACAGCGGAAGAAAGAATGAGTAAAAGGTTAAAATGATCTAAAAAACCATGAAGTAGACAATCCCCAAAATATTATTAATGAAAGTCACAAGATGACAAAAAGGTATTGAAGATTGACTGAGAATAGGTCCAGCAATCAATTAACTGAGCAGAGATGATGTTCCTCTGATCTCAGAAAAAAAGGTAGTAATGGAAGAAACCAGCTACTAAAAGTTAGGGAAATTATATATAACAGGGAGAACGCAATAATGGAAATAAGAAAAAACAGATCTAAAAGATAACTAAATAAAAAGGAGAGGAACAAGTAAGAAGAGAAACAAGAAAGAAGAAATAAACAAGAAGAAAAAGGAAAAAATTATATATAACTGATAATTTCATAAAAAACTATGCTAGTGTTTTACCAAAATGATCAATTTTGATGGAGAGGCATTATGTTACAACACAAAAAAGCCACCCCAATACCAGGGAAAAAACTATGAATCAACTATGTTTAACCAATGAAAATAAAATGACTACGACGAGACAAATGACTATGACCCAACCCAAGTGATTGACCCAAGAAAATAAAATAAAATGAGAAGGTAAATGAAAAGGAAACAAACAAAAAATAAAAGAAATAAAATGAGAAGATATAAAAAGACACAAACAAATGATATAGAAAATTGAATGAGCAATATTAAACTCAAATGATAATGAAAAAGAATCAAATAAATAATAAATGTAAATGACAATTTTTAAAATCAAATAAAGTAATGACAACTAAAGTGCACTAACCAAAGAAATAGAGATTAAATGTTGTGAATAACTCTATAATGATATGAAACTTGTTAACAGTATAACTAACAATTATGAATAAAGTAATAAAAACCCCAGAAGTGAGAGATAGATAGGGAGTGAACATAATTAAGTGAGAAAAGAGAAATTAATGTTAGGGAATACCCACTAGTAACACTCAAATACCATAAAAAAGTGCAAAGTGCCAGTGTAAACCCGAAATAAATATAAAACCCTACAGATCAGTATAGACACCTAAAAACCAGTGATAAACACTACAGTTTAATGGTGAAAAGTGCCAGAGAGTAAGAACATTATTGTTATTAGAATTAAGAGTGATTGTAGATTAGAAATTTCAGGGAAAAAATCCCATGATGATTCAAAATATTAGTGTTACCATGGTTAGGTAGAAAAAGAAAAGATATAGTAAGGAATATAAATGCAAAATAAGTAAAATAACCTATGTTCAAAGGGATAATTAGTAAGATAAAATAAATGGTGTGATAATGTTAGTCACCAAAATAGTTACCAAACAAAACAAAATAAACAAAACAACAACCAAACCAAACAAAACAAAACAAAACAACCAAACCAACAAAACCAGACCAAAACAAAACAACCAAACCAAAACAAAATAAAACCAAACAAACAAACAAACAAAATATAAACCAGATTAGCATAGTAACTGTTAAAAGATTTGTTCAATTAAGTTTATGAGAAGGAATATGGCTGAAAAAGGTATACAGACCGTAAACCTATATGTTGTGTTATGTTTTATAAATCATAGTAATTAATAGACAAGTTATAAAAAATGGCAATATCAATAAGTAAAAGATAAATTCTGACAAACATAATAATACTGGAAAGGCAATTAGAAAATAATAGACAAACCATGATTGTGTAAGGTAATGAGAACATACAATTATTATAAAACAACCCAAATCAATTCAAAAAGTAAACAAGTCATAAGTGACACTAAGCAAAACCTATGTAAAGGTAAAATAATCTTTAATTTGTGTAAAATAAGAAAATATAGCCAATTACTACTTAGGCCTATAAAATTCCTAACTGTATAAATCTAAAATCAACAAATTATAAGAAATTAACTATTGTATTAGAAAATCCAGGGCAAGTAACTAGTTAAGTAAAATTAGTGAATCATATTAAGATGTAAAAGTTAAATTAAAAACAAAATAAGAAAGAAATGTAATTACATAATATTAACATTATTGTCAAAACATTAATACATAAACAAACCCAGCTTTGTGGGATGTCAAAATGATCTCTGAAAGAAAATAGGAACAGTTGTGATAATATCTCATACATAAATAAGAAGACAGAAGAATAATAGCAATCAGAAGATATTTAGTCATTTTGAATAAAAATTCAAATATCATAACAATAGACTTAAATTATGAACAGCCAATGAGAGACAGACAGTTGCCATAACAACCGAACGTTATTTATTATTATTCCGTTAAAAACTGTTAGTTCATTATTGAAGCTCAAGATGAATAGACGCCAACCCGTAATCGACTCAATTTTAATTTAAAACAGTAAAAAAGTAATCAAAATTAATAACATGAAGACACAAGAAGTCTGATGAGGTACTAGTCCATCCAACCGAGGCCAAAGACCAGATTATTAAATTCCAAATTAATAATTTAGACCAACTTATCCGAAAAGATGCCAGGCGTAATTAAATTCATAAATGATGGAAGATTGATGGCCAAAAAGGACCCAACCTATTTCAACTGAATAGCTCTTCACCCTAATTCAACAGATTTGATAAGTATTGCTGAATTACCCGAATTTATGGAATAAATTCTTATTAACTTTTTCTCACAACACTATTAACTCTCACTACGAACTGATAATCAAATTTCTTTCAAGGATTAATTAAAAATAAAACACTAAACTTGTATGAAACCCGAAAATAACCTGGATAAAAATTACTAACTTTTAACACACACTTTTTAAAACTTCAGGAACAAATTGTAATTCAACCTTATAGTATATAAGTACCATCAATGTAAGGTAGTGTACTTTATTGTAATCATTATTAATATTTTTTCGTAACCACAAGAACCCAGAATAATTGAACAAAATTAAAATAAACTTTTGTAGACGCCATGTCTAACTAAATCATTCTGAATCATTCGCCTACCTTGGGAATTAATTGTCTTATTATTGCCGGAGCAACATTGTTTAAAATCCAGATATAATTTTGTGTAATATTAAAGAACAAATAATTTCAAGTTAATAAACTAGTACAGAGTTGTAACCACTGCTCTTTATTTGATAGTAAATTGTATTATATGATTTGTGTACATTAGCTATGAGCGAAGGTGACGGTAAGCGCTAGACGTCGGAAACTCGGCGAACTACCAGCGATATTAATAAACCCGCAAGTGGAGAGAGTAATTTGAATCCACCATACCGTCTAGAACTACTGCTCAGTCATCCTATTTTTTTTTTTATTGTTTTCAGTTTAAACAATTTGGCGCCACCCGGGATTTACAATCACATATCAAAGGAAGGTAAGGTTCACACTCCGGAGTACTGGTAATTCGTGAGATCACGACGGACATCGTCAGCATAAACGTAAAGTAACGACTACAACATGTGAGGCGAACACACGAAACACACTTCTACAAAGAGCACATACAGAGCTACTCGTTACAAATTAACGACCACAACATGTGGCTTTTAAGAGAAATAAAGATCTTGTCGTTACAAATTGGCGACCAACTAGTGTGGCTAGAATTAAAGACTAGCGGCGGTTACAAAAAATTATGAAACACTCCATGATCACCAGGGGAAATTCTAAGAAGAGGACTGAGGATACCGACGAAGAACAAATGGAAATGATTGAGGAAATGATCGAAGAGGTGGCCCAAGGGGACCAACCAGACAACCCAACCCAACCAGAACCGGAAGTAGAAGTAATAGCCGGCGATCAGTCAAAGAAACCAACCCAATCGATGGACACAAATTTCCAGGAAATGATGAGGATTATGGTGGAACAATTAAACAAAAACCAGGAGAAAACTGATGAAAATTTTAAGAAACAGGAAGAAAAAATTAACGAAAAATTCGACAGAAATAAGGAAGAAATTAAAGAACAAAGAAAAGAAGACAGGGAATTCTTAAATGAAAAACTGTACAGAAACAGTGAAGAATTAAAGAAACAACTCAAGGAGGACACAGAACTTCTGAATAATAAAATGGAAAGCAACCATGAAGCCTTGAAGAGAAACCAAGAGATCTTAGAAGAGAAGAGTGAGGAATTAAAGAGACAGATGAAGAAAGATCTGGAAATACTGAACAACAAGATCGAGAGTAATAGTGAAACACTCCAACGACAATTGAAGGAAAACAGTGAGAAGAATAGAGAAGAATTAAGATACATACTAATAGGGTATCGTGAAGAAGTCAAGCAGACAAAAACGGGGATGAATAAGAAATGGGAAGAAACCAATTACAAAGTAGATCAACTTAATGAAACAGATAGTGGTTTCACACAATTGAATGAAACACTAGACAGCACTTCTGAAGGTATCAATGAAAAAATAGATAATAAAGAAGACTCAAATGCATTGTTACCTGAAAATACAGTAAAAATAACAAAAACAAAAAGAAAATTAAGCACATAGAAACCAACCGTAGAGGAGTAAAGAAGAACCAAATAATTAAGAAGATTAAGAAAACTAAGGATATAGGAAAAATATATAAAAAGAAACTAATAAAAACACGAGAAGAGTTGGAGATGATGAAGAATGGACTAATTAAGGTGTTTAATTTACCAATGACCGACCATAGTGAATTAATGGATTATAAAGATTGTAGGAGGACTTTAAAAGAAATTATAGAAGGGATTCACAACAAACCAGTGAATAAAAACTTCAACAACACTATATTTAAATGGAAATTACCAGAAATAGAAATGCAAAATAAACCAATATCAGTGAGAACATCAATGATGGAGGTACGATTAACTTCTTTGATTAATGAACAACATAATTGAATGATTGAAGCAGTCATGCATACTAATGAACAGATGGTATTTAGACGAATTGTGGTACGAGGTAGAAGAGACCTATTTCACAAGGACGGAAATAGTTCTACACACCAGAGTGATCCGAACAACAAGTGAGGATGAAATCATGGACCATGGGTAAACTAAGTGAAAATAAATGCCACGAATTGGGATTGATTTTCGAATTACCGACCATGCAAACCAATGGAAAAGAAAGGAAAACAAATTGCAAATTCAAAAAATATGTAAGATCACCATACGCTATTATTTAGATAACATATGAGGTAAAATAGAAAAATAAACTAAAAAAATTCCTAAATAGTAAGACCAACCAACTTACAATAATATTTAGAAAATATATGAGATGAAACAAAATAAACAAATAATGTGAAAACAAGAATTAATAATACAAGAGAATTAGAAAGGAGACCAATTAAAATAAATAAAAATAAAACCAAGCAAGAACTGCCAAGACAAATACATAAAATTATAAAGAATATAGAATATTCAGAAAAAAAAATAATTAACTGGTACCAAAAAAAAAAAATTATAAAGCAAATATACGGCAAGTGGCTAAAGCAAAATAATGGTAATCAACAAAGAAGAAGAAGAGAAAAGATGTCTAAAATAATTAAAACGATCACAAGAAGAAGAGAAAAACAAACTAATTAAAAGTTAGTAATAATGAAGTTAACAAATAAATAAATAAAAACAATCTACCGTGTGAGTAGATAACAGAGTATAGCAAAGGTACAGCGGAAGAAAGAATGAGTAAAAGGTTAAAATGATCTAAAAAACCATGAAGTGGACAATCCCCAAAATATTATTAATGAAAGTCACAAGATGACAAAAAGGTATTGAAGATTGACTGAGAATAGGTCCAGCAATCAATTAACTGAGCAGAGATGATGTTCCTCTGATCTCAGAACAAAAGGTAGTCATGGAAGAAACCAGCTACTAAAAGTTAGGGAAAAATTTATATAACAGGGAGAACACACTAATGGAAATAAATAAAAACGGATCTAAATAAAATGGAGTGGAACAAGTAAGAAGAGAAACAAGAAAGAAGAAATAAACGAGAAGAAAAAGAAAAAATTATATATAACTGATAATTTCATAAAAAACTATGCTAGTGTTTTACCAAAATGATCAATTTTGATGGAGAGGCATTATGTTACAACACAAAAAAGCCACCCCAATACCAGGGAAAAAACTATGAATCAACTATGTTTAACCAATGAAAATAAAATGACTACGACGAGACAAATGACTATGACCCAACCCAAGTGATTGACCCAAGAAAATAAAATAAAATGAGAAGGTAAATGAAAAGGAAACAAACAAAAAATAAAAGAAATAAAATGAGAAGATATAAAAAGACACAAACAAATGATATAGAAAAGTGAATGAGCAATATTAAACTCAAATGATAATGAAAAAGAATCAAATAAATAATAAATGTAAATGACAATTTTTAAAATCAAATAAAGTAATGACAACTAAAGTGCACTAACCAAAGAAATAGAGATTAAATGTTGTGAATAACTCTATAATGATATGAAACTTGTTAACAGTATAACTAACAATTATGAATAAAGTAATAAAAACCCCAGAAGTGAGAGACAGGTAGGGAGTGAACATAATTAAGTGAGAAAAGAGAAATTAATGTTAGGGAATACCCACTAGTAACACTCAAATACCATAAAAAAGTGCAAAGTGCCAGTGTAAACCCGAAATAAATATAAAACCCTACAGATCAGTATAGACACCTAAAAACCAGTGATAAACACTACAGTTTAATGGTGAAAAGTGCCAGAGAGTAAGAACATTATTGTTATTAGAATTAAGAGTGATTGTAGATTAGAAATTTCAGGGAAAAAATCCCATGATGATTCAAAATATTAGTGTTACCATGGTTAGGTAGAAAAAGAAAAGATATAGTAAGGAATATAAATGCAAAATAAGTAAAATAACCTATGTTCAAAGGGATAATTAGTAAGATAAAATAAATGGTGTGATAATGTTAGTCACCAAAATAGTTACCAAACAAAACAAAATAAACAAAACAACAACCAAACCAAACAAAACAAAACAAAACAACCAAACCAACAAAACCAGACCAAAACAAAACAACCAAACCAAAACAAAATAAAACCAAACAAACAAACAAACAAAATATAAACCAGATTAGCATAGTAACTGTTAAAAGATTTGTTCAATTAAGTTTATGAGAAGGAATATGGCTGAAAAAGGTATACAGACCGTAAACCTATATGTTGTGTTATGTTTTATAAATCATAGTAATTAATAGACAAGTTATAAAAAATGGCAATATCAATAAGTAAAAGATAAATTCTGACAAACATAATAATACTGGAAAGGCAATTAGAAAATAATAGACAAACCATGATTGTGTAAGGTAATGAGAACATACAATTATTATAAAACAACCCAAATCAATTCAAAAAGTAAACAAGTCATAAGTGACACTAAGCAAAACCTATGTAAAGGTAAAATAATCTTTAATTTGTGTAAAATAAGAAAATATAGCCAATTACTACTTAGGCCTATAAAATGCCTAACTGTATAAATCTAAAATCAACAAATTATAAGAAATTAACTATTGTATTAGAAAATCCAGGGCAAGTAACTAGTTAAGTAAAATTAGTGAATCATATTAAGATGTAAAAGTTAAATTAAAAACAAAATAAGAAAGAAATGTAATTACATAATATTAACATTATTGTCAAAACATTAATACATAAACAAACCCAGCTTTGTGGGATGTCAAAATGATCTCTGAAAGAAAATAGGAACAGTTGTGATAATATCTCATACATAAATAAGAAGACAGAAGAATAATAGCAATCAGAAGATATTTAGTCATTTTGAATAAAAATTCAAATATCATAACAATAGACTTAAATTATGAACAGCCAATGAGAGACAGACAGTTGCCATAACAACCGAACGTTATTTATTATTATTCCGTTAAAAACTGTTAGTTCATTATTGAAGCTCAAGATGAATAGACGCCAACCCGTAATCGACTCAATTTTAATTTAAAACAGTAAAAAAGTAATCAAAATTAATAACATGAAGACACAAGAAGTCTGATGAGGTACTAGTCCATCCAACCGAGGCCAAAGACCAGATTATTAAATTCCAAATTAATAATTTAGACCAACTTATCCGAAAAGATGCCAGGCGTAATTAAATTCATAAATGATGGAAGATTGATGGCCAAAAAGGACCCAACCTATTTCAACTGAATAGCTCTTCACCCTAATTCAACAGATTTGATAAGTATTGCTGAATTACCCGAATTTATGGAATAAATTCTTATTAACTTTTTCTCACAACACTATTAACTCTCACTACGAACTGATAATCAAATTTCTTTCAAGGATTAATTAAAAATAAAACACTAAACTTGTATGAAACCCGAAAATAACCTGGATAAAAATTACTAACTTTTAACACACACTTTTTAAAACTTCAGGAACAAATTGTAATTCAACCTTATAGTATATAAGTACCATCAATGTAAGGTAGTGTACTTTATTGTAATCATTATTAATATTTTTTCGTAACCACAAGAACCCAGAATAATTGAACAAAATTAAAATAAACTTTTGTAGACGCCATGTCTAACTAAATCATTCTGAATCATTCGCCTACCTTGGGAATTAATTGTCTTATTATTGCCGGAGCAACATTGTTTAAAATCCAGATATAATTTTGTGTAATATTAAAGAACAAATAATTTCAAGTTAATAAACTAGTACAGAGTTGTAACCACTGCTCTTTATTTGATAGTAAATTGTATTATATGATTTGTGTACATTAGCTATGAGCGAAGGTGACGGTAAGCGCTAGACGTCGGAAACTCGGCGAACTACCAGCGATATTAATAAACCCGCAAGTGGAGAGAGTAATTTGAATCCACCATACCGTCTAGAACTACTGCTCAGTCATCCTATTTTTTTTTTTATTGTTTTCAGTTTAAACAATTTGGCGCCACCCGGGATTTACAATCACATATCAAAGGAAGGTAAGGTTCACACTCCGGAGTACTGGTAATTCGTGAGATCACGACGGACATCGTCAGCATAAACGTAAAGTAACGACTACAACATGTGAGGCGAACACACGAAACACACTTCTACAAAGAGCACATACAGAGCTACTCGTTACAAATTAACGACCACAACATGTGGCTTTTAAGAGAAATAAAGATCTTGTCGTTACAAATTGGCGACCAACTAGTGTGGCTAGAATTAAAGACTAGCGGCGGTTACAAAAAATTATGAAACACTCCATGATCACCAGGGGAAATTCTAAGAAGAGGACTGAGGATACCGACGAAGAACAAATGGAAATGATTGAGGAAATGATCGAAGAGGTGGCCCAAGGGGACCAACCAGACAACCCAACCCAACCAGAACCGGAAGTAGAAGTAATAGCCGGCGATCAGTCAAAGAAACCAACCCAATCGATGGACACAAATTTCCAGGAAATGATGAGGATTATGGTGGAACAATTAAACAAAAACCAGGAGAAAACTGATGAAAATTTTAAGAAACAGGAAGAAAAAATTAACGAAAAATTCGACAGAAATAAGGAAGAAATTAAAGAACAAAGAAAAGAAGACAGGGAATTCTTAAATGAAAAACTGTACAGAAACAGTGAAGAATTAAAGAAACAACTCAAGGAGGACACAGAACTTCTGAATAATAAAATGGAAAGCAACCATGAAGCCTTGAAGAGAAACCAAGAGATCTTAGAAGAGAAGAGTGAGGAATTAAAGAGACAGATGAAGAAAGATCTGGAAATACTGAACAACAAGATCGAGAGTAATAGTGAAACACTCCAACGACAATTGAAGGAAAACAGTGAGAAGAATAGAGAAGAATTAAGATACATACTAATAGGGTATCGTGAAGAAGTCAACCAGACAAAAACGGGGATGAATAAGAAATGGGAAGAAACCAATTACAAAGTAGATCAACTTAATGAAACATCAGATAGTTGTTTCACACAATTGAATGAAACACTAGACAGCACTTCTGAAGGTATCAATGAAAAAATAGATAATAAAGAAGACTCAAATTCATTGTTACCTGAAAATACAGTAAAAATAACAAAAACAAAAAGAAAATTAAGCACATAGAAACCAACCGTAGAGGAGTAAAGAAGAACCAAATAATTAAGAAGATTAAGAAAACTAAGGATATAGGAAAAATATATAAAAAGAAACTAATAAAAGCACGAGAAGAGTTGGAGATGATGAAGAATGGACTAATTAAGGTGTTTAATTTACCAATGACCGACCATAGTGAATTAATGGATTATAAAGATTGTAGGAGGACTTTAAAAGAAATTATAGAAGGGATTCACAACAAACCAGTGAATAAAAACTTCAACAACACTATATTTAAATGGAAATTACCAGAAATAGAAATGCAAAATAAACCAATATCAGTGAGAACATCAATGATGGAGGTACGATTAACTTCCTTGATTAATGAACAACATAATTGAATGATTGAAGCAGTCATGGATACTAATGAACAGATGGTATTTAGACGAATTGTGGTATGAGGTAGAAGAGACCTATTTCACAAGGACGGAAATAGTTCTACACACCAGAGTGATCCAAACAACAAGTGAGGATGAAATCATGGACCATGGGTAAACTAAGTGAAAATAAACGCCACGAATTGGGATTGATTTTCGAATTACCGACCATGCAAACCAATGGAAAAGAAAGGAAAACAAATTGCAAATTCAAAAAATATGTAAGATCACCATACGCTATTATTTAGATAACATATGAGGTAAAATAGAAAAATAAACTAAAAAAATTCCTAAATAGTAAGACCAACCAACTTACAATAATGTTTAGAAAATATATGAGATGAAACAAAATAAACAAATAAAGTGAAAACAAGAATTAATAATACAAGAGAATTAGAAAGGAGACCAATTAAAATAAATAAAAATAAAACCAAGCAAGAACTGCCAAGACAAATACATAAAATTATAAAGAATATAGAATATTCAGAAAAAAAAATAATTAACTGGTACAAGAAAAAAAAAATTATAAAGCAAATATACGGCAAGTGGCTAAAGCAAAATAATGGTAATCAACAAAGAAGAAGAAGAGAAAAGATGTCTAAAATAATTAAAACGATCACAAGAAGAAGAGAAAAACAAACTAATTAAAAGTTAGTAATAATGAAGTTAACAAATAAATAAATAAAAACAATCAACCGTGTGAGTAGATAACAGAATATAGCAAAGGTACAGCGGAAGAAAGAATGAGTAAAAGGTTAAAATGATCTAAAAAACCATGAAGTAGACAATCCCCAAAATATTATTAATGAAAGTCACAAGATGACAAAAAGGTATTGAAGATTGACTGAGAATAGGTCCAGCAATCAATTAACTGAGCAGAGATGATGTTCCTCTGATCTCAGAAAAAAAGGTAGTAATGGAAGAAACCAGCTACTAAAAGTTAGGGAAATTATATATAACAGGGAGAACGCAATAATGGAAATAAGAAAAAACAGATCTAAAAGATAACTAAATAAAAAGGAGAGGAACAAGTAAGAAGAGAAACAAGAAAGAAGAAATAAACAAGAAGAAAAAGGAAAAAATTATATATAACTGATAATTTCATAAAAAACTATGCTAGTGTTTTACCAAAATGATCAATTTTGATGGAGAGGCATTATGTTACAACACAAAAAAGCCACCCCAATACCAGGGAAAAAACTATGAATCAACTATGTTTAACCAATGAAAATAAAATGACTACGACGAGACAAATGACTATGACCCAACCCAAGTGATTGACCCAAGAAAATAAAATAAAATGAGAAGGTAAATGAAAAGGAAACAAACAAAAAATAAAAGAAATAAAATGAGAAGATATAAAAAGACACAAACAAATGATATAGAAAATTGAATGAGCAATATTAAACTCAAATGATAATGAAAAAGAATCAAATAAATAATAAATGTAAATGACAATTTTTAAAATCAAATAAAGTAATGACAACTAAAGTGCACTAACCAAAGAAATAGAGATTAAATGTTGTGAATAACTCTATAATGATATGAAACTTGTTAACAGTATAACTAACAATTATGAATAAAGTAATAAAAACCCCAGAAGTGAGAGATAGATAGGGAGTGAACATAATTAAGTGAGAAAAGAGAAATTAATGTTAGGGAATACCCACTAGTAACACTCAAATACCATAAAAAAGTGCAAAGTGCCAGTGTAAACCCGAAATAAATATAAAACCCTACAGATCAGTATAGACACCTAAAAACCAGTGATAAACACTACAGTTTAATGGTGAAAAGTGCCAGAGAGTAAGAACATTATTGTTATTAGAATTAAGAGTGATTGTAGATTAGAAATTTCAGGGAAAAAATCCCATGATGATTCAAAATATTAGTGTTACCATGGTTAGGTAGAAAAAGAAAAGATATAGTAAGGAATATAAATGCAAAATAAGTAAAATAACCTATGTTCAAAGGGATAATTAGTAAGATAAAATAAATGGTGTGATAATGTTAGTCACCAAAATAGTTAAGAATAAACAAAATATAAACCAGATTAGCATAGTAACTGTTAAAAGATTTGTTCAATTAAGTTTATGAGAAGAATATGGCTGAAAAAGGTATACAGACCGTAAACCTATATGTTGTGTTATGTTTTATAAATCATAGTAATTAATAGACAAGTTATAAAAAATGGCAATATCAATAAGTAAAAGATAAATTCTGACAAACATAATAATACTGGAAAGGCAATTAGAAAATAATAGACAAACCATGATTGTGTAAGGTAATGAGAACATACAATTATTATAAAACAACCCAAATCAATTCAAAAAGTAAACAAGTCATAAGTGACACTAAGCAAAACCTATGTAAAGGTAAAATAATCTTTAATTTGTGTAAAATAAGAAAATATAGCCAATTACTACTTAGGCCTATAAAATGCCTAACTGTATAAATCTAAAATCAACTAATTATAAGAAATTAACTATTGTATTAGAAAATCCAGGGCAAGTAACTAGTTAAGTAAAATTAGTGAATCATATTAAGATGTAAAAGTTAAATTAAAAACATAAAATAAGAAAGAAATGTAATTACATAATATTAACATTACTGTCAAAACATTAATACATAAACAAACCCAGCTTTGTGGGATGTCAAAATGATCTCTGAAAGAAAATAGGAACAGTTGTGATAATATCTCATACATAAAAAATAGCAATCAGAAGATATTTAGTCATTTTGAATAAAAATTCAAATATCATAACAATAGACTTAAATTATGAACAGCCAATGAGAGACAGACAGTTGCTATAACAACCGAACGTTATTTATTATTATTCCGTTAAAAACTGTTAGTTCATTATTGAAGCTCAAGATGAATAGACGCCAACCCGTAATCGACTCAATTTTAATTTAAAACAGTAAAAAAGTAATCAAAATTAATAACATGAAGACACAAGAAGTCTGATGAGGTACTAGTCCATCCAACCGAGGCCAAAGACCAGATTATTAAATTCCAAATTAATAATTTAGACCAACTTATCCGAAAAGATGCCAGGCGTAATTAAATTCATAAATGATGGAAGATTGATGACCAAAAAGGACCCAACCTATTTCAACTGAATAGCTCTTCACCCTAATTCAACAGATTTGATAAGTATTGCTGAATTACCCAAATTTATGGAATAAATTCTTATTAACTTTTTCTCACAACACTATTAACTCTCACTACGAACTGATAATCAAATTTCTTTCAAGGATTAATTAAAAATAAAACACTAAACTTGTATGAAACCCGAAAATAACCTGGATAAAAATTACTAACTTTTAACACACACTTTTTAAAACTTCAGGAACAAATTGTAATTCAACCTTATAGTATATAAGTACCATCAATGTAAGGTAGTGTACTTTATTGTAATCATTATTAATATTTTTTCGTAACCACAAGAACCCAGAATAATTGAACAAAATTAAAATAAACTTTTGTAGACGCCATGTCTAACTAAATCATTCTGAATCATTCGCCTACCTTGGGAATTAATTGTCTTATTATTGCCGGAGCAACATTGTTTAAAATCCAGATATAATTTTGTGTAATATTAAAGAACAAATAATTTCAAGTTAATAGACTAGTACAGAGTTGTAACCACTGCTCTTTATTTGATAGTAAATTGTATTATATGATTTGTGTACATTAGCTATGAGCGAAGGTGACGGTAAGCGCTAGACGTCGGAAACTCGGCGAACTACCAGCGATATTAATAAACCCGCAAGTGGAGAGAGTAATTTGAATCCACCATACCGTCTAGAACTACTGCTCAGTCATCCTATTTTTTTTTTATTGTTTTCAGTTTAAACAATTTGGCGCCACCCGGGATTTACAATCACATATCAAAGGAAGGTAAGGTTCACACTCCCGAGTACTGGTAATTCGTGAGATCGCGACGGACATCGTCAGCATAAACGTAAAGTAACGACTACAACATGTGAGGTAACACACGAAACACACTTCTACAAAGAGCACATACAGAGCTACTCGTTACAAATTAACGACCACAACGTGTGGCTTTTAAGAGAAATAAAGATCTTGTCGTTACAAATTGGCGACCAACTAGTGTGGCTAGAATTAAAGACTAGCGGCGGTTACAAAAAATTATGAAACACTCCATGATCACCAGGGGAAATTCTAAGAAGAGGACTGAGGATACCGACGAAGAACAAATGGAAATGATTGAGGAAATGATCGAAGAGGTGGCCCAAGGGGACCAACCAGACAACCCAACCCAACCAGAACCGGAAGTAGAAGTAATAGCCGGCGATCAGTCAAAGAAACCAACCCAATCGATGGACACAAATTTCCAGGAAATGATGAGGATTATGGTGGAACAATTAAACAAAAACCAGGAGAAAACTGATGAAAATTTTAAGAAACAGGAAGAAAAAATTAACGAAAAATTCGACAGAAATAAGGAAGAAATTAAAGAACAAAGAAAAGAAGACAGGGAATTCTTAAATGAAAAACTGTACAGAAACAGTGAAGAATTAAAGAAACAACTCAAGGAGGACACAGAACTTCTGAATAATAAAATGGAAAGCAACCATGAAGCCTTGAAGAGAAACCAAGAGATCTTAGAAGAGAAGAGTGAGGAATTAAAGAGACAGATGAAGAAAGATCTGGAAATACTGAACAACAAGATCGAGAGTAATAGTGAAACACTCCAACGACAATTGAAGGAAAACAGTGAGAAGAATAGAGAAGAATTAAGATACATACTAATAGGGTATCGTGAAGAAGTCAAGCAGACAAAAACGGGGATGAATAAGAAATGGGAAGAAACCAATTTCAAAGTAGATCAACTTAATGAAACATCAGATAGTTGTTTCACACAATTGAATGAAACACTAGACAGCACTTCTGAAGGTATCAATGAAAAAATAGATAATAAAGAAGACTCAAATTCATTGTTACCTGAAAATACAGTAAAAATAACAAAAACAAAAAGAAAATTAAGCACATAGAAACCAACCGTAGAGGAGTAAAGAAGAACCAAATAATTAAGAAGATTAAGAAAACTAAGGATATAGGAAAAATATATAAAAAGAAACTAATAAAAACACGAGAAGAATTGGAGATGATGAAGAATGGACTAATTAAGATGTTTAATTTACCAATGACCGACCATAGTGAATTAATGGATTATAAAGATTGTAGGAGGACTTTAAAAGAAATTATAGAAGGGATTCACAACAAACCAGTGAATAAAAACTTCAACAACACTATATTTAAATAGAAATTACCAGAAATAGAAATGCAAAATAAACCAATTGTTAACTATTAATTACCTTTTATTCATTTATTAATACACTTTGTATACAACTACACTTTCGGAAGGTGCAGCCGCCATTTTGTCTAATACGAACTCAAATTTTTACTTACCGTGTCCGGAGTATCGTTAGACGAGCTGAAAGATAACAAGATGGTTGCTTGGAAATGATTACTTCGATCTACTATATTCCAACAAACTTGTGTTTATTCATGATTACTTCCATATTCCTTAAGGAATGGAAGTATGGTGATAGCAAAAAAAATCGTGTTCGAGATTATTACAGATTCTGATTCTACTACACTCAAAACATGAAAAAAAGTCGTTTTCCGAAAAGTGTCTGTGTGTGTGTCTGTCTGTCTGTCTGTGTGTCTGCCTGTCTATGGGTCTGTCTGTCTATGTGTCTGTAGATTTTTTTTCTATGGCAAACGATAACTGCCGCAAATTCAAACAGAATCAAATAATTTTTTGCATGCAGCCCTGATTTGCATAGTACTCGCGACTATTGTTTTTGGTGAAGATCGGTTGAGGGAAAGGGGTAGTTTACCTGCAACGGTTTTTTTTAGCAAGGGTAATTTTGTTTGTTTGGCAAACGATAACAGCCGCAAATTCAAACAGAATCAAATAATGTTTCGCATACAGCCCTGAATTGTAGAGGTCTCAAGATCTGTTGATTTTGGTGAAGATCGGTTAAGGGAAAGGGGTAGTTTACCTGTAACGTTTTATGTTTTAACAAGGGTATTTCCTATGGCAAACGATAACAGCCGCAAATTCAAACAGAATCAAAAGATTATTTGCATACAGCCCTAAATTGTAGAGTTCTCAAGACCTATTGTTTTTGGTGAAGTTCGGTTGAGGGAAAGGGGTAGTTTACCTGCAACGTTTTTTTAACAAGGGTATTTTCTATGGCAAACGATAACAGCCGCAAATTCAAACAGAATCAAATAATGTTTTGCATACAGCCCTGATTTGTAGAGTACTCAAGACCTATTGTTTTTGGTGAAGATCGGTTAAGGGAAAGGGGTAGTTTACCTGTAACGTTTTATGTTTTAACAAGGGTATTTCCTATGGCAAACGATAACAGCCGCAAATTCAAACAGAATCAAAAGATTATTTGCATACAGCCCTAAATTGTAGAGTTCTCAAGACCTATTGTTTTTGGTGAAGATCGGTTGAGGGAAAGGGGTAGTTTACCTGCAACGTTTTTTTAACAAGGGTATTTTCTATGGCAAACGATAACAGCCGCAAATTCAAACAGAATCAAATAATGTTTTGCATACAGCCCTGATTTGTAGAGTACTCAAGACCTATTGTTTTTGGTGAAGATCGGTTAAGGGGAAGGGGTAGTTTACCTGCAACGTTTTTTTATCAAGCGTATTTTCTATGGCAAACGATAACAGCCGCAAATTCAAACAGAATCAAATAATTTTTTGCATACGTCCCTGAATTGTAGAGGTCTCAATGACTTTCGATTTTGGTGAAGATCGGTTAAGGGGAAGGGGTAGTTTACCTGCAACCTTTTACGTTTTAACAAGAGTAAAGTACTTGAAAATTTATTTAAACTTTTTGAAACAATGGTAATTGTTAAAAATAAAATAATTTTGTTGCCAGGCAATAAAATTATAATTTTTTTCATTTTAATGTAATATAATATTTTTCATTTAATACAGCAATAAAAAGGCAGGTAAGACACAGCCTGGCTGTTTGGCTGAAAATGATTTTAAATATAAATCTTAGAATATGGAAGTCATGTATGGTTCTCCATACCGATATTTTAGTTTTACTGTTGCATATTAACGACAATGACAAAATTACTCCTCCCATCTTTTACACTTTTACTATTTTAACATTGATAGTGTACATGATTTATTTTGACCACAACTTTCAAGATATTACTGATAATTAAACTGTTGAACACTAAAACAAATGCTGTAAAGAAATAATACTAAACTAACTTCTCTTAACGTAAACCAGTGCCTTTGTAATTACGTAATTCAAACTCACCCATACACACTCACACGCTTTCTCATTAGACAAGTTATATTCCCATTAGAGCTCATATTTCAAATTAATTTTCCCCATCTGTTCTTGTACTGTATGAAAATAATAAAATTTGTTATTTTACTTTCCTGTTATTATTGCTGAAAGTACTCTCCTGCAATGTCTTCTCGTATACACGCACTGATTTATTGCCGAACTGTTATATGATTATTTACTTATTATTTTCTCACTGTATCTACTTGGTTTCAAAAATACTGTTTTAGATGATCAATATCAAAATTTTTTACATTTTATATGTTGCGGGCGACGAAAACTTCGCCTAACCGGCTAGCCGGTGGACGCGACGGTTATATATGCGTCCGACACTGGTAGTTGTTATTTGCCGACTGTCTTTGTTCTGTGTGTGCAACGAAACTGCTGGCGCTGACACACCCACATTCCACAGCCTGTTGTTCTTCGCTGACATAACATCGGGTGATGCTGTTACATCACTTGTTTACAGTTTTGCAAGTCATTGGGTGACCTTGGCACAGTTTTTGCTGGTTGCTTTCTGCGTTATATAAATTCACGAACAATATTTTCAATCAGTCGTACCACTTTCGCTACCAATGAATTTTACCTTTCTGTTTACGTTTTGTCCCAATTATTATTTTTACATTGTAAAATGTTGATTGCTTTTATTCAAAATACAAATTTATTCATTACCCCAAAAATAGGCCAAAATGTCCCGTTACAATACCCCCTCAAGGAGAGATTTTATGCCGAAGCATAAAAACTCTCATTGACACATTCATACTTGCTAAAGGGATCAGCCAGGATATGTCGCCACAACCCCCTGTATGGTTTACAAAAAAATATAATTAACTCACCCTTGGTCCAGTGACTGTGACCGCACCTGAATGACAATACTGGACTTCTCTCTAGAGATCCCAACACCATAAAGTCAGACAGATACTTAACGCCCCTGCTCTGACGCGCTGGCCAGCTCAGGTCCGCCGCCACAGCATCACCAAACACTGAAACAACAAATCAAATATCAACTAGTGGCCTTATACAACACCATATCCCCAACTGATCTGTTTCCCCCTAGCGGTGCTGGTTTACGTTAAGAAGCACTGGTTTTGTTCTTCACTTACTTCTAACATATATCAGAATACCTAACAACACAACATGGTACCCATTTTAAAATTCCATAATCTCATTCTGTCTACTTTCTCTTGTTAACTTTTATCCCAAAATTCAAAATTATTGCCCTGATTCCCATCAGAATTTAAATAAACATTTCCCATTACCATATTATACATTTCTCTCATCCCCAATTTGCATCTAAAATATTTAAATTCATAAAAGTCTCTTAAATACTAACAAACACAATACAACATAAGAAAACATAGTACATTCATAATTCACATTGTTATTATTATCTTTATTATTACCTTAAAACAAACGATTTGCATTTAAAAATTTACACACTTTACATCTTTAAATTTGCATATAAAGTTATAACAATTACATTTTATTCTCAATTTAACTTTTAATTCATTTCCCGAGAAAATTACATTTTTTTTTTTCAACCTTCATTTTACATAACATTTCATTTATTATTCCATTTCATCAACTTGGGTGATTCTCAGTTATTCATCATAATTCACTTTATCAACTTGGCATTTACCCATACTCTTACCCCTTTTATGACTCTAACGCTCCCCTACAAAATCTTTAACTAGTATGACACCCCTCTGTCAAAAAATCTACTAACCCTTCTCTACCTCTAACTACTTACTACTTTAACTCATTTCGCATCACTCTACCCTTATCACAAAATACTCTCTACCCCTTTGTACTCAGGATGTGTATTCCCTCCCAAAGCTCATTCCCTTATGTTGGTTCCTGGACTTTATCCCTAGGCAACCCTTTCCGGAGCTAAACGGTCCCTTCCCGTCCCAACCCTTTTTGTTGCGGACTCCTACCACACCACCCCCTCTTACAAAACTCCCATCAACTAATTACCATTCTCATTACATCACTTCAACTACAACAAAATAACATTATCATTTATAAACATCAATATATCACTCATTATTCTACATAAATTCTCCATTACTACTGTGTCTCCACTTATACTCAAATTCTCTATTACTTGTATTTCATCTCTTATTCCCTTTAACACCCATCTATATTCAACTCGGACTGACTCAATGTTTTACTTAAACAATTACTATCACCCAACTTCTATCTTTTACAACCCATTGAAAATTTTAATTATCTCAAATTTATTTCATTATTCATCTAAAATCTTTAAACACATTGAAAACTTATTCTATAAAATATTATTACATTTTTATAATCCTTATCCCTAACATACTGCATGCAATTAACACAATAAGACATAATAAACACAATATAGGAAACATCTAGTGCATCCATTTTTCAAATCAAAACAAAATTATTTAGTTATCTCAGTAGCGAGTCATCATTATTAAATTACCACAAATTTTTAATTCGTTACCCCCCTGGGTAACCTCCCTGCCACACACACTATGACCCCCCCTGGACTGTGGCGTCCAGTTGCGTCCACAAGGACTGAAGTTTTGGAGGAATTTGACATCTCCATGTCCTTGCTTCAGCGTTACATTTTAATAAAACTAGATATCCTAATATCTAAATGTACATATTATACGCCCCTAATGCGGGTCTACCACCTGTCTTGCTGTCCCTACTCGGACAGAGTGGCAGCCGCTGTTCCATAGTTTGGTGATTCCCCTAAATTACCCCCCTGTCAATTTCAAAATTCACCTTTACAACGATAACAGCTATGGCCAGTTAAGGCAGAACGTGACGCAATGAGCCCCAACCATAGCTGTTAAAGCTAAACCAATTCCACGGTCAGGGTTCGGTGAGGCCGTGACCGCCCGAAAAGTTGGGGAATCACAAGTAAAATATATATATATTTTTTTTTTAATTAAAATTAACAATTTACATTACATGACATTTCTAGTCTTGGTGGTGTTTTAACCTCATACATTTCTTTCTTAACTTTCCCTACCTTGACCTTCATTAACATAAAATAATAAGTACAACAAAATATTTACTTGGTCACTTAAATTAATCTATTTACACTTAACAATGTTGTCATTACATGAAAATAAACAATTCACTTTTTAGATTTACCAAAATTACATAACTTACACTTTTAATTTCATTTTCAAATTCTATTTACTCGTGACCTTGTTACATTTTATTATTGCATAATAGATTTTATTACATAAGAGTAAATTTTGTTTGAACACACTGCCTCACTAAAATTATTTATTTATTTATTTATTTATTGTTATCAAATTGAAATCTCATCAAATAATTTAAATTCATTATAAAAATTCAAACATATAACATTCAATCACAGTATTTAAACATATCAAATTATTTACTTCAATTGATAAAACACAACATATTTCAATTATTATCAAAAATTTACAAATCATTAATTATTGTCTTCATAATTATTTTTATTATTTATTTAGACTCCAAAATATTAATAATATTATTATTATTATCACAACATTTTCTACTACATATACACATTGTTTACCTAACATTTTACAATACACACAATTGAATTCACTACAAATATATTTACAAACTTTTATCATTAACTATTCCATTTTTCACACTTCATTGTCCAAGTCTGCAAGGTCATTACCAAAAATTACAATATTCAACAATGTCCATACACTGATTTTTTAATGTCAACCTCCATCATCATATATATAACGAATATATTTATAACATACATCATTGTTATCCACACACAATTTGGTATTACTATTAATATAATAATCCATTAACTTTATTTCATTCATTATGCCATTATAATTTATAGGGTTATTACCTATTAATATTTCATAAATCTTGTCAACATAAGTTATTATTGTCCAGTCTCCATCAGTATTATTGGTCAACGTCAGGTAAGCTATTTTATCATTTTTATATTCCTCTACTATTACATCAGGTAAGTGTTTATTGTTTATAAAGATATCATCAAAATAATTCTCTATCTCTCTTTCAACAGGTAAGTACTTTATATGGTTTATCTTCACCCCTTCTAATCTTTCTCTCAACTCATCATAATTTCTTTTTAACTTATATAATTCTATCTCTCTCTCAATACACAATTCTCTATCTAAATCTCCCTCACCATAACACCATATCACACTTTCTCTCTCACTCCATGCAGAGGGCACTAAATCATTAAAACATTTCCTGTTTTCTCCAGGAACAATAAAAAACTTTAAAAAACAATTATCAGTAGAACACTTTTCTACCCGATACCTCCGTGAAGACCTTTCTTCACCCCCCTTAACACCTCGAAAAAAATTTACCCTCTGCTTCATACCCACAATATAACTCTCTTCGATCACTCTCTTTAATCCATTAACACACACTGACATTCCATTATTACATTCTAAAACTTCAGTACTCTCAATATTTACCCCATTAGTTTTTAACATCATGTGTTCACTTATATTGTCATAATTATCACTCCTACTGACCTCATTATATGTTTCTCCATTATTCTTTACCCCCACTATACTCTCAGAATTGTAATTAATATCATTATCTTCACTATTTAACACTACCTCTTCCACTATTTCATCATTATTAATATTTGTCATACTTATAACATTGTCACCTAACTTCTCAACACTCTGTTCTAATCTGTTAAAGTTATCTTCTATTATGTCATTAGTTTGGTTTAAATGCTCATTAATTTTATTCATATGGTTTTTCAACTCATCAAACTTATTATTCTGTATATCAAATTTGTTATTTACTTCATTGTGTTGTTTTTCTGAACTTTCTTTCATACTATATATCAAAACTATACAACTCTTTTTACATACTACTGTCATCAGCTTTTTGATTCTGATTCATTGACATGGGTGTTGAATGAATTTCAGTTTCATTCCTTATTTTAGATTCGTCAATATTACTTTAATTGGTTTGAACTCCCGAATCGCTACTTATTTGATCTTCTATCTGGCTGTCAGTGAAGCTGACTTCATCGTTAATATTATCATTAGTATTCTGTAGCGGGTCAAATTTTGGGTGTTTTTATTTTCAACAGTATGGGATAATTATATTTTTATTCATTTCATTTTCGGTCGGGAGCCTTATAAAATATGACGAAATAACTGTATTATTGTGCAACGTATTTGTCCGTATAACAGAACAGCGTTTGGAACAAAGGCGATACGCAATTTCAGTGGTGTAATGAGGCAGAGGAATTCGCATCTCCACCAAAATTCTAAGAACTATGTAAATGTGTGTCAACGCTCAAGCGCAACTACACCTGCACGCGCTCAAAGGACGCTCTAACAAAAAACTCAAGATGGCCAGAGCGTAAAAAATATTCGTCGTCTTCTCTAAGACCTCCCGGAAGTCGCGTTAAACTCCGCCTACTGTTGGTGACATCAGCGGAACCAAGTCAAATATCGGCCTCTGGACACACACACATACCAGCTTTAATCCATATATAAAGTGGTTACTTCCCAACAAATGAGGCCGGAGCGACGAAAACATCATGGCAGTAGAGAACCAGCTACCCTCCAGGAACAGGTACAGGTACCTGTTACGTTCACCGCGACGGAACAGTCGACTTATAGCCGCGGCGTCGGCCAGACGCGCGCCAAGACTCGTGGGCCCCAAAAAATCTTGTAAAGTTTATTTGAAAGTAATAGTTTTGCATCTCTAAGGAAACCAGTAGCTAAGAAGGGAATACGTGGAGTGACGGCAAAATGTAAAAGCAGTGAACTAACAAACGTTTGTGACCGAGTGCGGGAATATTACGGGGACGCGCCACGTGGTTGTCAGCGACGCTATGGAAACAAGTAACTGTATTCTAATCAATCAATTTTATTACCAAGGCCTAATTCAAGTAAATGTAGGGGTTTTATAAATTCGAATGAATGAGAGAGTGAGCACGCTGGGCTGTATAGGTTAAGATAAAGGTTATATTTAGAAATAAGACATACTTAGATGCATACATTTCAAAATTTGTTTTTTTTGTGTTCTGTTAATAATTGATGAATTCCCATAAGTAAAACATTATTTTCGTAACATAAAAATGTGTTAGACTAAGTTATTTCGTCATTACCACTGTCTTATTCCTGTGTTGAAAAAATTCGTCTAAACGTTCCGGAATCTTCTGAATTATTAACTGGGTGGGTCAGATTGCTAAATTGTCCGTTTTATTAAGGTAAAGTGTAAAGGTTTTCGATATTTTGTCCTATATAAAAAATAATCGTGGCGACCTTGGTCTTCTGGTAAAATTTCGAATAACAGGTAAGTGTTGTAATTGCGTACAGGTAAGTCCTGGTAGTGGTTTTATTTTATTTTATATATTTCGGCCTCTTTTTTATTGTTACAATTCATCATTGTTATTTGCGTAATTCTGGCTTATTTGCTATACATCTACTTCAGTAACACTGTAACATAACCTTATGTGACACTCGTCACCTACGTCTTTTTTACGTAATTTATTTTTTACCTCAAACAACCATTCTGCTCTTTCAACAGGTCCACATTTGCATAATTAGCTTATGCAAACGGTCCAGCTGGACGGGCGCCATTGTTAACTATTAATTACCTTTTATTCATTTATTAATACACTTTGTTTACAACTACACTTTCAGCTGGTGCAGCCGCCATTTTGTCTAATACGAACTCAAATTTTTACTTACCGTATCCGGAGTATCGTTAGACGAGCTGAAAGATAACAAGATGGTTGCTTGGAAATGATTACTTCGATCTACTATATTCCAACAAACTTGTGTTTATTCATGATTTAGTTTTACTGTTGCATATTAACGACAATGACAAAATTACTCCTCCCATCTTTTACACTTTTACTATTTTAACATTGATAGTGTACATGATTTATTTTGACCACAACTTTCAAGATATTACTGATAATTAAACAGTTGAACACTAAAACAAATGCTGTAAAGAAATAATACTAAACTAACTTCTCTTAATGTAAACCAGTGCCTTTGTAATTACGTAATTCAAACTCACCCATACACACTCACACGCTTTCACATTAGACAAGTTATATTCCCATTAGAGCTCATATTTCAAATTAATTTTCCCCATCTGTTCTTGTACTGTATGAAAATAATAAAATTTGTTATTTTACTTTTCTGTTATTACGCTGAAAGTACTCTCCTGCAATGTCTTCTCGTATACACGCACTGATTTATTGCCGAACTGTTATATGATTATTTACTTATTATTTTCTCACTGTATCTACTTGGTTTCAAAAATACTGTTTTAGATGATCAATATCAAAATTTTTTACATTTTATATGTTGCGGGCGACGAAAACTTCGCCTAACCGGCTAGCCGGCGGACGCGACGGTTATATATGTGTCCGACACTGGTAGTTGTTATTTGCCGACTGTCTTTGTTCTGTGTGTGCAACGAAACTGCTGGCGCTGACACACCCACATTCCACAGCCTGTTGTTCGTCGCTAACGTAACATCGGGTGATGCCGTTACATCACTTGTTTACAGTTTTGCAAGTCATTGGGTGACCTTGGCACAGTTTTTGCTGGTTGCTTTGTGCGGTATATAAATTCACGAACAATATTTTCAATCAGTCGTACCACTTTCGCTACCAATGAATTTTACCTTTCTGTTTACGTTTTGTGCCAATTATTATTTTTACATTGTAAAATGTCGATTGCTTTTATTCAAAATACAAATTTATTCATTACCCCAAAAATAGGCCAAAATGTCCCGTTACACAATATCAGTGAGAACATCAATGATGGAGGTACGATTAACTTCCTTGATTAATGAACAACATAACTGAATGATTGAAGCAGTCATGGATACTAATGAACAGATGGTATTTAGACGAATTGTGGTACGAGGTAGAAGAGACCTATTTCACAAGGACGGAAATAGTTCTACACACCAGAGTGATCCGAACAACAAGTGAGGATGAAATCATGGACCATGGGTAAACTAAGTGAAAATAAACGCCACGAATTGGGATTGATTTTCGAATTACCAACCATGCAAACCAATGGAAAAGAAAGGAAAACAAATTGCAAAATTCAAAAAATATGTAAGATCACCATACGCTATTATTTAGATAACATATGAGGTAAAATAGAAAAATAAACTAAAAAAATTCCTAAATAGTAAGAACAACCAACTTACAATAATATTTAGAAAATATGAGATGAAACAAAATAAACAAATAAAGTGAAAACAAGAATTAATAATACAAGAGAATTAGAAAGGAGACCAATTAAAATAAATAAAAATAAAACCAAGCAAGAACTGCCAAGACAAATACATAAAATTATAAAGAATATAGAATATTCAGAAAAAAAAATAATTAACTGGTACAAGAAAAAAAAATTATAAAGCAAATATACGGCAAGTGGCTAAAGCAAAATAATGGTAATCAACAAAGAAGAAGAAGAGAAAAGATGTCTAAAATAATTAAAACGATCACAAGACGAAGAGAAAACAAACTAATTAAAAGTTAGAAATAATGAAGTTAACAAATAAATAAATAAAAACAATCAACTGTGTGAGTAGATAACAGAATATAGCAAAGGTACAGCGGAAGAAAGAATGAGTAAAAGGTTAAAATGATCTAAAAACCCATGAAGTGGACAATCCCCAAAATATTATTAATGAAAGTCACAAGATGACAAAAAGGTATTTAAGATTGACTGAGAATAGGTCCAGCAATCAATTAACTGAGCAGAGATGATGTTCCTCTGATCTCAGAAAAAAAGGTAGTAATGGAAGAAACCAGCTACTAAAAGTTAGGGAAATTATATATAACAGGGAGAACGCAATAATGGAAATAAGAAAAAACAGATCTAAAAGATAACTAAATAAAAAGGAGAGAAACAATTAAGAAGAGAAACAAGAAAGAAGAAATAAACAAGAAGAAAAAGGAAAAAATTATATATAACTGATAATTTCATAAAAAACTATGCTAGTGTTTTACCAAAATGATCAATTTTGATGGAGAGGCATTATGTTACAACACAAAAAAGCCACCCCAATACCAGGGAAAAAACTATGAATCAACTATGTTTAACCAATGAAAATAAAATGACTACGACGAGACAAATGACTATGACCCAACCCAAGTGATTGACCCAAGAAAATAAAATAAAATGAGAAGGTAAATGAAAAGGAAACAAACAAAAAATAAAAAAAATAAAATGAGAAGATATAAAAAGACACAAACAAATGATATAGAAAAGGAAATGAGCAATATTAAACTCAAATGATAATGAAAAAGAATCAAATAAATAATAAATGTAAATGACAGTTTTTAAAGTCAAATAAAGTAATGACAACTAAAGTACACTAACCAAAGAAATAGAGATTAAATGTTGTGAATAACTCTATAATGATATGAAACTTGTTAACAGTATAACTAACAATTATGAATAAAGTAATAAAAACCCCAGAAGTGAGAGATAGGTAGGGAGTGAACATAATTAAGTGAGAAAAGAGAAATTAATGTTAGGGAATACCCACTAGTAACACTCAAATACCATAAAAAAGTGCAAAGTGCCAGTGTAAACCCGAAATAAATATAAAACCCTACAGATCAGTATAGACACCTAAAAACCAGTGATAAACACTACAGTTTAATGGTGAAAAGTGCCAGAGAGTAAGAACATTATTGTTATTAGAATTAAGAGTGATTGTAGATTAGAAATTTCAGGGAAAAAATCCCATGATGATTCAAAATATAAGTGTTACCATGGTTAGGTAGAAAAAGAAAAGATATAGTAAGGAATATAAATGCAAAATAAGTAAAATAACCTATGTTCAAAGGGATAATTAGTAAGATAAAATAAATGGTGTGATAATGTTAGTCACCAAAATAGTTAAGAATAAACAAAATATAAACCAGATTAGCATAGTAACTGTTAAAAGATTTGTTCAATTAAGTTTATGAGAAGGAATATGGCTGAAAAAGGTATACAGACCGTAAACCTATATGTTGTGTTATGTTTTATAAATCATAGTAATTAATAGACAAGTTATAAAAAATGGCAATATCAATAAGTAAAAAGATAAATTCTGACAAACATAATAATACTGGAAAGGCAATTAGAAAATAATAGACAAACCATGATTGTGTAAGGTAATGAGAACGTACAATTATTATAAAACAACCCAAATCAATTCAAAAAGTAAACAAGTCATAAGTGACACTAAGCAAAACCTATGTAAAGGTAAAATAATCTTTAATTTGTGTAAAATAAGAAAATATAGCCAATTACTACTTAGGCCTGTTAACAAATGGGGTTGTAATTGATATTTGTTATGCCCCACGTTCTTTGGGAGCCATTTATATTTAGTGCAATTATGCTAATTTATGCGGATTATGAAATTATTCAATTAATTTGAATATTTATCAGATCAATATAGTTTACACAAGTATGCTATTCTGACAATTCAGTGGGTGATTTGAGTTTATGCACTGTTAATTAGCATAATTATTGAGACTCTTTGTAAGCAATAAGATAAAATTACTTGAAACATGACAAATTAATTATTCGAGGTTAATTGCAATAATGAACGCAAGATATATATATACGCAATAAATACTTATTTATTACACATTATTGGTTAAGCAAATTTTTGACCTACAAATGAAATCATGTCCTGTAAATACATTCAGACAAAACACATATGAACATAAATCATAATAATATTTGTTTCGTTGTTCCCTGAAAAACAAGACATACAATGCTATCAAATACAACACAATAATATATATGCACAAACAATAAACAATCAAATATACTTCATTCTAAGCTAAATGCGTTCATTAATGCCCTCAGATGGATGACTTTAATATTTAACATTATTAATTTTACGATTTATATCGATCCTCGGGAGTAGCTCTTTGAAAAGAGACAGTGCAGTAGTGAGTATCAACTAGTATTTAAAAACATAAGGACTTAACTTGTAAAATGCATATCCACAAATCCCATCGGTGGGAGATTCTATCCATTGATGGGTTCCCTATACATGGTTATCGTTGTTGATCGATGCGCACTTACACTTTCACTTGCGATGATTCCACTCGCGTTATGTGTAGTGTGGTGTCGGAATTTATCCGCTGGGAATAAGTGTCTTTACAGTCTTATGTGTTATAGATGCAATCATCAGCATTGGTGTGGTTTGATTTAGGGCTTGCTGGAAGCATGTTTCAGGTAGCTAATTACTTTGTGTACCTTGGACGTGATGTGTGCTATGTGTGCACTAGTGTTTGTGTTAATCCACCTAGTTCGTATGCCCAAAATTTAGAAT
Organism: Magicicada septendecula; assembly: GCA_034769895.1. Lineage (NCBI taxonomy): Eukaryota > Metazoa > Arthropoda > Insecta > Hemiptera > Cicadidae > Magicicada > Magicicada septendecula. The sequence continues at coordinate 1,155,289,084 of CM068367.1, forward strand.
CATTATGGTTGGATAGTGTTTGTAATATCTGAAATTGTCGCACGATGTTTTACTATCGATATGTTAATTCACTCATACTGCATTATATTGCGTGCCGAACGTACTCGAAAGTCCCTCGTATACACGTGGCATTTAACGATATTGATGTATATTCGCACTGCTTGTTACTGCGTTAAGTTCGGTAACTTGGATAATCTATCGAACACACGTTTTGTAGAACTGAGATTGAGTTGAAATGTCTAAGTTCGACTAAGACCGAGACTTGGTTATAACTATATCACTGACTAACTAACTGATTTGGAAGTTGAGTAAGTCGGAGTAAGTACCGAATAAACTATTACGACTGTTAATCATATTACTACTATCACTACTACTGAGCAATTACTACTATATTACTGCCATATTACTACTCTATTACTGCTGTATTACTGCCGCTCCGCGTCCTCGTAAACAGTTTTTATCAATCACCAAATACCAGAATGCAGTTTTTCTCACCTCCACGCCTACGGCTGTTGTTGATAGGTTCTTAATTTCTTTCCACCTTGTAGATTTTCGGTCATCGGTTTCCTGATTCGTTGTCCAAGTCGTCATTACTCTCTCCACCAGCTCCTTTGGTAGATGCCAAACTCTGGTTGGTAGTTGGGCATCCCCCGAAGTACTCCAGCGACAAACGTTGCGTTGTTTCTTGGAAATGGAGCAATTGCCCACCTGTCTATCAACCTTTTGTTTCCATGTTGTCGAGGCTCTCTGATATAGCTTTTGTTAAGAGTCTGCAGCGTTCTGGTCCATTGTTCGTTCACCCTTCGTTTTTTTCCGTCAATTACCAACTCTTCGCTGGGCATCACTCCTGGATGGCTCCCACGTTTTCTAGTTGTAAATCTGACTTGACATTGGGCTTGTTTTCATGCTGGGCTGAGTACGTATCTCGTATTCATTGAATACCCGTCCCATTCTCTACATATTCGTCAAGATTTCTCTACACCCTTTGTTGTTGAGTGTTTCATTCATACGTACGCGTGTTACAACTTAACCCCCACAGCATGTGTTCCATCTCACTTCTGCGTAACCAGGCTACTGGACTCTGCCTTTTGTTGATTTGTTTTGGTGTTGTAAATCGTAGCTAAGTTTGTTCTGTCAACGATGTTCCCAGTTTTCTATTGTTGCGTGTACTCGGATGTTTCTTCATTGTTTCTCCACTGGCGTCGGGTCTGACGTGTGTCTAATCGTTCTTATTTACGACTCGGGCCTGGGTTGTTAACTCGAGTGTGTGTGAGCGTACCTCTTGATCACAAAATTATAAATTTAAAAAATTTTTTAGCACTATAGCCTATACAATGCCTAACTGTATAAATCTAAAATCAACAAATTATAAGAAATTAACTATTGTATTAGAAAATCCAGGGCATGTAACTAGTTAAGTAAAATTAGTGAATCATATTAAGATGTAAAAGTTAAATTAAAAACATAAAATAAGAAAGAAATGTAATTACATAATATTAACATTATTGTCAAAACATTAATACATAAACAAACCCTGCTTTGTGGGATGTCAAAATGATCTTTGAAAGAAAATAGGAACAGTTGTGATAATATCTCATACATAAATAAGAAGACAGAAGAATAATAGCAATCAGAAGATATTTAGTCATTTTGAATAAAAATTCAAATATCATAACAATAGACTTAAATTATGAACAGCCAATGAGAGACAGACAGTTGCCATAACAACCGAACGTTATTTATTATTATTCCGTTAAAAACTGTTAGTTCATTATTGAAGCTCAAGATGAATAGACGCCAACCCGTAATCGACTCAATTTTAATTTAAAACAGTAAAAAAGTAATCAAAATTAATAACATGAAGACACAAGAAGTCTGATGAGGAACTAGTCCATCCAACCGAGGCCAAAGACCAGATTATTAAATTCCAAATTAATAATTTAGACCAACTTATCCGAAAAGATGCCAGGCGTAATTAAATTCATAAATGATGGAAGATTGATGACCAAAAAGGACCCAACCTATTTCCGCTGAATAGCTCTTCACCCTAATTCAACAGATTTGATAAGTATTGCTGAATTACCCGAATTTATGGAATAAATTCTTATTAACTTTTTCTCACAACACTATTAACTCTCACTACGAACTGATAATCAAATTTATTTCAAGGATTAATTAAAAATAAAACACTAAACTTGTATGAAACCAGAAAATAACCTGGATAAAAATTACTAACTTTTAACATACACTTTTTAAAACTTCAGGAACAAATTGAAATTAAACCTTATAGTATATAAGTACCATCAATGTAAGGTAGTGTACTTTATTGTAATCATTATTAATATTTTTTCATAACCACAAGAACTCAGATTTATTGAACGAAAGAAGAATAAACATTTTTTGGCGCCATGTCTAAATGAAATCGTTCTGAATCAACTTTCGCCAACCCTGGGGAAATATTGTCTTTTTATTGCCGGAGCAACTTTGTTTAATAACAATATATAATTTTGTATAATATTAAAGAACAAATAATTTCAAGTTAATAAACTAGTACAGAGTTGTAACCACTGTTCTTTATTTGATAGTAAATTGTATTATATGATTTGTGTACATTTGCTATGAGCGAAGGTGACGGTAAGCGCTAGACGTCGGAAACTCGGCGAACTACCAGCGATATTAATAAACCCGCAAGTGGCGAGAGTAATTTGAATCCATCATACCGTCTAGAACGACCGCTCAATCGTCCTATTTTTTTGTTTTTTTTAATTGTTTTCAGTTTAAACAATTTGGCGCCACCCGGGATTTACAATCACATATCAAAGGACAGGTAAGGTTCACACTCCCGAGTACTGGTAATTCGTGAGATCGCGACGGACATCGTCAGCATAAACGTAAAGTAACGACTACAACGTGTGAGGCGAACACACGAAACACACTTCTACAAAGAGCACATACAGAGCTACTCGTTACAAATTAACGACCACAACGTGTGGCTTTTAAGGGACATAAAGATCTCGTCGTTACAATATGTATAACCCTCCTGAAAGTCTCCTTAAGCTTTTGAATTGTTTTGGTTTAGTTATTAGCAAGCTTTTGGTAGAACTTGATGCCATAATGTCATTCAGTATTTTCTGTCATTATGCACAAATATAAGTGTGACAAGAATCAGTTATACTAACGTAGGTGTTGGACAAAAACTGTCATGCTCTATGATGTTACAGAAAATCTCGCTTGTATGCTAGATAATACTGCTGCACTCTGTCCAGTTTTATCTCTCACATTCAAATAATTTTATAAAAAAGAAAACTGTTGGATTCTTTTTTAACATACTCTTGTAATATACAAATGTTGATTACAAGCTGTAGCCAACACAGTGATGGAACACATCATCCCCAAAATCAAAGAAATTAAGTAAGAACCTTCTGCTGAAAATATCATACCTCTGACAGGTCTATGTCTATATCTAGCTTCTCTTGCATTACTCATCCTCTGACTGGTCTTACCTCAAGGGTTTATTATTAACTGTTAGTATATTTAAAGAAATGGATTGAATTGTAGGGGTTTAGTTTAATGATAACTTCAGGTTTGGTATTAATGAATGTTTCCAGACACTTATAGATTCCTTTGACAAAGAATAAGCAAATTTTTGACACATGTCAAGAATATGAGCGTCATTTATATTTTTTTATATTTTTAATTGGACCTTATGTAAAGGTAATACCTCTTATTAAAATATGAAAAACCGAGTTTTCCTATATTGTCGTTATATATCACATTTTATCAATAACACTTTGGGACAAGGAAGTGTATTTGATGAAGATTATTCAGTTCAAATAAATATTAAAACTTGCTTCTTGTTTTGCAGTACTGTGATGTATTGCATTGCACTAAATGTGTACATTTTTCCAATTCGATACTGGTAAAAGATAATTATTACTTTATGTTATATAATGTAACTATTAATAAAAGGTATACCTGATTCTGTGCTGTTACTTGTAAAGTGACATGGAACTCTGTTTCTCATCGACATCTTGTTTTACTTAAATTAAGTACACAGTAGAAGCCCGATATAGCGCGGTTGTCGGGTGACATACTTTCCCCCGCGTTATAGGCGTAACCGCAGTATATCGGAAGGTGACCTGTATAGTGACAAATGATGGGGAGGGAGGACCGGGAAAAAGGCTACAGCATAATGCACTACTATATACTGTACGTAAATTACGTCACCAAATGTAGAAATAAAAAATAAGAAAACTGTATTTTAATCCAATACGTATTTTAATCTATTTTAATCCAATGGAATATAAAATACACTATTTATACATTGCTCACTCGACCTACTGTAGGCCTAATTGTTGGTCTTAAAAAAGTCCGTAATTGTTGTTTGACGGGATAATGCACAGCGTTTCTTTTCCGCGTATTGTTTTATAAACGCGAGGTGCAGCAGATGAACATTATTAGATTCACTTTGCCTCTCCATCCACGATATTACTTTGTTTATGTGTATTATCACTTCACTAACATTTGGAATAACTTCTTTTACTTCCACCCCATTTTCATTTCCATCATCGTCATCGTCTTCTTTTTCTTTGCAATTTGCATTTCGGACTGCATCGATGATATTTTTATCTCCTATACATTCTGTAACAGGCTCACCGTTGTCAACTTCTGCCCAGTCATTCAAGTCATCTAGAGTGAAGTTGCAATGCAGAGCACTACTCGCAGACTGTACATCACTATTAGTGAATCCGGCAACAGAGCAATTTCCATCGGCGATGTTTTGTTCAAAGGAACATTTCTTCCAGCAATTCTGAATTGTAGCCGTACTAATACTTTCCCATGCAAGACCTATTGAATACGCAACTGTTTTCAGGTTTATTGACTTAAGGTAAATTTCCATTTCCTCATCAGAATTCACTATAGCACTCAGAAGTTCACGGCGGTAATGCGCTTTAAATGCTTTTATGATGCCTTGATCTAATGGCTGGATCAGTGCTGTAGTGTTTTTCAGCAAGAACATGACTCCGATTTTCCCATCTCTTGACTGTAGCATATCAGCAGGTGGATGTGCTGGACAGTGGTCAAGGGTCAGTACAGCTTTTTCTTCGAGGTTGAGTGACCGCAGGTGGCTTCTCACAGATGGAACAAATTCTTCATGGAACCATTTACCGAAAATATCACTTGTTATCCAAGCATTTTTTGTATTACGATATGTGATGGGTAATGACGTCATGTTAACATGTTGAAAGCATCTAGGATTTCGGCTTTTCCCTATACAGAGAGGTTTAGCTTTGTGGCTGCCTGATTTATTTGTGGCAAACAGGAGGGTAACTCTATCCTTATTTATTTTTAATCCAGATTTATTTATTGAATTATTCACATCCAGAGTTCTGGTAGGAAGCATTCGAAAATACAGAGCAGTTTCATCACAGTTATACACTTGATGGTCATTTAAATCGTTATCGATCATTACTTTGTTTAATGCCTGAGGAAAAAGTGCTGCAGCTTCACTGTCACATGATCGTGCTTCCCCTTCAATGCTTATCTGGCTTATACCATGACGAGATTTCCTTCGCGAAAACCACCCATCAGATGCATTAAAGTCACTGTTGCCATGTAAATGACTATGGAATTTCACAGCTTGAGCTCTAATAACTGGTCCTGACAGTGGCATACCTTCACTTCGTTTTATTAAAAACCACCTGTACAGACACTCATCTAGTTCACTATCCTTACCTACTTTAGTCTTTTTTTTTGCAACCCCACTTCACTTTCAACTGTGTTCACAAAACTTTAAGTTTATCTTCTTCCTTCATCCACCCTCTAATTGTTCCTTCTGGGATGCCACACTCATGTGATAAACTTGCCTTTGACTCTCCGTTCTTCACACGATCAATTATTTTGAGTTTATCACTCACAGAATATGCTTTTCTTTTCTGCGACATCACAAAACTCTACACTATGCGAATTTATGACAAAGACTATACACTTTGATAATATAATATCAGAGTATGATCTTATACTGTAATATAAAGTATGAGGGAGAGAAGGGATTTAGTTGGCTGCTTGCCTTGGCATGAATTCTTAGAAACGTAGAGACTGTAAATAGCTCGGGCAATTGTTTATGTCTACAGGTACACTTGAACTGGCAATTCTGGCTGTTGTTTACAACGCCGTTTCCAACAACAAGCCTTTGTTTACAATAAACGCAACGCATTCCAATGTTGTGGCTACGGAAGTCACGATTAACAATTCATAATTTACTCACTCTCTACAAGTAAGAATTTTCGCTAATAACGGGCGACAACTCTTCACCGCGTTATATCCGAATCCGCGGTATATCGGACCGCGCTATATCGGGCTTCTACTGTATTTTAAAAGTAAGTTAAATTGGTATACAAATGTATTTACTGGTAGTTAAGTTATAGTAATTACGTAGCCTATATTATTGTATTTGATGTAGGTTGTTTATGATGCATCTGAAGGAAGTAGTGTCCACTTCAGAATCTCTCTCTCTCTCTCTCTCTCCCCCCTTGTGCGTGCGTGCGCGCGCGTGCACGTGTGTGTGTTAAAATTAACAATCTAATATATGGTTCTGTATTTTTAATATAAAAAAATGTGAGTAACAACAAAAGTATAGTTGTATAGCCTACTTCCACTAAAGTAGTTGATTTTGTTGAGTTTAGATAAAGGGCTTATCAGAAGCCCATACCATTTAATAAATCCTGATAGCAACACATACTTAGTTAACAGACAGACAGCTTGTTTGTGCACTTATTTACTGATATTTTCATATGTGTTATTGATCCCAAAACTGCAAAAACATGTATTGATTAGTTTGTACAGTTTTTAAAATATCTCTTTGAGCAGTATACAGCTATTTATCTTGTATTTATAATTTTATAAATTATATTTAACTACTTATAAAAAGTATTTATAATTTTACTATATATGTTCATTCAAAATTGCACGGCATGTAATGGGGCGAATTAGAAGGTTTTTTATTTTTTATTAATTTTGGCTCTGATCTAAGTAAAATTGTACAATTCACTTCATATATGTGAGCCACCCCAGTTTAATTTTATATTAATTCAAATTATCAATTCAATCACTTTCCAAATTGCCAGACTTCACCTGTGAGGAGCCCCCAGTACAGCAATGCACACAGTTAGCCAAAACAATTGCACAGACGTATTGCATAACCACCCCAGCAGCAGGCTTTTTGTGAATCACAGTCTGCAGTCTGTCACCAGTTGTAACCTTAGCCAGCAGCAGGAAGCAGCATAAAGTTGTGAATTTAAAACCAATGGCCTCGGGTGCAAGATAGGTCGTTATAAAGAGTCGGCCTATCTTTTAAAGCATAATCAATATTAAAAGTACAAACAATAGAGCGCGCGGTCATATAAACATTTTGCTGGAGCATAACTAGTGTCGGCCGACCTAACCAGTGAGACCCCGTAACAATTGTATAAAAAGTGAAGCGGTAAATCAGAACTGAACCAGTGAAGTGAACGAATCTAAAATAAAATGTGGTGAAGGGAAAAAGACAAACTTTCGGACATATACGTACAACGCGACGCATGATAACGAGAGGAACGACGCCGGTTGGGTAATCCTCGATCAATATAATTATGTCATTTTTAAAGGGGTTGTAAATAATTAAAATGGGGAATTAAAAAATTGTGTGAGTGTCGAGTGTGGGCATTGCTGGGTCGTCTCAAAAAATAGAATTTAAGTAATACTTTAAGAACTTTATAGTTTTTTTTCAGTAAAGAATAATATTAGAGAATATGTAGTATTTATTTATATGGTTTGGAAAATAACTCTCGGAGAAAGACAATTCAAAACAATGAATCTTCACAGTATATCAGAATAAATAAACTACTATGTTTGGTGGACATACTTTTTTTTTTAAATGATAAAAACGATCAATGTTAGTTTTTGAGATGAAATGAAAGAGTACAACAATAAAATTTAATGTCAAAGAATGAGTAAATAAATACAACTATTTCTGAATACAATTGAGAGTATGATTTATTGAATAAGGTTAACCTAAGTCACGCTTATTCTTCACGACTTCGTGCTAAGAACTTTGGACCCAAGAAAGGTAAGAGTTGTGAGGAGTATATTATATTTTTAATAATTTTTTTATAATAAATCAATAGATTCACAATGGCGCCGCGAACTTGGACTCGAGTTTATAAATGTAATTTTGAATAAACCGCACCTAAATGTGAAAATAAGCGTGGGTTAGGAGTACGTAAAAAAGTACGAAAAGTGAGGTTATACGTAAGTAATAATTAAGGGATTCTTAAGGTATGTAAGATAAGAAGTGTTAAAATATAGTATAATAAAATAAATGTGGTAATTTTACAATTAAAAATGGCAGGAAAGAATGAAAATAATATAATTGAAACGACTAGTGTCAAAAATTGTCACGATCCTAATTTTATGAATAACGTTGAAACCCACTCGACTCCAAACATGAGTCAGGAAAATAAAACAAAAAGTAATGCAGATGAAACAAAGAGTACAGACGATTCGGGGATACAAATAACCCCAAAATCGAGTAGGGAAAGTGAAATGAATAATGAAGAAGTCAGCTTCACTGACAAAAATGTAGCAGCACAATTTACTCCGACAACAAGAGAAAAAGAGTTGTCAATAAATGATATATTTAACCTGATACAAACCATGTCTGAAAACATGGTAAAAAATAGTCATTTCAATAACAAATTTGATGAACAGAAAAACGAAATTCAAGAATTTAAAAGTAGTGTAAATGAGAAATTAGATACACAGAATAACAAATTGAATGAAATCAAGACCGAAATTAAAAGTGAATTTAATTGTAAATTTGACGTACTTATATTTGACATTGATGAAGTAAAAATGAAATGCGAAAATAGTTGTAATGAATTGAAAAAAGATATTGAGAGAATAGTAGAGTCAGTGGGAGAACAGAGTAAAAGTAAAAATAATAATGATAATAAAAAATTTACAAACGATGACAATAAGGTCGAAAATGAGAATATAATTAAAAATGTGGTAGTGGAGAGTAAGATAACAAATGTTAATGTGATTGAAAGGGTGGTATCAGAGAGTGATACGTTGAAAGTCGATAGTGAAATAGTGAGTGAGAGAGAGAGCGTTATATGTTGTAACGAGGTAGTAATTAGTGTTGATGAATTAGAAAAAGAATGGAAAGAAAGAGTAGCTGAATGTGTAGGGCAGAGGGTAAATGTTCCCCTTATTTGTGATGAACCAAGGTGTTCAAAAATGTTATTATTGGAGGGCAAGAGACCCTATTTAATGGAAGATTTGAGTTATATCCCTTTTTTGTATAAATTAGTACCCTCTGTGTGGAATGGGGTTGAAAATGTGATATGGTGTTATGATGAGAGAGATTTAGATAGAGAATTGTGTGTTGATAAAGAAACAGAATTATATAAGTTGCAGAGAAATTATAATGAGTTGAAAGAGATGTTAAATGAGTTGAAGTACTTACCTGTTAAAATAGAGAGTGAGAATTGTTTTGATGATACATGTTTAAAGAATAATAATTTACCTTATGTTGTAATGAATGAGAAAATAATTGACTTGACAATGAATATAATTACTAATGGAGACTGGACAGAAATAAATAATGTTGACTTGGTATATGATTATTATGGTAAAATAAATAAACTGAAATTTTATGGTTACTATACACAAGATAACCGTATGTGGAATGCAAACAAAATTGAAAATTGTTATTTGAAACCCAGACTAAATTTTGACGATGGAGGTTGAGCCTTAAATTCATAAATGGACAATTTTAAATATATTGTTTTATGGTTTTGACCTCGCAACCTTGGACATTGAAGTGTGATATAACTGAGCAATCAATGATGAAGAATTGTAAATAAGTGTAGTGAAATTAATTGTATGTATTATAAAATGTTAGATAAACAATGTGTGTATGTAATGGAAATTGTTGGGATAATAATTTTAATATTTTGCGTTTAAATAAATAACAAAAATAATTTGGAAGAGGATAACTAATGAGTTGTAATTATTGTACTTAGTGAAAGTAATTAAAAATGTTGTTTTCAATAATTGATCTAATTAAAATAATTTGAAATGTTTAAATATTTTGTTTGATTTAAATGTTATATGGCTGAATTTTTCTAATGAGTTTAAATTGTTTTATGAGATTTGATATTAATAAATAAATGTTAAATTGTTTGATATGAAATAACATTGTTGTTAAATGTTTCAGAGGTTACGTGGAGATATTGGTGTGTGTGTGTGGTGTGTATTTTGTGTTCAGGTCAATAGGTGGATAATGTATTGTAAGTATAAAGTCCATAATACCAATCAGATAGAATAAAATGCTTACAGGTGTGAAAAAATGTTGATTCAATAATATAAATTGAGATAATGGTATTAAATAGAAACTGTAATTAAAAAGTAATAATAACTGAAAGGTGAATTAGAATTATATTTGGTTGAACTGTAAGAAATAGACATTGATAAATATGTTATTTAAAAGATTTATAAAAAATTGAAAAGTGAAGTACAGGTGTTAGTATGATGTAACCATGAATGTTGAAACTGAGAGTGTTTAAAACTGTGTTTATAACACCAGTCTGGCAGACGACTGTTTATGCAAACAAGTGTGTTGTATGTTGTGACTAATGTTGAACTGACAATAACAAAATGTTGCAGTCTGTTGAATCATTGCCATGAGCAGATTCTATTATGAAATATAATAGAAACCTCAGATGTGATGGAATGTAGATAATATTTTTTTGGCCCTTTGTAAAATGTTATTTAAATAAATAAAGTTGTCTCGAACAAATAAGATTGAAATAATGAGGTAATTACCATAATTTAGAGTCTTGAGATAATAAAATTAAATTAATTTGGTAATTAAATTAATTGAAAAGATGATTTTAATAATGAACTTGTAATAATGAACTTAACTTTATTTTCATTCGAATTCAAATTGGAATTATAAAGTAAATGCTAATTGATGTAAATAATGATTAGAATATTCATTTAAAATTGAAAACTGAAGGAAATTTTGTATGGATATGATAAAAAATGTTCAGGCTGAGATAGTGTTTGGAAAATAAGATGTACCCATAACTGTTCATGTTAACTTTTATACTTGACAACTTATATTCTACTTCTAACTGTAGATTCTCCACCTAAGTGCGGCCATGACCTCACCGGATCATGACCGTGGAAGTAGTTAATTGTGGCAAATCATAAATTTTACTTGATATAACCGGCTTGTGGTTTGTTTTATTTCGTTAACCCGGTGGTTTGTTAGATTTAGTAGGGGGGTTATTTTTTTGGGGAATCTACCAAATTTTGGAACAGGGCTATTTTCACCCAGATAGGGGTGGTAGTCCATTAGGGGTGTATAAATAAAAACTAGTAGGTGTAATACTGAATTTTATTGTAACGCTGAAGCAAGGATGGGGGTGGAATAAAAGAAAAAAATGTCCACCCCTTCCGCATCAGTCCTTGTGAAAGCAACTAGACGCTACAGTCTAGGGGGGGTAAGAGTGAGTGTGGATGGGCGGTGACCCAGTTACAGGTCACGAGGGAGATGTGATTACGGCTAGATTGAGGTCAGCGAGGGCCAAGAAGCCTAGCGCAGAACACATGAATATGTAACGGGTATCAGGGGTTAAGGGATTAAAAGGGGGTAGAAAAAAAAAGAAAAGAAAAAAAGAAAAAAAAATGTTTTTGGTGCCTGCCATCAAATTGATGGTTGTATTAATTCTGATTGTATTATTGTTTATGCGTATTAATAGCGTTATGGAATTATATTGTTTAGGATATAGGTATAATCAAATGTTAAGATAAGGCAGTTCATGTTTTAATTAAATATTCAATTTATTTGTTTTTTTTCAGTAACAACAACAAAGAGATTTAATCCATTTAGATAAGAGATTTTGTTTTGTTTTGATACAATCTGATTTTGAACTTAAATTTTAAAGGATGAGTTTGTTTAGAAAATATTATAGGTGTATGTACGCGCCCAGTATTTGCCAAAGGCGACCCAGTTTGCATGTAAGGGGGAACATATCGGTTGAGGATCTGGCATGATATAAGCCAGGGATTTGGATTTTTTGGGGAAACATGTTAGAAGGTGAGGTGCGCTGTGGTGCGTGTCTTTGATTTTTCGGTGTTGGGATCTCGCACAGAGAAGTCCAGTGATCTCGTTCAGATGCGGCTATAGTCGCCGAGCCATGGGGGTTGTTTACCCATGAGGTATAAGAACAAATGGGGGTTGTTGGCACCATATCCTCACCGGTCCTCTTAGGGGTTTAGCAATGAGATTTCTTCTGTTTCGACAGAAGACTTCTCATTGGGGGGGGGGGGTATTGTAATGGGGCGAATTAGAAGGTTTTTTATTTTTTATTAATTTTGGCTCTGATCTAAGTAAAATTGTACAATTCACTTCATATATGTGAGCCACCCCAGTTTAATTTTATATTAATTCAAATTATCAATTCAATCACTTTCCAAATTGCCAGACTTCACCTGTGAGGAGCCCCCAGTACAGCAATGCACACAGTTAGCCAAAACAATTGCACAGACGTATTGCATAACCACCCCAGCAGCAGGCTTTTTGTGAATCACAGTCTGCAGTCTGTCACCAGTTGTAACCTTAGCCAGCAGCAGGAAGCAGCATAAAGTTGTGAATTTAAAACCAGTGGCCTCGGGTGCAAGATAGGTCGTTATAAAGAGTCGGCCTATCTTTTAAAGCATAATCAATATTAAAAGTACAAACAATAGAGCGCGCGGTCATATAAACATTTTGCTGGAGCATAACTAGTGTCGGCCGACCTAACCAGTGAGACCCCGTAACAATTGTATAAAAAGTGAAGTGGTAAATCAGAACTGAACCAGTGAAGTGAACGAATCTAAAATAAAATGTGGTGAAGGGAAAAAGACAAGCTTTCGGACATATACGTACAACGCGACGCATGATAACGAGAGGAACGACACCGGTTGGGTAATCCTCGATCAATATAATTATGTCATTTTTAAAGGGGTTGTAAATAATTAAAATGGGGAATTAAAAAATTGTGTGAGTGTCGAGTGTGGGCATTGCTGGGTCGTCTCAAAAAATAGAATTTAAGTAATACTTTAAGAACTTTATAGTTTTTTTTCAGTAAAGAATAATATTAGAGAATATGTAGTATTTATTTATATGGTTTGGAAATTAACTCTCGGAGAAAGACAATTCAAAACAATGAATCTTCACAGTATATCAGAATAAATAAACTACTATGTTTGGTGGACATACTTTTTTTTTTTTTAATGATAAAAACGATCAATGTTAGTTTTTGAGATGAAATGAAAGAGTACAACAATAAAATTTAATGTCAAAGAATGAGTAAATAAATACAACTATTTCTGAATACAATTGAGAGTATGATTTATTGAATAAGGTTAACCTAAGTCACGCTTATTCTTCACGACTTCGTGCTAAGAACTTTGGACCCGAGAAAGGTAAGAGTTGTGAGGAGTATATTATATTTTTAATAATTTTTTATAATAAATCAATAGATTCACAGGCAATCTCTCGGAAGCTGATTCTATAGCTAAAAATAAGAAAAAAAAAGTTCATATAAACATGGTCCTAAAACGGTTCGTTAGCGAGTTATGGCTCGCGAACCAGTTCGCCCTGATTTCTGCTCCCATGGTAAAATGATGCCATACTAAAATTCTTGGGGTATAATTTTACGTATACGTTACAATTTACAAGAAATGGCATTGTAAACTTACGAAACACCCATACTTGGGCAGAGAAAACCCACATGAAACTGCTGCAAGACATGACCAGCATACTTTTTCTTTTAATATGTGGTACAGTCTTCTTGGTTATAATCTCTTAGGCCCTTTTTTCTTACCACAAAGGCTTAATGGAAGTCAGTACTTACATTTTTTGCAAACGAAACTGATGGAACTCTTGGAAAATATTCCACTTGCAGATAGAGAGCAGATGAGTTTTTTGAATGACGGAGCATCTGCTCACTACTGTCGTGATGTGATCAACCGTTTAAATAATACATTCGGTAAGCGATGGATTGGTCAAAACGGACCAGTAAAATGGCCACCTCGATCTCATGCCAGCAGACTTTTTCCTTTGGGGTTGGATGAAGTTGTTGGTTTATTCCGCTCGTATTGGCATACAAGAAGAATTGAGACTTCGCATAATAGAAGCTGGAGCTACTATTAAGAATAATTCTGATGGTATAAGACGTCCACGGTTTGCCTGGATTCGCCGAGCTGAATCCAACAAAGTGGTGGCCATAGTGAACAACTGCTTTGAATGAACGTTTGCACATCTATTATATCAATTTAAAAATATTGATATTTAATTATTTGAAGAAAAAAAATCAATTTGTTTAATTTTTTTTGTTTAAATTTAATTTGTTTTCAATTACATTTGTTGTGAACACGTTTACAAAAATCTTTGTTTTGTTTAAAATGTAACACTTTTCTGGCACCTTTTTGTCTGTTTTGTTTGTTTTTAATTAAAGTAAAATTTCTCAAATTTATACTTATTTTTAATAGACATTATACACATCAATTTCTTCATAATTAAATTATTTACAAGGTTAGTTAGAAATTTTCATTTGTTTATTGGCAAATTAACGAAGTTATTGAATCCCAAATCTAAAAATGTGTGTTTTTCAACTCCAATGTTTCGGGTTTTACAGTTTTCTTAGAAACTAATTGAGGTAGAGCTCTGGGACCTCTTTTAACCAATTGTTCAGATCAAAAACCATAAGAAACCACCAAATATACTCTTCACTTTATACACCAAGAATTTCAGTATGGCGTCATTTTACTATGGGAGCAGAAATCAGGGTGAACTGGATTTTGCGAGCCATAACTCGCTAACGAACCGTTTTAGGACCTATGTTTATATGAACTTTTTTTCTTATTTTTAGCTATGGAATCATCTTCCGAGAGATTGAATCACCTTGTATAATTGTACAATGGATGAACAGAAAGTAGGATCTCTCATGTGATTAATATCACAGGAAATAACAGTCTGCTGAGGAATTTTAAGAAAATTTGAACTCTATTAAAAAAAAATTGGGCTCTGGATTGCCTAAGAATAGATTTTCCGATTGTTTCTCAGGAAAAAACTAATGTCACGCCACTTTCCTGAATCCCCCAAATAGGTGACTGTAAACATTTTATTAAAAAATCTTATTTCTGGGGGGGGGGAGTGCTTTCCAAATTCATGGGGCCTTAAATCTCAAGAGTTTTAAGGGCAATAAAAAATGCTCATTATAAATTACAAAGTTACAACTAAATCAAAATACAAAAGTTAAATCATCTTTGCTTTTAACAAAGAAGACCTGTTATCATTATTTAATTAATTTTCCCCTGATCAGTTAGATAATGAAAAATATTAGGAATCATACAATTAAATAATTGTAAAAAAAAAAAAGATGGTACAGTTGAACTTTTATATAATTAGTTAAAAGAAAATCAATGTGATGTATATAGATGCCTTACAAAAGAATATAACACAGTAAGTAATAAGTAAACAGGAAGTTTCCATATATTAAAGAGAATCTTGTTCATTGCCTTTAAGAATGGTTAGATAATGAATTTGATAAAGGTGATAATAGAAAAGATGAAAATGGAGTAATTCACAAATAATCTAATAAAGCTAATAAGTAGGATGTGAAATTGCTATTTTCAATTTATTTTATACTACAGAAATAATAAATTTGTAATTCTATAATAGAAAAAAATATTATTAAATATTTTTTATTCTTGTAGTTATTTAATAAATAAACCACTTGGAGAATTAAGGAAATGTTTAGGAATTATATATATCTGATGATGCTGATATTTTTAGTGAAACGTGTCATGTATTGAAACAACAAAAACGCAATACGCTACTTGCAGAAGAAACTATATTGAATAGTATCACAATATTATATAGTTGCTGCAAGAAACGTTGAGTTACGTATATAGAAAATAATATACATTTCAGAATTAATTAGTTAAGTTATAATTCATAAATTAATAATGAATTATATTATTAAGTTATGTTTATGTAATTACATTTATTTAAATACTCTTTGTTACATTACTTTTTTATGTATAAATAACTGTATACTGTTTTACTCTACTGTAAGAAATAACATAGTACAGCAGTGTAGTATACGTTAATTATATTTATATCATATTTAAGTGTATTATAAGGAAAATTATGTAAAAACTGAAAGACCTTCTACAGCCTGTGATAGTCAGAAGAGAAAGAAATAATAATTATAGATCATTATTACCATGAAGTAGGGGTTGGTGAATAAATCCCGCTTATGTAATTTATGCTGGAATTTATTTTAAATGGCAGTTATAAAGGTCCTAAATCTGCTGTTTATCTTGAAGTTAACTCCCCAATTTGGGATTAAATGGTTGAAATCTTTTTTTTTCAAATATCTAGAAAAGTAAGTATACTTATTAGAATTTTTAAGATTGCCTTTAATTTCAGACCAGTCACACTTAATTTGTTGCGATTTTACTGAAAATCTCTTGAAAACATCCTTTTTAATCTTTTTACAAAAATCAACTTTTTGAGCTGAATTGTTGCTTTTTGCACACTTGATATTCATTCCCAGTGAAAATCTGTTGTATCCCTTTAGTCAAATTATGACTAAAAACTAGTAAATAGTGCATTTTTTTAAAAATAAATATAATTAAATAACTTGGTAACTACAGCTTCAATAAAAAAAATACGTACATAGTTTTGAGTGTTTTTTTTTTGTAACAAAACTGTATACATTCAGACCTGTGTGTGTGTGTGTGTGTGTGTGTGTGTGTGTGTGTGTGTGTGTGTGTGTGTGTGTGTGTGTGTGTGTGTGTGTGTGTGTGTGTGTGTGTGTGTGTGTGTGTGTGTGTGTGAATTGCTTTTTATATAAAATGTGGGTGTTTATTTTTAGTAGTTTTTGTAAACAATCATGTTTAACACTGGCACTGGGGCCTTAAAGTGGCTATTCTTTGCCCAGGCTGGTCCTTTTTTGCATTCATTTAAAATACTGTAGCTTGTTACAATATAAATATATGTCACCTGAATACAATAAAAATATGTGTCACCTATATCTTTATAAAGATCTGAATGCCCTGTTTAAAATAAAAAGTTGTGCTCTGCATATGATTTAGGCATCGATATTGCCTGTAATTACTCATGTAGCTACTAAATGTTTTTATTATTTCTTATAAACATATTAAACATTAGTGTTACATAATATATCTACTATAATCAGTTTTATTAATTTACATTTGTTGTTTTTTTTAATGAAATAATTTAAAACATTGCTGTAAGCACGGAATTTTACATGTAACACCTGAGTTTTAGTCAGGTGTTGTTATGAAAGTGATTGCCAAAGAAACCTAGCATATGATTTAAATACTATAAGAACAGATTTTTTGTTTCAAAGATGTATTTATACACAGAGTAGTACCACACAGAAACAGTGAAACTACAGGGCATCAATTGATGTCTTATGTATCAAAGTGTTAAACAAATGAAATGTTAAAAATTCCAGGGAATTTGGCCAGATAAGTCAAAGTGTTCTAATTATTACCAAAAATTAGTAGTATAATTAAAACAATTGTTGCAAGAGCATTCTTAAAACATACTGTGTATGGAAAAAACTCCATAAGGCATTTCTTCAGTTACCTTTGTACCCAAAGAAACACATTACCTATTCCTGAAATCTTGTGAAAATATTTAATTTTTTGCAAATATGGTGTTCACTAGTTATTGTGATTATGTTGAGATTTCAAATTTTTGTCACAAAAAGCAAGAATTGTATTATACTAAAATCAAAACAGAAATAGCCAGATAAACAAAAGCATTATGTATATTAGTGGACCTATGTACACAAGTAGGTTTACTCCTTTTATTAATGTGACTCACTCATTTAAATTTGTTATTAATCTATTTTATATGTTATTTTTAGTATGAACATTAAAAATTATGTGAAAATGATTTTTTATGGAACATTACTTTTAATGTAAAATAAAAATAAAATATATTCAAAAATTCAACATAGTTGCCTTCAGACTAAAAATAAATAAATGTGTTAAAAGATACTAGCGAGATTAGTAGTTTAGAAATACAATTTATTCAAGTTAAAGGTAATATAAGTTGTTACCCAGAGAAGACTAAAAGTCTTCATGATGATTTTTATTAGGATATTGTATATTACCAAGAAGTAAGAAAGTTGTATGGAAAGAAAAGTATATACTATGAAATAACAAGCTAGTTTTCCCATTTATGCAAGTAGATGGCTGATTAATATATCCATTTCCAAAAATGACATAATTAATTCAGACATCCCTGGAGTGCCAAGACTGAAAATAAATATGGACGCAATATTGAACCAACTCATATTGGACAGTGGCGGATAACATCTACAGGAGACATCGTGTCATCGGAGAACAATCCGGAAACACGTAATAAGAAGAAGAAGAATTAATTCAGGGTTGTATAATTCCCTTACTGTACATGAGAGAATATGCTGAGGTGAAAGCCTGCAATTTAATCAGCAGGGGACAGATTTTACTAGGACTTGGAGAAGCTTGTGATAAAACACCAGATAATGACGTGAAAATTTTGTTGAGGATATGAATGCTAGGATAAATAGCGATGAGCCCCAGTATAGTAATGAAATAAATATACTGATTAATATTGTTAAAAGGAGGAAGATTATAATAAGTAGCACTTACCCCCACACAAGAAGATGCAAGGGCAACCTGATATGCATAAAAATTCTGAGCAAGACTGGCATATAGGACGTTTGAAGTTTCCAGGGCCCAAACTATAATTCTTATCAATATTTGGCAGAGTAAGGTTAATAAGATTCAAGTCGAGTATAGAATCCCCAATGCTTGAAAAAGAGGAGGAGTGGATAGCTATTGAGGCAAGGATTAGAAAACAGAAAGGAAAAATATGGGCGTTTGCAGAAAAATGGACTGCAAAGAAGCAGAATATTATATTCTGCCAGCAGCAGAATATACATTTGGTTTTTAAAGTTGACAAGAAGAGAATTGTATGATAAACAAGGTAGAAGAGTGGTTGAATAAGGGAATCAAATGAAAAAATTCCTAGAGAGATAAACTGAATCAGTGGCAAATGAGTATGAAAATGAGAAAAGGTTGATAGAAGCAGTGTCAGAGGTTATGTGTGAAATTAAAGCTGAATAAAATAATGGAGTTCACTTAACAAGAAATACGTAAACTCTACCTGAGAACAAGATAACTGAAGATATCAGCCAAGATCTTTTAATGGAACAAGGGAGGAGATTCTGGGCAGCACCATAAAATCAAGGTGCATTTTTAGTATTAACATAGCCACACTATCTTCCTTGTCTGCCATACAGCACAAGCCAGAAGCCAAAACTGTCTGGCAAACCTAAACTACTTTAGTGGTACAAAAATAAGTGATTATTATTTAGATGGAGATCTAACAGGAGTTGATGACCAATTTTTAGTCAGATAACTGAAGCCCATCCAACATAGCAAGCTGGTAAATAAAAGTGCTTAGCAATATAAGACCTAGGCTAGAGGTAGAAAGGGGAGTAGACTTCTAGATAGAAGAGCCTAGTGTACAGGAAATGTAAAAAGCAATAACTGAGACCAAGAAGTACAAGTTGCCAGGAGAGGATGGTGTGGCATCCGAAATGAACAAGTACAGAAGTCATGAACTATGGAAACTGGTATACCAGTTGGTTGTAGAAGTGTAGAGGTCTCAAGTGATGGATTAAGAATGAGGAATGGCCATGACCTTTACAACAACAAGAAAGGGGATAAATTGAAATTCATTACAAAAATATTACACTATTTAACATTACAAAAATATTACACTATTTAACATTGTACATAATATTCTGTGAAAGGTCCCAGCAAAAAGTTAGAATGGATATACATAGAATATGCTGGGCAAATACTACAATGCAGATTAGAAGAGCTGGGTCAATTATGGATCGATATTTACCCTGAATACATCCTTAAGAAATGTCATGAATACAACATCAACTTGTACCAGCTACTTGTGGACTTTAAAGTGAGCTTATGACAGTGTCATGCTGTACAGTTGATGGAGGAATTTCAGAGACTGAGGAAATTCAGCTTGGTATGAATGACATTGACAGATACATTTAAGAAGATTAAGGTCCAAATAAGATAGTGAAGAGTTCCAAGAGTTGAGGCATGGAGATGTTTTAGTTAACCCATTCACTGACTATTTTTTTAAGGAATTAATTTTCAAAAAATGTCTTGTTTTATTGCAGATTTAATACCTACAAATATGTTAAACAATGGTACATAGCAGTAAATAAAAACACATGTAGAAAGCATTTAAATTTTCCCGACATCTGTTGGAGATTCATAAAACTACTACAGTTCTTACATTGAAACAAATGGGCGAGTGTTTGCCATCAAAGTCAGTGAACTGAACAAGTGGCGCGAGCTACACTCGTCAAAGTCAGCGAATGGGTTAATGAACTAGTAACTTTATTCTTGGAAAAGGTTATGAGGAACATTGAGGTTAACAGGAATGGCACCATATTTAAGATAATCTGCAGTATCTAGCCCATGCAGATGATGTCAGTCTTATTAGAAGAAATGGGTGAGTCAGCAACTGCCTGCTAACAATTGAAAGAAAAATCAAGATACCAGAGCTGTGTGTAAATGAAGAGAAGACCAAAAATCATATTAAAAACAGGAAGAAAAGAGATTCTGTAACATAGTAGTCTTCAAGTGAGGTGTTGAAGTAAGAGTTACCGACTGTAGGCCTAAGTAAATGAAGTCACTTATAACAGAGGTTAACGATAATTATTCTGAGACTAAGCCCAGGGAAACTGTTGGTAATAGGATCTATTACTCATTGTTGAGACTGATCAAATCCAGATATGTACAGTAGAGTCCTGCTAATCCGAAATAATTGGGACCACAGCCTTCTCGGAGTGAATGAAAAATACGCAAACACATTAAAATATCTATAAAATGTAATTCAAATGTATACTCATGTAAGTTATTTGTGCAGTATAGGCCTAAGTAAGATCTTATGGACAGGTAACCTTGGTTGGTGGCTGTGGACGTGTGGGAGTAGTGGCAGACAACGGTGCTGGCACTAGCAGTCCAAAAGTGCATGCTCTCATTGTTTACTACACCAGTCAGCATTCCACAAATTTTCATTTGTTGTTAATGTATTTGGTATAAGATAAATTATTTTATTCTTTTTAGTACATTGATCATTTTGTTAATTTTAAATAAAAGCGTTTTTTTAATTTTTTTACTTTTTTTTATTGTTAAATTGCTTGGAAATTTTAAGAGGCATATAAACTGCTACTAAACGAAAACATACTTCGTGTTCATTAAAAGACAAAAGCGAGAACTTTTAAGATGTTTGGATAATAGGGAAAGTGCATCGAAATTAGTTGCTGAATTCGGCATTGGAAATGCAACCATTATGGACGGGTAGAAAAACCGCACTAAGATCGAACAGTTTTGTACATCACCTTCAGCTGATTATATTGAAAAATGCCATACCTCAAAAGTATTATAATTTGACAAGCTCGAGGAGGCACTTTTTATGGTTTTCCCTGGAGGGAGAAAAAGGTACTCTGTTAAGTGGGCCACTTATCAAGGAAAAGGCACTTCACCTTAATAAGCTAATGAATGGGGATGTGTCATTCAACGCCAGCACAGGATGGCTAGATCGGTGAAAAACAAAAGGCATGGCATATATGAATTGTCCATTACAGGTAAATGATTATCTGCTAAACATACTGCAGCGGCAAAGTACATAAGTGAATTTACTGCCATGATTGCAGCAGGAAACCATTCACCCCAGGAAGTGTATAACACTGGTGAGATTGACCTAAATTTTAAAGCACTTACAAAGAAAAGCCTAGCCTCCAAAAAAGAAGAAAATGTACATGGCTTCAAAATGAGTAAGTAGCGTATAACTGTTTTGGCATATGGTAATGCTGTGGGGGTACATAAATTATCCCATATGGTTATTGGCAAGTCCGCAAAACCAAGGGTCTTCAAAAATCTAAACATAAAGTATCTCCCAGTGTTATATAGGAGCCAGAGAAGACCATGGATGAATGCAACACTTTTTAAGGAGTGCTTCGAAAAACAATTTTTTCCTGCAGCAAAGCGTTTCAGTGAAACAAATGGCTTGCCACCATGAGCAGTACTCATTATTGACAATGCTACTTGTCATCCTTCTGATGGGAAGTTTGTGGTGACATAAAGCCACTTTTCCTACCAGCAAATGTTACTCCTTTACTGCAGCCTGTGGACCGAAGTGTGTTGCAAAACATTAACCTCTTATAAGAAAATGCTCCTTAGAACACTTATTGAAGATGAAGATAAATCTCTTCCTCTAAAACTGAAAAAGCGACCATTAAGGATGTTATTTACTGGGTGGCAGAGTCATGGGATCATTTAAATAAACAACTTCTAAGAATATCTTGGCAAAAACTTGGCCTAGTCTCGCCTATTTAACAGCCCGATCAGGAAAATCAAAGAATCAATGTTCTTGAGCTCTATTCCTGGTTATGAAGAAGCAAATGTTAATGATGTTGATGAGTGGGTGTTCGAGGATGACGAAGTGTTCACAAAGCAAGAAATCGTAAAAATGGTGACTCAAGAGTCTGGCAATAACTCTAAAGAGAGTGACAATGTTTGGGGTTTAATTTAATCTTTCATATTTTCAGTTACCCTAAAATTTGTTCTTTATATAATATTTTCTTCCCAATTTTCACTTAATACATTTGTAATTTACTTAACGTAATACGATGTACCTACTTCATATACATATCAGAAGTAAATGACATACTACCGGTAGTTACTAAACAATATATATTTTTAAAAGTTTCTTATTGTATTGGGACAAAATGGAGCGGCATTTGAAACATCTCTTAGGTATAAAAACAACATAACGGCTGTCAAATTTCACCTTTCCAAAATTTGCTGCCCATAGGCAGTTGCCTACTTTGCCTATGCATAAATCCACCACTGCCTAAGGCATATGATTTTGGAAGAACAAGCATTAAAACAGCATCTATAAAAATGGCTGATGTGATGTTTGAGTAGAATAATCACTATCCTTGGTGGGCTACAATTGTGCACTAACCTGATCTAATAATAGCAAAGAGGTTATCATACCTCTTAAGTCCCAACATAATTGCATCACCCCTTCTAAGATTAAAATAGAACAACCAAAGCCTTCATGGGTACAAAAGTAAAATCGGGTACAAATATATTTTATTTATGTAACTATATGATTATGCACTTTTACACACCAATAGATAGAACTGTCCTTTTTCACTATTGAACAATTATACTTCACTATTATAGCAACATATCTAATGCTTAAAATAAATCCACATGCTGAACTGGTTCAATTGTCCTTGGATGTATTAATTTTATGCAACATGCCCTCCATCTGAACCAATAGCTTAAATTCATTACAAGTACTGACCAGCTGGCAGTAATGAGCCTTATTTTTACTAACACTTTTAACACATACAAACTATTTATGTAACTCTTATACAGTTTACATTTAATTTAGGTTTGTAACAAATTCAATACATTTGTAAGCACGGCGTTGTTGTATGTACAACGTTCATATTATACTGACAGACGAGATTGGCTTATTCCAAAGAATCGGAGGACTTCCGAACATGGGTTGCTCACATTGTGTTTATTGATGGTATCAGAGACAAGTGTTAACACAATAAGTGTTAAGAATGGCACACCATCATAATAGCTAAGACGCTCTTGTTCATGTTCTCCGTTTTGAAGCTACCAAGTTGGCGACCTACATTAATCAAAGTATGACATCATGTTGTAGCAAAACATATCCAATCCACAGTATCATCATAATGGACGGAAAAAAGAGACAATCCAAGAACACCAGTTTAAGAAGGCAGTAACGCTACAAAGATCTTTCGAACCAAAAGATAAAGACAAAAGACCTAAGTGTTACAATTGTGGGAAATGTGGCCATCTTCAAGCAGATTGTTGGCAGACAAAAAATCAGAGAGATTTGTGTGAATGCACCAGTTGGAGATGTAAAGTTGCAGAACTGTACAAAGTTTCCACACTTTATAAAACCACAAGTAACCTGATTGTCAAAGGATTAATTAAAGACAGACCTGCAGCATTTACAGTTGACATGGGCACTACATTGTCCATTGTGTGCCCTGACTTAGTCAGCAACTGCCAGCTTCAATTTAGCTCTTTTGTACAATACAGACTGTGACTGGGAGCCCCATCAAAATATTAGGACAGGTAGACATATGTGTATGCCTGGGTCTCCTCGAGTTCAGCCACCAAATGCTAGTTGCAGACATTGTCGAGAAGTGATTCTTGGCATGGACATTATGAATGCCTACGGATTCGTTGTGGACTTGAGAGAGTGTGTCCTGAGGGTTGGCCAAGAGAAGATGAAGCTTTGCATGGCTAAAATAACAGGGTCCGCCAACCATTCGATCAAGTGACTGGCATCGGTCGAAAAAGAAATCAACAAGTGTGATCAAGAGGAACCTTTCCTATAGCAAATGGAAATGGAAGAAGAATGAGCAGAGGAAGTACCAACATGTAAAACAACAAAAGATGTGAACGGAAAGCCAACTATGGGTGTCGAGGAAAGGCTCTAGCTTGTTCTTGAGTTAATGGAAGACCCGGAGAAATGCTGCTGAAGATGAAGTTATGCAAGAAGTCATTGATGAGAACCAAACAGACTTGGACCAGCTAATGGCATATAGGTCATCAGTACATGATGCAGCAGGAGGGATTCCAGCAAAACTAGTGGTTGAGCGGAAGACTCATATTCTTGGGAACTTGTTGTTCAGATCACACGAGACTGAATTCGAAGAGCTGGAGAAATATCCTTCGCAAGTAGACCAACTACGTAGATCGCATGGCCCAGTATTACGAGGGCTATCCAGAAAGTAACAGACGTTTTGAAATAAAAAATTTACAAAATGAAAAAACAAAATTTTATTATATACATTTGAAAGGTACACTCTTAAGCTATTTTTCTACATAATCGCCATTCAAATTAAGGGACTTATCATACCGTGGCACAAGTTTTTCAATACCGTCTCTGTAGGAATCTGTCGCCTGCGATTTCAACCACTGGTTTACACCAGCATGCAGTTCGGCTTCAGTATCAAAGCGTTGTGTAGCGAGCCATGTCTTCATCGCTGGGAAGAGGTGATAGTCGCTCGGCGCCAAATCCGGGCTGTATGGTGGATGATCGAACACCTCCCATCCAAAACCATCGAAGAGCTCTCGGGTAAGATTGGCCATGTGTGGACGTGCGTTGTCGTGAAAAAACAAAACCTTCGCACTAAGTTTTCCCCGACGCTTGTTTTGTATCGCGCGCCTTAACTTTCTCAGTGTTTCACAATACCTCTCTGAGTTAATTGTTGTGCCACGTTCAAGAAAATCAACGAGAATCACTCCTTCAGAGTCCCAAAACACAGTAGCCATGATCTTTCTTGCTGACAGCGTTTGCAAACACTTCCTTGGTTTCTTGGGAGAATTTGTGTGTCCCCATTCCATCGACTGCCTTTTTGTTTCACTATTGACATGCTTCACCCAAGTCTCGTCCCCAGTTACGATACGATCGATAACTTTGTTACCATTTTTGTCGTAATCTTCGAGGAAAGTTAGTGCTGCAGCCAGTCTCTGTTTTTTGTGGTCTTCTGTTAGAATTTTCGGAATCCACCTAGCACAAAATTTGTGGTAACCAAGCTTTTCCGCCACAATTTCATGCACCAAACTCCGTGAAATTTGGGGAAAATGTTTTGAAAGTTCCGTAATCGTGAAACGACGATCTTCACGAATTTTGTCGTTGATTTTCATCACCAGTTCATCAGTCACAAGGCTAGGTCTACCACTGCGGTCCTCATCGTGAACATTGGTACGGCCATTTTTAAAATCAATGCACCATTGCCTCACTCGGCTTTCACTCATTATTCCTTTTCCGTACACATCACAAAGTTGGCGATAAATTTCAATTGGTTTGTGATTTTTTGCCAACAAAAACCTAATCACAGAACGCATCTCACAAGTGGCAGGATTTTCTATTGCAGCGCACATTTTAACACGTCACAGAGAGGAAAGTAAGAGGGGCACAGACCGCACGCTACCACAGCTGGATGCGTACTGAGTGTAGGAACGTTCTGACACCAAGATGGCGGCTCTATCCCCGCCCACCGCCGCGGTCGGTCAAAACGTCTGTTACTTTCTGGATAGCCCTCGTATTTCAGAGACGGTTTGCCAGTTCGGAATGAACAGGCTTAAGGAGGGAGCAGTGTAATGATGTAACGTTCTCGAACAACGGAGGGTGTTGTTCTACGTGCTTCCCAGCCAGCCGAGTATGTGCTTCTGCCAAGTGTCCTATAGAGTTTTCGAGTGCTTATTATGAAACATTAATGTGGAACCCTGTAGGCTATAAATAGGTGACAGTTGCCTTAGAGTTCAGTTATAAGTGGCAATTTGTTGACGTGCGTTTCTAAGTATTGTGGCGAGGTGATTATTGTGTTATAATTGTTACTTGTGTGAAATAACAAGTGTCTGTTACTTGACATTATTATTGCGTGTGTACAATTTAACTTGAATTGTTGTATGAGACTATGTTGTTGATTTCAATATGTTAAATGTGATTAATTAAAGCTGGTGATTAGTGACTTCATTGGTTTCTGGATTTGTTTCCACTGTACCGTATGACGATCAGAGTAGAACCTCGCTAATCCGTCACCTGTGGGACTGGGGATATGGTCGGAACGCAAAAAAGGTCGGATTATTAGAAGAATACAAAATGTTTATTATTTCATTAAATGAGACAGTCTAAAATAAAACTTATACAGTAGGCTACCAGGCTATATTGTGCTAATATTTTATACTTACAAATATAAATAAATAAAATTAGTTTTTACCTACCTTGTATTTTGCCCAAGAACCCAGAATCCGACACACGAACGTTAGATGCAAGTATGGTTTACGGGTTAATGTAAATTACTTACGCAACTCATTTCTGAAGAGAATTAAATTCTTTTTAATATGTAATTATTTCAGTTTGTACTGTTATTCTTTTCCAATAAAAAATATCAAAATAAATTAAAATTTTCTTAATTTTTTTTTTGGTAAAAGATCTTATATTGACAGAGTTAAAATATACAACTTATATCTATGAAAGCCGCCCAGCCTGCTCTCTCTCTCATTCATACTAATTTAGAACACCCCCTTTAAGTAGATATACACCCCATTATTATTGAAATTAAAAACATATACCCCTTGCCGGCACGAGGCGTCTTCTCAACCTTCATTTATAACTTCGTGGATGTCCAAAAAACTAGATTTTGATGTCCTTTCGTTGAACACTAACACCACTGTCACATTGCTGATAATTGAAACTCACTTTTTACTTGAAACTCATAAATTTTGAAAGAGCCCCTTGGGGCAAGTACCTGGCCAGGCACTGTCTGTAAGAGAACTGGGAAGAGCGTCTCTACGCTTACTATCAACTAGATTGCGGTCCCACAAGGTGGAAAGCAATGCCTTCTATTTCATCGCCACTGTTGTGTCACATTCAACACACGTGGTTTTTTGTGTGTTTGACGTGGATGACATTTGGTAAGCACTGGTTGACGTCACAAAAGAGGTTGGGCTTAGACTTACATCCGTCGTTTTGAGACCATGTGCGTCCAAACTTTTGTCTCTAAGCCATTTTGAGTTTTACTACCGTGGCGTCGTCTGCGCACCTGCTGGTGTGGTGCGTTTGGGCGCGGACGTCACACAAACGTAAAGTTCTTAGAATCGACGCCGGGCACATTCTTTTGTAAAGGTTGCACAACTGTTACTGCGTACTGTTCCTTGGTTAGCGCAATGCTTTTATTCAAACACGTGAACTGGCCACACAGATGGACAATAAATTTAAAATATTTTATAATAAATCCCCAAAAATTAATAAAATAAAATCCTTTTATTTGACCCGTTACAATACCCCCCCCCCATGAGATATCTTCTGCAGAAACAGAAGAAATCTCATTGCTAAAACCCCTAAGAGGACCGGTGAGGATATGGTGCCAACAACCCCCTTTTAGATCTTATACTTCATGGGTAAACAACCCCCCTGGCTCGGCGACTATGGCCGCATCTGAACGAGATTACTGGACTTCTCTGTGTGAGATCCCAACACCATAAAATCGAACAGACACGCACCACAGCGCACCTCACCTTCTAACATGCCACCCCAAAATCCAAATCCCTGGTCTTATATCATGCCAGATCCTCAACCGATATGTTCCCCCTTATCATGCACACTGGGATGCCTTTAGCAGTTACTGGGCTCGTACACACACTTATTGCTACATCCTATCAAATCTTGTCAAATTTAGGAGTTTCCTTTAAATTGAAACCAAATCTATATTACCATTAATCTCAAAAATCAAAATACAAATCTTTTATCTAGATCGAATAATTCTCTTCGTTTTTAGTGATAATTAGAAAACAAATAAATTGAACATTTATTAAAAACATGAACTTCCTTATCCTAACATGTGATTATACATATACCCTAAACAATACAATTCAATAAAAAAAAAAATTATTACTACACACAAACAATAATATAATCAAAATTCAAAACATCAATTAGATGGCAGGCACAAAATCAAAAAAAAATTTTTTTTTTTTCAAATAAAATTTAAATTTATTAAAGTATATTTTTTCTCAATATTAGAATTACTTAAATTTATTTAAATTAATTAAGAAACAAAATTGGCATCACTTCATTGCCAAAACAGGTCTAGTATAGAACATCACCCATCAGCTGATCAAACTGGGTCAAGTCAAGAACCTTGACCTACATAAGTTACCCATAAGTTACATCAGAAAATACATTGAACATCTTTAAAATTCTATCTTTAAACACAAAAACATAATAAAATAAGATATTTAAAAATAACAATATTATTATGATTAACAATAAAATTAATATTTAAATTACTCAAAATAAACATTTTACAACTTTACCTTATTCTCAAATTTTAATAAAATTGTCACTTGTTTCAATCAAAATTTTATACTGTTACTATAACTCTCTTTTCTTTACTATTCTCAATCTCCATTAGTTTGGGTGATTTAATTATTTATAATAATTCGATATACCACTTGATATGTATACACATATAACCTTTATCTCTTTGACTGTCATATCACTAACAACCTTGACTAACATGACACCCATCTCTATCAAAACATCTACCAAACAATCTCTACACCCAACTTACTACTAAACTCAATCCGCATTATTCTCTCATTATAAAAAAAAAACTCTAACCCTTTGTACTTAGGACGTGTGTTCCCCCCCCCAAAAGCTCATTCCCTTAATCTGGTTCCTGGATTCTACCTAAGGCAACCCTTTCCGCGCTAAACGGTCCCTTCCCGTCCCAACCCTTTTGTTGCGGACTCCTACACTACACTATCCTCTCTTACAAAATTACCATCCCCTAATTAACATTCTCATTACCTCACTTCAACTACAAAATAACATCATCATTTATAAACATCAATATATCAATCATTACTCTACATATATTCCCCATAACTACTGTGTCAACATCAATACTTCTCAAATTCTACATCACATTACTTCACAACAACATTATTCTCTCTGTTACCACTTTAAACTCAACTTGGACTGATCTACATGTCCCAACAAAATACTAATCACCCAAAATCTACCTTTTACTATCTTTTACAAGTCATTTAAAATTCTTAAATATATCAAATTACTCTCATGATTTAAAATAAACTCTTTGACACATTAAAATCATATTGAACATTAATAACCTTGGAAATTATCAAACAGTTTATACGTGACATTCTACTACTGATCAGCTGACTTTCTTAGCAAGGTGAATGACCTTACTGCAAACACATTTCAAATCTCTACAAATTACATGAAATACATATTTTTATCAATCCTTATATCTAACATGCTACACATCATTGTTTCCCCTTTTTCTGACTGGTACAATTAGGTAAACCACCCACCGGTCGGTCTAGGTATTTACTTAGTTATAACCACATTTCAAAATTATATAGATTACATATTTCTTCAACCCCTAGATCTAACACAATGAAATAAAAACATTTATGAGACAGAAAAAACATAGTATAATAAACATATGAACATCTATTTATCAAATCGTACTACGAGCGTTTAGTTAGTGCAAAAATGAGTTATCATCTTTAAGTTATAAAATTTAAATTTGTTGCTCACCTGAGCAACCCCCCAAACCACACACACTATTGTTTGTTCTGTTGGACTGTAGCGCCCATTGGCCTCCACAAGGACGGCATAGTTGGAGGAATTGACATCTCCTTGTCCTTGCTTCGGCGTTATATTTGAACGGTTTAGATATCAACATATCTTCGTTATATAGTTATACACCCTTAATGCGGGTCTACCACCTGGCTTTGCTGTCCCTCCTCGGACAGAGTGGCAGCCGCTGTTCCATAGTTTCCGGGATTTCCCCTAGTTTCACCCCCCTGTTAATTTCTAATATCAACCAATTTCAAGCCAGCTATGGTCAAGGGACTTAAATTATGGCCATAGCTGACCGCTAGCCAAAACCACAATTAGTGCTGGTAAGGCAGTAATCGCCCGAAAAGTCGGGGAAATCATCTTTACCTTCAAGCATGTTACACTCGTCATTAACTGCATGGCACGGCAGTTTATCAATATACAATATAAAATGTACAAAGGGGTGTGCCATGCATTTTCGCCCTTTCGGCCTCCGATGGAGGTAATACTCCCTGTTACCCCCAACCCATTCCGCTATCTACTGTGGCACATGCCACCACCGCGATAGCACTTAATAACTAAACTAAATCTTTATATAAAACATTATGTGAAATTGTCATTAACTCTTTTATCCATCATCATTTAAATCATTCATCACTTTCTACAATTAGATTCCTTAAAATTTTCAAAATTATTATTAACAGTTATTTTACATTACCTTTCAGTTATTATTACTTTTTAAATTATTATCTCAAGTTATTTTCATTATTGAATTTAAAATTTTTTTTTCAATTGAGTTAAACATCTGTAAACATTTTATTCCATTTAATTGGTATTATAAATTTTATACTTACAGTACTTTATTCACCTACTGACATAAACACAAAATATACACACCAGTATCTCCACATAACCTCTGAAACATTTAACAACAATGTTATTTCATACCAAACAATTTAACATTCTTAATTAATATCAAATCTCATAAAACAATTTAAATTCATTATCAAAATTCCATTATACCACCTTTAAATCAATCAGAATATTTAAACATTTCAAATTATTTTAATTAAATTAATTATTGAAAACTCAACAATTTTAATTACTTTCACCAATTACAATAATTACAATTCATTTATTATCCTCTTCCAAATTATTTTTGTTATTTATTTAGGCTGCAAAATATTAATATTATTATTATCATCACAACAATTTCTACTGCCTACATACAGTGTTTACATAACATTTTACAATACACACAATTAATTTCACTAAACATTTATTTACAATTCTTCATCATTGTTATTCAGTTATATTACACTTCATTGTCCAAGTTTGCGAGGTCTGAACCATAAAACAAAATATTTAAAATTGTCCATTTATTGTTTAACCTCCATTGTCAAAAATTAATCTTTGTTTCAAACAACAATTTTCAATTTTATTTACACACATATGGCTATCATGTGTGTCATAACCATAAAATTTCAGTTTATTCATTTTATCATAATAATCATATACCAAGTCAACATTATATATTTCTGTCAAGTCTCCATTAGTAATTATATTCAATATCGGGTCAGTTATTTTTTATCATAAGTTAAATTATTATTATTTAAACATATAACATCAAAATGATCTTCACTCTTTATTTTAACAGATAAGTATTTCATATCATTTAACATCTCTTTCAACTCATTATAATCTCTCTTTAAATTATATAATTCTATCTCTTTATCAACACACAATTCTCTATCTAACTCTCTCTCATCATGACACCATCTCTCGCTTTCAACACCATTCCACACAGAGGGTACAAACTCATACAAAAAGGGGATATAACTTAAAACTTCCATTAACACGGGACACTTGCCCTTCAAAAACAACACTTGTGAACACCCTGGTTCATCATAAATATGGGGAAAATTTACCCTCTGCCCCCATTCTACCACTATACTATCTTTCCACTTTCTCTCTGACTCATAAACACACATTAACATTCCATTATTACATTCTACAACTTCATCAGTACTTTCACTATTTATTTTCACCGTATCACTCTCTGATACTACCTTTTCAAATACATTACCATTCTCAATATTATTTTTATTATTTTCAACATCATCATTATCATTTGTTAACTTATTCTCTAGTAAAACATCTTTATACGTATCATTATAATTTTCATTAGTATTACTTTTGTTTGTATTCATCACATCCACTCCCATTCTCTCAATACTCTGTTCTAATTTATTCAAACTATTTTTCAACATTTCATGGGTATTTTCACAACATCTATTAATCTCTTGAATATTATTTTTTACAATCAGAATGATCACAGTTGCACACCACTATGTAAAAATTATCCCAATTAGCGCTTTCAAGCTTCACAGCCCATCGTCAGATTGGAATAGCTATTCCAATCTGACGATGGGCTGTGAAGCTTGAAAGCGCTAATTGGGATAATTTTTACATAGTGGTGTGCAACTGTGATCATTCTGATTGTGATTTCAACCACTAACACAAATTTCTTCATTAAACGTCTATTATTTTTTTAATTCATCATTCTGTTTTTTCAATTCATCAAATTTGTCATTAAAATTATGATTCTGTACATCTAATTTCTCATTGACACTACTTTTAAATTCTTGAATTTCGTTTTTCTGTTCGTAAATATCCATTGATATGGTTCGTAATATATTCATTATCTCATCATCTAATTTACTACATTTTGTTGAGGTGGGAGTTACCTGGACCCCCGAGTCCTCAGTCACATTACTTGGACCTGTTAAATTTAACTCTACTTTATCTTGGCTCGCACTTGGAGTCGAATGTATCTCAAAATTACTCATGTTTGACTCATCAAAATTTCCGACACTAGTCGTTTCATTTATATTGCTTTCGTTACCTGCCATTTTAAATTGTAAATTTACTGATTTTCTTAATTTACATCAACTGCTCTTAGACGTACGTACCTTACATAATTGTTACGTACAGTTATATAACCTTCAAACCATATTTGCATCTTATTTGTAGGTGTGGTTTTTACATTAAATTTTAATTTATAAAAACTGTCCCTGTTCAGAAGCCTTTGTGCTAATATTTTATACTTACAAATATAAATAAATAAAATTAGTTTTTACCTACCTTGTATTTTGCCCAAGAACCCAGAATCCGACACACGAACGTTAGATGCAAGTATGGTTTACGGGTTAATGTAAATTACTTACGCAACTCATTTCTGAAGAGAATTAAATTCTTTTTAATATGTAATTATTTCAGTTTGTACTGTTATTCTTTTCCAATAAAAAATATCAAAATAAATTAAAATTTTCTTACATTTTTTTTTTGGTAAAAGATCAATCTATTGACAGAGTTAAAATATACAACTTATATTATAAAGGTATCTCGTGTGGTCTCTGTCGTGTTATTCTGCCACACGTTGGATACGTCAATTTGTAACGTATCGTGACGTCCTCGTCTTCGTTCAAGCCCCGCGATGGAAGCCAATTTGTAATAATAGTCGTGTGTACTTGTACTGTTAATTTTTATTGATGTTAAATTATTTAATAGTGTGTAGCGAACCATTTTATACTTTTTCTCAATACTTATTTTCGTCCGTATTTCTCGCCGCTAGAAGTTCGTATTTCCCTCTCTTCTAGTCCACCGGTTGGTTGCCAATTTGTAATGCAATCGTGTATCCGGCTTCCGTTTTACTCTGTAAAATGTGAACAAGGTACAATTTGTGTGTAATGGGTGTAACGTGTCTTCTCTATCCGTCGTTCAAATGCATGCAACTTCCGCCGATTTCGTCCGTTGCGAACGTACGAATAACCAGGTCTCGATGTTCTTACCTGTTGTTCACTAGGGGTGTGAAAATCCCGGTGGCGCCAAATTGTTTTATTAAAACAATTAAAATAAAATTCAAATGTGTATGACCAGCACTGCTCAGGCGGTTTGAATAATTCAAATATTTCCGCCAGCCTAGGCCGTCTGTAGCGACCAGTAGTTCGTTGCGTGGGCTGTGTAATCGCTAGTCGTCAACCTACTTGTCTGCTAAAATGTACATAAATTATTGTCCACCTCCTAATGAAATTATAACACCGTGGTTACACTCAACACTTATTTATTTTGCTATTAATGATTAGTTATTCATTTATTACAAATTATATTTCCCTTTTTAATACAAATGCTCCGGTTATATACGAGACAACTCTACAGGGTTTGACAAATCGATATCTGAACTGATAAACAGACTTTCAGTAATGGCGTCTGTTGGAAATTATACACAAAATATTAGTGTTCGTTTGTCACAGGTTCTTGAGATTACGTTAAAAGGATTACAAATGTTTAAAACAATAAAAATACACACCCTTACATCAGTTAAACTTAAATAACTTATTGTGTAGGTATAATTTGTTTAGTGTAGTGTAGTAAAAGTGTTTACAAGTTATTGGGAATTAACAACAGGTTATCTTTGCCAATTTATAAATTTTCAGTGACTTAGTATTCTTTTTAATCTTTGAAAGTAATTATGTTCAGTTTAGTGAGATTTCGACCTTTAGTGAGAAATAATTAACGTGAGTTTATTTATAAATTTGGGTAATTTAATAGGTACTTATCACTTCAGTAGACAGGACGCACTCGTTCGATCTGGTATTAATGGGTTATGCTGCAATCGTCTTTAATTTGTATTGATTCGGGACTTCGGGCACCTTTTCCAAGTTGATTGGCAGGATTTTATTTTCTTTTTTCTTTAATGCGTCCTCGACATTAGTTATATTGTTCCAGTCATCGTCTTCCTTCTTGGGATTCACTTGCTAATAACTTCTTTTGAGATTTTTGATGTTTTAATTGACAATTTTGGTCATTCTAAAACTAGCGTCTATTCAACGAAAGCGTCATATAACGAGTAAAGAAATCTAACGGTAATTAGACACCAAACGACTGTTGTCATAGTAACCAATTAATCCCGATTGGTTAATTCTGAAGTAGTCTATTGTTATCAAATTTTGAATTTTTATTCAAAATAACTGTATATCTTCTTATTGATTAAATTCTTCTGTCCTCTTCCCTACATATTAAATATTATCACCACTGTTATTATTTCCTTTCAAAGATTAATTTGGTATCCCATAATGTATGGTTTTATGAAATATCAATGTTTGTACAAATCTGTTAATATTTGGTATTTACATTTCTCCTTTAAACTAAGTTCTTATTCTAACATTTTTTCTTTAAACTGATTTATAAATTATTCTCGGCTATTTACTTGCCTTGAATTTCTTAATCTCCTGGTTGTTTTTTCACAGTTTGCAATTATTTGTCATTGACAGTTATACATTTCCTAGGCCTTTTAGTAGCCATTGATTATTTCTATTTAAATTATTCTAATTGTATTTCATCTCATTACAAAGTTTTTGTTCTGTTGTTATAATTGATTTGTTTAGTGTTTGTTGTGCATGAGTTTGTTTTTGTTCTGATCATATGTCAGGATTATTTTTTATGTCTTAATACTTAAAATATAACACTTAGGCCTATGGACTGTAAGTTCCCTCCAGCCATATCCTCTTCATAATTGAAACAAACAATTCTTTACAAGTTATTATTAACTGTTGTTTTTAACATTAATTTCCTTCTTTGCTACTACTCTGAGTAATAAACATCATTACTTCTTGTAAACTTATTTAACTTAATTTCCCTCATAACATAGGGTATTTACCAACTATATATTTAATTACTTAAGTCCTTACTACTACTTTTCTACATCCCATGTTAACACAAACAGTTTATTTTACCTGGGCTTTCTCCCCTGAATAACATTGTATTCTTTATCTATTTCTAATCTAAACACTATCTCTAATTACCCTTAACTATATAATTTTTTACAATTCCACTCTTAAATCTTTCATTGGTCCATCATTGATTCATTGAGTGTTTACTCATCTATCACTATCTTTTTAATTATACTATTGCTTACAATATCCTTTTTCACACATCACTTTCACTGTTATCACTTTTTATTTTACACGTTTATTGGTGGGTAAACCCTATTATTATTTCTCTTTGTCACTTAATTATTTTCATTATATTTCTCACTATCTTTACAAATTTTATTTGTATCTAATGAGTTCATGTCTCTTTCTAGATTTCTTACTTACATATACTACTAATTCGTGGGTTAGTGTATTTTTATTTAATGGGTTTTTATTAATTATGAGTTATATTTGTCACATAGATAATATTAACATTTCTTTTTTATATTGGTTAATCACCGGTTCCGTTTCCTTTATGATATTGGATGGTATCATCTCCCCCTTCCCTCTTCTACATTATTTGTCTGTGTTTTATCACCTTGGTTCATTTTATTTTCTTTGCAGTTGGTTTGGTCCATTATTTAAATTCATTTTTCTTCTCCTTCACTTCCATCTTGTCTCGCTTTATTTTGGTTAATATCTGGCCAATCTCTGGGGTTGGGTCAATGTCATTTGTCTGTCAGTCTAGTTTGTATTTCTTATTTAATAATCACCTTTGGTTTACTATTCTTCCTCCTTCACTCTTAATTATAATTACTACTTTCATTCTCGTTATCATTTATTTATCAAAATATATTATTTCTTGGCATTTTTTACATACTTATTGATATCAAATATGATCAGGGTTTGGCAATGTTATAATATCTATGAAAGCCGCCCAGCCTGCTCTCTCTCTCTCATTCATACTAATTTAGAACACCCCCTTTAAATAGATATACACCCCATTATTATTGAAATTAAAAACATATACCCCTTGCCGGCACGAGGCGTCTTCTCAACCTTCATTTATAACTTCATGGATGTCCAAAAAACTAGATTTTGATGTCCTTTCGTTGAACACTAACACCACTGTCACATTGCTCATAATTGAAACTCACTTTTTACTTGAAACTCATAAATTTTGAAAGAGCCCCTTGGGGCAAGTACCTGGCCAGGCACTGTCTGTAAGAGAACTGGGAAGAGCGTCTCTACGCTTACTATCAACTAGATTGCGGTCCCACAAGATGGAAAGCAATGCCTTCTGTTTCATCGCCACTGTTGTGTCACATTCAACACACTTGGTTTTTTGTGTGTTTGACGTGGATGACATTTGGTAAGCACTGGTTGACGTCACACTGGTTGGGCTTAGACTTACATCCGTTGTTCTGAGACCATGTGCGTCCAAACTTTCGTCTCTAAGCCATTTTGAGTTTTACTACCGTGGCGTCGTCTGCGCACCTGCTGGTGTGGTGCGTTTGGCCGCGGACGTCACACAAACGTAAAGTTCTTAGAATCGACGCCGGGCACATTCTTTTGTAAAGGTTGCACAACTGTTACTGCGTACTGTTCCTTGGTTAGTGCAATGCTTTTATTCAAACACATGAACTGGCCACACAGATGGACAATAAATTTAAAATATTTTATAATAAATCCCCAAAAATTAATAAAATAAAATCCTTTTATTTGACCCGTTACAATATGATTGGTTATGTACAATAAATGATAATGTGTACAGTCCAGCAATAGTGTAACGAAAAACAAGAAACACATTTTATTGGTAAAAAAAATCGGTAATGTTCTTTTGTTTGGCAGACGACTGTCTAGACTTAGCTGCAGAGATGTAGACATAACAACAGCTCAACACTCTTCATACCCAACACAGTTTAGCCACCAAGTGTAGTATTTATTTTCATGTTTATCACGGCGACTTGACATTATTATGACCTTGTGTAGGCTAGACATTACAGTATCTGTTTATTCAGGTGCAGTCATGTAGTGCGATTCTGTCAGCTTGAGACTAAACTATAACAATTAGTCACTCTTATTTTAATAGCAGTATGGTACAATAAGTGGATATTGCAAAATGCTTATTACATCATTGTGTATGAGTGGTCATAATTATTGTTTGTGACAGGAGGAAGGAAGTATAATTTTTGACAAGACCTCTTATAAACTTTTGTTGAAACCAATTATAATTGCGGTTGCAATGAAACACCAGATTTGACGTCATATCGTACGCAAAAACAAAACTCTAGAAATGCGACATAGCACTGAAACGAGAGTAGGAAAAAATTCGGAAGATTTACACCAAATTTCGTATTTTCTGGAACATTAAAAAAAATCGGAAGGTCTTCCAAAATTTTGGAAGACCTGGCAACATTGCGCACTAGACACTAGATGCCGGCTCACTGAGGCAGCAAAACAACTGACAAGTATGTAAACAAGCTGCTGAGTCATCAACAAGTCGATACCTGAGCCGCGGTCGGACCAGCCGGGGGTCGGACTAGAGAGGTTTTACTGTATAATGAATAAAAATTTATTTTTTGCATAATTAAATATTGTTTGGTAGAAACTCTTGTAAAATATTATATACAAAGAAGTCACATAGCACTTTCCTAGTTTCAAACCCATGCCTTTTCATTGGCACTACAATATACAACACATACAGCCTGATACAAACGCAATTACAATTGCAGTAGAAGACATTGCCTGTTGAGATAAATCAACCCATCTTCATGGTTAGGAGGCAGGCACTGGTAAATGTTCTGTCCTAAATTCCTCGACAGCCCTGAAGTTATGGTTCTTCACCTAATGCCAATATGCTTCTCCAGTCTAAAAGTGAATGCCAACCCATCAACCAGCATGAGTTCTCTGGCCATCCCCTCCTACTGAGAATCTTCAGGGAAACATCTGAAGAACTGGTACAGCACTCGTCACCATCTCCCAACAAACTCCAGGAAACTGGTTGTGTCTGAAACTGGACGGAACACAGACCCACCACCTGAATGCAAGAAATACCTCCTGAGTTGCAAGGAAAGTCAACAAGTGCATCCATCCCCAGAAACTGTCAGTTATGTCCTTGTTTTAGTGTTTTGGATTCTTCACTCTTTTTTACCACCTGTACACCATTTCTACCATTTTCACTGCTGAATCCATTTCAGCTTCTCCAATAGAAATAGAAAACTTGAAATATTATCTAGTCTATTAGTGTTGCCAGGCATTTCACCTGAAAATCGTTTAACTTATGATTGAGTAAACGCAGACAGAAAGTGTTTGTCCTTAATTATTTGAATTTTAATTTGTGATTTTTACCACCACATTCATCAGCTTCTGCTGCTAACACCTCATGCCCTCATAAACTCTTCCACTAGATCATCCTTCTGTTCTTCAACTTTATTCTGTTCCTCTTCAGGTTTGGTTTAAGATATTGCTGGTTTTGTCACAGAATATTCTGCTGCTGGTTCAATGCTCTGTGTTTCAGGAGGTATCATCTTGTACTTTGCTATTGCGTGTACTTTGCTTCTATGGTTTCCATTACACATTTTTCATCATCTTCTTTGTCTTCATATTCTGGTTGATGTTGTACCTCATGAACAAAGGCTCTGAGGTTGAGCCACCCCTGCAAAAGTTAAAGAAGTTAACATTTATTAACTTCAATTGAATACCATTTAACATTTCAGCACATAAAAAGTTTAGTTGTAAAATCCGCAATGAGGTCAATATCTCTGGAATTGTTGATATAAGCAATGTATTGGCTTATTATTTTCAGAATGAACAATAGTTTAGGCAAGCCTAGAATTTATGCTTGTTGTCATACAAGGGGGTACAGTAAGGAAGAGAGAAGATTTCCATACTCTGACATTGCACGTGAGTAATTTAGAGTCTTTGCCTTTAGTCTCCCCATTTAGTAAGGCAATGTATGATGCTGCTAACTAGTTATGCAGTGGTTCTCAACCTTTTTAAGTTCGGGACCCACCTTACTTCATGGACCCATAAGCACAGGCACCAGCATAATTACTTGTAGGGGTGTGAACCCAGTTTTTAATCATATTTTTGCTAATATTGAGTAATTTAAGCCCTCATTTATGCTTCAAGAAAGTATGCATACTTAATTCTAAATACTAAATGTAATAGGTTTTTAAGATACAGTAAATAAATTGTTGAGCCCGACCTCAGGACCCAGCAGTAGATTGCGCCACATAGGTTGAGAAACGCTGAGTTATGCGGTTGCAAAGTCAAAAACACTATTTTTGCTACATACGCATGTATGTTTGATTGCAAAAACCAGTTATACTACATGGGCTGGTGTTAATGATTTAATACCACTGCAGTGCAGAAGGAGCAAAGGGTTATTTACAAAAAATAAATAAATAAATTAGGATATGCCTAATTTGTTTAAATTATTTATTCCGTACTATCAAAAACTAATAAATTACATCAGTAATCTAATAAACAATACGTTATATAATGTATTCTGAAATTTAATTTTTCTAACCATAAGTATATGCCGAATTTAATTTCAGTGGGGGGAGGGGTTTAACAAAAATTGGACAAGATAAAATTATGATTACCTATTCCTTAACAACATTTCTTTAGATACAGATAATTATTATTGCATACTACAAATATTTTGACCTACCTTAGAAGACAATAAACAAATACAATACTAGGTTTTACCACTGAATGTGAAATTCAACCCCCCTCCTCAGAACCTCCTGTGCTATGCCAATGTTTCTAACCTTTTTTGAGTACATTTCATGTTCCCAAATTATCTGAGAGCCTTCCCTAGTTTCTAAACCACAAGCGGTCACTCTTCATGTTTTTGTTATTTTCACCATCAGTTAATATTACCTTATTTTCAAACTAAGTTAATATTGTTATTATAGTGCTTACAAGATTCATAACATTTATTCTGTTCATGAAATGAGTTTTGTTTTGTATACAATTCAGGATTTACCCATTTTTTTTTGTTTCCTATCCTTTGGCAATATAAATGTGTTAAACAAATCAAGTTTACTGTACGCGTAACTACGCTGGACACATTTTATAAACTCATATTTTGTGAGAGCTTTTTATTTTACACATACCATTATGCCTTGGGGCACAGTAATAAACTTGTGACATTTGAATTTATACAAATTTGAGTACTTGCGCATGAAGGCTTCTGCAGGTTGCAGTAGCCAACACACCAGACAAGTATGATGGAGCCACAATAATGTATTGTTATTTTCATGTACCAGGCACTGTGTGGTCACGTTTACTAGAGCTTGGCGCATCAAGTAGTGCAGAGTCAACACTGTGCGTTGTTCCCACATTACTTGGTGAAAGACATGCACCAGAACAAAATGCAAGCATATCAAATATTGATCCTGGCAATCTTAGCCTTAGCCAGGTGTTTAAGGCTATATGTAAGGGTATTGTACACAATTTACACAGGTAACAGCATACTGCTATTTTTTGTCTGTACGTAGATAATTACAACAATTTTATTAATAAAATCTTTTATCATATGTGAAAAATAAGGATGATTTTTTACGAAAATAAAAATTCTGGTACTTTTGTGTACTATCAAGCTAATGAACAAAATATGCAAAAATGTTATTTAATTGCGTTTAAGGCTCTACTCACATTTACTTTTGTGAGTTGCCCATCTCAACCTAGCTATCCTAAGTGATGTCACAATGTCAGGCGATCTATATAACTCATAGAAATCTTTTATTCATTTCTGTGGCGAAACCAGTAGAACAATTTAATTCCATTTATTGAAAATAATTATAGACAAATGCTCATTAAAGCAAAGTTTAAAAAAACATCCATACAAAACTTTATCACTGTCAGCAACTGAAGAAGATGGAAGAAAATTTGTGCTAGTTTCCAGGTAGTGTTTATCTATATTATAATGTTAGATGTCATCTTTACTTTTTTGATGACTGTATTACATTTTAGATACCTACACATGTAACCCTTATGCTTGTACATAATTACCTTACCCTTACCGTCTTTATTACGACAAAAAATGGCAAATATCTAGTCTTTTTCTTTTACTTTTTGTAGTTTTATCACAAAAATCTAAACCCTCTTCCTCAGAAGAAAATTCTGACTGTGCTGTTGGTACTATGTATTAAATGGTTAATCATACCATTTCTATTTGAAGGAAATAGAAAATTTTATTTCAGACTAATGTATTAATACAATTATATGGATATATGATCTGAAAATAACATGTACAAATATATATACACACGTGTTTTATGTTGATAATAGTATCTACTGTTGTATATTTTCTTGTCAAGTGATGGTTATTAAAATGCTTGTTATTGTTTGCACACTTCTACAGTATGATGCCTAGGGAAATGCTAATCAAGGCCAATATATCACGTATTCTTGGAATTGGTTCTACCTTAACCCGGAATGAGGTTCTGCAGAAAGAAGTACATCAGTGCTACCAGTTACCAGTAGTTTTTGTTCCTGGTGGGGATGCAGCATGGGGTGCAGCAATGGCAGTTATGGATAACTGTTCAAATTGAAATTTTTATTAGCATATCCTTATACACACACTATTAATAAGCTATCTGCACAAATTATAATTTTATAGTAACATTAGCTAGCAGCCTATTTGTTAGTAGATTATTTTTATAAATTTTGTTCTGAAATATATGTAAGTGTTTGATTGTAGATACAGTAGAGTGTTGATTATTGAGATGACCAGTGTCAGCACTTTTCATGATGAATAGATTTTCTATGTCAACAGTCACACACAAAAGGTTATTAATAAGAAACTTTTCAGATATAATGCTTGTTAACAAAAAATATAAAAGTATATTA
This sequence comes from Magicicada septendecula, assembly GCA_034769895.1. Lineage (NCBI taxonomy): Eukaryota > Metazoa > Arthropoda > Insecta > Hemiptera > Cicadidae > Magicicada > Magicicada septendecula. The sequence continues at coordinate 1,155,332,083 of CM068367.1, forward strand.
CATCTGATAAAAATTCACATTCATGGATTGTATGAAAAAGTACATGGCATACACTTAAATAGTTCAGTACAAAATACAGTGGTTGAAAGTATTTATTTAAAATGGTTATAGGTTTGGATTGCTTTTATATTACTCTGTTTTTTCTTGGCTGTCAGTTATTAAATTTCACATTACAGGAGTAGCTTGAAAAATGGAAGAGCACAGTGAGAACTATCTGTGTATTTTTGTTGAAAATTGAACAAGATCTCTCCTAAATGTTGTGAACATTCCAACTCACTAGGCTAACATTTCTGTACAACTCATTAGGTAATTTTGCATGAACTAGATCATTGATCACCTTCTATATGGTGTCTGGGTTGTTTCATTTTTTTATTTTATTTTATTGTTTTATTTTTATGAAAGTCAGGTTACCAGGTATATAAAAATAAAACATCTAGAAGTAGTGCTGCAGTGAGCGAGGGTTTTGAGGGCTAAAACCCCCTTCCTAGAAGGATAAAGAAAATATTAAACAATTTTGTAAATGGCAGTTATTTGTTTATATGAGTACAAACTTTGCAATTGCAGTACACTATACCCATCATATGAGTACAAAAGCACACGTAAACATTGCTAATTGTATAGTGATTAAGAGATGTTTAAAATTGTTATCGTAGTGTTTGAGGCTATGACTTCTTGTCAATAGGAAAGAGATAGCCTTTAAATGTAAATTCAACCCCACAGTGTATCTAACTTGGCTTGTGATATTTATAGTGCAGTAATATACTCCACGGTGACTTAACTGAATTTATATAAATATAACTATTACATTAACGACTCGGAACACAAAGTTTTTTGTAAGTAAAAACATAAAGTTTTACCTTACAACCTGAACCGGTTTTCACCTTTAAAAGGCTTCTTCAGAGGTTGCCGCTGGTAGCGCTGTCCGTCCTGTTGTGGGCGACGGAATCGAATTTTGAAAGATCGATGTTGTGTGTGTGGAGTGAGATATGTTCGAATAATGCGTGCGATTTGAATTGTTTCTGTTCGAACATATCTCACCCCACACACACAACATCGATCTTTTGAAATTCGATTCCGTCGCCCACAACAGGACGGACAGCGCTACCAGCGGCAACCTCTGAAGAAGCCTTTTAAAGGTGAAAACCGGTTCAGGTTGTAAGGTAAAACTTTATGTTTTTACTTATAAAAAACTTTGTGTTCCGAGTTGTTAATGTAATAGTTATATTTAGTTAAGTAAAGGACATGTCATGGACAACGAAATCCAAGAATGAATTTATATGTTAAATAGATTTACCTTGCTATTTAAATCTTATACAGATGTGTCTATTGTTGTATATGATTTTTCAGTCTGTATTTAATATTTTTTTGCATTCGTTATGTGCTCAGTTCAGTTTTAAAAATAAATCAAGAATTAAAACCTGCAAACTTGTCCATCATTTGTACACACCCAAATGTGAGACCAAACGCAGCATTCAGAACACTGTTTACAAACACCCCATAATACAATTTTCAAATTTATATTTTTAAGGGCCTTCAATCCTATTTTGTCAGAATCCTTGCTTCATTTCTGTGGTAAAACAACTAGACTGATTTAATTTCATTGGCTGCAAAATAAGGCATGGTACTCATTAAGGCAAGGTTTTAAAAATTCATACATTAAAACAATTTCTGTAGAAGATGGGAGGAAAAATGTCAGTTTCTTGGTATCATTTATTTTATTTATATTTTTATGAAAGTTGTCATTTATATCATTTCATGACTTTGTTAAATTTTAGATGTCTATTAATGTAATTTTAGATGCAGACTTATGTTTCCACACTTACTATCTTGGTTGCAACAAAATAATTAACAAATGACGAGTAATTCTTTTTATTTTAATGTTTATAGCTGAATTTACAAAAGTCTGACCTCCACCCTTAGAAGGAAATCCTGGTTGTGCCCTTGTCTAGAAGTAGTACTTATTGTATGCTATAATACTGATTTATGTTTCAGTCCCCACCAATGTCTCCAAAGTCACTAGAATATGTTGGAGTGTTAACAGCTAACATAAGATTACCAATGTTACCACATGAAACACATACACGCATATATTTATATTTTATGCATAATATAACTTTATGAAACATAATATTATTCATTACACCCACTGTTTATAATTCACGAGTGTTCTTTTTTATGTATAAATAAGTTTTTACAATGTGAACATTAAGTCTGTGACTTCAGTATTATATTTCATATGCATGATACATACAGTAAAGTTTACTTTTTTATTATTGCATAGAAAAAGTATTGTCAGTATTTAAAGTTAAACAAAAAAGTTAGTTTTAAATATGAATAACTGCAACAAGTGAAAAAACCAATAACATAATACGTAAATACATAATATTTATTATTATTCATTAATATATTACATAATGTTATATAATTGTTGCACTGTTATCATTATATAATAATAAAATTAATGTTTTTAAACCAATTAAGTTACATGCAACAGACTAAAATGCCACTTAATCCACTGGATAGGGCTGCCGCAGTAACTCCATTGTAAAACCTCCTTAACAATAGATGCAGCTTTTTAGTGGCAATAAAAATAACTTTTCTTGAAGTGAGGTGGACAACTATGGGCCCGTCCAGTACCAACAACCCTATAAATTAAAATATAGCATCCAAATTAAGAATATTTTCTCATACTAAAATATACATTGTAACCCGCACAGCTTCCAAGGTTAATGATTTTGAATTCCGTCTGCATCACTAAAACTGTGATTTTATTGGCTCGTCTGAAGATGGCCACAGATTTTTACTGGTAAAAATATTGTGATCAATTATGAATGATGCCAAATGTCCATAACAATAGGTATAATTAATAATTAAATATTAATGCATCAATATAAGAAGATTTAAATATATATTTTATGTGGAATCATAAATGGAAACCCATTGTAGTTGAATGTTCCAATTGTGCAGAACATATCATACATGTTAAGAGTATATATTTATTCGTGATAAACATTTTTGTATAAGTAAATAGGAAATTAGTACATATGTATATATAGAATATATAGAAATATTTTTGCAATCAAAATTTATAATAAGTTACTCAACACCAGAATTAGAAATAAGTATCTGATTAATTGTTTACCTGAAAGTAAGAATACGTTTCCATCTGTTATTTATTTGAATGTTTTCTGGTTGTAGGTTATTTTACAAAGTCAGTTGTAGTCAGTGTCAAATATAGTACTCTGTATCTCTAAATGTATTCCTAAATGACTACACTGGTTTTATTTAAACCCAAATATTGAATTATTTTATTTCATAAAATATGAATTCGTATTCATAGAGAAATGTTTATATTATAAAAAATTGGTTAGTATTATTGTTATTGTTATTATTGTCATGTAATGTAAAATAAGTTTCTGAATAATATTTCTGAAATTTATGTGACTTTTTATTATAAAAGATAATATTTCCCCTGACTTACAATTATTATAAATAAATGAACATAATAAATAATATAGTTACATTGTAACGGGACAAATATTTGGGCTGTATTTTTACTATGTCATCAAGTGTATTAACGGGGAGTTACCCATATGGGACCTCAGTCTTTAACAATAGACGTTCACTTGTGGAACACCCAGTTTGTCCAGAAAGTCTGTCAACATGCACCGTTTTCAGGTGCTCTGGAATGTCTCAAAGCGCGCGCATGCTTGCTCGCACATGGTGATAATCATGTATTTTTTTGCGAGCCCTAGGACTATGGTACGCCAGCCAATTGATGGTACTAAACTCGCTCTCCATGAGATGCCACATGGCGCTGTTTAGCCAATCAGGAGCAAGAAGCCGCTCCAGAGAACCTTTTAGCCATCTTGGAAAAAACGTCTTGATCAGCGTCTGTCTTCACGTAACCTCAGAGCCGGCCAGTTCAACATAAAAGGCTCGCGAGCCAAAACATAGTAAGATTGTAAAAAATGTGAACAAAGTCTAAATTAAAATGTTATAAAGTGATCAAACAACGATTAAACATGAAACAACAGCGAGTGAGCAAAATTGAACCAGTGAAATACATTTCGGACAAACAAAAGTGAACAACACGTGTATCAACGGTAGGGTTACGACCACTTACGGACGGACACAGAAGGAACATAATTATGTTTCAATTTACCAAAATTAAAGTTATGCAATGGGGAAAAAGAGATCTCTAATTATAAAAGGGGTTAACAAAGTATGAATGGCAGATATAAATGAGCAAATACTGGCTTGTCTTATTTAAACTAATTATTAGAATAAGTGAAACAATGTTAAAGTAAATGTTTTTTTTTGTATTTTTAAAAGAGAAAAGTAATTAAAAGAAACAGTAATAGTTTGAGCAGTAAAATGGAAAGCAAGTAAATTCAAAAAGAGTATAAAGAAGATTAAATAAAAAAATTGAGTTGATTAACAAATGCAATGAGAGTTGAGTACATTAATAACATAAACCCTAAATCACGCTTATAGATACGAGTTCGTGTGCAGAACCCTGGCCGACACAAGGTAAGAGAAGTTTTATTATAATTAAAATGTGGTAGAGTGTAAGTAAAATTACATTGGCTCCCGAACTTGGACAGTTTGTGCAAATAAATTTGAGATATACCAAATTTGATACAAACCACACCTACAAGTGGATATAAGCGTGATTTGGGAGTACGTATAAATTACGTGAAGGTTATGTGATGTGTATACTATAGTTAAGTAATACGTATAATAATAGATTAATGTTGAGTACATATAAGATTAAAATTTTTTAGATATAATCTAATAAATAAAATAGAAATGGAAGACGAAAATAAAGTCAGTATGATGGACGTAACTGTCACAGGGGAGGTAGAAATTCATTCAGACCCTAATGTGGTCAAAGAAAGCGTTTTATACGAAGCAGATGATATAAATGATTCAGGAATGGAGACAACTCCAAGCCTGATAGATGAAAATAATTTGACACAATCTGTAATAATAAATAATGCAGAAGCAAAATCTACTCCAGTAGCGACTAAAATAAAAGAAAAAGAGTGTACAATAGCTGATATGATCAACTTTATGAAAACCATGTCTTAGAATATGAATAATAGATTTGATGTTAACGATATTAAATTTGATGTTCAGAATAATAAGTTTGATAAATTAACCAGTGATGTGAGTGAATTGAAAGAATACAATAAAGAAGTCAAGAATGATTTCGATAAAATAAATAATCGTTTTGATGTTAATGATGAAAAATTTAATGAATTAAGGGGTGAGATTAACGAACGTTTTGATATTAATGACAGTAAATTAAATGAACAGAATAATAAGTTTGATGCTAAATTTAATGAAAGAAAGGGGGAGATGGAACAACAAAATATCAAAAGTGAAAGTAATTTGAATAAACATCTGAACGAGATTGACGAACGGTTAATGACATTTAAGGAACAAGTGATAGAGTCAGTAGAGGAACAGATTAAAAGTAAAGTAACTCAGATAGTTAATAAAAAGGTAAGTGACAGTGGTAGTAATATGATGACAAACAATAGTGAAGGAATAATTAACAAGGTAAGTTACAGTTGTAAAAATGAATTAATAAGTAATAGTGATAAAATAGTTAAAAACGAGCTATTTAAGAGTGATATAGTGAAAACAAATAGTGATGATGAAGTTTGTGGTGAAGTAGAATTTAATAACGAAGTGTTAGCGAGTGTTGATGAAATTGAGAGAAAGTGTGATGAGAGGTTAGGTGGGCAAAGGGCAGATTTTCCCCGAGTATATTGTGAAATGGAATTTTCACAAGTGTTGAATGAGGACAAAGGTTCCTCCAGAAGTTATGTGGAAGACAAGGTGTCTTCAAATAGTCCCCTAATTTTTTGTAAACCTGGAAAAGCCAGGAAGTGGTATAGTAAGTTTGTTGTGCCCTTTGCATGGAGTGAAGTAGGTCAGTGGTGTTGTGACAGGTATTGTGATGAAAGTGATTATGAGAGAGAGAGAATGATAGAGGTATTAAGTTAAGTAGAAGTTATAAAGAGTTGATAGAGAGGTTAGAATTGGAGAGAATAGACGATATGAAATACTTACCGGTTGTAGTAGGGGTTGATGATTATTTTGATGATACCACTGTAGATGATGAGCACTTACCTTGTATTGTCATGCATATAGTAGACGAATATGATGATATAACTTACCTGATGTTAACCAAAAATACTAAGCGAGACTGGACTAAAATTACCAATGTAGACGGGTTTTATGAATTAATAGGAGGCAATAATGTTGTCAAATACTATGCTGATATAATTAATGATAATGGTCATTACAATAATAATTATAATGTAATGAGAGTAATTAAAGATGATAATTGTTATGTGAAAGTCAGACTGATATACGATGATGGTGGTTAGAGATAAACAGAGAATGAACATTTAATTATTTTAGTTTATGGTAACGACTTGGCTAAATTATGTAATGAGGTGTGGTAAACAATAAAATAATGACGAAAAATGGTAGATAAATTTATAGTGAGATTAATTGTGTTTGTGTTGTAAAATGTATTTTATGTAAACAATGTGTGTATGTAGTAGAAATTGATTTAATAATAATAATAATATTTTATCAGACTAAATAAACAATGAGAGTTTGTAATAAATGAATTGTAATTGTTTTGGAATAAGGTAATTAAAGTGATGTTGTGTTTAAGAAACTGATTGAATTAAATAATTTGAGATGAATTAATAAATAAATAAATGTTGTATAGATAAATTTTGATAATGAATTTAAATTATGTTTATAAGATTTGAACTTTAAAATAAATAGTAAATGAATAAATGTAAAATGTGTTTAGTTGTTGAGTCATATAGTTGTTATAATGTTTCAAAAGGCACATATGGTTTTGTACGTTATATTTGTGGTAAGAATTGTTTATAGTTTGAGTCTATGACAAATGATGATGTGTTCATTTGATGGAGTGATTATCCATATGTAAGTAAGAATTTGATAATGACTTAGAAGTAAAGTAAAAGAGTCTTATAATGGTATTAAATGAGTTTGAAAGAAGTTAACTGAGGTAAGATGTTATTTTGAAATGATATCTTAAAATCTGAATTTGAAATGTGATGTAAAATGAATGTTAATAATAAATTTGAATTTTGTGAAGAATAATGGTACAATAAATGATAAATAATAAAAGGTTCAATTAAAATTAAAATTGAAATGTTTGTAAATTGTATTCTAATGCAAATGAGATGTTTATTTTAAAATGGAATGTTTATGTTCTTTATGAATGTGTAGGTTGTATTATATTAGTGGGTAGGAATCTTAAATATGGAAAACATATATTATTTTACTTGTGATTCCCCACTTTTGGGTGGTCACGGAGTCACCGAACCCTGACCGTGGATTTGGATTATTGGTAGCAAGTGTGGTTAGACAGATTGTATCCTAGCCATACTTGTTATTATTTTCAAAATTGGTGAATTTAGAAATTAACCGGGGGATCAATTCAGGGGAATCACCAAACTATGGAACAGCGGCTATCATCGTAGAGGGTGATAGTGCCGTGTTAAGGGTTTATAAATAATATTTAGTAGGATTACTGGTGTCCTCGGACATCAGTAATGCCGAATTTTTTTATAACGCTGAAGCAAGAACGGGGTAGGCAGCGTCTACACCCTTAATAAACTGCAGTTCTTGTGGATGCAAATGGACGCTACAGTCCACCATCAGGAAAAAATAGTGTGTATGGAAAAGGTGCTGGCAGTTACAAGCCAGGGGCACAGATAACGCATCTGTGCATAAGGTAAACACTCGATCTGGCGGGTGGTTACCTAATTGTAACTGGGTATAAGGGGGAAATTAATAGAATGATGAAGTAGGAGGAGTAGCTGAGAAATCAGTGAGAGGTAACGACCACTGTAACAGCGGGACAATCAAATTTACTTACTCTAAAGAGAGAGTTGGTGGTTGATGACCCAGTTCCTGTTCAGTAACGGTTACTATTAGCTATGATTACTGATGAATATTCACTTATGAGAACAACCGATTTTAAGTACTAGACTCCATGTTGTAATGATTGTATGATCATCAAGGACATGCTATGAGTTAAATTGAATAATGTTGTATATTTGTGTTATTTGTATGTAGTGTGCGTAGGGTAAGGTCATTCACCTGACAATGAGGTATCAGCTGATGACTGGTGTGGACTGTATAATGTTTAATGTAATCAATTCATATGTTCTTTTAGTAATTAATTTAATTTAATAATTTGTTTCTTTTTATTAATTGTCAGAATATATGTTTCTGGAATTTAAATTCATTTAATTATTGGAAAAAAAATGTTTAATTTTTGGTGAAGTACAGATTGTGTTGTGTTTTCATGTTCACGATATATTGATGAGTGTGTGTATTGATAATGTATTAACTGATTCATAGTGTTCATATTATATGTTTTGTAACCAAATGTAGTGCTAATGGAATTTCTGATAGAGATAAGTTGTTTTTTTTTATTTTGTCTATTATGACTGTTAGCATCCAGTTATGAGGATTTATAAAGAAAAGTAAATGCATTTAAAAGATTTTGGAATTTTGAAAATTGTGATTAAAATAATTAATTGAAAGAGATGATGTAAATTATCTTGAAAGGGAATCTTTGATAATGTACTTAGATTTTTTTCAGTACTGGAACCAAATTTTAATAATTTAATTTGATTTGAAACAGTAACGTCAAACAAACAATTAAAAGTTGAGAAATGGGAATGAATTTTGCTTAGAAGCAAATATGAAATGTTTATGTGAATGTTACATTAATGATGAATATTTAGAGATCTTGTATTTAAGCTAGTAATGAATATGTGTACGCACCCAGTACTTTGCTAAAGGCAATCCAGTATATGTGTAAGGGGAAATATATCAGTTGAGGATCTGGTATGATATAAGGCTAATTGTTGATTTTATTTGGAATGTTACAAGGTTAGGTGGTACTGTGGTGAGTATCTGTCCGACTTGACGGTGTTGGGATCTCGAACAGAGAAGTCCAGTAATGTTGTTCAGGTGAAGCCATAGTCGCCGAGCTAGGGGGGGTAGTTTACCCATGATATATTAAGGAATAAAGGGGGGTTGTTGGCGCCATATCCTCGCTGGTCCTCTTAGGGTTTAGCAATGAGAGTTTTTCTGTTTCGGCAGAAAACCTCTCATTGGGGGGGTATTGTAACGGGACAAATATTTGGGCTGTATTTTTACTATGTCATCAAGTGTATTAATGGGGAGTTACCCATATGGGGCCTCAGTCTTTAACAATAGACGTTCACTTGTGGAACACCCAGTTGTACGTTTGTCCAGAAAGTCTGTCAACATGCACCGTTTTCAGGTGCTCTGGAATGTCTCAAAGCGCGTGCATGCTTGCTCGCACATGGTGATAATCACGTATTTTTTTGCGAGCCCTAGGACTATGGTACACCAGCCAACTGATGGTACTAAACTCGCTCTCCGTGAGATGCCACGTGGCGCTGTTTAGCCAATCAGGAGCAAGAAGCCACTCCAGAGAACCTTTTAGCCATCTTGGAAAAAACATTGTGTTCAGCGTCTGTTTTCACGTAACCTCAGAGCCGGCCGGTTCAACGTAAAAGGCTTGCGAGCCAAAACTTAGTAAGATTGTAAAAAATGTGAACAAAGTCTAAATTAAAATGTTATAAAGTGATCAAACAACAATTAAACGTGAAACAACAGTGAGTGAGCAAAATTGAACCAGTGAAATACATTTCGGACAAACAAAAGTGAACAACACGTGTATGAATGGTAGGGTTACGACCACTTACGGACGGACACAGAAGGAACATAATTATGTTTCAATTTACCAAAATTAAAGTTATGCAATGGGGAAAAAGAGATCTCTAATTATAAAAGGGGTTAACAAAGTATGAATGGCAGATATAAATGAGCAAATACTGGCTTGTCTTATTTAAACTAATTATTAGAATAAGTGAAACAATGTTAAAGTAAATGTTATTTTTTGTATTTTTAAAAGAGAAAAGTAATTAAAAGAAACAGTAATAGTTTGAGTAGTAAAATGGAAAGCAAGTAAATTCAAAAAGAGTATAAAGAAGATTAAATAAAAAATTGAGTTGATTAACAAATACAATGAGAGTTGAGTACATTAATAACGTAAACCCTAAATCACGCTTATAGATACGAGTTTGTGTGCAGAACCCTGGCCAACACAAGGTAAGAGAAGTTTTATTATAATTAAAATGTGGTAGAGTGTAAGTAAAATTACAACATAATATTACAGAAAAATTTACTATCTTAAGCAAGTTAATAAATTTACACTTTGTATTGGCAAACACACAAACTATCATTCAAGGAATAGTAAATAGACAAACAAGTTAACAATCTTGTAATAAGTAATAATCATAAAGAATTAATCAAAATATACAAACAAACACTGCTGCATGAATGTTATGCATTTTTTATTTGCACACAACTGTGTATTTCATATACCTATCCAAGTGTGAGAAGTACTGTATATATTACTTGTATTATACTTGTTTTATGGACAACCCTTTTTGGCTCACAGTACATCTTTAGGTTATAAGTTTATGTGGCAGATAAAAACAACATGTACAAAACAAAATAACTGTTCTAAGAAAATATGGAAATTAAGTATTGGAGCTTTGTTCATACATTATAAACCCGAGTCTTTCCATGCATCAAATTTCACATACAGAAAGGTTGTTTTTCTTGTTAACTTCGATAACTTTTACATTATCACTAAGCGATAATTATAGATAATCCACACTTTAATTTGACTGTTTCTCAAACTGTGATCATTGGCACAGAACCTACCTGGGGCAGTTTCTGTAGGAGTTAGCTAGTTTTACACTCTGATAAGTTGGTCGAGTCTGTAGGTAGCAGTTTCCGTGCTGCCTCACACAGAGTATTAGGGAGTCACGTGACTAGTCTGAGGAAGTTAAGGAGTATGCTGCAACTAAGCATAAGAGTGAGTGAGAGAGCAGAAGAGCAAGTGAGACAGACTTAGGTAGCATATGGTGAGCTACCTCCACGCTGCCATCATTGTTTATGGTTTCATTTGTCAGTGATTGTCAGTTAAAGTTTATTTGAATGTGTCCTGTGCATGTAGTGTTACACAAAGTCAGTTGTTAGTCCCTTAAATGTTTATTTATTTGAATTATACATTTACAATTAATTAGGTCTAATAATATTTTAATAGAAACCAAAAGTTGTTCTTACTTTGAAGCATAATTTTTGTGCACCACCAGATTTTTTTATCTCGAACCACCACTGGAATCAACAGACATGACAACCTTACGAACTTACTATGACTGTAGAAAAATTTACTTTTCTTAGCCTTATCTTTGCGTTTTTGTGGTATTATTAAAAGATGCTTAACTACTAAAACAACAATATAGGTTGTATGAACATCCATAGTACACTATAAGAGATGTCAAATTTATATACTGACATGCATGAGCAGTGCCACAGCGGGGCCAGGGTAGGCCTCACAAATTTTTTTTTCACTCACTCTCTGCCCCCCCCCCTCAGATTGGAGCGGCTGTAGCACATAATGTGTTAAATGTCAATGTAGACTGTAGGAATCATTTTACAGAAATAAATGTTATGCTGTGAAGAATTGACAAAGACTAATTTTGTAAAATAGTGGATGATGCTTAGCAGTTACATCATTTTACAAATCAGGCACAAAAACAAATGTAAGTGATGCTGTACCAGTAGTGAAAGAACATAGCTTAGTGATAAGCCTAGAGCAGAAGTTCTCAACCTTTTAAAGCCCAGGACCCACCTTGAAGGATATTACATTTCATGGGACTCATAAGGATGAGCACCGACAGAATTACTTGTAGAGGTGTGCACCAGTTTATAATCATATTTTTGCTAACATCAAGTATCTTAATCCCTTTTTAAAGCACAGGAAATAAATGTTTGAGCCCAGCTTTGCAAACCACCAAACATCCCCTTGGGACCCTGTAGTGAGTCACGCTCCGTAGGTTGAGAAATGCTGGCCTAGAATATGGTTATCTCTGAAACCGGAAATAACATAATCCATGTGTCCTGATTTGTGTGGTGGCTGCTGCCTTGGAGCTCAAGGCCTCCCAGTCACTTTCATTAGGAAATAACTATTACCATAATAAAGTCATGAAGTTTCTCAAACTAACTGTTTTTTATAATATTAAATCATACACCTCTGTAACATTACATAGTGTACAATGTATGTAGGCTTAGGCATCCAACTATTCTAATAGTAACGCACTCCTTTCATATTTAGTGTTGTATACTGAGCACACAATGTTGCCAGGAGCTCACAACAGATGAGTCCATGGCTGGCATTTAATTTGCAGTATTGAATTAGTCACAACAACCCTAGCCAAATTATTTCCATGCATTACGAGGGCTACACAAGGGCTCAATGCTATGCTGAGGCTTTCGCTCATTGGCAGTGTGTTTCAACACGTATTATTAACATGTTGCACTCTGAGTTTTTGTTTTCAATTTTTTTCTCCTTAACCAAGCAAGTAAGATAGGAACACGTACTTTTACTTAACATTTTTTAAAGACATTTACAATAACTTAAGTGGATTTCTGTATGTGATATGCTAACCGTCTGTTTTCCTAGTGTTCTTTTTTTATTGCAATGGAGTGGGCAAAACATAGTGAGTTTTATGCTTTACGGACATAAAACATTTAAATCGGAAGGCAAGGAAGCACGAAGTTTCTGTATGTCATTTAAATTTCTGTAGGCCTACTGAATTAGTTTAATTAGGCTCAAAAATACAGCAATTCAATTAGATTCAATGTACATGCAAAATATGTGCATGTATTATGAATCATATTTGACAAATATATATTGTTTATCAGAAATTCAACAGATGAACTGGAGCAAAAAAAAAAGAACAGCAATGAGAATAAATGAAAAAACAAATTCTGAAATCAAACATTCTGTGATGCTGGAAACCTATCATAAAGCATCACAGCCTATCAGCTAGATTGTTCCAAGGAAGTATGCAACAAGATAATGTGTCAGTTCAAAGAAAGACTTTCATACAGAGGCCAATTGGAAGCTGCAGCTTTAGTTAATACAGACAAATTTTTCCTTTTGTTACCAGGCATTTCTGTCATTGACTTTTAAATCAGTTGTAGGATTTTATTAAGTATTACATCAGAACAAGTACAGACAAAACTGAAAATAATTTATTCAATGGGAAATTTCAAAACTATTGTAAGTGGTCTAAACATGGTTTCATGGCGGTCTAACAATGCCATGAAAATGATGCCTTTAGCGAACTGTGAAGTTACTGAAAGTTATTGTGAAGACTTCTATGTCAACTGCTGAATCAGAATTATGTTTTTCTACTCTTAAAAGAATTTAAAATTTCTAAGGAATACGATGAATGAAGATCGTCTAAATGTTTTAGCAGTAATGTTGAATAAAGATGTAATCCACGACATAAGTAATCCTGATAAAAAAGGTTATTGACAATTTTATTTTGCAGAAAGGCAGATGACTTGATTTTGTTCATAAACAATAAAATTTAACATAAAATATTTAATACACCTTGTTAATTACACTTTCGATTTATGTGTTGTTATGAATATGCAAATATTTTCTTGGACACTACCTCTTTTACAATCAGAAATATAAACAATAAGCATCAGAAAGGTAAATATCTCTAATGACTGTAATGTTAAAGTTGTATACCCCTAAAAACGTTTGTTTGTTGTGTTATCAAAGTCATTGCTGGAGTAGATTAAAACGTCACCTGAACACAGAAGGTAAGCCGATGTTTTATAAATCCTACTATTGTGGAAGACATTATGAGGCCCACCCCCCAAGTGTTTCCATCACAAGCTGCTACTGTATACCATATCAAGTATCCTCTGTTTTCTAAATTAATTAGTGTGGATTTAATATCCAATGTGTGCACACTCAATTTAATAGTGTGGAATAGAAGAAATGCATTTTTTGTCAACAAAGAAACTATAATTTTCAATGAAAGGAAGGAGAATCTATGATACTATGTGTGCAAATTATACTTTGTTTACAGTGAGTTGTGTTATTCAGTGTAAATAAGTGCACACTAAACTCTTAAAGTTTAATTAAATTACTGACATGAGAATAGCTGACTTGGCAGTCATGAAATTTATGGATCACCATTTGTTTGCATAATGGTAGGCTTATTTTGCAAAAAACTGCATTGTCACACAATACAATACAGTAATAAATTTATTAAAACTGCCGTATGTGATTAAAAATATATGGAATTCATTCATATTCAACCTACTTTGACATTACCCAACAGCATTACTTTTATGATAATAAACTTTTTTGCTGTCTGCTGAACAAAATGTAATGTACACAACAACAAAAATAATAATATGGTTACTGTTGCTAAATAGTTATATAAAATAGTGTGCATGTATGAAATGTTATTTACGGCAAACATGAAAATCAGATATTAAGAGGAAGCTCATATTTAGACAGAAATGACCTAGCTCAGATACATAATAGCATTTTCGTATCTTCATATCATTCAATACAGATTAAATTATTGCCACACTTATGATATTATTGACAACACAATATGAACAGAAAGGAGCTGTATTTTATAGTGTAGTACAATTTATTTTTCTGTACTTGTCAACCAAATTTGTTTGTGATGTAAATACATGAGCACTTATTCCTTACTCCACAGGAAGAGGCAGGCCCTTTGTGGTGCAACTGATTTTTTCATCACAACCAGAAACAGTTTTCCACAATCATCAGCATTTGCAGAAACAAATACTATTATACTTTCATCGGTCAGTTTTCTGCCATGAGACTTTTGCTTGATCTTTACAGAATCCATTCTCAGCTATTTGAAAAAATGGCTTGTTTTGCTGCTAACATGAATATAATTCTTTTCATTAATAACTGCACATCCCATAATGCCCCTATAATACTGCAATTTTGTATTCCCCCAACATGTCTTCAGTATTTCATGTTGATGTACAATGGTGTTATTCAAAATTTATACAGTCAAAAAGTTGTTTTAGGAATTTTTTATAACATCACTTCAAAACCATAAGCTAAATTGCTTTCCTAGATACAAGTCATATGTTAAGTAAAGCATGGAATAAAGGTATGCAACAAAGAATCAAAACTGGCTTCAAACTTACATCCATTTAATAAACTGTTCCTGAAGAACCTGTGGTTCCACAGTGTTTTAACAAATAGTGCTGAAGACAACTACATAGTTACAATAACATAGTTTTCATTAATATTAATAACACTAAGTGTCCACTCCAACAGCTGCACCCCATGTATTTAACAAGGACTCCCCATTCCTGTGGCAGCCGGTGAGTCTTGACAATGGGGAGGCTACGAGACAGTCACCTGAGCACCCCCTTATTTATAGCACCCCCTTCCGACACTCGTTATTTGACTATTAATTATAGTAGAGCTCTCTGATTTTTACAGCATACATGCCTTGTTAGAAATATATGCGTATCTTTAACAAGTTTAATTTAAATATAATTATTTCACTACGACTCGGAACACTAAACTTTTTATGGGTAAAAACGTAAAAGCTTTACCTTACAACCTGAACCGGTTTTCACTATTAAAAAGCTTCTTCAGAGGTTCAGGTTCCTTGCTGTAAGGTAAAGCTTTTACGTTTTTACCCATAAAAAGTTTTGTGTTCCGAGTCATAGTGAAATAATTATATTTAGTTAAGAAACGGACACGTCATGGACAACGAAATCCAAGAAGATTAATTTACTTTTGTTCTAGCAAAGAAGAAACTTCTGAGTAGAAATAGGCCTATATCTTGTAAGCTGCAATGAATTTACTTGTAGGCCTACAGCAGATTCACTCAACGGTCCTTATTCTCAAAATTACCAATCAACTTTTCAATTTGCAAAGGACTCCCTTTTCAATTGAAACTAAAGCAATGGCGCTGAGACAATCTTGAGTCATATGGTTCTTTAAGTAGGTTTTGATTCTCTTAAGACAAGAATCGCTTCTTCCTACATGAGAATTACAGGCACAAATTGTTGCAGTAAGAGTAAATAATTTATATGCTGTGGGAAGAATTTAGTTTGTACCTTCATCATTCATCTTTTTTATTAATCTAGTTAATTCACTGTGTAATGGTGAGGAAATGGTTTTAAATCCTGTTCTTAATTTTTCTTTGTAAAATGCTGAGCTTATATTTCCATTAATGCAATAAAAGAACCAGTCAGGCATATTTTGTAATAGTGAGAAAAGTTTTTAGTGTCACCTTACTTCCGAAATTTTAATTCCTCACAGCTGGAAAATCATACTTCTAGTTGAGGAATAATATTGGTTAACAGCAAGCAGTGCCAGCAGAATAACTTCAACTTTACTCCACTACTGCATAGCCATTTATGTTGATCGTATCATGATGACTGGAAATTTCTAGATTGGTTATTATACCTTTTAAGAAATACAAATTTTAGGGTACGTCGATCACGTTTCAGAGTTTTACTTCTCACAAAATCACTCAACCGGGAAAATGGTTTTTCCAGTAGTGTTGTAACAATGCCTTTGTTCACTACTGCAATATCACTTTCACTTTCTTCTGCTAAATCCATTTTATCCTTGTGGTAGAGATCACAAACTCATGACAAGAAGAGGTGAATAATAATAATATACATGTACAAGGAGCACAAGAACGTAAAAACTGCATAAAACTAACACAAACCACATTAAACCGTGCCAAGAGGCTAAATCACTCATTGCCTCCCGTGCACGGTTACAGATGCACTAGCGTGCCTCCACCACCCACTGGGCACAGTTCTCACGTAGTTGTATGAGTACTATAGCGGCTACTCAGATCCCTGCTTCTGTCAGCTGCATTATTGAGAAAGCGCGATTAAAATTTTCTGTAATTAATCAGATAATTTAAAATGCAAATTTGTGATTACAGATTGTTTACAGGTTCACTTAAAATAAAAATTAGAGTCTATTATTAGTTGTTTATTTTTTAATAATTTTCTAAATTTTATTGGAGAGGCTTAGCCTCCCCTGATGAGCCACCGCTGCCCCATTTCCTTCCAGCTTTACATTGTCTATTTTAGAGCTTTCTCAAAGGCTGCTGCTGCTGCTGCTGAAGTCAATGATTTATATTTTTTCTGCCAAGAAATTCCAAACTGTTTCGAATCTCTTCTATAGAAACATAGAATCTTAGGCTTATCCAATTGAAATTCTAGGGTTTTCTGTTAAAATAGGGAGATGGTGCTCCAAGAAAAAAGGTATAATTCATTTAGGGTTGTTAAATTTCATAAATAGATTTTGCATTATCATTAATTAATGCCTTGAGCAATTCTGAATACTGTTCAAAAACTCTTAACAGGTGACAGCAAAAATACTGTTTGCCAGAGCCTTAACGAATTATGGAGTTTAAAGTCTTTAAATTTTTAGAAAGCCTGAAATTCGTTTTGTCTTTTGAATTCTATTGAAAGTAAGTGTGTGGATGTGTGTGTGTGTCCCCACCCAGAGTGAAGGGTTTCAGTCATATGTAGCACACAAAGCCAAAGAGTGCCATACACTTCATGATAAAAATAGTTTTTTACTGGAATAGTTATTAAAATGTAAAACATAACACATTATTAACTTTTATTATTTGAAATCTCCATCAATTCTCCACATTCATACGAATCCCCACCATTTCCCCACTTAGAATTTTGAGCCTTCAAATTTCCCCACTGTGAAGGAAACTCCCCACACTTGGCAAACCTGCAATAAGCAGCCTTCAATTTGGGTCGCGACAGTGCTGCTTATGGGTTACTGGCGTCTAGCTGTACCTTTCCTATCCAGGATGTATAAGACGCCCAAGGGGGGAGTAGGGACCTACCGCTACCGCTCTATCAAGGAGCCCAACAACTACAATAACGTTAACAATGAGATATTTTGTAAACTTAACCTATAGGCCATAACTTATTTTCGGTTTCTTTAGAGGTGTTCCTACAAATGTTCCCGTGTTTTTTAACAATTTAAGTATATGATTATAATATTTTATGTAATCGTAAAAGCTTGTAAAAGAATCATACAGCATTCCCAGTTATCTTGGGAACTATGATAACTGTAAATTTGTGGGAGCCCCATATCTAAACAATTACCAAATATCGGTATGGAGAACCATACATGACTTCCATATTCTAAGATTTATATTTAAAATCATTTTCAGCCAAACAGCCAGGCTGTGTCTTACCTGCCTTTTTATTGCTGTATTAAATGAAAAATATTATATTACATTAAAATGAAAAAATTATAATTTTATTGCCTGGCAACAAAATTATTTTATTTTTAACAATTACCATTGTTTCAAAAAGTTTAAATAAATTTTCAAGTACTTTACTCTTGTTAAAACGTATAAGGTTGCAGGTAAACTACCCCTTCCCCTTAACCGATCTTCACCAAAATCGAAAGTCGTTGAGACCTCTACAATTCAGGGACGTATGCAAAAAATTATTTGATTCTGTTTGAATTTGCGGCTGTTATCGTTTGCCATAGAAAATACGCTTGATAAAAAAACGTTGCCGGTAAACTACCCCTTCCCCTTAACCGATCTTCACCAAAAACAATAGGTCTTGAGTACTCTACAAATCAGGACTGTATGCAAAACATTATTTGATTCTGTTTGAATTTGCGGCTGTTATCGTTTGCCATAGAAAATACCCTTGTTAAAAAAACGTTGCAGGTAAACTACCCCTTTCCCTCAACCGATCTTCACCAAAAACAAAAGGTCTTGAGAAATCTACAATTCAGGGCTGTATGCGAAACATTATTTGATTCTGTTTGAATTTGCGGCTGTTATCGTTTGCAAAAAAAAAAAATTTCCCTTGATAAAAAAAACCGTTGCAGGTAAACTACCCCTTCCCCTCAACCGATCTTCACCAAAAACAATAGGTCGCGAGTACTCTACAAATCAGGGCAGTATGCAAAAAATTATTTGATTCTGTTTGAATTTGCGGCAGTTGTCGTTTGCCATAGAAAATACGCATGATAAAAAACGTTGCTGGTAAACTACCCCTTCCCCTCAACCGATCTTCACCAAAAACAATAGGTCTTGAGTACTCTACAAATCAGGGCTGTATGCAGAAAATTATTTGATTCTGTTTGAATTTGCGGCTGTTATCGTTTGCCATAGAAAATACCCTTGTTAAAAAAACGTTGTAGGTAAACTACCCCTTTCCCTTAACCGATCTTCACCAAAAACAAAAGGTCTTGAGAACTCTACAATTTAGGGCTGTATGCAAATAATCTTTTCATTCTGTTTGAATTTGCGGCTGTTATCGTTTGCCATAGGAAATACCCTTGTTAAAACATAAAACGTTACAGGTAAACTACCCCTTTCCCTTAACCGATCTTCACCAAAAACAATAGGTCTTGAGAACTCTACAATTCAGGGCTGTATGCGAAACATTATTTGATTCTGTTTGAATTTGCGGCTGTTATCGTTTGCCATAGGAAATACCCTTGTTAAAACATAAAACGTTACAGGTAAACTACCCCTTTCCCTTAACCGATCTTCACCAAAAACAATAGGTCTTGAGAACTCTACAATTCAGGGCTGTATGCGAAACATTATTTGATTCTGTTTGAATTTGCGGCTGTTATCGTTTGCCAAACAAACAAAATTACCCTTGCTAAAAAAAAACCGTTGCAGGTAAACTACCCCTTTCCCTCAACCGATCTTCACCAAAAACAATAGGTCGCGAGAACTCTGCAAAACCGGGCTGTATGCAAAAAATTATTTGATTCTGTTTGAATTTGCGGCAGTTATCGTTTGCCATAGAAAAAAAATCTACAGACACACAGACAGACACACAGACACTTTTCGGAAAACGACTTTTTTTCATGTTTTGAGTGTAGTAGAATCAGAATCTGCAATAATCTCGAACACGATTTTTTTTGCCATCACCATACTTCCATTCCTTAAGGAATATGGAACTAAAAAGACTTGATCCATAACAGAAATTCGAAATAATTGTTACAAAATGAAATTATTTAGCAATCGATTCTACTTTTGACGGATAACTTAAGTGAACTATAAAAACAATTAAAATAACTAAAGTGTTTATGAGAACTACTCGTTTTTTATTCATTTACTTGCATTAGTTAACGTGACATTATTAGTAGTAATTTTTTCATTAATATGTAAATCATTGCATTTAGGTCCGTCGCGAGGGTTGTAGGCGCCCAGGGCGAGATTTTACCAGCCCCCCCCCCCAAACAACGGCCGGTCATAGCTTACTGTCTCATATTAGCGAGTTTTGTCAGTATATGTCCCTTTTCACTACAATATAAGAGAACTTGAGGATCACATGTTATAAAAAATAACCAAGTCTGATCCTGTTCCTGTCCACTTCTAGTTGTAAACAAGGTAATATGAGGTCATAACCGTAAAATAAATTAAGTAGGTCTACATATTATTTTAGTTTTTAAAGTGAATAACTTTTGTGGTTTACACATAAAAATAAAAATCATTAAAAATATGCTCTACTTGTTTATTTTGAACTTGATATACAACAGTAACTACAATAAGCTATGGTAGTACTGAAACGATAATTATGTAATTTTCAATAATAAGATTATATTAGCCTGTAATATTAAATAAGAAAACTTAGAACATAAATGACATTTGGAATGATCGTCAGAGTACTGTTATTGTTACTTATAAATAAATACGAAAATAAATACTACGAAACGTGACAAAGTGTTTTACTTGTTTTCTTTTTCTCATTTATTAGCTTGACCATCATTAAAATATCTGAATCAACATAACATTCATTTTTTGAAATTTCATTTACAAACAAAACCTGAATTCGTTATAGTTTGTTGATTTTTATATAGAAACCGAAAGTTGTTCTTACTTTGAAGCATAATTTTTGTGCACCACCAGATTTTTTTATCACGAACCACCACTGGAATCAACAGACATGACAACCTTACGAACTTACTATGACTGTAGAAAAATTTACTTTTCTTAACCGGTATCTTTGTGTTTTTGTGGTATTATTAAAAGATGCTTAACTACTAAAACAACAGTATAGGTTGTATGAACATCCATAGTACACTATAAGAGATGTCAAATTTATATACTGACATTAATGAGCAGTGCCACAGCGAGGCCAGGGTAGGCCTCACAAATGTTTTGTTGACTCACTCTCTGCCCCCCCCCCCTCAGATTGGAGCGGCTGTAGCACATAATGTGTTAAATGTCAATGTAGACTGTAGGAATCATTTTACAGAAATAAATGTTATGCTGTGAAGAATTGACAAAGACTAATTTTGTAAAATAGTGGATGATGCTTAGCAGTTACATCATTTTACAAATCAGGCACAAAAACAAATGTAAGTGATGCTGTACCAGTAGTGAAAGAACAGCTTAGTGATAAGCCTAGAGCAGAAGTTCTCAACCTTTTAAAGCCCAGGACCCACCTTGAAGGATATTACATTTCATGGGACTCATAAGGATGAGCACCGACAGAATTACTTGTAGAGGTGTGCACCAGTTTATAATCATATTTTTGCTAACATCAAGTACCTTAATCCCTTTTTAAAGCACAGGAAATAATTTTTTGAGCCCAGCTTCGCAACCCACCAAACATCCCCTTGGGACCCAGTAGTGAGTCACCCTCCATAGATTAAGAAATGCTGGCCTAGAATATGGTTATCTCTGAAACCCGAAATAACATAATCCATGTGTCCTGATTTGTGTGGTGGCTGCTGCTTTGGAGCTCAAGGCCTCCCAGTCACTTTCATTAGGAAATAACTATTACCATAATAAAGTCATGAAGTTTCTCAAACTAACTGTTTTTTTATAATATTAAATCATACACCTCTGTAACATTACATAGTGTACAATGTATGTAGGCTTAGGCATCCAACTATTCTAATAGTAACACACTCCTTTCATATTTAGTGTTGTATACTGAGCACACAATGTTGCCAGGAGCTCACAACAGATGAGTCCATGGCTGGCATTTAATTTGCAGTATTGAATTAGTCACAACAACCCTAGCCAAATGATTTCCAAGCATTACGAGGGCTACACAAGGGCTCAATGCTATGCTGAGGCTTTCGCTCATTGGCAGTGTGTTTCAACACGTATTATTAACATGTTGCACTCTGAGTTTTTGTTTTCAATTTTTTTCTCCTTAACCAAGCAAGTAAGATAGGAACACGTACTTTTACTTAACATTTTTTAAAGACATTTACAATAACTTAAGTGGATTTCTGTATGTGATATGCTAACCGTCTGTTTTCCTAGTGTTCTTTTTTTATTGCAATGGAGTGGGCAAAACATAGTGAGTTTTATGCTTTACGGACATAAAACATTTAAATCGGAAGGCAAGGAAGCACGAAGTTTCTGTATGTCATTTAAATTTCTGTAGGCCTACTGAATTAGTTTAATTAGGCTCAAAAATACAGCAATTCAATTAGATTCAATGTACATGCAAAATATTATGAATCATATTTGACAAATATATATTGTTTATCAGAAATTCAACAGATGAACTGGAGCAAAAAAAAAAGAACAGCAATGAGAATAAATGAAAAAACAAATTCTGAAATCAAACATTCTGTGATGCTGGAAACCTATCATAAAGCATCACAGCCTATCAGCTAGATTGTTCCAAGGAAGTATGCAACAAGATAATGTGTCAGTTCAAAGAAAGACTTTCATACAGAGGCCAATTGGAAGCTGCAGCTTTAGTTAATACAGACAAATTTTTCCTTTTGTTACCAGGCATTTCTGTCATTGACTTTTAAATCAGTTGTAGGATTTTATTAAGTATTACATCAGAACAAGTACAGACAAAACTGAAAATAATTTATTCAATGGGAAATTTCAAAACTATTGTAAGTGGTCTAAACATGGTTTCATGGCGGTCTAACAATGCCATGAAAATGATGCCTTTAGCGAACTGTGAAGTTACTGAAAGTTATTGTGAAGACTTCTATGTCAACTGCTGAATCAGAATTATGTTTTTCTACTCTTAAAAGAATTTAAAATTTCTAAGGAATACGATGAATGAAGATCGTCTAAATGTTTTAGCAGTAATGTTGAATAAAGATGTAATCCACGACATAAGTAATCCTGATAAAAAAGGTTATTGACAATTTTATTTTGCAGAAAGGCAGATGACTTGATTTTGTTCATAAACAATAAAATTTAACATAAAATATTTAATACACCTTGTTAATTACACTTTCGATTTATGTGTTGTTATGAATATGCAAATATTTTCTTGGACACTACCTCTTTTACAATCAGAAATATAAACAATAAGCATCAGAAAGGTAAATATCTCTAATGACTGTAATGTTAAAGTTGTATACCCCTAAAAACGTTTGTTTGTTGTGTTATCAAAGTCATTGCTGGAGTAGATTAAAACGTCACCTGAACACAGAAGGTAAGCCGATGTTTTATAAATCCTACTATTGTGGAAGACATTATGAGGCCCACCCCCCAAGTGTTTCCATCACAAGCTGCTACTGTATACCATATCAAGTATCCTCTGTTTTCTAAATTAATTAGTGTGGATTTAATATCCAATGTGTGCACACTCAATTTAATAGTGTGGAATAGAAGAAATGCATTTTTTGTCAACAAAGAAACTATAATTTTCAATGAAAGGAAGGAGAATCTATGATACTATGTGTGCAAATTATACTTTGTTTACAGTGAGTTGTGTTATTCAGTGTAAATAACTGCACACTAAACTCTTAAAGTTTAATTAAATTACTGACATGAGAATAGCTGACTTGGCAGTCATGAAATTTATGGATCACCATTTGTTTGCATAATGGTAGGCTTATTTTGCAAAAAACTGCATTGTCACACAATACAATACAGTAATAAATTTATTAAAACTGCCGTATGTGATTAAAAATATATGGAATTCATTCATATTCAACCTACTTTGACATTACCCAACAGCATTACTTTTATGATAATAAACTTTTTTGCTGTCTGCTGAACAAAATGTAATGTACACAACAACAAAAATAATAATATGGTTACTGTTGCTAAATAGTTATATAAAATAGTGTGCATGTATGAAATGTTATTTACGGCAAACATGAAAATCAGATATTAAGAGGAAGCTCATATTTAGACAGAAATGACCTAGCTCAGATACATAATAGCATTTTCGTATCTTCATATCATTCAATACAGATTAAATTATTGCCACACTTATGATATTATTGACAACACAATATGAACAGAAAGGAGCTGTATTTTATAGTGTAGTACAATTTATTTTTCTGTACTTGTCAACCAAATTTGTTTGTGATGTAAATACATGAGCACTTATTCCTTACTCCACAGGAAGAGGCAGGCCCTTTGTGGTGCAACTGATTTTTTCATCACAACCAGAAACAGTTTTCCACAATCATCAGCATTTGCAGAAACAAATACTATTATACTTTCATCGGTCAGTTTTCTGCCATGAGACTTTTGCTTGATCTTTACAGAATCCATTCTCAGCTATTTGAAAAAATGGCTTGTTTTGCTGCTAACATGAATATAATTCTTTTCATTAATAACTGCACATCCCATAATGCCCCTATAATACTGCAATTTTGTATTCCCCCAACATGTCTTCAGTATTTCATGTTGATGTACAATGGTGTTATTCAAAATTTATACAGTCAAAAAGTTGTTTTAGGAATTTTTTATAACATCACTTCAAAACCATAAGCTAAATTGCTTTCCTAGATACAAGTCATATGTTAAGTAAAGCATGGAATAAAGGTATGCAACAAAGAATCAAAACTGGCTTCAAACTTACATCCATTTAATAAACTGTTCCTGAAGAACCTGTGGTTCCACAGTGTTTTAACAAATAGTGCTGAAGACAACTACATAGTTACAATAACATAGTTTTCATTAATATTAATAACACTAAGTGTCCACTCCAACAGCTGCACCCCATGTATTTAACAAGGACTCCCCATTCCTGTGGCAGCCGGTGAGTCTTGACAATGGGGAGGCTACGAGACAGTCACCTGAGCACCCCCTTATTTATAGCACCCCCTTCCGACACTCGTTATTTGACTATTAATTATAGTAGAGCTCTCTGATTTTTACAGCATACATGCCTTGTTAGAAATATATGCGTATCTTTAACAAGTTTAATTTAAATATAATTATTTCACTACGACTCGGAACACTAAACTTTTTATGGGTAAAAACGTAAAAGCTTTACCTTACAACCTGAACCGGTTTTCACTATTAAAAAGCTTCTTCAGAGGTTCAGGTTCCTTGCTGTAAGGTAAAGCTTTTACGTTTTTACCCATAAAAAGTTTTGTGTTCCGAGTCATAGTGAAATAATTATATTTAGTTAAGAAACGGACACGTCATGGACAACGAAATCCAAGAAGATTAATTTACTTTTGTTCTAGGAAAGAAGAAACTTCTGAGTAGAAATAGGCCTATATCTTGTAAGCTGCAATGAATTTACTTGTAGGCCTACAGCAGATTCACTCAACGGTCCTTATTCTCAAAATTACCAATCAACTTTTCAATTTGCAAAGGACTCCCTTTTCAATTGAAACTAAAGCAATGGCGCTGAGACAATCTTGAGTCATATGGTTCTTTAAGTAGGTTTTGATTCTCTTAAGACAAGAATCGCTTCTTCCTACATGAGAATTACAGGCACAAATTGTTGCAGTAAGAGTAAATAATTTATATGCTGTGGGAAGAATTTAGTTTGTACCTTCATCATTCATCTTTTTTATTAATCTAGTTAATTCACTGTGTAATGGTGAGGAAATGGTTTTAAATCCTGTTCTTAATTTTTCTTTGTAAAATGCTGAGCTTATATTTCCATTAATGCAATAAAAGAACCAGTCAGGAATATTTTGTAATAGTGAGAAAAGTTTTTAGTGTCACCTTACTTCCGAAATTTTAATTCCTCACAGCTGGAAAATCATACTTCTAGTTGAGGAATAATATTGGTTAACAGCAAGCAGTGCCAGCAGAATAACTTCAACTTTACTCCACTACTGCATAGCCATTTATGTTGATCGTATCATGATGACTGGAAATTTCTAGATTGGTTATTATACCTTTTAAGAAATACAAATTTTAGGGTACGTCGATCACGTTTCAGAGTTTTACTTCTCACAAAATCACTCAACCGGGAAAATGGTTTTTCCAGTAGTGTTGTAACAATGCCTTTGTTCACTACTGCAATATCACTTTCACTTTCTTCTGCTAAATCCATTTTATCCTTGTGGTAGAGATCACAAACTCATGACAAGAAGAGGTGAATAATAATAATATACATGTACAAGGAGCACAAGAACGTAAAAACTGCATAAAACTAACACAAACCACATTAAACCGTGCCAAGAGGCTAAATCACTCATTGCCTCCCGTGCACGGTTACAGATGCACTAGCGTGCCTCCACCACCCACTGGGCACAGTTCTCACGTAGTTGTATGAGTACTATAGCGGCTACTCAGATCCCTGCTTCTGTCAGCTGCATTATTGAGAAAGCGCGATTAAAATTTTCTGTAATTAATCAGATAATTTAAAATGCAAATTTGTGATTACAGATTGTTTACAGGTTCACTTAAAATAAAAATTAGAGTCTATTATTAGTTGTTTATTTTTTAATAATTTTCTAAATTTTATTGGAGAGGCTTAGCCTCCCCTGATGAGCCACCGCTGCCCCATTTCCTTCCAGCTTTACATTGTCTATTTCAGAGCTTTCTCAAAGGCTGCTGCTGCTGCTGCTGAAGTCAATGATTTATATTTTTTCTGCCAAGAAATTCCAAACTGTTTCGAATCTCTTCTATAGAAACATAGAATCTTAGGCTTATCCAATTGAAATTCTAGGGTTTTCTGTTAAAATAGGGAGATGGTGCTCCAAGAAAAAAGGTATAATTCATTTAGGGTTGTTAAATTTCATAAATAGATTTTGCATTATCATTAATTAATGCCTTGAGCAATTCTGAATACTGTTCAAAAACTCTTAACAGGTGACAGCAAAAATACTGTTTGCCAGAGCCTTAACGAATTATGGAGTTTAAAGTCTTTAAATTTTTAGAAAGCCTGAAATTCGTTTTGTCTTTTGAATTCTATTGAAAGTAAGTGTGTGGATGTGTGTGTGTGTCCCCACCCAGAGTGAAGGGTTTCAGTCATATGTAGCACACAAAGCCAAAGAGTGCCATACACTTCATGATAAAAATAGTTTTTTACTGGAATAGTTATTAAAATGTAAAACATAACACATTATTAACTTTTATTATTTGAAATCTCCATCAATTCTCCACATTCATACGAATCCCCACCATTTCCCCACTTAGAATTTTGAGCCTTCAAATTTCCCCACTGTGAAGGAAACTCCCCACACTTGGCAAACCTGCAATAAGCAGCCTTCAATTTGGGTCGCGACAGTGCTGCTTATGGGTTACTGGCGTCTAGCTGTACCTTTCCTATCCAGGATGTATAAGACGCCCAAGGGGGGAGTAGGGACCTACCGCTACCGCTCTATCAAGGAGCCCAACAACTACAATAACGTTAACAATGAGATATTTTGTAAACTTAACCTATAGGCCATAACTTATTTTCGGTTTCTTTAGAGGTGTTCCTACAAATGTTCCCGTGTTTTTTAACAATTTAAGTATATGATTATAATATTTTATGTAATCGTAAAAGCTTGTAAAAGAATCATACAGCATTCCCAGTTATCTTGGGAACTATGATAACTGTAAATTTGTGGGAGCCCCATATCTAAACAATTACCAAATATCGGTATGGAGAACCATACATGACTTCCATATTCTAAGATTTATATTTAAAATCATTTTCAGCCAAACAGCCAGGCTGTGTCTTACCTGCCTTTTTATTGCTGTATTAAATGAAAAATATTATATTACATTAAAATGAAAAAATTATAATTTTATTGCCTGGCAACAAAATTATTTTATTTTTAACAATTACCATTGTTTCAAAAAGTTTAAATAAATTTTCAAGTACTTTACTCTTGTTAAAACGTATAAGGTTGCAGGTAAACTACCCCTTCCCCTTAACCGATCTTCACCAAAATCGAAAGTCGTTGAGACCTCTACAATTCAGGGACGTATGCAAAAAATTATTTGATTCTGTTTGAATTTGCGGCTGTTATCGTTTGCCATAGAAAATACGCTTGATAAAAAAACGTTGCCGGTAAACTACCCCTTCCCCTTAACCGATCTTCACCAAAAACAATAGGTCTTGAGTACTCTACAAATCAGGACTGTATGCAAAACATTATTTGATTCTGTTTGAATTTGCGGCTGTTATCGTTTGCCATAGAAAATACCCTTGTTAAAAAAACGTTGCAGGTAAACTACCCCTTTCCCTCAACCGATCTTCACCAAAAACAAAAGGTCTTGAGAAATCTACAATTCAGGGCTGTATGCGAAACATTATTTGATTCTGTTTGAATTTGCGGCTGTTATCGTTTGCCAAAAAAAAAAATTTCCCTTGATAAAAAAAACCGTTGCAGGTAAACTACCCCTTCCCCTCAACCGATCTTCACCAAAAACAATAGGTCGCGAGTACTCTACAAATCAGGGCAGTATGCAAAAAATTATTTGATTCTGTTTGAATTTGCGGCAGTTGTCGTTTGCCATAGAAAATACGCATGATAAAAAACGTTGCTGGTAAACTACCCCTTCCCCTCAACCGATCTTCACCAAAAACAATAGGTCTTGAGTACTCTACAAATCAGGGCTGTATGCAGAAAATTATTTGATTCTGTTTGAATTTGCGGCTGTTATCGTTTGCCATAGAAAATACCCTTGTTAAAAAAACGTTGTAGGTAAACTACCCCTTTCCCTTAACCGATCTTCACCAAAAACAAAAGGTCTTGAGAACTCTACAATTTAGGGCTGTATGCAAATAATCTTTTCATTCTGTTTGAATTTGCGGCTGTTATCGTTTGCCATAGGAAATACCCTTGTTAAAACATAAAACGTTACAGGTAAACTACCCCTTTCCCTTAACCGATCTTCACCAAAAACAATAGGTCTTGAGAACTCTACAATTCAGGGCTGTATGCGAAACATTATTTGATTCTGTTTGAATTTGCGGCTGTTATCGTTTGCCAAACAAACAAAATTACCCTTGCTAAAAAAAAACCGTTGCAGGTAAACTACCCCTTTCCCTCAACCGATCTTCACCAAAAACAATAGGTCGCGAGAACTCTGCAAAACCGGGCTGTATGCAAAAAATTATTTGATTCTGTTTGAATTTGCGGCAGTTATCGTTTGCCATAGAAAAAAAATCTACAGACACACAGACAGACAGACAGATAGACAGACAGACAGACACACAGACACACAGACACTTTTCGGAAAACGACTTTTTTTCATGTTTTGAGTGTAGTAGAATCAGAATCTGCAATAATCTCGAACACGATTTTTTTTGCCATCACCATACTTCCATTCCTTAAGGAATATGGAAGTAAAAAGACTTGATCCATAACAGAAATTCGAAATAATTGTTACAAAATGAAATTATTTAGCAATCGATTCTACTTTTGACGGATAACTTAAGTGAACTATAAAAACAATTAAAATAACTAAAGTGTTTATGAGAACTACTCGTTTTTTATTCATTTACTTGCATTAGTTAACGTGACATTATTAGTAGTAATTTTTTCATTAATATGTAAATCATTGCATTTAGGTCCGTCGCGAGGGTTGTAGGTGCCCAGGGCGAGATTTTACCAGCCCCCCCCCCCCAAACAACGGCCGGTCATAGCTTACTGTCTCATATTAGCGAGTTTTGTCAGTATATGTCCCTTTTCACTACAATATAAGAGAACTTGAGGATCACATGTTATAAAAAATAACCAAGTCTGATCCTGTTCCTGTCCACTTCTAGTTGTAAACAAGGTAATATGAGGTCATAACCGTAAAATAAATTAAGTAGGTCTACATATTATTTTAGTTTTTAAAGTGAATAACTTTTGTGGTTTACACATAAAAATAAAAATCATTAAAAATATGCTCTACTTGTTTATTTTGAACTTGATATACAACAGTAACTACAATAAGCTATGGTAGTACTGAAACGATAATTATGTAATTTTCAATAATAAGATTATATTAGCCTGTAATATTAAATAAGAAAACTTAGAACATAAATGACATTTGGAATGATCGTCAGAGTACTGTTATTGTTACTTATAAATAAATACGAAAATAAATACTACGAAACGTGACAAAGTGTTTTACTTGTTTTCTTTTTCTCATTTATTAGCTTGACCATCATTAAAATATCTGAATCAACATAACATTCATTTTTTGAAATTTCATTTACAAACAAAACCTGAATTCGTTATAGTTTGTTGATTTTTATATAGAAACCGAAAGTTGTTCTTACTTTGAAGCATAATTTTTGTGCACCACCAGATTTTTTTATCACGAACCACCACTGGAATCAACAGACATGACAACCTTACGAACTTACTATGACTGTAGAAAAATTTACTTTTCTTAACCGGTATCTTTGTGTTTTTGTGGTATTATTAAAAGATGCTTAACTACTAAAACAACAGTATAGGTTGTATGAACATCCATAGTACACTATAAGAGATGTCAAATTTATATACTGACATTAATGAGCAGTGCCACAGCGAGGCCAGGGTAGGCCTCACAAATGTTTTGTTGACTCACTCTCTGCCCCCCCCCCTCAGATTGGAGCGGCTGTAGCACATAATGTGTTAATGTCAATGTAGACTGTAGGAATCATTTTACAGAAATAAATGTTATGCTGTGAAGAATTGACAAAGACTAATTTTGTAAAATAGTGGATGATGCTTAGCAGTTACATCATTTTACAAATCAGGCACAAAAACAAATGTAAGTGATGCTGTACCAGTAGTGAAAGAACATAGCTTAGTGATAAGCCTAGAGCAGAAGTTCTCAACCTTTTAAAGCCCAGGACCCACCTTGAAGGATATTACATTTCATGGGACTCATAAGGATGAGCACCGACAGAATTACTTGTAGAGGTGTGCACCAGTTTATAATCATATTTTTGCTAACATCAAGTACCTTAATCCCTTTTTAAAGCACAGGAAATAATTTTTGAGCCCAGCTTCGCAACCCACCAAACATCCCCTTGGGACCCAGTAGTGAGTCACCCTCCATAGATTAAGAAATGCTGGCCTAGAATATGGTTATCTCTGAAACCCGAAATAACATAATCCATGTGTCCTGATTTGTGTGGTGGCTGCTGCTTTGGAGCTCAAGGCCTCCCAGTCACTTTCATTAGGAAATAACTATTACCATAATAAAGTCATGAAGTTTCTCAAACTAACTGTTTTTTTATAATATTAAATCATACACCTCTGTAACATTACATAGTGTACAATGTATGTAGGCTTAGGCATCCAACTATTCTAATAGTAACACACTCCTTTCATATTTAGTGTTGTATACTGAGCACACAATGTTGCCAGGAGCTCACAACAAATGAGTCCATGGCTGGCATTTAATTTGCAGTATTGAATTAGTCACAACAACCCTAGCCAAATGATTTCCAAGCATTACGAGGGCTACACAAGGGCTCAATGCTATGCTGAGGCTTTCGCTCATTGGCAGTGTGTTTCAACACGTATTATTAACATGTTGCACTCTGAGTTTTTGTTTTCAATTTTTTTCTCCTTAACCAAGCAAGTAAGATAGGAACACGTACTTTTACTTAACATTTTTTAAAGACATTTACAATAACTTAAGTGGATTTCTGTATGTGATATGCTAACCGTCTGTTTTCCTAGTGTTCTTTTTTTATTGCAATGGAGTGGGCAAAACATAGTGAGTTTTATGCTTTACGGACATAAAACATTTAAATCGGAAGGCAAGGAAGCACGAAGTTTCTGTATGTCATTTAAATTTCTGTAGGCCTACTGAATTAGTTTAATTAGGCTCAAAAATACAGCAATTCAATTAGATTCAATGTACATGCAAAATATTATGAATCATATTTGACAAATATATATTGTTTATCAGAAATTCAACAGATGAACTGGAGCAAAAAAAAAAGAACAGCAATGAGAATAAATGAAAAAACAAATTCTGAAATCAAACATTCTGTGATGCTGGAAACCTATCATAAAGCATCACAGCCTATCAGCTAGATTGTTCCAAGGAAGTATGCAACAAGATAATGTGTCAGTTCAAAGAAAGACTTTCATACAGAGGCCAAGGGAAGCTGCAGCTTTAGTTAATACAGACAAATTTTTCCTTTTGTTACCAGGCATTTCTGTCATTGACTTTTAAATCAGTTGTAGGATTTTATTAAGTATTACATCAGAACAAGTACAGACAAAACTGAAAATAATTTATTCAATGGGAAATTTCAAAACTATTGTAAGTGGTCTAAACATGGTTTCATGGCGGTCTAACAATGCCATGAAAATGATGCCTTTAGCGAACTGTGAAGTTACTGAAAGTTATTGTGAAGACTTCTATGTCAACTGCTGAATCAGAATTATGTTTTTCTACTCTTAAAAGAATTTAAAATTTCTAAGGAATACGATGAATGAAGATCGTCTAAATGTTTTAGCAGTAATGTTGAATAAAGATGTAATCCACGACATAAGTAATCCTGATAAAAAAGGTTATTGACAATTTTATTTTGCAGAAAGGCAGATGACTTGATTTTGTTCATAAACAATAAAATTTAACATAAAATATTTAATACACCTTGTTAATTACACTTTCGATTTATGTGTTGTTATGAATATGCAAATATTTTCTTGGACACTACCTCTTTTACAATCAGAAATATAAACAATAAGCATCAGAAAGGTAAATATCTCTAATGACTGTAATGTTAAAGTTGTATACCCCTAAAAACGTTTGTTTGTTGTGTTATCAAAGTCATTGCTGGAGTAGATTAAAACGTCACCTGAACACAGAAGGTAAGCCGATGTTTTATAAATCCTACTATTGTGGAAGACATTATGAGGCCCACCCCCCAAGTGTTTCCATCACAAGCTGCTACTGTATACCATATCAAGTATCCTCTGTTTTCTAAATTAATTAGTGTGGATTTAATATCCAATGTGTGCACACTCAATTTAATAGTGTGGAATAGAAGAAATGCATTTTTTGTCAACAAAGAAACTATAATTTTCAATGAAAGGAAGGAGAATCTATGATACTATGTGTGCAAATTATACTTTGTTTACAGTGAGTTGTGTTATTCAGTGTAAATAACTGCACACTAAACTCTTAAAGTTTAATTAAATTACTGACATGAGAATAGCTGACTTGGCAGTCATGAAATTTATGGATCACCATTTGTTTGCATAATGGTAGGCTTATTTTGCAAAAAACTGCATTGTCACACAATACAATACAGTAATAAATTTATTAAAACTGCCGTATGTGATTAAAAATATATGGAATTCATTCATATTCAACCTACTTTGACATTACCCAACAGCATTACTTTTATGATAATAAACTTTTTTGCTGTCTGCTGAACAAAATGTAATGTACACAACAACAAAAATAATAATATGGTTACTGTTGCTAAATAGTTATATAAAATAGTGTGCATGTATGAAATGTTATTTACGGCAAACATGAAAATCAGATATTAAGAGGAAGCTCATATTTAGACAGAAATGACCTAGCTCAGATACATAATAGCATTTTCGTATCTTCATATCATTCAATACAGATTAAATTATTGCCACACTTATGATATTATTGACAACACAATATGAACAGAAAGGAGCTGTATTTTATAGTGTAGTACAATTTATTTTTCTGTACTTGTCAACCAAATTTGTTTGTGATGTAAATACATGAGCACTTATTCCTTACTCCACAGGAAGAGGCAGGCCCTTTGTGGTGCAACTGATTTTTTCATCACAACCAGAAACAGTTTTCCACAATCATCAGCATTTGCAGAAACAAATACTATTATACTTTCATCGGTCAGTTTTCTGCCATGAGACTTTTGCTTGATCTTTACAGAATCCATTCTCAGCTATTTGAAAAAATGGCTTGTTTTGCTGCTAACATGAATATAATTCTTTTCATTAATAACTGCACATCCCATAATGCCCCTATAATACTGCAATTTTGTATTCCCCCAACATGTCTTCAGTATTTCATGTTGATGTACAATGGTGTTATTCAAAATTTATACAGTCAAAAAGTTGTTTTAGGAATTTTTTATAACATCACTTCAAAACCATAAGCTAAATTGCTTTCCTAGATACAAGTCATATGTTAAGTAAAGCATGGAATAAAGGTATGCAACAAAGAATCAAAACTGGCTTCAAACTTACATCCATTTAATAAACTGTTCCTGAAGAACCTGTGGTTCCACAGTGTTTTAACAAATAGTGCTGAAGACAACTACATAGTTACAATAACATAGTTTTCATTAATATTAATAACACTAAGTGTCCACTCCAACAGCTGCACCCCATGTATTTAACAAGGACTCCCCATTCCTGTGGCAGCCGGTGAGTCTTGACAATGGGGAGGCTACGAGACAGTCACCTGAGCACCCCCTTATTTATAGCACCCCCTTCCGACACTCGTTATTTGACTATTAATTATAGTAGAGCTCTCTGATTTTTACAGCATACATGCCTTGTTAGAAATATATGCGTATCTTTAACAAGTTTAATTTAAATATAATTATTTCACTACGACTCGGAACACTAAACTTTTTATGGGTAAAAACGTAAAAGCTTTACCTTACAACCTGAACCGGTTTTCACTATTAAAAAGCTTCTTCAGAGGTTCAGGTTCCTTGCTGTAAGGTAAAGCTTTTACGTTTTTACCCATAAAAAGTTTTGTGTTCCGAGTCATAGTGAAATAATTATATTTAGTTAAGAAACGGACACGTCATGGACAACGAAATCCAAGAAGATTAATTTACTTTTGTTCTAGGAAAGAAGAAACTTCTGAGTAGAAATAGGCCTATATCTTGTAAGCTGCAATGAATTTACTTGTAGGCCTACAGCAGATTCACTCAACGGTCCTTATTCTCAAAATTACCAATCAACTTTTCAATTTGCAAAGGACTCCCTTTTCAATTGAAACTAAAGCAATGGCGCTGAGACAATCTTGAGTCATATGGTTCTTTAAGTAGGTTTTGATTCTCTTAAGACAAGAATCGCTTCTTCCTACATGAGAATTACAGGCACAAATTGTTGCAGTAAGAGTAAATAATTTATATGCTGTGGGAAGAATTTAGTTTGTACCTTCATCATTCATCTTTTTTATTAATCTAGTTAATTCACTGTGTAATGGTGAGGAAATGGTTTTAAATCCTGTTCTTAATTTTTCTTTGTAAAATGCTGAGCTTATATTTCCATTAATGCAATAAAAGAACCAGTCAGGAATATTTTGTAATAGTGAGAAAAGTTTTTAGTGTCACCTTACTTCCGAAATTTTAATTCCTCACAGCTGGAAAATCATACTTCTAGTTGAGGAATAATATTGGTTAACAGCAAGCAGTGCCAGCAGAATAACTTCAACTTTACTCCACTACTGCATAGCCATTTATGTTGATCGTATCATGATGACTGGAAATTTCTAGATTGGTTATTATACCTTTTAAGAAATACAAATTTTAGGGTACGTCGATCACGTTTCAGAGTTTTACTTCTCACAAAATCACTCAACCGGGAAAATGGTTTTTCCAGTAGTGTTGTAACAATGCCTTTGTTCACTACTGCAATATCACTTTCACTTTCTTCTGCTAAATCCATTTTATCCTTGTGGTAGAGATCACAAACTCATGACAAGAAGAGGTGAATAATAATAATATACATGTACAAGGAGCACAAGAACGTAAAAACTGCATAAAACTAACACAAACCACATTAAACCGTGCCAAGAGGCTAAATCACTCATTGCCTCCCGTGCACGGTTACAGATGCACTAGCGTGCCTCCACCACCCACTGGGCACAGTTCTCACGTAGTTGTATGAGTACTATAGCGGCTACTCAGATCCCTGCTTCTGTCAGCTGCATTATTGAGAAAGCGCGATTAAAATTTTCTGTAATTAATCAGATAATTTAAAATGCAAATTTGTGATTACAGATTGTTTACAGGTTCACTTAAAATAAAAATTAGAGTCTATTATTAGTTGTTTATTTTTTAATAATTTTCTAAATTTTATTGGAGAGGCTTAGCCTCCCCTGATGAGCCACCGCTGCCCCATTTCCTTCCAGCTTTACATTGTCTATTTCAGAGCTTTCTCAAAGGCTGCTGCTGCTGCTGCTGAAGTCAATGATTTATATTTTTTCTGCCAAGAAATTCCAAACTGTTTCGAATCTCTTCTATAGAAACATAGAATCTTAGGCTTATCCAATTGAAATTCTAGGGTTTTCTGTTAAAATAGGGAGATGGTGCTCCAAGAAAAAAGGTATAATTCATTTAGGGTTGTTAAATTTCATAAATAGATTTTGCATTATCATTAATTAATGCCTTGAGCAATTCTGAATACTGTTCAAAAACTCTTAACAGGTGACAGCAAAAATACTGTTTGCCAGAGCCTTAACGAATTATGGAGTTTAAAGTCTTTAAATTTTTAGAAAGCCTGAAATCGTTTTGTCTTTTGAATTCTATTGAAAGTAAGTGTGTGGATGTGTGTGTGTGTCCCCACCCAGAGTGAAGGGTTTCAGTCATATGTAGCACACAAAGCCAAAGAGTGCCATACACTTCATGATAAAAATAGTTTTTTACTGGAATAGTTATTAAAATGTAAAACATAACACATTATTAACTTTTATTATTTGAAATCTCCATCAATTCTCCACATTCATACGAATCCCCACCATTTCCCCACTTAGAATTTTGAGCCTTCAAATTTCCCCACTGTGAAGGAAACTCCCCACACTTGGCAAACCTGCAATAAGCAGCCTTCAATTTGGGTCGCGACAGTGCTGCTTATGGGTTACTGGCGTCTAGCTGTACCTTTCCTATCCAGGATGTATAAGACGCCCAAGGGGGGAGTAGGGACCTACCGCTACCGCTCTATCAAGGAGCCCAACAACTACAATAACGTTAACAATGAGATATTTTGTAAACTTAACCTATAGGCCATAACTTATTTTCGGTTTCTTTAGAGGTGTTCCTACAAATGTTCCCGTGTTTTTTAACAATTTAAGTATATGATTATAATATTTTATGTAATCGTAAAAGCTTGTAAAAGAATCATACAGCATTCCCAGTTATCTTGGGAACTATGATAACTGTAAATTTGTGGGAGCCCCATATCTAAACAATTACCAAAAAGACTTGATCCATAACAGAAATTCGAAATAATTGTTACAAAATGAAATTATTTAGCAATCGATTCTACTTTTGACGGATAACTTAAGTGAACTATAAAAACAATTAAAATAACTAAAGTGTTTATGAGAACTACTCATTTTTTATTCATTTACTTGCATTAGTTAACGTGACATTATTAGTAGTAATTTTTTCATTAATATGTAAATCATTGCATTTAGGTCCGTCGCGAGGGTTGTAGGCGCCCAGGGCGAGATTTTACCAGCCCCCCCCCAAACAACGGCCGGTCATAGCTTACTGTCTCATATTAGCGAGTTTTGTCAGTATATGTCCCTTTTCACTACAATATAAGAGAACTTGAGGATCACATGTTATAAAAAATAACCAAGTCTGATCCTGTTCCTGTCCACTTCTAGTTGTAAACAAGGTAGTATGAGGTCATAAC
The DNA here is from genome assembly GCA_034769895.1 of Magicicada septendecula. Classification (NCBI taxonomy): domain Eukaryota; kingdom Metazoa; phylum Arthropoda; class Insecta; order Hemiptera; family Cicadidae; genus Magicicada; species Magicicada septendecula. Next base: position 1,155,369,848 of record CM068367.1, read on the forward strand.
CGTAAAATAAATTAAGTAGGTCTACATATTATTTTAGTTTTTAAAGTGAATAACTTTTGTGGTTTACACATAAAAATAAAAATCATTAAAAATATGCTCTACTTGTTTATTTTGAACTTGATATACAACAGTAACTACAATAAGCTATGGTAGTACTGAAACGATAATTATGTAATTTTCAATAATAAGATTATATTAGCCTGTAATATTAAATAAGAAAACTTAGAACATAAATGACATTTGGAATGATCGTCAGAGTACTGTTATTGTTACTTATAAATAAATACGAAAATAAATACTACGAAACGTGACAAAGTGTTTTATTTGTTTTCTTTTTCTCATTTATTAGCTTGACCATCATTAAAATATCTGAATCAACATAACATTCATTTTTTGAAATTTCATTTACAAACAAAACCTGAATTCGTTATAGTTTGTTGATTTTTATATAGAAACCGAAAGTTGTTCTTACTTTGAAGCATAATTTTTGTGCACCACCAGATTTTTTTATCACGAACCACCACTGGAATCAACAGACATGACAACCTTACGAACTTACTATGACTGTAGAAAAATTTACTTTTCTTAACCGGTATCTTTGTGTTTTTGTGGTATTATTAAAAGATGCTTAACTACTAAAACAACAGTATAGGTTGTATGAACATCCATAGTACACTATAAGAGATGTCAAATTTATATACTGACATTAATGAGCAGTGCCACAGCGAGGCCAGGGTAGGCCTCACAAATGTTTTGTTGACTCACTCTCTGCCCCCCCCCCTCAGATTGGAGCGGCTGTAGCACATAATGTGTTAAATGTCAATGTAGACTGTAGGAATCATTTTACAGAAATAAATGTTATGCTGTGAAGAATTGACAAAGACTAATTTTGTAAAATAGTGGATGATGCTTAGCAGTTACATCATTTTACAAATCAGGCACAAAAACAAATGTAAGTGATGCTGTACCAGTAGTGAAAGAACATAGCTTAGTGATAAGCCTAGAGCAGAAGTTCTCAACCTTTTAAAGCCCAGGACCCACCTTGAAGGATATTACATTTCATGGGACTCATAAGGATGAGCACCGACAGAATTACTTGTAGAGGTGTGCACCAGTTTATAATCATATTTTTGCTAACATCAAGTACCTTAATCCCTTTTTAAAGCACAGGAAATAATTTTTTGAGCCCAGCTTCGCAACCCACCAAACATCCCCTTGGGACCCAGTAGTGAGTCACCCTCCATAGATTAAGAAATGCTGGCCTAGAATATGGTTATCTCTGAAACCCGAAATAACATAATCCATGTGTCCTGATTTGTGTGGTGGCTGCTGCTTTGGAGCTCAAGGCCTCCCAGTCACTTTCATTAGGAAATAACTATTACCATAATAAAGTCATGAAGTTTCTCAAACTAACTGTTTTTTTATAATATTAAATCATACACCTCTGTAACATTACATAGTGTACAATGTATGTAGGCTTAGGCATCCAACTATTCTAATAGTAACACACTCCTTTCATATTTAGTGTTGTATACTGAGCACACAATGTTGCCAGGAGCTCACAACAGATGAGTCCATGGCTGGCATTTAATTTGCAGTATTGAATTAGTCACAACAACCCTAGCCAAATGATTTCCAAGCATTACGAGGGCTACACAAGGGCTCAATGCTATGCTGAGGCTTTCGCTCATTGGCAGTGTGTTTCAACACGTATTATTAACATGTTGCACTCTGAGTTTTTGTTTTCAATTTTTTTCTCCTTAACCAAGCAAGTAAGATAGGAACACGTACTTTTACTTAACATTTTTTAAAGACATTTACAATAACTTAAGTGGATTTCTGTATGTGATATGCTAACCGTCTGTTTTCCTAGTGTTCTTTTTTTATTGCAATGGAGTGGGCAAAACATAGTGAGTTTTATGCTTTACGGACATAAAACATTTAAATCGGAAGGCAAGGAAGCACGAAGTTTCTGTATGTCATTTAAATTTCTGTAGGCCTACTGAATTAGTTTAATTAGGCTCAAAAATACAGCAATTCAATTAGATTCAATGTACATGCAAAATATTATGAATCATATTTGACAAATATATATTGTTTATCAGAAATTCAACAGATGAACTGGAGCAAAAAAAAAAGAACAGCAATGAGAATAAATGAAAAAACAAATTCTGAAATCAAACATTCTGTGATGCTGGAAACCTATCATAAAGCATCACAGCCTATCAGCTAGATTGTTCCAAGGAAGTATGCAACAAGATAATGTGTCAGTTCAAAGAAAGACTTTCATACAGAGGCCAATTGGAAGCTGCAGCTTTAGTTAATACAGACAAATTTTTCCTTTTGTTACCAGGCATTTCTGTCATTGACTTTTAAATCAGTTGTAGGATTTTATTAAGTATTACATCAGAACAAGTACAGACAAAACTGAAAATAATTTATTCAATGGGAAATTTCAAAACTATTGTAAGTGGTCTAAACATGGTTTCATGGCGGTCTAACAATGCCATGAAAATGATGCCTTTAGCGAACTGTGAAGTTACTGAAAGTTATTGTGAAGACTTCTATGTCAACTGCTGAATCAGAATTATGTTTTTCTACTCTTAAAAGAATTTAAAATTTCTAAGGAATACGATGAATGAAGATCGTCTAAATGTTTTAGCAGTAATGTTGAATAAAGATGTAATCCACGACATAAGTAATCCTGATAAAAAAGGTTATTGACAATTTTATTTTGCAGAAAGGCAGATGACTTGATTTTGTTCATAAACAATAAAATTTAACATAAAATATTTAATACACCTTGTTAATTACACTTTCGATTTATGTGTTGTTATGAATATGCAAATATTTTCTTGGACACTACCTCTTTTACAATCAGAAATATAAACAATAAGCATCAGAAAGGTAAATATCTCTAATGACTGTAATGTTAAAGTTGTATACCCCTAAAAACGTTTGTTTGTTGTGTTATCAAAGTCATTGCTGGAGTAGATTAAAACGTCACCTGAACACAGAAGGTAAGCCGATGTTTTATAAATCCTACTATTGTGGAAGACATTATGAGGCCCACCCCCCAAGTGTTTCCATCACAAGCTGCTACTGTATACCATATCAAGTATCCTCTGTTTTCTAAATTAATTAGTGTGGATTTAATATCCAATGTGTGCACACTCAATTTAATAGTGTGGAATAGAAGAAATGCATTTTTTGTCAACAAAGAAACTATAATTTTCAATGAAAGGAAGGAGAATCTATGATACTATGTGTGCAAATTATACTTTGTTTACAGTGAGTTGTGTTATTCAGTGTAAATAACTGCACACTAAACTCTTAAAGTTTAATTAAATTACTGACATGAGAATAGCTGACTTGGCAGTCATGAAATTTATGGATCACCATTTGTTTGCATAATGGTAGGCTTATTTTGCAAAAAACTGCATTGTCACACAATACAATACAGTAATAAATTTATTAAAACTGCCGTATGTGATTAAAAATATATGGAATTCATTCATATTCAACCTACTTTGACATTACCCAACAGCATTACTTTTATGATAATAAACTTTTTTGCTGTCTGCTGAACAAAATGTAATGTACACAACAACAAAAATAATAATATGGTTACTGTTGCTAAATAGTTATATAAAATAGTGTGCATGTATGAAATGTTATTTACGGCAAACATGAAAATCAGATATTAAGAGGAAGCTCATATTTAGACAGAAATGACCTAGCTCAGATACATAATAGCATTTTCGTATCTTCATATCATTCAATACAGATTAAATTATTGCCACACTTATGATATTATTGACAACACAATATGAACAGAAAGGAGCTGTATTTTATAGTGTAGTACAATTTATTTTTCTGTACTTGTCAACCAAATTTGTTTGTGATGTAAATACATGAGCACTTATTCCTTACTCCACAGGAAGAGGCAGGCCCTTTGTGGTGCAACTGATTTTTTCATCACAACCAGAAACAGTTTTCCACAATCATCAGCATTTGCAGAAACAAATACTATTATACTTTCATCGGTCAGTTTTCTGCCATGAGACTTTTGCTTGATCTTTACAGAATCCATTCTCAGCTATTTGAAAAAATGGCTTGTTTTGCTGCTAACATGAATATAATTCTTTTCATTAATAACTGCACATCCCATAATGCCCCTATAATACTGCAATTTTGTATTCCCCCAACATGTCTTCAGTATTTCATGTTGATGTACAATGGTGTTATTCAAAATTTATACAGTCAAAAAGTTGTTTTAGGAATTTTTTATAACATCACTTCAAAACCATAAGCTAAATTGCTTTCCTAGATACAAGTCATATGTTAAGTAAAGCATGGAATAAAGGTATGCAACAAAGAATCAAAACTGGCTTCAAACTTACATCCATTTAATAAACTGTTCCTGAAGAACCTGTGGTTCCACAGTGTTTTAACAAATAGTGCTGAAGACAACTACATAGTTACAATAACATAGTTTTCATTAATATTAATAACACTAAGTGTCCACTCCAACAGCTGCACCCCATGTATTTAACAAGGACTCCCCATTCCTGTGGCAGCCGGTGAGTCTTGACAATGGGGAGGCTACGAGACAGTCACCTGAGCACCCCCTTATTTATAGCACCCCCTTCCGACACTCGTTATTTGACTATTAATTATAGTAGAGCTCTCTGATTTTTACAGCATACATGCCTTGTTAGAAATATATGCGTATCTTTAACAAGTTTAATTTAAATATAATTATTTCACTACGACTCGGAACACTAAACTTTTTATGGGTAAAAACGTAAAAGCTTTACCTTACAACCTGAACCGGTTTTCACTATTAAAAAGCTTCTTCAGAGGTTCAGGTTCCTTGCTGTAAGGTAAAGCTTTTACGTTTTTACCCATAAAAAGTTTTGTGTTCCGAGTCATAGTGAAATAATTATATTTAGTTAAGAAACGGACACGTCATGGACAACGAAATCCAAGAAGATTAATTTACTTTTGTTCTAGGAAAGAAGAAACTTCTGAGTAGAAATAGGCCTATATCTTGTAAGCTGCAATGAATTTACTTGTAGGCCTACAGCAGATTCACTCAACGGTCCTTATTCTCAAAATTACCAATCAACTTTTCAATTTGCAAAGGACTCCCTTTTCAATTGAAACTAAAGCAATGGCGCTGAGACAATCTTGAGTCATATGGTTCTTTAAGTAGGTTTTGATTCTCTTAAGACAAGAATCGCTTCTTCCTACATGAGAATTACAGGCACAAATTGTTGCAGTAAGAGTAAATAATTTATATGCTGTGGGAAGAATTTAGTTTGTACCTTCATCATTCATCTTTTTTATTAATCTAGTTAATTCACTGTGTAATGGTGAGGAAATGGTTTTAAATCCTGTTCTTAATTTTTCTTTGTAAAATGCTGAGCTTATATTTCCATTAATGCAATAAAAGAACCAGTCAGGAATATTTTGTAATAGTGAGAAAAGTTTTTAGTGTCACCTTACTTCCGAAATTTTAATTCCTCACAGCTGGAAAATCATACTTCTAGTTGAGGAATAATATTGGTTAACAGCAAGCAGTGCCAGCAGAATAACTTCAACTTTACTCCACTACTGCATAGCCATTTATGTTGATCGTATCATGATGACTGGAAATTTCTAGATTGGTTATTATACCTTTTAAGAAATACAAATTTTAGGGTACGTCGATCACGTTTCAGAGTTTTACTTCTCACAAAATCACTCAACCGGGAAAATGGTTTTTCCAGTAGTGTTGTAACAATGCCTTTGTTCACTACTGCAATATCACTTTCACTTTCTTCTGCTAAATCCATTTTATCCTTGTGGTAGAGATCACAAACTCATGACAAGAAGAGGTGAATAATAATAATATACATGTACAAGGAGCACAAGAACGTAAAAACTGCATAAAACTAACACAAACCACATTAAACCGTGCCAAGAGGCTAAATCACTCATTGCCTCCCGTGCACGGTTACAGATGCACTAGCATGCCTCCACCACCCACTGGGCACAGTTCTCACGTAGTTGTATGAGTACTATAGCGGCTACTCAGATCCCTGCTTCTGTCAGCTGCATTATTGAGAAAGCGCGATTAAAATTTTCTGTAATTAATCAGATAATTTAAAATGCAAATTTGTGATTACAGATTGTTTACAGGTTCACTTAAAATAAAAATTAGAGTCTATTATTAGTTGTTTATTTTTTAATAATTTTCTAAATTTTATTGGAGAGGCTTAGCCTCCCCTGATGAGCCACCGCTGCCCCATTTCCTTCCAGCTTTACATTGTCTATTTCAGAGCTTTCTCAAAGGCTGCTGCTGCTGCTGCTGAAGTCAATGATTTATATTTTTTCTGCCAAGAAATTCCAAACTGTTTCGAATCTCTTCTATAGAAACATAGAATCTTAGGCTTATCCAATTGAAATTCTAGGGTTTTCTGTTAAAATAGGGAGATGGTGCTCCAAGAAAAAAGGTATAATTCATTTAGGGTTGTTAAATTTCATAAATAGATTTTGCATTATCATTAATTAATGCCTTGAGCAATTCTGAATACTGTTCAAAAACTCTTAACAGGTGACAGCAAAAATACTGTTTGCCAGAGCCTTAACGAATTATGGAGTTTAAAGTCTTTAAATTTTTAGAAAGCCTGAAATTCGTTTTGTCTTTTGAATTCTATTGAAAGTAAGTGTGTGGATGTGTGTGTGTGTCCCCACCCAGAGTGAAGGGTTTCAGTCATATGTAGCACACAAAGCCAAAGAGTGCCATACACTTCATGATAAAAATAGTTTTTTACTGGAATAGTTATTAAAATGTAAAACATAACACATTATTAACTTTTATTATTTGAAATCTCCATCAATTCTCCACATTCATACGAATCCCCACCATTTCCCCACTTAGAATTTTGAGCCTTCAAATTTCCCCACTGTGAAGGAAACTCCCCACACTTGGCAAACCTGCAATAAGCAGCCTTCAATTTGGGTCGCGACAGTGCTGCTTATGGGTTACTGGCGTCTAGCTGTACCTTTCCTATCCAGGATGTATAAGACGCCCAAGGGGGGAGTAGGGACCTACCGCTACCGCTCTATCAAGGAGCCCAACAACTACAATAACGTTAACAATGAGATATTTTGTAAACTTAACCTATAGGCCATAACTTATTTTCGGTTTCTTTAGAGGTGTTCCTACAAATGTTCCCGTGTTTTTTAACAATTTAAGTATATGATTATAATATTTTATGTAATCGTAAAAGCTTGTAAAAGAATCATACAGCATTCCCAGTTATCTTGGGAACTATGATAACTGTAAATTTGTGGGAGCCCCATATCTAAACAATTACCAAAAAGACTTGATCCATAACAGAAATTCGAAATAATTGTTACAAAATGAAATTATTTAGCAATCGATTCTACTTTTGACGGATAACTTAAGTGAACTATAAAAACAATTAAAATAACTAAAGTGTTTATGAGAACTACTCATTTTTTATTCATTTACTTGCATTAGTTAACGTGACATTATTAGTAGTAATTTTTTCATTAATATGTAAATCATTGCATTTAGGTCCGTCGCGAGGGTTGTAGGCGCCCAGGGCGAGATTTTACCAGCCCCCCCCCCAAACAACGGCCGGTCATAGCTTACTGTCTCATATTAGCGAGTTTTGTCAGTATATGTCCCTTTTCACTACAATATAAGAGAACTTGAGGATCACATGTTATAAAAAATAACCAAGTCTGATCCTGTTCCTGTCCACTTCTAGTTGTAAACAAGGTAATATGAGGTCATAACCGTAAAATAAATTAAGTAGGTCTACATATTATTTTAGTTTTTAAAGTGAATAACTTTTGTGGTTTACACATAAAAATAAAAATCATTAAAAATATGCTCTACTTGTTTATTTTGAACTTGATATACAACAGTAACTACAATAAGCTATGGTAGTACTGAAACGATAATTATGTAATTTTCAATAATAAGATTATATTAGCCTGTAATATTAAATAAGAAAACTTAGAACATAAATGACATTTGGAATGATCGTCAGAGTACTGTTATTGTTACTTATAAATAAATACGAAAATAAATACTACGAAACGTGACAAAGTGTTTTACTTGTTTTCTTTTTCTCATTTATTAGCTTGACCATCATTAAAATATCTGAATCAACATAACATTCATTTTTTGAAATTTCATTTACAAACAAAACCTGAATTCGTTATAGTTTGTTGATTTTTATATAGAAACCGAAAGTTGTTCTTACTTTGAAGCATAATTTTTGTGCACCACCAGATTTTTTTATCACGAACCACCACTGGAATCAACAGACATGACAACCTTACGAACTTACTATGACTGTAGAAAAATTTACTTTTCTTAACCGGTATCTTTGTGTTTTTGTGGTATTATTAAAAGATGCTTAACTACTAAAACAACAGTATAGGTTGTATGAACATCCATAGTACACTATAAGAGATGTCAAATTTATATACTGACATTAATGAGCAGTGCCACAGCGAGGCCAGGGTAGGCCTCACAAATGTTTTGTTGACTCACTCTCTGCCCCCCCCCCTCAGATTGGAGCGGCTGTAGCACATAATGTGTTAAATGTCAATGTAGACTGTAGGAATCATTTTACAGAAATAAATGTTATGCTGTGAAGAATTGACAAAGACTAATTTTGTAAAATAGTGGATGATGCTTAGCAGTTACATCATTTTACAAATCAGGCACAAAAACAAATGTAAGTGATGCTGTACCAGTAGTGAAAGAACATAGCTTAGTGATAAGCCTAGAGCAGAAGTTCTCAACCTTTTAAAGCCCAGGACCCACCTTGAAGGATATTACATTTCATGGGACTCATAAGGATGAGCACCGACAGAATTACTTGTAGAGGTGTGCACCAGTTTATAATCATATTTTTGCTAACATCAAGTACCTTAATCCCTTTTTAAAGCACAGGAAATAATTTTTTGAGCCCAGCTTCGCAACCCACCAAACATCCCCTTGGGACCCAGTAGTGAGTCACCCTCCATAGATTAAGAAATGCTGGCCTAGAATATGGTTATCTCTGAAACCCGAAATAACATAATCCATGTGTCCTGATTTGTGTGGTGGCTGCTGCTTTGGAGCTCAAGGCCTCCCAGTCACTTTCATTAGGAAATAACTATTACCATAATAAAGTCATGAAGTTTCTCAAACTAACTGTTTTTTTATAATATTAAATCATACACCTCTGTAACATTACATAGTGTACAATGTATGTAGGCTTAGGCATCCAACTATTCTAATAGTAACACACTCCTTTCATATTTAGTGTTGTATACTGAGCACACAATGTTGCCAGGAGCTCACAACAGATGAGTCCATGGCTGGCATTTAATTTGCAGTATTGAATTAGTCACAACAACCCTAGCCAAATGATTTCCAAGCATTACGAGGGCTACACAAGGGCTCAATGCTATGCTGAGGCTTTCGCTCATTGGCAGTGTGTTTCAACACGTATTATTAACATGTTGCACTCTGAGTTTTTGTTTTCAATTTTTTTCTCCTTAACCAAGCAAGTAAGATAGGAACACGTACTTTTACTTAACATTTTTTAAAGACATTTACAATAACTTAAGTGGATTTCTGTATGTGATATGCTAACCGTCTGTTTTCCTAGTGTTCTTTTTTTATTGCAATGGAGTGGGCAAAACATAGTGAGTTTTATGCTTTACGGACATAAAACATTTAAATCGGAAGGCAAGGAAGCACGAAGTTTCTGTATGTCATTTAAATTTCTGTAGGCCTACTGAATTAGTTTAATTAGGCTCAAAAATACAGCAATTCAATTAGATTCAATGTACATGCAAAATATTATGAATCATATTTGACAAATATATATTGTTTATCAGAAATTCAACAGATGAACTGGAGCAAAAAAAAAAGAACAGCAATGAGAATAAATGAAAAAACAAATTCTGAAATCAAACATTCTGTGATGCTGGAAACCTATCATAAAGCATCACAGCCTATCAGCTAGATTGTTCCAAGGAAGTATGCAACAAGATAATGTGTCAGTTCAAAGAAAGACTTTCATACAGAGGCCAATTGGAAGCTGCAGCTTTAGTTAATACAGACAAATTTTTCCTTTTGTTACCAGGCATTTCTGTCATTGACTTTTAAATCAGTTGTAGGATTTTATTAAGTATTACAGCAGAACAAGTACAGACAAAACTGAAAATAATTTATTCAATGGGAAATTTCAAAACTATTGTAAGTGGTCTAAACATGGTTTCATGGCGGTCTAACAATGCCATGAAAATGATGCCTTTAGCGAACTGTGAAGTTACTGAAAGTTATTGTGAAGACTTCTATGTCAACTGCTGAATCAGATTTATGTTTTTCTACTCTTAAAAGAATTTAAAATTTCTAAGGAATACGATGAATGAAGATCGTCTAAATGTTTTAGCAGTAATGTTGAATAAAGATGTAATCCACGACATAAGTAATCCTGATAAAAAAGGTTATTGACAATTTTATTTTGCAGAAAGGCAGATGACTTGATTTTGTTCATAAACAATAAAATTTAACATAAAATATTTAATACACCTTGTTAATTACACTTTCGATTTATGTGTTGTTATGAATATGCAAATATTTTCTTGGACACTACCTCTTTTACAATCAGAAATATAAACAATAAGCATCAGAAAGGTAAATATCTCTAATGACTGTAATGTTAAAGTTGTATACCCCTAAAAACGTTTGTTTGTTGTGTTATCAAAGTCATTGCTGGAGTAGATTAAAACGTCACCTGAACACAGAAGGTAAGCCGATGTTTTATAAATCCTACTATTGTGGAAGACATTATGAGGCCCACCCCCCAAGTGTTTCCATCACAAGCTGCTACTGTATACCATATCAAGTATCCTCTGTTTTCTAAATTAATTAGTGTGGATTTAATATCCAATGTGTGCACACTCAATTTAATAGTGTGGAATAGAAGAAATGCATTTTTTGTCAACAAAGAAACTATAATTTTCAATGAAAGGAAGGAGAATCTATGATACTATGTGTGCAAATTATACTTTGTTTACAGTGAGTTGTGTTATTCAGTGTAAATAACTGCACACTAAACTCTTAAAGTTTAATTAAATTACTGACATGAGAATAGCTGACTTGGCAGTCATGAAATTTATGGATCACCATTTGTTTGCATAATGGTAGGCTTATTTTGCAAAAAACTGCATTGTCACACAATACAATACAGTAATAAATTTATTAAAACTGCCGTATGTGATTAAAAATATATGGAATTCATTCATATTCAACCTACTTTGACATTACCCAACAGCATTACTTTTATGATAATAAACTTTTTTGCTGTCTGCTGAACAAAATGTAATGTACACAACAACAAAAATAATAATATGGTTACTGTTGCTAAATAGTTATATAAAATAGTGTGCATGTATGAAATGTTATTTACGGCAAACATGAAAATCAGATATTAAGAGGAAGCTCATATTTAGACAGAAATGACCTAGCTCAGATACATAATAGCATTTTCGTATCTTCATATCATTCAATACAGATTAAATTATTGCCACACTTATGATATTATTGACAACACAATATGAACAGAAAGGAGCTGTATTTTATAGTGTAGTACAATTTATTTTTCTGTACTTGTCAACCAAATTTGTTTGTGATGTAAATACATGAGCACTTATTCCTTACTCCACAGGAAGAGGCAGGCCCTTTGTGGTGCAACTGATTTTTTCATCACAACCAGAAACAGTTTTCCACAATCATCAGCATTTGCAGAAACAAATACTATTATACTTTCATCGGTCAGTTTTCTGCCATGAGACTTTTGCTTGATCTTTACAGAATCCATTCTCAGCTATTTGAAAAAATGGCTTGTTTTGCTGCTAACATGAATATAATTCTTTTCATTAATAACTGCACATCCCATAATGCCCCTATAATACTGCAATTTTGTATTCCCCCAACATGTCTTCAGTATTTCATGTTGATGTACAATGGTGTTATTCAAAATTTATACAGTCAAAAAGTTGTTTTAGGAATTTTTTATAACATCACTTCAAAACCATAAGCTAAATTGCTTTCCTAGATACAAGTCATATGTTAAGTAAAGCATGGAATAAAGGTATGCAACAAAGAATCAAAACTGGCTTCAAACTTACATCCATTTAATAAACTGTTCCTGAAGAACCTGTGGTTCCACAGTGTTTTAACAAATAGTGCTGAAGACAACTACATAGTTACAATAACATAGTTTTCATTAATATTAATAACACTAAGTGTCCACTCCAACAGCTGCACCCCATGTATTTAACAAGGACTCCCCATTCCTGTGGCAGCCGGTGAGTCTTGACAATGGGGAGGCTACGAGACAGTCACCTGAGCACCCCCTTATTTATAGCACCCCCTTCCGACACTCGTTATTTGACTATTAATTATAGTAGAGCTCTCTGATTTTTACAGCATACATGCCTTGTTAGAAATATATGCGTATCTTTAACAAGTTTAATTTAAATATAATTATTTCACTACGACTCGGAACACTAAACTTTTTATGGGTAAAAACGTAAAAGCTTTACCTTACAACCTGAACCGGTTTTCACTATTAAAAAGCTTCTTCAGAGGTTCAGGTTCCTTGCTGTAAGGTAAAGCTTTTACGTTTTTACCCATAAAAAGTTTTGTGTTCCGAGTCATAGTGAAATAATTATATTTAGTTAAGAAACGGACACGTCATGGACAACGAAATCCAAGAAGATTAATTTACTTTTGTTCTAGGAAAGAAGAAACTTCTGAGTAGAAATAGGCCTATATCTTGTAAGCTGCAATGAATTTACTTGTAGGCCTACAGCAGATTCACTCAACGGTCCTTATTCTCAAAATTACCAATCAACTTTTCAATTTGCAAAGGACTCCCTTTTCAATTGAAACTAAAGCAATGGCGCTGAGACAATCTTGAGTCATATGGTTCTTTAAGTAGGTTTTGATTCTCTTAAGACAAGAATCGCTTCTTCCTACATGAGAATTACAGGCACAAATTGTTGCAGTAAGAGTAAATAATTTATATGCTGTGGGAAGAATTTAGTTTGTACCTTCATCATTCATCTTTTTTATTAATCTAGTTAATTCACTGTGTAATGGTGAGGAAATGGTTTTAAATCCTGTTCTTAATTTTTCTTTGTAAAATGCTGAGCTTATATTTCCATTAATGCAATAAAAGAACCAGTCAGGAATATTTTGTAATAGTGAGAAAAGTTTTTAGTGTCACCTTACTTCCGAAATTTTAATTCCTCACAGCTGGAAAATCATACTTCTAGTTGAGGAATAATATTGGTTAACAGCAAGCAGTGCCAGCAGAATAACTTCAACTTTACTCCACTACTGCATAGCCATTTATGTTGATCGTATCATGATGACTGGAAATTTCTAGATTGGTTATTATACCTTTTAAGAAATACAAATTTTAGGGTACGTCGATCACGTTTCAGAGTTTTACTTCTCACAAAATCACTCAACCGGGAAAATGGTTTTTCCAGTAGTGTTGTAACAATGCCTTTGTTCACTACTGCAATATCACTTTCACTTTCTTCTGCTAAATCCATTTTATCCTTGTGGTAGAGATCACAAACTCATGACAAGAAGAGGTGAATAATAATAATATACATGTACAAGGAGCACAAGAACGTAAAAACTGCATAAAACTAACACAAACCACATTAAACCGTGCCAAGAGGCTAAATCACTCATTGCCTCCCGTGCACGGTTACAGATGCACTAGCGTGCCTCCACCACCCACTGGGCACAGTTCTCACGTAGTTGTATGAGTACTATAGCGGCTACTCAGATCCCTGCTTCTGTCAGCTGCATTATTGAGAAAGCGCGATTAAAATTTTCTGTAATTAATCAGATAATTTAAAATGCAAATTTGTGATTACAGATTGTTTACAGGTTCACTTAAAATAAAAATTAGAGTCTATTATTAGTTGTTTATTTTTTAATAATTTTCTAAATTTTATTGGAGAGGCTTAGCCTCCCCTGATGAGCCACCGCTGCCCCATTTCCTTCCAGCTTTACATTGTCTATTTCAGAGCTTTCTCAAAGGCTGCTGCTGCTGCTGCTGAAGTCAATGATTTATATTTTTTCTGCCAAGAAATTCCAAACTGTTTCGAATCTCTTCTATAGAAACATAGAATCTTAGGCTTATCCAATTGAAATTCTAGGGTTTTCTGTTAAAATAGGGAGATGGTGCTCCAAGAAAAAAGGTATAATTCATTTAGGGTTGTTAAATTTCATAAATAGATTTTGCATTATCATTAATTAATGCCTTGAGCAATTCTGAATACTGTTCAAAAACTCTTAACAGGTGACAGCAAAAATACTGTTTGCCAGAGCCTTAACGAATTATGGAGTTTAAAGTCTTTAAATTTTTAGAAAGCCTGAAATTCGTTTTGTCTTTTGAATTCTATTGAAAGTAAGTGTGTGGATGTGTGTGTGTGTCCCCACCCAGAGTGAAGGGTTTCAGTCATATGTAGCACACAAAGCCAAAGAGTGCCATACACTTCATGATAAAAATAGTTTTTTACTGGAATAGTTATTAAAATGTAAAACATAACACATTATTAACTTTTATTATTTGAAATCTCCATCAATTCTCCACATTCATACGAATCCCCACCATTTCCCCACTTAGAATTTTGAGCCTTCAAATTTCCCCACTGTGAAGGAAACTCCCCACACTTGGCAAACCTGCAATAAGCAGCCTTCAATTTGGGTCGCGACAGTGCTGCTTATGGGTTACTGGCGTCTAGCTGTACCTTTCCTATCCAGGATGTATAAGACGCCCAAGGGGGGAGTAGGGACCTACCGCTACCGCTCTATCAAGGAGCCCAACAACTACAATAACGTTAACAATGAGATATTTTGTAAACTTAACCTATAGGCCATAACTTATTTTCGGTTTCTTTAGAGGTGTTCCTACAAATGTTCCCGTGTTTTTTAACAATTTAAGTATATGATTATAATATTTTATGTAATCGTAAAAGCTTGTAAAAGAATCATACAGCATTCCCAGTTATCTTGGGAACTATGATAACTGTAAATTTGTGGGAGCCCCATATCTAAACAATTACCAAAAAGACTTGATCCATAACAGAAATTCGAAATAATTGTTACAAAATGAAATTATTTAGCAATCGATTCTACTTTTGACGGATAACTTAAGTGAACTATAAAAACAATTAAAATAACTAAAGTGTTTATGAGAACTACTCATTTTTTATTCATTTACTTGCATTAGTTAACGTGACATTATTAGTAGTAATTTTTTCATTAATATGTAAATCATTGCATTTAGGTCCGTCGCGAGGGTTGTAGGCGCCCAGGGCGAGATTTTACCAGCCCCCCCCCCCAAACAACGGCCGGTCATAGCTTACTGTCTCATATTAGCGAGTTTTGTCAGTATATGTCCCTTTTCACTACAATATAAGAGAACTTGAGGATCACATGTTATAAAAAATAACCAAGTCTGATCCTGTTCCTGTCCACTTCTAGTTGTAAACAAGGTAATATGAGGTCATAACCGTAAAATAAATTAAGTAGGTCTACATATTATTTTAGTTTTTAAAGTGAATAACTTTTGTGGTTTACACATAAAAATAAAAATCATTAAAAATATGCTCTACTTGTTTATTTTGAACTTGATATACAACAGTAACTACAATAAGCTATGGTAGTACTGAAACGATAATTATGTAATTTTCAATAATAAGATTATATTAGCCTGTAATATTAAATAAGAAAACTTAGAACATAAATGACATTTGGAATGATCGTCAGAGTACTGTTATTGTTACTTATAAATAAATACGAAAATAAATACTACGAAACGTGACAAAGTGTTTTACTTGTTTTCTTTTTCTCATTTATTAGCTTGACCATCATTAAAATATCTGAATCAACATAACATTCATTTTTTGAAATTTCATTTACAAACAAAACCTGAATTCGTTATAGTTTGTTGATTTTTATATAGAAACCGAAAGTTGTTCTTACTTTGAAGCATAATTTTTGTGCACCACCAGATTTTTTTATCACGAACCACCACTGGAATCAACAGACATGACAACCTTACGAACTTACTATGACTGTAGAAAAATTTACTTTTCTTAACCGGTATCTTTGTGTTTTTGTGGTATTATTAAAAGATGCTTAACTACTAAAACAACAGTATAGGTTGTATGAACATCCATAGTACACTATAAGAGATGTCAAATTTATATACTGACATTAATGAGCAGTGCCACAGCGAGGCCAGGGTAGGCCTCACAAATGTTTTGTTGACTCACTCTCTGCCCCCCCCCTCAGATTGGAGCGGCTGTAGCACATAATGTGTTAAATGTCAATGTAGACTGTAGGAAATCATTTTACAGAAATAAATGTTATGCTGTGAAGAATTGACAAAGACTAATTTTGTAAAATAGTGGATGATGCTTAGCAGTTACATCATTTTACAAATCAGGCACAAAAACAAATGTAAGTGATGCTGTACCAGTAGTGAAAGAACATAGCTTAGTGATAAGCCTAGAGCAGAAGTTCTCAACCTTTTAAAGCCCAGGACCCACCTTGAAGGATATTACATTTCATGGGACTCATAAGGATGAGCACCGACAGAATTACTTGTAGAGGTGTGCACCAGTTTATAATCATATTTTTGCTAACATCAAGTACCTTAATCCCTTTTTAAAGCACAGGAAATAATTTTTTGAGCCCAGCTTCGCAACCCACCAAACATCCCCTTGGGACCCAGTAGTGAGTCACCCTCCATAGATTAAGAAATGCTGGCCTAGAATATGGTTATCTCTGAAACCCGAAATAACATAATCCATGTGTCCTGATTTGTGTGGTGGCTGCTGCTTTGGAGCTCAAGGCCTCCCAGTCACTTTCATTAGGAAATAACTATTACCATAATAAAGTCATGAAGTTTCTCAAACTAACTGTTTTTTTATAATATTAAATCATACACCTCTGTAACATTACATAGTGTACAATGTATGTAGGCTTAGGCATCCAACTATTCTAATAGTAACACACTCCTTTCATATTTAGTGTTGTATACTGAGCACACAATGTTGCCAGGAGCTCACAACAGATGAGTCCATGGCTGGCATTTAATTTGCAGTATTGAATTAGTCACAACAACCCTAGCCAAATG
The DNA here is from genome assembly GCA_034769895.1 of Magicicada septendecula. Classification (NCBI taxonomy): domain Eukaryota; kingdom Metazoa; phylum Arthropoda; class Insecta; order Hemiptera; family Cicadidae; genus Magicicada; species Magicicada septendecula. The sequence continues at coordinate 1,155,387,112 of CM068367.1, forward strand.
ATTTCCAAGCATTACGAGGGCTACACAAGGGCTCAATGCTATGCTGAGGCTTTCGCTCATTGGCAGTGTGTTTCAACACGTATTATTAACATGTTGCACTCTGAGTTTTTGTTTTCAATTTTTTTCTCCTTAACCAAGCAAGTAAGATAGGAACACGTACTTTTACTTAACATTTTTTAAAGACATTTACAATAACTTAAGTGGATTTCTGTATGTGATATGCTAACCGTCTGTTTTCCTAGTGTTCTTTTTTTATTGCAATGGAGTGGGCAAAACATAGTGAGTTTTATGCTTTACGGACATAAAACATTTAAATCGGAAGGCAAGGAAGCACGAAGTTTCTGTATGTCATTTAAATTTCTGTAGGCCTACTGAATTAGTTTAATTAGGCTCAAAAATACAGCAATTCAATTAGATTCAATGTACATGCAAAATATATGAATCATATTTGACAAATATATATTGTTTATCAGAAATTCAACAGATGAACTGGAGCAAAAAAAAAAGAACAGCAATGAGAATAAATGAAAAAACAAATTCTGAAATCAAACATTCTGTGATGCTGGAAACCTATCATAAAGCATCACAGCCTATCAGCTAGATTGTTCCAAGGAAGTATGCAACAAGATAATGTGTCAGTTCAAAGAAAGACTTTCATACAGAGGCCAATTGGAAGCTGCAGCTTTAGTTAATACAGACAAATTTTTCCTTTTGTTACCAGGCATTTCTGTCATTGACTTTTAAATCAGTTGTAGGATTTTATTAAGTATTACATCAGAACAAGTACAGACAAAACTGAAAATAATTTATTCAATGGGAAATTTCAAAACTATTGTAAGTGGTCTAAACATGGTTTCATGGCGGTCTAACAATGCCATGAAAATGATGCCTTTAGCGAACTGTGAAGTTACTGAAAGTTATTGTGAAGACTTCTATGTCAACTGCTGAATCAGATTTATGTTTTTCTACTCTTAAAAGAATTTAAAATTTCTAAGGAATACGATGAATGAAGATCGTCTAAATGTTTTAGCAGTAATGTTGAATAAAGATGTAATCCACGACATAAGTAATCCTGATAAAAAAGGTTATTGACAATTTTATTTTGCAGAAAGGCAGATGACTTGATTTTGTTCATAAACAATAAAATTTAACATAAAATATTTAATACACCTTGTTAATTACACTTTCGATTTATGTGTTGTTATGAATATGCAAATATTTTCTTGGACACTACCTCTTTTACAATCAGAAATATAAACAATAAGCATCAGAAAGGTAAATATCTCTAATGACTGTAATGTTAAAGTTGTATACCCCTAAAAACGTTTGTTTGTTGTGTTATCAAAGTCATTGCTGGAGTAGATTAAAACGTCACCTGAACACAGAAGGTAAGCCGATGTTTTATAAATCCTACTATTGTGGAAGACATTATGAGGCCCACCCCCCAAGTGTTTCCATCACAAGCTGCTACTGTATACCATATCAAGTATCCTCTGTTTTCTAAATTAATTAGTGTGGATTTAATATCCAATGTGTGCACACTCAATTTAATAGTGTGGAATAGAAGAAATGCATTTTTTGTCAACAAAGAAACTATAATTTTCAATGAAAGGAAGGAGAATCTATGATACTATGTGTGCAAATTATACTTTGTTTACAGTGAGTTGTGTTATTCAGTGTAAATAACTGCACACTAAACTCTTAAAGTTTAATTAAATTACTGACATGAGAATAGCTGACTTGGCAGTCATGAAATTTATGGATCACCATTTGTTTGCATAATGGTAGGCTTATTTTGCAAAAAACTGCATTGTCACACAATACAATACAGTAATAAATTTATTAAAACTGCCGTATGTGATTAAAAATATATGGAATTCATTCATATTCAACCTACTTTGACATTACCCAACAGCATTACTTTTATGATAATAAACTTTTTTGCTGTCTGCTGAACAAAATGTAATGTACACAACAACAAAAATAATAATATGGTTACTGTTGCTAAATAGTTATATAAAATAGTGTGCATGTATGAAATGTTATTTACGGCAAACATGAAAATCAGATATTAAGAGGAAGCTCATATTTAGACAGAAATGACCTAGCTCAGATACATAATAGCATTTTCGTATCTTCATATCATTCAATACAGATTAAATTATTGCCACACTTATGATATTATTGACAACACAATATGAACAGAAAGGAGCTGTATTTTATAGTGTAGTACAATTTATTTTTCTGTACTTGTCAACCAAATTTGTTTGTGATGTAAATACATGAGCACTTATTCCTTACTCCACAGGAAGAGGCAGGCCCTTTGTGGTGCAACTGATTTTTTCATCACAACCAGAAACAGTTTTCCACAATCATCAGCATTTGCAGAAACAAATACTATTATACTTTCATCGGTCAGTTTTCTGCCATGAGACTTTTGCTTGATCTTTACAGAATCCATTCTCAGCTATTTGAAAAAATGGCTTGTTTTGCTGCTAACATGAATATAATTCTTTTCATTAATAACTGCACATCCCATAATGCCCCTATAATACTGCAATTTTGTATTCCCCCAACATGTCTTCAGTATTTCATGTTGATGTACAATGGTGTTATTCAAAATTTATACAGTCAAAAAGTTGTTTTAGGAATTTTTTATAACATCACTTCAAAACCATAAGCTAAATTGCTTTCCTAGATACAAGTCATATGTTAAGTAAAGCATGGAATAAAGGTATGCAACAAAGAATCAAAACTGGCTTCAAACTTACATCCATTTAATAAACTGTTCCTGAAGAACCTGTGGTTCCACAGTGTTTTAACAAATAGTGCTGAAGACAACTACATAGTTACAATAACATAGTTTTCATTAATATTAATAACACTAAGTGTCCACTCCAACAGCTGCACCCCATGTATTTAACAAGGACTCCCCATTCCTGTGGCAGCCGGTGAGTCTTGACAATGGGGAGGCTACGAGACAGTCACCTGAGCACCCCCTTATTTATAGCACCCCCTTCCGACACTCGTTATTTGACTATTAATTATAGTAGAGCTCTCTGATTTTTACAGCATACATGCCTTGTTAGAAATATATGCGTATCTTTAACAAGTTTAATTTAAATATAATTATTTCACTACGACTCGGAACACTAAACTTTTTATGGGTAAAAACGTAAAAGCTTTACCTTACAACCTGAACCGGTTTTCACTATTAAAAAGCTTCTTCAGAGGTTCAGGTTCCTTGCTGTAAGGTAAAGCTTTTACGTTTTTACCCATAAAAAGTTTTGTGTTCCGAGTCATAGTGAAATAATTATATTTAGTTAAGAAACGGACACGTCATGGACAACGAAATCCAAGAAGATTAATTTACTTTTGTTCTAGGAAAGAAGAAACTTCTGAGTAGAAATAGGCCTATATCTTGTAAGCTGCAATGAATTTACTTGTAGGCCTACAGCAGATTCACTCAACGGTCCTTATTCTCAAAATTACCAATCAACTTTTCAATTTGCAAAGGACTCCCTTTTCAATTGAAACTAAAGCAATGGCGCTGAGACAATCTTGAGTCATATGGTTCTTTAAGTAGGTTTTGATTCTCTTAAGACAAGAATCGCTTCTTCCTACATGAGAATTACAGGCACAAATTGTTGCAGTAAGAGTAAATAATTTATATGCTGTGGGAAGAATTTAGTTTGTACCTTCATCATTCATCTTTTTTATTAATCTAGTTAATTCACTGTGTAATGGTGAGGAAATGGTTTTAAATCCTGTTCTTAATTTTTCTTTGTAAAATGCTGAGCTTATATTTCCATTAATGCAATAAAAGAACCAGTCAGGAATATTTTGTAATAGTGAGAAAAGTTTTTAGTGTCACCTTACTTCCGAAATTTTAATTCCTCACAGCTGGAAAATCATACTTCTAGTTGAGGAATAATATTGGTTAACAGCAAGCAGTGCCAGCAGAATAACTTCAACTTTACTCCACTACTGCATAGCCATTTATGTTGATCGTATCATGATGACTGGAAATTTCTAGATTGGTTATTATACCTTTTAAGAAATACAAATTTTAGGGTACGTCGATCACGTTTCAGAGTTTTACTTCTCACAAAATCACTCAACCGGGAAAATGGTTTTTCCAGTAGTGTTGTAACAATGCCTTTGTTCACTACTGCAATATCACTTTCACTTTCTTCTGCTAAATCCATTTTATCCTTGTGGTAGAGATCACAAACTCATGACAAGAAGAGGTGAATAATAATAATATACATGTACAAGGAGCACAAGAACGTAAAAACTGCATAAAACTAACACAAACCACATTAAACCGTGCCAAGAGGCTAAATCACTCATTGCCTCCCGTGCACGGTTACAGATGCACTAGCGTGCCTCCACCACCCACTGGGCACAGTTCTCACGTAGTTGTATGAGTACTATAGCGGCTACTCAGATCCCTGCTTCTGTCAGCTGCATTATTGAGAAAGCGCGATTAAAATTTTCTGTAATTAATCAGATAATTTAAAATGCAAATTTGTGATTACAGATTGTTTACAGGTTCACTTAAAATAAAAATTAGAGTCTATTATTAGTTGTTTATTTTTTAATAATTTTCTAAATTTTATTGGAGAGGCTTAGCCTCCCCTGATGAGCCACCGCTGCCCCATTTCCTTCCAGCTTTACATTGTCTATTTCAGAGCTTTCTCAAAGGCTGCTGCTGCTGCTGCTGAAGTCAATGATTTATATTTTTTCTGCCAAGAAATTCCAAACTGTTTCGAATCTCTTCTATAGAAACATAGAATCTTAGGCTTATCCAATTGAAATTCTAGGGTTTTCTGTTAAAATAGGGAGATGGTGCTCCAAGAAAAAAGGTATAATTCATTTAGGGTTGTTAAATTTCATAAATAGATTTTGCATTATCATTAATTAATGCCTTGAGCAATTCTGAATACTGTTCAAAAACTCTTAACAGGTGACAGCAAAAATACTGTTTGCCAGAGCCTTAACGAATTATGGAGTTTAAAGTCTTTAAATTTTTAGAAAGCCTGAAATTCGTTTTGTCTTTTGAATTCTATTGAAAGTAAGTGTGTGGATGTGTGTGTGTGTCCCCACCCAGAGTGAAGGGTTTCAGTCATATGTAGCACACAAAGCCAAAGAGTGCCATACACTTCATGATAAAAATAGTTTTTTACTGGAATAGTTATTAAAATGTAAAACATAACACATTATTAACTTTTATTATTTGAAATCTCCATCAATTCTCCACATTCATACGAATCCCCACCATTTCCCCACTTAGAATTTTGAGCCTTCAAATTTCCCCACTGTGAAGGAAACTCCCCACACTTGGCAAACCTGCAATAAGCAGCCTTCAATTTGGGTCGCGACAGTGCTGCTTATGGGTTACTGGCGTCTAGCTGTACCTTTCCTATCCAGGATGTATAAGACGCCCAAGGGGGGAGTAGGGACCTACCGCTACCGCTCTATCAAGGAGCCCAACAACTACAATAACGTTAACAATGAGATATTTTGTAAACTTAACCTATAGGCCATAACTTATTTTCGGTTTCTTTAGAGGTGTTCCTACAAATGTTCCCGTGTTTTTTAACAATTTAAGTATATGATTATAATATTTTATGTAATCGTAAAAGCTTGTAAAAGAATCATACAGCATTCCCAGTTATCTTGGGAACTATGATAACTGTAAATTTGTGGGAGCCCCATATCTAAACAATTACCAAAAAGACTTGATCCATAACAGAAATTCGAAATAATTGTTACAAAATGAAATTATTTAGCAATCGATTCTACTTTTGACGGATAACTTAAGTGAACTATAAAAACAATTAAAATAACTAAAGTGTTTATGAGAACTACTCATTTTTTATTCATTTACTTGCATTAGTTAACGTGACATTATTAGTAGTAATTTTTTCATTAATATGTAAATCATTGCATTTAGGTCCGTCGCGAGGGTTGTAGGCGCCCAGGGCGAGATTTTACCAGCCCCCCCCCCAAACAACGGCCGGTCATAGCTTACTGTCTCATATTAGCGAGTTTTGTCAGTATATGTCCCTTTTCACTACAATATAAGAGAACTTGAGGATCACATGTTATAAAAAATAACCAAGTCTGATCCTGTTCCTGTCCACTTCTAGTTGTAAACAAGGTAATATGAGGTCATAACCGTAAAATAAATTAAGTAGGTCTACATATTATTTTAGTTTTTAAAGTGAATAACTTTTGTGGTTTACACATAAAAATAAAAATCATTAAAAATATGCTCTACTTGTTTATTTTGAACTTGATATACAACAGTAACTACAATAAGCTATGGTAGTACTGAAACGATAATTATGTAATTTTCAATAATAAGATTATATTAGCCTGTAATATTAAATAAGAAAACTTAGAACATAAATGACATTTGGAATGATCGTCAGAGTACTGTTATTGTTACTTATAAATAAATACGAAAATAAATACTACGAAACGTGACAAAGTGTTTTACTTGTTTTCTTTTTCTCATTTATTAGCTTGACCATCATTAAAATATCTGAATCAACATAACATTCATTTTTTGAAATTTCATTTACAAACAAAACCTGAATTCGTTATAGTTTGTTGATTTTTATATAGAAACCGAAAGTTGTTCTTACTTTGAAGCATAATTTTTGTGCACCACCAGATTTTTTTATCACGAACCACCACTGGAATCAACAGACATGACAACCTTACGAACTTACTATGACTGTAGAAAAATTTACTTTTCTTAACCGGTATCTTTGTGTTTTTGTGGTATTATTAAAAGATGCTTAACTACTAAAACAACAGTATAGGTTGTATGAACATCCATAGTACACTATAAGAGATGTCAAATTTATATACTGACATTAATGAGCAGTGCCACAGCGAGGCCAGGGTAGGCCTCACAAATGTTTTGTTGACTCACTCTCTGCCCCCCCCCCTCAGATTGGAGCGGCTGTAGCACATAATGTGTTAAATGTCAATGTAGACTGTAGGAATCATTTTACAGAAATAAATGTTATGCTGTGAAGAATTGACAAAGACTAATTTTGTAAAATAGTGGATGATGCTTAGCAGTTACATCATTTTACAAATCAGGCACAAAAACAAATGTAAGTGATGCTGTACCAGTAGTGAAAGAACATAGCTTAGTGATAAGCCTAGAGCAGAAGTTCTCAACCTTTTAAAGCCCAGGACCCACCTTGAAGGATATTACATTTCATGGGACTCATAAGGATGAGCACCGACAGAATTACTTGTAGAGGTGTGCACCAGTTTATAATCATATTTTTGCTAACATCAAGTACCTTAATCCCTTTTTAAAGCACAGGAAATAATTTTTTGAGCCCAGCTTCGCAACCCACCAAACATCCCCTTGGGACCCAGTAGTGAGTCACCCTCCATAGATTAAGAAATGCTGGCCTAGAATATGGTTATCTCTGAAACCCGAAATAACATAATCCATGTGTCCTGATTTGTGTGGTGGCTGCTGCTTTGGAGCTCAAGGCCTCCCAGTCACTTTCATTAGGAAATAACTATTACCATAATAAAGTCATGAAGTTTCTCAAACTAACTGTTTTTTTATAATATTAAATCATACACCTCTGTAACATTACATAGTGTACAATGTATGTAGGCTTAGGCATCCAACTATTCTAATAGTAACACACTCCTTTCATATTTAGTGTTGTATACTGAGCACACAATGTTGCCAGGAGCTCACAACAGATGAGTCCATGGCTGGCATTTAATTTGCAGTATTGAATTAGTCACAACAACCCTAGCCAAATGATTTCCAAGCATTACGAGGGCTACACAAGGGCTCAATGCTATGCTGAGGCTTTCGCTCATTGGCAGTGTGTTTCAACACGTATTATTAACATGTTGCACTCTGAGTTTTTGTTTTCAATTTTTTTCTCCTTAACCAAGCAAGTAAGATAGGAACACGTACTTTTACTTAACATTTTTTAAAGACATTTACAATAACTTAAGTGGATTTCTGTATGTGATATGCTAACCGTCTGTTTTCCTAGTGTTCTTTTTTTATTGCAATGGAGTGGGCAAAACATAGTGAGTTTTATGCTTTACGGACATAAAACATTTAAATCGGAAGGCAAGGAAGCACGAAGTTTCTGTATGTCATTTAAATTTCTGTAGGCCTACTGAATTAGTTTAATTAGGCTCAAAAATACAGCAATTCAATTAGATTCAATGTACATGCAAAATATTATGAATCATATTTGACAAATATATATTGTTTATCAGAAATTCAACAGATGAACTGGAGCAAAAAAAAAAGAACAGCAATGAGAATAAATGAAAAAACAAATTCTGAAATCAAACATTCTGTGATGCTGGAAACCTATCATAAAGCATCACAGCCTATCAGCTAGATTGTTCCAAGGAAGTATGCAACAAGATAATGTGTCAGTTCAAAGAAAGACTTTCATACAGAGGCCAATTGGAAGCTGCAGCTTTAGTTAATACAGACAAATTTTTCCTTTTGTTACCAGGCATTTCTGTCATTGACTTTTAAATCAGTTGTAGGATTTTATTAAGTATTACATCAGAACAAGTACAGACAAAACTGAAAATAATTTATTCAATGGGAAATTTCAAAACTATTGTAAGTGGTCTAAACATGGTTTCATGGCGGTCTAACAATGCCATGAAAATGATGCCTTTAGCGAACTGTGAAGTTACTGAAAGTTATTGTGAAGACTTCTATGTCAACTGCTGAATCAGATTTATGTTTTTCTACTCTTAAAAGAATTTAAAATTTCTAAGGAATACGATGAATGAAGATCGTCTAAATGTTTTAGCAGTAATGTTGAATAAAGATGTAATCCACGACATAAGTAATCCTGATAAAAAAGGTTATTGACAATTTTATTTTGCAGAAAGGCAGATGACTTGATTTTGTTCATAAACAATAAAATTTAACATAAAATATTTAATACACCTTGTTAATTACACTTTCGATTTGTGTTGTTATGAATATGCAAATATTTTCTTGGACACTACCTCTTTTACAATCAGAAATATAAACAATAAGCATCAGAAAGGTAAATATCTCTAATGACTGTAATGTTAAAGTTGTATACCCCTAAAAACGTTTGTTTGTTGTGTTATCAAAGTCATTGCTGGAGTAGATTAAAACGTCACCTGAACACAGAAGGTAAGCCGATGTTTTATAAATCCTACTATTGTGGAAGACATTATGAGGCCCACCCCCCAAGTGTTTCCATCACAAGCTGCTACTGTATACCATATCAAGTATCCTCTGTTTTCTAAATTAATTAGTGTGGATTTAATATCCAATGTGTGCACACTCAATTTAATAGTGTGGAATAGAAGAAATGCATTTTTTGTCAACAAAGAAACTATAATTTTCAATGAAAGGAAGGAGAATCTATGATACTATGTGTGCAAATTATACTTTGTTTACAGTGAGTTGTGTTATTCAGTGTAAATAACTGCACACTAAACTCTTAAAGTTTAATTAAATTACTGACATGAGAATAGCTGACTTGGCAGTCATGAAATTTATGGATCACCATTTGTTTGCATAATGGTAGGCTTATTTTGCAAAAAACTGCATTGTCACACAATACAATACAGTAATAAATTTATTAAAACTGCCGTATGTGATTAAAAATATATGGAATTCATTCATATTCAACCTACTTTGACATTACCCAACAGCATTACTTTTATGATAATAAACTTTTTTGCTGTCTGCTGAACAAAATGTAATGTACACAACAACAAAAATAATAATATGGTTACTGTTGCTAAATAGTTATATAAAATAGTGTGCATGTATGAAATGTTATTTACGGCAAACATGAAAATCAGATATTAAGAGGAAGCTCATATTTAGACAGAAATGACCTAGCTCAGATACATAATAGCATTTTCGTATCTTCATATCATTCAATACAGATTAAATTATTGCCACACTTATGATATTATTGACAACACAATATGAACAGAAAGGAGCTGTATTTTATAGTGTAGTACAATTTATTTTTCTGTACTTGTCAACCAAATTTGTTTGTGATGTAAATACATGAGCACTTATTCCTTACTCCACAGGAAGAGGCAGGCCCTTTGTGGTGCAACTGATTTTTTCATCACAACCAGAAACAGTTTTCCACAATCATCAGCATTTGCAGAAACAAATACTATTATACTTTCATCGGTCAGTTTTCTGCCATGAGACTTTTGCTTGATCTTTACAGAATCCATTCTCAGCTATTTGAAAAAATGGCTTGTTTTGCTGCTAACATGAATATAATTCTTTTCATTAATAACTGCACATCCCATAATGCCCCTATAATACTGCAATTTTGTATTCCCCCAACATGTCTTCAGTATTTCATGTTGATGTACAATGGTGTTATTCAAAATTTATACAGTCAAAAAGTTGTTTTAGGAATTTTTTATAACATCACTTCAAAACCATAAGCTAAATTGCTTTCCTAGATACAAGTCATATGTTAAGTAAAGCATGGAATAAAGGTATGCAACAAAGAATCAAAACTGGCTTCAAACTTACATCCATTTAATAAACTGTTCCTGAAGAACCTGTGGTTCCACAGTGTTTTAACAAATAGTGCTGAAGACAACTACATAGTTACAATAACATAGTTTTCATTAATATTAATAACACTAAGTGTCCACTCCAACAGCTGCACCCCATGTATTTAACAAGGACTCCCCATTCCTGTGGCAGCCGGTGAGTCTTGACAATGGGGAGGCTACGAGACAGTCACCTGAGCACCCCCTTATTTATAGCACCCCCTTCCGACACTCGTTATTTGACTATTAATTATAGTAGAGCTCTCTGATTTTTACAGCATACATGCCTTGTTAGAAATATATGCGTATCTTTAACAAGTTTAATTTAAATATAATTATTTCACTACGACTCGGAACACTAAACTTTTTATGGGTAAAAACGTAAAAGCTTTACCTTACAACCTGAACCGGTTTTCACTATTAAAAAGCTTCTTCAGAGGTTCAGGTTCCTTGCTGTAAGGTAAAGCTTTTACGTTTTTACCCATAAAAAGTTTTGTGTTCCGAGTCATAGTGAAATAATTATATTTAGTTAAGAAACGGACACGTCATGGACAACGAAATCCAAGAAGATTAATTTACTTTTGTTCTAGCAAAGAAGAAACTTCTGAGTAGAAATAGGCCTATATCTTGTAAGCTGCAATGAATTTACTTGTAGGCCTACAGCAGATTCACTCAACGGTCCTTATTCTCAAAATTACCAATCAACTTTTCAATTTGCAAAGGACTCCCTTTTCAATTGAAACTAAAGCAATGGCGCTGAGACAATCTTGAGTCATATGGTTCTTTAAGTAGGTTTTGATTCTCTTAAGACAAGAATCGCTTCTTCCTACATGAGAATTACAGGCACAAATTGTTGCAGTAAGAGTAAATAATTTATATGCTGTGGGAAGAATTTAGTTTGTACCTTCATCATTCATCTTTTTTATTAATCTAGTTAATTCACTGTGTAATGGTGAGGAAATGGTTTTAAATCCTGTTCTTAATTTTTCTTTGTAAAATGCTGAGCTTATATTTCCATTAATGCAATAAAAGAACCAGTCAGGAATATTTTGTAATAGTGAGAAAAGTTTTTAGTGTCACCTTACTTCCGAAATTTTAATTCCTCACAGCTGGAAAATCATACTTCTAGTTGAGGAATAATATTGGTTAACAGCAAGCAGTGCCAGCAGAATAACTTCAACTTTACTCCACTACTGCATAGCCATTTATGTTGATCGTATCATGATGACTGGAAATTTCTAGATTGGTTATTATACCTTTTAAGAAATACAAATTTTAGGGTACGTCGATCACGTTTCAGAGTTTTACTTCTCACAAAATCACTCAACCGGGAAAATGGTTTTTCCAGTAGTGTTGTAACAATGCCTTTGTTCACTACTGCAATATCACTTTCACTTTCTTCTGCTAAATCCATTTTATCCTTGTGGTAGAGATCACAAACTCATGACAAGAAGAGGTGAATAATAATAATATACATGTACAAGGAGCACAAGAACGTAAAAACTGCATAAAACTAACACAAACCACATTAAACCGTGCCAAGAGGCTAAATCACTCATTGCCTCCCGTGCACGGTTACAGATGCACTAGCGTGCCTCCACCACCCACTGGGCACAGTTCTCACGTAGTTGTATGAGTACTATAGCGGCTACTCAGATCCCTGCTTCTGTCAGCTGCATTATTGAGAAAGCGCGATTAAAATTTTCTGTAATTAATCAGATAATTTAAAATGCAAATTTGTGATTACAGATTGTTTACAGGTTCACTTAAAATAAAAATTAGAGTCTATTATTAGTTGTTTATTTTTTAATAATTTTCTAAATTTTATTGGAGAGGCTTAGCCTCCCCTGATGAGCCACCGCTGCCCCATTTCCTTCCAGCTTTACATTGTCTATTTCAGAGCTTTCTCAAAGGCTGCTGCTGCTGCTGCTGAAGTCAATGATTTATATTTTTTCTGCCAAGAAATTCCAAACTGTTTCGAATCTCTTCTATAGAAACATAGAATCTTAGGCTTATCCAATTGAAATTCTAGGGTTTTCTGTTAAAATAGGGAGATGGTGCTCCAAGAAAAAAGGTATAATTCATTTAGGGTTGTTAAATTTCATAAATAGATTTTGCATTATCATTAATTAATGCCTTGAGCAATTCTGAATACTGTTCAAAAACTCTTAACAGGTGACAGCAAAAATACTGTTTGCCAGAGCCTTAACGAATTATGGAGTTTAAAGTCTTTAAATTTTTAGAAAGCCTGAAATTCGTTTTGTCTTTTGAATTCTATTGAAAGTAAGTGTGTGGATGTGTGTGTGTGTCCCCACCCAGAGTGAAGGGTTTCAGTCATATGTAGCACACAAAGCCAAAGAGTGCCATACACTTCATGATAAAAATAGTTTTTTACTGGAATAGTTATTAAAATGTAAAACATAACACATTATTAACTTTTATTATTTGAAATCTCCATCAATTCTCCACATTCATACGAATCCCCACCATTTCCCCACTTAGAATTTTGAGCCTTCAAATTTCCCCACTGTGAAGGAAACTCCCCACACTTGGCAAACCTGCAATAAGCAGCCTTCAATTTGGGTCGCGACAGTGCTGCTTATGGGTTACTGGCGTCTAGCTGTACCTTTCCTATCCAGGATGTATAAGACGCCCAAGGGGGGAGTAGGGACCTACCGCTACCGCTCTATCAAGGAGCCCAACAACTACAATAACGTTAACAATGAGATATTTTGTAAACTTAACCTATAGGCCATAACTTATTTTCGGTTTCTTTAGAGGTGTTCCTACAAATGTTCCCGTGTTTTTTAACAATTTAAGTATATGATTATAATATTTTATGTAATCGTAAAAGCTTGTAAAAGAATCATACAGCATTCCCAGTTATCTTGGGAACTATGATAACTGTAAATTTGTGGGAGCCCCATATCTAAACAATTACCAAAAAGACTTGATCCATAACAGAAATTCGAAATAATTGTTACAAAATGAAATTATTTAGCAATCGATTCTACTTTTGACGGATAACTTAAGTGAACTATAAAAACAATTAAAATAACTAAAGTGTTTATGAGAACTACTCGTTTTTTATTCATTTACTTGCATTAGTTAACGTGACATTATTAGTAGTAATTTTTTCATTAATATGTAAATCATTGCATTTAGGTCCGTCGCGAGGGTTGTAGGCGCCCAGGGCGAGATTTTACCAGCCCCCCCCCCAAACAACGGCCGGTCATAGCTTACTGTCTCATATTAGCGAGTTTTGTCAGTATATGTCCCTTTTCACTACAATATAAGAGAACTTGAGGATCACATGTTATAAAAAATAACCAAGTCTGATCCTGTTCCTGTCCACTTCTAGTTGTAAACAAGGTAATATGAGGTCATAACCGTAAAATAAATTAAGTAGGTCTACATATTATTTTAGTTTTTAAAGTGAATAACTTTTGTGGTTTACACATAAAAATAAAAATCATTAAAAATATGCTCTACTTGTTTATTTTGAACTTGATATACAACAGTAACTACAATAAGCTATGGTAGTACTGAAACGATAATTATGTAATTTTCAATAATAAGATTATATTAGCCTGTAATATTAAATAAGAAAACTTAGAACATAAATGACATTTGGAATGATCGTCAGAGTACTGTTATTGTTACTTATAAATAAATACGAAAATAAATACTACGAAACGTGACAAAGTGTTTTACTTGTTTTCTTTTTCTCATTTATTAGCTTGACCATCATTAAAATATCTGAATCAACATAACATTCATTTTTTGAAATTTCATTTACAAACAAAACCTGAATTCGTTATAGTTTGTTGATTTTTATATAGAAACCGAAAGTTGTTCTTACTTTGAAGCATAATTTTTGTGCACCACCAGATTTTTTTATCACGAACCACCACTGGAATCAACAGACATGACAACCTTACGAACTTACTATGACTGTAGAAAAATTTACTTTTCTTAACCGGTATCTTTGTGTTTTTGTGGTATTATTAAAAGATGCTTAACTACTAAAACAACAGTATAGGTTGTATGAACATCCATAGTACACTATAAGAGATGTCAAATTTATATACTGACATTAATGAGCAGTGCCACAGCGAGGCCAGGGTAGGCCTCACAAATGTTTTGTTGACTCACTCTCTGCCCCCCCCCCCCCTCAGATTGGAGCGGCTGTAGCACATAATGTGTTAAATGTCAATGTAGACTGTAGGAATCATTTTACAGAAATAAATGTTATGCTGTGAAGAATTGACAAAGACTAATTTTGTAAAATAGTGGATGATGCTTAGCAGTTACATCATTTTACAAATCAGGCACAAAAACAAATGTAAGTGATGCTGTACCAGTAGTGAAAGAACATAGCTTAGTGATAAGCCTAGAGCAGAAGTTCTCAACCTTTTAAAGCCCAGGACCCACCTTGAAGGATATTACATTTCATGGGACTCATAAGGATGAGCACCGACAGAATTACTTGTAGAGGTGTGCACCAGTTTATAATCATATTTTTGCTAACATCAAGTACCTTAATCCCTTTTTAAAGCACAGGAAATAATTTTTTGAGCCCAGCTTCGCAACCCACCAAACATCCCCTTGGGACCCAGTAGTGAGTCACGCTCCATAGACTAAGAAATGCTGGCCTAGAATATGGTTATCTCTGAAACCCGAAATAACATAATCCATGTGTCCTGATTTGTGTGGTGGCTGCTGCTTTGGAGCTCAAGGCCTCCCAGTCACTTTCATTAGGAAATAACTATTACCATAATAAAGTCATGAAGTTTCTCAAACTAACTGTTTTTTTATAATATTAAATCATACACCTCTGTAACATTACATAGTGTACAATGTATGTAGGCTTAGGCATCCAACTATTCTAATAGTAACACACTCCTTTCATATTTAGTGTTGTATACTGAGCACACAATGTTGCCAGGAGCTCACAACAGATGAGTCCATGGCTGGCATTTAATTTGCAGTATTGAATTAGTCACAACAACCCTAGCCAAATGATTTCCAAGCATTACGAGGGCTACACAAGGGCTCAATGCTATGCTGAGGCTTTCGCTCATTGGCAGTGTGTTTCAACACGTATTATTAACATGTTGCACTCTGAGTTTTTGTTTTCAATTTTTTTCTCCTTAACCAAGCAAGTAAGATAGGAACACGTACTTTTACTTAACATTTTTTAAAGACATTTACAATAACTTAAGTGGATTTCTGTATGTGATATGCTAACCGTCTGTTTTCCTAGTGTTCTTTTTTTATTGCAATGGAGTGGGCAAAACATAGTGAGTTTTATGCTTTACGGACATAAAACATTTAAATCGGAAGGCAAGGAAGCACGAAGTTTCTGTATGTCATTTAAATTTCTGTAGGCCTACTGAATTAGTTTAATTAGGCTCAAAAATACAGCAATTCAATTAGATTCAATGTACATGCAAAATATTATGAATCATATTTGACAAATATATATTGTTTATCAGAAATTCAACAGATGAACTGGAGCAAAAAAAAAAGAACAGCAATGAGAATAAATGAAAAAACAAATTCTGAAATCAAACATTCTGTGATGCTGGAAACCTATCATAAAGCATCACAGCCTATCAGCTAGATTGTTCCAAGGAAGTATGCAACAAGATAATGTGTCAGTTCAAAGAAAGACTTTCATACAGAGGCCAAGGGAAGCTGCAGCTTTAGTTAATACAGACAAATTTTTCCTTTTGTTACCAGGCATTTCTGTCATTGACTTTTAAATCAGTTGTAGGATTTTATTAAGTATTACATCAGAACAAGTACAGACAAAACTGAAAATAATTTATTCAATGGGAAATTTCAAAACTATTGTAAGTGGTCTAAACATGGTTTCATGGCGGTCTAACAATGCCATGAAAATGATGCCTTTAGCGAACTGTGAAGTTACTGAAAGTTATTGTGAAGACTTCTATGTCAACTGCTGAATCAGAATTATGTTTTTCTACTCTTAAAAGAATTTAAAATTTCTAAGGAATACGATGAATGAAGATCGTCTAAATGTTTTAGCAGTAATGTTGAATAAAGATGTAATCCACGACATAAGTAATCCTGATAAAAAAGGTTATTGACAATTTTATTTTGCAGAAAGGCAGATGACTTGATTTTGTTCATAAACAATAAAATTTAACATAAAATATTTAATACACCTTGTTAATTACACTTTCGATTTATGTGTTGTTATGAATATGCAAATATTTTCTTGGACACTACCTCTTTTACAATCAGAAATATAAACAATAAGCATCAGAAAGGTAAATATCTCTAATGACTGTAATGTTAAAGTTGTATACCCCTAAAAACGTTTGTTTGTTGTGTTATCAAAGTCATTGCTGGAGTAGATTAAAACGTCACCTGAACACAGAAGGTAAGCCGATGTTTTATAAATCCTACTATTGTGGAAGACATTATGAGGCCCACCCCCCAAGTGTTTCCA
The DNA here is from genome assembly GCA_034769895.1 of Magicicada septendecula. Lineage (NCBI taxonomy): Eukaryota > Metazoa > Arthropoda > Insecta > Hemiptera > Cicadidae > Magicicada > Magicicada septendecula. The sequence goes on from CM068367.1 coordinate 1,155,404,201, forward strand.
TCACAAGCTGCTACTGTATACCATATCAAGTATCCTCTGTTTTCTAAATTAATTAGTGTGGATTTAATATCCAATGTGTGCACACTCAATTTAATAGTGTGGAATAGAAGAAATGCATTTTTTGTCAACAAAGAAACTATAATTTTCAATGAAAGGAAGGAGAATCTATGATACTATGTGTGCAAATTATACTTTGTTTACAGTGAGTTGTGTTATTCAGTGTAAATAACTGCACACTAAACTCTTAAAGTTTAATTAAATTACTGACATGAGAATAGCTGACTTGGCAGTCATGAAATTTATGGATCACCATTTGTTTGCATAATGGTAGGCTTATTTTGCAAAAAACTGCATTGTCACACAATACAATACAGTAATAAATTTATTAAAACTGCCGTATGTGATTAAAAATATATGGAATTCATTCATATTCAACCTACTTTGACATTACCCAACAGCATTACTTTTATGATAATAAACTTTTTTGCTGTCTGCTGAACAAAATGTAATGTACACAACAACAAAAATAATAATATGGTTACTGTTGCTAAATAGTTATATAAAATAGTGTGCATGTATGAAATGTTATTTACGGCAAACATGAAAATCAGATATTAAGAGGAAGCTCATATTTAGACAGAAATGACCTAGCTCAGATACATAATAGCATTTTCGTATCTTCATATCATTCAATACAGATTAAATTATTGCCACACTTATGATATTATTGACAACACAATATGAACAGAAAGGAGCTGTATTTTATAGTGTAGTACAATTTATTTTTCTGTACTTGTCAACCAAATTTGTTTGTGATGTAAATACATGAGCACTTATTCCTTACTCCACAGGAAGAGGCAGGCCCTTTGTGGTGCAACTGATTTTTTCATCACAACCAGAAACAGTTTTCCACAATCATCAGCATTTGCAGAAACAAATACTATTATACTTTCATCGGTCAGTTTTCTGCCATGAGACTTTTGCTTGATCTTTACAGAATCCATTCTCAGCTATTTGAAAAAATGGCTTGTTTTGCTGCTAACATGAATATAATTCTTTTCATTAATAACTGCACATCCCATAATGCCCCTATAATACTGCAATTTTGTATTCCCCCAACATGTCTTCAGTATTTCATGTTGATGTACAATGGTGTTATTCAAAATTTATACAGTCAAAAAGTTGTTTTAGGAATTTTTTATAACATCACTTCAAAACCATAAGCTAAATTGCTTTCCTAGATACAAGTCATATGTTAAGTAAAGCATGGAATAAAGGTATGCAACAAAGAATCAAAACTGGCTTCAAACTTACATCCATTTAATAAACTGTTCCTGAAGAACCTGTGGTTCCACAGTGTTTTAACAAATAGTGCTGAAGACATAACTACATATTTACAATAACATAGTGCAGTTACAATAACTACATAAACATATGCAATGAAATTTCTTTTTGTAAAGAGATGGCAGACTATGACATTCATGAGGAAGTGACAAAGAAAAACAATCCAGAATTTTCTGACGAAGAAACTGACAATGACCATGGTGTAATAGAAGATATGGCTACAGAAGCTGCTATGTCTGTGACAAAAAATTTGGAAATTTGTTGAAGGTCAAATGAATGTTAAAGTTGAAGATTTTTTCACTGTTTAAATGAACTTGTGATTCTACAATGTCAAATTAAATTTGAAACCGAAAAACATTACAGTTTTTTAAAGTACCATACTGGTAGTAAACTTGAAATATTCTCAATCATATTAAGATACAATCACACTGGTTTTTGAATTTAGTTTTCAATTTATAAAATAAAACTAACTTTTATTATTAAATAAAATTAATGAAACCATTTTGATGTTAACCATGTAACAATCTTTTAAGTTTATAGTGTAATTTATTATAGTGAAATTTTATAGGAAATGCTATAGAGATTTAGAAGTTTAGATGCCGTAGTTGATTAACTTGGTTACAAACTTGATAAATAAAACTTCTTGTAATTCGATTATTTTCAGATTTCTCTAGAAGTCTAAATTAAAAAGATTTTACTGTACATATAAAAGAACAAACATTATACTCTTTCTGCATTTCAAATATATACACAAACATCCTATTAAACAATAAAACATAAAAACAAAACATTCAGCAGTACTATTGGTATTGGTATTGGTATTGGTACACTAGGTGACGTATTGATCCTATCGCACATTCAAAACATCGAAATGTAGTGCAGGTCACAGTGTACAAATATATTGGTTCAGGTTCAGGCACAGCATGTAGAATTTGTAGTCAGGATAGCAACATGACAGACGAGTTACTTTCCTGGTCTAACTGATTTGTTCAATGCCTGTTTTCATCTACTTTCCTCTGAAGTAGTGCCAGGCAATGGTCATGATGACCCAAAGCCAGGTAAAGACACGTAGTTTGCTGACAATCTTCAGCCTATCACAGCTGTTGGCCACATCAAACGTTTTTGAATGACTGGTACAGTAATGAGTTCAAGTAAAACGGTTTGGCATTCTGGTCCCTGAGCAATTTGGATTTCAAGCTAGGTACTCCTTGACGCATAAGCTGATGTGGAGACCATTCTCAAGGTTGGTTGCTCGTGAGAAGAGACTGATCATGTTTGACATCTTTGAAAACACAAGGAGTATCTGTTTCCAGATTGCTAGCTTTCTTCAGAACAGAACAGAACTTTCCATGTGAGAGTAGATGGTGTGCTTTCTTCCGAAAGGGCAATTACAGCTGGTGTACCTCAGGGAAGCATCTTAGGCCTCCTGCTTTTCACTGTGTATGTCAGTGACTTGCCCAAGCTCCCTGAAACCAGGTTCGCCATTATTATCAATGACATGCCAGTGTATCCCATAGATTGTCGTACTGAAGTGGCTGTTATCTGACTCTAGAAACAGCTGAACTTTTACTTTGAGGGGCAGAGACATGGAGGGTTGCTATTAACGTGGCCAAGGAAACAGCTGCAGACTTCTCCAGTTGCATAAGGCTTCTCCCTGACAGACTAGGCATAACTCCCCTGCCTTGGTCTCCCAGTGTGAAGTACTTTGGACTTCACATTGATTGTCGTCACACCAGCTACCACTTGACGGACACATTCCAAGCAAGTAGCCTGCAAAACTGCCAGTCGTCTTTATCAGCTCCAACCCCTGTTTTGCAGCAAGTCTCTGATCCGCGGCCTAGGAAACTTTTTGTCACCACGTATGTTGTTCTTACCATGTATGGATGGTTATACTTATGTGATCCCTGTATGGGATTACTTGGCTAAGACCCATAAGCAAAAGTTTCAGTCTCTCTTGGACCGAGGACTGCACTGGGCATAGTCTTTTTAACACCTAACCAGACTATCTGAGAATCGCTATGTGTCCATTCCCTAACGCCACTATACAGACACTTTCTAGAAAGTTCTGCCATTGCTGTGCCCACTTTCAGGGCAATCCCATCATAAGTGCCCTCAGTCAAAACCCATGTGTGTCAGGTGAATCTTGGACCCGGCCTCAACAAACGTAAATCTCAATTAGTCAATTCTAATTATAAAACCATGGCCGGTAGCACCAGGCCACATCTAAAAAACCATGAGTCTTTTGGTCCTCAAGGCAAGAGCCCTACAAGAAGAGAAGCTCAGGTTACAGCACAATAGCGCACAACTGGCTTATCCATCGCTTCACACAACCCCTCTTCTGTATAATAGCAACAGGATGTGGAGTAGACTGACATCATCTGTACCCAGCGCTAGCCGACTCTTTAATTGGTTCAGTAACAGGTTGCATGAATGCTATAATACATTGTTATAGTTGTTAATAATGTTACGACAGTCTACTTGATCGTTGTAGGTACAGTGGAAAACAAAATACAAGACACCAATTAAGTCACTAATCACCAGCTTTAATTTTCACAGTTAAAAAGTTCATAACTAACAACACGGTCTTTTACAACAAATCAAATAAAAATTGTTCACACCCAATAAAATGTCAACTAATATAAAACACAATTGCATTACAATTATACCGCCCGATTGTAAAACACAACACTTCACTAATAACCACTTGAACGCACACAGTAATATCGCCTGATAATAACTCGACCCGCACGTAATATATCGCAACTATAACTGAAACTAAGGCAGCTGCTGCCTTGTATTTAAACCCCCGCTCACAGACCAGAACATTCCAAACTACGCGTTATCTTTACCTGCGACGTAATTAATTGTGGCCTTGACACAGTCCGCACGGCTTCTGGCACAGTCTAGCTAATGCGTCAAGAATCATGTACGCCACACGCATTACATTCCGGATCCCTCTGGAACATTCGATAAACGTGTAGATTGTTCTGTGATGTCGTAACAATAAGTTTTTATTAACATTATCTGTGTTTTGTGTTCTGCGTACATATCATTGTACAATTCTGACAATTGTGACCATCACAAAGGTGTTCTGTACAATTGTGACCATCACAAATAATAGTAAGAAAAGAAAAGATTTAGGAATTTCTTTCCAATGCATTCCCTACAGATAACGCCACATGATTGCATCATTGTATTTTAACTGTGTCAACCACCTAATGGCAGAATCAGCCAGTGTTGCCGTATCAATCAAACCTCTTTTCCCCACATAGCTACCCAAAATTTCTCCATTTTCCATAAAATCCCCACTACCACAAATATTTGTGCTTTATGCAAAATATCAAATTTAAAAGACTCTGAGCATATTCTAAATGTTTAAATGCTACTAAAAGAATAATGTAAACATTAAAACAAATATTAAATATGATAAAAGTAAATGCTGTCATCTGCTGAGAGCAGCCTAAATACTTTTGAAATGCTTTTCATGGACTTGTTCATTATATTATATTTACCCATTACACTATATTTTCACAACTTTCCAACTACTTAATTCACAGAAACAATGTACACTAATTTCCCCTATTTTTGTTTATTCACATACAGCTGCTATGTTTGTATGCTATATGAGCGTTGCATCATTTATAGTAGGCCTAAAATCACAATAAGAATTATTTCATTTGTTTAAACCATTAATTATATATAATATGCCAGAAAGTGTGTCAGTACCTAACTTATTTCTGTTTTGTTTAATTAATAAAGTTGTGTTAGTGATTATAATTACAAACAGATTTAACACTGTCATAGAATAACCTGTTATTTTCGATCTGATGATGAACTGTAAAGCTTGAAAGCACTAATATGAATAATTTTTCTATAGTGGTGTGCAACAGTGTTAATTCTGTTTGTTATTTCTGTTTTGTTTTCATTAATATTAATAACACTAAGTGTCCACTCCAACAGCTGCACCCCATGTATTTAACAAGGACTCCCCATTCCAGTGGCAGCCGGTGAGTCTTGACAATGGGGAGGCTACGAGACAGTCACCTGAGCACCCCCTTATTTATAGCACCCCCTTCCGACACTCGTTATTTGACTATTAATTATAGTAGAGCTCTCTGATTTTTACAGCATACATGCCTTGTTAGAAATATATGCGTATCTTTAACAAGTTTAATTTAAATATAATTATTTCACTACGACTCGGAACACTAAACTTTTTATGGGTAAAAACGTAAAAGCTTTACCTTACAACATGAACCTGTAAGCCTCTGAAAAAAGCTTCTTCAGAGGTTCAGGTTCCTTGCTGTAAGGTAAAGCTTTTACGTTTTTACCCATAAAACGTTTTGTGTTCCGAGTCATAGTGAAATAATTATATTTAGTTAAGAAACGGACACGTCATGGACAACGAAATCCAAGAAGATTAATTTACTTTTGTTCTAGCAAAGAAGAAACTTCTGAGTAGAAATAGGCCTATATCTTGTAAGCTGCAATGAATTTACTTGTAGGCCTACAGCAGATTCACTCAACGGTCCTTCTTATTCTCAAAATTACCAATCAACCTTTCAATTTGCAAAGGACTCCCTTTTCAATTGAAACTAAAGCAATGGCACTGAGACAATCTTGAGTCATATGGTTCTTTAAGTAGGTTTTGATTCTCTTAAGACAAGAATCGCTTCTTCCTACATGAGAATTACAGGCACAAATTGTTGCAGTAAGAGTAAATAATTTATATGCTGTGGGAAGAATTCAGTTTGTACCTTCATCATTCATCTTTTTTATTAATCTAGTTAATTCACTGTGTAATGGTGAGGAAATGGTTTTAAATCCTGTTCTTAATTTTTCTTTGTAAAATGCTGAGCTTATATTTCCATTAATGCAATAAAAGAACCAGTCAGGAATATTTTGTAATAGTGAGAAAAGTTTTTAGTGTCACCTTACTTCCGAAATTTTAATTCCTCACAGCTGGAAAATCATACTTCTAGTTGAGGAATAATATTGGTTAACAGCAAGCAGTGCCAGCAGAATAACTTCAACTTTACTCCACTACTGCATAGCCATTTATGTTGATCGTATCATGATGACTGGAAATTTCTAGATTGGTTATTATACCTTTTAAGAAATACAAATTTTAGGGTACGTCGATCACGTTTCAGAGTTTCACTTCTCACAAAATCACTCAACCGGGAAAATGGTTTTTCCAGTAGTGTTGTAACAATTCCTTTGTTCACTACTGCAATATCACTTTCACTTTCTTCTGCTAAATCCATTTTATCCTTGTGGTAGAGATCACAAACTCATGACAAGAAGAGGTGAATAATAATAATATACATGTACAAGGAGCACAAGAACGTAAAAACTGCATAAAACTAACACAAACCACATTAAACCGTGCCAAGAGGCTAAATCACTCATTGCCTCCCGTGCACGGTTACAGATGCACTAGCATGCCTCCACCACCCACTGGGCACAGTTCTCACGTAGTTGTATGAGTACTATAGCGGCTACTCAGATCCCTGCTTCTGTCAGCTGCATTATTGAGAAAGCGCGATTAAAATTTTCTGTAATTAATCAGATAATTTAAAATGCAAATTTGTGATTACAGATTGATTACAGGTTCACTTAAAATAAAAATTAGAGTCTATTATTAGTTGTTTATTTTTTAATAATTTTCTAAATTTTATTGGGGAGGCTTAGCCTCCCCTGATGAGCCGCTGCTGTCCCATTTCCTTCTAGCTTTACATTGTCTATTTCAGTGCTTTCTCAAAGGCTGCTGCTGCTGAAACCAATGATTTATATTTTTTCTGCCAAGAAATTCCAAACTGTTTCGAATCTCTTCTATAGAAACATAGAATCTTAGGCTTATCCAATTGAAATTCTAGGGTTTTCTTTTAAAATAGGGAGATGGTGCTCCAAGAAAAAAGGTATAATTCATTTAGGGTTGTTAAATTTCATAGGTGCTCCAAGAAAAAAGGTATAATTCATTTAGGGTTGTTAAATTTCATAAATAGATTTTGCATTATCATTAATTAATGCCTTGAGCAATTCTGAATACTGTTCAAAAACTCTCAACAGGTGACAGCAAAAATACTGTTTGCCAGAGCCTTAACGAATTATGGAGTTTAAAGTCTTTAAATTTTTAGAAAGCCTGAAATTCGTTTTGTCTTTTGAATTCTATTGAAAGTAAGTGTGTGGATGTATGTGTGTGTCCCCACCCAGAGTGAAGGGTTTCAGTCATATGTAGCACACAAAGCCAAAGAGTGCCATACACTTCATGATAAAAATAGTTTTTTACTGGAATAGTTATTAAAATGTAAAACATAACACATTATTAACTTTTATTATTTGAAATCTCCATCAATTCCCCACATTCATACGAATCGCCACCATTTCCCCACTTAGAATTTTGAACCTTCAAATTTCCCCACTGTGAAGGAAACTCCCCACACTTGGCAAACCTGCAATAAGCAGCCTTCAATTTGGGTCGCGACAGTGCTGCTTATGGGTTACTGGCGTCTAGCTGTACCTTTCCTATCCAGGATGTATAAGACGCCCAAGGGGGGAGTAGGGACCTACCGCTACCGCTCTATCAAGGAGCCCAACAACTACAATAACGTTAACAATGAGATATTTTGTAAACTTAACCTATAGGCCATAACTTATTTTCGGTTTCTTTAGAGGTGTTCCTACAAATGTTCCCGTGTTTTTTAACAATTTAAGTATATGATTATAATATTTTATGTAATCGTAAAAGCTTGTAAAAGAATCATGCAGCATTCCCAGTTATCTTGGGAACTATGATAACTGTAAATTTGTGGGAGCCCCATATCTAAACAATTACCAAAAAGACTTGATCCATAACAGAAATTCGAAATAATTGTTACAAAATGAAATTATTTAGCAATCGATTCTACTTTTGACGGATAACTTAAGTGAACTATAAAAACAATTAAAATAACTAAAGTCTTTATGAGAACTACTCGTTTTTTATTCATTTACTTGCATTAGTTAACGTGACATTATTAGTAGTAATTTTTTCATTAATATGTAAATCATTGCATTTAGGTCCGTCGCGAGGGTTGTAGGCGCCCAGGGCGAGATTTTACCAGCCCCCCCCCCAAACAACGGCCGGTCATAGCTTACTGTCTCATATTAGCGAGTTTTGTCAGTATATGTCCCTTTTCACTACAATATAAGAGAACTTGAGGATCACATGTTATAAAAAATAACCAAGTCTGATCCTGTTCCTGTCCACTTCTAGTTGTAAACAAGGTAATATGAGGTCATAACCGTAAAATAAATTAAGTAGGTCTACATATTATTTTAGTTTTTAAAGTGAATAACTTTTGTGGTTTACACATAAAAATAAAAATCATTAAAAATATGCTCTACTTGTTTATTTTGAACTTGATATACAACAGTAACTACAATAAGCTATGGTAGTACTGAAACGATAATTATGTAATTTTCAATAATAAGATTATATTAGCCTGTAATATTAAATAAGAAAACTTAGAACATAAATGACATTTGGAATGATCGTCAGAGTACTGTTATTGTTACTTATAAATAAATACGAAAATAAATACTACGAAACGTGACAAAGTGTTTTACTTGTTTTCTTTTTCTCATTTATTAGCTTGACCATCATTAAAATATCTGAATCAACATAACATTCATTTTTTGAAATTTCATTTACAAACAAAACCTGAATTCGTTATAGTTTGTTGATTTTTATATAGAAACCGAAAGTTGTTCTTACTTTGAAGCATAATTTTTGTGCACCACCAGATTTTTTTATCACGAACCACCACTGGAATCAACAGACATGACAACCTTACGAACTTACTATGACTGTAGAAAAATTTACTTTTCTTAACCGGTATCTTTGTGTTTTTGTGGTATTATTAAAAGATGCTTAACTACTAAAACAACAGTATAGGTTGTATGAACATCCATAGTACACTATAAGAGATGTCAAATTTATATACTGACATTAATGAGCAGTGCCACAGCGAGGCCAGGGTAGGCCTCACAAATGTTTTGTTGACTCACTCTCTGCCCCCCCCCCTCAGATTGGAGCGGCTGTAGCACATAATGTGTTAAAAGTCAATGTAGACTGTAGGAATCATTTTACAGAAATAAATGTTATGCTGTGAAGAATTGACAAAGACTAATTTTGTAAAATAGTGGATGATGCTTAGCAGTTACATCATTTTACAAATCAGGCACAAAAACAAATGTAAGTGATGCTGTACCAGTAGTGAAAGAACATAGCTTAGTGATAAGCCTAGAGCAGAAGTTCTCAACCTTTTAAAGCCCAGGACCCACCTTGAAGGATATTACATTTCATGGGACTCATAAGGATGAGCACCGACAGAATTACTTGTAGAGGTGTGCACCAGTTTATAATCATATTTTTGCTAACATCAAGTACCTTAATCCCTTTTTAAAGCACAGGAAATAATTTTTTGAGCCCAGCTTCGCAACCCACCAAACATCCCCTTGGGACCCAGTAGTGAGTCACGCTCCATAGATTAAGAAATGCTGGCCTAGAATATGGTTATCTCTGAAACCCGAAATAACATAATCCATGTGTCCTGATTTGTGTGGTGGCTGCTGCTTTGGAGCTCAAGGCCTCCCAGTCACTTTCATTAGGAAATAACTATTACCATAATAAAGTCATGAAGTTTCTCAAACTAACTGTTTTTTTATAATATTAAATCATACACCTCTGTAACATTACATAGTGTACAATGTATGTAGGCTTAGGCATCCAACTATTCTAATAGTAACACACTCCTTTCATATTTAGTGTTGTATACTGAGCACACAATGTTGCCAGGAGCTCACAACAGATGAGTCCATGGCTGGCATTTAATTTGCAGTATTGAATTAGTCACAACAACCCTAGCCAAATGATTTCCATGCATTACGAGGGCTACACAAGGGCTCAATGCTATGCTGAGGCTTTCGCTCATTGGCAGTGTGTTTCAACACGTATTATTAACATGTTGCACTCTGAGTTTTTGTTTTCAATTTTTTTCTCCTTAACCAAGCAAGTAAGATAGGAACACGTACTTTTACTTAACATTTTTTAAAGACATTTACAATAACTTAAGTGGATTTCTGTATGTGATATGCTAACCGTCTGTTTTCCTAGTGTTCTTTTTTTATTTCAATGGAGTGGGCAAAACATAGTGAGTTTTATGCTTTACGGACATAAAACATTTAAATCGGAAGGCAAGGAAGCACGAAGTTTCTGTATGTCATTTAAATTTCTGTAGGCCTACTGAATTAGTTTAATTAGGCTCAAAAATACAGCAATTCAATTAGATTCAATGTACATGCAAAATATTATGAATCATATTTGACAAATATATATTGTTTATCAGAAATTCAACAGATGAACTGGAGCAAAAAAAAAGAACAGCAATGAGAATAAATGAAAAAACAAATTCTGAAATCAAACATTCTGTGATGCTGGAAACCTATCATAAAGCATCACAGCCTATCAGCTAGATTGTTCCAAGGAAGTATGCAACAAGATAATGTGTCAGTTCAAAGAAAGACTTTCATACAGAGGCCAATTGGAAGCTGCAGCTTTAGTTAATACAGACAAATTTTTCCTTTTGTTACCAGGCATTTCTGTCATTGACTTTTAAATCAGTTGTAGGATTTTATTAAGTATTACATCAAAACAAGTACAGACAAAACTGAAAATAATTTATTCAATGGGAAATTTCAAAACTATTGTAAGTGGTCTAAACATGGTTTCATGGCGGTCTAACAATGCCATGAAAATGATGCCTTTAGCGAACTGTGAAGTTACTGAAAGTTATTGTGAAGACTTCTATGTCAACTGCTGAATCAGAATTATGTTTTTCTACTCTTAAAAGAATTTAAAATTTCTAAGGAATACGATGAATGAAGATCGTCTAAATGTTTTAGCAGTAATGTTGAATAAAGATGTAATCCACGACATAAGTAATCCTGATAAAAAAGGTTATTGACAATTTTATTTTGCAGAAAGGCAGATGACTTGATTTTGTTCATAAACAATAAAATTTAACATAAAATATTTAATACACCTTGTTAATTACACTTTCGATTTATGTGTTGTTATGAATATGCAAATATTTTCTTGGACACTACCTCCTTTACAATCAGAAATATAAACAATAAGCATCAGAAAGGTAAATATCTCTAATGACTGTAATGTTAAAGTTGTATACCCCTAAAAACGTTTGTTTGTTGTGTTATCAAAGTCATTGCTGGAGTAGATTAAAACGTCACTTGAACACAGAAGGTAAGCCGATGTTTTATAAATCCTACTATTGTGGAAGACATTATGAGGCCCACCCCCCAAGTGTTTCCATCACAAGCCGCTACTGTACACCATATCAAGTATCCTCTGTTTTCTAAATTAATTAGTGTGGATTTAATATCCAATGTGTGCACACTCAATTTAATAGTGTGGAATAGAAGAAATGCATTTTTTGTCAACAAAGAAACTATAATTTTCAATGAAAGGAAGGAGAATCTATGATACTATGTGTGCAAATTATACTTTGTTTACAGTGAGTTGTGTTATTCAGTGTAAATAACTGCACACTAAACTCTTAAAGTTTAATTAAATTACTGACATGAGAATAGCTGACTTGGCAGTCATGAAATTTATGGATCACCATTTGTTTGCATAATGGTAGGCTTATTTTGCAAAAAACTGCATTGTCACACAATACAATACAGTAATAAATTTATTAAAACTGCCGTATGTGATTAAAAATATATGGAATTCATTCATATTCAACCTACTTTGACATTACCCAACAGCATTACTTTTATGATAATAAACTTTTTTGCTGTCTGCTGAACAAAATGTAATGTACACAACAACAAAAATAATAATATGGTTACTGTTGCTAAATAGTTATATAAAATAGTGTGCATGTATGAAATGTTATTTACGGCAAACATGAAAATCAGATATTAAGAGGAAGCTCATATTTAGACAGAAATGACCTAGCTCAGATACATAATAGCATTTTCGTATCTTCATATCATTCAATACAGATTAAATTATTGCCACACTTATGATATTATTGACAACACAATATGAACAGAAAGGAGCTGTATTTTATAGTGTAGTACAATTTATTTTTCTGTACTTGTCAACCAAATTTGTTTGTGATGTAAATACATGAGCACTTATTCCTTACTCCACAGGAAGAGGCAGGCCCGTTGTGGTGCAACTGATTTTTTCATCACAACCAGAAACAGTTTTCCACAATCATCAGCATTTGCAGAAACAAATACTATTATACTTTCATCGGTCAGTTTTCTGCCATGAGACTTTTGCTTGATCTTTACAGAATCCATTCTCAGCTATTTGAAAAAATGGCTTGTTTTGCTGCTAACATGAATATAATTCTTTTCATTAATAACTCCACATCCCATAATGCACCTATAATACTGCAATTTTGTATTCCCCCAACATGTCTTCAGTATTTCATGTTGATGTACAATGGTGTTATTCAAAATTTATACAGTCAAAAAGTTGTTTTAGGAATTTTTTATAACATCACTTCAAAACCATAAGCTAAATTGCTTTCCTAGATACAAGTCATATGTTAAGTAAAGCATGGAATAAAGGTATGCAACAAAGAATCAAAACTGGCTTCAAACTTACATCCATTTAATAAACTGTTCCTGAAGAACCTGTGGTTCCACAGTGTTTTAACAAATAGTGCTGAAGACATAACTACATAGTTACAATAACATAGTGCAGTTACAATAACTACATAAACATATGCAATGAAATTTCTTTTTGTAAAGAGATGGCAGACTATGACATTCATGAGGAAGTGACAAAGAAAAACAATCCAGAATTTTCTGACGAAGAAACTGACAATGACCATGGTGTAATAAAAGATATGGCTACAGAAGCTGCTATGTCTGTGACAAAAAATTTGGAAATTTGTTGAAGGTCAAATGAATGTTAAAGTTGAAGTTTTTTTCACTGTTTAAATGAACTTGTGATTCTACAATGTCAAATTAAATTTGAAACCGAAAAACATTACAGTTTTTTAAAGTACCATACTGGTAGTAAACTTGAAATATTCTCAATAATATTAAGATACAATCACACTGGTTTTTGAATTTAGTTTTCAATTTATAAAATAAAACTAACTTTTATTATTAAATAAAATTAATGAAACCATTTTGATGTTAACCATGTAACAATCTTTTAAGTTTATAGTGTAATTTATTATAGTGAAATTTTATAGGAAATGCTATAGAGATTTAGAAGTTTAGATGCCGTAGTTGATTAACTTGGTTACAAACTTGATAAATAAAACTTCTTGTAATTCGATTATTTTCAGATTTCTCTAGAAGTCTAAATTAAAAAGATTTTACTGTACATATAAAAGAACAAACATTATACTCTTTCTGCATTTCAAATATATACATAAACATCCTATTAAACAATAAAACATAAAAACAAAACATTCAGCAGTACTATTGGTATTGGTATTGGTATTGGTACACTAGGTGACGTATTGATCCTATCGCACATTCAAAACATCGAAATGTAGTGCAGGTCACAGTGTACAAATATATTGGTTCAGGTTCAGGCACAGCATGTAGAATTTGTAGTCAGGATAGCAACATGACAGACGAGTTACTTTCCTGGTCTAACTGATTTGTTCAATGCCTGTTTTCATCTACTTTCCTCTGAAGTAGTGCCAGGCAATGGTCATGATGACCCAAAGCCAGGTAAAGACACGTAGTTTGCTGACAATCTTCAGCCTATCACAGCTGTTGGCCACATCAAATGTTTTTGAATGACTGGTACAGTAATGAGTTCAAGTAAAACAGTTTGGCATTCTTGTCCCTGAGCAATTTGGATTTCAAGCTAGGTACTCCTTGACGCATAAGCTGATGTGGAGACCATTCTCAAGGTTGGTTGCTCGTGAGAAGAGACTGATCATGTTTGACATCTTTGAAAACACAAGGAGTATCTGTTTCCAGATTGCTAGCTTTCTTCAGAACAGAACAGAACTTTCCATGTGAGAGTAGATGGTGTGCTTTCTTCCGAAAGGGCAATTACAGCTGGTGTACCTCAGGGAAGCATCTTAGGCCTCCTGCTTTTCACTGTGTATGTCAGTGACTTGCCCAAGTTCCCTGAAACCAGGTTCGGCATTATTATCAATGACATGCCGGTGTATCCCATAGATCGTCGTACTGAAGTGGCTGTTATCTGACTCTAGAAACAGCTGAACTTTTACTTTGAGGGGCAGAGACATGGAGGGTTGCTATTAATGTGGCCAAGGAAACAGCTGCACACTTCTCCAGTTGCATAAGGCTTCTCCCTGACAGACTAGGCATAACTCCCCTGCCTTGGTCTCCCAGTGTGAAGTACTTTGGACTTCACATTGATTGTCGTCACACCAGCTACCACTTGACGGACACATTCCAAGCAAGTAGCCTGCAAAACTGCCAGTCGTCTTTATCAGCTCCAACCCCTGTTTTGCAGCAAGTCTCTGATCCGCGGCCTAGGAAACTTTTTGTCACCACGTATGTTGTTCTTACCATGTATGGATGGTTATACTTATGTGATCCCTGTGTGGGATTACTTGGCTAAGACCCATAAGCAAAAGTTTCAGTCTCTCTTGGACCGAGGACTGCACTGGGCATAGTCTTTTTAACACCTAACCAGACTATCTGAGAATCGCTATGTGTCCATTCCCTAACGCCACTATACAGACACTTTCTAGAAAGTTCTGCCATTGCTGTGCCCACTTTCAGGGCAATCCCATCATAAGTGCCCTCAGTCAAAACCCATGTGTGTCAGGTGAATCTTGGACCCGGCCTCAACAAACGTAAATCTCAATTAGTCAATTCTAATTATAAAACCATGGCCGGTAGCACCAGGCCACATCTAAAAACCCATGAGTCTTTTGGTCCTCAAGGCAAGAGCCCTACAAGAAGAGAAGCTCAGGATACAGCACAATAGCGCACAACTGGCTTATCCATCGCTTCACACAACCCCTCTTCTGTATAATAGCAACAGGATGTGGAGTAGACTGACATCATCTGTACCCAGCGCTAGCCGACTCTTTAATTGGTTCAGTAACAGGTTGCATGAATGCTATACTACATTGTTATAGTTGTTAATAATGTTACGACAGTCTACTTGATCGTTGTAGGTACAGTGGAAAACAAAATACAAGACACCAATTAAGTCACTAATCACCAGCTTTAATTTTCACAGTTAAAAAGTTCATAACTAACAACACGGTCTTTTACAACAAATCAAATAAAAATTGTTCACACGCAATAAAAAGTCAACTAATATAAAACACAATTGCATTACAATTATACCGCCCGATTGTAAAACACAACACTTCACTAATAACCACTTGAATGCACACAGTAATATCGCCTGATAATAACTCGACCCGCACGTAATATATCGCAACTATAACTGAAACTAAGGCAGCTGCTGCCTTGTATTTAAACCCCCGCTCACAGACCAGAACATTCCAAACTACGCGTTATCTTTACCTGCGACGTAATTAATTGTGGCCTTGACACAGTCCGCACGGCTTCTGGCACAGTCTAGCTAATGCGTCAAGAATCATGTACGCCACACGCATTACATTCCGGATCCCTCTGGAACATTCGATAAACGTGTAGATTGTTCTGTGATGTCGTAACAATAAGTTTTTATTAACATTATCTGTGTTTTGTGTTCTGCGTCCTACTGATATTTATATTAACATGGTGTTCTGTACAATTGTGACCATCACAAATAATAGTAAGAAAAGAAAAGATTTAGGAATTTCTTTCCAATGCATTCCCTACAGATAACGCCACATGATTGCATCATTGTATTTTAACTGTGTCAACCACCTAATGGCAGAATCAGCCAGTGTTGCCGTATCAATCAAACCTCTTTTCCCCACATAGCTACCCAAAATTTCTCCATTTTCCATAAAATCCCCACTACCACAAATATTTGTGCTTTATGCAAAATATCAAATTTAAAAGACTCTGAGCATATTCTAAATGTTTAAATGCTACTAAAAGAATAATGTAAACATTAAAACAAATATTAAATATGATAAAAGTAAATGCTGTCATCTGCTAAGAGCAGCCTAAATACTTTTGAAATGCTTTTCATAGACTTGTTCATTATAATATATTTACACATTACACTATATTTTCACAACTTTCCAACTACTTAATTCACAGAAACAATGTACACTAATTTCCCCTATTTTTGTTTATTCACATACAGCTGCTATGTTTGTATGCTATATGAGCGTTGCATCATTTATAGTAGGCCTAAAATCACAATAAGAATTATTTCATTTGTTTAAACCGTTAATTATATATAATATGCCAGAAAGTGTGTCAGTACCTAACTTATTTCTGTTTTGTTTAATTAATAAAGTTGTGCTAGTGATTATAATTACAAACAGATTTAACACTGTCATAGAATAACCTGTTATTTTCGATCTGATGATGAACTGCAAAGCTTGAAAGCGCTAATATGAATAATTTTTCTATAGTGTGTGCAACAGTGTTAATTCTGTTTGTTATTTCTGTTTTGTTTTCATTAATATTAATAACACTAAGTGTCCACTCCAACAGCTGCACCCCATGTATTTAAAAAGGACTCCCCATTCCAGTGGCAGCCGGTGAGTCTTGTCAATGGGGAGGCTACGAGACAGTCACCTGAGCACCCCCTTATTTATAGCACCCCCTTCCGACACTCGTTATTTGACTATTAATTATAGTAGAGCTCTCAGATTTTTACAGCATACATGTCTTGTTAGAAATATGTGCGTATCTTTAACAAGTTTAATTTAAATATAATTATTTCACTACGACTCGGAACACTAAACTTTTTATGGGTAAAAACGTAAAAGCTTTACCTTACAACCTGAACCGGTTTTCACTATTAAAAAGCTTCTTCAGAGGTTCAGGTTCCTTGCTGTAAGGTAAAGCTTTTACGTTTTTACCCATAAAACGTTTTGTGTTCCGAGTCATAGTGAAATAATTATATTTAGTTAAGAAACGGACACGTCATGGACAACGAAATCCAAGAAGATTAATTTACTTTTGTTCTAGCAAAGAAGAAACTTCTGAGTAGAAATAGGCCTATATCTTGTAAGCTGCAATGAATTTACTTGTAGGCCTACAGCAGATTCACTCAACGGTCCTTCTTATTCTCAAAATTACCAATCAACTTTTCAATTTGCAAAGGACTCCCTTTTCAATTGAAACTAAAGCAATGGCGCTGAGACAATCTTGAGTCATATGGTTCTTTAAGTAGGTTTTGATTCTCTTAAGACAAGAATTGCTTCTTCCTACATGAGAATTACAGGCACAAATTGTTGCAGTAAGAGTAAATAATTTATATGCTGTGGGAAGAATTTAGTTTGTACCTTCATCATTCATCTTTTTTATTAATCTAGTTAATTCACTGTGTAATGGTGAGGAAATGGTTTTAAATCCTGTTCTTAATTTTTCTTTGTAAAATGCTGAGCTTATATTTCCATTAATCCAATAAAAGAACCAGTCAGGAATATTTTGTAATAGTGAGAAAAGTTTTTAGTGTCACCTTACTTCCGAAATTTTAATTCCTCACAGCTGGAAAATCATACTTCTAGTTGAGGAATAATATTGGTTAACAGCAAGCAGTGCCAGCAGAATAACTTCAACTTTACTCCACTACTGCATAGCCATTTATGTTGATCGTATCATGATGACTGGAAATTTCTAGATTGGTTATTATACCTTTTAAGAAATACAAATTTTAGGGTATGTCGATCACGTTTCAGAGTTTCACTTCTCACAAAATCACTCAACCGGGAAAATGGTTTTTCCAGTAGTGTTGTAACAATGCCTTTGTTCACTACTGCAATATCACTTTCACTTTCTTCTGCTAAATCCATTTTATCCTTGTGGTAGAGATCACAAACTCATGACAAGAAGAGGTGAATAATAATAATATACATGTACAAGGAGCACAAGAACGTAAACACTGCATAAAACTAACACAACCCACATTAAACCGTGCCAAGAGGCTAAATCACTCATTGCCTCCCGTGCACGGTTACAGATGCACTAGCGTGCCTCCACCACCCACTGGGCACAGTTCTCACGTAGTTGTATGAGTACTATAGCGGCTACTCAGATCCCTGCTTCTGTCAGCTGCATTATTGAGAAAGCGCGATTAAAATTTTCTGTAATTAATCAGATAATTTAAAATGCAAATTTGTGATTACAGATTGTTTACAGGTTCACTTAAAATAAAAATTAGAGTCTATTATTAGTTGTTTATTTTTTAATAATTTTCTAAATTTTATTGGAGAGGCTTAGCCTCCCCTGATGAGCCACCGCTGCCCCATTTCCTTCCAGCTTTACATTGTCTATTTCAGAGCTTTCTCAAAGGCTGCTGCTGCTGCTGAAGTCAATGATTTATATTTTTTCTGCCAAGAAATTCCAAACTGTTTCGAATCTCTTCTATAGAAACATAGAATCTTAGGCTTATCCAATTGAAATTCTAGGGTTTTCTGTTAAAATAGGGAGATGGTGCTCCAATAAAAAAGGTATAATTCATTTAGGGTTGTTAAATTTCATAAATAGGTTTTGCATTATCATTAATTAATGCCTTGAGCAATTCTGAATACTGTTCAAAAACTCTTAACAGGTGACAGCAAAAATGTTGTTTGCCAGAGCCTTAACGAATTATGGAGTTTAAAGTCTTTAAATTTTTAGAAAGCCTGAAATTCGTTTTGTCTTTTGAATTCTATTGAAAGTAAGTGTGTGAATGTGTGTGTGTGTCCCCACCCAGAGTGAAGGTTTTCAGTCATATGTAGCACACAAAGCCAAAGAGTGCCATACACTTCATGATAAAAATAGTTTTTTACTGGAATAGTTATTAAAATGTAAAACATAACACATTATTAACTTTTATTATTTGAAATCTCCATCAATTCTCCACATTCATACGAATCCCCACCATTTCCCCACTTAGAATTTTGAGCCTTCAAATTTCCCCACTGTGGAGGAAACTCCCCACAATTGGCAATCCTGCAATAAGCAGCCTTCAATTTGGGTCGCGACAGTGCTGCTTATGGGTTACTGGCGTCTAGCTGTACCTTTCCTATCCAGGATGTATAAGACGCCCAAGGGGGGGAGTAGGGACCTACCGCTACCGCTCTATCAAGGAGCCCAACAACTACGTTAACGTTAACAATGAGATATTTTGTAAACTTAACCTATAGGCCATAACTTATTTTCGGTTTCTTTAGAGGTGTTCCTACAAATGTTCCCGTGTTTTTTAACAATTTAAGTATATGATTATAATATTTTATGTAATCGTAAAAGCTTGTAAAAGAATCATACAGCATTCCCAGTTATCTTGGGAACTATGATAACTGTAAATTTGTGGGAGCCCCATATCTAAACAATTACCAAAAAGACTTGATCCATAACAGAAATTCGAAATAATTGTTACAAAATGAAATTATTTAGCAATCAACTCTGCTTTTGACGGATAATAAGTGAACTATAAAAACAATTAAAATAACTAAAGTGTTTATGAGAACTACTCGTTTTTTATTCGTTTAATTGCATTAGTTAACGGTTGTAGGCGCCCGGGGCGAGATTTTACCAGGCCCCCCCCCCAAACAATGGCCGGTCGTAGCTTACTGTCTTATATTAGCGAGTTTTGTCAGTATACGTCCCTTTTCACTACAATATAAGAGAACTTGAGGATCACATGTTATAAAAAATAACCAGGTCTGATCCTGTTCCTGTCCACTTCTAGTTTTAAACAAGATAATATGAGGTCATAACCGTAAAATAAATTAAGTAGGTCTACGTATTATTTTAGTTTTTAAAGTGAATAACTTTTGTGGTTTACACATAAAAATAAAAATCATTAAAAATATGCTCTACTTGTTTATTTTGAACTTGATATACAACAGTAACTACAATAAGCTATGGTAGTACTGATACGATAATTATGTAATTTTCAATAATAAGATTATATTAGTCTGTAATATTAAATAAGAAAACTTAGAACATAAATGACATTTGGAATGATCGTCAGAGTACTGTTATTGTTACCTATAAATAAATAAGAAAATAAATACTACGAAACGTGACAAAGTGTTTTACTTGTTTTCTTTTTCTCATTTATTAGCTTGACCATCATTAAAATATCTGAATCAACATAACATTCATTTTTTGAAATTTCATTTACAAACAAAACCTGAATTCCTTATAGTTTGTTGATTTTTAACTTTTTTTAAGCCGTGCCGCCTCCATGGCCTAGGCGACCGCCCCGGTTACCCTGCCCACACGACGGCACTGATTGCATTACAGTTATTTGCTATCCACCATAGCTTTTCGTAGCGCTTCCATCAGTAGGGTACATACATTGTGAATAAGTTCATGGTTGACATCGGTATTAATTGGAATAAATGTGTGCATGTTAGTAGTGACGGAGCAAGATCGATGTGTGGAAGAAACAGTGGACTTATTACAATTATAAAAACTGTAGCACCACTTGTTGTGGAGTTCATTGTTGTATCCACAGAGAAACGTTAGCAACAAAAAAGATGCCATCAGAACTGAAGAGTGCCTTGATGAGGTAGTTAGGATTGTGAATCATATTAAATCGCGCCCTTTGAATTCTCGATTACATAGTATAATATGTGAAGAAATGGGGAGTGGTCACAAGCTATTGTTGATCCTGTGTGAAGTACAATGGCTTTCGCGTAGAAGTGTATTGAACAGATTATTTGAACTGAGGTATGAAGTAAAGCTCTTTTTATTTGATTCCAACTTCGACCTTAAAGACAGGTTCCACGACATAACTGGCTTTTAAAGCTATCATACCTTGCTGATACCTTCAGTCATCTGAATGGAATCACTTTAAGCCTGCAGGGATCTAGCATCATTATTTTCCACGTTAGAGATAAAAACGAGGGGATGATAAAAAAAATTGAAGCTGAGGATTCAGAGATTATACTCTGAAATCTTTGAACAATTCCCTTCCATGGCAGATTTTGTCCAGATGTCAGGAGAAAATGTTCCAAAGGAGATCCTCATCGTTATTAAATCTCATTTAGAGCAATTTCACTTGCATCTAAGGGAATATTTTCCAGTACGGATGATAGTGACATGTGGATAAGAAATCCATTTGCAGATGGGCTGTCAACTAATCTGTCTCTTACACTACAAGAAGATTCATTGCCAGAACTTTCAAAGGACAGTTCATTAAAATTACAATTTTTGCAATTACAGCTAGCTGACTTCTGGTTATATGTAATGACTGACTATCCTGTACTCGCAAAAAAAAAGCTCTGAAGTGTTCAACTGTGTTTCCTTCCCTCTACTTATCTGTGTGAAACCGCATTCTCCCAGATCACGTACTTGAAGTCAAGTTAAGAAATAAACCTGATGTCGACAGTGACTTAATATTGAAATTGTCAGACATTAAACCCAGTATTGCAGAGCTAATTGTTCAAAATCCTCTTCATTGTTCACTTTAAATTATGTTTGATATCATTAATATTATAATTCTGCAAGTTAAGAGAATTTTGATTTAAATACATTTTAATTAAAATATAAGAATTTGTATCATATTTACTGTTTGTTTTATTTCAGAACTCAGATGGAGTCCGTGAAATTTAAAATTATTTTGGGTGGTCCGCGGACTGAAAAGTCTGGGAACCACTGGTATACAGTTCAACCAAATTGACATCAAAGCACTCCATAACGACGCCTACACCAGTAGATACAGTGACGGTGTTGTTCCCCTCCCCCCACATTAGTGCGTCCTACACATGGATGGGAAAAGGTACAGCTAGACGCTAGTTGCAACACTGTCTAATATAAGTTCTCTTGAGGATATTATATATAATCTAATAACACATAACTGTGTTTGGGCCACGAGAGTGCTACTTATGAAACATGTAGTGTCTAGTATATAACTAGACCGAAGTGTACAGTAGAACACACAACGTGCTGTTCAATGCACTGTGCGCGTGTTAAATAATACTGTGTCGGTAATTATTGTATAGTACCACCAGCGTGTTTGTAAATAAAACGTGACAGTAGTTCGCTATATAGCTAACGTGGCTATCAAATAAAACTGTCTCCGTAGTTCGTTTTATAATATACATTTTTATTTCATTTAAATTATCCGTGCGTCTGTTCATCGAGTTTGTTGTGTGATATTCATCATGTGTGATATATTGCTAATTTTGTGTGTGTTCATAATCTACTTCTTATACCTTTTTAATTTTTGCTTTATTAAAATGAGTGAGCTTAAACAATACTTAAGTTCGGAGTGCGGTAAGGATTGTGAAAATGTAGAGAATCTTAGCCAGCATTCGAAAGTACATCCCAAAAAAGTAAACAGTGAAGTGCCAGTTTTGAGCAGCTTTAAGTCACGTACACATCAATGTAACATCTGTGATAAACACTTTAAGCATGGATCCACATTGAAGCGTCATGAACGTGAATCCCTTAGAAAGTTTCTTTGAATGGAAACAAAAAAAACTCTTGGATTTCGTTGTCCATAACGTGTCCATTACTTAACTAAATACAACTATTTCATTAACGACTCTAACGAGATCAGGCCCGCCCAGAGGAATTCCGGGCCCCAGGGCAAACCAGATTGTGGGCCCCCCCCAAACGAGGCAACCATCTGTTCCCCTGAAATACGTGTATATGTAGTTTTATATACATGATTATATATACATATATGTGTGTGTGTGTGTGTGTGTGTGTGTGTGTGTGTGTGTGCACGCACGCTAATATATTATATATGTTAGGTATCACACGCACACACACGCGCGCACACACACACACACACACACACATACACACACACACACACACACACACACACACACACACACACACACACACACAAGGGGTACCTTAAGATTTTCAAACGTCAACCCTCATTGAGTGACCCTTCAACTACAGGGTGTTTCATATAAAACGCAACCCCCTAATCAGCCTTCTGTAATATTTGAATTTACCGCCAAACTCCCCTACGTTTTACTGGAATAGACTCGTCCAACAATCGAACATTGCACCGGCACAGTAAACTGCCACTGATAACTATGACAAAGCGATCATGACGCTCAGTGCATTGTTAGAGAGAAAATGGTTTTTTCGCAAGACGAATGTGTTTTTATTCTTGAGTCGTACTTTAGCACGCGATCAGTGGTTGCAGTGCAAGAATCTTTTTGCTGTAAGTACCGTGATAAACCAGCACCTAACAAGACATCGGTTTTGAGGTTAGTGGCTAAATTTCGAGAGACAGGTTCTGTTAATAATAAGGAACACAAAAGATCTATGGCAGTGTTGAATGCAGACATAGTCGCTGAAATCAAAGACCGATTAATTGCCTCGCCAAAAAAATCAATTAGACGCTTGTCAGCTGAAATTAATTTACCAACAACAAGCGTTTATCGGGCGACAAAAAAATTAAAGATACGACCATATCGAATTCAAACAGTTCATCATCTCCTTGATCCAGACAAAGAAAAACGGCTAACATATTGTCATTGGTTTCGTCGATTTGTGCGTGAGGGTATTCATGTTATGGACTCGATTTTTTCACAGACGAGGCGTGGTTTCATCTGGACAGCTACGTAAACAGCCAGAACAGTAGGATTTGGAGTGCTGAAAATCCCTTCGCGTATCATGAAAAACAATTGCACCCGCAGAAGGTGGGCGTTTGGTGTGCGATATCACGAAAAAATATTATTGGTCCTATTTTCTTCGAGTACACCATTATTGCAGAACGATATCAGAATATTTTATTGCAATTCATTGCACTTTTGGAATAGGAAGATCGATACTGCTGGTTCCAACATGACGGTGCAACATCACACTACGCACATTCAACTTCTGTTTTCGTTAACGAATTCTTTGGTGATCACGTTGTTGGTCATGGTTTATGGCTTGAACAACTTGAACACTTGAACAACTGAAGGTCAATATCGAACAAGCTGTTTTAAATATCAACCCAAATACTCTAAAAAAAGTTGCAAGAAACACAGTGAAAAGGGTGGAAGCGTGTATTCATGAAGATGGCGGCCACTTCCAGCATTTACTCTAGAATTTTAAGTATTGTAAAGTTTGGAAATAAAATATTTAATTAAATACTTTATATATGCCTTTTTTATTTAAATGTAATTACTGACATAGATGGGTTGCGTTTTATATGGAACACCCTTTATAAGAGAGGAGTGATTCTTCTACTCATCATCATCATCTCTGTTTTTTTTTTTTTTTTTTTTATTGGAGATCTGTAAGCTGTTCGACTGAGCGAACATTTAACAAATTGGCTGACAACACACAGGATTATGAAGAGCTGACCATTGACAGCTCTTCTTGTTTTGATAATAGATTAAAGAAGTAACAAAATACAAAACTAAATGATAAAAACATGTAAACAAATGAACAAAAGTCACTATCACTTCCTGCTGGCATGATACAATAAGTTCAAACATTAAACACTGGGCCCATAAGGCACATATACAGGTTGACATTAACACGTATGAATGACACGAATACAAAAACATACAGAACAGATATCACAGACAGTACAATACAGAAAATACAGAGAATACATTATGAGTTAAACCTGAATGGTAAGTCTAATAGTTTGTGTCTTTTTAGTCTATAAATATCTTCACTGTTGTCTAACAAGTTAATTGCCAGGTGGTTGGGATGCTGTTCTAGTTTGGAGATGCGAGTCCTGCAGAGGCGCATGATTTCTTCTTTCACGGTTGAAACTTTGAGGTCGCGGTGTATAGAGTTATTTGAGACAAACCAAGGAGCGTCGACTATTGATCTAAGTGTTTTGGACTGAAAGCGCTGGATAATCTCAATATTACTTGTACTTGCAGTACCCCAAAGTTGAATACCATAAGTCCATACCGGTTTAAGCACGGCTTTATAGATCAAGAGTTTGTTGACGAGACTTAACCGTGATTGTCTGCCTATAAGCCAATAGATGTTTCTGACCTTGTGAATAAGTTGAAGCTTCTTAGATGTTATATGTTTTTTCCATGTTAGTCTCCTGTCCAGATGCATCCCAAGGTACTTAGCACTTTCAGCTTGCGGTACTGGTTGACCGTTAATTGTGACTGGAGGGCAGTTTGCCTTACATGCGGTGAAGGTAACGTGGACTGACTTCGATGAATTGATTTTTATGCGCCAATTATCAAGCCATAACTGAACGCTGTTTAATGATTCTTGTAGTATAAGAGATGCTATTGAGGGGTCGGAGTGTGTCGCTAGGATCGCTGTGTCATCGGCGTAGGTAGCAACAGTGGTTTCACTTGCTGACGGTAAGTCCGAGGTGAACAGGAGGTAGAGCAGAGGACCCAGGACACTACCCTGCGGAACACCCGACCCCACTGGTAATAGAGGAGAAGTAGCATCGGAGTACTTGACTTGAAACACTCTGCCCACTAAGTAGGAATGTAAGATACGGTAACAATTATGTGGCAGATTTTTCTTTATTTTATATAAGAGTCCAAGATGCCAGACTTTGTCAAATGCCTGGGAAATGTCGAGAAACACACCTGAGCAGAACATCTTCGATTCCAGCGATTTATTGATAACATTTGTTAGTCTGTGTATTTGATCTACCGTAGAGTGCTTTTCTCGAAAACCAAATTGGTGATCCGGAATTAGGTTGTTTTCTACAATTGTTGGCATAAGTCGTTTTACAAACAGCTTTTCAAAGATCTTACCAAGTATCGGTAGAAGGCTTATGGGTCGATAAGAAGAGGGCTCTTGAGGGTTTTTACCAGGTTTTAAGACCATGATAACTTGAGCCGATTTCCAGAGAAGAGGAAAGTATTCGAGTCTGAGTATGGCATTGAAAATGTATGTTATTAGTACAACGCCTTTGTGAGGCAGCTCCTTTAGAACTTTCCCCGATAGCAAATCAATGCCGGGAGCCTTTTTACTTTTCAAATTATACAGGATTATTTCCTTGATTTCCTTAACTTTAAAAGGCTTAATAGGTAGAGTCATTTGGAGCGGGGAGTGTAAGTATCTTTGTACCTCTTCATCGAAAGAGATGTTCTTGCTGGCTTCAGGTTGAAAAACGTTGACCAAATGTTCGGCAAAAACCTGGGATTTCTCTGTATTGCTGCGCGCCCAGCTACCATCTGGTTTATGTATTGGTGGTATTTGTAATAGTGGCCTTTTTAATCATTTAGTAGCCTTCCACAGAGAATAATCAGTACTTTCATTTGGTGACAGATTTTCTAGATAATCCTGAATCCCTTCATTCTTTAGATTTTCCAACAATCGTTTAAGTTGTCTGGCCGCGGAATTCCACTTTCTTTTATCATCCGGATGATGAGTATGCTGCCAAATTCGTCGCAATTTACGCTTCTCAGCTAATTTCTTCCGGACAACCAGAGGAAGGTTCAAGTGCTTATTCTTCGCTGTATTGCAAGGTGTAGCTTCCCAGGCTGATTTTTGAAAAGTACTGGTGAGAGAATTTACAGCCGCATCCAATTCAGCAGGCGTGTGGAGTGGAAGTTCTAGCGAGATATTATAATTTACAAGCTCTCTAAAGTAATCCCAGTCAGTAAGACGATTTGTGAGTGTTGGTAGACTTTCAGACTCAATTATAGTATTGCTAATAGTGGCAATAATTGGAGTGTGGTCAGAGGACAAATCAAGGCAAGATTCAACTTTGTAGTATTTATGAGACAAGCCTCGTATTAAGAAGAAATCAATTAGGTCAGGTATTTTGTTTGTGTCAGAAGGCCAATAGGTTGGTTGACCAGTGGACAGAAAGGACAGGGATTCTTGTCTAATGACGTTATATAAAATTCTACCTCTTGGATTAGCTAATCTCGAACCCCATTGCGGGTGTTTTGCGTTAAAGTCACCTCCCACCAAAAAACGTGCACCAAGAGTTCCAAGAAAAGAGCTGAAGTCAGTTTCATTGATTCTGTGTTTTGGGGGACAGTAGACTGCAGAAACAATTAGAGGGCCTCTTTGATCTTCAATTAAAACGTTGGTCGCCTGTAGGTGAGCAGTTTTGACGTTAGAGAAGAGATAATGTTTTATATTGTTTCGGATTAACAGAGCGGTTCCGCCACGAGCTGTCCCGTCCGGATGTTGGGTATCATAAACAGTAAAGCCTGGAATCCTAATATGGCTTCTGTCTGTGAAGTGTGTCTCAGATATAAGCATTATGTCTAATCTGTTTTCAAGAAGAAAAGCTTTGAGTTCTAGGGTGCGTTGAGAGAGTCCATTGGCGTTCCATAATCCAATCCTGTAGTTGTTATTCATTATTAATTAGAAAGTTTATTGACAAGTGTTGTAAGGAGATTAAGCATGACGCTATTTTGCTGCATGAGTTGACTGAACATAGTCTCGAATTTTGTCAGGAAGTGTGAAAGAGTGATGTCCTCATTTGCTGTCTGTTTGAGATTGCTGTCATAAGGGGGCGATGATTCTGAGTGTTGCGGTAGTCCTGCAATTTGAGCGTAAGTAGGAGAAGAGACGTTACGGGTATTCATGTTCTGTTCCGTGTTCATAGTCCTAAACATTGAAGGGGTTCTCCTAGGTGTGGAGTTTCGTACGGGGCTTTTTCTGGCCTGCAGGTTTTGATAAACTTCACAGCCCTTATAATTAGCTGTATGAGGACCATCACATAATGTACATGTGGCTGGTGTATCCTTAGATTTGGAACAAGTTGCGGAGTTGTGTTCACCGCCGCACTTGACACACTGGAAAGGTTTCCTACAATACGTCTTACTGTGACCGTATGACTGACAACGAGTGCACTATATGATAAAGTTTTTTCTCCGAGGTGGTTCTACAGCAATCTGCATGTTACTTAAAGACCTTAGGCTATATATTTGTTTATTGTTTGCTGCAGGTTCAAGATCAACAAAGAAGAGAGGGAGGGGTGTTTTCTCGACTCTGTGTCAAACGTTGATTATGTTTCTGACCGAGTGTCCTTTTTCTTTTAGTCCTTTTTTAATAAAGTGTACACCGATGCTAGGATGAATGTTTCTTATGACAACCCGGTATGCTCGCTGGTCTTTAATTTGATAAGTATGGTAAATAATTTTTTCGTCCTCGAGGTGACGAATTAATTTTCTGTAAGAATCAGGTGCAAAAGTGTTGATTTTCACCGTATTGTCATCGAACGATTTAGTACTGTACTGTTCTGATTCCAAAATTGCTGTAAGATTATTGATCATTTCACTGTAATTGACGATACCATGAAGGTATACAGGAGGAGGTCTAGGTACTTTCGGCTGAGCTAAGACTTGAGTAGGTTGGACGTCATCAGGGTCATCTATAGGTAACACCGTAAATCTATTGTGGTCATTAAGCTGAGTGTGTGTTTCAGATGTGTTTTCTGAAGATTGACAACTTCTTTTTCGTTTTTTCACCATCTGCCAGCTGTGGGATCCGTGTTGTGTGAAATCAACATTAACATTTCTGCCTGGCTGTTGACTGTTATAGGATTGAGGGGCATTTTGCGACATTGGAGGTACTGAAGTTCCTGAGTGGACTGTAGGAACAGGTTCAACGTTAGTTGACAGGCCTGGTTGCTGATAATTCATTATTGTATGTTGACAAGTTGGACACACACTAACACACAATCACACACACACAGTGCACGCACGCACTGGAAGTCTAAACAGACACACTATATACAGATTAGATAAATGTTAAACTAAGATGATAAACTATATTCATAAACATAACAAAACAATAACACAAGAGATAACACAAGAGATAACGGAGCACAGACTTATAACCGCACTCTACGAATGCACGACCGATACTGACGATCATATTTTTAGTCAGTAAAAATGAAATAAAGTAATGTTATCAAAGCATTCAAACACTGAACCAAAAGTGAAAAAATTAATTAAGTTTAATAAAACAGATCTTGAAAACTGTTAAAAGTAAACAAAATTATATTTCTTATAGACACTTTACAAAATTAACGATTACAGTGTCTAGAAAGGCAGTGATTGTAAATTAACACACTGAATATTCTGTTGTCATACAGCTTAGAAATTTACATCTTTTGGAGTTTTTAAATTTCAGATAAAATCAAAGAACTTACAATTTTATTTTTATTAGTTAACAAATAAAAAATGAAACAAGTAAAAAGTCATCTACAGAGTTAAAATAGCCACACATTATATTAATAAAAATGTAACTTGCAAGTTCAGCAAACAGAGAACTATATAAAATTAAAAAATCATTTTTCTTGCTTTATTGTTTGCAAAATCTTCAATAATGTCACTGAAATCAACACTACGGATAAGATCAGCCTCCATGGTAAGAGTAGTTAGTCGGCACAGTCTTTCTTGACCTATTGTAGATCGGTTGTAGTTTTTTATTCTTTTGAGTGCACTGAAAGAACGCTCAGCTCCTGCTACTGACACTGGAAGTGTGCAAAATAAACGGATAGCTATGCACACATTTGGAAACAGCAACTCTAGTTTTAAGCTCCTAATTTTATTTATCAACTTAAATGGTGGCAAAATAGAAGTACCAATACTGACCGTATGAACACATTTTAAGTGAATAAGTTCTTCTATTAAAGCTTCTGAGATGTCCTCTGGAAAGATAGAAAATAACTCTTGACAGGAATTGGCAATTGCAGTATTGTCTTTATCCAGGTATTGCCACAAACACTGAAATATGTTACTAAGCTTCCTTGCATTATTGAATCTTTCACATAGCCCACTGGTAACAGAGTCAATCACTCTGTAGAAAACATCTATTCTAAATTCTCTCTCCACTGCTTCATGTGTCTCTGAGCCACTCTTTTGTTCAAATTCTTTATCAGACAATTCGTAATGAAAATGCTTCCTCTTCTTCTTTCTTTTTTCATCAAATTCTGTTTCTGTAGGCATTTGATTAGCCATAGACTGTGCTACGAGTTTAGCTTCTTGTAGAATAACGTCAAATTTATCTCGTAAATTGTTCATTTCCTTTATAAGGCTATCGATGTGAGACACTTACTCATCAAGAGTGGCTTCTGTTGCTTGGAGAACTTTGTTTTGGTGATCGACTGAAACCAGTATTTTAAACCAAATTGTGGCCATTAGTATGCATTTAAAAGATTTCAGATACTTCTCAATTCCCAAAAGTGTAGTTTTACTTTCAGCTGACATATTAAGTTTCAGACATTCAGCTACAGCCCTTTTTACATCAGGAAGATGTTTAGCGAAAGGCTTTACGGCATCAACTCGTGCTGACCACCTTGTATCTGAAAGTTTGTTGAGTGAACATTTTATTTCTTTTTGAAGAATTTCCCACCTTTGAGGAGACTTTGAGAAAAACTTGTATAACTGTTGCAAAACACCGAAAAACGTTACAGCGTCCTCACATTATTCAGCTGCATTGACACCACATAGGTTGAGACTATGTGCTGCACAATTAGAAAGTAAAGTATAGGGGTTGATTTCAGCTATGTGAGTTTTAACACCTTTGTACACTCCAACCATGTTCGCTCCATTATCAAACCCCTGCTCCCTACAATCATTCAAAGAAATGCCATGCTTAGCCAATTCATTTACAATTTCATTTGCGATATCTTCTCCACTTTTTAAATTGCACTTTACAAAACTTAGGAATCTCTCTTTAATTTTATAGCCGTATTCGTTTTCTAACAAATATCTTAAAATAAATGTCACCTGTTCCTCATGTGTTATATCTGGTGTTGCATCTACTAATATGGCATAGTACTTGGCCTTTTGTCTTTCAATTAAAATATGGTTAAGAACTTTTTTCCCACAAATGTCAAATAATGGGCTTGTAAATGTTTTTCATTTTCTTGGGATTCTTTTACTTTTGTAACATGCTCTCGTAGCAAAGGATCATATTTAGGTAATAACTCTGTATTTCCTAAGAAATTTCCATTATGGGGATCACCAAGTTTTGAGGATTCACCCCTAAAAGGAAGGCCCCTCTCAGCTATAAACAAAATCACTGCTAGTAAACGTTGCAGTAATTCCTGCCAGTACTTTTTTCTTTGGGTTAATTCCTCATCAAGATGAGACTGAATATCAGTTCCTTCTTTTACACATCTTTCTACAGCTCGCCACTCAATATAACATTTTTTGTGATGAGTACTAGTTTCATGTTTCGGGAGCCTATCGTAGAGTTTTCGCCACCCCATCTCCTTCTTCCATCCTTCCTCGCTCATAAGAACTGAACGGTTGCTATTGCTATCAGTGAGCTCGCTGGGAGAGCTGAACAATCGACAAGGAAAACAATAGAGGGACTGATTTTTTGTACTCCATGATAACCAATCTCTTGGACGAAGTTCTCCATTTTGGGTTTTTGTCTGTAAAACTATCCGAGGGAAACTCTTTTTCCATCATTAGGAATGTCTTCAGGAATAGTTGGGCTAGGGCCTTTTCTAACAAAATTTTGAATAATATTAAAATTAGCATTTGGGCAACCAGTTAAGTCACCTAAGTCTAAAAATTCGCTTGAATGTTCAACCATTTTATCTGAAGCCCTATTTTCTGATTTAGTGGTTTCGGTTTTAAGATTTTTAGGCTCACCCACATTTTCTAAACTAGGCCTACCTTGAAAAGAACCAATGTGTATTTTTTCGTCAGGTGAATTTATAGTCCCTGAGGTAGATTCAGTAGGCTCAGCCTCTTCATTAAGCGTTCCCGATACACCAACGGAGACAGCCTCAGATTTCTTGAGTCCAACATCAAATAATGTCCGTAAGCCTTTCTTACCACTTTCAAGCTTTTGCTCTCTTTCTTTTCATTTCTGCGCACCAGACTTGTGTTTATAATAGTCCATTGTGTCACACAACACTTACACTACACCTTATTATAAAACAAAACAATAAAAAATACCAGAAAACATCTAACTTGAAGCAACTACACGCTGCTGACACTGGCATAACCTCAACTGTGTCAGTATACTACACTGTAATATACACAGTGTCACAGTGGCGCGGTGCACGTCGAAAGAAGTCACGTGACCCACCTAACTCGGAATGTGCGAAGAAAGCGACGCGTGATAACGCGCGAAACTCGACATTTGACAAATTCGTATGTGCAAAAATTATTTTAAAACGTATCCGAATCTCTCGTCCCGAGCCCCCCCCAGAGGCCATGCCCCAGGGCAATGCCACCCTGCCCCCTCTCTGGGCGGGCCTGAACGAGATATCTAGAATCTAACGACTCTATGCAGAATCTAACAGATACGACAGAAGAAAAGTCAATAAACTCCTACACAAAACAAACAACAGACAAAGACAGAAAACAACAAATTCATAACACTAACATACATCAACAAACAAACTGAAAAAATAGCCCACAAATTCATAAAAGCAGGATACAGAATCGCTTACAAAACTACTAACAAAACAGAACACACACTATCAAAACACACACACAAAGCACAAAACAAATTTGATCTACCTGGTGTTTACAAACTAAATTGCAACAAATTCTACATAGGCCAGACAGGATGTAGCTTCAAACAAAGATACATTGAACACACAAAGGCACTCCACTCCACTACAGAATCCACCTTTACAAACCACCTCATTGAACCAAACCACACATACATAAACATCGACAATAACATGAAGATTCTACACGTACACACAAAAGGCCGAAAACTAGACACTCTAGAACATTTGGAAATATACAAACACATGAAAACAAATAAAAACGATATCCTAAACGAACAGACACAATTCAAATCGCACGCATTATTCGAACATATCTCACCCCACACACACAACATCGATCTTTCGAAATTCGATTCTGTCGCCCACAACAGGACGGACAGCGCTACCAGCGGCAACCTCTGAAGAAGCTTTTTAAAAGTGAAAACCGGTTCAGGTTTTAAGGTAAAACTTTATGTTTTTACTCATAAAAATATTTTGTGTTCCGAGTCATTAATGAAATAGTTGTATTTGAAAAAGAAACGTTTTCAAGATACATTAAAAAGCGTGGCTCTTATTCTGCTACCGACAGCACAAAGAGACATTATTATATATGCCATAGGTCCGGGAAATTTGTGTCTGAAAGTAAAGGTAGTCGGCACTTAAAATTACAGGGAAGTAACAAAATCAATGCTGTCTGTCCCGCAAGCATTCACGTCACTGAAACTGAAGATGGTACCTGCAAGATTACATATGTGTCAACTCATGTAGGTCATCTAAAAATAAAATACGCGATTCCGTGGAAGGCTGTAAATTAGAAAAAATTAATTTATTAACGAAGCAAGACCTGTACAACATTGAGCACGCATGTAGTTTATGCTCGAAGTCGGTGAGACATCAAGAAGATGGTACAAGTGTTGAAGCGTGGGTCAACGAGGTCAATTCCAGTAATCAACCTTGTGTATTATTTTATAAGCCTCAAGGAGTCGTCACAGAAACTCGCCCAACTTTAAAAAAAGTTCTTGTAATACTGGACAGTTTGTTATCAGTACGCACTTTTTTTATTTGGCTTTTGCTTGTTAATTATCGTTAACGCTTCATAAAAATAATAACTGTTATAATAAAATTTTAGCCTCGGCAATATAATCTCTCGCTCTGCGGAGCGCTAGGTTGGCAGTGCAATGTTTACAATTGACTCTGGTTATTATTTTACAAAATAAATCTGCCAATTGGGTTCTTTTAAGTACGAAACAGAGGTTTACATAACAAGATAACAAAATTAGAACATATCATTTAAAGTTTGTGATCATTAAAATTATACAAGGTTTGCTATAAATTAAATATTGTAGTGTTGAAGTGTGACAGTGTCGTTGTGTAACATAGGTTATTATGTGTTCATTCAATGTTTACAAAGTTATTTCTTTATTCTATCAATCCTCGAAAATATATTCACTGATAGTGAGAGTTTTATTATATAGTTAGAAATTTTGAAAGAGAATTTGTTTTATAATAATCAAATAAATTCAACAATACTCAACGTTAGTAGATATGGTGGGTATTGTCAGTCGTCCATGTGAAGTAATGGGCCGGTGTTTGTTCTTCCTACTTCTGATCTTGGGCTCAAAAATCGGTTGTCATCTTCTTCAAGTTGAATTACAGGTATTTTCCGGTCATCTGGATTAATTCCGAACTGGTCCTTGGTGTAAATTAGTTGTAATGGCCTCTCATCTATTGTTCTGGTACTTCTTCTCAAAATTGTGGGCACTTATACGGGTTTTCTGATGAAAATTTGGGCCCTTCACGGCGTGGCGTCTCTCCAGTTTAGCGTCACTACATAAAGTATTGTTCCTAACTGAAATTAGTCAATATTCGGTTGTTGTCATGGTTACTCAAAGTTTTTAATTGGCTGAAATTGGCTAAAGAGCATTGTTAGGGTATTTGAATTTTTATTTAAACTGGTTACAGATCTTCTAAATGTAATTAATCTTCAGTACTCCCTTTTTAGTAGTAAATATTATCACCACTGTTCATATTTTTGCTCAAGGATTAATTTGACATCCAATATTATAGTGTTCACTTAGGTATCAACATTTTGACAGTTTTGTGAATTTTATTTAATTATACTGTTTTCTTAATTTACATTATTATCATTATATTTCTGCCTTAACATGGTTGTCTGTTTGTATTTCATAGTTTATGTGGTTTAATCTTCCTAATGTCAGTGTTTAATTCTATAAATTGAAGTTTTTTGTAGTTGACAGTTGGGAATTTGCATAGGCTTTTAAACAGCAATTGACTATTTTTCTTTAATTACTGATATTACATTTTATTCTCCTTTTAATGGGTCCTGATTGTTTTAATACAAGATTCTGTTCATTTGTTCAGTGTTTAAGAAGGTTCTTGTAATTGTGTTTAATTTTATTGTTTCCCTATATTAACTTGTCTACTGTGATAACTCATTTTTAGTGTCATTGTATTTGAATGTATGGTTTGTTTCTTGTTTACTGGTTTCTGTTGGTTTTAAAATCTTATTTCTTACAACATATAACATAACATCTAATGGTTTTAACAATTCTCATAGCTATAATTCTTATCATTTAAACATAATTATTGGAACATAAACCTTAGTCATTAAAACATAATTCTTATTCATTTAAACATACTTATTTGAACTATATTATTCACTCATACTCTTCATCTCCCCATACTCTTTGATGAATTATAATTATTACTTGACATAAAAAATAAAGACATAAACATGAATTAAACATATTAATACAATGGTATATTGTTATGACTAACTCTAAATGACATTAAGCCATAACTGAATCTTCAACAACTGTTTACTATCTAATATTAATATCTTTTTTTATTATTGTCAGTTTGTCATGAAAAATATTCTTTAATGTATCATTTTAAATTAATGATATTGGATTCTTATTTCTGCGAATAAAATCATATATTTTGGTGTATTAACACACTGATAGTCATTCGTTCTTGAATACATGAGTAACAATACTAATTAACAAATTATTACCTAACATTAAGATTTGCAAACTAAAATATGACAAGTAGTAAGTACTACTATTATCTAAAACCTACTTATTATCTAGTCTGTTACACTTTGTTTCATTTTGTTATTAATACACTTGTGTTCACTGGATAATTGCTATTAAGTGCCACAAACCTTTCTGTGATTAGCCATTATCAGCCTTCACTTATTTTTTACCACTCACTGATGGTTTTTGATCACTCTTAACTCTTTAGTGTTTTTTCACTGCTTATTTGGTGTCTATCCCTATCAATAGGGTTCTATTTAATTTGGGGTTTTCACACTATCACTTTGCACTTTATATGTTTAATTTAAGTGTTACTAGTGGGTATTACCTAACTTTAAATTCTCTTTCTCACTTTACTATGTTCACTGTTTCTCTAACTCCCTACCTCTCACTTTACAAGGTTTAATTATAATATTAACAAGTTCATGTCGTTTTATTGTATCACTAATATGTTAGTATTGTGCTAATGTGATTTGTCTTAGTTTACTCTATTTGTTTGGGGTTATTGTGCCCCTCTATATCTTAAGTACTTAATGATTAGTATCTCTAACTTGTCTGTCCTTACAATTATTAATATTATATACAATTTTCATTAGTGATTCTATTTATTTGTTTAATGAAGAAATTTGTGTTAGTGGTTGAAATCACAATCAGAATGATCAATATTGCACACCACTATATAAAAATTATTCCGATTAGCGCTTTCAAGCTTCACAGCTCATCGTCAGATCAGGAATAGCCCTGATCAGCTATTCAGATCAGCTATTCCTGATCTGATGATGAGCTGTGAAGCTTGAAAGCGCTAATCGGAATAATTTTTATATAGTGGTGTGCAATATTGATCATTCTGATTCTATTTATTTGGTTTAATACAAATTTGGTGTTCCTTCTTAGTTCACTTTCTTTTGTCATACATTATACGTCACTTCCTTAGTGTTGTGGCTGATTATATCACTACACTTATATGTTAATTGTCTTTTAGTCACTATTCTTCTTATTTACACTTATGTTGGTGCAGTGGCTATTTCTAGTCCATTTGCAGTTGTCACTATTAGGTTATTCTTGGTCCTTTGGGGCTAGTTCTACTCTCTCACTTACCATCTATTGGGCTATTCAGGTTAAATCGTCTTATTTCTGTATTTACCATTTTGGTTTGTTTGTTTGTTACTACTTTATTAATATAAGTTACTGTTCTGACTACCTTGATATGTCTGATCGTTTTATTATTCTGATTCACCCATTCTTCTATTCTAATTCATCCCTTTTTATTCTAGTGTTAATGACTAAATAATTTATCTGGTCATGTCTTCTTCATTATGGTTAGGTGAAGATATGTACCATTACAATATATATATTATTTTTTTGGCTGAAAAACCATAAAATAAAAAAACATCCCTTACTATAATTACAGGCATAAATTCCTGTAACAATGGAATCAGTTAGGTCCATTGTTACTCATAATACAAGAATATTTTGTTTACCTTTCTCCAATATTGTTGAGGCTGATAAATTTGTCTTTGAGGTATGGTGTTTTCCCGGAGGTCTTGAAGGAATCATTTGTCACACCGGTTCCAAAGGTGAAACAGAGCATAAAATATCAATCTCTTAGGCCAATAAATATGTTACCAACAGTTGAAAAGATTTGGTAGAAAAGATGGGTAGTGTTCTTGGGCTCACTGCTTTTTAATCTGTACATAAACGACCTACCTAACATAGCAAATGCATCTGTTGTCCATCTTTATGCTAATGATACACTTGTATATGCTTCTTCAAAGGATATGAATAAGGCTGTGTTAATCATTAATGAAGAATTAGTGAATTTTAATAAATATTTTTGTGATAATAGCTTAAAAATAAATACTAAAAAAACCAAAGTTTTAGTGCTAGGAAAAAACAGGCCCTCCATTTCTGTGATATTAGACTATAAGTTTTTAGATTATGTAGATGAATGTAAATATTTAGGTGTAATCATAGATAGTGAACTCAATTTTTCTAAAGTTTAATGAAGAAAGTTGTGTTAGCCGTTGAAATCACAAGCAGAATGATCACTGTTACACACCACTATATAAAATTATCCCGATTAGCGCTTTCAAGCTTCACAGCTCATCGTCAGATCGGAATTAAACCAAAAACCTGAAAAAAACCTTTCACTCACATCTCACCCCACCCTACTCACACACAACAAGCTATAATTGAATGTCCCTTCCCCACCCTCAGCCCTGTCCCACCATCTGAACAGCTACACATATCTGGAATGCACACACACACACACACACACACACACACACACACACACACACACACACACACACACACACACACACACACACACACACACACACACACACACACACACACACACACACACACACAATACTGAAACACAAGGAATTTGCTAGAAAAATATGTAAATGTCCAGATGGTGGGACAGGGCTGAGGGTGGGGAAGGGACATTCAATTATAGCTTGTTGTGTGCGAGTAGAGTGGGGTGAGATGTGAGCGAAGGGGTTTTTTCAGGTTTTTGGTTTAATTCCGATCTGACAATGAGCTGTGAAGCTTGAAAGTGCTAATCGGGATAATTTTATATAGTGGTGTGCAACAGTGATCATTCTGCTTGTCAATTTTTCTAGTCATGTTGATCCAGTAATGTTTTTGACTGGGGGGGGCAAATTTTTTTGGACCCATATGTAACAAAAGTCACCAGTAGAAACTAAATTATTGCTATTATCATGAAATAATTGTAAAATTGAACCTTTTGCTTTACTACTAAAAGTATTGTTAATATCAAAAACCTACCTTGCAAACTACCAAAATTTAAACAGTGTTTGAAACTAAAATTATTTATAACCCTAAGCGGTTCACGTTCCTAAACTTAAATACTTAATAAATTATGTTATTAAATGCATGCATTGCTAAATAAAATATATTTGTTCCCTACCCTATTTGTTTCTAACAAATATGCACAGAACACACAGGCTCAGGCCTACACAGAATAAGTTACACTTTTATGTATACAAGGTTTGACAAAAACACTATTTTAGACAGAATACACGAATACACTGCCTAAAAAAGAACAAATTATTAGAACATTAGGGTATGTTTACACAAAAAATACAGCAAGAACACAATCAAAACAAAAATATTGTGTAAAAATATTAATTTGGAAACGTTGCTCGGCTTTAATAGCGTTCCATGTTGACTAATAATTTGTCCGGTCCCCGAGAACATGCGTTCACAGGGCACAGATGTTGCAACGATGCAAAACCTTTTCAAAATGTATGTATATAAATGAGGATATATGTGGCGCCGCTCGTGCCACCACTGTAGAGGATCTTCCTTTCGATCTAAGTACTCTTCGTTTAGGTACTTATCCAGTTCACGAATGCCAGCCACAGTTTTGTTATCTGGTTTTGTGATTTTATTCATTTCACTGTCATATTCTTCCCATATACTCGTACTATCTTTTTTATTTTCAGTGGTACTGGATACAAGGTCGGAAATACTTGTTAAAACTTCTTGATTTTTTCTTTGGGGTAATTGCACTTTACCAATTTTATTTCTGAGCCCTTGTATTACTATTTCACAGGCTCTTTTGTTCCTGAACACTCTCTTTTAAATCGCGGGTCCAGAATTGTACATTCAGTGTATAAAAGATTATTCTCCAAATCTCTAAAACAGTTTTCCATACGTTTCTTTAAAGCTGACTGTACAGCGACTACTTTTTCGTTTTGTGACGTGTTTTTGCAGAAAACCTTGAATCAAGTTACAAAATACGATGACTTTTGACAGGGTCACATTTTTCTCGGCGCTTATTTCCACCGTGACCTCGTAGAATGTTTAATGAAGAAATTTGTGTAGTGGTTGAAATCACAAGCAGAATGATCACTGTTGCACACCACTATATAAAAATTATCCCGATTAGTGCTTTCAAGCTTCACAGCTCATCGTCAGATCGGAACAAACAGAAATTATTGTAGTGAGAGGGGTGAAGGGTTTGTTTTCACATATTTTCTGTCTGTTCCGATCTGACGATGAGCTGTGAAGCTTGAAAGCGCTAATCGGGATAATTTTTATATAGTGGTGTGCAACAGTGATCATTCTGCTCGTAGAATGGTTTAAGTAAAGGTAAAACGGATCTAGCTTACGATGGTACAGCAAACTCAAACTTCCATCTCCTCGTTTGTACTTATTTTCCGTGTCCAGATTTCTACTGAATGTGTATTATTCACAAGTAACTAATGGCAGATTATGGAGGTTATGTACGACAATGTAACTTAAATAAAATTTACTTTGTTAGTGTACATTAAAAAGATGTATTTATTGGAAGTACAGAAATTAGTTTCCATTTACCGCACATAATTACGGTACAGAGACGATTTTTGGAGGTTGTGTCTACGTTTAACAATGGAACAACCTTTTAGATTTTTAAAATTAATTAGACTTTACAAACATTTCCTTAGTTAGTGTACATTAAAAGGCTGTTTTTATTGTGTGGATAAAAGGCTATATTTATTCGAAGTACCGGAATTAAAACATATTTCCAATTTAGAACGTATAACCTAGTACGTTATTGGTACATATTTTATTGGGGTTTATTGATACATATTTTATTAAAAGGCTGTATTTACTGGAAGTACAGAAATTAATTTCCATTTATCACACATAATTACGGTACAGAGACGATTTTTGGAGGTTGTGTCTACGTTTAACAATCTAACTTAACCTTTTAGATTTTTAAAATTAATTAGACTTAAAAACATTTTCCTTAGTTAGTGTACATTCAAAGGCTGTAGTTATTGTGTGGATAAAAGGCTGTATATAACATTAAAGGCTGTATTTATTCCAGGTACCGGAATTAAAACCTACTTCCAATTTAGAACCTATAGCCAAGTACAATCTAACATATAACCAAACAAGTACATTCAAATCCTTTTTTCAACATAATGCAATAAAAAGCAGTGTGCAGTTTCTGTTAACACGCAAATGATTAAGTATTAATAATGGGTTACAGTGGAATTTAAAGTTACTACGGTCTGAATTAATGCAAATAAAATTGGAGAATCTCGTAAACATATTAAAGAATGCTTGTATATTACACACAAAATCATTACCTTTGTTAATGAATAGAAACAAATAGGACTTTATACTTTAGTATGTACCAATAAAATTCACCTTTTTTCAAGTACAGTATCTATTGTATTTTCATACTCTTAAAAAAAGGCCATTAACAACATTTTAGTTACTTGTGAAGAAAACAGATATAACATTTCCAAACAAGAAATCTTCAATTCTCTCCCTATTTATTTTATAAAAACTGGAGTTTCTACTGCAGGTTTTTAAGTCCACTAACTACTTAATTTAATATACATAATTGTTCCTGATCTTGTTGGGTAACATTATATTAATACATCTACTCCCTACTCATATCTCAAACAATGTTTTTAATGGTCGGTCCTAAACATCTTTAAAATTTAGACAAAGTCTAATGAGCAATTAGACCTAACCTGAATTACTACACTACATCTAAGAATATCTTATTCGGTCATTTAGCTTTATTTATACATTTAATGCATCTTAATTAGCACATTAACAGAACTGCTGTGTCTTACAGTAACACAATACGTTACACTAACTGTAAAGAAATTCGTGTTTTCAGTTTAAAAAAGTTGAAATTGTGTATTCTTTTCTTTTCCATTCACTTTTTGTGAAACAACCTACATTAATATGTGTACGCTTACTATATTGAAATCCAGTGTTCACTATCCAATAGTTAAAAATTTTGTGGAATTGTGAAATTAGTGACACTATGTACTAATGTGTGATTATTAGTTGAATTTCTGAATTCCTTTGATTCATTAATAAATTTTACTATTTTGTTTCTTTATGTCTATTGAATGATTTCTTATTAGTTTTTAATCTTTGCGTTTTCATTATTCATTTGTAAATTGTTGGATTTTGTTGTCCATGACATGTCCATTGGTTAACTAATTATCATTAAAACACACAGAGGATTGATCCTCTTTTGCAAGATCACAAGTATGTTTCAAGACCATTTGCAGGTCAGGTATTGTTCTG
Source organism: Magicicada septendecula (assembly GCA_034769895.1). Classification (NCBI taxonomy): domain Eukaryota; kingdom Metazoa; phylum Arthropoda; class Insecta; order Hemiptera; family Cicadidae; genus Magicicada; species Magicicada septendecula. The sequence goes on from CM068367.1 coordinate 1,155,446,165, forward strand.
TCTGTTCACTTTCTGAAAGGGGTTGAGGAGCAAGGGGGAAGATGTCTCCATTAAAACACACACACACACACACACACACACACACACACACACACACACACACACACACACACACACACACACAATTCCTTTTTTTCTTTATTTAATTTGAATTCTGTATTAGAACAAATGTTTTCAGAGTTTACAAGTTTTTTTTTTTAATTTCTTGGATTAATTTTTTTTAATTTTATGCAATATGGACACATACAGAGGAGTGTCAGTTTTTTATGTTTTTTCAATAAATAAAAATGAGGGGGGAGAGAGAGAGACCAAAAATGACACGTACAGAAATTTCATCAGAACTTTTCCTGATATTAAAAAAATAACTAAATAATGAATGGCAAAGAACATTAACAAAATTAATGGAAATTATAGTTATAATTTCTTGTCTAATGAGCAGGTACTAGTAATGGCTTCATATACTTCACATCTTAAATTATAAACCTATTACAACCATATTTGGTATACTCAGCTTGAAACAAACGTTCAAACCAACAAAAATGGTTTAAATGTTGCCATGCTGCATTATTAGTAGGTACTGTTGAAACAGCAGGTTGATTATAATTGTTTTTAGAACAGACTTCTGGAATGTTGTGTGCAAGTGTATTGTGTTCAAGTAGCAAGTTTCCACTACTTTATAAAACATATCCTAGAAGCAAACTTTGACATCCAGTTGCTGTTGCTGAGAAACCTTACTAAGGGACTTATAAAAAAAAGAAAAACAACAATTACACGCTTGCTCTTTTGAACATCTGATGAAAAGGTTTTGTAAAGTGTACCTAACCTAAAAATGTACAATCCTCGACTTGTCTTTGTATTCCATACTTCTAGCAGTTTTACATGATGTATTGCTAACACGAATAAGAAAAGTTTAAATCTGCTGAAGGTCTAAACGAGTGATAGTTAGTTATTTCCTGACTGACAGGGCCATAAAATAATTCTAAAAGAATTGTTGTTTTTACAACACCATCCTTTATCAAGTGACTACTCAAATCTGCCAGTTTTTCACAGCAAACTGAAGTTTGATGATTTGATCCATCATGACCTAGTGATGGTCCAAACATTTCAAGGATTCTCCTAGCCTTAAAAAACTGGACTGGCGTCATTGAGTGACTAATGTTAAATTTACTTTGGGATACTTCCAAACATAATACAGTTTACAATAAACAAACAAAACTTTATGCCTGTCTAATTTTTCCAGAACTCCATACACATAATTTGATCTGGATAGAACATTAATTAAACAATAATACTATTCGATGCAAATAAATAAAATATCGGTATGGAGAACCATACATGACTTCATGTTTTAAGATTTATATTTAAAATCATTTTAGAAATGAAATATTTCCACAGAAACTATTTCTATCTTCAGCCTCAAGCACAGAATTGTGGTCATTAACATATACCACCTCACGTCAGCGCACTCGATTTTCACTGATGATGGCAGTCGATGGCACTTCCGAAACGTCTGGTTTTGCAGGAAACATTGGACCACAGCCAAACAGCCCGTGAAGGAATTTTATCAACAAACTACTTCTTTGTTGCCGATAACGTAGTACACATATAAAAAATTATCCCCTCCCCTTCACCAATCATTTTCATTTATAGATAAATTTTATTGCTACAGCTATAAATACTACTATACTATAATTTTCCATTACATCCGTACTAATATAGTATTTATCTATCTACTTATACTGACCATACTTAATAACATCTAAATTACTTGAAAATATAGTTCATAGTTTTTCTATATATACTCAGTACATTACTTTTCAAAATTATGGAAACTTATAGAGTCAATCGAGTGTGGGTTTAAAATTTATAAAAATGTATAAAATTTATAAAAATTAAATTAATAAAGCAAATTACTGAGAGTTGAGATGCTTGTCACTGAACAGTTCAAATACTAAAATAAAAAAGTAATATATACACTATGTAATTTTGCTTGTAAACTTTTGTGTTAATAACAACTTTCTTGTTTATTAATTATTAATAATTATATTTAATTATAATTTATTATAATTACAATTAACAAAATGTGTTTATCACACATTTTATTTCTCTCAGTACCAAGTGTTTAACCCTTTTTATAATGACCCATCCTCAGTAGCTTGACAATGCCTCGTCACAGAATAGGTGAAACATTAAAGCCAAGAAAATTAAAATGTGTAGGTCTATTGAACAAAAAAAAAACTTCAGAATTATTTAGTAAACGATGTAGTTCAAGTGACCAATTTAATAGTACACTACTAAGAGATGAATGGGTCAGGACACATTACTAGAACAAGGACCAACAGGTGAACTAAGTATTTACTAAATGGAACACTCCCTGCTATCTACAAAAACTCAAAGTAGTAGCAGCCTGTCACTAGGAGAGCCTGAATCACTAATTATATAGTGAGAAACTGAGTAGAACTGTTTCGGAAGTGAAGGATGAAAGGACAAAAGTGGGAAAAGGCTTTGTTCTAAACAATAAAATGTATTTTCTGTATGTTAAATTGTCTGTACTACTTTGGAAATAATAAAGCCAAGGTCACTTTGGAAGTAAATGATGAGGTCTGATTATAAATCTTTATAAGAGGTTTATATGAAATTAATTGACAAGTTGATATCATTACAGAGAGAGAGGGGGGAGAGATAGAGAAGGCTTGCATTATAACTCCACATACTGTATTGTAACGATGGAACTATATGGAACAGTTGTGAGTGTCGTTCTACCCATTTCTAGGCTAGCTGAGCAGGTACATGTTTCTGCCAAGGCCGCACTCAAGTATACTCTAGTTTTCATGTGCTTGTTAAGGACGCATGTTATGGAACATTGGTCTGGAAACCTGCAGGCTATACATAGGTGACAGCTGCTGCTTAGAAGTCAGTTGTAAGTGGTGATTTATTCAAGTGCAGTTCGAAGTATTGCGGTGAAGTGTTATTGTGTTACATTTAGTGTGGAACTGTAATACTTGACATTATTATTGCGTATGGACAAATTTAACTAGAATTACTGTACAGGAGAATGATGTTGATTATAAATTGTTATTTGTGATTAATTAAAGCTGTTCCCGTACTATTCGCTGAAGCATGTCGTAAGTGGAATTCCAACGAGTTGGTACGTCTTGCTTGAGTTTTAGTAGCGGCAAACTCATTTGCTCTTGTGTAGCTGTTAATATTTTTTGCCCTTGTGTGCTTCGATTGCTTCACTCAACAATACTTTTGACTTGCACTAAAACATCTGATATTTCCTTTGTAGCGTTTTGGACAACGAGATTTAGAAGATGAGCGAAACATCCGACTGACCGCCATTCGCCAAGGCTGACAGCAGCTATAATATTCCCAGTATTGTCGCTTACGACAGCAGCAACTTTATGAGAAATATTCCACTCTACCATGGCATCTTTTAAAAAATTGCATAAGTTTTGGCTTGTATGCTTATCATTATAAGCTTGACAAGTAAGCAAAGCCGAGCAAAGTTTGGTCTCGTCATCTATAAAGTGTGCTGTTATAGCTATGTAGCTCTCATTATTGCTGGAGGTCCAGCCATCGGTAGTGAGAGATAATGCAACTGCAGCTTGAATTTTCTTTTGTACATTGATCAATACTTCATTATAAACGTTTGACATTAAATTTAATGACAACGTTTTTCTAGAGGGAGTCGGCCGGCCAGCGCTGCCTCGTAGCGGAGCGGCCGCCTGGCAAACTAAAGAACTAAGAACGGGATCGACGGCGAACTAGTTCGCGTAGTTCGTCTGAAAGAACGCCTTTCTGAACTAGGTCGTTCGCGAACTACACAAGACTAATATATACTACATCAATGTTTGTAAAGAGCCGGTTAGAGGTTAGTAATGCGTGCCTGTGACTTGGACTTTGTCCGTTTTAAACATGAATTTCATTATTTCTTCTGTAATTTATGCATAAAAATATTCCAGAACAGAGATGGTAATGCCAGTCTGTATTTTTTAAAAGAGCTGACTGAAACTGCTTGACAGTTGGCTTCAGATGCGTGTAGTTAATAGGTGTGAATATAGGCCTAATATAATTTTCTCACATTACTCTTTTCCAGAAGATGTTACAAACGGTTGCTTACCCTTTCATCAAGAAAGGGTTATTTCAGTGTAGGGATGTTAGTTTGAGTAAGGGCTATCTGAGATTACCCAATTTGGGATGCCAGTTTCAGTGGTTTCATTCAACGTCGAAAAAATGTGGTATTTTTTCTGAAAGAGATCCCAAAAGTGGATATAACAAAGACGTGACAAAACCATCACATCTAGAAATAATAAAGAAAGGTTTCCAACAGATAAAGGATGAAATAAAGTTGTGGAGAGAAGAACTTGTAGAAACGTTTGAAGGTGATCATGTTCTTAGATATCAACCAGGTTAGTAACACACAGAAGTTACGTTGCTTAATAAAATTGTGATATAGTTAATACTTTGCTACCCTTACTTTTATAATAGCATAAATGAACCTGTTAGAAACATTGCGGTAATGGTATTGTGTAGATGACTGTAAGAGGTTAGGTAACTTGCCTACTGTATGAAAGGCAAAATTTAAAATTTTGGTTGTTGCTTTATGACCACTCATACTAATTGTGTGGTACTACACATAGTCGTTTATTTCATATTTTATATTAATACATGTAAGTTATAAAGGTAATATTTGGAATAGTAATAGTTTTATGTAATGTAATAGTTGTATATTTAGTAATATTTGGATTATTTCCGGTACCTTATTTCCATTTGGGTTTGTCATTCATGTACTCATAATTTTTAATAACAAATGTAAGCGAAGGTTAGTTCCCTTCTGAACTTATTAAGATTAGTGTGGTAAATTGCTTAATAGCAGTTAGTAACTTTATACAGGAAACAGCTGGTAAGTAACCTTATTCACACTGCTGGCAAATCCATTTTTGTTATTCTTTTGGTTGTTCAATGATCATTATTACAAGGTGTACTCGTTATTAGAGGCATTATTAATGAGCACTCGTTATTAGAGGGACCCATATAGTGCTGTTGTATGCCACATTCGGCATTAGGTAGGCAGCTTTGAGATCAAGAATTATGGCACAGCATTTGCCACTTTAATGTTTGTTGGATCAGGATAGACCGTTGTTATTGCTATCACCATTTCTAGTAAAAGAGGTTATGACTTACAAAAATCTACTTTGCCAGTAACCAAGTTTCATTAACAATACCCACTATTGAACTAATTTGTTTAACAGTTTTCAGGTAATTTCCAGTAGCCTATATCATTTCCTTTTATGTTTCCAAATCTGCCTGAAAATATCTTTTTATTGAGACTTTGTTGGTGAGTGACAAAAGTAACATATTTTTAAAATTAAATTTATCAACTTGATATCAGTAAGTTGTAAAAGTGGTAATTGTGTAGCCACTGCTACATTTCTGTAGCCACAAAGGAGTTTTTTAGACTTTGTGGCAGTCAAAAATATGTGAAGCTAAATTGTATATAACCTAAAAATGGGAGTTCAAATTTCTTGTATTCCAATGGGCGTTTTCACACTAGCCGACACGACGTCGACACAACACCGACACGATATCGGCGCGTTATCGGTGGGAACAAAAAGTAAAGAAATGTTATGGAACCGTTTCACACTCCCCGACATGTCGATATCGGGTCGGTGCAGGCACCGACGTGTCGACGGACAGCAGCTCTCCCATCTTGGTTGGCGCTCTGTTGTCACCGACAGTTCACTCTGCCTAGCGCATTAACTTAGGTCAGTAGTTGAATATTTTGAGAAAATGACTACTTTTAAGTATGACATAGTGACATTGATTGAACTTGTTGAGACGAAGCCTTGTTTGTGGGAGAAGACAGATAAGGAAATAAAAATATTTTGATAATATCTGACAAGCTAACTGAAATATAATCAAATGTTTCTTTTCTCATTTGAAAAATATTGAAAAACTTGTTAGGATCTAAAACCAGCTTATCAAATAAGGTGTAGTATGCACCTGCTACACAGCGAATTTTAATAATCGGGTGAACCCAATACTTCCTATCTACTTTTCGTCTTCTCCGTCTTAAATATAACAAATATAGTAAATACAATCTTCTGTTGAATTCAGCCATTTGTAAAAACTACACTCACTACGGCCGATATGTCGACATCTGTCGTCTTGAGTGTGAAAGTACCTTCTCGATATCGTGTCGGTGTTGGATCGGTGTCATTGTAGGGTCGATGTCGGGTTGGTGTCGTGTCGGTAAGTGTGAAAACGCCCAATGTGGCATAAATATTTTAGTGCAGAATCAATGCCATAAAAATTGAAGTTGTGTGAAGTTATGGTTTCAGGAATCTGCATTCTAAATCACATTGGCACTGAAAAATTTGTATGCTTATTCCTTTTTTTTTTTATCAGTTATTTTCTCTATGTTAGCAGTCTTCATAACAACTTTGTCAAATTTTGTTGCTTCCCTGCTATATACACTTTTTCCTCGAACGAGGCCTTTCGGTTTCGCAACCATTATCAAGGTCTTCCTACAACAACATTAAAATACCTACTTCCCTTATGTATATATACTAACCCTCCCACGCATCACCGGTTACATTCAACCAATAGGCGGCAGTACTTACCGCCCAGTCCTTGCTAGCCCCGCCCCTTACTCAGTCAACCTGACCTTGTCATATACATTTCCTCTAGAAATCTCCTACAGCTTTCTACCTTCTGAACCTATCCTGTAACCGTATTACACTTTTTATACACTACTCTTTCAAAATATAGTAAAATATATCCTCATTACTAAATTCAGTCTTTATGTTCATCAGCGCATTACTATTCTTTTTCCTTACTTTTAATATTTTTAATTCTTCATACAATTTGCGTTTACTTATGTTATTCTCTAACCTTACTATTTTGACATTCTCTGTTGGGTCTAAAAACCTATGCCCTGTTTCATTAAAATGTCTCGTATAGAGCGAATTCGTAGTTCTGTCTCCTTCTCCTCTCGCATGCTCTCTCAATCTAATTTCTAACTTACGTCCTGTTTCACCCAGGTAAACCTTATCACACTGTTTATAGTTCAACTTATAAACACCGCTTTTCTGTAATTCAGGCGTTATTTCAATACTACTATTCTTTATATAATCAAAAACTGTCTTTGTCTTTTTTACCGCTACATCTATATTGTGTTTTTCAAAGCACTTGATTATGTTCCTCTTTTGAAAACCTAGATAAGTTATTGATCCTATGTATTTCTTTTCTTTCTTCTCTTCTTGTCTACTATTTCCTTCTATTTTTTTTACAATTTTCTCTACTATCCCCGGTTTATAATTATTATTTTTCGCTATTTCTTCTATTCTTTTTAACTCTTCTGTTTTACATGAATCATCTAAGTATTTTATTGCTCTATAACAAAATGAGTTTAGTGCAGCCATCTTGTGACTTACGGGATGGTATGATTCCTGAGGTATAATTAAGTCTGTATACGTTTCTTTCCTAAATACATCAAATTTAAAAACACCACACTCTATCTTTATATTTAGATCTAGGTAATTTATTTGTACTCAACCTATTTCCTCTTTGAACTTAATTTTATTTTCAATTTGATTAATTTTATTTGTTAGTTCTGCGAATTCTTCATTTGTTCCTTCCCACACCACCAAAATGTCGTCTACGTACCTTATCCATTCCTTTATTTTATCCTTATATTTTGATTCCATTAGGACACGCCTCTCAAAACAATTCATATATATTTCCGCCATTACTGGTGACAACGGACAACCCATTGGTAGCCCCTCCTTTTGAATGTAATACTTATTATTAAACCTAAAGTAGTTTTGGTGTACGCACACTGTCAGAACTTTTATTAAATCACTTTTGTACTGATACTGTCCTAAATTGTTATTTTTAATAATTTCTACAGTATGTTCAACCGATATATTCGTAAACATATCTGACACGTCTAACAACATAAGTTTTTTTTTTTTTCGCTAGAACCACTCCTCAAAAAGTCATGTATTTAAAAAAATAAGTTGTTTGTGCGTAATATGGAGTTTTATACATTTTTGATTCAGTTAAAAAAAAATACTATTTTACAAAAAAATGAAGTACAGGATGTATACAAACATTGGGAAAGTTAAGGCTATGGTGTGAAATTTTGGATCAATATTACAGATTTTCTTTACTGCATTTTATTAAAAAAAAAAATGAACATAAACAGGATAATGTAGCTACTTAAAAATAAGTAGTTTTCATAAAAATCTGTTATTTACAAAGAGATATCAACATGTAAAAGTCAAGAGAATATATCGAAATGTATAAAAGCTGTTTTATTTTTGAAAATTTATTATGCAAAGTTTTCCACAGCATGTAAGAAAGAATGATGAACTTTCCATGACCACATGTTATTTAGACCCACTACATATAGAATTGCAAAACCCAGTTTTTATAAATCTCATGGCTGTCAAAGACTTACCATTAATTTTGTTTTAAATAAGCTTACAAAAGACCTACAAAAGATTTTTTACAACACCAAATAAAAAAAAAAAATGTAAGTCTTAGGCAAATCTGTGAATATTGTAATATTCCTGAAGATGAGTTATAATAATTAGCCACACGTGACACGTGGTTGTCGTCTGTTTGTAATTAATACTTAAATTGTGTTAATGATTATGTTAGTTTAGTCCTATTTGGTTGTCGTATATTTGTAACTGATCTTCCTTACCCGTTTTTAAATACTTACGAAAGTCGAACTTCTACTCACCAGCTCGGCCGTTCAATTCGAATTTGCTGCCTCGCCGCCTGGTTGACCAACACTGCTTAGCGAATCGACTTCGTCAACTAATATGTATTCTGTATTTTTATTTGCTCAAACTTTTGTATTATTACTTTGAATAAAATCAAACATACAGTTTAGAATGGGTACGAGAATTTATTAACAGTTCGGGATATAGTGGTCAATTACAATTTCTGCAAAATATAATATTTAATCTTGCGCTGGCATGTTTACTTTTAGCAGTTGGGTGTCTGCTCACTTAGTCAGCATGTAGACGCTCTGTAATGGCGTTAGTTTTCTTCGTTTGTTTTAAATCTCAGGGGAAAGTTCTTTGGACTACAGAAGATGTTGTTTTACAGACTAATAAAAGTACAAAATCTTACAATATACCTTATAACTATTATAGAACAGGTGATATACTTAAGTATTGATAGTAAGTTACCGCTATGGGAACTAGTGTTTTGATAGGTTATTTATGCTTAGCAAGTTCACGTTTTTTAAACAGATTCAGATAAATTCAAAGTGAAGTGCTATATTTATTCTATTAGAGGTGTTTATTAAATAAAATTAAGTTCCAAAAAGTTATTAAAGTGATTGGTGAAGTGAAAAATTTGTTCAATTAATGTGGATTGTCTAGTGTTTTATTTTCGGTGAAGCATTTAAAATATACTTTTAACGCTCCTTCATTTCGGCTTATCTTGGGTAATACTTCTCTGGAATACTTCTGCTTGTCCCTTCTGGTATAGTTCCGTGAGTTCCAGGTTCAATTTGTCTTAATGTTCCAGTTATCGTGTTCAGATTCCCTCAGTCCTGCGGGCTAATGGTGATTCCAAGGTTCTGTTAGGTGTTCTTCTATTCTTCCTTTGGTAAGTCGTTAATTCTGAACTAGGTCTTCTTCAGCAAATTTTTTACAGAATATTTCTTAATTCTTGTGTTGAATTGGTGTAAATCTCATCATTAGTTGTATTATAGTTATTAATTGGGTCTTCTTAATCAATGTTTTTACAAAATAGGTTGATTTCTTTACTTTTGATATCTTCGTGGGCTTCATGCATCCACCCTTCTCAAACTTCAATAATGGAATAATAAATTTTCAACGGTTCCCTATGTAACAAGGTTTAGTTGTCATGGCAACTCTCTGTGAAACTCTAATTCCCATTGGCTAATAACTTATAACGTTGTTATATTAACCAACGTTTTTTCTATTCAAAATTTATCAAAATCTTTTAAAGTATTATAACGTCCTTATGCTATTTGTAATATTAAATACAATAACACCATGGTTTTGCTTTTTGCTTACAGATTAATTTGATACCACTCATGGTTACCTTTGGTCAATTTATAACAGATTTCTAATTTTTCCAATTTGGTATTTCTGTAGTTAATTACATTTAAACTAATCATTATCTAGCCAGTTTTGTACCTTACACTTTTACTTTGATACCTAAACCGATTATACACTTTATTTTATTCTTGGCTATTGTTTTATCTTAAAATTCACAAAATTCTGCTCATCAATGCTAAGCCTAATGCCTAGATTTTATAATTCCTCTACCCTATTCTCTTTACAATATTTTATAGTTATTTATGTTAATGTATTAGGTTACTAAATATTACTAATGAAACAAACTGACTTAACTCATAACATTTGATTGTTTTTAACCATCACACATATTATATAATTATTTAATTCTTCCTTATAGGTCCATGCCTGTATCTAAATTTTTTACCTATTAATGGTTTTGTTTTAAGATGATTTGCCATTTAATCCTACTAATACTACTTTGGTTATTTACTATCAAAGAACTCTTATAACAATCTTGAACTTTAAACTGTATACTATTATTCACATACAAACTCATTTAATAGGATATAGTGTCTAACTCCCCTCTGTTTTCACTCTAACATATCACTTTTTATTTTTATTTTCTAAGTGTTTTTTATTCATATAACTTTATAACGTTCCTTAAATAATAATACAATATATCTTATATCCTACTTACTATGCTAACAAACTAATCTAACTGGGTTGCTATACTATTTATATAGTCTGTTATTAATAGTTTCTTATTCTATAGTTACCTACACTTCACTTTCTTGAAATAGTGTTTATGTGTTTAAAATAACTATCACTGGGTCCTATACACTGGTTTTTCTTTATTATCACTTTTTCACTTGTCACCTCTGTACTCATAATTATTGTTGCTAAGGTTTATTTTATTTTATTTACTTTTGCTAGCTTATTATTTAACAGGGTATTTTTTTATTCATATCTTGGGTTTTACATTTATCTTTCTTTTATCTTTTCTTTAAATAACATATTACATTTAGTTTACATTTGTATTTCATATAGATTACATATTATTTATTGCCCTATCTGATTTTGTACCTTTATTTTATACATTATTTTAGTTACTATTTGGGCTCTCATAATTGTAGTCATATTGTGGGTTGCATCCTTGTTTTTTTTTCTCACCTTATTCAATCTATTGGGTTTAGTCCTTGTCAGTGTCTTAATCATTTTTTAGTTAGTAGTATTGTGCTATCATTCTTCATGTTATAACCCTTTATTTTCCTTCAGTTTTCATCTTTTCTTCCATTAATTATATTAGTGAGTTTTGTGCTATTTTATGTCACGTTACAATATATATATTGTAACGACGCTGACGTCCGCCTTGTTTAAGCCCCGCGATGGAAGCCAATCTGTAACGGCTAGATTTGTACGTATTCTGAAAAGGTGTAAGTATAGTGTGTTCACCTCACACTGTCGTCGTCACTTATATGTTGCGCTAACGATGTCCGTAACGATCCTTCAATTACCAGTACAACACGAGTGGAAACCTTACCTGTTCTTCGTTAGGTGTTCATAAATCCCGGGTGGCGCCAAATTGTTTAAGTAAAACAATTAAATTAACAAATAGGGTGGTTTAGCGTTCTTAGCTATGACAGTCTGGAGTATTCAAATTTTACTCCCGCCTTCGTTCGACCTTCTTAATCGAGCAGTTAGTTCGCCGAGTTTGCGATGTGAGCGCTTACTGTCATTTTCTCTCTTTGCTAAATAATACACAATTTATAATATACTTTCCTATGGAATAAAAAACAGTGGTTACACTCTGTACTAGTTTATTTATTGGTGATTGGTAATTACTCAGTTTGACACAAAATTATATTTGGCTATTCAACAAATTTGCACCGACAATTATTATAAGACAAAATCTCAAGGTTTTGGTGAATCGACCTTGAACGAATTATTCAGTCAAATATGGCGACTGCTTGGTTTGTTTACAGTTTGTTCCGTTCAAAGTCCTGGGTTCTTGTGATTACGAAAGAAATATTAATAATGATTACAATAAAGTACACTACCTTACATTATTTGTACTTAAATAATATAATGTGTAATTATAATTTGTTCCTGAAGTGTGGTAAAGTGTGTTTCAAAAGTTCGTAATTTTCATACAGGTTATTTTTCTAGTCAACAAAATGTCATTGTTTTATTTTTTAATTAATCTTTGAAAGAAATAATGTTCAGTTTATAGTGAGAGTTCAGATTACTGTGAGAAAAATTTAAAGAGAATTTATTTCAGAAATTCGGGTAATTTAATAATACTTATCAAATCCGTGAACTTGATGTGAACTGTCATTCAGCCGAAATGGAATGGGGCTTCAATAGTCGTCAATTTTCAATTATCTTGGGGTTTAAGTACGTCTGACATCTTTTTCATGTTAGTTGTTCAAATTTATTAATTTAAAATTTATTTAAATTGGTCCTTGGCATCAGTTAAATGTTCTCGTCCTTCGTCTGCTTCTTATGTTTTCATCTGTTTGAATTTTGATTAGTTTTTAAACATTTTATATTAAAATTTTGGTCATTCATGGCCTGGCGTCTATTCTGGATGAGCGTCACTTATGGAATAATAAGATTTAACGGAAAATTCGTAACCAACGTTCCGTTGTCATGGTTACTAATAGATTGTGATTGGCTGATCTTGACTTAAGACCATTGTTATCATATTTGAATTTTTATTCAAAATCATTGTATATCTTCTGTTGCTATTATTCTTCCGTCTTCCTCTCTACGTATTAAATTGTATCACTACTGTTCGTATTTTCTTTCAAAGATCATTTTGACATCCCATAAGGTTGGGTTTTCTAATTATTGTTTGGACAATTATGTTGATATTTGTTAATTACATTTCTTTTTTATTTTAAGTCCTTATTCTAACATTTATCTTTTAATCTGATTCACAAATTATCCTTGACTAGTTATTTGCCTTGGATTTGCTAATATTCTTGTTAATTTTTTACAATTTGTAGTTATTTGTTTTTTACAGTTAGGCATTTCATAGGCCTAATTAGTAACTGACTATATTTACTGATTTTATACAAATTACATTTTAATGTACCCTCATACATGTTTTGTTTTGATATTATAAATGATTTGTTTACTTATTGATGTGTTTTGGATCTGTTTTTATAATAATTGCATGTTTTCATTAGTTTCTACATTATGATTTCTTTTATAAATTTGCTAACTGCTATAATTTTTATTGTTCGACTAAGCTTTTCGTCATCACTGACATCATCAGGTCTTAAACAACCTCTTTCAATTTTTATATTGATATCTAGGAAATTAATTTCTAATCCTCCAATTTCTTCTTGAAATTTTATTGTTTTTTTTTATGTTATTTAGTTCTTCCATAAATTTTTTAAATTCATTTACTTCACCTTCCCAAACTATTAGTATGTCATCTACATACCTGATCCATTTTTTAATTCTTCTTTCTTTATCTATATCTTTTAAAATTTTGATTTCAAAGCTATTCATGAATATCTCTGCCATTAATGGTGAAAGCGGTGATCCCATTGGTAATCCATTTTCTTGTATGTAAAATTTGTTATTAAATCTGAAGTAGTTCTGGCTTAGGCATAATTCTAATCCTTCTATTATTTCGTTTTTCCATTCTACATTACTTAATGTATTTTTCTTTATTATTTCTACTGTTTTTGCTATTGGTATGTTGGTGTACATATCTTTTATATCTAATGACATTAATTTTGTCTTATGTGTTATGGTTATTTCTTTTAATCTTTCTTTTACATTTTTACTATTTTCTATGCTGTGCATTTCTTCTTTTTCATATGCCATTTTGATTCTTTTACTTATTTCTTTTGATATTTTGTATGTTGGCGAATTTATAAATGATACTATAGGTCTTAATGGCATTTTTTTTTATGTAACTTAATTTGACATCTAAATTTTGGAGCTTCAGGATTATGTTCTATTTTTTGTTTCTTTTGCCATTCTGTTAAATATGTTGTCTTTTTTATCAATTTCTTTGTTTGTGCTTGAAATTTACTTGTGTAATCATATTTTATTTCTTTATATGGTCCTTTTTGTATAAATTGTTCTGCTTTTTCGATATAATCTCTTTTGTTCATTACCTCTGCTGTGTTACCTTTATCGGCTTTTATAACTATCAAATTGTTCTCCGTGATTTTCTTTTTTAATTCTCTTATATTTCTTCTTATTTGTTTCGTTTTTATTTCTTACATTTTTGTTTTTCTTACATATTTTTTCTACTATTTCTTTTACTTCACTTCTTAATTGTTTTTTAGTTTCTTCATTTTTTATTTTATCGATTATTTCTTCACATTCTATTATTGTATTTTCTTTATCTATGTTTGTTTTTGTTGCATATTTTAAACTTTTCCCTAATAATTTATGTTCATTTTCTGTAAACTTTGTTTCTGTTAAATTTAATACTTTTTCAGCAAATTTTATTTCTTTATCTTTTTCTTTATTTTTATTTCTTGTTCCTTCTATTAATTCCTTGAGTTTCTTATTTAACCTCTCTTCTATTTTTCGTATTCTCTTTTCTATGTATTTTTCACCAATCTCTTTTCTCATTTCTTCTATTTCTATATAATTGTAACTTGTATATAATTTTTGATGTAATTGATACATTTCTTTGTTATATTTATTTATTTTACTGTATAAGTTCTTTATTTCAAGTTTTATCCATATTTTTTCCGCCATATTTTTCACTTGGTTTGCTACTTTGCTTTTGTTATCAATTTTAATTTTTGCGTAGGTTGTTTAAGACCTGATGATGTCAGTGATGACAAAAAGCTTAGTCGAACAATAAAAATTATAGCAGTTAGCAAATTTATAAAAGAAATAGTAAGGATGGCTGCTAATTTAAACAATACGAAGAATTCTACATTATGGTTTGTTAATTATTTCCTAACTGATTTTCCAGTTTTATTAGATCTGTATTAATTTATCTTTTTATTTAATTATTTTGCCATTGTTAATAACTAGGCTATTACTTACTATTCTCTATTACATAAAACATAATATTTAGGCTTATGGTCTGTATAATTCCTTCAGCCATATCCTATTCATAGATTAAATCAAACAATTTTTTAACAGTTATTATGCAATGTTTGCTTACAATTCGTTTCATTCTTACTTATTTTTTGGGCGATAAACATCATTACACCATTTCAATTTACTTAATTGATTATCCCTTAGAACATGGGGTGTTTATTTTATTTTGCTCTTATTTTCTTTATTATATTTTTTCTTATACAAACTTTACCTTCTAGCCATGGTAACCCTAACTTTTAACCTTCCATGGGATTCCGCCTTTGAATACTGTTGTATCCCTCACTTACAGTTAAACTTAATGCTATCAATAACAAGATTCTTATTAAATAATATTGTTCACTATTAATCATTTAGTGTTTATCACAGATTATTAAGTGTTTACACCTATCAATGGGGTTTCTAACCATTTTGGGGTTTTACACTTTCACTTTTGCACTTCTTAAATTTTATTTTAAATGTTATTAGTGGGTAATCCCTAACATTACATTCTCTTTATCACTTAGTTATGTTTACTTTCTCACTATCTCACTATCTCTCCCTTTACAAATGTTATTTATACGATTAATAAGTTCATGTCTTTATAGAGTTCTTTATTACATTGAAACTCTATTTCTTTGGTTAGTGTACTTTTATTTTTCTCATTACTTTATCGGGTTTTATCAATTATCATTTACATTTATCATTTAATCGATAATAATAATTATCTTTTACATTTGTTAGTTATTGGTGTCGTTTCCATTATTATATTTGAGTGTATTATTTCTCCTTTTTCTATTCTATTTTATTTGTTTGTGTCTTATCATTTGATTTCATTTTATTTCCTTTATACTTGTTTTGTTCATTTTCCTCCTTCTTTGATTTCATTTTATTTCCTTTATATTTCATTTTATTTTGGTTTTCCCCTTCTCATTTGGTTTCATTTTATTTGGTTGTATTGAGTGAATCACGTCATTCAATCACTTGGGTTAGGTCACGTCGTTGTTTGTCGCGTCATTGTCATTTTATTTTCGTTAGTTTAAACATTTTATATAGTTGATTAATCGTTTTTATCCCTGGTATAGGGGTGGCTTATTTGTGTTGTAACAATATATATATATATGTATATATATTGTAACATAACCAGATGTTACATAACCTAGACATATACCATCAGATTTAATAAATACATAACGGTAATGTAAATAGATAATATAATGATAAGAGTAACCAAGAAGAGAGGAACCATGGAAGAAGAAAGAAGAAGACGTGCCGCAAGAAGCAGTAAACCTAAACACTGCTTGACACTACAACCGTACTATAACTGACACAAACTAATGGACAAATTAAATTCACTTTAAGCTGTCAAGCGAGTCAGTGAATAACTTAAATGGAATATGACATGTTAATAAAAATGATTAAATAAGAATCTGAATAATGTGATATCAGAATCAGCATTTGGGCTGGGAATTAATCAACTATGACTAGTAACTATTAATGCCAAGAACTAAGATTAGATATGGCCACAATATGAGAATGAAGCTATATTACAGTCTCAAATATACTTATGACAAGTAAAAATGTTTGTAAGAGGGAACCTTATACAAATAAGCTACCTCATCAAAGTACCGTATGGTAAACTAATAAATGTTATTAAGGCATAAATCCGATACAAACGGTATGCCTCAGCAATGCCTAAAACAAACAATCATCAGTAAGGTGATTAGTAGGAAGTACTAGAAGTGTAAATCACATACACTGAACAATCTTTATACCCAAACATAGAGATAAGCATTAGTAATATGATATACGATTAATAGTTCAATTGTTAATTAATAGCACGGAGCAAAATAATGAGAAGCAAAATGTCATAGTGAGTAAGGATAGTTAGTAGCAGTGTATAAGTTAAGGTTTAATCATAATATTCAGTAAATAAATATCAGTACAGATATAATAGTGTTCTAACATAAACGTTTAAGTGAAAAAACGCGATGTGGAACACAAACAATATTAATAAGAGTGTGTAATCGCCGGCTTCAATTAGCAGACGACAGAGCGACGCCGAGTACCTGAAAATTGTTTATTAAACAACGTCAGTAAAAGTGTAAATAAACCAGTATCAAACTATATCAAATTGAAGAGGAAAAAATATCCTTTAATTTGATAGCGATACGACCCCGATCGCAACTATAATAAGTGCGTGACAGGCGTTAGCATCATTTGCACAAAATGCATAAGAAATCTGTTTATCAACACTAACAACAACGACGGCTGTCAATCATTCCGGCAGAAGTTGGTTAAAAAACCGTTAGTGACAGTTGAAAAGACAATACGTCACTTTCGTAACGCCTGGCTAAGCCAATCAGAAAATAGTTTAATAAGTAAAACAATCGCCTAAAGCCAATCAAACCAGAGAGTATATAAGGAACAGCGGCGTATTGCCGTTAGACACTTTTTACTTTCATTCGGAGCGAAAGGTGCGCTCGTCTCATCAAAATTTTCTAACTGATAGTTTCATTGTAATAGTGCATCGATGGAATCTTTTCGACAACAACAAAAAGTAACTACAAGATATTCTACAAGGGACCAGTGCGTCTAAGTGCAGTATTATTTTATTTAGTGCGGGAAAATAATGAACAGAAGAAATAATTAAGTAATATTATTTAAGGTCCTTTTAGTCAGAAGCGGACTGAAATTCTCTGTTCATGTGCGTGTGTAGTGAATAACAATGATCATTATAATCCGATCATTGATGTGTTTAATTGAGTTTTAATCGAAAGATTAAAAACACAAAGGTAACAGGGTGACAATTTATTCATTACGCCGAGTGCGATAACCTAGATGTTTTGATAAACAAATCTGTACTGACGCATAACACTGAAACATTTTCTGTATCACACCATGTCTGAATTTATTTAATGGATTTGTCAATCCTAGTTAAGTTGGATGTTAGTCATAAGTGATCTCACCATATAACTTTGTAAATCATAAATCAAGCGTGACGAACGCCTAACCTATAAAATAGGTTTTATTTTATTTTTATATTAGTAACCTAAAAGGCATTACTAGTCGATATTATATCAGAAAATAATTAGCTATTGTGTAGGCATTAGCATTCTTTTTTTGTGTTTCAAAGAACTTACGCCTGAGATATAAATAATATTAATGTTTAAAGTGAAGAGTATCTGGACTTAACCAGAATTATTGTTTATGCAAGCTGAGCCAGTCGTATAGGGTATGTAACAAAATATTTGCAATTGTACATCAATGTATTCTATTAATTATATTTGTTTGAATTCTCTATCAAGGGTATAAATAAAACCCCATTATTAACAGCATAACTCGACTTGATTTATTTCTAAAAAACAGATAAATAATTCATTTAGAAGAACCAAAATAACCTTCAGTTGTGATTAAATATTGTTGAATTGCATTGCCATAAGGGCAATAACCAATTATTTTAACTTTTTAAAAATTATTATTTGATTCTATTAATGGGTTTTCCACGGGATTTTCCCGAAATAAACCTGTGGGGCGCCCATTATTAAACAAGGTAACCTAACCTTGTGGATAAAGTGAGTTGGTTTTGTAAACCGTCTTGGCAGCTTACTGATTTATTGAACTTCTGAACTTCCAGAGAACACGAACAGGTACGTGGAAGTGTATTTTATTAATTCTATTGTCCAGACGTTACTAGACTTTACGTACTTAGACGACTATCAACCTGGAGGAGGAGTTTCGCTGCTAGTATCATCAAGACAATCACCAACACCAAGCGACCAGCTAGTACACTTTATTTTTAAATTTAAGCAACGTTAGTGTTTAAATAATATTAACAGAACTATTTTATTTGTTTTATCTAAGGGAATTCTTTTCAGACAATTATAATTTTGCAATTGTAAACACACTTTTAATAACATCTGATGCTATATTTTAACTATTTTATAAAATTAGTAACTATCAATTCTCAATCATTACAACTTTTAATATTTTTAATATTTTAAACAGTAATAGAATTAAGATTAGTTACAATATGTATATTGTAACGTCCTGCTTTTCCTGTGAGAGGCGGAGTAGAGTTATTTTATATGCACCACTTTGTTAGCGTCAAATCTGTAACGTCGCGGTTTTTATGATATTAAAGTTTCTGCCTCTCCGCAGTCGCCACTTATGAATTATAATAACTGACGTTTTTTTAAAAAAATAATAAATAAAGGATTTTATTTAATGTTACTCAATCTAAACAGAAATCGAGAGTGTGTGATTTGGGGTCGAGGAGGGAAGTTGTTCAGCCTTGTGAAGAAGAGAGAGTAAGTACCAATTATTTACACGCGGCTTAGACGATTTCGGATTTTTTCAAATTGTTCGCTGTGATTTAAATCAGCTGACTGTGAGATAAGTTTCTACGCTTAGTTCAACCAGCATACTCTGTAGCAAAATTTGATCCGATGTGTTGATTTCTTCTGTCTTTGTGCTGAAATTTATTACAACTACCCACTACAAAAATTATAACACACTTTGTTATTCAAGATTATTTTTCAATAATATTATTTATTTATATTATTGGTTTTTGTTTCCTGCCACCAAAATACAATTATCACAATTGATGTTTGCTTAAATAAAACATAATCTCGACTTCACAGAGTCAACATGGAATTGTCTAAAGAGAAAAAACCTATATGGTTTTGTTTACCAGATTTTACACTATTTAAAAAAACCAATTAATATATAATTCTTACTAATTCCCCAGGGTTCAGGGTAAGTTCTTTTTGTTACGAGAGTGTCAGAAATGGATAATTACTAAGCTTTACAAATACCGAAAAAATATTAAATAAATTTGTAATTTTTTCGTGTAGTATGTAGTTCCTGGAATGTTCGTAAGAGAGCAGCGTGCCTTTGTTTACTTTAAGAAAAACATGTGATTAAATGACTATTTTGTGTTCTATATCCACGTTCGGAATGCGTTTTCTTCTTGAACTATTAAACGAAATGTTTATATTACCTCGCTCCGTATGGTTCTTACTGGAATGAAGCTTTTTCGCTGGTGAGGTCCGTCTTGCGTTATAATTTCCTTACCGTCTGGCGCATTTTCCGATCGTCAGCTCGAACTATGGCGGAACCAGGTTGAATCATCAGAAGGTTTTCTTTCACTGTTTAGTAAGGAGGATAACCATTTAATTTTGATAAATCATGGATGATTATACAGTGGTCATGTTGCTTGTTAATTTAGTATTAATTTTCACTCCTCCAAAGTTCCAAAAAGGTTATTTTTACTATAATTGTAGTAGCATCATTTCTTCAACTCTAAGGTTTTTCCAAACATTTTATTATTAACAATACTTGTTATTTCCGTCACTCTTAGTAACCCATCGTATTTTTATTATACAGGCAGTTTGTAATTATTATAAATTTATATTTTATTTACCGAAAAATAATTCTTTTCCATTCCGGTTTCTTTATTAATTTGTTTTACATAATAAGTTTTTATTCATTTTCTTATGACCTTGTATATAAATATTTGATAATTTTATTATCTTTAAATAAATTTATATATATTTTTTATTAGTATCTCATAGTATTCCTACACTGCACTACTTCCTGCTGCCATTTCCCTCATAGTATTATTTTAATTTTTTATTATCTTTTTATATTTAAATTTTTATGTTTTTTAAAACTAACCCTGGGTTATCCTAATATTATAACACAAATATTTTAAAAAATATAACATGAACTTAGGTATAACAATTGGTTGTTCATACAATATAAATATTACAATAAACAAATAAAATACAAAATCAGTTAGTAGTAGCCTACTCTCATAGTTTTATAATTTCCAAACCTACAGCACAGTTCTGTAATCAGTTACCTTCACTTTTATTTTTTACCTCAATGGGTACACTATAACTCACTTTGCACCATATATCACTCGAATTGTTTATCATTTTTAATGATATACTTTAATTTAGAGCTAGTTACAGGTTACCCATTTCTGACCTTTATATTATCATGAGTTAATTTATTGGGACCGGGTTATGTAACGTTACATAAAGCCCCCCCCCCCCCACTAGAACAAATTTATTTTAGTTTAACTCGTTTATTAAAAATAAATTGTTGATTATTTCCATTCACCTAATAGTCTTGGCTTTATCTTCATAATAGTGTTTCATCTCAAACTGGTTATAAACTGACTGGTGGTAATTGCTGTTTTCTTACTATACTCTCTCTCTCTTGGAGGCAAATTCATCAATTATTCATTTCTGGGTAGTGGTACTTCCACATTTTATTTGATAAGGACTGGTCACACTAATCATATTAAACTTGTTTTAACACTCATTTCTATTTACTTTTATATACTCGCTTTATCAATTAAGCTTCTGTCTGATATCTTCCTTCTATTTTCTTTATCTATACTTCTGGAATCCAATATCACTCTTTTCAGCTATTTTATAATTATTATCCCTTAAATATTCAATTTCCCTAACATTTTTCCCTATCCTGTGCGGTGGTTCCAGTCGGGTGGCCACTCTGGGTCCATACACCGCTGTCCATCCTTACACCTTCTGAGACCAGGGGAACATCATCCCTGCTCATAAAAATTATTGCCGGAACATTTCTACGGTCAATACATAAAAATAAAAAAATTATAAGTAGTAGTCAATTAGCGACTAGTACCAAACACTTTTGGGATTCTTCATACGGTAGCTGTTTGCATTTATTTATATATTTCTTCTTCTCCTTGATTCCTTCTTCTTTTCCATTAACTAATAGCATATAACATTATTGATAGGCCTTATGTTAAAATTCTTTTGACTTTACTTCTTGTGACATATTTCTCCGTATCATTTCTTCTTATATAATCTTCAATTCCGAGAAATTCTAATCATTGTATTAATTATCATCCTCCTTCAGTTTCATTGGAGTCATTAAATTATTCTTTATTCTTCTTATCTGAGCACATTACCATCAATTGTTTTTGTTCATTTAATTTTTCTTCTGTTTGTTACCATTAAAAATATTACTTTTTCCTATTATTTCAGTTTAAATCAGTTATTTATAATTAAATTATATAATCTGTTCTTACATTTTCTTGGTGTTTTGTCTTTTTATTTTAAATTATATGGTTTCAAAATAACTTGAGTAAGATGTCCTTACATGCTTTTAGAATTTTGGGGTTTTAGTCTCTTCACTTTAAATTATTGTTCGAAATACCTTGAGTAAGTTGTCCTTACGTGCTTTTTTGAATTTTGGGGTTTTTATTTACAATGGGTTGCTTGGTCTTGTATCCATAAAATCCGTCCCTTTTTCTGGTTTGTTTGGAGCCTGTTTAACCGTGGTCCATTATTTCAGGTACTCCCTTTACTTGGATTACTGGGGTGTTCGTAATGATTTTTGTTCTTGTTAAATAGC
The DNA here is from genome assembly GCA_034769895.1 of Magicicada septendecula. NCBI lineage: Eukaryota > Metazoa > Arthropoda > Insecta > Hemiptera > Cicadidae > Magicicada > Magicicada septendecula. The sequence goes on from CM068367.1 coordinate 1,155,468,706, forward strand.
TCTCTATCCTCTGATATTGTAACTCTGCTGATATTGAATTTTCATTAACTTCAACGGTTACCATCGTTTTCCGAACTCTTTCTTCCTTTGTAACATATTCTTCTACTACCCTGTCTTGTAATTTTTCTAATACACTTGTTTCTATCATATTTATATGTAGTCTATTACACCAATATGTTGGTGACATATCATTTACTGGTGATGTCATTGACCTTTTATTTACTGGTATATTTAATTTAAATATAGATTTAGTTAATTTTCTTCTATAACTTTTCGAAACAGTCAATTCTCTGTAATTAACGATTGGGAGATTAAGTACATTAACCAGCCCACTCTTAATCATATCTACTTCTTCCCGTGTATGTTTCCTTTTGTTAAGACGTATTATTCTTCTTTCTTTCGTTTTCTTAATTATTTGTTTCTTTACTCCCTTAATGTTAATTTCTATGGGCCTTATCTTTTCTTTCTCTCTGTTAGGATTATCTTCATATAACAATGCACTGTGGTCTTCTTTAGTACCTTCGGAAGTGCTGTTTAATGTTTTATCCAAATTATTAAAACCGCTGTCCATTTTCTTCATAAATGTCTCCTCCTTGTATGTACCTGCTTTTGGATACGCGTATTAACATTTTCAAACTTCTCTCCGAAAGTTTTCCATATCTCCTTATTGAACTTCTCCATCTTACCCTCAATCCGCTTTAAATTCTCCTTATTCTCTTCAAATTTTGCATTCATCTCTTCTCTTTGTCCTTCAACAGTTTCTTTCAGTTCCTGGTATTGTTCATTCATGGTTTGTTTGATATTTCCATGAATGGTTTCTATTTTTTCATTTAGTTGTTTGACTAAACTTTCCTGAATGCTATCTATTTTCTCATTGGTCTGTCTATTTTGTTCCTCCTGCTTCTTAAAATTCTCCTTATTTTCCTCATTGGTTTGCTTCAAGTTTTCCTCCTGTTTCTTAAATTGTTCATTAGTTTGTTTATTCTGTTCCCTAAATTGTTCATTAGTTTGTTTATTCTGTTCCTTAAATTGTTCTGCCATAAATTTCATCAGGTCTTGCCAATTAGGTTCTTCTCTGGCTACCGCTTTGTCTGGTTGGTCCCCTTGGGCATCCTCTTGTGCTATTTCCGTTTCCGTGTCCATAACTACTTCTGTTTCTTCTTTATCACCTGTCTGTTGGTCCATTTCACTGTCCGTGACTAATTCTATTTCTTGTTCCTGTCCTCCTTCTTCAATCTCCTTTTCTTCTGCCCTCTTCTTCGATTTGCCTCGGGTATTATGCATTTCTTGTTTTCTCATAACTGCCAACGATAATTAGATTTTTTGGTATATATTTTTATTAAATATCAAAATTCTTTTCTAATTACCGCCCTTTTACGTTGAGCGCCAATCTGTAACGTCCTGCTTTTCCTGTGAGAGGCGGAGTAGAGTTATTTTATATGCACCACTTTGTTAGCGTCAAATCTGTAACGTCGCGGTTTTTATGATATTAAAGTTTCCGCCTCTCCGCAGTCACCACTTATGAATTATAATAACTGACGTTTTTTTAAAAAAATAATAAATAAAGGATTTTATTTAATGTTACTCAATCTAAACAGAAATCGAGAGTGTGTGATTTGGGGTCCAGGAGGGAAGTTGTTCAGCCTTGTGAAGAAGAGAGAGTAAGTACCAATTATTTACACGCGGTTTAGACGATTTTGGATTTTTTCAAATTGTTCGCTGTGATTTAAATCAGCTGACTGTGAGATAAGTTTCTACGCTTAGTTCAACCAGCATACTCTGTAGCAAAATTTGATCCGATGTGTTGATTTCTTCTGTCTTTGTGCTGAAATTTATTACAACTACCCACTACAAAAATTATAACACACTTTATTATTCAAGATTATTTTTCAATAATATTATTTATTTATATTATTGGTTTTTGTTTCCTGCCACCAAAATACAATTATCACAATTGATCTTTCCTTAAATAAAACATAATCTCGACTTCACAGAGTCAACATGGAATTGTCTAAAGAGAAAAAACCTATATGGTTTTGTTTACCAGATTTTACACTATTTAAAAAAAAACATCAATTAATATATAATTCTTAATAATTCCCCAGGGTTCAGGGTAAGTTCTTTTTGTTACGAGAGTGTCAGAAATGGATAATTACTAAGCTTTACAAATACCGAAAAAATATTAAGTAAATTTGTAATTTTTTCGTGTAGTATGTAGTTCCTGGAATGTCCGTAAGAGAGCAGCGTGCCTTTGTTTACTTTAAGAAAAACATGTGATTAAATGACTATTTTGTGTTCTATATCCACGTTCGGAATGCGTTTTCTTCTTGAACTATTAAACGAAATGTTTATATTACCTCGCTCCGTATGGTTCTTACTGGAATGAAGCTTTTTCGCTGGTGAGGTCCGTCTTGCGTTATAATTTCCTTACCGTCTGGCGCATTTTCCGATCGTCAACTCGAACTATGGCGGAACCAGGTTGAATCATCAGAAGGTTTTCTTTCACTGTTTAGTAAGGAGGATAACCATTTAATTTTGATAAATCATGGATGATTATACAGTGGTCATGTTGCTTGTTAATTTAGTATTAATTTTCACTCCTCCAAAGTTCCAAAAAGGTTATTTTTACTATAATTGTAGTAGCATCATTTCTTCAACTCTAAGGTTTTTCCAAACATTTTATTATTAACAATACTTGTTATTTCCGTCACTCTTAGTAACCCATCGTATTTTTATTATACAGGCAGTTTGTAATTATTATAAATTTATATTTTATTTACCGAAAAATAATTCTTTTCCATTCCGGTTTCTTTATTAATTTGTTTTACATAATAAGTTTTTATTCATTTTCTTATGACCTTGTATATAAATATTTGATAATTTTATTATCTTTAAATAAATTTATATATATTTTTTATTAGTATCTCATAGTATTCCTACACTGCACTACTTCCTGCTGCCATTTCCCTCATAGTATTATTTTAATTTTTTATTATCTTTATATTTAAATTTTTATGTTTTTTAAAACTAACCCTGGGTTATCCTAATATTATAACACAAATATTTTAAAAAATATAACATGAACTTAGGTATAACAATTGGTTGTTCATACAATATAAATATTACAATAAACAAATAAAATACAAAATCAGTTAGTAGTATTATAGCCTACTCTCATAGTTTTATAATTTCCAAACCTACAGCACTGTTCTGTAATCAGTTACCTTCACTTTTATTTTTTACCTCAGTGGGTACACTATTAACTCACTTTGCACCATATATCACTCGAATTGTTTATCATTTTTAATGATATACTTTAATTTAGAGCTAGTTACAGGTTACCCATTTCTGACCTTTATATTATCATGAGTTAATTTATTGGGACCGGGTTATGTAACGTTACATAAAGCCCCCCCCCACTAGAACAAATTTATTTTAGTTTAACTCGTTTATTAAAAATAAATTGTTGATTATTTCCATTCACCTAATAGTCTTGGCTTTATCTTCATAATAGTGTTTCATCTCAAACTGGTTATAAACTGACTGGTAATTCCGACTGGTGGTAATTGCTGTTTTCTTACTATACTCTCTCTCTCTTGGAGGCAAATTCATCAATTATTCATTTCTGGGTAGTGGTACTTCCACATTTTATTTGATAAGGACTGGTCACACTAATCATATTAAACTTGTTTTAACACTCATTTCTATTTACTTTTATATACTCGCTTTATCAATTAAGCTTCTGTCTGCTATCTTCCTTCTATTTTCTTTATCTATACTTCTGGAATCCAATATCACTCTTTTCAGCTATTTTATAATTATTATCCCTTAAATATTCAATTTCCCTAACATTTTTCCCTATCCTGTGCGGTGGTTCCAGTCGGGTGGCCACTCTGGGTCCATACACCGCTGTCCATCCTTACACCTTCTGAGACCAGGGGAACATCATCCCTGCTCATAAAAATTATTGCCGGAACATTTCTACGGTCAATACATAAAAATAAAAAAATTATAAGTAGTAGTCAATTAGCGACTAGTACCAAACACTTTTGGGATTCTTCATACGGTAGCTGTTTGCATTTATTTATATATTTCTTCTTCTCCTTGATTCCTTCTTCTTTTCCATTAACTAATAGCATATAACATTATTGATAGGCCTTATGTTAAAATTCTTTTGACTTTACTTCTTGTGACATATTTCTCCGTATCATTTCTTCTTATATAATCTTCAATTCCGAGAAATTCTAATCATTGTATTAATTATCATCCTCCTTCAGTTTCATTGGAGTCATTAAATTATTCTTTATTCTTCTTATCTGAGCACATTACCATCAATTGTTTTTGTTCATTTAATTTTTCTTCTGTTTGTTACCATTAAAAATATTACTTTTTCCTATTATTTCAGTTTAAATCAGTTATTTATAATTAAATTATATAATCTGTTCTTACATTTTCTTGGTGTTTTGTCTTTTTATTTTAAATTATATGGTTTCAAAATAACTTGAGTAAGATGTCCTTACATGCTTTTAGAATTTTGGGGTTTTAGTCTCTTCACTTTAAATTATTGTTCGAAATACCTTGAGTAAGTTGTCCTTACGTGCTTTTTTGAATTTTGGGGTTTTTATTTACAATGGGTTGCTTGGTCTTGTATCCATAAAATCCGTCCCTTTTTCTGGTTTGTTTGGAGCCTGTTTAACCGTGGTCCATTATTTCAGGTACTCCCTTTACTTGGATTACTGGGGTGTTCGTAATGATTTTTGTTCTTGTTAAATAGCTCTCTATCCTCTGATATTGTAACTCTGCTGATATTGAATTTTCATTAACTTCAACGGTTACCATCGTTTTCCGAACTCTTTCTTCCTTTGTAACATATTCTTCTACTACCCTGTCTTGTAATTTTTCTAATACACTTGTTTCTATCATATTTATATGTAGTCTATTACACCAATATGTTGGTGACATATCATTTACTGGTGATGTCATTGACCTTTTATTTACTGGTATATTTAATTTAAATATAGATTTAGTTAAGTTTCTTCTATAACTTTTCGAAACGGTCAATTCTCTGTAATTAACGATTGGGAGATTAAGTACATTAACCAGCCCACTCTTAATCATATCTACTTCTTCCCGTGTATGTTTCCTTTTGTTAAGACGTATTATTCTTCTTTCTTTCGTTTTCTTAATTATTTGTTTCTTTACTCCCTTAATGTTAATTTCTATGGGCCTTATCTTTTCTTTCTCTCTGTTAGGATTATCTTCATATAACAATGCACTGTGGTCTTCTTTAGTACCTTCGGAAGTGCTGTTTAATGTTTTATCCAAATTATTAAAACCGCTGTCCATTTTCTTCATAAATGTCTCCTCCTTGTATGTACCTGCTTTTGGATACGCGTATTAACATTTTCAAACTTCTCTCCGAAAGTTTTCCATATCTCCTTATTGAACTTCTCCATCTTACCCTCAATCCGCTTTAAATTCTCCTTATTCTCTTCAAATTTTGCATTCATCTCTTCTCTTTGTCCTTCAACAGTTTCTTTCAGTTCCTGGTATTGTTCATTCATGGTTTGTTTGATATTTCCATGAATGGTTTCTATTTTTTCATTTAGTTGTTTGACTAAACTTTCCTGAATGCTATCTATTTTCTCATTGGTCTGTCTATTTTGTTCCTCCTGCTTCTTAAAATTCTCCTTATTTTCCTCATTGGTTTGTTTCAAGTTTTCCTCCTGTTTCTTAAATTGTTCATTAGTTTGTTTATTCTGTTCCTTAAATTGTTCATTAGTTTGTTTATTCTGTTCCTTAAATTGTTCTGCCATAAATTTCATCAGGTCTTGCCAATTAGGTTCTTCTCTGGCTACCGCTTTGTCTGGTTGGTCCCCTTGGGCATCCTCTTCCGCTATTTCCATTTCCGTGTCCATAACTACTTCTGTTTCTTCTTTATCACCTGTCTGTTCGTCCATTTCACTGTCCGTGACTAATTCTATTTCTTGTTCCTGTCCTCCTTCTTCAATCTCCTTTTCTTCTGCCCTCTTCTTCGATTTGCCTCGGGTATTATGCATTTCTTGTTTTCTCATAACTGCCAACGATAATTAGATTTTTTGGTATATATTTTTATTAAATATCAAAATTCTTTTCTAATTACCGCCCTTTTACGTTGAGCGCCAATCTGTAACGTCCTGCTTTTCCTGTGAGAGGCGGAGTAGAGTTATTTTATATGCACCACTTTGTTAGCGTCAAATCTGTAACGTCGCGGTTTTTATGATATTAAAGTTTCCGCCTCTCCGCAGTCACCACTTATGAATTATAATAACTGACGTTTTTTTAAAAAAATAATAAATAAAGGATTTTATTTAATGTTACTCAATCTAAACAGAAATCGAGAGTGTGTGATTTGGGGTCCAGGAGGGAAGTTGTTCAGCCTTGTGAAGAAGAGAGAGTAAGTACCAATTATTTACACGCGGTTTAGACGATTTTGGATTTTTTCAAATTGTTCGCTGTGATTTAAATCAGCTGACTGTGAGATAAGTTTCTACGCTTAGTTCAACCAGCATACTCTGTAGCAAAATTTGATCCGATGTGTTGATTTCTTCTGTCTTTGTGCTGAAATTTATTACAACTACCCACTACAAAAATTATAACACACTTTATTATTCAAGATTATTTTTCAATAATATTATTTATTTATATTATTGGTTTTTGTTTCCTGCCACCAAAATACAATTATCACAATTGATCTTTCCTTAAATAAAACATAATCTCGACTTCACAGAGTCAACATGGAATTGTCTAAAGAGAAAAAACCTATATGGTTTTGTTTACCAGATTTTACACTATTTAAAAAAAAACATCAATTAATATATAATTCTTAATAATTCCCCAGGGTTCAGGGTAAGTTCTTTTTGTTACGAGAGTGTCAGAAATGGATAATTACTAAGCTTTACAAATACCGAAAAAATATTAAATAAATTTGTAATTTTTTCGTGTAGTATGTAGTTCCTGGAATGTCCGTAAGAGAGCAGCGTGCCTTTGTTTACTTTAAGAAAAACATGTGATTAAATGACTATTTTGTGTTCTATATCCACGTTCGGAATGCGTTTTCTTCTTGAACTATTAAACGAAATGTTTATATTACCTCGCTCCGTATGGTTCTTACTGGAATGAAGCTTTTTCGCTGGTGAGGTCCGTCTTGCGTTATAATTTCCTTACCGTCTGGCGCATTTTCCGATCGTCAACTCGAACTATGGCGGAACCAGGTTGAATCATCAGAAGGTTTTCTTTCACTGTTTAGTAAGGAGGATAACCATTTAATTTTGATAAATCATGGATGATTATACAGTGGTCATGTTGCTTGTTAATTTAGTATTCATTTTCACTCCTCCAAAGTTCCAAAAAGGTTATTTTTACTATAATTGTAGTAGCATCATTTCTTCAACTCTAAGGTTTTTCCAAACATTTTATTATTAACAATACTTGTTATTTCCGTCACTCTTAGTAACCCATCGTATTTTTATTATACAGGTAGTTTGTAATTATTATAAATTTATATTTTATTTACCGAAAAATAATTCTTTTCCATTCCGGTTTCTTTATTAATTTGTTTTACATAATAAGTTTTTATTCATTTTCTTATGACCTTGTATATAAATATTTGATAATTTTATTATCTTTAAATAAATTTATATATATTTTTTATTAGTATCTCATAGTATTCCTACACTGCACTACTTCCTGCTGCCATTTCCCTCATAGTATTATTTTAATTTTTTATTATCTTTATATTTAAATTTTTATGTTTTTTAAAACTAACCCTGGGTTATCCTAATATTATAACACAAATATTTTAAAAAATATAAAATGAACTTAGGTATAACAATTGGTTGTTCATACAATATAAATATTACAATAAACAAATAAAATACAAAATCAGTTAGTAGTATTATAGCCTACTCTCATAGTTTTATAATTTCCAAACCTACAGCACTGTTCTGTAATCAGTTACCTTCACTTTTATTTTTTACCTCAGTGGGTACACTATAACTCACTTTGCACCATATATCACTCGAATTGTTTATCATTTTTAATGATATACTTTAATTTAGAGCTAGTTACAGGTTACCCATTTCTGACCTTTATATTATCATGAGTTAATTTATTGGGACCGGGTTATGTAACGTTACATAAAGCCCCCCCCCACTAGAACAAATTTATTTTAGTTTAACTCGTTTATTAAAAATAAATTGTTGATTATTTCCATTCACCTAATAGTCTTGGCTTTATCTTCATAATAGTGTTTCATCTCAAACTGGTTATAAACTGACTGGTAATTCCGACTGGTGGTAATTGCTGTTTTCTTACTATACTCTCTCTCTCTTGGAGGCAAATTCATCAATTATTCATTTCTGGGTAGTGGTACTTCCACATTTTATTTGATAAGGACTGGTCACACTAATCATATTAAACTTGTTTTAACACTCATTTCTATTTACTTTTATATACTCGCTTTATCAATTAAGCTTCTGTCTGCTATCTTCCTTCTATTTTCTTTATCTATACTTCTGGAATCCAATATCACTCTTTTCAGCTATTTTATAATTATTATCCCTTAAATATTCAATTTCCCTAACATTTTTCCCTATCCTGTGCGGTGGTTCCAGTTGGGTGGCCACTCTGGGTCCATACACCGCTGTCCATCCTTACACCTTCTGAGACCAGGGGAACATCATCCCTGCTCATAAAAATTATTGCCGGAACATTTCTACGGTCAATACATAAAAATAAAAAAATTATAAGTAGTAGTCAATTAGCGACTAGTACCAAACACTTTTGGGATTCTTCATACGGTAGCTGTTTGCATTTATTTATATATTTCTTCTTCTCCTTGATTCCTTCTTCTTTTCCATTAACTAATAGCATATAACATTATTGATAGGCCTTATGTTAAAATTCTTTTGACTTTACTTCTTGTGACATATTTCTCCGTATCATTTCTTCTTATATAATCTTCAATTCCGAGAAATTCTAATCATTGTATTAATTATCATCCTCCTTCAGTTTCATTGGAGTCATTAAATTATTCTTTATTCTTCTTATCTGAGCACATTACCATCAATTGTTTTTGTTCATTTAATTTTTCTTCTGTTTGTTACCATTAAAAATATTACTTTTTCCTATTATTTCAGTTTAAATCAGTTATTTATAATTAAATTATATAATCTGTTCTTACATTTTCTTGGTGTTTTGTCTTTTTATTTTAAATTATATGGTTTCAAAATAACTTGAGTAAGATGTCCTTACATGCTTTTAGAATTTTGGGGTTTTAGTCTCTTCACTTTAAATTATTGTTCGAAATACCTTGAGTAAGTTGTCCTTACGTGCTTTTTTGAATTTTGGGGTTTTTATTTACAATGGGTTGCTTGGTCTTGTATCCATAAAATCCGTCCCTTTTTCTGGTTTGTTTGGAGCCTGTTTAACCGTGGTCCATTATTTCAGGTACTCCCTTTACTTGGATTACTGGGGTGTTCGTAATGATTTTTGTTCTTGTTAAATAGCTCTCTATCCTCTGATATTGTAACTCTGCTGATATTGAATTTTCATTAACTTCAACGGTTACCATCGTTTTCCGAACTCTTTCTTCCTTTGTAACATATTCTTCTACTACCCTGTCTTGTAATTTTTCTAATACACTTGTTTCTATCATATTTATATGTAGTCTATTACACCAATATGTTGGTGACATATCATTTACTGGTGATGTCATTGACCTTTTATTTACTGGTATATTTAATTTAAATATAGATTTAGTTAAGTTTCTTCTATAACTTTTCGAAACGGTCAATTCTCTGTAATTAACGATTGGGAGATTAAGTACATTAACCAGCCCACTCTTAATCATATCTACTTCTTCCCGTGTATGTTTCCTTTTGTTAAGACGTATTATTCTTCTTTCTTTCGTTTTCTTAATTATTTGTTTCTTTACTCCCTTAATGTTAATTTCTATGGGCCTTATCTTTTCTTTCTCTCTGTTAGGATTATCTTCATATAACAATGCACTGTGGTCTTCTTTAGTACCTTCGGAAGTGCTGTTTAATGTTTTATCCAAATTATTAAAACCGCTGTCCATTTTCTTCATAAATGTCTCCTCCTTGTATGTACCTGCTTTTGGATACGCGTATTAACATTTTCAAACTTCTCTCCGAAAGTTTTCCATATCTCCTTATTGAACTTCTCCATCTTACCCTCAATCCGCTTTAAATTCTCCTTATTCTCTTCAAATTTTGCATTCATCTCTTCTCTTTGTCCTTCAACAGTTTCTTTCAGTTCCTGGTATTGTTCATTCATGGTTTGTTTGATATTTCCATGAATGGTTTCTATTTTTTCATTTAGTTGTTTGACTAAACTTTCCTGAATGCTATCTATTTTCTCATTGGTCTGTCTATTTTGTTCCTCCTGCTTCTTAAAATTCTCCTTATTTTCCTCATTGGTTTGCTTCAAGTTTTCCTCCTGTTTCTTAAATTGTTCATTAGTTTGTTTATTCTGTTCCTTAAATTGTTCATTAGTTTGTTTATTCTGTTCCTTAAATTGTTCTGCCATAAATTTCATCAGGTCTTGCCAATTAGGTTCTTCTCTGGCTACCGCTTTGTCTGGTTGGTCCCCTTGGGCATCCTCTTCCGCTATTTCCGTTTCCGTGTCCATAACTACTTCTGTTTCTTCTTTATCACCTGTCTGTTGGTCCATTTCACTGTCCGTGACTAATTCTATTTCTTGTTCCTGTCCTCCTTCTTCAATCTCCTTTTCTTCTGCCCTCTTCTTCGATTTGCCTCGGGTATTATGCATTTCTTGTTTTCTCATAACTGCCAACGATAATTAGATTTTTTGGTATATATTTTTATTAAATATCAAAATTCTTTTCTAATTACCGCCCTTTTACGTTGAGCGCCAATCTGTAACGTCCTGCTTTTCCTGTGAGAGGCGGAGTAGAGTTATTTTATATGCACCACTTTGTTAGCGTCAAATCTGTAACGTCGCGGTTTTTATGATATTAAAGTTTCCGCCTCTCCGCAGTCACCACTTATGAATTATAATAACTGACGTTTTTTTAAAAAAATAATAAATAAAGGATTTTATTTAATGTTACTCAATCTAAACAGAAATCGAGAGTGTGTGATTTGGGGTCCAGGAGGGAAGTTGTTCAGCCTTGTGAGAAGAGAGAGTAAGTACCAATTATTTACACGCGGTTTAGACGATTTTGGATTTTTTCAAATTGTTCGCTGTGATTTAAATCAGCTGACTGTGAGATAAGTTTCTACGCTTAGTTCAACCAGCATACTCTGTAGCAAAATTTGATCCGATGTGTTGATTTCTTCTGTCTTTGTGCTGAAATTTATTACAACTACCCACTACAAAAATTATAACACACTTTATTATTCAAGATTATTTTTCAATAATATTATTTATTTATATTATTGGTTTTTGTTTCCTGCCACCAAAATACAATTATCACAATTGATCTTTCCTTAAATAAAACATAATCTCGACTTCACAGAGTCAACATGGAATTGTCTAAAGAGAAAAAACCTATATGGTTTTGTTTACCAGATTTTACACTATTTAAAAAAAAACATCAATTAATATATAATTCTTAATAATTCCCCAGGGTTCAGGGTAAGTTCTTTTTGTTACGAGAGTGTCAGAAATGGATAATTACTAAGCTTTACAAATACCGAAAAAATATTAAATAAATTTGTAATTTTTTCGTGTAGTATGTAGTTCCTGGAATGTCCGTAAGAGAGCAGCGTGCCTTTGTTTACTTTAAGAAAAACATGTGATTAAATGACTATTTTGTGTTCTATATCCACGTTCGGAATGCGTTTTCTTCTTGAACTATTAAACGAAATGTTTATATTACCTCGCTCCGTATGGTTCTTACTGGAATGAAGCTTTTTCGCTGGTGAGGTCCGTCTTGCATTATAATTTCCTTACCGTCTGGCGCATTTTCCGATCGTCAACTCGAACTATGGCGGAACCAGGTTGAATCATCAGAAGGTTTTCTTTCACTGTTTAGTAAGGAGGATAACCATTTAATTTTGATAAATCATGGATGATTATACAGTGGTCATGTTGCTTGTTAATTTAGTATTAATTTTCACTCCTCCAAAGTTCCAAAAAGGTTATTTTTACTATAATTGTAGTAGCATCATTTCTTCAACTCTAAGGTTTTTCCAAACGTTTTATTATTAACAATACTTGTTATTTCCGTCACTCTTAGTAACCCATCGTATTTTTATTATACAGGCAGTTTGTAATTATTATAAATTTATATTTTATTTACCGAAAAATAATTCTTTTCCATTCCGGTTTCTTTATTAATTTGTTTTACATAATAAGTTTTTATTCATTTTCTTATGACCTTGTATATAAATATTTGATAATTTATTATCTTTAAATAAATTTATATATATTTTTTATTAGTATCTCATAGTATTCCTACACTGCACTACTTCCTGCTGCCATTTCCCTCATAGTATTATTTTAATTTTTTATTATCTTTTTATATTTAAATTTTTATGTTTTTTAAAACTAACCCTGGGTTATCCTAATATTATAACACAAATATTTTAAAAAATATAACATGAACTTAGGTATAACAATTGGTTGTTCATAGAATATAAATATTACAATAAACAAATAAAATACAAAATCAGTTAGTAGTATTATAGCCTACTCTCATAGTTTTATAATTTCCAAACCTACAGCACTGTTCTGTAATCAGTTACCTTCACTTTTATTTTTTACCTCAGTGGGTACACTATAACTCACTTTGCACCATATATCACTCGAATTGTTTATCATTTTTAATGATATACTTTAATTTAGAGCTAGTTACAGGTTACCCATTTCTGACCTTTATATTATCATGAGTTAATTTATTGGGACCGGGTTATGTAACGTTACATAAAGCCCCCCCCCCCACTAGAACAAATTTATTTTAGTTTAACTCGTTTATTAAAAATAAATTGTTGATTATTTCCATTCACCTAATAGTCTTGGCTTTATCTTCATAATAGTGTTTCATCTCAAACTGGTTATAAACTGACTGGTAATTCCGACTGGTGGTAATTGCTGTTTTCTTACTATACTCTCTCTCTCTTGGAGGCAAATTCATCAATTATTCATTTCTGGGTAGTGGTACTTCCACATTTTATTTGATAAGGACTGGTCACACTAATCATATTAAACTTGTTTTAACACTCATTTCTATTTACTTTTATATACTCGCTTTATCAATTAAGCTTCTGTCTGCTATCTTCCTTCTGTTTTCTTTATCTATACTTCTGGAATCCAATATCACTCTTTTCAGCTATTTTATAATTATTATCCCTTAAATATTCAATTTCCCTAACATTTTTCCCTATCCTGTGCGGTGGTTCCAGTCGGGTGGCCACTCTGGGTCCATACACCGCTGTCCATCCTTACACCTTCTGAGACCAGGGGAACATCATCCCTGCTCATAAAAATTATTGCCGGAACATTTCTACGGTCAATACATAAAAATAAAAAAATTATAAGTAGTAGTCAATTAGCGACTAGTACCAAACACTTTTGGGATTCTTCATACGGTAGCTGTTTGCATTTATTTATATATTTCTTCTTCTCCTTGATTCCTTCTTCTTTTCCATTAACTAATAGCATATAACATTATTGATAGGCCTTATGTTAAAATTCTTTTGACTTTACTTCTTGTGACATATTTCTCCGTATCATTTCTTCTTATATAATCTTCAATTCCGAGAAATTCTAATCATTGTATTAATTATCATCCTCCTTCAGTTTCGTTGGAGTCATTAAATTATTCTTTATTCTTCTTATCTGAGCACATTACCATCAATTGTTTTTGTTCATTTAATTTTTCTTCTGTTTGTTACCATTAAAAATATTACTTTTTCCTATTATTTCAGTTTAAATCAGTTATTTATAATTAAATTATATAATCTGTTCTTACATTTTCTTGGTGTTTTGTCTTTTTATTTTAAATTATATGGTTTCAAAATAACTTGAGTAAGATGTCCTTACATGCTTTTAGAATTTTGGGGTTTTAGTCTCTTCACTTTAAATTATTGTTCGAAATACTTTGAGTAAGTTGTCCTTACGTGCTTTTTTGAATTTTGGGGTTTTTATTTACAATGGGTTGCTTGGTCTTGTATCCATAAATTCCGTCCCTTTTTCTGTTTGTTTGGAGCCTGTTTAACCGTGGTCCATTATTTCAGGTACTCCCTTTACTTGGATTACTGGGGTGTTCGTAATGATTTTTGTTCTTGTTAAATAGCTCTCTATCCTCTGATATTGTAACTCTGCTGATATTGAATTTTCATTAACTTCAACGGTTACCATCGTTTTCCGAACTCTTTCTTCCTTTGTAACATATTCTTCTACTACCCTGTCTTGTAATTTTTCTAATACACTTGTTTCTATCATATTTATATGTAGTCTATTACACCAATATGTTGGTGACATATCATTTACTGGTGATGTCATTGACCTTTTATTTACTGGTATATTTAATTTAAATATAGATTTAGTTAATTTTCTTCTATAACTTTTCGAAACAGTCAATTCTCTGTAATTAACGATTGGGAGATTAAGTACATTAACCAGCCCACTCTTAATCATATCTACTTCTTCCCGTGTATGTTTCCTTTTGTTAAGACGTATTATTCTTCTTTCTTTCGTTTTCTTAATTATTTGTTTCTTTACTCCCTTAATGTTAATTTCTATGGGCCTTATTTTTTCTTTCTCTCTGTTAGGATTATCTTCATATAACAATGCACTGTGGTCTTCTTTAGTACCTTCGGAAGTGCTGTTTAATGTTTTATCCAAATTATTAAAACCGCTGTCCATTTTCTTCATAAATGTCTCCTCCTTGTATGTACCTGCTTTTGGATACGCGTATTAACATTTTCAAACTTCTCTCCGAAAGTTTTCCATATCTCCTTATTGAACTTCTCCATCTTACCCTCAATCCGCTTTAAATTCTCCTTATTCTCTTCAAATTTTGCATTCATCTCTTCTCTTTGTCCTTCAACAGTTTCTTTCAGTTCCTGGTATTGTTCATTCATGGTTTGTTTGATATTTCCATGAATGGTTTCTATTTTTTCATTTAGTTGTTTGACTAAACTTTCCTGAATGCTATCTATTTTCTCATTGGTCTGTCTATTTTGTTCCTCCTGCTTCTTAAAATTCTCCTTATTTTCCTCATTGGTTTGCTTCAAGTTTTCCTCCTGTTTCTTAAATTGTTCATTAGTTTGTTTATTCTGTTCCTTAAATTGTTCATTAGTTTGTTTATTCTGTTCCTTAAATTGTTCTGCCATAAATTTCATCAGGTCTTGCCAATTAGGTTCTTCTCTGGCTACCGCTTTGTCTGGTTGGTCCCCTTGGGCATCCTCTTCCGCTATTTCCGTTTCCGTGTCCATAACTACTTCTGTTTCTTCTTTATCACCTGTCTGTTGGTCCATTTCACTGTCCGTGACTAATTCTATTTCTTGTTCCTGTCTTCCTTCTTCAATCTCCTTTTCTTCTGCCCTCTTCTTCGATTTGCCTCGGGTATTATGCATTTCTTGTTTTCTCATAACTGCCAACGATAATTAGATTTTTTGGTATATATTTTTATTAAATATCAAAATTCTTTTCTAATTACCGCCCTTTTACGTTGAGCGCCAATCTGTAACGTCCTGCTTTTCCTGTGAGAGGCGGAGTAGAGTTATTTTATATGCACCACTTTGTTAGCGTCAAATCTGTAACGTCGCGGTTTTTATGATATTAAAGTTTCCGCCTCTCCGCAGTCACCACTTATGAATTATAATAACTGACGTTTTTTTAAAAAAATAATAAATAAAAGATTTTATTTAATGTTACTCAATCTAAACAGAAATCGAGAGTGTGTGATTTGGGGTCCAGGAGGGAAGTTGTTCAGCTTTGTGAAGAAGAGAGAGTAAGTACCAATTATTTACACGGGGTTTAGACGATTTTGGATTTTTTCAAATTGTTCGCTGTGATTTAAATCAGCTGACTGTGAGATAAGTTTCTACGCTTAGTTCAACCAGCATACTCTGTAGCAAAATTTGATCCGATGTGTTGATTTCTTCTGTCTTTGTGCTGAAATTTATTACAACTACCCACTACAAAAATTATAACACACTTTATTATTCAAGATTATTTTTCAATAATATTATTTATTTATATTATTGGTTTTTGTTTCCTGCCACCAAAATACAATTATCACAATTGATCTTTCCTTAAATAAAACATAATCTCGACTTCACAGAGTCAACATGGAATTGTCTAAAGAGAAAAAACCTATATGGTTTTGTTTACCAGATTTTACACTATTTAAAAAAAAACATCAATTAATATATAATTCTTAATAATTCCCCAGGGTTCAGGGTAAGTTCTTTTTGTTACGAGAGTGTCAGAAATGGATAATTACTAAGCTTTACAAATACCAAAAAAATATTAAATAAATTTGTAATTTTTTCGTGTAGTATGTAGTTCCTGGAATGTCCGTAAGAGAGCAGCGTGCCTTTGTTTACTTTAAGAAAAACATGTGATTAAATGACTATTTTGTGTTCTATATCCACGTTCGGAATGCGTTTTCTTCTTGAACTATTAAACGAAATGTTTATATTACCTCGCTCCGTATGGTTCTTACTGGAATGAAGCTTTTTCGCTGGTGAGGTCCGTCTTGCATTATAATTTCCTTACCGTCTGGCGCATTTTCCGATCGTCAACTCGAACTATGGCGGAACCAGGTTGAATCATCAGAAGGTTTTCTTTCACTGTTTAGTAAGGAGGATAACCATTTAATTTTGATAAATCATGGATGATTATACAGTGGTCATGTTGCTTGTTAATTTAGTATTAATTTTCACTCCTCCAAAGTTCCAAAAAGGTTATTTTTACTATAATTGTAGTAGCATCATTTCTTCAACTCTAAGGTTTTTCCAAACATTTTATTATTAACAATACTTGTTATTTCCGTCACTCTTAGTAACCCATCGTATTTTTATTATACAGGCAGTTTGTAATTATTATAAATTTATATTTTATTTACCGAAAAATAATTCTTTTCCATTCCGGTTTCTTTATTAATTTGTTTTACATAATAAGTTTTTATTCATTTTCTTATGACCTTGTATATAAATATTTGATAATTTATTATCTTTAAATAAATTTATATATATTTTTTATTAGTATCTCATAGTATTCCTACACTGCACTACTTCCTGCTGCCATTTCCCTCATAGTATTATTTTAATTTTTTATTATCTTTTTATATTTAAATTTTTATGTTTTTTAAAACTAACCCTGGGTTATCCTAATATTATAACACAAATATTTTAAAAAATATAACATGAACTTAGGTATAACAATTGGTTGTTCATAGAATATAAATATTACAATAAACAAATAAAATACAAAATCAGTTAGTAGTATTATAGCCTACTCTCATAGTTTTATAATTTCCAAACCTACAGCACTGTTCTGTAATCAGTTACCTTCACTTTTATTTTTTACCTCAGTGGGTACACTATAACTCACTTTGCACCATATATCACTCGAATTGTTTATCATTTTTAATGATATACTTTAATTTAGAGCTAGTTACAGGTTACCCATTTCTGACCTTTATATTATCATGAGTTAATTTATTGGGACCGGGTTATGTAACGTTACATAAAGCCCCCCCCCCCCCACTAGAACAAATTTATTTTAGTTTAACTCGTTTATTAAAAATAAATTGTTGATTATTTCCATTCACCTAATAGTCTTGGCTTTATCTTCATAATAGTGTTTCATCTCAAACTGGTTATAAACTGACTGGTAATTCCGACTGGTGGTAATTGCTGTTTTCTTACTATACTCTCTCTCTCTTGGAGGCAAATTCATCAATTATTCATTTCTGGGTAGTGGTACTTCCACATTTTATTTGATAAGGACTGGTCACACTAATCATATTAAACTTGTTTTAACACTCATTTCTATTTACTTTTATATACTCGCTTTATCAATTAAGCTTCTGTCTGCTATCTTCCTTCTGTTTTCTTTATCTATACTTCTGGAATCCAATATCACTCTTTTCAGCTATTTTATAATTATTATCCCTTAAATATTCAATTTCCCTAACATTTTTCCCTATCCTGTGCGGTGGTTCCAGTCGGGTGGCCACTCTGGGTCCATACACCGCTGTCCATCCTTACACCTTCTGAGACCAGGGGAACATCATCCCTGCTCATAAAAATTATTGCCGGAACATTTCTACGGTCAATACATAAAAATAAAAAAATTATAAGTAGTAGTCAATTAGCGACTAGTACCAAACACTTTTGGGATTCTTCATACGGTAGCTGTTTGCATTTATTTATATATTTCTTCTTCTCCTTGATTCCTTCTTCTTTTCCATTAACTAATAGCATATAACATTATTGATAGGCCTTATGTTAAAATTCTTTTGACTTTACTTCTTGTGACATATTTCTCCGTATCATTTCTTCTTATATAATCTTCAATTCCGAGAAATTCTAATCATTGTATTAATTATCATCCTCCTTCAGTTTCGTTGGAGTCATTAAATTATTCTTTATTCTTCTTATCTGAGCACATTACCATCAATTGTTTTTGTTCATTTAATTTTTCTTCTGTTTGTTACCATTAAAAATATTACTTTTTCCTATTATTTCAGTTTAAATCAGTTATTTATAATTAAATTATATAATCTGTTCTTACATTTTCTTGGTGTTTTGTCTTTTTATTTTAAATTATATGGTTTCAAAATAACTTGAGTAAGATGTCCTTACATGCTTTTAGAATTTTGGGGTTTTAGTCTCTTCACTTTAAATTATTGTTCGAAATACTTTGAGTAAGTTGTCCTTACGTGCTTTTTTGAATTTTGGGGTTTTTATTTACAATGGGTTGCTTGGTCTTGTATCCATAAATTCCGTCCCTTTTTCTGTTTGTTTGGAGCCTGTTTAACCGTGGTCCATTATTTCAGGTACTCCCTTTACTTGGATTACTGGGGTGTTCGTAATGATTTTTGTTCTTGTTAAATAGCTCTCTATCCTCTGATATTGTAACTCTGCTGATATTGAATTTTCATTAACTTCAACGGTTACCATCGTTTTCCGAACTCTTTCTTCCTTTGTAACATATTCTTCTACTACCCTGTCTTGTAATTTTTCTAATACACTTGTTTCTATCATATTTATATGTAGTCTATTACACCAATATGTTGGTGACATATCATTTACTGGTGATGTCATTGACCTTTTATTTACTGGTATATTTAATTTAAATATAGATTTAGTTAATTTTCTTCTATAACTTTTCGAAACAGTCAATTCTCTGTAATTAACGATTGGGAGATTAAGTACATTAACCAGCCCACTCTTAATCATATCTACTTCTTCCCGTGTATGTTTCCTTTTGTTAAGACGTATTATTCTTCTTTCTTTCGTTTTCTTAATTATTTGTTTCTTTACTCCCTTAATGTTAATTTCTATGGGCCTTATCTTTTCTTTCTCTCTGTTAGGATTATCTTCATATAACAATGCACTGTGGTCTTCTTTAGTACCTTCGGAAGTGCTGTTTAATGTTTTATCCAAATTATTAAAACCGCTGTCCATTTTCTTCATAAATGTCTCCTCCTTGTATGTACCTGCTTTTGGATACGCGTATTAACATTTTCAAACTTCTCTCCGAAAGTTTTCCATATCTCCTTATTGAACTTCTCCATCTTACCCTCAATCCGCTTTAAATTCTCCTTATTCTCTTCAAATTTTGCATTCATCTCTTCTCTTTGTCCTTCAACAGTTTCTTTCAGTTCCTGGTATTGTTCATTCATGGTTTGTTTGATATTTCCATGAATGGTTTCTATTTTTTCATTTAGTTGTTTGACTAAACTTTCCTGAATGCTATCTATTTTCTCATTGGTCTGTCTATTTTGTTCCTCCTGCTTCTTAAAATTCTCCTTATTTTCCTCATTGGTTTGCTTCAAGTTTTCCTCCTGTTTCTTAAATTGTTCATTAGTTTGTTTATTCTGTTCCTTAAATTGTTCATTAGTTTGTTTATTCTGTTCCTTAAATTGTTCTGCCATAAATTTCATCAGGTCTTGCCAATTAGGTTCTTCTCTGGCTACCGCTTTGTCTGGTTGGTCCCCTTGGGCATCCTCTTCCGCTATTTCCGTTTCCGTGTCCATAACTACTTCTGTTTCTTCTTTATCACCTGTCTGTTGGTCCATTTCACTGTCCGTGACTAATTCTATTTCTTGTTCCTGTCTTCCTTCTTCAATCTCCTTTTCTTCTGCCCTCTTCTTCGATTTGCCTCGGGTATTATGCATTTCTTGTTTTCTCATAACTGCCAACGATAATTAGATTTTTTGGTATATATTTTTATTAAATATCAAAATTCTTTTCTAATTACCGCCCTTTTACGTTGAGCGCCAATCTGTAACGTCCTGCTTTTCCTGTGAGAGGCGGAGTAGAGTTATTTTATATGCACCACTTTGTTAGCGTCAAATCTGTAACGTCGCGGTTTTTATGATATTAAAGTTTCCGCCTCTCCGCAGTCACCACTTATGAATTATAATAACTGACGTTTTTTTAAAAAAATAATAAATAAAAGATTTTATTTAATGTTACTCAATCTAAACAGAAATCGAGAGTGTGTGATTTGGGGTCCAGGAGGGAAGTTGTTCAGCTTTGTGAAGAAGAGAGAGTAAGTACCAATTATTTACACGGGGTTTAGACGATTTTGGATTTTTTCAAATTGTTCGCTGTGATTTAAATCAGCTGACTGTGAGATAAGTTTCTACGCTTAGTTCAACCAGCATACTCTGTAGCAAAATTTGATCCGATGTGTTGATTTCTTCTGTCTTTGTGCTGAAATTTATTACAACTACCCACTACAAAAATTATAACA
This sequence comes from Magicicada septendecula, assembly GCA_034769895.1. NCBI lineage: Eukaryota > Metazoa > Arthropoda > Insecta > Hemiptera > Cicadidae > Magicicada > Magicicada septendecula. Next base: position 1,155,489,673 of record CM068367.1, read on the forward strand.
CACTTTATTATTCAAGATTATTTTTCAATAATATTATTTATTTATATTATTGGTTTTTGTTTCCTGCCACCAAAATACAATTATCACAATTGATCTTTCCTTAAATAAAACATAATCTCGACTTCACAGAGTCAACATGGAATTGTCTAAAGAGAAAAAACCTATATGGTTTTGTTTACCAGATTTTACACTATTTAAAAAAAAACATCAATTAATATATAATTCTTAATAATTCCCCAGGGTTCAGGGTAAGTTCTTTTTGTTACGAGAGTGTCAGAAATGGATAATTACTAAGCTTTACAAATACCAAAAAAATATTAAATAAATTTGTAATTTTTTCGTGTAGTATGTAGTTCCTGGAATGTCCGTAAGAGAGCAGCGTGCCTTTGTTTACTTTAAGAAAAACATGTGATTAAATGACTATTTTGTGTTCTATATCCACGTTCGGAATGCGTTTTCTTCTTGAACTATTAAACGAAATGTTTATATTACCTCGCTCCGTATGGTTCTTACTGGAATGAAGCTTTTTCGCTGGTGAGGTCCGTCTTGCGTTATAATTTCCTTACCGTCTGGCGCATTTTCCGATCGTCAACTCGAACTATGGCGGAACCAGGTTGAATCATCAGAAGGTTTTCTTTCACTGTTTAGTAAGGAGGATAACCATTTAATTTTGATAAATCATGGATGATTATACAGTGGTCATGTTGCTTGTTAATTTAGTATTAATTTTCACTCCTCCAAAGTTCCAAAAAGGTTATTTTTACTATAATTGTAGTAGCATCATTTCTTCAACTCTAAGGTTTTTCCAAACATTTTATTATTAACAATACTTGTTATTTCCGTCACTCTTAGTAACCCATCGTATTTTTATTATACAGGCAGTTTGTAATTATTATAAATTTATATTTTATTTACCGAAAAATAATTCTTTTCCATTCCGGTTTCTTTATTAATTTGTTTTACATAATAAGTTTTTATTCATTTTATTATGACCTTGTATATAAATATTTGATAATTTTATTATCTTTAAATAAATTTATATATATTTTTTATTAGTATCTCATAGTATTCCTACACTGCACTACTTCCTGCTGCCATTTCCCTCATAGTATTATTTTAATTTTTTATTATCTTTTTATATTTAAATTTTTATGTTTTTTAAAACTAACCCTGGGTTATCCTAATATTATAACACAAATATTTTAAAAAATATAACATGAACTTAGGTATAACAATTGGTTGTTCATACAATATAAATATTACAATAAACAAATAAAATACAAAATCAGTTAGTAGTATTATAGCCTACTCTCATAGTTTTATAATTTCCAAACCTACAGCACTGTTCTGTAATCAGTTACCTTCACTTTTATTTTTTACCTCAGTGGGTACACTATAACTCACTTTGCACCATATATCACTCGAATTGTTTATCATTTTTAATGATATACTTTAATTTAGAGCTAGTTACAGGTTACCCATTTCTGACCTTTATATTATCATGAGTTAATTTATTGGGACCGGGTTATGTAACGTTACATAAAGCCCCCCCCCACTAGAACAAATTTATTTTAGTTTAACTCGTTTATTAAAAATAAATTGTTGATTATTTCCATTCACCTAATAGTCTTGGCTTTATCTTCATAATAGTGTTTCATCTCAAACTGGTTATAAACTGACTGGTAATTCCGACTGGTGGTAATTGCTGTTTTCTTACTATACTCTCTCTCTCTTGGAGGCAAATTCATCAATTATTCATTTCTGGGTAGTGGTACTTCCACATTTTATTTGATAAGGACTGGTCACACTAATCATATTAAACTTGTTTTAACACTCATTTCTATTTACTTTTATATACTCGCTTTATCAATTAAGCTTCTGTCTGCTATCTTCCTTCTATTTTCTTTATCTATACTTCTGGAATCCAATATCACTCTTTTCAGCTATTTTATAATTATTATCCCTTAAATATTCAATTTCCCTAACATTTTTCCCTATCCTGTGCGGTGGTTCCAGTCGGGTGGCCACTCTGGGTCCATACGCCGCTGTCCATCCTTACACCTTCTGAGACCAGGGGAACATCATCCCTGCTCATAAAAATTATTGCCGGAACATTTCTACGGTCAATACATAAAAATAAAAAAATTATAAGTAGTAGTCAATTAGCGACTAGTACCAAACACTTTTGGGATTCTTCATACGGTAGCTGTTTGCATTTATTTATATATTTCTTCTTCTCCTTGATTCCTTCTTCTTTTCCATTAACTAATAGCATATAACATTATTGATAGGCCTTATGTTAAAATTCTTTTGACTTTACTTCTTGTGACATATTTCTCCGTATCATTTCTTCTTATATAATCTTCAATTCCGAGAAATTCTAATCATTGTATTAATTATCATCCTCCTTCAGTTTCATTGGAGTCATTAAATTATTCTTTATTCTTCTTATCTGAGCACATTACCATCAATTGTTTTTGTTCATTTAATTTTTCTTCTGTTTGTTACCATTAAAAATATTACTTTTTCCTATTATTTCAGTTTAAATCAGTTATTTATAATTAAATTATATAATCTGTTCTTACATTTTCTTGGTGTTTTGTCTTTTTATTTTAAATTATATGGTTTCAAAATAACTTGAGTAAGATGTCCTTACATGCTTTTAGAATTTTGGGGTTTTAGTCTCTTCACTTTAAATTATTGTTCGAAATACCTTGAGTAAGTTGTCCTTACGTGCTTTTTTGAATTTTGGGGTTTTTATTTACAATGGGTTGCTTGGTCTTGTATCCATAAAATCCGTCCCTTTTTCTGGTTTGTTTGGAGCCTGTTTAACCGTGGTCCATTATTTCAGGTACTCCCTTTACTTGGATTACTGGGGTGTTCGTAATGATTTTTGTTCTTGTTAAATAGCTCTCTATCCTCTGATATTGTAACTCTGCTGATATTGAATTTTCATTAACTTCAACGGTTACCATCGTTTTCCGAACTCTTTCTTCCTTTGTAACATATTCTTCTACTACCCTGTCTTGTAATTTTTCTAATACACTTGTTTCTATCATATTTATATGTAGTCTATTACACCAATATGTTGGTGACATATCATTTACTGGTGATGTCATTGACCTTTTATTTACTGGTATATTTAATTTAAATATAGATTTAGTTAAGTTTCTTCTATAACTTTTCGAAACAGTCAATTCTCTGTAATTAACGATTGGGAGATTAAGTACATTAACCAGCCCACTCTTAATCATATCTACTTCTTCCCGTGTATGTTTCCTTTTGTTAAGACGTATTATTCTTCTTTCTTTCGTTTTCTTAATTATTTGTTTCTTTACTCCCTTAATGTTAATTTCTATGGGCCTTATCTTTTCTTTCTCTCTGTTAGGATTATCTTCATATAACAATGCACTGTGGTCTTCTTTAGTACCTTCGGAAGTGCTGTTTAATGTTTTATCCAAATTATTAAAACCGCTGTCCATTTTCTTCATAAATGTCTCCTCCTTGTATGTACCTGCTTTTGGATATGTGTATTAACATTTTCAAACTTCTCTCCGAAAGTTTTCCATATCTCCTTATTGAACTTCTCCATCTTACCCTCAATCCGCTTTAAATTCTCCTTATTCTCTTCAAATTTTGCATTCATCTCTTCTCTTTGTCCTTCAACAGTTTCTTTCAGTTCCTGGTATTGTTCATTCATGGTTTGTTTGATATTTCCATGAATGGTTTCTATTTTTTCATTTAGTTGTTTGACTAAACTTTCCTGAATGCTATCTATTTTCTCATTGGTCTGTCTATTTTGTTCCTCCTGCTTCTTAAAATTCTCCTTATTTTCCTCATTGGTTTGCTTCAAGTTTTCCTCCTGTTTCTTAAATTGTTCATTAGTTTGTTTATTCTGTTCCTTAAATTGTTCTGCCATAAATTTCATCAGGTCTTGCCAATTAGGTTCTTCTCTGGCTACCGCTTTGTCTGGTTGGTCCCCTTGGGCATCCTCTTCCACTATTTCCGTTTCCGTGTCCATAACTACTTCTGTTTCTTCTTTATCACCTGTCTGTTGGTCCATTTCACTGTCCGTGACTAATTCTATTTCTTGTTCCTGTCCTCCTTCTTCAATCTCCTTTTCTTCTGCCCTCTTCTTCGATTTGCCTCGGGTATTATGCATTTCTTGTTTTCTCATAACTGCCAACGATAATTAGATTTTTTGGTATATATTTTTATTAAATATCAAAATTCTTTTCTAATTACCGCCCTTTTACGTTGAGCGCCAATCTGTAACGTCCTGCTTTTCCTGTGAGAGGCGGAGTAGAGTTATTTTATATGCACCACTTTGTTAGCGTCAAATCTGTAACGTCGCGGTTTTTATGATATTAAAGTTTCCGCCTTTCCGCAGTCACCACTTATGAATTATAATAACTGACGTTTTTTTAAAAAAATAATAAATAAAGGATTTTATTTAATGTTACTCAATCTAAACAGAAATCGAGAGTGTGTGATTTGGGGTCCAGGAGGGAAGTTGTTCAGCCTTGTGAAGAAGAGAGAGTAAGTACCAATTATTTACACGCGGTTTAGACGATTTTGGATTTTTTCAAATTGTTCGCTGTGATTTAAATCAGCTGACTGTGAGATAAGTTTCTACGCTTAGTTCAACCAGCATACTCTGTAGCAAAATTTGATCCGATGTGTTGATTTCTTCTGTCTTTGTGCTGAAATTTATTACAACTGCCCACTACAAAAATTATAACACACTTTATTATTCAAGATTATTTTTCAATAATATTATTTATTTATATTATTGGTTTTTGTTTCCTGCCACCAAAATACAATTATCACAATTGATCTTTCCTTAAATAAAACATAATCTCGACTTCACAGAGTCAACATGGAATTGTCTAAAGAGAAAAAACCTATATGGTTTTGTTTACCAGATTTTACACTATTTAAAAAAAACATCAATTAATATATAATTCTTAATAATTCCCCAGGGTTCAGGGTAAGTTCTTTTTGTTACGAGAGTGTCAGAAATGGATAATTACTAAGCTTTACAAATACCGAAAAAATATTAAATAAATTTGTAATTTTTTCGTGTAGTATGTAGTTCCTGGAATGTCCGTAAGAGAGCAGCGTGCCTTTGTTTACTTTAAGAAAAACATGTGATTAAATGACTGTTTTGTGTTCTATATCCACGTTCGGAATGCGTTTTCTTCTTGAACTATTAAACGAAATGTTTATATTACCTCGCTCCGTATGGTTCTTACTGGAATGAAGCTTTTTCGCTGGTGAGGTCCGTCTTGCGTTATAATTTCCTTACCGTCTGGCGCATTTTCCGATCGTCAACTCGAACTATGGCGGAACCAGGTTGAATCATCAGAAGGTTTTCTTTCACTGTTTAGTAAGGAGGATAACCATTTAATTTTGATAAATCATGGATGATTATACAGTGGTCATGTTGCTTGTTAATTTAGTATTAATTTTCACTCCTCCAAAGTTCCAAAAAGGTTATTTTTACTATAATTGTAGTAGCATCATTTCTTCAACTCTAAGGTTTTTCCAAACATTTTATTATTAACAATACTTGTTATTTCCGTCACTCTTAGTAACCCATCGTATTTTTATTATACAGGCAGTTTGTAATTATTATAAATTTATATTTTATTTACCGAAAAATAATTCTTTTCCATTCCGGTTTCTTTATTAATTTGTTTTACATAATAAGTTTTTATTCATTTTCTTATGACCTTGTATATAAATATTTGATAATTTTATTATCTTTAAATAAATTTATATATATTTTTTATTAGTATCTCATAGTATTCCTACACTGCACTACTTCCTGCTGCCATTTCCCTCATAGTATTATTTTAATTTTTTATTATTTTTTTATATTTAAATTTTTATGTTTTTTAAAACTAACCCTGGGTTATCCTAATATTATAACACAAATATTTTAAAAAATATAACATGAACTTAGGTATAACAATTGGTTGTTCATAGAATATAAATATTACAATAAACAAATAAAATACAAAATCAGTTAGTAGTATTATAGCCTACTCTCATAGTTTTATAATTTCCAAACCTACAGCACAGTTCTGTAATCAGTTACCTTCACTTTTATTTTTTACCTCAATGGGTACACTATAACTCACTTTGCACCATATATCACTCGAATTGTTTATCATTTTTAATGATATACTTTAATTTAGAGCTAGTTACAGGTTACCCATTTCTGACCTTTATATTATCATGAGTTAATTTATTGGGACCGGGTTATGTAACATTACAATATATATATATATATATATATATAGTAATTTAAAATTTATGTTTATATTACCTCAAGATGTTTATATTTTTCCTATTTGGAACGTGTTTCGAGAGCTCCCGTGCTCTCATCTTCAGCCTTTGCGATCTTGCGTCTGGTGAAGTATTTGTGTGTTGGCTGGATACTATTAAGGTTTCTTGTTGGTCTCTGGTCTTTTAAAGTTGTATTATTGCGTGTGATTGTGGTATATGTATTTGTATTTTGTGTATTTTCGATGTTGAGTGCTTTGAATATTGTGTCATGTTTTGTATTCATTTGTATTTGTTCAGGTATTAGTTTGTTTTGTGTTTTATGTTTGTATATTTGTAAATTTTCCCAAAAGTTCATTATGGTGCCTTTGTGTGATATATGTTTTATTAGTGTCACATTGGTTATGTCTGGGAATTCATGTCCTGTGTTTATTGCATGTGTGTTGGCTAAATTGGATTTATATATTTCTGGTTTTTTGTATGCGTTTAGGTATTCAAAATAACGTTTTTTCAGCTGTTTTTGTGTATACCATTAGTTGTTGTATTCTTTGTTGTGTGGGCTATTTAGTTTTTGTAAATTATTTTTATTCGTTTTGTATGCTATTTTTATATTTGTGTTTTTAAATAGTTTTGTTAGCTTTGTCATTTTATTATTTATGTATGTGAATGTGGCCCATTTTTTGTTGTTATTATTTATGTGTCGTTCATTTTGATTAATTCTTAATTGTTCAGTTTTTATTTTATATTTTATATAGCCCACACAATGTAGATAATACAACAACTAACGGTGTAAACAAAATTGAATGCCAAGATTGCAATAAATGTTACATAGGACAAACAAAAAACAGCTGAAAAAACGTTATTTTGAACACCTAAATGCATACAAAAAACCAGAAATATATAAATCCAATTTAGCCACACATGCAATAAACACAGGACATGAATTCCCAGACATAACCAATGTGACACTAATAAAACATATACCACACAAAGGCACCATAATGAACATTTGGGAAAATGTACAAATATACAAACAAAACACAAAACAAACTAATACCTGAACAAATACAAATGAATACAAAACATGACACAATATTCAAAGCACTCAACATCGAAAATACACAAAATACAAATACATATACCACAATCACACACAATAATACAACTTTAAAAGACCAGAGACCAACAAGAAACCTTAATAGTATCCAGCCAACACACAAATACTTCACCAGACGCAAGATCGCGAAGGCTGAAGATGAGAGCACGGCAACTCTCGAAACATGTTCCGAATAGGAAAAATATAACATCTTGAGGTAATATAAACAAATTTTAAATTACTTTATACATATATCAAGAAACGAACTGTAGCAGAAAGTGATTGAATATATATATATATATATATATATATATATATATATATATAACTTTGCAGAACCCAGACCCTATAGGGGATCCACAAATATAATATAGCTGTAAGAGAAGTAAACTAATTTAAAGCATAATGATCAATAAATATACAAAGGTAATGAGAGAATAAAAAGAAAAATATTAGACAAAGATAATAAATGAGTGAATAGACTAGACTGACAGACAAATGACTGTGACCCAACCCCAGAGATTGGCCAGATAAAGGCTATAAAATAAAATGTAAACTAATAAAAACCCTAACTAATATGTCAAATTTTTTAACATGTATTACCCAAGTTATGTAAAAGAAAGTACACCACCAGTAATAAACATGTAAACCCATTGTTATTATATTATGAGGATAAAAATACTACCAAGAAAGGGTAGAATAGATTCGAATTGTAAAGACTTATGAAGGAATCAAAGGGACTAATGTCAGTAGCCCAAAAAATTAACTTTACACAAAGTTGTAGTACTAAATTTGTGAGTTAGAATATTATGTATTTTAAAATAACCTTACTAATATAAAAAACAAACACATAAGGTTTAAAAAAAAAAACTAATTTAAACCAAGAGTGAGAGGTAGGTAGGGAGTGTTAATGATAACCAGTGAACCAAACTAATATATGATAGCAACAGTGATTGTAAAACTTAAGGAATTAAAGATGAATCACTACTGTGAATTCAAACAAAGTGTATTACAAATGTGACTGTAATTTAAATAAACACTTAACCAATGTAATCAGTGAAGGTGATAGGTAGGATAGGGATGAATTAATATAAACAATTAATAGTATTAATAAAAGAAAAGAACAGTGGTAATAAACCATAAACAATAATAAAATGTTGATAGATAAACAATAAGAAACATTAGTAGTGTGTAGAACCTATGGTATAAGGATTATGTTAGATAGGGTATGTGGGGGTAAAAGTACTCGTGAGGCAAAAGTACGCAGTGGTGTTTTGAAAACACAAACATAGTTTCATGAGCCGGCCACCAGCCTGCGCGCTTGTTGGATCAGTGCCAGTTGTAAAACGGAACCGCATGGTGATATTGGTAGCTGTGAGCCACAAAAATGAGGTAAGTCACTATTTAACAGTTTTGGTGTAATATATTCAATATTTTATCTAAACATTTTGTGAAGCAGACTAGAGCTTTTGTTTTCGTCATTTTTTCTATTGATAGTGATGCATTTGACCTTGTGATTCATCAAACAAACTCCAATGTTTACATAGTTCACTAACCTGTAGAGCCATGAAAAACAAAATGGCAAAAATAGGGTAAAAGTTCGCACTGCGTATTTTTACCCCACTATTTGTGCTTTAAACTTAATTTTATAACTTTAAACTTAATTTTATAAACTTAAAACTTAATTTTATAAAAAACTTTAAACTTAATTTTATAAAAAGGTATTGTCAAAAATTTTTTTAGAAAAATAAGAATGTTTGATGCCAAAAAAATAAAAAAATTTAAAATCTTTTTTATTTTAAATATTTGTATTTTTTTAAATATTGCTGGATAAACCAATAAAAAATAGTGGGATTATAAAATTAATGTAAATACCAGCATAAAAGTTTTACCACATAATATTCTTGAATTTAAACCTACTTTGTGAATTTTCTTTGTATGGTCTTTTAACATGTGCTTGGTCGATATTTTTGTTTTAGGAACCGACCAAGGACAACTGAAAGAATACCATTGACCGGACGCACTTCTAGAGCAGGCTCGTACCCTCATGGATTCAGGAATGTCAATGAGACAAGCCACAAAAGAGATTGGATTTACTGAAGGAGCATTACGAGGGCGGTTGAAGAAAGGAGAGGGAGCAAAGGAACTTGGCCGATTTCGGAGAACATTTTCAAAAGAACAAGAACAGTCTATCTTCAAACATTGTGTTGCTCTGGACAGACGTTTTTTCAGTGTGACACTGAAATCACTGAGACAGCTTGTGTTCAGCTTTGCCGAAAAAAATAACATTCCTCATCGTTTTTCCAGTGAAACAAAACTTGCCGGAAGAGACTTCACCCGCGATTTCATGAAGAGGAACAATTTATCTTTGCGAATACCACGTAAAACTAGTATGGCACGAATGATGGGTTTCAATAGAAACCAACTTGACAACTATTTTGATAATTTGGAATCCATCATAAGAAAATATGGCTTTCTCCCAAACTGCATTTACAGCATGGATGAGACAGGTGTCCAAACAGTGCCCAATATACTGCCTAAACATGTGGCTCCGACCGGGAAAAGAGAGGTGGCCAAGTCCGTAGCGACAGAACAAGGACAAACTGTTACTGTAGTGTGTTCAATGAGTGCAGTGGGACACTATGTTCCTCCTTTCTTCGTTTTTGCGCAAAAGCGGCTCAACCTTTTGCTAATAAAAGGCGGGCCAACTGGCTGTGATATGTCTGTCACAGACAAAGGTTACATGATGACCCTGGTATTCATAAAATGGCTTGAGCACTTTTCAAAATTCGCAAATCCCACTGCAGAGAAACAAATATTGTTGATACTAGACAATCACGTCTCTCATGTCAGTATTGAAGCAATCACGTTTGCCAGATCCCATCATATTCACATGCTGAGCTTGCCTCCCCACAGTAGTCATAAGACGCAGCCTTTGGATCGGAACTTCTTCAGGCCCATGAAGGCTTACTATGACGCCGCGGCTGATTCTTGGAGTGTGTCTCATCCTGGACAAGTATTGAGTGTTTACAATGTTGCTGAGCTTGTAAAGGTAGCTTTTGAGAGAGCAGCAACTGTTGAAAATGCTGTCCAGGGATTTCAAGCCACAGGGATTTACCCTTTCGATCGCAACAAGTTTTCAGAAGCTGACTTTGCGCCTTCTGAAGTTACTGACCAAAACATTGAAGAGGAAGAACTGAATGATGATGACCAGAGGTTAGTTTTTGGTAGTGGAGGGAATGAAACGAGTAACAAACAACAGGCCAATGTCCCTGAGCACAACATTTCTACACCCCCCTTCCTTTTATCCCACTACAACTCCATATATCTTTGCACCTCATCCAGGTCCTACTTCGAACTTATCTTCAACTACAGAATCCCCTGAGATCCCCAGCACCAGTCAACCAGTCGCAAGCTGCAGCACCTTCAACTCAACCTCCAGTCTACCAGAAAATCAGTTGAACTTAACTAAGCCTGAAGACATAATTCCCCTGCCGAAAATTAAAATCAAAAGAAAGCGTAAAAACAAGGGTTTAAAATCTGTGTTGCTGACATCAACGCCAAATAAAGAACGGCTAGAAACAGAAGCAGCTGAGAAGAAAAAGGAAGCTGTTGAAAAAAGTGAGAGGAAATTGGTCCCTTCCAAACCAAAAAAAGCCAAAAAGAAATTTGCGAGTTCAAGTTCTGAATCAGATACAAATGTGACATTGCACAACAGCAGCTCTGACCTTGATATGCTCTTCTCCGAATTAGAGCAGGACGATAAAGAGGATAATGATGACCCTCAATTGCTCCAGAAAGGTGACTTTGTTGTTGTCAAGATACAAGGAAAACCAAGGATTCTTTTCGGTTTTATGTGTGAAAAGTTGTTTCTTTTTATCATGAGGGCTACGATGGAGTATTTTACAAACGAGTACCCAACACATACCAATTCCAAGAGACTAAAGAAGATGGTTATGTTGACAATAAAGATATAATTTTGACACTGTCTAAACCTATTCACAACAGCACAGCTAGATTCCAAAATACTATCAGTTTTTTGGAAGACCTGTCGGATTTGCCCATTTACTAGATTTTTAATCATGTGCTAATTACCTTATTTGTTATACTTGTTCGTATTTAAAAAATAAAGAGTTTTCATGTTTTTTCAATTTAAATTTTCTCTGTCATCCACCTTTTCTTTGTCATGGGGTAAAAGTTCGCATGGGGATAAAAGTTGTCATGGGGAAGGGTTTGGAAAAATTGCGATATCTCTGTTAATAATGGTCCAATGGCAGTGGCTCTTGGACAGGATTTAATCAAGATCCTAGTGTATAAACTTCATGCAGAATCTTGGGAAATTTGGTGAACAATTTTTCTAAATATCGAAAAATAACAAAATTGTGTACTTTTACCCCCACCTACCCAAAGTTTATAAAATAAAAGCTATAAGATTAAAAGATAAGTGTTATTAGAAAATAAGATCAGTTTTAAAAACAATATTGTTAGATGTAATTCAAGGAATTCTTTTGATCAGTGAAGGAATAAGTTTAAATGTTCATACAAATGGTAGACAACAAAATTAGTATGTCAACCAATTTTATTGTGTTAATAATTAAGATTTGTCCATGACGTGTCCGTTACTTAACTAAATATCACTATAGTATTGACGACTCGGAACACTAAGTTTTTTATAAGTAAAAACGTAAAGTTTTACCTTACAGCCTAATAAATAATGATGTAATAAATAGTGATATTTAATAATTAAGAAATAAATTACGTAGGATTTAAATAATAGTAAAACATCCTATATTACAAAATAGTAACAAGGATGGTGATCACAATATTGTAAATGGTGTCAAGACACCATGCACCAAAGTTGTTGTTAGTTTATCTAAAAGAGTTGTATTTTAAAAGAAGGAATGGGGCTGGATCTTAAAAGGACCATAAACCATTTTACTGTTATATGTTACCATAGAAAGGTTATGTGATAAAAAGTTTGTGTAAAGAATATTAGAAAATACAGCCAAGCAATTGTCTAAGTTTAATAATCACAATAATACTCACCATTGTAATAAGATAGTGAAAAAGGATGTGGGACAAGGAATGATTTTTTAAAATTAGAATAACATTTGTTTATTGTAAAATGGCCCAAAGTCATTCAAAAGTAGACACTATAACTAAGTAATAGCAAGCAGAACCTATGAAAGTAATAGGTAATGTTTAAATTGTGTACCCTAAGAAATTCTAGACATTTACAGCTTAGGCCTATAAAATGCCTAACTGTCAAAATTCAGAAAAAGCAATTTATAAGTAATTAACCATTGTATTTGAGAAATAGGACAAGGTGACTTGTTAATTTCAATTATCTAACTATAAGAGTATGTCAGAAATAGAATAAACAGAAAAAATAAGTGATATATGTAATAAAGTAACATTAGTAAATTGGTCAAAACATTAATACAGGACCAAGCCCAGCATTATGGGATATCAAATTAATATTTGAAAGAAAATAAAGACACTGATGTTAATATCTCACACATTGGTGAGATCTCACCAATGAATAATAGCAATTATAAAATATTAAGTAAATTTGGTACAAAAAAACCCAAGCTTTCATAACAATGTAAACAAAATTCTTAACCAATCAGAAGCAGGGAATTATGCTTGGGATTGAGAAAACCGTTAGAATTTTTAGTTAGTCCATTATTAACGCTCAAGGTATGCAGATGCCGGGTCTTTCACTATATCCTGCAGCCAAAGACAACCTCCGTCTCCGCGTTTGTACTTTATTTCGGTGTCCGATGTGTACTACACCTGTGTTTTCTTCACAAGTAACTAATGCCAGGTTATGGAGGTTATGTACAACAATGTAACTTAAATAAAATTTACTTTGTTAGTGTACATTAAAAGGGTGTATTTATTGGAAGTACAGAAATTAGTTTCCATTTATCGCACATAATTACGGTACAGAGACGATTTTTGGAGGTTGTGTTTACGTTTAACAATGTAACTTAACCTTTTAGATTTTTAAAATTAATTAGATTTAACAAAAATTTCCTTTGTTAGTGTACATTAAATTATTGTATGGATAAAAGGCTGTATATAACATTAAAGGCTGTATTTATTCGAAGTACCGGAATTAAAACCTACTTCCAATTTAGAACGTAGGCCTATAACCTAGTAGGCTACGTTATTGGTGCATATTTTATTGGGGTTTATTGGCACATATTTTATTAAAAGGGTGTATTTATTGGAAGTACAGAAATAAGTTTCCATTTATCGCACATCATTACAGTACAGAGACGATTTTGGGAGGTTGTGTCTACGTTTAATTATCTAACTTAACCTTTTAGATTTTTAAAATGAATTAGACTTAACAAACATTTCCTTACTTAGTGTACATTCAAAGGCTGTATATACATTAAAGGCTGTATTTATTCGAAGTACCGGAATTAAAACCTACTTCCAATTCAGAACAAGGTACAATCTAACGTAGGCCTATAACCAAACAAGTACATTAAAATCCTTTTTTCAACATAATGCAATAAAAAGCAATGTGCAGTTTCTGTTAACACGCAAATGATTAAGTATTAATAAAGGGTTAGAGTGGAATTTAATGTTATTACGGTCCGAATTAATGCAAATAAAATTGGAGAATCTCGTAAACATATTAAAGAATGCTTGTATATTACACACAAAGTTATTATAGTACGGACCTTTGTTAATGAATAGAAACAAATGGGACTCTATACTTTAGTATGTACCAATAAAATTCACTTTTTTCAGATACCAATATCTATTGTTTCTTTTCATACTCTTAAAAAAAGGTCATTAACAACATACATTATGAGAAAACGTGATTACAAATCATAACCAGCCATTAGTTACTTGCGAAGAAAATAGATCTAACATTTACAAACATGAATCTTCAATTCTCTCCCTATTTGTTTTATAAAAACTGGAGTTTCTACTGCAGGTTTTAAGTCCACTAACTACTTAATTAAATATTCCTGTATCTTGTTGGGTAACATATTATATTAATACATCTGCTCCCTACTCATATGTGCAAACAATGTTTTTAAATTACGGTCCTAAAATCTGTATCAACACTTTACATCTTTAAAATTTAGACAAAGTCTAGTGAGCAATTTGGCCTAACCTGAATTTACATGACCTGGCTCAGAACAACTTTATTTTGGCAAATACAAAGATGAAGACTGGTTGCAATTTCTTCAGGGCTCACACCTGCTGCCAGGCTTAGTTCTATAACATGATAAGAAAGAAAGAAATCAGCCCGAACCTGCAACCACTGTGGGAAGGCTTTTACACCATTACCAAGAAGATTAATGATGTCATCTAAGAATAACTCATTAGGGCATTTAGCTTTATTTATACATTTAATGCATTATCAGTTGAATTTCTGAATTCCTTTGATTCATTAATAAATTTTACTAATTTGTTTCTTTATGTCTATTTAATGGTTTCTTATTAATTTTTAATCTTTGTGTTTTCATTATTCATTTGTAAATTCTTGGATTTTGTTGTCCATGACATGTCCATTGATTAACTAATTATCATTAAAACACACAGAGGACTGATCTTCTTTTGCAAGATCACAAGTATGTTTCAAGACCATTTGCAGGTCAGGTATTGTTCTGTCTGTTCACTTTCTGAAAGTGGTTGAGGAGCAAGGGGGAAGATGTCTCCTTTAAAACACACACACTAGCACACACACAATTCCTTTTTTTCTTTATTTAATTTGAATTCTATATTAGAACAAATGTTTTCAGAGTTTACAAGTTTTTTTTAATTTCTTGGATTAATTTTTTAATTTTATGCAATGTGGACACATACACAGGAGTGTCAGTTTTTTATGTTTTTTCAATAAATAAAAATGAGAGAGAGAGAGAGAGAGAGAGAGAGAGAGAGAGAGAGAGAGAGAGAGAGAGAGACCAAAAATAACTCGTACAGAAATTTTATCAGAACTTTTCCTGATAGTAAAATAATAACTAAATAATGAATGGCAAAGAACATTAACAAAATTAATGGAAATTATAGTTATTATGTGTTGTATAATGAACTAGTAATGGCTTCATGTACTTCACATCTTAAATTATAAACCTGTTACAAACATATTTGGTATACTCAGCTTGAAACAAACGTTCAGACCAATAAAAATGGTTTAAATTTTGCCATGCTGCATTATTAGTACTGTTGAAACAGCAGTTTGATTATAATTGTTTTTAGAACAGACTTCTAGAATGATGTGTGCAAAATGATTAAAGCATACCATATTACAGTGTCCCTTAATAAGTTGTTGATTATTCTAACTGATACATTGTCATGCCATTATCATATGACAGTTCTCAGAGCTTCAGTAATAGTCATCTTTGCTGTTAACATGGACACAAGTCTCTTTTTTAAAAAGACTTTTCATTAGTAAAGTTACTTATAAGTAGGCATACAGTTGTACTCATAATATGAGGCTAAGAATTAAGAAAAGGTGAAACCAACTCGTTACACTGAAAAACTTCTAGGTATACATACTACTACTGATTGAAAAAGACAAGATAACTCATGGTGAAATTTTTCTTCAAACCTTTTAACACCATGGATTCCACAGTTACTTTGCCCTTTTTTACATTTTATCAACTTGTGTTCCCAGAGTCACAGTATTCTGAATTGTTCTTAAAATTTCCATTTAGGATTAGACCCATCCATACTTATCTGTAGCACAGATGCAGATTTATTCCTAGTAGAGTTATCTTTGAATCCCTTAAAAAACCTTAAAGATTACTTTAGAATAGGAAGTCAAAGAAACAGAATTTAAGTAGCAAGTTTCCACTACTTTGTAAAACATACTAGAAACAAACTGTGACATCCAGTTACAACTGTTGCTGAGAAACCTTACTAAGGGGTTTATAAAAAAAAATTACAAGCTTGCTCTTTTGAACATCTGATGAAAAGGTTTTGTAAAGTGTAACTAACATAAAAATGTACAATGTTTGATTCGTCCTTGTATTCCATACTTCCAGCAGTTTTACATGATACATTCCTAACACGAATAAGAAAAGTTTAAATCTGCTGATGATCTAAATACAGGGTTATAAAAGGACTACGGCCAAACAGCCCGGGAAGGAATTTTAACAACAAACTACTACTTTGTTGCCAATAACGTAGTACACATATAAAAATTATCCCCTCCCCCGTCAAATATAATTTTCATTTATAGAAAATTACCCCCACCCCATTCAACTAGCCTCTTCATTTATAGATATTTCATCTATGTTTCTTCAGTGGATTATTAAGATCTTCTTATCAGGATACTTTATTTATCAAAATTAAGTAGGCCTACTTTACGCTTGTTACAACAAAAAATGTTTCCGGTAAACTGCCCTTTCCCCGTAACCGATCTTCACCAAAATCAGTAGGGCTTGAGTCTTCTGCAACTCAGGTACATATGTAAAAAATTATTTGATTCTGTTTTAATTTACGGCAGTTATCGTTCATCATAGAAAACATTACCCTTGTTAAAACATAAAATGTTGCAGGTAAACTACCCTATTCCCTTAACCGATATTCACCAAAACCAGCAGGGCCTACCTGTCACTCGGCTGAATTTTTTGGAAAGCCCTGTCACTGTCGTCAAAAGTATCAGCCATGACAGGGTCCTCTTTTTCTGCAAAATGGGAGAGGCTTGAGATGGAGTGAGTGACATGGTCCCCACCTCAATGAAGAACCCATTGTTTAATAAAAATATATTTAAATTTTGAAAACTGAAAATTTTTTTCTTGTTGACAAATATTTATATATTATAATCAAAATGACTTTATCAAACCAGGAATCTACAGAATTAAGAAACAGCAAAGAGACACAGGCATAGACAGACATTACCAAAGACAAACCATGACAAAAAACTATTAGGGTGGGCCGAAAAAATTCGAAATTATTTTTTCAAGTCGTAATACCGCGGAAAAGTTGCGAATTGGGGAGACTAAAAAGGGGTAAAAAAAGAAATTAAATCGGTTTATATCTTCCGGTCGCGCATGTGCTCTAAAGTTTGCCGAAATTTGGAAAAATTCACATTTTTACGATAATTTTTAACATTTTTAAATTAGCCTCTTCCCGAATGTTATAGCTCAAATTCTTATGTATTAGAACCACAGAAAATAATGTTTAAATATTATTTAAATCCATCAACATCTTCCGGTCGCGCATTGCCTTCAAAGTTAATGAAATTTTGAAAAAATTTACAAATAAAGGTAGATCACAGTTCAAGGAGAAAAAAATACTAACAACTTACATGTTTTTTTTTTTTGGTTTTCTTTATTGAATACAAGGTTAAATGTTTAAAAACAAATTATTTTAGACCATTAGTAATATTTATAAACAGATTTTTTAATTGAAAAAACCAAGTTTTTGTGTGAAGAGTCGTAAGTCCAAGAAACTCATGTTGAACAATTGAACATCTCCGTTTTCACTCATTCTTAGCTGAAGGTACTTTGAAATCTGATTTATGGGCGAAGTTAGGCATGGTTGACCTTGACAGCAGAGTCGTTCTGATAAAACCATCCCTAGACTCAGCTCCGCAAACTTTTCCTGAGGCTTCTGTCACGAGTTTCACACATCGTTCAACTGCCTGTGTGTGAACTGGGAATGTCTTGAATGTTATATCCCAATTAGGGACTGAGTCACTTTGAATATGCGATTTAATCTCATCGTCACTGATATCTTTTAATAATGGGGGAGAAGATAAATCACAGTCCATCCAGTTATTTATTTCCGAGTAGTCTTGAGCCTTGAAATTGAGTTTTGGCGGCATGAATGTTCTGATAGTTGTTCTCTTTTGATCTAACTGTCTCGCCTTTAGAATTCGTCGAAGTCCGAGGTCTCTTATGTGTTTTGTATTATTTTGTGTCATGGCTAACATTAAATGTTCTGGATGAGCGAAAAAGCCATTTCGTTCGATCACAGGGTCGACAATATTATGTAAATCTTCAGGCAGGTACCTTGAAGATTGTATTGATTGGTACACAAGTTTTGGCCCCTCTGTAAAGTATTTACGTGTTTTAATACTAAACCACATTAGCATGTATGACTTCAAAATAAATACAACTATTTCTTGAAGTTCAGGTGTGGGACTTTTTGGGACTTTCTTCACTTAAGTACAATCTGAGAGTTCGATTTGCTGTTATCAACCACCTTGAGTGTGACAAGGGACCAGGATCTCGTACAGCCAAATCCTCTTTACAGTTTCCCGACTTTATTACCATGGAAATATCGAGTAGATATTGCTGATCCTTACTTAGTATACTTCTGTCTATTGTGGGGATCTGACAGCTAATACTCTTGAAGCCAATCACTGGACGTTTTTCGCAGCCACTTAGCTTTTCACTGATTGGCCCTCTCAAAGATTTCGGACCCGTTGATTTACCGTCTAGGTATTGAAACAGATGCCGGAATGGCAGTTTGACCCGAGCGAGTTACGACGAGCGCAAGAATTTGTTAGATTTGACAGCTATTGCGCGAGCGGAAGACCTTAACCGATTTGAACCATTCTTTTTTCTAAATCATTATTGGTTTGAGTAAGCGTCGACTAGAGCTATTACATTTAAATATTGATAAGTTAAGTAAGATAAAAAATTATCGTAAAAATATAAATTTTTTCGAATTTCGGCAAACTTTAGAGCACATGCGCAACCGGAAGATATGAACCGATTTTATTTCTTTTTTTACCCCTTTTTAGTCTCCCCAATTCGCAACTTTTCCGCGGTATTACGACTTGAAAAAAAAATTTTGAATTTTTTCGGCCCACCGGGGAAAGAATAGCATTAATTAAATAAATCAAAATCAGTGTACCAGGCATGCTTTTAATAGCCTACTGGCAATTTCAAATAAAATAACAAAATAAAAAGAACCTAGTAATCACCTGTACACAGGTAGAAATCATAAAGAGATAGTAAATAATAATTAACAAGTGTAAAAGTGTCAAATAATAACCTGTAAAACATTGAAACCAGATAGCCAAAACATAGAGGGTACCAGGTAACCTCAACTATAATTAGCATAAAATAAGACCAAAACGATGTAAAGTAGTGTTAGTTATAAAATAATGATAGAAGACATGGCATACTAACACTATGAACAATAAATGTTACATTAAAAACAAGCAAATAATGTATTCTAATAAAAACTAAGCTGTTTAGAAGTTGTAATGGACATCTTAGAATATCTATATCACTGCAAAAGTATGAACAGGACAAATTATGTCAATAAATAAAGTAAATCTAACTGACCATGCTCTATGCCATAGAAAGCATGGTTCAAATTTATTAATCTTAGGCAATCATTGTACTTGGAAATTAAGAATTAAAATAGGTTAATTACAATTATAAATTCTCAGAATAGGAGAGTAGTTATATCTATGAACCATATGTTCTTAATCTAAAACAATAAATCTCGTCTGAAAATGTTCGACATTTTGAGGTTACCATTGTATGAAAAAGTAATCATCTTTAAGCTATGCTTATATTTAATTTACAATTTAACAATAATAGTGATTATTTGAATAATGTCTTGGTGATAGTGTAATGGTGTAATTATTGACAAATGTGTAATTAGTTCAAAGTGCATTGCTAGATATAGTAAGTAATTAATATTGCACTAGGGCCTATACTTGCCTTAAATTCACTGAATTGCAAATTATTATACACCTTCCAATTGTATGAGCACTGGAATAAACTTTATAAACTTTTAATTAGCAAGTAAGTCGATCGGCAGATTATATCAACCTTATCGCTTCAGAACTTTAACAAAAGTCGGTTAACGGAAAAAGCTTTTCGGCAAACCTCGCGCTTAGGATTGTGGGTAACATTATTCAAATATAGACGCCTGATTTCCTTAAATATAATAGGTTTCACAAACCATTTTCTATGGAATAAAATTTACAATAAGTACTATTACAAACATAATTCCCTTATGCATCTTGAAATTGCAAATCATGGCATAAATTCGTCCATTAATATCAAAATTCACTTTTTACTTTTAAACTAACAGTTGATTAGTCGATACAATATTTTGATAAACTTATGTCTTATAACTAATTACTGATTGAATGATTGTTATTTACAATAACTAGGATGCGTATAAAGTTCTTTTATAACAATTCTTAACATAATAAACATCTTATATTCACAAAAATACAATGTTTAGTTCTAGGCTTCAGTTGGCCTATCACATCCTAAGTTAGTTTTATCGGTACTTATCATAAAATGTTGCAGGTAAACTACCCCTTTCTCTTACCCGATCTTCACCAAAATCAATAGGTCTTGAGAACTCTACAATTCAGGGCTGTATGCAAAAAATTATTTGTTTCTATTTGAATTTGTGGCTGTTATCGTTTGCCATAGAAAATACCCTTGTTAAAACAAAAAACGTTGCAGGTAAACTACCCCTTTCTCTTAACCGATCTTCACCAAAATCAACAGGCCTTCAGTCTTTCACAAGTGATGAACGTATGCAAAACAATATTTGATTCTGCTTGAATGTGCGGCAGTTATAGTTCGTCATAGAAAAAATTACCATTGTTAAAACATAAAATGTTGCAGGTAAACTACCCCTTTCCCTTAACCGATCTTCACCTAAATCAACAGACATTGAGTTCTCTATAGCTCAGGAAGGTATGCAAAACATTATTTGATTCTGATTGAATTTACGGCAGTTATCATTTGTCATAGAAAAAATTACCCATGTTAAAACATAAAACGTTGCAGGTAAACTACCCCTTTCCCTAACCCGATCTTCAACAAAAACAATAGGTCTTGAGAACTCTACAATTCAGGGCTGTATGCAAAAAAGTATTTGATTCTGTTTGAATTTGCAGCTGTTATCGTTTGCCATAGAAAATACCCTTGTTAAAACAAAAAACGTGGCAGGTAAACTACCCCTTTCCCTTAACCGATATTCACCAAAAACAATAGGTCTTGAAAACTCTACAATTCAGAGTTGCATGCGAAACATTATTTGATTATGTTTGAATATGCGGCAGTTATCATTTGCCATAAAAAAACCCTTGTTAAAACATAAAACGTTGCTGGTAAACTACCCCTTTCCCATAACCGATCTTCACCAAAAACAAAAGGTCTTGAGAACTCTACAATTCAGGCCAGTATGCAAATAATCATTTGATTCTGTTTGAATTTACGGCTGTTATCGTTTGCCATAGAAAATACCCTTGTTAAAACAAAAAACGTTGCAGGTAAACTACCCCTTTCCCTTAACCGATCTTCACCAAAAACAACAGGTCTTGAGAACTGTACAATTCAGGGCTGTATGCAAAACAGTATTTGATTATGTTTGAATTTGCGGCTGTTATCGTTTGCCATAGAAAATAATTACCCTTGATTAAAAAAAAACGTTGCCGGTAAACTACCCCTTTCCCTTAACCGATCTTCACCAAAAACAATAGGTCTTGAGTACTCTACAAATCAGGGCTGTATGCAAAAAATTATTTGATTCTGTTTGAATTTATGACTGTTATCGTTTGCCATAGAAAAAAATCTACACACACACACACACACACACACACACACACACACATTTTGAAAAATGACTTTTTTTCATGTTTTGAGTGTAGTACAATCAGAATCTGCAATAATCTCGAACATAATTTTTTTTGCATCACCATACTTCCATTTCCTTAAGGAAAATGGAAGTAAAATATCGGTATGGAGAACCATACATGACTTCCATATTGTAACCAGACGTTTATTGGGGTTGTGTTTGAATTTTATGATTGTCACCCGATCTTGTATTCGTATCGTAAATATGTGTGTGACGAGCATTTTTAATTCGCCCGTTGCGTTCGTAGTATAGTATAGGTGTATAATTGAGGGTATTAATCAGTTCAGTTACTTCTGTGAATGTTATTCGTATATAGCGAGTCGGGTTGTACTTTTCCTTAATACTTACGGGCAAACCGTATCTCTCGGCGTTCGGTTTGAATCTTACCGCCTCGTCACCTGATTGGCTCATGCCGTCTTGCAGTGTCGACTTCGCTAACTGTGGTGTTTTGTTGTTTTCACTTTAATAATTCTCTATATATTACCTTATTTTATACGAATCAAACATACAGCGTTGCAGAACAATAAGATTTATTAAACCCTTTCAAATTTTCAGTTATTCAATAGTACATTAATTTATATTGATGCCGGTTTTTACAATTGCTCAGTTGGTATGCTCAGTCGTTTGTATCATGAAGACGCCTGCTTGGCGAATAATGTTTGTTTACAATAATTATTTGTCACAAGGCGTGTTAAAGTCCTTTTGACTACAGACGTTTTGGATTATCGGCTAAAATGCACAAAACTATAATATTTCTTAAAACTAGGTACACAATATTTAATACATTAATACATACAAGTAAGTTATCAGCAATGAGAATTAGAATAGTGTTTGGTTAGAATTTTGACAACAAGTTATGTTCATTAATAATTTATTATAAATCAGTTTCAACGGCTGTTAATCGATTAAGTTTCATTAATAGTGAGATTTTAATTACCTTCAGTTCTTGTTCAAAATAGTGATCAGTGAAGTGAAAATTGTAATTCGTTATTATGGATAAAAAGGGGAATTCGTTTTTAAGTGAAATTATTAGTTTATACTCATCGGGTTCTCGTTGGGGCTTCCTCGATGTTCGTCTACTTCTTCCGGATGGGTCTAATCGTCTTCTCCTCCTCGGATGTTCATCAATTCTCGTTCAGATGGTTTTCACATAAAGTTCGGCTTCCTTCTTGTTCAGCAGTCGTTTGTATTCTCAGGTTGAAGTAGGTCGATCCTTTTCTTCCTTCGGGAGAGTCGTCTGTTACGTTTCTTCGAAGTCTTCTTATTTTTCATTGATATTTTTATGTTGTGAGTAATTTAATAATGGTTATTTCATCAGGTGTTCTATAGAATGCTTTTACTATACTTCTTCCTTCTGGTTTTTGTTAAAATTTACGTTTTTATAGTTAAATTTGGGTTGAGAGCTGCATACATCCGCCCTCCGCATTGGTCAATAATGGATTAATAAGAATTCCAACGGTTTTTTGGTAATAAATTTCGGTTGCTATGGTTACCTATTAAATTATGCTAATTCTCATTGGTCGTTAATTTATGTCATTGTTATATTCTAACGTTTTATTTTAGTTTAAATCTATAAAATATCTTCAAATTAAGATTTCTTTCTTATATTAGTAGTTATGTTTATTACATGAATACCATTGTTCATAATTTTTGATAAGGATCATTTTGATACCCCTCATGGTTACTTTTGTGTAGTTAATCACATTTTCGTTATTTTTCTTATTTATATTTCATATATATTGTAACGAACCGTGTATAAGTGTGTTGTGTTACAAAATATATTTTTTATGTGTTAGTGTAGAAATAAAAATTGTTTATTAAAAAACAAACTGTTTTTTAATTAAAATTTTTCTTTTTCTTTTATTAATTAATTTTTTTAATTAATTAATTAACAACAATTAATTAATTAAGTTTTGTGGTGTTCCGAAATGTTTATTACTTATTTTAAATGTTTTATTGGCTTTTGGGTATTTGTCAAAAACTCTAGCCACTTATAGGATTGTCTCCAATAGCAATCGATACTTGTTTATTTTCTATTTGGAGGTTATCTTCCTTTTGGTGGTGATATTCTTGTAGTAAGTTCTTTTAAATTAAAGTATTGTGTTAATTGTCTATATTTAGAAATGAAAAAACGGTTTAAATATGAAATATATTAATAATTTTATTAACAATTAGGTATTTTGACTCTTATCGATATGTAAATCGATTCTCAGGGTAAATTGAATTATTACAAATTTTTTATATAAAGGTTCTTTGAACAGCTATGTTAGGGAAAGTCAGAGAAATAGGGCAAAGATTGAAAAGTATAACATTACAAGGTAAATTCTTAATTATAACAGTACATATATTCGATTTAAAGTATAGAAATAATTAAATAAGGTTGCGAACCGTCCAGCAGGCTGTAGCAGAAGGCTGTGTTCAGTTGAGTGTTGGTTAATCAGCAATGGCCGCCGTTGAAGTTGGAAATCGTCACCTCGCAGTTTTAGTGTTCAAATAAAGATGTTTTCCTTGTGAATTTACGTCCTGGTGTCTGCAAATCTTCCTTCTGGTGTTGGTGTAGTATCTCTTGTTTTCAGTTTCGGTGTTGTATTCGGAAAATTGGTGTAGTTATAAGTCAGGTTCACTTTTGTCGGTTAGGCACTTTTTGGTTAAGTTTTATTACTGGTTTATTTGTTTTAAATATTATTTCCACTGGTGTTCTGTGCTGTATAATGTTAGTTCAGTGTTTGGATATGTTGATTTCACTGTGTATGACTTTAAAATTGTTTTTTTACCGAAACTCGCGATTTTCACTTTCGGATCATTCAATTATTCGCCATTACGGTATTTGTAACTAGGTTAATACGGGTAAATTGCTCGTGTCAAGTGTCCCGTACAATGTTCAATAATTAACTAACTTACTTCCTTCATCTCCGACTAAAACCTTAGCCAAAGCAATATTATTCCTTCCATTGTTCAAATTTTATTTTGCCTCCTGTGCATGTAATAAAGTTACATTATATAACTGATTATACTTTGGTTATTCTTCATTTTTATTAGCTAGTTGTTACTTAATTTCATCCTTCAGTTCATTCGGCGTAATTTGCTACCAAATAATGCCGTTTTATTAAGTTTTTGATCTAAAATTGATAATTTTTCCTTCATTTTGTAAATTCTAAGTTCTAAGGTCTAGCTTCCTGTTATTTTCCAAATTCTGCCATTATCAAGTTATATTAATGATTATTAAATCTCATATTGTAATAAAAGGTTTATATTCCCGTAATTTCTTGCAATTAGATGAATTGGTTAAGTTTTAAAATATTATGTTTTAATATATGACTCCCCTCTCCAAATTTTTGAGTTCTGTCATTTCCTTTTTTATCAATAATTCTGGCTGTAAATTTACCAAATCTTTCTTAGTTATATTTCTTATTACATGGCTTTGTTTCTGATGTACATTATCTAAATCCCTTCAGTTTAAATGTATTTATGTACTTAGTTGATGTTTAGTTTTTAACTTTTGGCCTAGATTCCTAACAGTTTTTACATACAAATTTTTATAAATAATACATATTGAGTTATACCCTCTCTGACTTTCATTGACATTGTAACATAAATTAAACATTTTCTTCTAGTAAACAAAATAACAATTAGTATTTGTTTCATACTATTAACATATAATAAATAATTCCAAATAATAGTTGTCTTTAACAAATCAGACATTTTTTATACTCAAGATTAATAAGGATACATAACAAATATCATGTATAAAACAGGTTGTTCCATTCTAACATCTTAATTAATTATTAACAACAATATCTATAATAAATATTTTACAATTAAAGAATGTTAGTGGTTCTGATCTGTTTGAATTTCCTTATTCCTAATACATTTTAAATATCTTATGCTACCTAAACAAAACCTTATTTACTATAATCTTATATGCTATATTCCTTATACTAAGTTTTATTAACAGTTTTTATCTGTTTTTAAATGGGTTTTGGGTAATTGTACCCTGTCACTTCACTTTTTTATCCTGTGTCTGCTCTTGTTTTATTAATCATTCTAATGAACGTCATTTAAACAGATTGGCAGTTCTTTGCTAAAACACATGTATTATATTACCTCTGTACAGAAATTAAGTCACTTCAAAGTTGTATTATTTCATTATTTACATAGTTTGTGCATACCAATAATGAAACATAAGGTTCATTTTTTATAATACTAAAACTTGCACTGGTTCTCTTTACATTCCTTGATTCTATTTCTAAATGGTTATATAGTCTTACTAAAATCAAGAGATCTATTTGTAGATTACAATGAAGATTTGTTCTTTGGTATTATGTTATTATTTCACCTTGGTCCACTTTCAACTCTTACTCTATACACTTTTTTGGCTTATCTCTATTGTACATGTGGGTTTTTTCATTAATACTTTGTTATACTTTTTTATTATTATTATATTTATTTATTTTGGGGTATGGGTGTTTTTTTTTTACAAGAGCATTCCTTCTTCTTGTGGATGCTGTCTTCTTCTTGTTTCTTCATTGATGTCTTCTTTTCTTCTGGTTTCTTATAATTGTATCTTCTTCATCTTCTTGTGGATGTCATCGGGTTTTTGGGTTTCTTCTTCACCTACTCTTCTTGTTTCATATAAATGCATCACCTTTTATGGTGGATCTTGCCTTGTTCTGGGTTTCTTCCTTATCTATTCTTCTGGTCTCATACAACAGGTTTTCTTCTCTTTGTTGTGGGTTTAGTTATGTTCTGGGTTTCTTCCTTGCCTACTCCTTACCTTCGTTGTGGGTTTAGTTATGTTCTGGATTTCTCCCTTGCCTACTCCTTACCTTCCTGGGTATCATATTTTTTCACCTTTAGTTATTAAAATTGGTTTTGATGATTCATCACTTGTAACATTCATCTTATATGAACTTATATCTTTATATCAATGATTGTACTGCACGGTTGTTTTGAATTAATTCTTTATTATATTGCTTTCTTCGGATTTAAACATGTTATTACTTTATTTTAATGATCAATTCGCCGTTCTTTTACAGGTGAAATCAGTACAATTATACCTCGTGAGTATAAGGTTAGTTTAATCTGTAACCTATGATATTAAAAATAATAATACACTGAACATGATTATTACACTTTATATGATATCAGCTTTTTGGCTTAATATCCACTTGTAAAAGAAAATATACAAAATGCTTATTATTTTATAGTTAACTTTGTTACAGCTGCTGTGAAGTTGTTTAGATTAAATAATGTAACCTAACCTACTTTTAAGTACTGAATACTTTTAATGTGTCATGTACTGTGTTCAATAAGGAAACAAAATACTTTTACAGAATACTTAAAATCCTTGAAAATGGTATTGGATTAAGCTTGAGTAATGAATAATTAAACTAAGCACGTGATTTCAAAGTCAATATCATTATGAAAACGTATTCTAAGTAGAACATACTTACCAAAATTGATATAATACTTACCAAAATCATATTTGTTTTTAGTAAAAAGGGGCCTCTTATTTGTTGATGGTTTCCAGCATTTTGTGGAACAAATCCTCATTTCTATTTCTTGTTCGCCACATGAACTCACTTAAATAGGAATCTAAGCGTTCCCTTCTCGTATCACATTCAATCATGTTTCAGCGTTTACAGGACCGCCACATGCTTTCTACACCTTGTGTATGCACTCCCGTTTGAGGATCCACAAAGTTATAACTATGGTTTACAGTCAAGTGACTGTACTGTTGTGGCAAATTAACAATTTGATGGTACGAACGCCACTCATCTGACATTATAGTAGACCCTGGTTCAATATTTGCCACTATGAGAGGTAGGAGGGTAGCTGCTGACCAATCTTCAACACGACACAAGAAGCATTCCTTCGTTTCTCGGCAGTATCCACCGAATACCCATTGTTGTGGATACACCCGGCCAACATTATTTTTTCTCTTGGCAAACACACTCTCGTCAATTTCAACTGTTAAATTCAATCCTCCAATTTTCCGTGGGTTTCTCATGATGTCTAAGGCACAGATATATCTTAAGTAAGCCGTCCACTCTGTGTGTTTGTTTACACCGATTTCCAGTTGATTTTTACTGTTTTTCACACTACTACATCCTTCACACCAGAAATAAATAAATTTTATTATTTTTCCCACCGGTAATTTAGTTGTGTTCTGGGTTTCTTCCTTGCCTACTCCTTACCTTCGTTGTGGGTTTAGTTATGTTCTGGGTTTCTCCCTTGCCTACTCCTTACCTTCCTGGGTATCATATTTTTTCACGTTTAGTTATTAAAATTGGTTTTGATGATTCATCACTTGTAACATTTATCTTATATGAACTTATATCTTTATATCAATGATTGTACTGCACGGTTGTTTTGAATTAATTCTTGATTATATTGCTTTCTTCGGATTTAAACATGTTATTACTTTATTTTAATGATCAATTCGCCGTTCTTTTACAGGTGAAATCAGTACAATTATACCTCGTGAGTATAAGGTTAGTTTAATCTGTAACCTATGATATTAAAAATAATAATACACTGAACATGATTATTACACTTTATATGATATCAGCTTTTTGGCTTAATATCCACTTGTAAAAGAAAATATACAAAATGCTTATTATTTTATAGTTAACTTTGTTACAGCTGCTGTGAAGTTGTTTAGATTAAATAATGTAACCTAACCTACTTTTAAGTACTGAATACTTTTAATGTGTCATGTACTGTGTTCAATAAGGAAACAAAATACTTTTACAGAATACTTAAAATCCTTGAAAATGGTATTGGATTAAGCTTGAGTAATGAATAATTAAACTAAGCACGTGATTTCAAAGTCAATATCATTATGAAAACGTATTCTAAGTAGAACATACTTACCAAAATTGATATAATACTTACCAAAATCATATTTGTTTTTAGTAAAAAGGGGCCTCTTATTTGTTGATGGTTTCCATTACAGGACCGCCACATGCTTTCTACACCTTGTGTATGCACTCCCGTTTGAGGATCCACAAAGTTATAACTATGGTTTACAGTCAAGTGACTGTACTGTTGTGGCAAATTAACAATTTGATGGTACGAACGCCACTCATCTGACATTATAGTAGACCCTGGTTCAATATGTGCCACTATGAGAGGTAGGAGGGTAGCTGCTGACCAATCTTCAACACGACACAAGAAGCATTCCTTTGTTTCTCGGCAGTATCCACCGAATACCCATTGTTGTGGATACACCCGGCCAACATTATTTTTTCTCTTGGCAAACACACTCTCGTCAATTTCAACTGTTAAATTCGATCCTCCAATTTTCCGTGGGTTTCTCATGATGTCTAAGGCACAGATATATCTTAAGTAAGCCGTCCACTCTGTGTGTTTGTTTACACCAATTTCCAGTTGATTTTTACTGTTTTTCACACTACTACATCCTTCACACCAGAAATAAATAAATTTTATTATTTTTCCCACCGGTAATTTAGTTGTGTTCTGGGTTTCTTCCTTGCCTACTCCTTACCTTCGTTGTGGGTTTAGTTATGTTCTGGGTTTCTCCCTTGCCTACTCCTTACCTTCCTGGGTATCATATTTTTTCACCTTTAGTTATTAAAATTGGTTTTGATGATTCATCACTTGTAACATTTATCTTATATGAACTTATATCTTTATATCAATGATTGTACTGCACGGTTGTTTTGAATTAATTCTTGATTATATTGCTTTCTTCGGATTTAAACATGTTATTACTTTATTTTAATGATCAATTCGCCATTCATTTTTATGGGCTTATCTGTCATGCTACAGATTGCTCTCCTCCAGAAGTAATTATTTCAGACTTGATTAGGGATGAAATAATTTCTTATGACAATTTTATTATTTTTTATACTTTATTTTCCTCTCCATTTCTATATCGACTTTTTTTTTATATTTGAGCTTAATAAATTATATATATATAGTCACTTATCTGACTTTTGACCCTTCTTGGATAGTTAGTGTCTTCTGAGATATATTATTATTATTATTATACATTTATCTTTCCTTATAAACTTCATGTTGTATCCTTGGGATATTAATTCCCTAACGTTCCCTATCATGTGGGCTGGGGCAGTCCAGAGGGGCACTGTAGGCTTCACAACTCTGCTGGCCATACACCACTTCTACAATTTGAGTCCAGAGGCAAATTCATCTCTGCTCAAAAAACATAATGCTGCTGGAATTATCTACAGTCAGTCATCGAATAAATTAAATAAAAAGTAGTCTCATTGTCGACTAATAAAAATATCTTTGGATTCTTCACTTCATAGTTTCTCAGATTATCTCACATTTTCTATGTTAATAATTCTTCTTAATACTTATTATACTCATTATATATATTTTTCTAAACTCTTAGCTCGTCTGATATATTTATTTTAATTATGGTTGGAAACTTTTGTTAATAATTCTTGTTACTAGTTATAGTGTAACTTTTTTTTCCTTTTTTCTTCTACATCTGAATTTTCATTATACTTCCTTCTGGTTAATTACCTTGTTAGCATAGTTTGTATATTCTCTTTGGGTCTTATTCATTATTTGAATGGTCTTATTTTATTATATTTAATTGTTTCAAAAATTTCTTTGTAATTGTTATTCAGGTTGTTATTGTGATCATATTATTTAATTATATTTTTCTTTCTCTTAGAAAGTTATTAATCCGCCTTCGCATTCTTTAAAATTAATTTATTTATATTATTTTTCATGTGGTACTTCTTCTCTTTGCGTTTCATATAGGTCTTATTATTATTATTTGTTCAAAATCATCTTCTCCATATGTTTGTTATGAGTTGTTCTTCTTTGCTTCTTCAGAACTGAGTAATATCATAATCATTTTCCTTGATTAACTGTTTCCATTATTGTTTCATAAGTAGTTAGTCATACGTTGTTCTCATTATATTATTGTTTTTCTTTTTTAGATTCTTCATAATTTTATTATAATAACAGATTCTCCTCTTTGTTTCCAAATTTTTGCCTTCTCTTGTATATCACACTCTTTTTTTTGTTTTTCTTCTCTACTCCTTCAAATGCTAGATACAGTATTCACATTTATTCTGGATTATATTTAATTCTTTTTTCTGAATTAATCATATTATTTTCTTCTAAATTTGTTCATAATTGGAACATATTTATTTTTAGAACTTTGTTAGTTTTATGCAAAATTCAAATTCTTCTCTTTATTTATTTCCATAACATTTTTCATAAATCATTTGTAATAAGTTGATCTTATTTTGTTTTTAAATTTTGACATTTTATCAAAATTCAAATTCTTTTTAATTCATTTATTTCCAAATTTTTTCTTACTAAATTGTGTGTAGTAAGTTGGTCTTACGATATTTTTTGAAAAATTTTTTTTTCAAATTCAAATTCTAATTCTTTTAATTGTCTTCAAATGTTCTTCAAAATTGTTTGTAATAAGCTGCTCTTACTATTATTTTTGAATTTGGTGGTTTAATTCAAAATTCTTGTCTTTTTAATTATTTCAAATGGTATCTCTTCAAAATTGGTAATAAGTTGTTCTTATTTTATTTTAGAATTTAGAGGTTTATATAAATTCAATCTTCATAATACTTTTTTATGGATGCTTGGTTGTACACACCTTTAACTCTTCCGGAAACTATTTCTCTCAGTTCATACGTATTATTATGATTATTTTTTACAACAACATATGGTCCTGTATATAGTAATAATAACTTTTTTGTTATCCCTTCTAGGGTGCTGGGCAGTTCTCGATTTTTTAATAGAACTTTCTCACCCTCTTTGTAAGTTATTATACGTCCTATTGCCTTTTGATACTTGGCTTGCCGTTTCTCTTGGTCTTCGGCTACCTTGTTATAGAATTTCACCTGGTCAAACTTACGACCATTGTTTGCTGGGAACTGTATTATTTCTTCAATTTCTCGGGGAGTTGGTTTCTCATACATGGCGGAGTAAGGGGTAATTCCTATAGCTGGATGGTGGGCGAAATTTAGGAATTTCTCTCTTGCTGCTAAGTACTCTTGCCACTTTTTCTGTTGGTTGTGACAGTACGTTCGCCAGATTCTACCCACTTCTCTCAGTACCCTCTCAGCCGGATTACTACTTGGGTGGTAGACTGACGTCTTATAGGTTTTAATTCCAAGTGATAATAATGTGTCTCGCCACCTTCTCCCTTTAAATTGAGTACCATGGTCGGTAATGATTGAAGATGGTCTACCTATCTCTGGCACATACAATTCGGTTATTACCGCAAGAACTTTCGCTGTGGTTGCCCGATTAACCGGATATAGCTTTATATATTTAGTATAATGGTCCATGATTATTATTAGGTACTTGTACCTGTGTCGACCGCCGCTACAGGGAAATGGCCCGCAGATATCTAAGAACACTTTTTCTAGTTTTGTGTTTGATGTTATTGGTATCATTATACCCTCTTTCTTCTCATTGTTAATCTTAACACACTGGCAAATATTACAAGACTTCAGGTAATTTCTTACCTTTCGGTTAATGTTCTTTATTTTGCAATTTTCATCTAAAGCCTGTATCACTTTTAGCGGTCCCATATGGCCATACCTTATATGATAATCGATTATAACTTCCTTTTCAATTTGGTGTGGAATTATCACCTTCCATGTTTCTTCATCCAATGCTGTTTTTACGAATAGTATTCCTTTATTGAGGTGGTAGTATTTGGAAACAGTGTCATCGTCGGCTTCCAATCGACTGATTATGTTTTTCAGTTTAGGGTCAGACTGTTGGTGGATACGGATGTTTATCAATAGAGCTTGTAGATCGGATCTGGTTTTAAATAAGTTGTAAATTTTAACTAAGCTCTCATTCTTTCCCTCGAAGGTCTGGTCTTCCAAATTTATCCGTGACAATACATCGGCTACCACATTCTTTTTTCCCGGAATATACTTCCATTTTAAATTGTATTCTTGTAGGGCGAGTACCCATCTAGCCAATCGGCCGTGACTCAATTTGCACCTACGTAGAAATGAGATGGATTTATGATCAGTGCGAACAGTGACTGGATACCCGAGAATGTATGTTCGGAACTTGCTGCATGTGAATACCACGCTAAGCAATTCTTTTTCGGTCACATAATTCTTTTCGCATTGATTCAGTGTACGACTAGTGAAGCTTATTACCAGATAGTGACCCTCCTCATCTTCCTGGTATAATGTTGTTCCTAAGCTGATGTCGCTAGCATCGCAATTCAAAAAGAATGGTTTCTTAAAATCCGGGTGACGAAGTATAACGCTCTCCAAGAACTTTTCTTTTATTAGTCAGAAGGTAATATCTTGTTCTTCACCCTAGGTCCATTTGTTTTTTGCAGACGATTGTGGTTGAAACTTGGCTGTCAACTCGGAATATTTGTGCTGAAACTTTCTGTAATAGTTACAGAGTCCGAGGAAAGATTGTAACTGTTTCCTGTTTTTTGGTTGCGGGAACTTCTGAATTGCCTCCACTTTCTCTGCTGACGGGGTAATACCTCTATCGTCTAAGTTGAAACCTAAGAATTGTACTTCGCGCGCAATGAACTTGGATTTCTCCAATTTCAAAGTTATGTTATTTTGCGCTAACTTTTTGAGTACATGTTCTACTCGATTACAGTGTTCACTCCCAGGTTTCTGACGTAATGAGCAAATCGTCTACATAGACTGTGGTAAACTGGAGTGCTTCTTGTCCAAGTATTTGGTCCATACAGGCCACAAAGATGGCTGCTGAGTTTACAAGTCCGAAGGGCAGTCTCTTGAACTGGTAATTGCGCCCTTCGAAAATGAACGCCACGTACTGACGGCTTTGTGGATGCAACTCCACTTGCCAATAACCACATACAGTGTCCCAGGTACTGATAAACTTAGTGCCATGAAATCGTTTTAGTATCTCCTCTATTTCACCGGGTGATGTTCGGTCATTCACAATGGTTTTATTTAGCTCGCGCGCATCCAAACAGAGCCGGACTTGTCCGTCTTTCTTGGGAACAGCAATAATTGGACTAGTGTAAGGAGATTGACTAATCTCAATTATGTGATTGTCGATCATTTTATTAATTTCTGTTCTCACGGCCTCTTTAAGCGAATGCGCGATTGGGTATGACCTCCGGTTAAACTCCACGTTTTCTTTGAACTCAAGTTTGCACTGATAGTTTTTAACCTTACCTGGCTCGTCTGAAAATACCGATTTATATTTCTCGTATACACTGATTAAACGATCTGCTAAGTGTACTGGTATTTTTTCATTGTTGGTTCCGCACTGGAAGTCCCGTATCTCTTGTATCTTTACTGACCATAAATCCTCTCCTCCATTGTTGTATATAATTGATTTATGAAGGGGGCTGTTCTTTACGAAATTTATTTTACGAAGTTGTTGGTGTATTGGGCTGGGAAGTATATTCGCGCCTCCTACCAGATCTGCGATCCACGTTATTCCGTCTAGAAATAATGATACTTTCTCTTGGTTAAGGTCGATAATGGCGGAGTACCTTCTTAGAATATCGCAACCTACCAGTATATCGAATGGTAATCCGGTGGCGATCAAAAATTCCATGTCTAAAGCTATATCACAGCTAACGACACTTAAGGAAACTTGCTTCCTAATAGTTTTGTTCTGGCGGCCAGTTGCACCTATCAAAACAATGTTATTCACTGGTAGCATAGGCTAAGTTTTCCCACATTCTCTCTGGATTCTTTCCAGTTCATTCCCATTTATTATAGAAATATTTGCACCGGTGTCAACCATGATTTTCGCGGGAATTCCTTCTACCTCCGCTGTTATATACAATATCTCACTGTTATTATTATCGAGGCTCTTTTCGTTTTCTTCTAGAAGTTCTGTCCTTATATTTTTTAAATAATTGTTACTTATTATTGTGATGTTCTTTAATTTGATTGCTTCTTGCAACTCATCTTTATAAAACCCAGGAAGTTGGAGCAGCAACGGGTCGTAATAGTTTATTACTGCCTCCTTCCGTTTAAATTATTGTGGTCATCGTTAGGACTCAGATTGACCGAGGCATCATTCTGGAAACTCTGTGTCGGTTCCTGCCGCTCTGTATCCTGTTCGAAGGTTATTTCCCTGTTTTGTTGTCGGCCAGGATCCTCCAGGCTGGTACTCCTTCTTCCATGTTCATGGCGTGGACCGTCCCATTCTTCACTTCTTCGTCGTCGATCTCCACCGTGGAAACTATTCCTCCGTTGTTGGTAGTACCTTCTCGGACCTCGATCTTCTGCTCTTATAAAATTAACCCTGGGGCGGGAAACTCTATTATTATTATTATTATTATGGTAATTTCTATTGGGCTGGTAATATCTTTCATTATTACCGGGGTAGGGATTTCTCTGACTATACGGGCTGTTAGGGGGCTGATAATAATTGTTACGGTTATTAGGATATGTGTTATTGTTCCTATTACTGTTCGTGTTGCCGTTAAAGTTGTTGTTATTACGCGGCGCGTTATTATTGCCGTCGTAATTACTTTGTTGGTTTCGGTTTCCGGGATGGTTATTGCCGTTACTAGGGTACTGGTTCGTCCTCGCCTCCGGTCGCTCATTCCTCCTCCTGCTCTGGCGGTAGTACTCTTCATTCTCGTAACTTTCTAACAACTCCGTCATGGCCTGCACCGTCTTGATCTGGCTACCTCTCCTTGCCCTGACAATATCCTCGTCATAATGATACGACAGTTTATTCACCAGACACTCTTCGGGTATAGCCGGCTCGAGGTGTTTTGCCAGGCACACCTTCCCTAGGAAATAGGCTGTCATGGTATTGCCTATTTGGGCCCTGTATCGTCCGTTGCAAATGTTGTCTCTGATCAGATTCTGTGTTGTTTCGGACCAGTATTTGGATTTAAACATTTTCCTGAACTGCTGGTAGTCTGCAATCTCGCTACGGTTCGCCATCCACCAGTTATCTGTCATCTCCCTGAATGACTCGTCCAGTATCTTCCGGTTATTGCTCCATTGACTCCCTCTATGTTTGGCGAAGTACTCTTCTATCCTCGCCAGGAACTCCATTGGTTTCCTCTTATATTGCCGGAAGTTCAGCCATTCTCGGTTTTCGTTGATGGGTAATCCAGTGAAATTAGTGGGTCTATTCCTCAAAGCTTCCATCTCTTCTTGGCTTTGCCGTACCTGACCCGTGATATTGGTCATAGCCTCTTCCATCCCCTCACACCGTTCCGCGACTTGGCTCCGTACTCTCCCGAATTCTTCCTGAGTCTCCTTCCGTTGTTCTTCCACTTTCCTGCGACTATGCTCTTCGATATTCGTAAACTTGATGTTCACCACTTCCTTGAATTCTTGTACTTCCTTTTCGGTTGGTTGCATTTTCCGTCAATTTCTCGGATCTGTTGATTCATCATTATGTTTTCTTCTTCTAATTTTTTATTCATAGCTTTCTTGTTAACGTTGATTTCCTTGTTCAGTTCTTCTCTTAACAATTCCATCCTTTCGTCTAGTTTGTCCAGATTCTCCTGATTGACCTCCCTTAATTCTTCTCTTAACATTTGGTTGTCCTCTCTCAATTCTTGCAATTTCTCCCCCATCTTCTCTTCCAACTTCTTGTTATCTTCCTTCAACTGTCGGTTGTCACTTTCCATCTTTTTACTATTTTCTTGAATTCTCTTATTGGTATTCTCAATTTTGTTAATCAATTCTTCCTTAGTCGATTTAAATTCTTCCTTAAAAGATTGGTTGTCTTCCTTCAAATTTTCTAACTTCTTCCCCATTTCTTCTTCCATCTTCTTATTTGTTTCATCTATTTTCTTACTCAAATCTTCCTTCAAATCTTCCAACTTTTTATTTAAGGACTGGTTGTCTTCCTTCCTCTCTTTACTCAATTCTTCCTTCAAAGATTGGTTGTCACTTCCCATTTTCTTACTTGTTTCTCCTATGTCCTTCCTTAATTCTTCCTTCGTGGAATCCATTTTTGCCATTATTAATCGGAACATTTCTTGCATGTCCTCTTTCTCTGTTCGTGTGGATCTTTCTAACTGTCTTTCCTGGACATTGACTTCCCCTGTTTGTGTGGGCATCTCAGGTTGTTCCTCTGGTTGTGCAGGTTGTTTAGACAATATTGGTGGTAATAATCTTTCCACATCTTCCACTGGCGTCGCCTCTTTATTTTCCATATCCATTTCTACTTCCTTTTCGGCCTCCACTGCCCGTTTCTTTGAGGTTGCACGTTGTTGCATTTTTCCCTTTCTCTGGCTTTATAGCTGTTGCCAAACTCCAATTAGTGACTGGGCAGATTGTAGTGGCCATTCAATCGCTAATTAAAGCCCCTCAGTTGTGCGCCAATTTGTAACGAACCGTGTATAAGTGTGTTGTGTTACAAAATATATTTTTTATGTGTTAGTGTAGAAATAAAAATTGTTTATTAAAAAAAAAACTTTTTTTAAATTCAAATTTTTTTCTTTTATTAATTAATTAAGAACAATTAATTAATTACGTTTCGTGGTGTTCCGAAACGTTTATTACTTATTTTAAATGTTTTATTGGCTTTTGGGTATATGTCAAAAACTCTAGCCACTTATACTGTAGGATTGTCTCCAATAGCAATCGATACTTGTTTATTTTCTATTTGGAGGTTATCTTCCTTTTGGTGGTGATATTCTTGTAGTAAGTTCTTTTAAATTAAAGTATTGTGTTAATTGTCTATATTTAGAAATGAAAAAACGGTTTAAATATGAAATATATTAATAATTTTATTAACAATTAGGTATTTTGACTCTTATCGATATGTAAATCGATTCTCAGGGTAAATTGAATTATTACAAATTTTTTATATAAAGGTTCTTTGAACAGCTATGTTAGGGAAAGTCAGAGAAATAGGGCAAAGATTGAAAAGTATAACATTACAAGGTAAATTCTTAATTATAACAGGACATATATTCGATTTAAAGTATAGAAATAATTAAATAAGGTTGCGAACCGTCCAGCAGGCTGTAGCAGAAGGCTGTGTTCAGTTGAGTGTTGGTTAATCAGCAATGGCCGCCGTTGAAGTTGGAAATCGTCACCTCGCAGTTTTAGTGTTCAAATAAAGATGTTTTCCTTGTGAATTTACGTCCTGGTGTCTGCAAATCTTCCTTCTGGTGTTGGTGTAGTATCTCTTGTTTTCAGTTTCGGTGTTGTATTCGGAAAATTGGTGTAGTTATAAGTCAGGTTCACTTTTGTCGGTTAGGCACTTTTTGGTTAAGTTTTATTACTGGTTTATTTGTTTTAAATGTTATTTCCACTGGTGTTCTGTGCTGTATAATGTTAGTTCAGTGTTTGGATATGTTGATTTCACTGTGTATGACTTTAAAATTGTTTTTTTACCGAAACTCGCGATTTTCACTTTCGGATCATTCAATTATTCGCCATTACGGTATTTGTAACTAGGTTAATACGGGTAAATTGCTCGTGTCAAGTGTCCCGTACAATGTTCAATAATTAACTAACTTACTTCCTTCATCTCCGACTAAAACCTTAGCCAAAGCAATATTATTCCTTCCATTGTTCAAATTTTATTTTGCCTCCTGTGCATGTAATAAAGTTACATTATATAACTGATTATACTTTGGTTATTCTTCATTTTTATTAGCTAGTTGTTACTTAATTTCATCCTTCAGTTCATTCGGCGTAATTTGCTACCAAATAATGCCGTTTTATTAAGTTTTTGATCTAAAATTGATAATTTTTCCTTCATTTTGTAAATTCTAAGTTCTAAGGTCTAGCTTCCTGTTATTTTCCAAATTCTGCCATTATCAAGTTATATTAATGATTATTAAATCTCATATTGTAATAAAAGGTTTATATTCCCGTAATTTCTTGCAATTAGATGAATTGGTTAAGTTTTAAAATATTATGTTTTAATATATGACTCCCCTCTCCAAATTTTTGAGTTCTGTCATTTCCTTTTTTATCAATAATTCTGGCTGTAAATTTACCAAATCTTTCTTAGTTATATTTCTTATTACATGGCTTTGTTTCTGATGTACATTATCTAAATCCCTTCAGTTTAAATGTATTTATGTACTTAGTTGATGTTTAGTTTTTAACTTTTGGCCTAGATTCCTAACAGTTTTTACATACAAATTTTTATAAATAATACATATTGAGTTATACCCTCTCTGACTTTCATTGACATTGTAACATAAATTAAACATTTTCTTCTAGTAAACAAAATAACAATTAGTATTTGTTTCATACTATTAACATATAATAAATAATTCCAAATAATAGTTGTCTTTAACAAATCAGACATTTTTTATACTCAAGATTAATAAGGATACATAACAAATATCATGTATAAAACAGGTTGTTCCATTCTAACATCTTAATTAATTATTAACAACAATATCTATAATAAATATTTTACAATTAAAGAATGTTAGTGGTTCTGATCTGTTTGAATTTCCTTATTCCTAATACATTTTAAATATCTTATGCTACCTAAACAAAACCTTATTTACTATAATCTTATATGTTATATTCCTTATACTAAGTTTTATTAACAGTTTTTATCTGTTTTTAAATGGGTTTTGGGTAATTGTACCCTGTCACTTCACTTTTTTATCCTGTGTCTGCTCTTGTTTTATTAATCATTCTAATGAATGTCATTTAAACAGATTGGCAGTTCTTTGCTAAAACACATGTATTATATTACCTCTGTACAGAAATTAAGTCACTTCAAAGTTGTATTATTTCATTATTTACATAGTTTGTGAATACCAATAATGAAACATAAGGTTCATTTTTTATAATACTAAAACTTGCACTGGTTCTCTTTACATTCCTTGATTCTATTTCTAAATGGTTATATAGTCTTACTAAAATCAAGAGATCTATTTGTAGATTACAATGAAGATTTGTTCTTTGGTATTATGTTATTATTTCACCTTGGTCCACTTTCAACTCTTACTCTATACACTTTTTTGGCTTATCTCTATTGTACATGTGGGTTTTTTCATTAATACTTTGTTATACTTTTTTATTATTATTATATTTATTTATTTTGGGGTATGGGTGTTTTTTTTTTACAAGAGCATTCCTTCTTCTTGTGGATGCTGTCTTCTTCTTGTTTCTTCATTGATGTCTTCTTTTCTTCTGGTTTCTTATAATTGTATCTTCTTCATCTTCTTGTGGATGTCATCGGGTTTTTGGGTTTCTTCTTCACCTACTCTTCTTGTTTCATATAAATGCATCACCTTTTATGGTGGATCTTGCCTTGTTCTGGGTTTCTTCCTTATCTATTCTTCTGGTCTCATACAACAGGTTTTCTTCTCTTTGTTGTGGGTTTAGTTATGTTCTGGGTTTCTTCCTTGCCTACTCCTTACCTTCGTTGTGGGTTTAGTTATGTTCTGGGTTTCTCCCTTGCCTACTCCTTACCTTCCTGGGTATCATATTTTTTCACCTTTAGTTATTAAAATTGGTTTTGATGATTCATCACTTGTAACATTCATCTTATATGAACTTATATCTTTATATCAATGATTGTACTGCACGGTTGTTTTGAATTAATTCTTTATTATATTGCTTTCTTCGGATTTAAACATGTTATTACTTTATTTTAATGATCAATTCGCCGTTCTTTTACAGGTGAAATCAGTACAATTATACCTCGTGAGTATAAGGTTAGTTTAATCTGTAACCTATGATATTAAAAATAATAATACACTGAACATGATTATTACACTTTATATGATATCAGCTTTTTGGCTTAATATCCACTTGTAAAAGAAAATATACAAAATGCTTATTATTTTATAGTTAACTTTGTTACAGCTGCTGTGAAGTTGTTTAGATTAAATAATGTAACCTAACCTACTTTTAAGTACTGAATACTTTTAATGTGTCATGTACTGTGTTCAATAAGGAAACAAAATACTTTTACAGAATACTTAAACTCCTTGAAAATGGTATTGGATTAAGCTTGAGTAATGAATAATTAAACTAAGCACGTGATTTCAAAGTCAATATCATTATGAAAACGTATTCTAAGTAGAACATACTTACCAAAATTGATATAATACTTACCAAAATCATATTTGTTTTTAGTAAAAAGGGGCCTCTTATTTGTTGATGGTTTCCAGCATTTTGTGGAACAAATCCTCATTTCTATTTCTTGTTCGCCACATGAACTTACTTAAATAGGAATCTAAGCGTTCCCTTCTCGTATCACATTCAATCATGTTTCAGCGTTTACAGGACCGCCACATGCTTTCTACACCTTGTGTATGCACTCCCGTTTGAGGATCCACAAAGTTATAACTATGGTTTACAGTCAAGTGACTGTACTGTTGTGGCAAATTAACAATTTGATGGTACGAACGCCACTCATCTGACATTATAGTAGACCCTGGTTCAATATTTGCCACTATGAGAGGTAGGAGGGTAGCTGCTGACCAATCTTCAACACGACACAAGAAGCATTCCTTCGTTTCTCGGCAGTATCCACCGAATACCCATTGTTGTGGATACACCCGGCCAACATTATTTTTTCTCTTGGCAAACACACTCTCGTCAATTTCAACTGTTAAATTCGATCCTCCAATTTTCCGTGGGTTTCTCATGATGTCTAAGGCACAGATATATCTTAAGTAAGCCGTCCACTCTGTGTGTTTGTTTACACCGATTTCCAGTTGATTTTTACTGTTTTTCACACTACTACATCCTTCACACCAGAAATAAATAAATTTTATTATTTTTCCCACTGGTAATTTGGACCCCTCTAAAAATGTGCCCTTGCGAACTACCTTATACTCACAGCAAGTCCTCTTATTGCAACACCAACGCTGTTGCTGCCCAAGGGCTAATACCATGTCTTGTCCTTGTTCACATTGACGAGGATTGTGAACCAAACCTTTTTCTTGAAGAAAAGAAACTGCAGCATCCTCTTCTGTACTAATAACACTCAACAGTTCATCATAGCTAATCATTCTTAATTAAATGAATGTAAAACTCACAACACAACTGATTAAAAATGTAACAAAACACGCGAACAAGCCAAACAACCATTTGCGCATACGCCATTGTAACAACACAACAATTTTAGGCAATTTTACCATGTGGTGTACAAATGGCATTGGGTCTTTGGCTATTCTAAGCAAAATTCAAGAGCTTTAGGAAAAAACTTAAAAACAAATTTAAAGACTCCCTGTATTAAGTCTTTTAAAGTATACTAAAATTAACGTTTCTTTTTCTTACACACGTTATTTCAATTTATTTTCATAGCAATTAAAATTAAAAGTGCTAACTGAAGATAGAGGCACACCGTACATTTGTGGTTAGGTGGCGTAATTGTAAACGGAAAATGGATTGAAACATTTTGATTAAAAATTGTGTATACGTTTTAAAATTGAATTAACTGCAAATATTTCAACCAGTATTTATGTTGTGTACAAAAACTTGTTTAAATATAAATAATAAATACAGCTCTAAAATTCAGTTTACAATTACCTTTGACATCTTAGAGGTAATTGTAAACAAGTGTTTTATTTATCCTGTGAAACTAAAAAAAACTCACACTCCTCTTGAAATTGAAAAAAGGATTTTAATGTACTTGTTTGGTTATACGTTAGATTGTACTGGGTTCTAAATTGGAAGTAGAATTCTTGAAAAGAACGAATCCACAATATTTTTACCATGTGGGGCGCATTCCTTGAAACATGTGGGTGTTAATGCTGCAAAACTCAATGCAGATGTGATGACATTTTTTGGGCATGTTGGAAGTCTTTACTCATTTTTCTCTAGCAGCCCTGTATGTTGGGAAGTTTTGAAAAAGCACATTCTTTATTACTGCAGAGCTTCCCTGAAACAAGATGAAGTGAGAGGGATCCAAGCTGTCAAACCGATAGTTAAGCACTACCCAGGAGTACTTAAATTGTTGGATATATTTTAGAAGAGATGTCTTCTAGTCTAACTCCCTTTGGGTCATTCCACCTCAAATGAACCAGAAAAATGGCAAAATGCAACCCATCAACTCGGATTTTCATGAAATTTGGTACACATGGTTTGGTTACATATATAATGACTGGTTTAAAATTTCAGACCTCTATCTTAAGCCGTTTCAGAAGTAGAGCAGCCTGATTTTCAACCTAAAATACTAAAAAAATTCATCCGCGGCTGTTGCGAATTCAATAAGTAGTTTTAAATTTATTTAATTTCTCCTAAAATTGAAGTAGGAAAGATTTGAAATTTTCCATACTTATGTAAAATTTTCTGCAGAATTCAAAAATATTGTATCAGATTTGTTGTAATCACATTATGAAGGGCCATTTGAGCCTTCAAAATTGAAATATTACTTTCTTTTAAATGTCCACAACTTAAATTACAAATTCCTGTGTACAGACTGTAGTTACAGTGTCCCAATATTATGGCTGGTATCATTGGAAAGAGAAGAAAATTTCCTTTAAAACAGACTTAAAAAAATCTTTGGGGAAATGACAA
Source organism: Magicicada septendecula (assembly GCA_034769895.1). Lineage (NCBI taxonomy): Eukaryota > Metazoa > Arthropoda > Insecta > Hemiptera > Cicadidae > Magicicada > Magicicada septendecula. Next base: position 1,155,533,098 of record CM068367.1, read on the forward strand.
CTACACTAGTAGTCATAAAAAACAATATTTAGGGCATATTAACAAATTAATCCACTTTTACACACAGAAACAAAAATTTATTCAAAATAATATCCACATTTACATGTACAGGAATAGAAATTTATTCAACTGATTATCTAAAAATACAATTTAGGCTACAAAGTATTCTAAAAATATAAATTAGCTACAAATTATTCCATTTCTCATTTATCAATTTTTGGCACTCTACTGAAATTTGATATTGCCTGCCTGTCATTGTTGTTGGTTGTTCTATAGTACATAATATATTTTGAAATGGGATCCAACAAATATCAACCCTATCTGGCCAATAAAAAGATACTGATGGACCTGCTGGATGCATAAATCTAATTCTGGCATCTCCCTTATCTAACTTTATAATTTCAGTAAGACCAATATAACATTTAGAATCGTATTTACAGCAAACAAAAGAATTTACTTTCAAGGAGTCTGCAATAGGTGTTTGCACATCAGAAAAGTTAAATTGTAAAGCATAGTTATTGTCACTGCTAACTCTTTTTGCAGCCAGAGTATTGGTTGATAAAGGTATGAATTGGTGGAAACTTCTGGTGCCAGCCACAGTTTTTGATTTTGTAAATCGCTGTTGCAGATTAGTTCTTGTAGAACTTACTTCTTTTTCTTCTATATAAAAAAAATGGATTTTAGAAAATTTTTCTTTGCAAAACTCGAACATTTTTTTAGGATAAGAAATTTGCTCCTTGTATGGTCTCTGTAAATTGGCCTTTGTCACCATCCGTTTCACACTGCCCCCAATACCATCACAAGGTGATTTTCCATGGCTTGTTGCAAAGAAAGACCATGTGGCAGTGATTCCAAAATCAACCTCGTGATGGCACAAATTTAAAAAACTTTTGCAATTTTTGTATTGAGCACTGCACCCATCTGTGAAATACTCTATTTTATTAACAGTAGGACAGTGATGCTTAATTGACTCTACAATTTTTGACTGAATTTTATAGACAAAAGCAACATCATGATTTAAATCATCAGAAATATAACATAATGATAAATGGCATAGTTCTTCAGTATCAGGATTTTTGTAGTATATAACAGCAGGATGTATAGTGCACGACATGTGAGTCCAGTGGTAGCTTTGTGCTGCATCTTGTAGCACAAAACCGTAAATTTCAGCAAAATCCATTAATACTGTAACAATCTAATAGAATCTGTTTACAAAATAAAAAATATTGTTTGTTTACCAAAAATAAAAATTTTGGTGTTTTTGAAATTTTTTGAAAATATTGTTTTTGTTTTTATTATTTAGTAATTATTTTTCGTGATGTATTGGTGTAAAAATTGTAACTCTGTTAGTACTGTTTTGTCAATAATATCACCTTTTGGTAACTAGAATTAAGTTCCGCGTTAACAGGATTGTCTACGGCACTGATCGATTAGCGGTTCTTCTTCTTCTGATAGGATTCTCCTTTCTCCTGGGTATCTGCCGCTTTTCGTGTAGTCCGTTGGTAAAATATTGTATTATGTTACGCTAATAATAATTTTTGAAATAAATATAAGTCAAAATTATGAAATTCCAGTATTTATTTAACAATTCTTAAATAGATCGATATTAAATCGATATTTCAACAGTTGGTATCGACTCTTATCTCAGGGCATCAATTAATTTTTACATCTGTTTATTTTATAATAATTATTCGGTTCTTTGAACGGTTATTTATATAGTCAGAGAAGGGTAAGGTCAGGAAAGTATAACACTTACAAATAAAAAGCTTAATATTTAAAATTGACAAAGTTATTGATTATTATATAAGGTTTATTAAAGAAAAATGCGAACCATTGAAGTCTTGATAACTATGTTGGTAATTGCTCGCGTTGAATGCTGGGAGTCAAAGATGGCGGCTCATGGAGTGCATGTGTTAAGTGTATTCAGCTCGACGAAATTTTCTTCCAATAAATGGTGCCTTCTCAATGTTTCCTCGTCTCCGCAATAGTGATTATCCTTTCTGGTGTTAGTAGTATGGTTCTGGTTTAGTGTCTTGTGATTCACTGCGATTAAATGTGTGTGATTATGTTTAAATTTGTTGTTCTATAAGGTCGAATCTTGCACTTCACTTCTCGTAATTTAGTTAATCTGGTTAATTTATTATATCACTCAATTACGGTTCCTTATTACTTGATTTTAATAGTGGTATTAATAGTTCTCACTGATTTTACGTTTTAAGTTCAAAAATTCGCACTTTACTATTTTTTCTGTAGGCTAGGCTTACATACCAATCGCCATATTAGTTTGCGATATAGGTTAATAGTAGCACAAATCACGTTTAAGTGGTCTCGACAAGGTCCAATAATTAACTAACTCATTTCCTTCGTCTCCTGGCAAAGTCTTAGCCAATTTAATATTTGCAATACATTGTTTTAAATTCTTTGGGCTTCCGCTACATTAGGAAATCTTACATTATACTACTGAATGTATTTTTGTTATTATTTAATTTTATGAAATATTACATACATAATCTTTTTCTTTAGTTCATTCTGTTCGATTTGATACCAAATAAGATAGTTTTACAAAGTTTTTTTTTATCAAAAATGCTATATTTCTTTTATTTTGAAAAAGTAGGCGTAATTTTCACTTCCTGTTCTTCCCCAAAATGTTGCCATTTTATATGTTATATTTATGATTGTACTGAATCTAAGAGTGACACAATATGTTTATCTTCCCTTAATTTTGTTAATTGGTTATTCTTTTAAATATTATCCAATAATTTATGACTCCCTACCTTGAAATCTCAGTTATTACATTTGCATTTTTTCTCCTAATTCTTCCTGTCCTTTTACAATATTCTTTTAAAGTATAATTTACATTATATTATTCTGTTACTGATTTACCTTACATAAATCTCATCAGTTTAATTAGTTTACTGGGCTTGATTTATTAATTATAAAGTAGTTTAGATTTATCATTTGGCCTAGATTTTAACTGGTTTTACATTCAAAGTTTTTTATTAATGTAGCGGGTCATTTTTGGGTGTTTTTATTTTTAACCATTTGGGGCATTATTATATTGTTACTTATTTCGTTTTCGGGCGGACTGGTATAATAAATTTGAAAAAACTGTAATTGTATTGTGCAACGTTATTTAACAAGCAACAGCACGAGGTTGAGAAACCGCGTTTGGAACAAAAGGCAATGCGCAATTTCAGTGGTGTAACACGGCTGAAGAATTAACCTCCACCAAAATTCTAAGAACTCTGTGCATGTGTTTTGACGCCCGTATGCAACTCAGCCGGGCGGGGATCGGCACTGACGCCGTGAGTGACAACGCAGTTGAGACCAACATGGCGCTGGGACGAGAAGTTATTAGTTCTAAGTGACCGGCTACCGGAAAACCAGCGTCAAACTCCGCCTACTGTGAGCGACATCAGCAGAGCAGATGCCAATATCAGCCTCTGGACACACACACATGCCAGTTATAATCCATGCATAAAATGGTTATGCCACCGCAATTAATCACCAACGGCGACTAAAACCGGATGGCCGTGACTGCTCATTTCCCGCGACTCGAGGAAAGCACATTGGCCAGTTCGTCACTGACTGTGTCGGCGCCGATACGTGAGCTAAATACGCTCATATAATTTCATCAGTATTCAATAATGAAAGTGAAGTAATTATTTTCAAAATACAGTGACAAGATGGGAGTAGAGTTGTAGAACAATAATAGCCAAATTTGTGATTTAGTTTCGTCCTTTTCGAGACGTTTTCGACCTACCGCGGGCTGGCCACGAGGTCAAAGAAGAACGCGTTGCCGGTAATGATTTAAAATCATGAATTCAATCGGGTAATTTGGGTTTTATAATGGAATGGGAGTAGTGAGTGTGTAATGCTGGGCTGTTCTGTGTTTATGTGTGAAATATATAATTGTTTGTATCTGTATAAAGGATAAGGTAAGCCATAGTCGATAAGGTGCAAGAGTTGCACAACATGTAACACGAAGTTTTATCAATTCAACATTACTTATTAATAAAAAAAAATCTAATTTCTCTTCCATATAATTGAGAGTTAAATTCTTTCAATGCCTTATTTCGTTATATGTATCGTCAGAGTTCGTCGAACGAAATGGGTTAGTCCACACTATGCGATCCGGCCAGATCAAGTTGAAAGGTAAGTGGGAGTTGTAATTTGAATAAATTTAATTTTACCAGAGAGATAAAAAAAGTTACAATTGGTGCGGCGTGAGCAGGATTTAATATAACTGAAGAGGGGTTATTTTAACACCGGCCTACATCTGACGATGCATAGCGAAGTAGGGTTATGAAAGCAAATTGATTTGGTAAAATATCAGTTTTGAAATAAAATTACTAATTGACAGTTGTTACGTAAGAAAAAATAGATAAAGTAAAAATGTCCGAGAATACAGAAAAAAGTAGTATAATAAATTCAATTATGAGTGAAAGTGGCCTTGAGTCGCAATCGCTGGATGAAAGTGGTATGTTGAGGGGGGAGACGGGTGCTGTTACAGAAACAGCTGGCGGCAGTAATGTAATAGTTCATTCCACTCCGATTGCGTCTCAACCACAACCAAACGAAATAGACGTTGATTCGGGGATTCAATTGACCCCCGTTTCAACTAATAAAAGTAAACAAGCAGAGGAAACAAATATGATGAGCATTATGCTCAGTCAATTCGAAAGAATGAATAATAATTTTGAGACCAAATTTAATGTAATGAATAGTCGTTTTGATGATAATGATATAATTTTAAATAAGATGAAAAGTGATTTTAACTATAAATTAGACCAATTAACGAACGATTTTAATGAACAGAAAATAAAATGCGAACAGCAAAATGTTCAAAACGAGATTAATTTTAAAGAAATTAAAGACCAGAATACTCAGTTTCAGCAGAGTATTAATGTGCAATTCGATAACCTGAGTAGGGTACTAGACAAACATATTGATGAACGTTGTGAAAGTATGAAATTACACCTGTCAGAGTCACTAAATGAGCAATTAGAGTGCCGTGTTTCTGATATAACCAATGATATAACTAATAAAGTAGAGAAACAGATCACGGAGCAATATAGCGTAATGAATACAATTTTTGAGAAACAAATAAGTGAATGTAATACCAATACCGAATGTAAGATTGGTTATGCTATGAATCAGATTGAAAATAATAATAGTAAAATAAGAGACATAGAAAATAATTGTAAGATCGAGTTCAAGACCATACATAATACAATAAGTGACCTTGAAGGTGATAATAACCTTAAATTAATGAATGTTAAAAATGAATTGAGCAAGGCCATCAGCCAACAAGTTAACACTGTTACCGAGCGGGTAATTATGACTCGTGACGTAAGCAGTGAAGTTGAGTTAGAGATATTCAGTTGTGATAACAAAAAAGTACACCCTATGCAGTTCATAAGCAGAGTGAGAGAGTTCAATAAGTTCAGTACTAATAACTGGGAAGTCCAATTATTAAAAATTTTAAAATGTTTTAAAGGTAGTTCGAAGATATGGGCCGAGGTACATAAAACGGAATGGGAGTGTTTTGAAAATTTTGAGTCTGCATTTATAAATAAATATTGGTCTGAAGAAGATCAAGAAGTGTTACGAAGTAGAATCATGGGAACAGGGAATTTCGGGGGGCCCAATAATAATATAACAGGGTATGTGATGAAAATATTTAACGAGGCGAAATACTTAGAACCGCCATTGCTATTTAGATCCTTTGTGAGGCATATCAGCAAGCATTTGCCGAGGGAAGTACAGATAACACTGATGACAAGGGAGGTAGCTAATATTAGCGAACTAGAGAATATTTTAGATGTGTTTCAGAATATCCGGGACCAAGAATTGAGTCGCCGTCAGAACCAGCAGAATGTAAATAATGGAGGTAATCAGGGACCGCCGAGGGGACCTACAAATGGACCGGCATACCCTAGACGAGAACAAAATAATCGAGGACCCATGTGGACTTGTCCAGCGTGTTCACAAGAGAATTATGCGACACAAAATTTTTGTTTTAGATGCAGGAGAGAGAGACCGGGTCAGCGACAGGGACCACCACCCGCTCAGAACCAGCAGGCATACCAACGAAGGGGAGAGGGCCCAGGAGGAGCACAGAGAGGCCAAACTCATGAACCGCGAGGAAACCAGCACGAGCGAGGATACAACCATGCAGTGGCGAGCACCTCTGCGGGAAACTAAGAGGGACAATGGAACACCGGACCCGACCGTTGTCGCCGGAAGTTTCTGGGGTCCAAATGGATGGTAGATACCAAAATAACATTGTGATTACAGATTTATCGGAGGAATTATTGGAGGAGGAAGACTTCGAAGCAGTGAGACGGGAGAACGGACTGACTGAGGTGAAAATCAACATAGAAGGTAAGGAGATTAAAACTGTAATCGATACGGGTAGCGAAATCTCTGTTATTTCTGAACATGTATTAGATGAATTAAAAGAAATAAATAAAAATATTCCAGCTTTACCAGTAGCGGGGGTGACGATTGTAGGTATTACGGGAGTTAGAAGTAAGAGAGTCACGAAACAAGTACAGTTAAACATGATAATTAACGGGGTAGGGTATGATAATACATTTCTAGTTGTACGGGGACTAAATCTTGAGGTGATACTGGGAAATGATTTTTTGATTAAACATAAGGCGTTGATTGATTTTCATAAACGGGTATTAGAATTAAATAATGAAGGGGAACCAGTCCGTATTAATTTTGAACGGGTGTTAGATGCGGTAAGAATTTCAGGGGTAAGGGTGATACACAATCGGAATGATAAACAAGACATGGAAATTAGTATGAATGTGTGTAGTGAGAGTAAGATAGAGTATGAGGAGAATGGGGATCACTTATGGAATGAAAGAGCACTGAAATTTTGTAGTGAGGGTGGCGTGATAGGGAGTTCTCAACGTGAATCGTTGTGGCGGGTAGTAGAGAATTTTAGAGAAGTGTTTGCCGGTGTACCAGGGAGGGCAAGAAACTATGAATGCGAGTTAAAGGTAAGGGAACACGCACCCTATGTGCAAAGAAGTTATCCGGTGCCCTATGCGAAGAGAAGAGCGGTCCAGTTTGAGTTAGAGAAAATGTTAGACGGAGATATAATTGAGCGATCTGTGTCACCATATTCCAACCCCTTAGTAGTCGTGATTAAAAAAGATGGTAGAGTTAGGTTATGTTTAGATGCCCGCAAAATCAATCAAATAATTATTCCAGATAGGGAGTCACCCGAAGCTATTGAAGAAATATTTCAGAAGTTTAGCGGCGTACAATATATGACCTCTTTAGACCTAACCGCCGGGTATTGGCAAGTTCCATTGGCAGCAAATAGTAGAAAATATACAGCTTTTTTGTTCAATGGAAAGAATTACCAATTTAAGAGACTACCGTTCGGTTTGAACACAAGTGTAGCTAGCTTTATCAAGTGTCTTGACGAAATTTTGCAACCACACAACTTAGATTTTTTAACTATTTACGTTGATGACATTTTAATAGCATCCAGAACATTTGAAGAGCATGTAGAGCATTTGGAATATGTTTTGGGGAAGTTATATCAGGGAGGTTTGACAGTGAATTGGGACAAATCGAAATTTTTGCAAACTGAGATACATTTTTTAGGTTTCATCATAACACCTACAGGAATACGTGCCAATCCGGATAAAGTAGAATCCATCCTGAAGTTTCCGGAGCCAAAAAATATAAAACAATTGCAAAGTTTTCTTGGTCTTTGTAATTTTTACAGGAAGTTTCAGAGGAACTACGCACAGACGACGGCCCGACTCAGCGCAGTGTTACAGAAGAACAAGCAATGGAGATGGGGCGATAACGAAAGAGCGACGTTTAATGACATCAAAATTAAGTTCACAGACATGATACTAATGAACCATCCCAATTTTAATGACAAATTTTATTTGCAGACAGACGCTAGTAACATAGCATTGGGAGCGGAGCTTTACCAAGAGGACGAGGCAAAAGAGCATAAAACCATCGCCTTCGCCAGCCGGACGTTGCTGGCCGCAGAGCGCAATTACACTACCACCGAAAAGGAGCTCCTCAGTATAGTGTTCGCTGTGAGGAAGTTCCGAACGTATCTGCTGGGTAACAGAACTATCATCAGGACGGACCATAAAGCGCTGTCGTTCCTGAATACTTGTAAACTCACACACAGCCGTATAACCAGGTGGGTGTTAGCTCTTCAAGAGTATAATTTTTCTTGGGAATACATTAAGGGTGTAGAGAACAGGGTGCCCGACACACTATCACGAGTAGACACAGATAGAAATAGAACAGGGAGAGATATTAAAGAGATAGAAATTTATAGATTATCCCGGGAAGATAAACTTTTTGGGGAAGAATTAAAAGATATAAATGTAATGCAAAGAGCTGATAATAAATTAAATAAAATAATTACTAGTATAGAATCAGATGTAGATGAGTTTGGGTATAAACAATATTTTCAAGTGTTTAAAGGGAGTTTGTTTAAAAAAGTAGAGGGGAGAGAGAGAGATTGGAGGTTAGTCATACCTGAAGGGTTGATAGAGAAAATAGTGTGGGACTGTCACTTTAGATATGGGCATTTTGGGGCACGGAAGTGTGTGAATGTATTAAAGGAATCTTGTTTATTTAAGAACATGGAGAAACGAGTCCGAAGAATACTCAGAGTTTGTGAGTTATGTCAGAAATCCAAAGTTGTAAATTATAGGTTAGAGGGAGAACTAAATTATATTAAGGTAGAAAAACCATTCGATTTAGTAGCTGTAGATTTGTACGGCCCATTGCCGAAAGGTAGGGGTGGAGTGATGCATATTTTTGTTGTACTTGACACTTTTTCCAAATATGTCAGACTATATAGCGTGAAGCGAGCAACGAGCAAGGTGCTGAGCGAGAAGATCACACGCGACTACATGATCAACGTGGGAAAGCCGAAGGTGATATTATCCGACCATGGGCCGCAGTTCATGAGCGGAAGATGGCGCCAGACTCTTGGATGGGAAGGTATCATCCCAAAACACACCGCAGTATATCACCCGCAGTCCAATCAGGCGGAGAGAGTCATGAGGGAGTTGGGAAGAATTTTTCGAACATACTGCCACGCCAAACATAGCGAGTGGCCATTCTATGTGCAGAAGATTGAAAACTGGCTAAACTGCACCACCCACGAGTCGACGGGGTTCACACCTTACGAGTTGATAAGAGGAAAGCGCCCACAGAGGATTTTGGAACAATTAATTGAATATCCACCGGAAACCAACACTATTAGCAACGATGTTAAACTTAGACTAGCGAATGAGAGTTTGTTGACGAAGGGAGAGAGGAGAAAACAGCGCCATGATAGGAAAGGTAAGTGGACGAAGTATGAGGTTGGTCAGCTGGTGTTGATACGACGACATGACTTGTCAAGTGCACAAGACAAGGAGATCAAGAAGTTTTTCTTATTGTACGAGGGGCCGTACGAGGTAGTAGAAATAAAAATGAGAAATTCATATGTGTTACAGAATAGAGAAACCAGGGAGATAGTAGGTACGCACAATGCGACAAATTTGAAATTATCTTGGTCAGCATAAGTATTTTGTTAATTTGTAAAGGTATGAATGTTATTTAATTATTCTTTTATGTTTTTAGAAGGGCTCCTCCCCCATTTTCGGGCGGCCACGATCTTACCAGTCCTTGCCGTGGAATTCGGAAATCGGAGGCGGGCCATGGTTGGCAGGATCTTCCTTCGGGCAGTGAAAACAACGATGGTCCGGCTCCACCAAAATTGGTACAAAATAGAAATTTAACCACATATATTTGAACGGGGAGGGGGACCCCAAAAGAGGTACGTGACGAATTAAAATTTTTATACACTCTGGGTACAACAATTTTGAGGTACCTGTCACGTGCCTGCACTGCCTTAGAGTGATTAAAAAAAAAAAAAAAAAAAAAAAAAAAAAAAAAAAAAAAAAAAAAGGCAATGTTTCAAGTATTATTTCACCACTGTCATTTGCAAAATAAAAATTTAGCAAATGATAGAAGTTCCAGTATATTAAGAAAAATGGATTTTGTGGAGATGGGCTAGGGACTGGGCAGACGGCATGCATGGATGAATGAGAGGGAGAGTAGATTTGTATAAATTGTAATTAAGGTAGTAGAGAAAAAAAAAAAAAAAAAAAAAAAAAACAAGGTAATGTGATTTAATGGTAGATTAGGGGAACGTGAATTCACGTATGTTGTCTGCCCATCCCCTATTCCATCTCGGCAAAACCCCCGTTTCAGGCGGGGATACTGACCACTTAGTTATAAATTTAAAATGAAAATAAATTTTAGAATTAAGCGACCAAATATAATTGTCAAGTTTTAGTATCAGGGAATATGGGAACGTTTTGAAACGATGTGTAACAAAATATAAACTCGTTGTCAATACAAGAAGTGGGGATGACTTTGGGGGGTAGTTTGGTGCTCAATGATGTAATAATAACAATGGAGTGTTGAACGGCATTGGTAGAAAGATTAATTTCATGTATTAAGTAATTAGTTAGTTATTAAGCGGCTATTGTGGGGGTTGCCTGTGCTCTCACAAGTAGCGAAAAGGGTTGGGGGTAGCAGTGAATGTTACCTCCATCGGAGGCCGAGCTGGCGATAAATGTGCGGCACACCTTATCCGTGTAAAATAAAAGTTTTACACACATTACTAAATGACAGTGTCGCACATAAAAATATTGATGTTTAACAGGCAGTGAAATTAGAGTTAGATTTCCTCGACTTTTCGGGCGGTTACTGTCTTACCAGCACTAACCGTGGTTTTGGCTAGCGGCCAGCTATGGTCATACCAAGTCCCTTGACCATAGCTGACTTGAAATTGGTATATATTTGAAATTCAATGGGGGGACAATTAGAGGAAATCTCCGGAACTAAGGGAACAGCGGCTGCCACTCTGTTCGAGGAGGAACAGCAAGACCGGTGGCAGATCCGTTTTTAAGGGTGCATGATTATTAACAAGAACATTATGATGTTCAGTAACTTTTAAACTTAACAGCGGAAGCAGAGACACGGAGAGGTAAAAAACCTGCTCCAAAATGTACAGTCTCTGTGGAAGCGAAAGGGCGAGACAGTCCTCCATAATCTGAAATAGTGTGTGTGGCTGGGAGGTGACGTAAAGGAGTCACGAATTTAAAATTTTATGACGTAAAAGTTTTGCTTATTCAAAGTTTAGTCCAATCAAAAATGCTTGTGCTCTGTCCACATAATTATATGCTCAGACTCGTAAATTAAGGTGTTCATGCTATAGGTTTAAGTGTATTATTTTATTGTTGTCTATTAGATAAGAATATGTAATTTTATTATGTGTGTATTTTTTTTTAAGCCATAAGTAAATCGTCTGGCAGGTTAACATAAGCATCAGAATCAGAGAAATGGGAAACAATGAGGTGAGAAGTGAGAATAAATAAAAATAAATAGGTATATTCCATGTAATTTGTTCAATTTTAAGATGTGCTTTTATTATGTTAGGATATCAGCTGATCAGCAATACCATGTCACTGGTATAGTGGTTTGTAAAGGTTACAAGTAATTAATGTTTAGTGTACTACAGACATTTTGAAGTAAAGACAAAAAGAATATGAGAAATAAAATAACAATTTATGCAAATTAATAAAAGATAATTCATGGGTGATAAATGTTTTATGGGACATGCAGAGCTGTCCAAGTTGAATGAAAAGTTGAATTTGAAATGATGGAGATGAATATAATGTAATGTTGTTTTTGAGTTGATGTGATATAACAGAATTTTGTGAAATATAGATGTTGACACAGGAGTAATGGAGACTTTATGTAGATTTTGAGTGATATATTGTTGTTTTTGTAGTTAATGAGGTTATTTTGTGTATTTGTAGTAATGTAATGAGATTGAGATTTTTGGGGATGGCAATTTTGTATTAGAGGGTAGTGTAATGTAGGAGTCCGCAACAAGGGTTGGGACGGGATAGGGATAGATTTTAGTAAGTAGGGGTCGACTTAGGTAAAATCCGGGGGCCAAATAAGGGAATTGAGTTTTTGAGTAGGGGAAACACGTATCATATACAAAGGGTTAGCGAGTATTTTATATGTAGAGAAGATGGCGAATTGTGTTAAATGATAAGTTGGGGTTTAGAGTGTCCTGATTAGTAGATATTTTTGGTAGAGATGGGTGTCATGAGAATGGAAGTTTATTAATATTAGAGTCAGAGGGAGAAAGTTTATATATGTATAGAGAACTAATACAGTAATTGAGAATAAATGATTTATAACACCCAAAGTAATGTAGAATTAAACTGTTAACTAAAGAGAGAAATTTATAATAAGGAATATACAATTGTTTTTTCAACCAGTGACAGAATTTTGATAAAATTTGAAAATAATGTAAAGTCAAGAATTGTTTGTTTTAAATAATTTAAATGTCAAGTTGATGATTATTTGTAATAATATTTTGTTCATATTGAATATTTTGTTATTATGTTTGTATTTTAAGTCAGGGTATTACAGATGTTCAAGGTGTTTTCAGAAATCATACATAACATATGTAGGGCAAGGGTTTTGGACTTGACCTAGTTATGATCAGCTGATGAGTTCATACACCTACTAAGCTTGTGTATAGTAGGAAGCCAATTGTGATTTGTTTGTTTAATTAATTCAAACCAATATTTGAATAGTTTTAATAAATATTTAATAAATAAATTTAATAAAAAATTTAATGAATAAATTTAAATTTTTTTTTGAATTTTAAAATTTTTGGAAATTTTAAATTTTTTTGAAAAAAAAAAAAAAAAACTAGATTTTTCGCCTGCCAGCGAATGACTATTTTAGATAATGAGTTTTTATTATGTGTGTATTAACCATGTTGCTTTTATTGTATTGCATTATATTGGTAGACTATAAGGGATTCTCATGCTAGAGTAAGGATGTATTTGTATTAGTAGAAATGTTTAGGTTAAGTCATTGAAACAAAAATTAGAAAAAAGAGGAAGAGAATTTTTTGATAAACGATTATTTTTTGAATTTTGAATTTTTTAAATTTTTGATAAATTTTAAAAGAAAGTTTTATTCTTATGTGTTATGGTAATATGTAATGTTAGAGTGTGTGAGCCCAGTATTTGCCAAAGGCAGCCCAGCTTGCAAAAAGGGGATCCATATCGGCGGAGGAGCTGGAGTAATTTTAGCCAGGGGTTGAGGATTTTTGGGGGTAGCATGCGAGAAGGCGAGGTGCGCCGTGGTGCGAGTCTGATCGATTTCTCGGTGTTGGGATCTCTTACGGAGAAGTCCAGTGATCTCGTTCAGATGAGTCCATGGTCGCTGAGCCAGGGGGGTCGTGTACCCATGAGAGTAAGAACCAGGGGGTTGTTGGCACCAGTTCCTCACCGGTCCTCTTCGGGTTTATCGATGAGATTTCTTCTGTCATGGACAGCAGAATTCTCATCGAGGGGGTATTGTAGCGGGTCATTTTTGGGTGTTTTTATTTTTAACCATTTGGGGCATTATTATATTGTTACTTATTTCGTTTTCGGGCGGACTGGTATAATAAATTTGAAAAAACTGTAATTGTATTGTGCAACGTTATTTAACAAGCAACAGCACGAGGTTGAGAAACCGCGTTTGGAACAAAAGGCAATGCGCAATTTCAGTGGTGTAACACGGCTGAAGAATTAACCTCCACCAAAATTCTAAGAACTCTGTGCATGTGTTTTGACGCCCGTATGCAACTCAGCCGGGCGGGGATCGGCACTGACGCCGTGAGTGACAACGCAGTTGAGACCAACATGGCGCTGGGACGAGAAGTTATTAGTTCTAAGTGACCGGCTACCGGAAAACCAGCGTCAAACTCCGCCTACTGTGAGCGACATCAGCAGAGCAGATGCCAATATCAGCCTCTGGACACACACACATGCCAGTTATAATCCATGCATAAAATGGTTATGCCACCGCAATTAATCACCAACGGCGACTAAAACCGGATGGCCGTGACTGCTCATTTCCCGCGACTCGAGGAAAGCACATTGGCCAGTTCGTCACTGACTGTGTCGGCGCCGATACGTGAGCTAAATACGCTCATATAATTTCATCAGTATTCAATAATGAAAGTGAAGTAATTATTTTCAAAATACAGTGACAAGATGGGAGTAGAGTTGTAGAACAATAATAGCCAAATTTGTGATTTAGTTTCGTCCTTTTCGAGACGTTTTCGACCTACCGCGGGCTGGCCACGAGGTCAAAGAAGAACGCGTTGCCGGTAATGATTTAAAATCATGAATTCAATCGGGTAATTTGGGTTTTATAATGGAATGGGAGTAGTGAGTGTGTAATGCTGGGCTGTTCTGTGTTTATGTGTGAAATATATAATTGTTTGTATCTGTATAAAGGATAAGGTAAGCCATAGTCGATAAGGTGCAAGAGTTGCACAACATGTAACACGAAGTTTTATCAATTCAACATTACTTATTAATAAAAAAAAATCTAATTTCTCTTCCATATAATTGAGAGTTAAATTCTTTCAATGCCTTATTTCGTTATATGTATCGTCAGAGTTCATCGAACGAAATGGGTTAGTCCACACTATGCGATCCGGCCAGATCAAGTTGAAAGGTAAGTGGGAGTTGTAATTTGAATAAATTTAATTTTACCAGAGAGATAAAAAAAGTTACACTTGTTTATACCCTTTCTGACCTTCTATTCTAACACAATGTTAATTAAGAATTCCTTACTTTACTACAAGAACATTTAGTATTGAATTCTAACTAATAATATATAATAATTATTTGACATCAAAACATAGTAATTAATCTCAGACATTCTAGTCCTGATTATTTTTAGTAACTCATAATAAACATTTTATAATCAAAGAATGGTATCCACCCTCAGACATTGCATCCTTGATTAAAATTATTAAACATAATAAACATTTTAAAATTATAGAACATGACTCTCTATTTTCAACATTGATGTATAGAGTTCATTGGTTTCTAGAAACATAACACATTTGTTTCTTCATCTTTACACCTTTCTTACAATTACTGGGGTACAGTTCTTTCTGTTTTTTTTAATTTTATTTCAGGGATGTATCCCTTGTCACTTTACTTACTAACTCCCTACTCTCTATTTATCATACTCATTTCAGTGAATGTTCTTACATAAATAGTGGCACTTTATTAGAAACATTAGTTTTGCCTTTCATCATACTATTTTATTAAATAGTATTCCTGAAGTTAAATTGAAACTTTAAAGTTGTTTAAAGGTTACGCTTTTATTAAGTTTAAGCATTCAATGCACCTTCTTCTTCTTGAAGTTTATTTACTATACTATAATAACTTACACTTGTCCCCTGTTAATTCTTGATACTATCACTAATCAGTTTTATAGTATTATATTATCAAGATATTATTTATGAAGGACTGTTAAGATTTGTTTTTTTTTTATTCATATAAAATAACTTTTATGGGTGCACTTCCACTTATAACTCTAAACACTTTTGTTTACATTTAATTTACATTATTTCTGTTTTTGGGTGTTATACTTTCATATGTGACATTAAAATTCTTTTGGGGTTTTTTGCCTTTCCTTGCTGGGTTTCCCTTGAGTATGTATTGTAATCTTCTCCTACTACTATTTGGTATCTTCCACCTCATTCCCTTTTTATTATGTACGTTGGTTTGTTCTGGGTATCTTCCTTCTGTATTCTTCGTTTCTTCCTTCTCCTATAGTTATTATGTACGGTTTTGTTGTGGGTATCTTCCTTACTTATTCCTTGTTTCTTCATACTCATATTGTCATTATGTACGTTGTTGTTCTGGGTCCTTCCTTACTTACTCCTATCCTACCTGGGTATTTCCGTATTTTATTTTAGGTTTTAATTTAGTTTTCATTACACATTTTTGTTGCATAGTTGCTTTTTCTGTATTTTTACTTCTTCAAGTTATAATTTTATTTTAATTTTGATACTTATAGGTTTTCATTTGGATTTTCCTTTGATATTTAATTTACTTGATTTTTATTTCTGATTACATTGCATTCTTTATTTAGTGGATAATCTGTCATGCTACAGATTGCTCTCCTCCAGAAGTGTTTAGTTCAGATCATACTTGGTTTGTCTGAAATAATTGCTTATGATATTTTTTATAAATTACATTTCTTGACTTCCTTTCCATTTTTATCTTTGCTTCTTCATATTTGAGCTTACATATATTTTATTCTTAACTTGATTTTCCTTGATAGTAATAGTCATCTGAGGTTCATTATTATTTATTTTTCATTTTTTCTTAACTTGGTTTTTTATCCTTGGGATATTTATTCCCTAACATTCCCTAACACGTGAGCTGGGGCAGTGCAGAGGGGCACTGTAGGCTACATACTCTGCTGGCCATGCTACACTTCTCATTGAGATTAGAGGAACTTCATCTCTGCTCAAAAACATAATAATACTGCTGGACTTATCTACAGACAGTTACTAATAACAATTATATAAGAAAAGTCTATTTTACGACTATTAAAAAATATCTTTGGATACCTCACTTCGTATTTGCTCAGATATGTTAATATTTCTATCTCAGTTATTTTTCTTCTCAGTTATTCTTCTGACTTGTTAGCTCTACTGATATCTTACTTCTTATCATGGTTGGAAGCTCTTTTATTAATATAATTATCACTAGTTATCAAGTATAAAGTTTTTTGTGTGAGTTCTCTATTATTCTTTTGTTGTTATCACAATCTACTTCTGGTCACTGGTAGCATATATTTTATTGTATTTTGGTTTTTTCTTAGTTTTCATGAATTATTCCACTAGTTTCATGTTCTTGCAATTATTCTTCTAATTGTCTTTATTATAATTGACATTTATTTTATGATCATAGTTATATTATTGATTTATTTATATTTATATATTTTTTTCCTTTTTCAAAAATTATTTCGCTCTCGTTTTTTATCCAAATGAATTCTTTAATTATAATATTTATGTGGTCAAGGTTCTCCTTGTATTGCGTAAAGGTTTTATTATTTTAATTTCAACACAAGTTTATTCATTTTAATTGTATCAGTGGTTCTTACTTCCTTTTCTTTCTCTTCACAATGTTTTCATAAATAGTTTGTTGTACGTTGCTCTTACTATATTTTTAAATTTTGGTAATTTATTTGTTTTCATAATTCACAATTCTCTTTCTTTTATTTCCATAAAGTTTCATAAATAATGTTTGTAAGGTGATCTTACGATATTTTAGAATTTTTTGGTTGTTTAAATTCCAAAATTCTTTTTCTTTATTTCCAGAATGTTTTCATAAATAATTGGTTGTAAGATGATCTTACTTCATTTTTAAATTTATTTGTTTTCATAATTCACCATTCTCTTTCTTTTATTTTCATAAAGTTTCATAAATAATATTTGTAAGGTGATCTTACGATATTTTAGAATTTTTTGTTTGTTTAAATTCCAAATTCTTTTTCTTTTAATTCCATAAAGTTTTCATAAATAATGTTTTTAAGGTGATCTTACGATATTTTAGAATTTTTTTTTTTTAAATTCACAATTCTCTTCTTGATTTCCAAAATTCTACTCCTCATAATATTTTTTCATGGAAGCCTGATTATATACACCTTTGATTCTATCTGAACCCATCTCCTTTAATTCATACGTATTATTTTTCTTTATTTTGGAGACTATATATGGTCCTGTATATAGTAGCAACAACTTCTTCGTTATTCCTTCCAGCGTGCTGGGTAGTTCACGATTTTTCAATAATATTTTCTTCCAATTTTGTAAGTTATTATTTTACCACTAGCCTTTTGATACTTGTTTTGCCGTTTCTCCTGGTCTTCGGCCACTTTGTTGTAGAATTTTACCTTGTCGAATGTATATATATATTATTTCTAGGGAACTCTAGGATTTCTTCGATCTCTCATGGGGATGGTTTCTCGTACATGGCGGAGTATGGGTAACTCCTATGGCTGGGTGGTATGCCAAGTTGAGGAATTCCTCCGTGGCTTCTAGATAGTCTTGTCACCTTCTCTGTTGATGGTGACAGTAAGTTCTTAATATCCTCCCCACTTCTCGCAACACACACCCTCTGCCGGATTACTGCTCGGGTGGTAGACCGAGGTTTTGTACGTTCGAACACCCATTGATAATAGGGTATCCCGCCATTTTCTCCCTTTAAATTGGGTTCCATGATCCGTGATGATCGAAGTTGGTTTCCCTATGTTTGGGATATATTGTTCTGTTAATATCCCCAGAATTTTCTTAGCAGTTGCTCGATTAGCAGGGTATAGCTTAACAAACTTAGTGAAATGGTCCATTACGATTAATGGTATTTGTATTGGTGTCGACCGCCACTACGGGGAAATGGTCCGCAGATGTCTAGAAATACCTTCTCCAACTTCGCCTGGGATGTTATAGGAATCATAATGCCTTCCTTCTCGTTATTTGATTTTACGAGTTGGTAGATACGGCAACATTTGATATACATCCGGACCTTCCGGTTTACGTTTTTTATGTGGCAGCTCTCCTCCAGAGCCTCAATCACCTTTAAGGCGCCCATATGCCCATATCGTATGTGATAATTTATGATTATTTCTTTTTCAATATGGGTTGGAATAATCACCTTCCAGGTATCCAGCTTTAACGAGGTTTAATGAACATGATTTCTTTGTTCATTTGATAATATTGAGTGACGGTTTCGTCCCCTTCTTCCAATCAAGTTCTTATATTTCTCAATTTCGGGTCTGCTTGTTGGTGGGTGCTCAGGTTCGTTAATAATGTGGCTAGATCGGCTCTGGTGCTAATAATGTGGTAGATTTTGAGTACGCTTCTTTCTCTCCCTCGAATGTTTGCTCTTCCACATTAACACGTGATAGCACATCTGCAACGACATTCTTTTTTCCTGGGATGTATTCCCATTTTAGATTGTACTCTTGAAGGGCAAGTATCCACCTTGTCAGTCTGCCGTGATTCAATTTGCAGCTTTTTAGGAACGATATTGATTTATGGTCTGTTCGGACGGTAACTGGGTAACCCAAGATGTAGGTGCAGAATTTACCACAAGCGAATACTACACTCAGCAATTCCTTTTCAGTTACAGTATAGTTCTTTTCGCACTGGTTTAAAGATCTACTCGCAAAGCTAATCACTTGATGTTGACCCTTCACATCTTCTTGATATAGCGTCGTTCCTAGGCTGATGTTGCTGGCATCGCAGTTCATGAAAAAAGGTAGTTTAAAATTATGGTGGCGAAGTATAATTGTTTCCAGAAATTTGTCTTTAATAAGGTTGAAAATCACGTCCTGCTCTTGACCCTAGATCGATTTGTTTTTAGATGACAACTGTGGTTGAAACTTTGCGGTTAATTCCGAGTACTGTTCCTGGAACTTGCGGTAATAATTACAGAGTCCCAGGCATGACTGTAATTGCTTTATATTTTTGGGTGCAGGGAATTTCTAGATTGCTTCCACCTTTTCGGCTGACGGTGTGATTCCTCGGTCATCCATGTTAAAACCCAAGAACTGAACTTCTCTTGCAATGAACTTGGATTTTTCTAACTTAAGCGTGATGTTACTGACAGACAACTTCTCAAGTACGTGTTCCACGCGGTAGCAGTGTTCCTCCCAAGTTTCTGAGGTAATTAGTAGATCATCTACATACATGGTGGTAAACTGAAGTGTTTCCTGTCCAAGTATCTGGTCCATGCAGGTCACAAAGATGGCAACTGAATTCACGAGTCCGAAGGGCAATCTCTTGAATTGGTAATTGCGCCCTTCGAATATGAATGCCAGATACTGACGACTCTGTGGGTGTAACTCTACCTGCCAGTAACCGCACACCGTGTCCCAGGTACTAAAGTACTTGGTACCGTGGAATCGTTTTAAGATTTCTTCTATCTCATCGGGCGATGTTCTGTCATTGATTATCATCTTGTTTATTTCCCGTGCATCCAAGCAAAGCCGGACTTGGCCGTTTTTCTTAGGAATAGCCACTATAGGGCTGGTGAATGGGGATTGGCTACTCTCTATGATATCACTGTTAATCATCCGGTTTATTTCTGCTCTTACAGCCTCTTTTCATGAATGTGCAATGGGGTATGATTTTCTTGTTAAACTCCACTGTTTCTCTAAATTGAAGGGTACATTGGTAATTTTTTACCTTACCGGGTTCGTCTGAGTATACTGAGTGATACTTTTCATATATTCTGATTAACTGATTCGCTTGGTGTATTGGCAATTTCTCCCTTGTGATTCCGCCCCGGAAATCCCTGATTTCCCGTATCTTTTGGGACCATAAATCCTTGTTCGTGTTATCGTATATTATGGGGTTAATGATGGAGTTATTTTCGATATAGTTGATGTTTCGAATTTGTTGGTGGATACTGCTGGGAAGTACTATCTCGCTACCTACTAAATCAGCTGTCCAGGTCAGCCCTTCTGCAAACAGCGATATCTTTTCTGTGTGTAAATCGATGATAGCAGAGTTCCTTCTTAGCACATCGCACCCCACCAATATATTAAAGGGCAATCCTGTCGCAATTAAGAATACCATGTTTACAGCTATACCCTTGCTAACCACGTTTACTGATACTTGCCTTCTGATCGTTTTGTTTTGGCGACCAGTGGCACCAATCAATACAATGTTATTTATTGGTAAAGTTGGCAATATTTGACCACATTCCTTTTGGATTCTCTCCAATTCAGTTGTGTTAATTATAGACACATTAGCACCTGTATCGATCATTAATTGGGCGAAGACTCCTTCCACCTTCGCGTTTATATAGATTATGTCATTGTTTAAACTATTGAAGCGAGTGTCGTCCTCCTCCAATAGTTCGTTCCTAATATTTTTTAAATAGTTGCAACTAATGATTGCAATATTATTAGAGTTAGTTGCTCTTTGCAACTCTTGTTGATACCCAGGAGATAGTAGCAGTGAAGGGTCATGATAATTCATCACTGCCTCCTCCCGTTTAAATTCTCATTTTCGTTGGTAGTAAGGTTAGGACCGACCGAGGCGTCAGTCGGGAAACCTTGAGTGGGTTCCTGTCGCTCCGTGCGATGTTCAAATGGTTGATCTCGGTTCGGGTTCCGTTCTGGGTCATCTACACTGGTACTTCGTCTAGGCGGATTGTACCTTGAACTATCACGTTCTATGCTTCTCCGCCGATCCTCATATTCGTGGAAACTATTACGCCGCTGGTGGGTGTATTTCCGTTGCTGTTTCCTTCGGCTCGTATGAAATTTACCCTGGGCCGGGAAAACCTGTTGTTATTAAAGTTATTTTTTGGCGGGTAACCCCTATTATTATTATAATACCGTTCGGTATTATTATTGTTTGGGTTTCTCTGACTATTAATATTGGGATTCGGGTAATAATTGTTTCGATTACCTGGGTAACCGTTGTTATTCCTATTGGCGATCTGGTTAATAGGATCGTTATTATTATTATTATTATTGTTGGAGTTATTATAATTGGGATTGTACCAGTTCCCTTGGTATCCATTGCTGTTCTGGTTATTACCGTTGTTCGGGTATGGATTATTTCGGATTTCCGGCCGATCATTTCTCCTTCTACTTTGCCGGTAGTACTCCTCATTTTCGTAGTTCTCCAACAGTTCAGTCATCGCCTGTATTGTTTTTATTTGGCTACCCCTCCTTGCTCTTATTACTTCCTCATCGTAATGATACGATAGTTTATTCACGAGGCATTCTTCTGGTATGGCCGGCTCCAAGTGCTTTGCCAGACATACCTTTCCAAGGAAGTATGCGGTCATACTGTTACCCATTTGTGGTTTGTATCGGCCATGACAGATGTTGTCCTGTATTAAATTCTGGCTGGTCTCCGACCAGTACTTTGCCTTGAATAAGTTTTTGAAATACTGGTAATCATCGATCTCGCTTCGGTTTGCCATCCACCAATTGTCAGTCATTTCACGGAATGATTCATCCAACAGCTCTCGGTTATTAATCCATCTGTTACCTCTATGTTTGGCAATGTATTCCTCGATTCGGGCCAAGAACTCCATCGGCTTCCTTTTATATTGGCGGAAGTTCAGCCATTCTCGATTCTCATTTATGGGGATATTCGTGAAGTTAGTTGGTCTGTTTCTTATCATTTCCATCTCTTCCTGGCTCTGCCGCACTTGACCGGTGATATTCGTCATCGCTGCTTCCATTCCGTCGCACCTTTCCGTAACTTGGTTCCGTACCTTCCCTAATTCTTCCTGAGTTTCCTTCCAGTTTTCTTCCGCCTTCCTTCGACTGTGCTCTTCGATATTAGTGAACTTGGTGTTTACCACTTCCTTGAATTCCTGTACTTCCCTCTCGGTTCGGTTACATTTTTCGTCAACTTCCATGATCTGTTGTTTTATTGCCATGGTTTCTTCTTCTATTTTCTTGTTGGTGTACTCCTTATTATCGTTGAGTTCCTTGCTCATTTCTTCTCTTAGTAACTCCATCCAACAAAAATTTTTGTTTGTTTACCAAAAATAAAAATTTTGGTGTTTTTGAAATTTTTTGAAAATATTGTTTTTGTTTTTATTATTTAGTAATTATTTTTCGTGATGTATTGGTGTAAAAATTTTAACTCTGTTAGTACTGTTTTGTCAATTATATCACCTTTTGGTAACTAGAATTAAGTTCCGCGTTAACAGGATTGTCTACGGCACTGATCGAATAGCGGTTCTTCTTCTTCTGATAGGATTCTCCTTTCTCCTTGGTATCTGCCGCTTTTCGTGTAGTCCATTGGTAAAATATTCTATTATGTTACGCTAATAATAATTTTTGAAATAAATATAAGTCAAAATTATGAAATTCCAGTATTTATTTAACAATTCTTAAATAGATCGATATTAAATCGATATTTCAACAGTTGGTATCGACTCTTATCTCAGGGCATCGATTAATTTTTACATCTGTTTATTTTATAATAATTATTCGGTTCTTTGAACGGTTATTTATATAGTCAGAGAAGGGTAAGGTCAGGAAAGTATAACACTTACAAATAAAAAGCTTAATATTTAAAATTGACAAAGTTATTGATTATTATATAGTTTATTAAAGAAAAATGCGAACCATTGAAGTCTTGATAACTATGTTGGTAATTGCTCGCGTTGAATGCTGGGAGTCAAAGATGGCGGCTCATGGACTGCATGTGTTAAACGTATTCAGCTCGACGAAATTTTCTTCCAATAAATGGTGCCTTCTCAATGTTTCCTTGTCTCCACAATAGTGATTATCCTTTCTGGTGTTAGTAGTATGGTTCTGGTTTAGTGTCTTGTGATTCACTGCGATTAAATGTGTGTGATTATGTTTAAATTATGTTGTTCTATAAGGTCGAATCTTGCACTTCACTTCTCGTTATTAAGAATTATTTAGCTAATCTGGTTAATTTATTATATCACTCAATTACGGTTCCTTATTACTTGATTTTAATAGTGGTATTAATAGTTCTCACTGATTTTACGTTTTAAGTTCAAAAATTCGCACTTTACTATTTTTTTCTGTAGGCTAGGCTTACATACCAATCGCCATATTAGTTTGCGATATAGGTTAATAGTAGCACAAATCGCGTTTAAGTGGTCTCGACAAGGTCCAATAATTAACTAACTCATTTGTTATTATTTAATTTTATGAAATATTACATACATAATCTTTTTCTTTAGTTCATTCTGTTTGATTTGATACAAAATAAGATCCTATCCTTTTACAATATTCTTTTAAAGTATAATTTACATTATATTATTCTGTTACTGATTTACCTTACATAAATCTCATCAGTTTAATTAGTTTACTGGGCTTGATTTATTAATTATAAAGTAGTTTAGATTTATCATTTGGCCTAGTTTTTAACTGGTTTTACATTCAAAGTTTTTTATTAATATAGCTTGTTTATACCCTTTCTGACCTTCTATTCTAAAACAATGTTAATTAACAATTCCTTACTTTACTACAAGAACATCTAGTATTGAATTCTAACTAATAATACATAATAATTATTTGACATCAAAACATGGTAATTAATCTCAGACATTCTAGTCCTGATTATTTTTAGTAACTCATAATAAACATTTTATAATCAAAGAATGGTATCCACCCTCAGACATTGCATCCTTGATTAAAATTATTAAACATAATAAACATTTTAAAATTATAGAACATGACTCTCTATTTTCAACATTGATGTATAGAGTTCATTGGTTTCTAGAAACATAACACATTTGTTTCTTCATCTTTACACCTTTCTTACAATTACTGGGGTACAGTTCTTTCTGTTTTTTTTTAATTTTATTTCAGGGATGTATCCCTTGTCACTTTACTTACTAACTCCCTACTCTCTATTTATCATACTCATTTCAATGAATGTTCTTACATAAATAGTGGCACTTTATTAGAAACATTAGTTTTGCCTTTCATCATACTATTTTATTAAATAGTATTCCTGAAGTTAAATTGAAACTTTAAAGTTGTTTAAAGGTTACACTTTTATTAAGTTTAAGCATTCATTGCACCTTCTTGAAGTTTATTTACTATACTATAATAACTTACACTTGTCCCCTGTTAATTCTTGATACTATCACTAATCAGTTTTATAGTTTTATATTATCAAGATATTATTTATGAAGGACTATTAAGATTTGTTTTTTTTTTTATTCATATAAAATAACTTTTATGGGTGCACTTCCACTTATAACTCTAAACACTTTTGTTTACATTTAATTTACATTATTTCTGTTTGTGGGTGTTATACTTTCATATGTGACATTAAAATTCTTTTGGGGTTTTTTGCCTTTCCTTGCTGGGTTTCCCTTGAGTATGTATTGTAATCTTCTCCTCCTACTATTTGGTATCTTCCACCTCATTCCCTTTTTATTATGTACGTTAGTTTGTTCTGGGTATCTTCCTTCTGTATTCTTCGTTTCTTCATTCTCCTATAGTTATTATGTACGGGTTTGTTCTGGGTATCTTCCTTACTTATTCCTTGTTTCTTCATACTCATATTGTCATTATGTACGTTGTTGTTCTGGGTATCTTCCTTACTTACTCCTATCCTACCTGGGTATTTCCTTATTTTATTTTAGGTTTTAATTTAGTTTTCATTACACATTTTTGTTGCATAGTTGCTTTTTCTGTATTTTTTCTTCTTCAGGTTATAATTTTATTTTAATTTTGATACTTATAGGTTTTCATTTTGATTTTCCTTTGATATTGAATTTACTTGATTTTTATTTCTGATTACATTGCATTCTTTATTTAGTGGATAATCTGTCATGCTACAATACTAATGCCTCATTTTCATTTATATTATTTTTTCTCTCTTTCAAATACGCAGCTTGACTTTTTGCTATATAACCATGTGGAACTAAAGTTTCTAGTTTAGTTACTAACATATCAGTAAATTCATTAAATGGTAGGGTCATATCAATAAGCTGAGTTCTGTCGACTGATACCCACTGATGGAAATTTATTTCATCATCTTCCTCAAGTTGAAATTTAGTTTCAATGTGATTTGTTAAATTTGTTGAAGGAGGACCTTTATCACAAATTCTTAACATGCAATCCCTGTTTTCTTTACTACAAACAATTTTATCTATGAAAGAATTTACATCATCTTTCGTTTTTAAATTTAGGCCACGTAAAAGCAAGTCAACATTCTGGTGTATGGTGCATACACAAACAGCATGCGTTCCTGATGAACCAGCAAGTACACACCATTTAGGACGCATTTGACAAAATTTTGAAAATCCCAATTTAATGTTATGATGAATTTGCTTAAATGTTGCATACAATTCTTCTAAATTACTAAGTATTAAACGTTTCTGAGCATGAACATTCTTTTTTATGCTGACATAATCTTTCGTACCGGGCATCAGTCGACTGTACTCATCATCTTCATAAAAATTCCTTACAAGTAATACAGTTTCATTAGGTAACTTTCTGCCTTGCTTTGGGTCAGGCAGTGAACAGATTCCTTTCGTATTAAGAATCTCACTAGCTTCACGCACCATTCTTTGTGATACACCAAAAATTCGTTGAATTGTTTCTCTTGTCCATGATGGAGGAGCAAAAGTAAGAATACGAATCTTTTCCTGCCTACTTACAGTTGGTAATTTTTCTTTCATTAATTCAACCAGTCTATCTAAATCATTAGCCTTTTGTTTTTCCTCACGTTTACTTGCTATACTTTCATCATCGGAACTACTGTCTTTGCGTAATTTTTCTTCTGGAACATGAAGCATGCGAGCCGCTTTCTTTCGGAGATTTTGCCTAGCTGCCTTTATTTTACGTTTCCCATAACTTACTTTTTGGTGTGGAGCTAGAGAATGCATTTTCATTGGTGAGTCATCTATACCTGTTAAACTTGTATTAAGTTTATCCAATTCTTCTGTATCTTCTGCTGCTTCCACTTCCGTACCTTCATCGGACGTAGTCTTCACTTCACTGTTGTTTTCATCACTGCTGTCTTTGTTTGCCTCCTTTTGATCTGCACTTGAAATTTCACTTAAGGCATGCTTACGGCATGTTGAACACAACTTCTGCCCTGGAATCACAGTGGGCCTAACATGTAATATCTAACGGGACTGCTTAGCAAGATCAAGTGAAACAACTCGCAAATCACGCTTTATTGATTTTGTCTCTCTTAAATGGATCACAACAACGCAAATGAGCATAACTTTCATACCGATCCAGGTACTCAATTTTATGGTGATTGCAAACATTACTTAAATCACCCTGTTGCTCAATTCCTGTTCGCCAAAGCAACAGTTCTTTCTGTACATCAGTGAATGTGGTAGCCACAATGTTGGTCACAACAGGTGAATAGATAGTCTTATGGCACTCTGCTTGCAGAAAAGTACCAATGCTGCATGGTGGGTAACTTGTGTCATCTACAGGTCTACTTGCCATACTCCTGCAAAAGTTAATTTTTTACAACAGGGGTTTACTTCTCCTATAAAATGAACAACAGTAAATTAATCATGCTGCTTTATAAGTATTCAATTATAACTTACCAATGTAATGAAAATATAATGTTCAAATTGTGCACTAACTACACTAGCTGCAACTTCTCATGGCAGCCATTTTGAAAGATGCATGATCAGTAGTGACACCTGGTATGGGAGGGAAATTTGAAAAGTCTTCTATGATGAAGTGATATTTTTTTTAACTTACCCTGTTTATTTCTATCACAGGCCTAGTTGTCATTTCCCCAAAGATTTTTTTAAGTCTGTTTTAAAGGAAATTTTCTTCTCTTTCCAATGATACCAGCCATAATATTGGGACACTAACTACAGTCTGTACACGGGAATTTGTAATTTAAGTTGTGGACATTTAAAAGAAAGTAATATTTCTATTTTGAAGGCTCAAATGACCCTTCATGATGTGATTACAACAAATCTGATACAATATTTGAATTGTGCAGAAAATTTTACATAAGTATGGAAAATTTCAAATCTTTCCTACTTCAATTTTAGGAGAAATTAAATAAATTTAAAACTACTTATTGAATTCGCGACAGCCGCGGATGAATTTTTTTAGTATTTTAGGCTGAAAATCAGGCCGCTCTAGTTCTGAAATGGCTTAAGATAGAGGTCTGAAATTTAAAACCAGTCATTATATATGTAAACAAACCATGTGTACCAAATTTCATGAAAATCCGAGTCGGTGGGTTGCATGCCGTGGTTCAGTTGATATGGAATGACCCCTCTGCCTACAACATCATATTAGGGCTTAAGAAATATTTCAATTCCACAAAGAGCTTAATGTTGGCATCTTTTTGGTTCAAAGTGCTTTCATGTATTGACTAAAAAAATGTTATTCAAAGCAAAGGAATCACACTCAATGTTGAAATAACTCTAGTGGAAGATTTGCTGACAGAATTGAAATTGTTGCATGATAATCCAGACAGCATAATTGAAGAACCAAACTTAATTGCAAAAGAACTAATAAAAGTTCCTCCAGAATCTCCCAAAAGGTGGAAAAAAAGTACAGATCAATCCAATAGTAAATCAATTTTTCAGTAAACAAAGATCAAGAAAATAAATTTAAAACCTCAGTCATGTACCCAGTGTTAGAGTTTGTAATGGGCAACATAAAAACACGATTCACTGCAATTAGTTCAAATCATGATTTGTTTGCACCAGTATTGAACTCTACGGACATGGAAAATGATGAATTAGAATTGAAAGTAAAAGTTCTCAATAGCAAGTTTAAAAAGGAATTGGCAATGGATCTATTTGAAGAAATATTACACTTGAAGAACATTTATAAAACAGAGTTTGAATCAGAAAAGAATCCACTAAGCCTACTCCAAAACCCTTATGACAAAAACCTTCAAGCTGTATTTGTGAACTTCTGTCTTGCCTATAGGCTTTTCTGTACTATCCAGTTACAGTTTCGTCTCCTGAAAAATCATTCAGCAGGTTAGCGAATTCACTGAAAACTTGGCAGAGAAGCACTGCCTACCAAGAAAGGCTTAATAATTTGGCAATTTTAGCTATTAAAAAAATGAATTGGCTAACAGTATTAATTTATCAGTCAGATGTTATTGACCAGTTTGCTCAAATGAAAGCAAGAAAAAAAACTTTGCACTACTTAAGCCGTTTTAGAAGCAGGTCTCTCACTTATAATTGGTTATGATCTTAGACATATTTTTGTTTATCTTTGTAACAATTGACTTATGTGTTGATAAACACAGATTATGTTTATTTTTTGTCTTAAAATCAGACCGTAGTAACATTAAATTCCACTCTAACCCATTATTAATACTTAATCATTTGTGTGTTAACAGAAACTGCACATTGCTTTTTATTGCATTATGTTGAAAAAAGGATTTTAATGTACTTGTTTGGTTATAGGCCTACGTTAGATTGTACTGCGTTCTAAATTGGAAGTAGGTTTTAAGTCCGGTACTTCGAATAAATACAGCCTTTAATGTATATACAGCCTATTATCCATACAATAAATACAGCCTTTGAATGTACACTAAGTAAGGAAATGTTTGTTAAGTCTAATTCATTTTAAAAATCTAAAAGGTTAAGTTAGATAATTAAACGTAGACACAACCTGCCAAAATCGTCTTTGTACCGTAATTATGTGCGATAAATGGAAACTAATTTCTGTACGTACTTCCAATAAATAATACACCCTTTTAATAAAATATGTGCCAATAAACCCCAATAAAATATGCACCAATAACGTAGTCTACTAGGTTATAGGCCTACGTTCTAAATTGGAAGTACGTTTTAATTCCGGTACTTCGAATAAATACAGCCTTTAATGTTATGTACAGCCTTTTATCCATACAATAATTTAATGTACACTAACAAAGGAAATTTTTGTTAAATCTAATTAATTTTAAAACCTAAAAGGTTAAGTTACGTTTAAGACACAACCTCCAAAAATCGTCTCTGTACCGTAATTATGTGCGATAAATGGAAACTAATTTCTGTACTTCCAATAAATACACCTATTTATTGTACACTAACAAAGTAAATTTTATTTAAGTTACATTGTCGTACATAACCTCCATAACCTGGCATTAGTTACTTGTGAAGAAAACAGTTGTAGTACACATCGGACACCGAAATAAAGTACAAACGTGGAGACGGAAGTTGTCTTTGGCCGCAGGCTATAGTGAAAGACCCCAGATGCCAAACTGAATCCGCTCAAATTAAAAATTAATAAGAGGGAAATGTACTCAAAATGAACATATATGAATAATAGAAGTTGAATCTGGATCCATTAGACCAATGATGAAACCATAAATTAAAATTAAAAAACCTTGATAAAATAAAATAGAAAATAGAGAAAACCCGAATGATGAAGAACTAATTACTATATCAACACAATTTGTAAGAATTGCCTGGGACTCATCAGAAGAAACAACAAGATTTTGTTAAGTATAAATGCATTCTATATAATTGCGAATAAAATTAATTAACTTTTCCATAACACAATAACTCTCACTCCGAACTTGGTATAATAAATTCTTTCAAGGATTAATTGAAATTGTATAATAAAACTGTATGTGAACTGTAACTTAACCTATATGCGATGCCTAAAGTCAACACACCTTTTAAACACTAAAAAGCGAGTTGTAAGTAAACCTGTATAGTAGTTAATTAACATTGATGTAAGGTTGTGTACTTTCATAAACATCTTATTTTTCGTAATCAAAATAACTCATTGGCTGAATAAACTGTGAAAAAATTAACGTCGAGATAGACGCCAGTTTCAGTCGACGACCAAGTCAACATAGCCAACCGCTGAGTTGTAATTTCTTTATAGCCGGAGCAAACCTTTTTATAATACCCATATTTTGTACTTAACTTATAATTAATCAGTGAATCTTGACACTAATAAATTAGTACTGAACATTAATAATCGTTCCTTGTTTTATTTGATATATGTCTTAATAATTGTGTACTTTAGCAGTGAAGAAAATTTTTTACCAGAATTGTAGGTTGGCAACACGTCAAACTCCATTTGAGATTTGAATTTGCGCCATTTCGTTTGAGTAAGTTTAAATTATCATCGAAGAAAATATGTGTAAAAAGTTTGGTTAACAATTATCGACCGATCGCACTGATATCAAATTTAGCTAAGATTTTTGAAAAAATTATTTTTACCAGATTATTTAAATTTGTAAAGAAACATAACCTGTTAAGTGCTAAACAATTTGGCTTTCTCAAGAAGAAAGGTACAGATGATGCTATAGCCCTACTGAGCAAATTTATTTATGAAAATCTAAGTATTAGCATACCAACTGTTGTAACTTTTTTGGACTACTCCAAAGCTTTTGACACTGTCGATCATGGCATACTTATATCCAAATTACAGAATATGGGAATAAGAGGTGTAAGCTTATCCCTGATAGCCAGTTATTTATATGACAGGACACAAGTTGTAAAGGTGAATGGGACTAGAAGTCAGCCTATTAAAACAAATGTTGGAGTGCCCCAGGGCTCTATATTAGGACCTTTATTGTTTATTTTATATATCAATGACTTACTAGTGTTACAAGATGTATTAATAGCATATGCTGATGATACAGCAGTACCAATGAAGGCAAAGACATGGCCTGAACTTGCAACAGATATGTCAACTAAATTAGATATTATATACTCTTGGCTCTATCACAATAATCTAGTACTCAACATAAGCAAGTCTATTTTATCACCTTTGGAAATTATAGAGACTCTGTTCCGCATGACTTTGAAATTAAGATAAATGGTCAAAAATTGAAAAGAGTTAAAACTAGTAAATATCTAGGAATAACATATGACTTTAACATGAAGTGGGATGTACATGTGGCTAACATTGTAAAAAAAACTAAATACTTAGTCTACGTTTTTTACAGACTTAAACAAATTTTATCAAAAAAGCAACTACTACAAATATACTATGGACTATTCCATAGTGTGGCAGGGTATGCTATCATAGGCTGGGGGGGGTCTATATAAATCATCTCTAGACGCATTGGATTGGCTGCAAAAGTGTATTCTTAAAATTATAGGAGTCAATGAACAAGATTCGGATAAACCATTAAATATTAAACTAGTGTTTGTAGTGAATTCTATAGTTTATCAATACAATGATCTAAAAAGTGAGGTTTTACAAAATCAAATCAACACACGGTATAAAAGTATTATATTGCCGCGACACCTATTAAGTATTGGGCAAAGAAGCTATGTGTATTATGCCATAAAATATTTTAATGAATTAGGGCCTACCTAAGGAACTGAAAAATCTAAGTGTAAATATAAAAGTGCTTAAAAAAAAATAAAAGAAAAAATTAGGAACATTGTTATTGAATAGTATTGTTAATTGAATAATCAAAAAAACAGTCTATTATGATATGGACCTTATTTTTTTAATACAAACTAAAATTTTGTTGAAATTGAAAAATACTTTATTTTTAATATATTACTATGATCGGTGAGGTAAAACTCACAATTAGTATTAAGTATATAAATATTAATTCTAAGGACCAACCTATGTACGGGCATTTATGCCCCCTATAGGTCCTTTATTGTATAATTTTTGGATTTCGTTGTCCATGACGTGTCCGTTACTTAACTAAATATCACTATAATATTGACGACTCAGAACACAAAGTTTTTTATAAGTAAAAACGTAAAGTTTTACCTTACAGCCTAAACCGGCTTTCACCTATAGAAGGCTTCATCAGAGACATTGACAAAGACTAGTTCCCCAATAGATTAGTTAAGTGAGCATAAATCAAATAAACAAAATCAAACACCATAAATAAATGAAAGGTGAAATAACATATATTTTAAAAATATATTTGAGTACGAACAGCACATTAGCTGAACAATTGAAAAGAAATAACTAGCATAAGAAATATAATGAAGTATCATGTTGATAATAATGAATAGTAGATGAATTATGGTAAATGAACAATTAAAATGAGATTAACAGTATAATCACAATGTTAAATCAACCTTGAAGGAAGGGTATGCTAAGGCATGATAGATAATAGATAATGATTAAAGAAAAATTAATTAAGGAACAAATTGTATGTGTTCTAATTGTAAATGATGTCAAATATAATCAACACTGTAAAGAACTTTGTGTATTTAAAAATGTTATAAGCATGTTAATTTTGTAAAAAGATGTATTATAAGGTAAGGTAAAAAAAAACCTTATTATGAATTGTGAAGTACAGTAGAAGCCCGATATAGTGCGGTTGTCGGGTGACATACTTTCCCCCGCGTTATAGGCGTAACCGCGGTATATCGGAAGGTGACCTGTACAGTGACAAATGATGGGGAGGGAGGACCAGGAAAAAGGCTACAGCATAATGCACTACTATATACTGTACGTAAATTACGTCACCAAATGTAGAAATAAAAAATAAGAAAACTGTATTTTAATCCAATATTTTAATCTATTTTAATCCAGTGGAATATAAAATACACTATTTATACATTGCTCACTCGACCTACTGTAGGCCAAATTGTTGGTCTTAAAAAAGTCCGTAATTGTTGTTTGACGGGATAATGCACAGTGTTTCTTTTCCGCGTATTGTTTTATAAACGCAAGGTGCAGCAGATGAACATTATTAGATTCACTTTGCCTCTCCATCCACGAAATTACTTTGTTTATGTGTATTATCACTTCACTAACATTTGGAATAACTTCTTTCACTTCCACCCCATTTTCATTTCCATCATCGTCATCGTCTTCTTTTTCCTTGCAATTTGCATTTCGGACTGCATCGATGATATCTTTATCTCCTATACATTCTGTAACAGGCTCACCGTTGTCAACTTCTGCCCAGTCATTCAAGTCATCTAGAGTGAAGTTGCAATGCAGAGCACTACTCGCAGACTGTACATCACTATTACTGAATCCGGCAACAGAGCAATTTCCATCGGCGATGTTTTGTTCGAAGGAACATTTCTTCCAGCAATTCTGAATCGTAGCCGTACTAATACTTTCCCATGCAAGACCTATTGAATACACAACTGTTTTCAGGTTTATTGTCTTAAGGTAAATTTCCATTTCCTCATCAGAATTCACTATAGCACTGAGAAGTTCACGGCGGTAATGCGCTTTAAATGCTTTTATGATGCCTTGATCTAATGGCTGGATCAGTGCTGTAGTGTTTTTAGGCAAGAACATGACTCCGATTTTCCCATCTCTTGACTGTAGCATGAGCAGGTGGATGTGCTGGACAGTGGTCAAGGGTCAGTATAGCTTTTTCTTCGAGGTTGAGTGACCGCAGGTGGCTTCTCACAGATGGAACAAATTCTTCATGGAACCATTTACCGAAAATATCACTTGTCATCCAAGCATTTTTTGTATTACGATATGTGATGGGTAATGACGTCATGTTAACATGTTGAAAGCATCTAGGATTTTGGCTTTTCCCTATACAGGGAGGTTTAACTTTGTGGCTGCCTGATTTATTTGTGGCAAACAGGAGGGTAACTCTATCCTTATTTATTTTTAATCCAGATTTATTTATTGAATTATTCACATCCAGAGTTCTGGTAGGAAGCATTCGAAAATACAGAGCAGTTTCATCACAGTTATACACTTGATGGTTATTTAAATCGTTATCGATCATTACTTTGTTTAATGCCTGAGGAAAAAGTGCTGCAGCTTCACTGTCACATGATCGTGCTTCCCCTTCAATGCTTATCTGGCTTATACCATGATGAGATTTCCATCGCGAAAACCACTCATCAGATGCATTAAAGTCACTGTTGCCATGTAAATCACTATGGAATTCCACAGCTTGAGCTCTAATAACTGGTCCTGACAGTGGGACACCTTCACTTCGTTTTATTAAAAACCACCTGTACAGACACTCATCTAGTTCACTATCCTTACCTACTTTAGTCTTTTTTCTTTGCAACCCCACTTCACTTTCAACTGTGTTCACAAAACTTTTAAGTTTATCTTCTTCCTTCATCCACCCTCTAATTGTTCCTTCTGGGATGCCACACTCACATGATAAACTTGCCTTTGACTCTCCGTTCTTCACACGATCAATTATTTTGAGTTTATCACTCACAGAATATGCTTTTCTTTTCTGTGACATCACAAAACTCTACACTATGCGAATTTATGACAAAGACTGTACACTTTGATAAGGTAATATCAGAGTATGATCTTATACTGTAATGTAAGAGTATGAGGGAGAGAAGGGATTTAGTTGGCTGCTTGCCTTGGCATGAATTCTTAGAAACGTAGAGACTGTAAATACGGGGCAATTGTTTATGTCTACAGGTACACTTGAACTGGCAATTCTGGCTGTTGTTTACAATGCCGTTTCCAACAACAAGCCTTTGTTTACAATAAACGCGACGCATTCCAATGTGGCTATGGAAGTCAAGATAAACAATTCATAATTTACTCACTCTCTACAAGTAAGAATTTTCGCTAATAACGGGCGACATACTCTTCACCGCGTTATATCCGAATCCGCGGTATATCGGACCACGCTATATCGGGCTTCTACTGTATAAGGGAATGACCTAAGATGAGTTAAAGTAACTTCATGAATAATAAATAATATAATAAAAGATCAGAATAATGACTAGGGCCAATGTGCCAAGTAACAATAATATTGTGCAATAACTAGCACATGATTTATAAGAAAATCAGAACAAATGTCAAAATGTCTATTATAAATACTGGAATAAAGACATAATAATTACTGTAACTTACAACAAACTATGTAGAGTGCATACTGAAAGAAATATTGTAATGTAAAAAGAAACATGAAATGATTAGACAAATACAAAATAACAAATGAGATTATGAAAATAAGAATAATAAAGAGACCATACTATATAGAGTATAGAAAAATATGAATAACAGTTATGTAAAAGGTGTAATATCACCAGACAAGTTCAATTAAAATAAGTATAGGAAGTAAGAGTAATTTTGAATAATTAATAATAAAAGAAACCAGCCATTTAATGGTAATAAGGAATTGTGTTATAAGCATTATTAATGTTCAGCTGGATACAGCAAATTTATAGAATAATATGTTAATGTAAATATTATAATTGTGTTCAATGTAGTAAATAATGATTGTTGATTAAATGTTAAAAAATAAAAAATTTTTGAGGTTAACTACGGTTAGTCTAAATCGTTAATTCTTGTATTGGAATTGAATAATTCCTTTTGAAAAAAGTGTTGACAATGATTACTACTTATTGTTAGTGTTTGTGTTTAGTACATAAGTGTATTTACTCTGAATTATATCTTATAATAATGATATAATAATTGAACACTGTTAATTATATTTTGCACTGTACTCCCTGATTAATAATCTTTCTGGATTATTATTTATTCACTATACGATCTCAATACACTGATCGTACACTTTCACTTTCCGCGTAGAACGATTAATACTTCTTGTTGTTATTTATTTGGTTAGGTAACTCTTCTAACCTCGTTCTGTGGTTTCGCACTACTGGTTAAAGAATACTGATTGTCGTAATTCACTTTACTATGTAGGTAACTTCTTCTCTGCTGTTGGTTAATAATACTTTCAATTAAAATTTTGACGTGGAGCTCTTGTATCTGCCGAGATGGAATTCAAAAAATGTGTGTTCTCTTTCCTTAGCACAAGCTGCTTATATAGTTGCCTCAAACTCAGCTTGGCGCTGACAATTAATTTTCTCATCTAATTTTCTGATTGGTCCAAAATGACGTCATGATGCGGTCGTTCTAAAAATAACTTTTACATATCGCTCTAAGCATGAGTTAGCGTTTTTGATAGTATTACCTGTACCCTTCCAAAATTCACAAATTTTAGACCATTTATGTCTATTTCTCATTTATTCTAAATACAAATTTTGATCTACTACTAGCATCGTATTGCTCGTTCCTTGCTGGTATTTTGAGATGAATAGCGGCCAGTTTGGATACATTTTTAATTAATAAATTACATCTTATTGTAACATTTAATAAACAATCTATATATTAATACGTGAAGAGAAAACTTTGTATCCCTTTTTAAGCATATTGCGCGCACGGAGGAGTGTGAGATTTGGCATAGTTAAAGTTTATATGGAGAAGGAGTGCAGAAAGCTAAAATTTATATATAATATGTGTTACAAATACATTAAATTAAATAAAATAAACATTCATTTGCACTTGAAAATTCATTTAAACTTTTTCAAACAATGGTAATTGTTAAAAATAAAATAATTTTGTTGCCAGGCAACAATAGTCTGTGGAGTGTATGTCAAGGCAAAAAAGCGTTTATTTTATATTTTGTATATTAGATATCTGTGTTTTATATATTAATGTGCAGTTGAAAGTGAAATACAGCTTGCTTAATACTGACAGATTGACTGAATGAGCTGTGAATTTTGTGTGATTTCAAATGTTCCTTTTTCAATAGTCTGTGGAATGTACGTCAAGGCAAAAAAGCGTTTATTTTATATTTTGTATATTAGATATCTGTGTTTTATGTATTAATGTGCAGTTGAAAGTGAAATACAGCTTGCTTAATATACACCTGTTGCAAAAGGAAAATTTTGTAGCAGCAATTTGAATTGACTTACTCTCGCCTAATTATTATTGGTGGTTTCAAAAAAGTGAGTACATTTTATTAGTTTTAAATTAAACCCTGTCTAATCTTAGTTTCAGTAATTTCATTACATGTTTTTTTTTACATTCAGATATTCGCACCTACTTCCATTATGCCTCGACATACAACATTGACGGGTCGGAGTGAGAGACAAAGAAGAAGGAATATATATTCGTGCGAAAGTCAAAATGATAATAGACCAAATGCAAATTTAAATAGTGTAAATACTATAACATTGACGGGTCGCAGTGAGAGACAAAGAAGAAGGAATATATTGTAACATCACAAAATGTTACATAACCAAAATACACACCAGAAGGGTAAAATATGACACTAAAGTTATAAAGTGAATAATTGTAATGAATGTAACAAAGAAGAGAAGGGACCAGCATAGAAGAAAGAAGAGGAGGGATCCCAAGAAGCAGTGATGAATACACTGCATGACACTACAACTTAAACACAATGACTGACTATGACTAATGGACAAACAAAGTTCAAAAATAAGCTGTCAAGTGAGCCAGTTCAAGACATTGATGTGTAGAGTCATATAATATAAACTAAATAACCAATGACTTTAATAAAGTAATAACAAATAACAGCATTTTGGCTGAAAATAATAGAACAATGATACAGAAATAACAAAGACTATTACTATACTAGCTGTAGCCACAAAGCTATAAAAATAGCTTTACCATCAAAAAATGTAATTAGAGAATAAGGAATTTTCAGAATAATGTACTGTCATAATTATACTAAGATGTAATATTGTTCAGCTGTAAACAGCTTTTAGTTTTAATAGTGTATGTACTTTTATTCATGTAATAACGTTCAAAAGAGAAAACCGAGGTAAATAATTAGATATCAAAGATAGGGAAATAGTCGCATTTTGCATTATTAGCAGACGACACTAAGAAACCATGTTTCAGGACGGTATTTCTATGTATTGACAGTGAAAACTAGGTTCAAACCGGCATTAAGCCACATCAAAATAAAGAGCAGAAACTAAGCTTTAATTTGATGATAATAACTTAAAGAATGGAATTGTAATAATTTAATAATTAGTGTTAGCATCATTTTTTAACAAGCTTTAAGAAATTGCCTGTGAATAATAACAATAACGACAGTTGAGTACAAAAGACGCATCGGTGATGTTTCTTAAAAACATTACGGCACTATGACATAATTTTGTACCAATCACAAAAGAGTTTACTTAACGAAAATTATTCCTAACGGCGATCGAGAAGCTGGGTATATAATCAGAGGGACGCTAAGAAATTGGGATTCGCATCATTCTTCACGAGCTAACCAGTTGCGTCTCGGCGTTGTTTTGTATTTTAATAATCTACTACAGCACAATTGTAGTAAATACTTTAAATTTTATCAAACTAACTATTGGAAAGGCGAGTCATCGTCTATGAGTGCATCGAAAGTTAATAGTGAATCTTTTTAAACAGTGCGTGTATTCGGAACGAGCAAATTTAACATAACCTGTAAAGTACATAACCCATTATCAGTAAGAAGAGGGTTATTTCTCATTTCGAAGTGCGATTAAAGTGTAGTGTATTAGCGATCAATATAATCCGATCATTAAAGTGTTCATTTTTAATCTATACGATTAAAAATCAAGGTAGTACGGTGACCAATTTTATTGTTTATATACATTCCATTGATCGTAGCAATTAACATACTTGTACTGACGCAAAAACAATCAAACTATTCATAGCGAACACTGTATTCATTTATTTAGATGGTTTAATAACTCGACGTAAGAATATATGTGTTAGAATTATTTATTACAATATTAATTAGAATATAAGCAGACGAAATTCTCGTTAACCAAATATTTAATTGCAAGTTTTTAAAGAGGCCAAAAATGAATTACTATCATAATAGTATTTATGAAAAGCAATTAATATCGTTCTATTTTGTATTTTAAAGAACTTACCCCTTGAGGTACTTAGTTAATTAAGATAAAAATTTTGTTAATAAACATAAGAGTTTTTATATGGTGCTCAAACTGAGCTACACCAGTCAGTAAACGGATAACTTGCCATCCAAATTGTATTATTGTAAAATGTATTTTTAATTCAGTCCAATTTTAGAGGTATAATAAACCGATAATGTTATACAGCAGTAACTTATGTTTTTAATTATTTTAATTTAGCTAATCAGCCCTCAGTATTGCTTACACTTAGGTACATTAAAACAGAAATTTTTCAGTATACCATTTAAAATAGTTTCAATTCAATAAGCATTTAAAGATTGAAACAGTAAAAAGTAAACATACACAATTATAAAATTAGAAGTTTGTTTTTTATGGGACATTTCTCTAAGAAAACCCATATGGCGCCCACATAACATTCAAGGTGTTATAAAACCTTGTATATAAATTTTAGACTGGTCAAAAAGGAAACTTGACAGTTTATTCAGTGGGGGTGAACGTCTGAACATCAAGTACAACAACCAGGTACGTGAAGTATTCATTATATTAATATATTTGTCCAGACAACACTTGACTTATACTTACACTGACGACATTTTTCTATAGAAGAGGAGTTCGACTTCAAGTTCGACGCGACCGTTACATTCATTAACAGACCAACAAATTATTATTTTATCCATAATAAATTATCTCACTACAATTAAATCCTATTTATCAATTATAAAAATAATTACTGCATATGTAATACAAGAGGCTCTATTAAACAATAAATCTATAACTTATTATATATAAATTATATAGAGGGGGAATCTCGTTTAGTTACAGAGGTGGCGCCCAATGTGGGGCTTGAGTAAAGACGGACGACATAGTTGAGTTACAGAGTGGCGACCAACGAGTGCGGCTTTAAAAATATACAGAGTTAGTATATTTTAATAATGTATTTTAATATTAAATTAGCCCGGCAAATACAATAGAACGATCATGCCTCACACACATAGACACGATACAAGATACAAGGCCAGCCAAGGAGAAGGTGCACAGGCAAACACCGAAGTAAATATAGAGGTACTGGAGACACAACCAATATACGAAATGGAAGTTGCAACCAACAATACCTTAGAAAACCAACAAGAAGGAACGCCTCCTGCAGAACCCGTGCAACCCAGACAACCTGAGAAGCCCACACAAACAGGGGATACAGACTTCCAGGAATGGATGAAGAAGATGATGGAAGAGACATTAAAAAATAATGAGAAATTAAATAAAAATATCGAAGCATTGAAGGAAGATAATCAGAAGAATATGGAATCGTTAAATAAGAAAATGGACGACAACAGTAAGACCTTGAAGGAGGATTTAAATAAAAAATTAGACGACAACGGCCAGAAAATGGGGAAGAAAATAGACGATAATAATAAGAATATCGAGTCATTGAAAGGAGATTTAAATGAGAAGATGGACGAGATCAGCAAGAAAGTGGAGGAGAATAACGAGAAAATAAACACAAAAATAGACAGAGAGATAGCAGTGGTAAGAAGAGAGATCACGGAAGTACATGAGAGATGTGAACAATACAACCAAGAATTACAGCATACTAGAGAAGAG
Organism: Magicicada septendecula; assembly: GCA_034769895.1. Lineage (NCBI taxonomy): Eukaryota > Metazoa > Arthropoda > Insecta > Hemiptera > Cicadidae > Magicicada > Magicicada septendecula. The sequence continues at coordinate 1,155,573,711 of CM068367.1, forward strand.
GTTGATGGGCGGATCAACAGTATTGAAGAAATTAATGAAGCCCGAATCGAGTCTCTGAAGAAGATGAGCCAGGACAAGATAAAATGAGTAAGAATGGACATAGGAGAAAGATGTGAGGAAATAGACGCATCAGTGAACAACATAAGAACCCTGACTGTCAACAACAAAGAAAAAAATCGAAGAGTTGCGTCAACGAGAGATCCTACAAATACAAGAGGAACTCGAAACCATCCGTAACCGACCAGCACAAGGTCCATACCTGCAACCCATAGACAACCGTGATATTATAAACTTCAAAAATTATAAGAAGAACCCGATCGAATTTCTGGAACGAGTAGAGGAAAATCTGACCAGAATCCGGGAGAGCAGATGGACGGTAATCCGCAGTTTGATCGACGAGTATTTTAAGGAAATACACGATAACTGGTGGACTGCAACCCACCACGAGATCCAAAGTTATGAGGAGTTCAAGACGCTGTTCAGGGCCAAGTACTGGTCAGAGTCTACCCAAAACATAGTACGAGATGATATATGTCACGGCAAAAACGACGCCAGTCGAGGGACAACTCCAACTTCTTACATCCTTGGTAAGGTATGTTTGGCCAGAAACCTCGAACCAAGGATACCAGAGGGGTGCCTGGTCACCAAGCTAGCATATCATTATGAGGAGGGAGTAACAAGATCACGACAATGGGGGCAGATAAAAACTGTCCAAGCCATGGCAGCACTGCTTGAAGATAACGAACACGAGGGCTACTATAAAAGGAGCCGTAAAAGGAATGACAACTTCCAAGACAGAAATAATAACAACCCTAACTTCCGGTATTACCGAAGTAATTATAATAATAATGTAAATCAAAATAATGAAAACAATTATCGGCCAAATAATCAGGGTAATAATAATTACACTGCTAATAATAACAATAATACGAGACGGCCGCAAAATAATAACAACCCCAACCGACCACAGAACCAAGGTGGAAACAACCAACCCCAACAATATAGGAGGGCCAATTATGTCCAGGCCAATAATGAGCAGGGAAGAAGGCGGTATTATCCAAGACGCCGTAGCTTCAACGGACATGATGACGAGGAGTACCAGTGCGAAGACAGGAGAAACTCACGGGGCGGACAACGAAGGAGCAGGAGTATTGAAGGCGACAGCCGAAACAACGATTATCGGCCCCAAGTACATTTCATACCAAACAACGACCAGCACAACCATGGGGGACGGCCCGATATGGAGGAGAGGAGTCAGGTAAACACACCGGACAGACGCGAAGAAGAGAATGAACTCTCTTTAAACGCATCGCGGCAGTGAGAAACCAATTAGACCCCTCGCTGAACCATTCTATTAGGTACAATTACAAACCGACTTCAAACAAAACCATAACAATAATAAGAAGTCATTATTTAAAAAATATCAGCCAAGAACTGCTTGAAGAAGAGGAAATTAACCACCACCAATGTAACAATGACATAGCATATGTTACTGCCAAAATAAACGGGGTGGCCATCACATTGATGATCGACACGGGTGCAAATGTCTCTTTAATTGATAGCACCGAAATCAACCGCATACAGGAAGAAAGTAAGTCAGTAATACCAACCCTACCGATTAACAATATAATATTAGTGGGAGCGACTGGACAACAAAATAAAACTGTCAAGAAACAGGTCAATCTTGAAGTGACCAGTCATGGAGTCAAGATCCCAATGATATTTTTGGTAGTAATGGATTACCATTTCGCAGTTTAATTGGCTGCGACATCCTGCGGAAATACTCAGCAATTATTGACATGAGTAGGGCAAAAATAACTCTGAGTACACAAGATTTGGAATGGACGGCTGAGATCATTGGGAGTAAGGAAGCTCCTCAAGACCGCACCATTTTCCACATAAGAGAATCGCCAAGTCCTAGATATCAGACACCTACGGAAGAAGTTGAGTATCAACCAAACAATGACATTTTGTGGGATGAAAAAATCAAGGAAATCCGCCAATTTGAGTCAACAAAGAGAGACCATTCACCAAACCCAGACCAAATTGAAATGTTGATCAACATATACAACAGATACCGGCATGTATTCTCAGACATCCCGGGAAAGGTAAAAAATTACCAATGTGTGTTGAAATTTAAAGAACCTGTAAATTTTAATCGGAAGTCATACCCAATTGCTTATTCTTTAAAGGAAGCAGTTAGGACCGAAATTAACCAACTATTAAAAGATGATATCATTGAGTGCAGTCAGTCACCTTACACTAGCCCTATTGTAGCTATAAAAAAGAAGAACGGGAAGGTGAGACTTTGCCTAGATGCTAGGGAGATTAATAAAAACCTGATTAATGACCGAACATCTCCTGGCGAAATAGAGGAAATTTTAAAGAAGTTTCATGGCACACAATTTATTAGTTCATGGGACACCGTCTGCGGATACTGGCAGGTGGAACTGCACCCCCACAGCCGAAAATACGTGGCCTTTATTTTCGAAGGGCGCAACTACCACTTCAAACAATTGCCCTTCGGATTAGTGAACTCTGTAGCAATATTTATTCAGTGTATGGACCAGGTATTAGGCCAAGAAGCGCTCCAGTTCACTACCATTTATGTAGATGATCTACTCATAACGTCTACCAATTGGGAAGAACACTGTAATAGAATAAACCATGTGTTAAACAAATTGTCAGAAAACAACATCACATTGAAACTTGAAAAATCACAACTAATAGCTAAAGAAGTACAATTTTTAGGTTTCCATTAACAGAACTTGGAATAACACCATCTAGAGAAAAAATAGAATCCATACAACAATTCCCCACTCCAAGAAACAAAAACAATTACAGTCTTTTTTAGGCCTGTGCAATTATTATCGCAAATTCTAAAATAACTATTCGGAATTAACCACAAAATTATCACCACAATTATCTTCAAAGGACAAATGGACATGGGGACCGACCCAAGACACGGTGTTTCAACAAATTAAAAACAAATTCCTAGATACCATAATGCTACGTCACCCAGATTTCAATAAACCTTTTTACCTAAATTGTGACGCAAGTGACATCAGTTTAGGGTCTACACTATACCAAGAGGATGGAGATGGGAACCACCTAGTTATAAGCTTCGCCAGTAGAACACTGAACAAATGCGAACGAAATTACAATGTGACAGAAAAAGAACTGTTAAGTATTGTATTTGCCTGCGGAAAATTCCGGACCTATATTTTAGGATATTCAATAACGGTACGGACAGACCACAAGTCCATATCATTCCTAAAGAACTGTAAATTAAGCCACGGTCGATTAACAAGATGGACCCTAGTCTTACAAGAATATAACATCAGTTGGGAGTACATTCCAGGCAAGAAGAATATAGCAGCGGACGTATTGTCACGCATAAACATAACCAATCAGACCTATGAAGGAGAGAAGGAAACAATTGCAAAAGTCTATCACATCATTAAGGGTCGATCAGACTTAGAAGAAATAGGGCAACACTAGAAACAAGACAGCAAATTAATGCAAATCTATCAGAGACTAAGTGCACAAGACAGTAGAATAATACCATACTATTGTTTACACCACAATCTTATATTCATTAAGACAAAATACCATAACAATACTTGGAAATTGGTAATACCCAGAACATTGGAAAAAGAAATCATAACAGATTATCACATACATTATGGACACATGGGAGCACTTAAAGTGGTAAGGGCACTGGAAGAACACCTGTACATTAAGGACATAAACAGAAGAGTGCGTAATTATATCAGGAGTTGCCACATATGTCAACTAGTGAAATGCACCAACGAAAAGAAAGATGGACTAATGATACCTATACAGGGTGTCCACATTCGGGAAAGTCAGGGAAAAAAAAGTTGGTCAGGGAAAGTCAGGGAAATAAACAAAAAATCTGGAAAGTCAGGGAAATCTTCCCCGATGACAGACTTGAGGGTAATTTTTTACTCTAGTCTGCCGCAACCCGTGAAAAATCTGAAAAGTCAGGGAAATCTTCCCCGATGATGGATTTGAGGGGAATTTTGAATGCTCTAGTCTGCCGTAACCCAGACTATTGTAGCATTTTTTCCAGGTATTTTTCACAAGAAGTGCACAACAATTATATATTTTTTGTTGTGCCCTTGTGTCCTATTTTCAACCGATTTAGCTAATTCTTTTTCTATTTTCAGTTTTTTTAGGCTGCTGACTTAAACTCATTACAATGGCTAACAAGAAATGTTTGTTTAATAAACTTTGGCTGGACAGTAAAGTGTTTCCGGAATTTAGTGGTTGGTTGGACTTTGTGGTTAGTGATGCAAATTCGGCTTATTGTCAAGTGTGTCTCAAATCTTTTAAACTAAGCAATATGGGGAAATAAGCAATTGTTTCTCATGCTAAGGGACCAACTCATGTAAAAAACATGAGAGCAAAGGCTTCCCAGCTGGCAATTTCTTTTTTTACTACTCCATCTCCATTAAAAGATGTGCAGCCAACACCTTCAACTTCAGCTACAAAAGAATTATTAGTAGTGCCAGGAACAAGTCAGACAAGTTTAAAGAGTTTCAGTGTGAATGAAGATGATGTTACGTCAGCCGAAGCAATATGGGCTCTCCATGTCATCACTGGGAAAATGTCTCTAAACTCTTGTGATGAAACCTCTGCAGCCTTCAAAAATATACTTCCAGACAGTAAAATCGCTAGGAGCTTTTCTATGGGCAAGACTAAGGCTTCCTATGTAATAAATCATGGGTTAGCCCCATATTTTCAAGAAATGTTGCAAAATAACATGAAACAGTGCTCTGACTATGTTGTTTGTTTTGATGAATCTCTGAACAAATTTGTTCAAAGAGGACAAATGGACTTGTGTGTAAGGTTTTGGGAAGTAAACCTTCAGAAAGTTTCAACACGATATTGGAATAGTGTATTTTTAGGCAGGGCAACTGCAGATCACTTGTTAGATGGGTTTATTCAAGGGCTCTCCTTACCTTTAGGAAATATTTTGCAAATCTCAATGGACGGGCCAAATGTTAACCTCAGTTTTATGAAAAAACTCGAGAGCCATTTGCAAGTCTTAAATCCAGAGGGAAAGTCCCTTCTTGATATTGGCATATGCAGTTTTCATACAGTTAATGGAGCCCTGAAGACTGGGATCTCCAAAACTGGTTGGGAACTTTTTCACTTTTTTAGATCTCTCTACAGTCTTTTCAAAGATAGCCCAGCTCGGCGAGCAAAATACTCAGATATTTCAACCAGCACCTCTTTCCCTTTAGAGTCACAGCAGTAAGATGGCTGGAAAATGGTCGCTGTGTAGATCAAGCTCTCAAAATATTTGATCATGTCGATAAATTTGTAAAAGAATACAACGAAAAAGACAACAAAAACCTGCAATACCTTAGAGAAGCTATGAAAAATCCATTTTTTAAGGCAAAACTAAGTGCTTTCAGAAGCATATTGTCAGACGTTGAGCCGTTCCTGAGAAGGTTCCAAAGTCAGAAGCCTATTGTCCCTTATCTCTTTACTTCACTTGAACAACTTATGAAAAACCTATTGATGAGATTTGTAAAATGTGAAAAAATAGCTGAAGCAAGTACTACTCAAAAATTAATGAACTTGAACTTGCAAGACAGTGCCAATCTGGTTTCAGTAGGAAAGGTGGACGTTGGTTATGCTGCAGAAAGCTTAATGAAACAAATTAAATGCTCAGAAAAAGAGAAACTTGTTTTTAAAAATGAGTTCAAAAATCTTCTTACCACCATGATAGAAAAACTCAGAGAGTTTGAAATCACATTTAGCACGAGGCCTCACTGCCTTAGACCCTAAAATGATAATGCTCAAACCCAGTTTAGCAATAAAAAGGATTGATGTTGTTCTAGAAAACCTGCACAGCCATAGAAGAATATGTGATAAAAGTGCTGAAAAGGCCAAACGACAGTTTTCTTTGCTAACTGAAGAAGCTAACGATTTCATTTCCAAAACATCTGATGACATGGGATTGGACGAATTTTACTACGGCCTTTTAGGAGAAGATAAGAAATATGAAGATCTCTGGTCTGTAATGAAGCTGTGTTTCATTTTATCCCATGGTAATGCATCAGTTGAATCTGGCTTTTCTGTCAATAAGCATTTACTAGTTGAAAATCTTCTAGAAGAATCCCTTGTGTCCCAAAGAGTTATTTGTGATAGCATAAAGCATCTAGGTGGTTTGAGGAATGTGACTATCAACAGAAGTATGCTTACCTCGGTCAGATCTTCAAGAAGAAGATATCAATCATATTTGGAAAAGAAAAAAGAAATGCAGTCAGAAGAGGAAAAAAAGAAAATAGAGAAAAGGAAAATTGAATTACAGTTGAAAGAGTTGGAAGAAAAAAGAAAAAAGTTGAAACTTAAAAGAGAAATGGAGGATGTAGAAATTTGGTGAAAAGAAAAAACTGCTGGAGAGCATGAAGAGATCACACTAGTAAATTTTGAAGGAGTGCATATTTTTCTTTTTCATTCTCATCCTGTCTGACTGGTGCATTTTCAATTTTGAAAGCTATAGCTGATTATTATAATTATTTGTTACCATGTAAGTTGTTCTATTAATTAGTCCATTTTATCTTGTTCATATATTATTTTATTAAGTTCTAGTGAAAATACTCTCATTCTTACGTTACCTAAGTGTTACCTTTAGGTAATAATGGAAATATTTATTTTTAAAATGCCATCAATATATTTGTATTTTTCAATAAATAAATAATAAAAAATAAATAAAATAAAAGAGGAAGAAAAAAGAAAGTGGAGAGAGAATTAGGCCAGCTATGGGGAAGGTGGAGGCTGGGTTTTCTTTTTTCTTCCTTGTAAAATATAATGCTCAAAGAATTAACGTACTATGCATTTTAGTGAGTCAGGGAAATTTCTGTAAGTAGGTCAGGGAAAGTCAGGGAAAATTAAAACAGAATTTCTGTGTATAACTTCATCAAACAAGTTAGAAAAAGTTTTCGTAGACATCTGCGGTCCATTCCCTAGAAGTGGAGGTAGACATCAGTATAAATACCTCGTAATTATTTTCGACCATTACACAAAATTCACGAAGTTATATCCAATAAATCGTACAACCACAAACAAAATACTCAATATTATTATACAAAACTATATACCTGAAGTGGGAAGTCCGAAAACTATCGTAACGGATCATGGTACCCAGTTCAAGGGTAAAAGGTGGAAGGACACACTGCTGGATCATGGGGTGAAAACCTATAAAACCTCAGTATACCATCCCAGCAGTAACCCGTCCGAAAGGGTGCTGAGAGAAGTTGGGAGAATTCTCAGGACATATTGTTCCAACCAGCAAAGGAAGTGGAGTGAGTACATATCAGCAACAGAAGATTTCATAAATCTAGCTCACCACCAATCCATTGAAACTACACCTTATAATGCCATGTTTGAGAAACCTCCACCACTCAGTGACATTATTAAGTTTCCATAAAGCCAGGAATACCAATTCGACAAAATCCAATTCCATAATAAGATTGTCGAGAAGATGGAACAAAGGAGAAGAGAGTACCGAAATAAGGTACCATTGAGAATAATACAGTACCATGTAGGTGACCAAATACTACTAAAGAATAGAGAATTGCCCAGCACAATGGAGGGTATCACGAAAAAACTGCTACTACTGTATACAGGTCCGTATACGATAACAAAAAACAATCAGAACAATACATATGAAATTTCTGACCTAGTAAGTACGAAAGTCAAGGGTACATTTAACCAAGCATCCTTGAAAAAATATTATGTATAATGAAAACTATCATAAAATGTAATGTGTCATAATATCTACAGTACCAAGATATACAATACTCTAAGCAGAAATAAATAAAATGACTCAAATGAAATGTAATTGACCCATAATGAGCCCAATAGAATGGTGAAAGTGAGAAAACCCCCAAATAATCCAAGATGATAACGAACAAAGTGTTTAAAAACCAGTGTATAAACAGTGTTAAAAGTGAATTATGGTGAAACTAAAGAAGAATTAAAGAACTAACTGCATAATTATATAGTGAGGAAGATAAGTGTGTAATTTAAAAACATTGAAACAACCAAAACAACTTACAACCTAGTATTGATGAATAGCAGCAAAGCTGATAATAAGATAACAAATATGTTAAGTTATAAATAATAATGACCTGTGAAGAAAAATATGTTAAATAAAATGATAAAGCATTAGCAGCGATAATAATGAAACCTCTAATCCCTTGAGTATTCTAATGAATATGATGTCTTATATTGAAAAATAAATGATGTATTATGTTTTATATGTTGTGATAGTGCAACTGTTGTTATGTGCAACTTTTTATTGTCCCACACAGAGATGAAGATTCCTCTGATTCTGTGGGTGTATAGTTGAGGAACGGCGGAGAATGGATGACAAATAGAGCCCCTCTGACTCTGAACCTGCTATAAATGTTAGGGAATTATACTATTTCAGGGATTAAATCAACAACTGTGAGGTAAATGAAAGAACAAAGGAGTTTGTCACAAGAATCAAGATGTGTATAATGTAAAGAAAAAATGTATTATTGAAAAACAGGGAAATTGTTAATTTAAGAACCAATATATGATATAACTAAATGACCAAGAGTATAAAAACTTGACTAATACTAGTAAGCTGAAAGTAATACTAGCTGTGAACTTAGTCTAGATCAACACACCAGCAGACTATTGAACTTAATGCAGATAGAAGCAGTAATCTTATAATTAAACAAAATAAAGTGATAATTTCTTCAAACTATAAAACTTTTCTCAAATTATCAATTTTGAGAGGGGAGTATATGTAACATCACAAAATGTTACATAACCAAAATACACACCAGAAGGGTAAAATATGACACTAAAGTTATAATTGTAACGAATGTAACAAAGAAGAGAAGGGACCAGCATAGAAGAAAGAAGAGGAGGGATCCCAAGAAGCAGTGATGAATACACTGCATGACACTACAACTTAAACACAATGACTGACTATGACTAATGGACAAACAAAGTTCAAAAATAAGCTGTCAAGTGAGCCAGTTCAAGACATTGATGTGTAGAGTCATATAATATAAACTAAATAGCCAATGACTTTAATAAAGTAATAACAAATAACAGAATTTTGGCTGAAAATAATAGAACAATGATACAGAAATAACAAAGACTATTACTATACTAGCTGTAGCCACAAAGCTATAAAAAATAGCTTTACCATCAAAAAATGTAATTAGAGAATAAGGAATTTTCAGAATAATGTACTGTCGTAATTATACTAAGATTTAATATTGTTCAGCTGTAAACAGCTTTTAGTTTTAATAATGTATGTACTTTTATTCATGTAATAACGTTCAAAAGAGAAAACCGATGTAAATAATTAGATATCAAAGATAGGGAAATAGTCGCATTTTGCATTATTAGCAGACGACACTAAGAAAACCATGTTTCAGGATGGTATTTCTATGTATTGTCAGTGAAAACTAGGTTCAAACCGGCACTAAGCCACATCAAAATAAAGAGCAGAAACTAAGCTTTAATTTGATGATAATAACTTAAAGAATGGAATTGTAATAATTTAATAATTAGGGTTAGCATCATTTTTTAACAAGATTTAAGAACTTGCCTGTGAATAATAACAATAACGACAGTTGAGTACAAAAGACGCGTCGGTGATGTTTCTTAAAAACATTACGTCACTATGACATAATTTTGTACCAATCACAAAACAGTTTACGTAGCGAAAATTATTCCTAACGGCAATCGAGAAGCTGGGTATATAATCAGAGGGACGCTAAGAAATTGGGATTCGCATCATTCTTCACGAGCTAACCAGTTGCGTCTCGGCGTTGTTTTGTATTTTAATAATCTACTACAGCACAATTGTAGTAAATACTTTAAATTTTATCAAACTAACTATTGGAAAGGCGAGTCATCGTCTATGAGTGCATCGAAAGTTAATAGTGAATCTTTTTAAACAGTGCGTGTATTTGGAACGAGCAAATTTAACATAACCTGTAAAGTACATAACCCATTATCAGTAAGAAGAGGGTTATTTCTCGTTTCGAAGTGCGATTAAAGTGTAGTGTATTAGCGATCAATATAATCCGATCGTTAAAGTGTTCATTTTTAATCTATACGATTAAAAATCAAGGTAGTACGGTGACCAATTTTATTGTTTATATACCTTCCATTGATCGTAGCAATTAACATACTTGTACTGATGCAAAAACAATCAAACTATTCATAGCGAACACTGTATTCATTTATTTAGAGGGTTTAATAACTCGACGTAAGAATATATATGTTAGAATTATTTATTACAATATTAATTAGAATATAAGCAGACGAAATTCTCATTAACCAAGTATTTAATTGCAAGTTTTTAAAGAGGCCAAAAATGAATTACTATCATAATAGTATTTATGAAAAGCAATTACAGTAGAAGCCCGATATAGCGCGGTTGTCGGGTGACATACTTTCCCCCGCGTTATAGGCGTAACCGCGGTATATCGGAAGGTGACCTGTACAGTGACAAATGATGGGGAGGGAGGACCGGGAAAAAGGCTACAGCATAATGCACTACTATATACTGTACGTAAATTACGTCACCAAATGTAGAAATAAAAAATAAGAAAACTGTATTTTAATCCAATATTTTAATCTATTTTAATCCAATGGAATATAAAATACACTATTTATACATTGCTCACTCGACCTACTGTAGGCCTAATTGTTGGTCTTAAAAAAGTCCGTAATTGTTGTTTGACGGGATAATGCACAGCGTTTCTTTTCCGCGTATTGTTTTATAAACGCGAGGTGCAGCAGATGAACATTATTAGATTCACTTTGCCACTCCATCCACGAAATTACTTTGTTTATGTGTATTATCACTTCACTAACATTTGGAGTAACTTCTTTCACTTCCACCCCATTTTCATTTCCATCATCATCATCGTCTTCTTTTTCTTCGCAATTTGCATTTCGGACTGCATCGATGATATCTTTATCTCCTATACATTCTGTAACAGGCTCACCATTATCAACTTCTGCCCAATCATTCAAGTCATCTAGAGTGAAGTTGCAATGCAGAGCACTACTCGCAGAGTGTACATCACTATTAGTGAATCCGGCAACAGAGCAATTTCCATCGGCGATGTTTTGTTCAAAGGAACATTTCTTCCAGCAATTCTGAATCGTAGCCGTACTAATACTTTCCCATGCAAGACCTATTGAATACGTAACTGTTTTCAGGTTTATTGACTTAAGGTAAATTTCCATTTCCTCATCAGAATTCACTATAGCACTCAGAAGTTCACGGCGGTAATGCGCTTTAAATGCTTTTATGATGCCTTGATCTAATGGCTGGATCAGTGCTGTAGTGTTTTTCGGCAAGAACATGACTCCGATTTTCCCATCTCTTGACTGTAGCATGAGCAGGTGGATGTGCTGGACAGTGGTCAAGGGTCAGTATAGCTTTTTCTTTGAGGTTGAGTGACCGCAGGTGGCTTCTCACAGATGGAACAAATTCTTCATGGAACCATTTACCGAAAATATCACTTGTCATCCAAGCATTTTTTGTATTACGATATGTGATGGGTAATGACGTCATGTTAACATGTTGAAAGCATCTAGGATTTTGGCTTTTCCCTATACAGGGAGGTTTAACTTTGTGGCTGCCTGATTTATTTGTGGCAAACAGGAGGGTAACTCTATCCTTATTTATTTTTAATCCAGATTTATTTATTGAATTATTCACATCCAGAGTTCTGGTAGGAAGCATTCGAAAATACAGAGCAGTTTCATCACAGTTATACACTTGATGGTCATTTAAATCGTTATCGATCATTACTTTGTTTAATGCCTGAGGAAAAAGTGCTGCAGCTTCACTGTCACATGATCGTGCTTCCCCTTCAATGCTTATCTGGCTTATACCATGATGAGATTTCCATCGCGAAAACCACTCATCAGATGCATTAAAGTCACTGTTGCCATGTAAATCACTATGGAATTTCACAGCTTGAGCTCTAATAACTGGTCCTGACAGTGGCACACCTTCACTTCGTTTTATTAAAAACCACCTGTTCAGACACTCATCTAGTTCACTATCCTTACCTACTTTAGTCTTGTTTCTTTGCAACCCCACTTCACTTTCAACTGTGTTCACAAAACTTTTAAGTTTATCTTCTTCCTTCATCCACCCTCTAATTGTTCCTTCTGGGATGCCACACTCACATGATAAACTTGCCTTTGACTCTCCGTTCTTCACACGATCAATTATTTTGAGTGTATCACTCACAGAATATGCTTTTCTTTTCTGCGACATCACAAAACTCTACACTATGCGAATTTATGACAAAGACTATACACTTTGATAAGATAATATCAGAGTATGATCTTATACTGTAATATAAGAGTATGAGGGAGAGAAGGGATTTAGTTGGCTGCTTGCCTTGGCATGAATTCTTAGAAACGTAGAGACTGTAAATACGGGCAATTGTTTATGTCTACAGGTACACTTGAACTGGCAATTCTGGCTGCCTAATTACAACAGGCTAATTACAACGCCGTTTCCAACAACAAGCCTTTGTTTACAATAAACACAACGCATTCCAATGTGGCTACGGAAGTCACGATAAACAATTCATAATTTACTCACTCTCTACAAGTAAGAATTTTCGCTAATAACGGGCGACATACTCTTCACCGCGTTATATCCGAAGCCGCGGTATATCGGGCTTCTACTGTAATATCGTTCTATTTTGTATTTTAAAGAACTTACCCCTTGAGGTACTTAGTTAATTGAGATAAAAATTTTGTTAATAAACATAAGAGTTTTTATATGGTGCTCAAACTGAGCTAGACCAGTCAGTAAACGGATAACTTGCGATCCGAATTGTATTATTGTAAAATGTATTTTTAATTCAATCCAATTTTAGAGGTTATAATAAACCGATAATGTTATACAGCAGTAACTTGTGTTTTTAATTATTTTAATTTAACTAATCAGCCCTCAGTATTGCATACACTGAGGTACATTAAAACAGAAATTTTTCAGTATACCATTTAAAATAGTTTCAATTCAATAAGCATTTAAAGATTGAAACAGTAAAAAGTAAACATACACAATTATAAAATTAGAAGTTTGTTTTTTATGGGACATTTCTCTAAGAAAACCCATATGGCGCCCACATAACATTCAAGGTGTTATAAAACCTTGTTTATAAATTTTAGACTGGTCAAAAAGGAAACTTGACAGTTTATTCAGTGGCGGTGAACGTCTGAACATCAAGTACAACAACCAGGTACGTGAAGTATTCATTATATTAATATATTTGTCCAGACAACACTTGACTTATACTTACACTGACGACATTTTTCTATAGAAGAGGAGTTCGACTTCAAGTGCGATGCGACCGTTACATTCATTAACAGACCAACAAATTATTATTTTATCCATAATAAATTATCTCACTACAATTAAATACTATTTATCAATTATAAAAATAATTACTGCATATGTAATACAAGAGACTCCATTAAACAATAAATCTATAACTTATTATATATAAATTATATAGAGGGGGAATCTCGTTTAGTTACAATATATTCGCGTGAAAGTCAAAATGATAATAGACGAAATGCAAATTTAAATAGTGTAAATAGTATACAAAATGATGAAATTATTTTGAGGGATACATTTAAATGCGCACTGAATGTCATTCCAAGAAATTTTAATACTTTTGATTGTGGATTAATGCATTTACAATGCAGGTTTTGCAATTCAAAACATTTCGAATCTGAGGTCACTTTAGGTGAAAGGACTGCATTCGCTTCATGTTGTCATAAGGGTAAAGCAATATTACCGGCCTTAAGTCAAAATGAATACTTTAAATCATTGTATGATGGACTTACTTCAAATGAACCTTCAATAAAAAGAAAGTCAAAAAATTATTTTGAAAACATTCGTAAATACAATTCATCATTTGCTATGGTTAGCTCAGAAGCTAAAATTTCGGATACAGTTACGCGTGGAGTGTATCATTTTAAAATACATGATGTTTTTTATCACAGATCAGGTCCAATGACTGCTGGATATGGTCGCTCACCATGTTATGCGCAATTATATTTTTATGATGTTGTCACTGCTGTCAATTATAGATTACGTGAACACTATAATCAAACATGCAATAACAATATAATGCGCGAAATCTCTCTCGAATTGGAACGCATTAATCCTTTCATTCGGTCATTCATTGCAATGAAAGATCATTGTCAGAGAGTTGAAAATCAAAATAAAGAAATTTGTATGCTCATTAAAGTAAATCGTGATTTAGATCTACGCCGTTTTAATGATGCAGTTCAAACTGATGTAGCAGTAATATTTAGTACAGTTGATGGTGAGCCACCCTTTGAACGAAATATGGTTTCGTTTTCAAAAGTTAATGGTACCATTAAAAATATCTGTTTTGGATTCATCATTGGACCCCTTAGCGTATCCATTACTTTTTCCAAATGGTGATACTGGGTGGCATATCAATATTTCTCATAATGTACCAACTAGATCTAATTCAAGAGTGCCCAGAAATAAATTAACCATGCTTCAGTATGCAGCCTATCGACTTGCAATTAGAGAAGATTTTAGCATGTTGCACCATTCACAAAAATTATTTCTGCAGTGGGTAGTTGATATGTATGTGAGAATAGAGGGCACAAGGTTACATTTCATTCGACAAAACCAAACAAGTCTTAGGTCTGAAGTTTACAACAATTTAACAGATTATTTAGAATTGAACCCCAATGCCAATAATGTTGGCCGTAGAGTAATTTTACCATCTTCATTCACTGGATCTCCAAGAAATATGTATCAGAATTATTTAGATGGAATGTCAATTGTACAACATTTCGGAAAGCCTTCTTTGTTTATTACAATGACTTGCAATCCAAGTTGGCCTGAAATAGTTAGCAATTCAGCTAATTTTCGACCTGATATTGTTGTGCGTGTATTCAAGTCCAAACTGAAAGCATTAATTGAGGGCCTTACACTAAAAAAAATCTTCGGTAAAGTTGAACCACTCATTTATACAATTGAGTTTCAAAAGAGAGGATTGCCTCATGCTCACATTTTACTCTCCTTAAATGAGCAAGATAAAATTGTTAACGCTACCGATATTGATAAAGTTGTACCTGCGGAGATTCCTAACATTCAAACACATCCTACATTACATGAATATGTTGTAAAACACATGATGCATGGTCCATGCGGTGTACTTAATCCAAATTCTGTATGTATGAGAGATGGAAAATGCACAAAAGATTATCCAAAACGATTTAATGAATTTACATGTGAATCATTAAATGGATATCCATTATACAGAATGCGTGATAATGGTATTAATGCTTAAGTTCACGGTAGTTGCCTCGACAATCGTTATGTTGTACCATACAATCCGTATTTACTTGCCAAATTTAATTGCCATATAAATGTTGAAGTATGCACTACAGTTAAAAGTGTTAAATACATTTATAAATACGTGTATAAAGGCTATGACAGTGCATCTGTTGAATTAGGTTCAGATAGAAATGAACCAGGTCAAGAAATACAAATTGATGAAGTTAAAAATTTTTTAAATGGCCGTTATGTCGGATCAACTGAAGCTGTATGGCGCATCTATGAATTACCAATGCATTTTCAATCACATGTCATCGTTAGACTTGACATTCATTTACCGCGTAGACAGAATGTTTACTTTCGAGAAGGGCAAGAACGTCAAGCAATTGAAAATGCAAGACAAACAAAATTATTAGCATTTTTTGAATTGAATCGATCAGATCCATCAGCGCATGAATATAAGTATATTGAAATTCCTTTGCATTATGTGTGGGAAGATTCCCGAAAAAAATGGAAGAAGAGAAGGCGTAGAGGTGATAAAATCATTACATGCATATATGTAGTATCACCAAAAGACATCGAACTTTTCCATTTACGATTGCTTTTATTACATGTCTGTGGTCCAAAATCATTTGAGGATGTTAGAACATACAATGGAATTATACACACTTCTTTTGTTGAAGCGTGCCATGCTCGCGGCATTGCTTCAAATGATAATGAATGGCGCGAATGTTTAAATGAAGCAAAAGAATTACATTCACCAAAACAAATGCGAAATTTATTTGGTTACATTTGTGCATTAAATGTGCCAGCCAATGCATTGGCGTTATGGAATGAATTTAAAGTCTATCTTATTGAAGATTTTTTGAGAGATTACAACGAAGAAGTATCCTTTAATACAGCTCTATTAGAAATTGAAGATATTTTGAATGTTCATAATTTGTCATGTCAAGAACTTGGTTTACCAGTTCCCACGTATTCGCAGAGAACAGACGAAGCAAATGCTATTGATCCAATAGAACAAGAGTTTCTGTTTTCTGAGCATTATGAAACTGCAAATATTGAACAGCGTAATCTAATTGATCGTGTGATTCGTGAAGTTTTGCATCATGATACTGGATCTAATGTTTTTTGTTTAACTGCTCATGCAGGTTGTGGAAAACATTCACACAAACAGCAATCATTCACAAATTAAATTCGCTTAATCTTAGTTGCATTGCAGCAGCGTTCAGTGGCATAGCTTCAACTCTATTACTTGGAGGTAGAACTTTACACAATGTGTTTAAATTGCCTATACCCATTTTGGAAAATTCTGTAGCGAATATTACCGCAAATAGTAGCTATGGACGTTACATAAATTCATCATCATTGATAATTATTGATGAAATTTCTATGTGTCCACTGCAAGTGTTGAAAATCATAGATAGATTATTGCAGGATCTATGCGATGAAAATGATAAACATAAACCATTTGAAGGGAAAACGATACTTCTGTTAAGATGCGGCCCGATAGGACCAAAAAAATGTTAATGTTAGGAAGAATGATGCTTGTGGTGCTATTGCCAGGATGCAGAATAATGACGATAGTGGACTGTATAATACATTTATTAAGTTCTGTACACTTATATCATGGTGTTGAGATTGGCTAAGTCTGAACAATTTGATTTTGAATAAACAGAGTCGTTAAGAACGCTACATGTTAGATGAGGCGCAAATGTGCGGCACTCAGATTAAAACATTAAGGCCTAAGGCCTAGACGAATGTCGTATGAATTGTCGTAAGACTTGAGGCGCGAGTACGCGGCACTCAAGTTACATGAAAAAGAATTAGCAAGGTATTGCTAATGTATTGCAAGTGCAATATATGTTGTGGCCTAAGGCCTACAATGATTGTCTGACGACAAGAAAAATGATGATGACAGAACAAGCGAGCAAACGTTATGCCGCCTGCCGCAACTCGGTTAACTGTGACGTTATAAAAACGAGATAAGAACATGATAGCGCAATATCAGAAAGCACAGATTAGCCAACCTATTAATGCGAAAATTACCAGATTACTGTCCAACTTCTGTGCGGTGATTTTCGGCAAATCTTACCAGTTGTCCCACATGGATCACGTGCAACTTTAATTGAAAATTGTGTCACGAGTTGGCATAAATTTGTTTATTTTCATAAAGTAACGTTTACTCAAAATATGAGAGCCTTATGTGAAATAGAATTTGTCGAATTCTTGAAAAAAATTTGTAATGATGAAGCCCCACAATTCCCTCAGTTTGGTGAAAATATTATTGAAATACCTCAGCAATTAATAGGAGATGAAAATAATATTATTAATGAGGTGTATGGAAATATTTCCGAAAACATACTCTCAGATAACGTATTGAAGTCAGTTATTTTAGCACCTAAAAATGATGATTGTACTTTTATTAATACTGATATACTTAATTGAATACCAGGTGAACAGAAAACATATCATAGCTACGATAAAATAATTTGTGATGATGACAATGAAATCAATAACTGTCCAGTAGAGTTTTTGAATTCTTTGACTATTAGTGGTTTGCCACCACATAAGTTAGTATTGAAAGTTAATTGCATCGTTTTACTGATCAGAAACTTAAATACAAAGGAAGCATTAGTCAATGGAACAAGAATGCGCATCAAGTGTATGCATGGTAATGCTATTGATTGCGAAGTTTTAACTGGAACCGCACGCAATAAGAGAATTTTGATTCCACGTATAAATTTAACATATTCCGGTACTGTTTTACCATTTAACTTTCAAAGAACTCAATTTCCAATTATACCTGTATTTGCGATGACAATAAATAAGTCTCAAGGACAGACATTCGAAAAAATTGGAATTTTATTGAGGCAGCCAGTTTTTACACATGGTCAATTGTACGTTGCAGCAAGTAGAGTTCAATCATTCGATGGTTTGAGATTTTATATTTCCGAATATAATGGCCAAGGGCATTTAGTAAATGATGAAAGAGTTTTTACAAAAAACATCATTTACACAGAAGTTCTGAATCATTAAATTCACTTTCAAACTATTTTAAGTTCAGTGGACAGCATTTATTTTTTTAACCGCCCGGTTTTTTTGATTTAATGAAAAATGTATGAAAAAATACGAGGCACGTATTTTTTATTTCATTTTTTATTTTGTATTAATTTTTTATTTAAATTTTATGTAATTCGAAAAAGAAAGGCAAAATAACTGTGTAGCCTTGGCGAAACCGGGTCAGTATGGCAATAAAAAAACCCCAAGGAAATGTCAAAAAACGCGTTATTGCTTTTTAAATATGGCTTAGCCAAGCTAAACCTCATTTTTCCTATCTTTCATATTTTTCAAATAACTCGAAAATTAATGCATAGAAAAAAAAATAAAAAATTATATAAGCTTTGTAGCAGATAATCTTCAAACTGTTTTCGAATTTTGTACCTTACCAAAAATGAAATATAATCCACTGGAATTGAAAACAATGTATCTTATACTTCTATGAATGTCAAGTCTCATTTTTATTAGCGTTATTTGATTCAATGATAACATGAAAAAATTAAAACTGACAATGAATTATATCAAAAAATAAATACGAATACAAGCTGTAATTGTGTTTTCTTTTTCAACTGTTACTAACATTAAATTTTAAATTTCATAGGTATTGCAGGGAATTAAGGCAAACAGCACATGCTAATGACGTATTTGTACACGCTCGCAGCTGACGTAATAGAACAAAATTCAAAAAAATTATATGCAATGATTATAGAGGTATACTCTTTGACAAAAGAACCTCAATAACGTTCAAACTTAAAAATTTAATGAATTACGGTCGAATTTCGACCACTGGGCAACCACTAGTCATTATTTACTACACTGAACACAATTATAATATTTACGTTAACATATTATTCTATAAATTTGCTGTATCCAGCTGAACATTAATAATGCTTATAACACAATTCCTTATTACTGTTAAATGGCTGGTTTCTTTTGTTATTAATTATTCAAAATTACTCTTACTTCCTATACTTATTTTAATTGAACTTGTCTGGTGATATTACACCTTTTACATAACTGTTATTCATATTTTTCTATACTCTGTATAGTATGGTCTCTTTATTATTCTTATTTTCATAATCTCATGTGTTATTTTGTATTTGTCTAATCATTTCATGTTTCTTTTTACAATTACAATATTTCTTTCAGTATGCACTCTACATAGTTTGTTGTGAGTTACATTAATTATTATGTCTTTATTCCAGTATTTATAATAGACATTTTGCCATTTGTTCTGATTTTCTTATAAAATCATGTGCTAGTTATTGCACAATATTATTGTTACTTGGCACATTGGCCCTAGTCATTATTCTGATCTTTTATAGTATTAATAATAATTCATGAAGTTACTTTAACTCATCTTAGGTCATTCCCTTATACTTCACAATTCATAATAAGGTTTTTTTTCACCTTACCTTATAATACATCTTTTTACAAAATTAACGTGCTTATAACATTTTTAAATACATAAAGTTCTTTTCAGTGTTGATTATATTTGACATCATTTACAATTAGAACACATACAATTTGTTCCATAATTAATTTTTCTTTAATCATTATCTATTATCTCTCATGCTTTAGCATACCCTTCCTTCAAGGTTGATTTAACATTGTGATTATACTGTTAATATCATTTTAATTGTTCATTTATCTTAATTCATCTACTGTTCATTATTATCAACATGATACTTCATTATATTTCTTATGCTAGTTATTTCTTTTCAATTGTTCAGCTAATGTGCTGTTCATACTCAAATATATTTTATAAATATATGTTATTTCACCTTTCATTTATTTATGGTGTTTGATTTTGTTTATTTGATTTATGCTCACTTAACTAATCTACTGGGGAACTAGTCTTTGTCAATGTCTCAGTCTCTTCGTCAGTTTATTTTGTATTGTCAT
The DNA here is from genome assembly GCA_034769895.1 of Magicicada septendecula. Lineage (NCBI taxonomy): Eukaryota > Metazoa > Arthropoda > Insecta > Hemiptera > Cicadidae > Magicicada > Magicicada septendecula. The sequence continues at coordinate 1,155,594,073 of CM068367.1, forward strand.
TGAATGCTGTTTGTAGATTTACTACTTATCATCTCTTCTTGTTACTCAGTTAGTTTATTTCTATGGAACAGTCTGTACTGTTACAATATACACACCGATTAATTGGTCTTATCCTTCCTAGAGTTGTAGAATAAGGGCTAGCGCAGACGGTCGATTTTTTACTCGGCCGATTAAAATATCGGTTATTTGAAGTACTGCCTTTAAATTGTTTTGAACGCACACAAGCGATTAAAAATCGCCCACACATGGGCGATTTTCAGTACAGTTGTGAAATGGATTTCGATGAGACTGCATCTATCTGTGCCCTTCTGTTACGTTTTTGGAAGAAAAGGTGAGAAAGAAAGTACTGGGTTCACCCTGTTGTTAGCCGGAGACTTTTCGACGGACAATTTTGCAAACTTTTCATGTCCCTACGGGAACATCTAAAGAAATTTTTCAATTATTTTAGAATGTCGGTGAATAGTTTCGATACGTTATTAAGGCGTATTGGTCATCGGATAACTTACTCTATTACGAATATGCGGCTGGCCGTTCCACCTGAAGAAAGATTGGCTGTAACTCTAAGGTAAGAAGGTTGTAGCTGAACTGCATGTTGGTTAACACCTAATTGTCTGCGAGAAGATTGGCCAAATTGTATCGACTGATAAAATGTTTTGTAGTGTTTTTTCGTTTCTGTTACCAATTTATGTTTGCTATTAAACCGCAATATTACGTTGCTGGCAATGATATTCAGTTTCGCAGACAGTTAGAAGTTAGCTGGGGCTGTTCCTTTTTTTTCTAGTTACAACACAATATACTTTTAATTTTAAATGAATATCCAAATGATGAAACAAGAATTTCAAAAGGGGTAGCTTTTTCCATCTCTATTGCTTCCGGAAAATTCCAAAAGAAATTTGCGGGGGAGTTGTGTACAGTATGGGGCGCGTAGCTCGGCACTTGGTGTGTTCGGAGTGTACTATTATATTCATGCCAAAACCATGTAGCTGAGAGGCAACTGATTGTTTTGAGGAATTAACGAAAAAATAACCATTTTTATATTTATTTAAAGTAGCTTAAAATAATGTTGATAGTGAGTCAATAAGTTAATTATGAAAATAACTAGCTTGGCCAAGATACGTATGTTATTGCAGTGTCGTGTACATTGTGTTGTTCTCTCGGTCTTATTTTATGGCTGTATATAATACAGGTGCCGAGCTACACGCTGCCTACTGGTAAAAACAAAGACTTGAAAATATGTATAATTATTTCACCACGACTCCGAACACAAAACTTTTTATGGGTAAAAACGTAAAAGTTTTACCTTATAACCTGAACCGGTTTTCACTTTTAAAAAGCTTCTTTAGAGGTTTTTAAGGCGAACCTCTGAAGAAGCTTTTTAAAAGTGAAAACCGGTTTAGGCTATAAGGTAAAACTTTTACGTTTTTACCCATAAAAAGTTTTGTGTTCTGAGTCGTAGTGAAATAATTATATTTAGTTAAGTAACAGACACGTCATGGACAACAAAATCCAAGAATTGAAAATATGGAAGAAACTTTTATTACTGACTATACAAAATTCAAATTTTTTTTCAAACTACTACTACTATTTTTTTTTTTTCAAAAAAAAATATATAAAACAAAATATCTTACTGAAAAGACCAACAAATTCAAATTATAAAAATTTATTGCAGTGACATAATCGAGGAAGTACTATCATCATTATCGTATGCTGTTTCTTGTTGCGACTCCTCTACTGGATTAAAACTGGAAATGTAATTCGCTGCAGGCAATGTAGGGTGGATCTGCCACTGTAGAAATAGGGATGCAGAAGGTGTAGATGGCATAGATCGGTTCATATGCTGCTGTGGAAATGCGGATGGATCTGATGTAAATGACATAGGCTGATTCATATGTTGTTGTGGGTATGAGGATGGAGCTCTCATTACAGGTGGATTGCTGAAATATAAGTTAGGTTCCTCATGTCGTGTAGCCATGTTACCATACCTGCGGATACGATGCAGCACATTCATTATTTCTAGCTTCGCATCTAATTTTTGATCTTGATTGAATGATTTAAATGTGGGCAACAACGAGAGTAAAAAATATTTGTTTTCATCGATTTCTTTGTCATCATTTTTCTTCTCCTGCAAGATTTTTAGTAAAGACTCCTCGTAGTTTCTCTGAGAGTTCTTTTTTGAAATTTTTCTACCGGTTGGTGTTTCGAATGAATCTGTTATTGGTTGCTGAATTTCAACCGATTCTACATCAGCATCTTCCAAGTTGTCTTCGGGCTCACTGATCGGCAAATCCAAGTTACTCGTAGTTGATCGTCCTGCAACTGTTGGTAACAGAAATAACAAGTGGTCAAAATAAATGTATTTACGCCTTTTTCTGTTGGCACCAGATCCAGATTTGATTTTTGTTTGTTCATTATACTCTTTCTTGAAACATGTTCTCAAGTTTTTCCATTTTTTTTTGCAGCTCATTCCCTGAAAAGCATACAGTCTAAAATTAACAGACAGTTTATAAAAAATAAAATGTTTTATATCTTCGTAAATATTATTTTCATACTAGTTTCTTAAATATATATTTTCTTTATTTTAAACATGATAATTTTTACTGAATTCAACTTCTTCTTTTCAGGTACCTTGCAACCAGAAATAGTTTTGTATCCCTCCATTACGAATACCTATTGGGTGCTTCAACTGTTCGAGTAATAGTTAGAGATACATGTGATGCTATTTGGAAATGTCTACTACTTGAGTACATGCCTCCTAAAGACTGTCAAGGTTGGTTAAAAATTGCGAATGAGTTTTACGAGTGAGCACAATTTCCGAACTGCATTGGTGTCGCTGATGGCAAAAATTTTAAACTTAAAAATCCAGCTGACAGTGGCTCTGACTTTTTTAATTACAAATCTTTTTTTTTCTATCGTTTTGATGGCCATAACTGATGCAGACTATTGCTTTACAGCGATTGATGTTGGATCATTCGGATCATGCAGCGATTCATTCATTTTCCATAACTCAAAATTTGGAAGTTTATTGTTGAAAGGTGAAGTGAATATACCCAATGCAACAAAGTTACCTCATGACAATGAGGGAACACCTATGCCATTCGTACTCGTTGGAGATGAGGCTTTTGCAAACTCAAGTCAAATTTTGAGACCATACGCCAGGCAAAATTTAACTGTAAGTAAGCGTATCTTTAATTATAGACTATCAAGGGCACATAGGATGGTTGAATGTACCTTTGGGATTTTAGCAAACAAATGGCGAATTTTTCACTGACCACTCGATGTTGACACTAACTTCTGTGACGCTATTATTAAATCTTGCTGTATACTATATAATTACGTAAGAAAAAAAGATGGTCTTGCTTTTGAAGACACGCTATTTCAATACCCTATGGAAAGTGTACGTCTCACCAGAATAAGGGGTGACTTGGCTGGCCTCTCCATAAGAGATTATTTTGCAAAATACTTTGTCACACCACAAGGATGTGTATCCTGGCAGTACGAACATATTTAATTACTACTTCTGTTTATTTTAAATCTTTTATATTTTGTTTGGCACAGCTGAGAGTACCATAAATGTAAAATATCGGTATGGAGAACCATACATGACTTCCATATTCTAAGATTTATATTTAAAATCATTTTCAGCCAAACAGCCAGGCTGTGTCTTACCTGCCTTTTTATTGCTGTATTAAATAAAAAATATTATATTACATTAAAATGAAAAAATTATAATTTTATTGCCTGGCAACAAAATTATTTTATTTTTAACAATTACCATTGTTTCAAAAAGTTTAAATAAATTTTCAAGTACTTTACTCTTGTTAAAACGTAAAAGGTTGCTGGTAAACTACCCCTTCCCCTTAACCGATCTTCACCAAAATCGAAAGTCATTGAGACCTCTACAATTCAGGGATGTATGCAAAAAATTACTTGATTCTGTTTGAATTTGCGGCTGTTATCGTTTGCCATAGAAAATACGCTTGTTAAAAAAACGTTGCAGGTAAACTACCCCTTCCCCTTAACCGATCTTCACTAAAAACAATAGGTCTTGAGTACTCTACAAATCAGGGCTGTATGCAAAACATTATTTGATTCTGTTTGAATTTGCGGCTGTTATCGTTTGCCATAGAAAATACCCTTGTTAAAAAAACGTTGCAGGTAAACTACCCCTTCCCCTTAACCGATCTTCACTAAAAACAATAGGTCTTGAGTACTCTACAAATCAGGGCTGTATGCAAAACATTATTTGATTCTGTTTGAATTTGCGGCTGTTATCGTTTGCCATAGAAAATACCCTTGTTAAAAAAACGTTGCAGGTAAACTACCCCTTTCCCTCAACCGATCTTCACCAAAAACAATAGGTCTTGAGTACTCTACAAATCAGGGCTGTTTGCAAAACATTATTTGATTCTGTTTGAATTTGCGGCTGTTATCGTTTGCCATAGAAAATACCCTTGTTAAAAAAACGTTGCAGGTAAACTACCCCTTTCCCTCAACCGATCTTCACCAAAAACAATAGGTCTTGAGAACTCTACAATTTAGGGCTGTATGCAAATAATCTTTTGATTCTGTTTGAATTTGCGGCTGTTATCGTTTGCCATAGGAAATACCCTTGTTAAAACATAAAACGTTACAGGTAAACTACCCCTTTCCCTTAACCAATCTTCACCAAAAACAATAGGTCTTGAGTACTCTACAAATCAGGGCTGTATGCAAAACATTATTTGATTCTGTTTGAATTTGCGGCTGTTATCGTTTGCCATAGAAAATACCCTTGTTAAAAAATGTTGCAGGTAAACTACCCCTTTCCCTCAACCGAACTTCACCAAAAACAATATGTCTTGAGAACTCTACAATTTAGGGCTGTATGCAAATAATCTTTTGATTCTGTTTGAATTTGCGGCTGTTATCGTTTGCCATAGGAAATACCCTTGTTAAAACATAAAACGTTACAGGTAAACTACCCCTTTCCCTTAACCGATCTTCACCAAAATCAACAGATCTTGAGAACTCTACAATTCAGGGCTGTATGCGAAACATTATTTGATTCTGTTTGAATTTGCGGCTGTCATCGTTTCCCAAACAAACAAAATTACCCTTGCTAAAAAAAACCGTTGCAGGTAAACTACCCCTTTCCCTCAACCGATCTTCACCAAAAACAATAGGTCGCGAGTACTCTGCAAATCAGGGCTGCATGCAAAAAATTATTTGATTCTGTTTGAATTTGCGGCAGTTATCGTTTGCCATAGAAAAAAAATCTACAGACAGACAGACAGACACACAGACAGACAGACAGACAGACACACACACAGACACTTTTCGGAAAACGACTTTTTTTTCATGTTTTGAGTGTAGTAGAATCAGAATCTGCAATAATCTCGAACACGATTTTTTTTGCCATCACCATACTTCCATTCCTTAAGGAATATGGAAGTAAAATTGTAGGATAAAATTGTAATGACAAAATTTTGTAAAACTGAAAACTGGAATAACATTTTTTATAAAGTAACCAACGTTATTATATAATATATAGGCTATAATTTGAAACGGTTCATGAAAATAAAAATTCATTAACTCCGCGTATGCCTACCGATTGTCGCAAATTTCGGCAGACGGAGCACGCTGAAATTTGCCTAAACTTACACCATTTTTTTTTCAGCCATCCATCATCCTAAAAATTTGAAAAAATTACATTGTATTCTTACCGTACTGAAAACAGGTTCATAACAAAGAAAAACCTAACGGCTAGCGTTTTTTATTTTTAAGAATTTAAAAAAAAATTTACGAAAAAATTACATTTTCTGTCATTTTTTCTAATTTACTTTTTTCAAACAAACTCTGCATAAACGCGGGCGCGGTATGAAGTGAGTTTTAAACTATTTAGTTATATGATTATAAATATTTTAAAATAATTACTCACCTTTTTCTTTTTTTTCTGCAGGTTCTAGTTTACTGTAATCGGGAATGAATATCTCGCATAACTCCAGCCATAATTTCTCTTTTACATTTCTATCTGAGTACACCTTTAAATTTTTCTTATACAAAGCTGGTCTCTTTTCTGCTTCGCTGATAAATAGTTCTGTATCAAACGCAGCCATCACAAAATTCACTTTTTATTTAAAAAAAATATTGATATTGTAAAAAAACAAAACTGAACTACGCGTCATGGAAACCGTCAATACAATAACAAGAAATTGCTCGAAGAAGGCAATATACTTGCCTTCATGTGCGCTGACAGGTTCAAACATGTACGATACAGATCGACGGGCGACAATTGCCTCGCCCAATAATCTGTGGCACCGCACAGATTTTTAATTGCTGGCAGTTTCTGATCGCCTGTGTGCGCTCTCCTATTTCAGTTTATGTGTTACAAATCTGGCGATTCATAATCACCCGGGAAAAAAATCAACCGTCTGCGCTAGCCCTGAGAGTTCTTTATTGGTACAACAGATGGATGTTTGAAGTCAGTCATTGCCCCTTAGACCTCTTTGCCCAATTTTCACTACTGTATCCTTATTCAGCTTCTTAACAATTTTGCTGTTACCCATTCTAAGAACATGACTAACCATGTCAGTTTCTATACTCCAGTGCAATAAATCAGGCAAAAATCCTCTTTAACTGTTTACAGTCCTCTGGCTGTGTCCATTCTATATTCCAACAGGTTTACTTAATAATCATCCTGAAAACTTTCCTTTTGAATCTGTATAATAGATTACTACTAACTTGTAAGGGTCCATCTGTGTATCTTAAGGTCTTGTGTGCTACATAAATGACCTAATTGCATAAATGACTAAGCCTGTACATTTTAGGCTTAGTTATATTGGTTGTCAAGTTACTTTTGCTATTTTATACAGGGCAAGTATGACTTGTTCCCACCTGCAGTTCTTAAAAGAATATCCAGATAGATTATCTTCTCTCTTTGGTGAGAACTTGTGACTTGAAGTTAATCCATCACTCTAGAAACCTACTTAGTAGCCCCCAAGCTTGTGGTCAGTGTACAGGACTAGTTTGTTATTTGGAATTATGGAGAAGGATTATATTACATTGGTGAAGGTGATATTAACCTCAGTGATTGTGACCGACTAGTTTCTTTTTTTTTTTGAGAAGGAACTACCATTTCTTCCGCTCATGTCAGAGGAAAAGAAATATTCTCAGAGTGTAAGGGAATACAGTCTTTCACTGAAGAGAAAACATATAGTCTCACCATTTCTGTTTTGCCTCTCTTACTTGATGTTGGGCCCTGTTTAGCTAAGTAACTGTTGATACGGTAAATTAACCAATTCCCTATGGTAGAATACGTAGGTAGCTAAAGAAAGAAGGATTCCTACTAGAACAGCCCAGGGGTGCAGAATATGTCTGAACATGCGAATGTGGTTCGGGGGAAATTTGGGCTGCCCAGGGAAATTTTTATCAGTGACGAAAAATAGAAATCATGATGAAAATATCAACTGATGTTGTATTCACATCATTTTTACAATTATTAACTAGAATAATTAATCTTTAAGATGAGTTTTGAACAGAAACGTTCATCCTAATGAGAACAAAGATAGTAACATGATTCCTCGCGAGCAGTGACGCATAGAATCAAGTTGCGGCAGGCAAGGGACAGAGCGAAAAGGCGCATTGTTGTCACCAGTGCATGCGTGCTTCTCGTATCATCGCAGTTAGTTGTTTTGGGGAAGGTAATAGTGTTTCTTTGTTTTTATTAGTTGGTCAGCTGCGTGCGTATTGTTTTCTTTTAATAGTGAAGTAGTTCAGTGATATATAGTACAGTGAGTATAAAATATCATAATTTTACATTAATTATGTCGACATTTAAAAGTAAGCAAAACATAATAAACCGTCGCGTTAGTTATGGGGAAATTTCCTACCGAGAATATTGAGTTCGGGGGAAGTTTAAGGGGTCTGAACATTTTCTGCACCCCTGGAAGAGCCTATCTTGGTTCTGGCATGGCAGGACAGGATACATATCCAGCAGGATGTGTTGCCTATCGTGGTAGTGGAAGAATCTCAGTTAGGTCATTAGCTGCAGGCACAGTCTAAATTCGTAAAACGTAAGACACTTTCAAAACAAAACCTTCATAGGTAAAGCAAAAAATCCATATAGGGATTGTGGACTCAAAACTCGAAGAACCTAAGCATCCAGGTAATAAGTTGTTGAATGGCCAACATCAATATATAAAAAAAAGTAAGAAAACTTGACAAGAAGGCAGACTTTATGAAAAGAATTGGCTTATAAATATGAATTTGTAGAATTCATGGTACATGGAAGGAGTACACTTTTGTCAGGTAGGGGCTTAAAAGCATGAAAACTGAATCTGGCTTTGTGATCAAGCAGGAAGTGAAAGATGCATTACAGTGCTATCTTGTAAAGAAGTGGTGCTATATTGATTCCTTGGTGTGAATGGCAAGTCTTTGGATTAGGGTTCTCTTTCCATAACAGTCTGAAAGTTGTAGTGATATATTTCCAGGCAGTAAGCTGAATGATATGTAAACTTTGAGTAAGAAGTACTTACAACATGTGACTGACCTGTGTTCATGCCCTCATGAAAAGAAGAGCGCCAAACTAAAAAATTGAAAACGACAGTTGCGTAACTGTCGGACCTACAGAGCCCACAAGCGGTTGGGGCTGTTGACTGGGGGGGGGGGGGGCACAAACGTTTCATTTAATTTCTTACAAATGGGTATAAACTGTTGAACTTAGGTAAAACCAAATTTCCCCACGTGTTTAACATAAAAAACAAATACACTTATATTTTTACTGTTATTTTACCAGTACCTAATGATGTACTTGGAAAGTATAAATTTGGTTAACTGCATAATAAATGCTTTCAGGCCAGTTAAGTATTACAGGTCAAGTAATGTTTTCAAGTACAAGAATCCTATTTTTTGTAAAATAAAATGTCTTTACATCAGAATATTTTTCTTAAATTCCATGCCAATATTAGTTGTTTACTAAAATTACTGCAAATTATAAAACTATAAGCAGATGAAGGAGCGGTCGTGGCGTAGTGGCTAGCGTGTGGCGCTGCTACGCTGTCGGCGCGGGTTCAATTCCCGCCGGGGGCCATCTGATTTAGATACGACCGTTCCCCCTCGCAAGGCAATGGCAAACCAGCGAGAGGTATCCTGCTTAGTATAAACCTTCCCCAACTAGGCCGTTCGGATCCGGCGTTAAACTGTAGGTCCCATATACCTGTGAGAGACTCAGTACCACACGCACCACGGGTATATGCGGGGAGGGTACAAACCAGTCGTAAGACTGAAGGACTACGAAGCAGATGAAAGTTTTAAAGGTGAAATAGATTTTTGGTTTGTTTAAAAATACGAGCGTATTTAATAAAGTACAATATAAAATTTATTATAAACATTCACTGTCTTCATGAATTTAAATTTAATAAAATTTGTACTTTTTTCAGGATACATATAAGTTCAATAATTGACAAAATTATAATTGGTTACTAGTGACATGTCTGATAATCAGTATTTTATTTGCATAATCAAAGACATAAATAACAAAGATCAAAGATACTAAATAACAAATCAAACTACTAATTGAAACAAAAGTTGTATTTTATGAATACAAGAAAGAATAAGTTATTCTGTTCATGTTATGTAATTTTAGTAGTTACCACAGCTGTAAGGAGGGGTTAGTAGTCAAGAGGAAAAAATGGCATGAAGTAAGTAAGTAGGGAGGCCCGCAAAGGAATCCTGCAGTGGGCAGAAAAAAAGAGTTATGCCACTGGAAAACGACTGGTATCTTATGTAGCCATTCTACTCTTTTAATGAATTTTATGTTTATTAATATTTAAGTAATATTAACATGTTACAGTTTTGTAGATGTTCACTGCATGAAAAATGCCCATGCTATACCACAGTGCAGTTCACTTTTGACAGTGAGTTTCAGTTGTTAACACCATTATATTTTTACCCAAAACCAATACTGGCTTACACCAATGCCAACATCAACCTGTACAAGATAATGTATATATATTGCAACGAAACATTGCAGAGCACTTTATAAGAAAGATTGTAGAATTGCTTTTTCATGTGTATATGAAGGTATAGACAATAAGTTTATATAGTGTTTGTTAATTAGGCGTAAGTATTATAGTGGGACACCTCAAATTGTCCATAGTTTATCTTTGTGTATGTGCATCCCCAGTGTGTAAGTGTGCACATGTGGGAATCAGTTAAAACAAGTGAACATCATTATTTATTAATGTATTGAAATGAAACTTGGACAGAGTATAAATAATATTTAAAAGCTACAATTTTCTAAGTCATATGAACAACTCAACATATTTAAATGTTTTTTATACAGTTTTATTGTTGAATATTTTAATAGGGTCATAAAATTTGCAGATAACAATTGGACATGAATCTGCTACTTTCTGCAAAGCCTGACCAGAACTTGGAGTTATCATGTTGTTGTTGATAACGTGGAAAGGCGTTTCAACCAATCAGAACCCTCAATATGTCAGACAGATTGTGAATTTGTACAGTTTGGTTGTACAGTTCTTCAGAAAGCGCTGACCAAAGTAGACGTTCTTCTCTTGCAAGGTGTCGCAAGCTGAGTGTCACAGGGGAACTCAGATCATTATTTTAATTTCAATTACCAGTCTGAAATTATCAAATTTAAAATATATTATTGGGATTAAATTAATAATATAATTAATAGTATGGGTCAACATTATATATTGCTGTGTGTGTGTGGAAGATGTCCACTTAGGTAAGTTATCTGGAGTTATAACTTAAATACCGGTATATGCAAGAACACTTCAAGATTGTTATAGATGCAAGTTCAGAGGACTTATGTAATTGAATTATTAAACCTGTATAAATGAACCCTGAGATAAGAATAATTAACTAAAAACTTTCTACGGACAGATGTGTGAAGGTAAGAAAACTCACACCGGATAGAAGAAACAGCCGATTCCAGAGAAACGCTACAGCAGGATTAATATACTCAAGCAGAAGTAGCTAAGAGAGGAATTCATCTGTCAAGTAACTTTCTGCAGCTATAAACCAGTCATCAACACTTTAATTATAATTTAAACGTGCCAAAGACATTAATTTAAAGTGATTTATGTCTAGAATTGTTACAGACAATATAAGAACATTTAGTTTTGATAATTTTAATAAATATCAATCTCCATAATAACATACATTTTATCATTTATCTGTGCAACCTGCATACTTTTCATCATTTATCATGTATCATTGCACAGATAATTTTGCATACGTTACATTTGATTGTATGTCACATTGCAATATGTATATAACATCAACCTATGCAACGATCACTGTGATATTTGTGTAGTACCAGAAATACATTGTCAAAAGCAAGCAATATTGTTGTAGGAATCATGTGGAGAACAGTAATATTAGATCAGTGGAACGAATCACTAAACATAAGAGAAATTGCTATTTACGATTTTTATTAACACACTTATAAAAATAATCACATGTATATTATATTTTTCTCATATGTTGGTTTCCTGTAGTTTGTGCCTTGCTGTTTCAGTTGCTATCATGTCATGGACTGGTACACATCGTATGTTTGTTATTGAATTGTTTATCCGAATAATGCATTTGTGATCACCATATAGAGGGCTTTTTGAATACATTATGAGTTTAATTGCCATGATGCTGTTCCAGACAGAAAAACTTTACTGCTATAGGTACAATATGTTCGGTCTACAACCACCTAGAAGACCACAGAGTGTTTGGACAACAGAAAATGTCATCAGTGTCACACATTCAATTATGCAGTCTCTTAAATATTCAGCTCACCTTTTACTTTGGGAATGTCCGATTGAATTGTCAGGAGAATTTTACATATTTATTGAAAATTTCATCTGTACAAAATGATGATCGGTCAACAACTTCAAGACAATGATTGGCAGAAATGTGCAGAAATTGAATACCTCTATGAACAAGCAGAATTTCTGTTATTTGGTTAAAAACGATCCTCACCATGTTCACAAAAGGCCTCTACATCATCAACCTGTTACTATTTGGTGTTGTTGGAAAATTGTAGTGTTTATGGTCCTTACTTTTTTTAAGGATGAATGCCAAGTGCTTACTGTGAATTCCTCTTGGTATGTACATGTACGTAGTAACTGGAATATATGGTTTCAACAGGAAAGCACCAAACAGCCCATACAGCCAGAAACTTTATGAATGTTTTAAAAGAACTTTTTCCGATGCTTTCTCTCATTACAGGGTGACATCCAGGGGCCCATACAATCACCTGATCTCTCCCATTGAAATTTTTTTCTTTGGAGCCTTCTGAAGTTTAATGTTTACAGACATTGTCTATGAACTACTGATGAACAGAAGGCTAACTATATGCCAAGAAACAGCAGCAAAATGCAACTCACCCAGCAAATGATGCAAAACATTACAGTGATGTGTTCTGTAACTTTGTGTATTATATAATAACATTTTGAAGAACATTGCTCTTTACTTTTTTTAGCCAAATTAGTGTGGAAAGTTCTTTTGCACACCTTGTATAATTACTAATTAAAAATTTGTACTTACATGTTTTTATGTCTGTAGATGACTCCAGTTGTTTTGTGTACTTTACACTGACAGTTTATTACAATACTTTATTATTTATTGATGAAATACTACAAAAACAAATACAACTACAGTAGACTCCCTCTCGTCCGGCCACCTCAGGACCAGACCCTAGGCCGGATTTCAAAATGGCCGGACGAACCAAAAATACGCTATAATGATGAAATAATGCTCTTTAATGAATGATCCATACAATAAATGACCCAATACAGTATATATAAATTACTAATAATTATAATTACTCACCCTTACTCCATGGTAGCAAGTTAAAAAACAAACAAGGAAAATTACAACTCACACAGATATTACTGTACGTATTTGCCAGAAATAACACAACTCTTTATAGAATATGAAAAACACATGAACATTAAAAGTGTCACTACAGAACGTAAAACTCGGAAATGAAAATTAAAAGAAATCAGTTTTCTTTTTTGTTTTTTTTGTTCAACTGTTAATTGTTGAATGCGAAATCACACCATTTCTTGATGAACATAACATCAACTGCAGTTGCTCGATAACATCTGTTTGTTGCTCGATGTACGTCGTTGCTAATTCCAGGGCTGCTCTTCCCTCAGCATGGCTCATTTTCTCCTCGACATTTCCCTCTTCGTCATTGACTTCTTCGTCTTCTTGGCAAATGACAGCTTGCACAATTTCATCATCGTTTAAGATCTCATTTTGAAGCTCCTCATCTTGACCAACAATCCATTCTCTAACGTCTTGTTGTACAAGATCATCAGAGTGAGGCAATCGTTGTAGATCTTTTAACAGAGATTCGTTGTCATCTGGTTCAAAACCCTGAAGATTTGATTCATCTGCTTTAGGGTTGTCCTCCTTATTCTTTTCAATGAGAAGAATACAATCTGGCCATGCTTTTCTCCAAGACTTTGTAAATGTAGATGATGGCATTTCATCGTATGCCTTAGCTACCATATAGATCACGTCATTCATGTTGATCGTCTTTAAGGCCGGATGAGACCTGTGCTGCCGTCATTGTCCAGTTTACCTAGAATTTCCGAAAGAAGCTTTCTGCGGTACCTTCTCTTAAAAGACTCGATGACCCCTTGGTCCATTGGTTGTGTAAGACTTGTGATGTTAGGTGGCAGGAATAATAATTTTATATCACTGTAACCTTCACATTCAAGTTCTTGCGGATGGGTAGGTGCATTGTCTAGCACTAAAAGTGCTTTAACTGGTAACTTCAAACTCATCAAATGATGTTTTACTTTAGGAACAAATTCACTTTCGACCCACTCTAAACAGATACGAATCTATCCAGGCTGATTTTTGTGCTCTGTAGTACACTGGAAGGGATGGCATGTTTAAATTCTTAAAAGCTCTGGGTTTTGCTGATTTTCCGATTACAAACAAAGGCAGCTTATAAGTTTCCTTAACCGTAGCAAACGTTTTCTTGGGCAAGAGTTTAAAATTCAACCCCGTCTTGTCAATATTATAAACTTGTTCTGGACTAAGATTTTCACTAGCAATGATGTCAGACAGTTTTTTTGAAAAACCGCTAGCTGCTGATGGGCTCGCCGACAATTTTTCACCACAAACGCCAATGAAATGAACTCCATGACGCTTTTTCCAACGTGTTAGCCATCCTTCACTTGCCGAGAATGTACTGAGATCTTGAAGTTTTGAGTGTAGGATAACTGCTTTTTCTTTTAAAATTGGTCCACTTATCGGAGTGCCTCTTCGGCGTTCCTGCATAAACCATAACCACAAAGCATCATCTACTAATTCATTATTTGGTTTTTTTAAAATGCATCGCGTCGAAAGCACTTTTTCAGTTTCAATTTGAGTGCAGAAAGTCTCAATCGATTTTCTGTTTCGGTGCCAGTCATTAACAGTACTCTTGCTTACATTAAACTCTTGGCAAATACGCTGGACCGATTCGAGATGCTGAAGGACTTGTAATTTTTGGTCCATAGTCACGAACGTGTGTTTTCGTTTCGCACTCATATTGGAAAACGTTTTTATTTACACAGAGACATTCAGTATTGCTATATACACAGAACTCACAACATAAGACATACATCCGCACATGAACAAAACCGTGAGTCAACTGAGCTACTGTACGTACATATATTTTCCATTTAACAAGTTGGCCCCTGTCACTGGAGGCTCGTCTAGACTGTGTGACTCACCGTATGGCTGGCCGAACCATCCGACGGCCGGACGAGAGGGAGTCTACTGTACACGTAATATAACATCACATAAGCCACAAACAAATTCTTTTCCCACATATCTAAAAAATATCGGTATGGAGAACCACACATGACTTCCATGTTCTAAGATTTATATTTAACATCATATTCGAAATGAAATATTTCCATAGAAACTACTTCTTTCTACTTATTGCTTCAGCCTTAACTACAGTACTGTGGTCACTAACGTATACCACCTCACGTTTTTGCTTCACTGATGATGGCAGTCGATGGCACTGCCGAAAAGTCTGGTTTTGCAGAAAACATTTGACTAAGGCTAAACAGCCCGGGAAGGAATTTTAACAAAGAACTACTTCTTTGTTGCCGATAAAGTAGTACACATATAAAAAACTCCCCTCCCCCTTCAACTATTATTTTCATTAATAGAAAATTACCCCCACCTCGTTCATCTAACCTCTTCATTTATAGATATTCCATCTACGTATCTACAGTGGATTATTATGAGCTACTTATCAGGATACTTTATTTATCAAAATTAAGTATTTTACTCTTGTTAAAACATAAAACGTTGCAGGTAAACTACCCCTTTCTCTAAACCGATCTTCACCAAAATCAATAGACCTTCAGTCCTCTACAATGCACGCAAAAAAATATTTGATTCTGTTTGCATGTGTGGCAGTTATTGTTCGTCATGGAAACATTTCTCTTGTTACAACATAAAATGTTGCAGGTAAACTACCCCTTTCCCTTAACCGATCTTCAAAAAAATCAACAGACCTTGAGTTCTGAATAATTCAAAAAGGTATGCAAAAGAGTAGTTGATTCTGTTTTAATTTACAGCAGTTAAAACATAAAACGTTGCAGGTTACAGGATCTTCATCATAAACAATAGGTCTTGAGAACTCTACAATTTAGGGCTGTATGCAAATAATCATTTGATTCTGTTTAAATTTGCGGCTGTTATCATTTGCCATAGAAAAAAATTACCCCTGATAAAAAAAGTTGCAGGTAAACTACCCCTTCCTCTTAACCGATCTTCACCAAAAACAATAGGTCTTGAGTACTCTACAATTCAGGGCTGTATGCAAAAAATTATTTAATTCTGTTTGAATTTGCGGCTCTTATCGTTTGCCATAGAAAATACCCTTGTTAAAATATAAAATGTTGCAGGTAAACTACCCCTTTCCCTTAACCGATCTTCAACAAAATCAACAGACCTTGAGTTATGTATAATTCAAAAAGCTATGCAAAAGAGTAGTTGATTCTGTTTTAATTTACAACAGTTATCGTTCGTCATAGAAAAAATTACCCTTGTTAAAACATAAAATGTTGCAGGTAAACTACCCTATTCCCTTAACCGATCTTCACCAAAACCAACAGGCCTTGAGAACTCTACAATTCAGGGCTGTATGCAAAAGAGTAGTTGATTCTGTTTGAATTTGCGGCTGTTATCGTTTGCCATAGAAAAAAATTACCCTTGATGTAAAAAAAACCGTTGCAGGTAAACTACCCCTTTCCCTTAACCGATCTTCACCAAAACCAATATGTCTTGAGTACTCTACAAATCAGGGCTGTATGCAAAAAATTATTTGATTCTGTTTGAATTTGCGGCTGTTATCGTTTGCCATAGAAAAAAATCTACACACACTTGTCGAAAAATGACTTTTTTTCATGTTTTGAGTGTAGTACAATCAGAATCTGCAATAATCTCGAACACGATTTTTTTTGCCATCACCATACTTCCATTTCCTTAAGGAACATGGAAGTAATACGTGTTGTACTTCTGTGCTTTTATGGTGTTCTTGATGCAGTCTTTTACGGTATATATTAGTCTGAGTGATGCAGTTTCATAAGTCTGAGTGAATTAGAATCAAAGCAAATTCCATGGTGTCATTAACACATTGAAAGTCCTGTTCATGTTTGTCTTTATTTTATACTGAATTTCTTATGTTTCTTCTTCTTTGTCTTGTTTGTTGTCATCTTTGTTCTTCTCATTATTGAGTGTTCACAGAAGATCCATTGCTGTTTCAAAATTGTAGTGAGTGGAGATACGCTCATCACTGTGAATGTATTCTGAATGGTATGGGAGGTTTTTTTTGTTAGCTGTTGTGGTTATAACCACCATGTTTACATTTGCCACGTTAACATGTTAATATTGTCACCTTCCCAAAACCTTGCTTTTATGAAAAACTTTGTAATATATTCAGCCCTGATCTAATTCACTGAAAAAAAGATACAGTTGACAGTATCGTTAATTAAAATAGGTCAGGCTAAAGATTAGGGGTTATTGTATTAGTAAGAAGCCTATTAGTATTATTTTAATGCGTTAATCACACTCTGATGTTTAGGATGTACAGTGCTAGTTAAATTTTGGGGGGGGGGGATTGTATCACCTTTAAATTAGAAAGTGTGATGTTTGGATGGTACGTAGCACTATCCAAAAAGCAGACTATTTTAACATATTCAGCCAACTTTCCATAATTAAGCTGATCATCCAGGCTTTCTTAATGTTTTCCCATACATCTAGAAACTTATTAATGTGGGTGTTTGGAAAGTCTTGGGTTCACAGAATTTCCAATACTAAAGATTTTTTAATTTCACCTGCCCTATTTCCACATAATAAAACATTAAGCCTTTTTATTCACAGTACACTTTTCTTTGTGAATCACAATGGACTTTGATGATAAAGCACACACAAAAAATGCCATGTAACCATTCAGTCATAATGTTGTGTTTGTGATTTAATAGTTTATAAAGTTGAGTCTTTCCCCACACCATCACAGAGAGCTTGTCTTACATGCTAGCTTCAATAACCTTTGTCTTGTCAGTAAGCAATAATGATACATACACTACTGTTTAGCCATGATCCTCACTTTAAAAAATGTATCAATCTATGATCAAAAGAGAGAAGCTCACTGTCACCAACAGTACTTCACTATGACCGTGGTGAAATGTGATTTTCTAAGTCTTTATGCTTATGTTTTCATAGAAGGCCTATAACTGAAAGGCATTTAATCATTAAATCAGCAGTACAGGTTGTGAAACGTTTTGTACTCCCAATAGCTTAGATAACAGATGTCAGAAGTTTGATAATGATGTCGGCATCTCTTATATTTGCCAACACACAGTTGGCAGTAACTTCACTCACATGCTACTTTCACACGTTTTGTAGATGTATAACATAGCATAAGAATAGGTTTGTTTATTTTCTTGATGCAAGTTAATAACTGTTGAGAATTGAGAAAAATTTTAAATTTTAACCATTGAATTTCTGTATTACATACATTTTTCCGAAGTTTAACTTCCATTTCTACGTTGTACAGAACAAGTAACTTAAAAAACATTATCATTTGCCAGGATCATAAAATTTGTGTGCATTGGACAAGATATTGCTTTATTCAGGTTCCATTTTGATCAAGTTTTAGCATACTTTCACAGTGGAGCATTATGCCAGTTTGTGCAATCACACCCTTCTCTCATTTTCCTAGTCTTCCAACAATTTGCTTGAAGATGGTATATTTTTAGCACTTAGCGTTCCTAGTTTTTTTTTTTACAGTTCATAAAAAAAATCACTTATACCATTGACCTTTTAGATTCTATATCTGGAAACATTTATGTACTAATCGTAATCGTACTGACAGTATTATGCCAGTGTCTTTTGATGGGGTAACCTGGCTGATATAATTGAATGATGACTTAGAAACTTTGAACTGAAGAGTATGAACAAGAGTATCTTACCAATTCTTGTTGTGTCATTCATATTATTTGTTATAGTTCACTGTCTGTGACCATGTCTACAAATGTCTGGAGTGAAAACTGCACTTGAAGTCCTCTCATGATTCAAGATAGGGGATTTGGATCAGTACATCTATACTTGTTTGAAACTCATAAAAATATCCACAGAATGTTGTTTTCTCATTTTCAGTTATGCAAGGTACAGAAATACTGATTCCTGTCCTGTATTCTAGATCCTGTGTTAATTTTCTGTAGGTGTTTTGGCTATCAGATGCACCTTTTGTAATAGCTCTGTGGCTGCCCTTCAAGAATTAATACAAACGAAAGTACAAGGGCTATTCAGAAAGTAAGTTCTGTTTTTAAGTACTGCTATGGCATAGATGCAATCACTATGTTGATTGAGTATACATGGCAAGTTTGTTGACTCATTGGCAAGGCAATGTAAACAATATAAACTTTGTTGTTCATGTTTGAAATGTTGAAGAAAATCGAGAGGCCCATTACGTGCAAAATTAGCGCATGATACATTTCTTGAATGTAAAAAGCATTAAACTGGCTGAATTAACAATATTTGGAGAAGAAGCAATTAGTGATTTGATGGTATGGAGATGGGTATGACTTTTCAGTGAAGTGCACTAAAGGTTCAAAATGATGAATGGTGCAGACGACTGTCTTGTGAATAACAATACGGTGTGATCAGTTAAAGAAAAGATTAGAGACTAGACAGTTCACTGTAACATTGTTCCCCCTACATTTTCCAGAAATTTCATAGTTACTTCTTCATGAAGCTGTGTTGGAAAAACTAAACCACTGGAAAATGTGTGCACGTTGGTTTCCGAAGATGCTTATGGAACAACACAAAATGAAATGGTGGGATAATACATTGGCTTTTCTGGCACAATTCAGAGAGCAAAAGGATGGCTTCCTGTGCCATATTGTGTTGGGGGGGGGGGGTTAGTTTCACATACAACTTCTAAATCAAAACAATCTATGAAGTGGAGGCACATTTCATTCCCTGCAAAGAAAAAATTCAAGTTAAAGTTTTCCTCTTGGAAAATCATGTGTACAGTCTTTGGTAACAGAAAAGGGGTTTTGCTTTTGGACTTCTTGTTCAAGGCTCCACAGTCAGCTCAGATGTCTGGATGGCTTAAAAAACTGTGTTTTGTGATCTGGAGTAACGCTACGAACATGCCGACACAGCCTTGCCTTTCTGGTAGACTGCAGCTTACTGTAAGACATTACAGTACTATGAGACATTGTGACAAGTCAGGTAGCAAACATACTAAAGAATTTATCCTTACTTTTCATTGTCACAGAGGAGAGAAGTGATATTTTCTCTCATATAAATGCAAAAAATGTATATTTTTTACTTGTTTTGTATATGTGTATACATATATTTTTATTGATTGATTGAAATATACTCATTAAAGTACAACTGGTTACATTATCGAGTGATAGTGACAGTGACAGCACGTATATGACTTTAAATACAAAATGGTGGCTAATATCTACTGCTGATTAGCGCAGCCCCTTAAATTAGAGAAGACAAGATTTGAGCAAATATCATCACCTATTTTAACAACTAAAAAAATATTAAGAGAGATTCCATGAGTATATGAGAATGACATCTGATAACATTTGAATATATTTACAGACGTATCGAAAAGAAAATTGGAAAATACAAGAACAACTATCATACAAATCCAGCTTTGGTATTAGAAAGACTCGTTATGACCATACGATAACAAAACTTAAATATCGGTATGGAGAACCATACATGACTTCCATGTTCTAAGATTTATATTTCAAATCATTTTTGAAATGAAGTATTCCCATAGAAACTACTTCTTTCTTCAGTCTTAACTACAGTACTGTGGTCATTAACGTATACCACCTCACGTTAGCACATTCGATTTTTACTGATGATGGCAGTCGATAGCACTGCTGAAACATCTGGTTTTGTAGAAAACATTGGACCACGCCAAACAGCCCAGGAAGGAATTTTAACAAGAAACCACTTCTTTGTTGTCGATAACGCAGTACACATGACATATAAATAAAAACTATCCCCTCCCCTTCAACTATCATTTTCATTTATAGATATTTCATCTACAATTCTACAGTGGATTATTACGTTCTTCTTTTCAGGATACTTTATTTATCAAAATTAAGTAGTTTACTCTTGTTCAAACATAAAATGTTGCAGGTAAACTGTTATGATGCGGCCCGTGGGACCGGAAAAAATGTTGAATTCCGATCCAAGTGGACCAAAATGTGTTGATGTCAGCACGTGTGTACTAAGAATTTTCTATCAGGAAGAATGATGTTTGGGGTGCTATTGCCAGGATGCAGAATGATAACGATAGTGGACTGTATTAATACATTTATTAGGTTTCTGTTACACTTAAATCATAGTGTTGAGATTGGCTAAGTCTGAAAGATTTTAATTTTGAAGAAACCGATTCGTAAATGAAGCTACATTTTAGATGAGGCGCAAATGTGTGCCACTCAGCTTACATTGAAAAAACGTTGAGGCCTAAGGCCTAAATAATTGTCGCGAAAACAAAAAGTGAAAAGGACAGAACAGGCAGCAAACGTAATGACGTCCGCTGCCAGCCAAGGCTCGTAGAACTGTATCGTTGTAAAAACATGATAAGCACGATTTGAAAGCGTACAGATTAGCCAACCTATGAATGCGAAAATTACCACTGTCCATAAACTACCCCTTTCCCTTAACCGATCTTCACCGAAATCAACAGGCAGTAATTTTTACTTCCATGTTCCATAAGGAAATGGAAGTAAGGTCATGGCGAAAAAATCGTGTTCAAGATAACCGCAGATTCTGATTGTACTACCCTCAAAACATGAAAAGGTCATTTTTCGAAAAGTGTCTGTGTGTAGAATTTTTTTTATGGCAAACGATAACAGCCGAAAATTCAAACAGAATCAAATAATTTTTTGCACACAGCCCTGAATTGTAGAGGACTCAAGGCCTATTGTTTTTTGTGAAGATCGGTTAAGGGAAAGGGGCAGTTTACCTGCAAAGTTTTACATTTTAACAAGAGTAAATTGCTTAATTTTGATAAATAAAGTATCCTGAAAAGAAGGTCATAATAATCCACTGTAGAAAGGTAGATGAAATATCTATAAATGAAAAGGGTAGTGGAAAGGGGAGGGGGTAATTTTTTTAATAAATTAAAATGGTAGTTGATGGAGGAAGTAAATTTTACTTCCATGTTCCATAAGGAAATGGAAGTACGGTATGGTGATGGCAAAAAAAATCATTGTCGAGATTATTGCAGATTCTGATTGTACTACCCTCAAAACATGAAAAAAAGTCATTTTTCAAAAGTGTGTGTGTGTAGATTTTTTTCCTATGGCAAACGATAACAGTCGCAAATTCAAACAGAATCAACTACTCTTTTGCATACAGCCCTGAATTGTAGATTTCTCAAGACCTATTGTTTTTGGTGAAGATCGGTTAAGGGAAAGGGGTAGTTTACCTGCAACATTTTATGTTTTAACAAGGGTATTTTCTATGGCAAACGATAACAGCCGCAAATTCAAACATAAGCAAATAATTTTGTGCATGCAACTCTGAATTGTAGCGTTCTCAAGACCTATTGTTTTTGGTGAAGATTGGATACGGGAAAGGGGTAGTTTACCTGCAACGTTTGTTTTATCAAGGGTAATTTTTAACTATGGCAAACGATAACAGCCGCAAATTCAAACAGAATCAAATAATTATTTGCATACACCCCTGATTTGTAGAGTACTCAAGACCTATTGTTTTTGGTGAAGATCGGTTAAGGGAAAGGGGTAGTTTACCTGCAACGTTTGTTTTATCAAGGGTAATATTTTTCTATGGCAAACGATAACTGCCGTAAATTCAAACAGAATCAACTAATTTTTTGCATACCGTTTTGAATTGTACAGAACTCAAGGTTTGTTGATTTTGTCGAAGATCGGTTAAGGGAAAGGGGTAGTTTACCTGCAACATTTCATGTTTTAACAAGGGTAATTTTTACTTCCATATTCCTTAAGGAATGGAAGTATGGTGATGGCAAAAAAAATCGTGTTCGAGATTATTGCAGATTCTGATTCTACTACACTCAAAACGTGAAAAAAAGTCGTTTTCCGAAAAGTGTCTGTGTGTGTGTCTGTCTGTGTGTCTGTAGATTTTTTTTCTATGGCAAACGATAACTGCCGCAAATTCAAACAGAATCAAATAATTTTTTGCATACAGCCCTGATTTGCAGAGTACTCGCGACCTATTGTTTTTGGTGAAGATCGGTTGAGGGGAAGGGGTAGTTTACCTGCAACGGTTTTTTTTTA
This sequence comes from Magicicada septendecula, assembly GCA_034769895.1. Lineage (NCBI taxonomy): Eukaryota > Metazoa > Arthropoda > Insecta > Hemiptera > Cicadidae > Magicicada > Magicicada septendecula. The sequence goes on from CM068367.1 coordinate 1,155,616,896, forward strand.
GCAAGGGTAATTTTGTTTGTTTGGCAAACGATAACAGCCGCAAATTCAAACAGAATCAAATAATGTTTCGCATACAGCCCTGAATTGTAGAGTTCTCAAGATCTGTTGATTTTGGTGAAGATCGGTTAAGGGAAAGGGGTAGTTTACCTGTAACGTTTTATGTTTTAACAAGGGTATTTCCTATGGCAAACGATAACTGCCGCAAATTCAAACAGAATCAAAAGATTATTTGGATACAGCCCTAAAATGTAGAGTTCTCAAGACCTATTGTTTTTGGTGAAGATCGGTTGAGGGAAAGGGGTAGTTTACCTGCAACGTTTTTTTAACAAGGGTATTTTCTATGGCAAACGATAACAGCCGCAAATTCAAACAGAATCAAATAATGTTTTGCATACAGCCCTGATTTGTAGTGTACTCAAGACCTATTGTTTTTGGTGAAGATCGGTTAAGGGGAAGGGGTAGTTTACCTGCAACGTTTTTTTATCAAGCGTATTTTCTATGGCAAACGATAACAGCCGCAAATTCAAACAGAATCAAATACTTTTTTGCATACGTCCCTGAATTGTAGAGGTCTCAATGACTTTCGATTTTGGGGAATATCGGTTAAGGGGAAGGGGTAGTTTACCAGCAACCTTTTACGTTTTAACAAGAGTAAATACTTGAAAATTTATTTAAACTTTTTGAAACAAACGATAACAGCCGCAAATTCAAACAGAATCAAAAGATTATTTGCATACAGCCCTAAATTGTAGAGTTCTCAAGACCTATTGTTTTTGGTGAAGATCGGTTGAGGGAAAGGGGTAGTTTACCAGCAACGTTTTTTTAACAAGGGTATTTTCTATGGCAAACGATAACAGCCGCAAATTCAAACAGAATCAAATAATGTTTTGCATACAGCCCTGATTTGTAGTGTACTCAAGACCTATTGTTTTTGGTGAAGATCGGTTAAGGGGAAGGGGTAGTTTACCTGCAACCTTTTACGTTTTAACAAGAGTAAAGTACTTGAAAATTTATTTAAACTTTTTGAAACAATGGTAATTGTTAAAAATAAAATAATTTTGTTGCCAGGCAATAAAATTATAATTTTTTCATTTTAATGTAATATAATATTTTTCATTTAATACAGCAATAAAAAGGCAGGTAAGACACAGCCTGTCTGTTTGGCTGAAAATGATTTTAAATATAAATCTTAGAATATGGAAGTCATGTATGGTTCTCCATACCGATATTTTCTATGACGAACGATAACTGCCGTAAATTCAAAGAGAATCAAATAATGTTTTGCGTAAAGCCCTGAATTGTAGATTTCTCAAGACTTATTATATTTGGTGAAGATCGGTGAAGGGAAAGGGGTAGTTTACCGGCAACGTTTTTTTTTATCAAGGGTAATTTTTTTTCTATGGCAAACGATAACAGCTGCAAATTCAAATAGAATCATATAATGTTTTGCATACAGCACTGAATTGTAGAGTTCTCAAGACCTGTTGATGTTGGTGAAGATCGGTTAAGGGAAAGGGGTAGTTTACCTGCAACATTTTATGTGTGTATGTTTTACCATGAATTTTAATATATAACGAGCTCCTTTGGAGTGAAGGTCTGAAGATGGGTCATATGGCCTGAAACGCGTAACCCAGCTCAAATTACGCTAGAAGTCGCTTGACGGAAATTATAAGGTAAATTATATCATTAACATTTTATGTTTTAACAAGGGTAATTTTTTATATGACGAACGATAACTGCTGTAAATTCAAACAGAATCAACTACGTTTTTGCATACCTTTTTTAATTATAGAGAACTCAAGGCCTGTTGATTTTGGTGAAGATCGGTTAAGAGAAAGGGGTAGTTTACCTGCAACATTTTATGTTGTAACTAGAGAAATGTTTTCATCACGAACGATAACTGCCGCACATTCAAACAGAATCAAATATGTTTTTGCATGCATCCCTGAATTGTAGAGGACTGAAGGTCTATTGATTTTGGTGAAGATCGGTTAAGAGAAAGGGGTAGTTTACCTGCAACGTTTTATGTTTTAAAAATAGTAAAGTACTAATTTTGATAAATAAAGTATCCTAATAAGAAGCTCATAATAATCCACTGTAGAAACGTAGATGAAATATCTATAAATGAAGAGGTTAGGCGAACGGTGTGGGGGTAATTTTCTATTAATGAAAATTATAGATGAAAGGGGAGGAGATAATTTTTTATATTTGTACTACATTATCGGCAACAAAGAAGTAGTTCTTTGTTAAAATTCCTTCCCGGGCTGTTTAGCCGTAGTCCAATGTTTTCTGCAAAACCAGACTATTCGGCAGTGCCATCGACTGCCATCATCAGTGAAAGTCGAGTGCGAGAACGTGAGGTGGTATACGTTAGTGACCAAAGTACTGTGGTTAAGGCTGAAGCAAAAAGTAGAAAGATGTAGTTTGTATGGAAATATTTCATTTCGAATATGATTTTAAATATAAATCTTAGAACATGGAAGTCATGTATGGTTCTCCATACCGATATTTTTTTTATAAATTAAAATGGTAGTTCATGATTGAGGAAGTAAATTTTTATAAGTTTTATATGTGCACTACATTATTGACAACAAAGAAGTCGTTTCTATGGAAATATTTAACTTTAACTAAATTCTATATTTTTTCATTTTAATTTAAATCATGTATGAGAGAAAATATATCGTTCGTGGCAGGCAAGCATATCTCAATGATGTAATGTTTACGTTTCCATTTTATTATTATGATTACCGCAATAAAAAGGCAGGCAAGACACACACACACACACACAATTCGCGTTATTTCTGGCCTCACTCATGTTTATTTTCTTACATTTGTGCACGCTTTTTAAATGGAAAGTGCCGAAACCCACACCAACACAATGCGTGCAAGCCGAAAAATTGTCTAGCGTGGATAGCAATTTGCTTCATGTGGATCGCTGGGCAGTGTAACTGCATGTGTTTACAAAGGAACGGTTCATAGACAGACTTTGTTTTTAGTGAATGAACCCTCTGCAAGATGCTCAGCGTCCATGAGTGACTTCTGAGCGCTTTGGAGGAGGGATGATTATCTGCGTAGTTCAATTTCTTTATAAGAATAAAGTAAGCCTACCTAATTTTTATGGATAAAGTGACTGAAAATAACATTATATTAAACGACTACCCCATAATAACAAAAACATCTATAAATAGTGAAATTAGTTTTAGGGAGGGCGATATTTTTTTAGATTACTGAACCGAATTCAAGTAAATTATTTTAAACATAAATCTTATAACATGGAAGTCATGTATGGTTCTCCATACCAATTTTTTTTTTTCGGCCATCTAAGGACCACATACCAATTTCAGTTCTTTATTCTTTTCTTTTTCTCCAATATTCTTTCATCTTTTCACTGTGTCTCTTCTTCATGTCTTCAGTCCACTTTGAACCTACGTTTTCTCTCTCCTACCCTGGACTCCTTCCATTTTTAACACTTGCTCGAAAAACTTTTAATTGCTTCTTCTACATGTATATTACTTTTTTTCTAAATCCTTTTGGACTTCTTTAATCCAACTTGATGTTGACTTCTTCCCCCACAGATATTTGAAGATCTGCTTTGTTAACCTATTGTCGTCCATTCTATATAAATGTCCAAAAAATAATAGTCTTCTTTTTCTCATTGTTTCTGTTATATTTTCTATGCTTTGATATATTTCATCATTTCTTCTTAATTTCCAACCTTTTGAAGTTTTTCGTGGGCCTAATATTTTCGTAATAATTCGTCTTTCCAATATTTCTAGTTTGTCTAAATTATAATTCAATGCTAGACATTCACTTGCATATAGGCATTCTGGCTTCACTACTGTACTGTAATGCCTTATTTTTGCATTTTTAGATATGCACCTTTTGTTGTAAATATCTTTAGTTATATCATAAGCCATTTCCATCTTATGAATACTTTTTTCTACAGCAGATTTTTCTAAACCATTCTCTTGAATTATTTCTCCTAGATACTTAAATTTTCAAACCCTCTCTATTCGACCAATATCTGTTACCAGGAATTTTGGCGCATTTTTAATGTCCGTGAGAAATTTTTTTTTGCAGAAATTTTTAATACTGTTCTACTGGCTGTCCTCTAAAAAATTAACTTGTGTTACTGCAGATGTCAGAAAGTATAGTAAAGTCATCTGCGAATGCCAAACAGTTTATTCAAATACATTTGTTCCTTTTTCCCAACATGATTGGTGATATTTTGCATTCCTTTAACTTTTCATTCCAAATTCTCACTACTTTCTCCAGGAACACAGTTGAAAAGAATTGGGGATAAACCATCACCATCTTACATCTGTATTTATTTTGAACGGTTGAGATATTTCTCCCATGAATTTTATTTTTGAGACTGTCTCTAAGGGTTTCACAGATTAGATTTGCCAATTTAGATTTAACACCAAATTCTCGGATTATTTTATCTATATCTATAGTTACAGTAATTTATTTAACAAAAAATTGTACAAAACTTTTCAAAATTGTATACTTTAAAATATTCTGTTCCAGTCAAATTTAATACAGTAAAATTAAAATATTATTAAAACTGTGAATTAAATATTTCAGTTATAAACATTTCACCTACCAAATTAACGGTTATATGACAATGTTGAGTGTTTTCATACTGAAACATTAAATATTGTTTTGATATAGGCCTACAGATGAGCTCCCCAGCTGAAGTGACTGTTGTGGTTTCAAAAATAAATGTAAGATTAAATAGTTAGTACTGTATCTTTATCTGAGTAGTAAATTTATGTTCATGTGACAATTGTCTTACCGTAGGAAGCAGAGAATTGAAAAATAATTTATCTTCATCATTATTGTCCATGGTTTTATTCTTTTTCACTACAAGTTTTTCCAGTTGAATCAATTGCTTACTGATTTCAGCTTGTGAAGTAATTTTTTATATAACATGACTTGTTCTCTAGAAAGGGGATGGTTCAGAATAATATCTTCTTCATAGCGATCAAGGGATTCTGTTAGTAATTCAGCAGCTGCAGGGGATAGGGAATTATTTCTGTCAGTAAAATTACTGCTATTTTCATAAAATGTGAATTGCTCATGGAGGAACAACAATTTTATAAAATATGGCCACTGACTGCTAACTTTATTTGGTACAGCATCCCTGGGTCAATTTTTACTATTTTTAAGCTGTCTGTTAAATTCTTGTTGTAGATTGCTCCAGGTATTTCTGGAGGAAATAAGTGAGGTGCCATAGGAGGGAGGGAGGGAAGTCATGTGCTTCAGTGAACCAATCAGGTAGTCCGCTGCCTTACTACATTGCTGTCTTCAGTGAGGCAGAAACAAAATAATCTGCATAGTAATATAGTACAGTAAGCATCTTCGACACTCCTGTTTAATGCTATACATTTGTTATGACCACTTTCATAGAGCAGGCAGAAATCTTGTGGTAAGCTGCAGGCTACCAGTAATGCTGCTTCGGCATCTTCTTATCCTAAATGATGTGGGTTGCTTACCCAGGCATTGTGTTGATTCGTGACAATGGCTGCACACACACACACACACACAGCAATGCAACACCTCCTCACAACCTTCAGCATATTCTCCTCTCATTATCCGCTGAACAATGCAGGACTTACACTAAGCAATTATCCTCTTTTCAAGCATCTGAAACCTTCCTTGGTAGCCAACAGTTCTATAATGATGACAATATCAAACAAGCTGTTAATACATCATTACATCACAGGCAGGAAATTTCTATGATGAAGATATACAACACTGGATACCCTGATGTGAAAAGTGCTTCAACAATGACTGAAACTATGTAGAAAAGTAGTTTAAGGTGTGCACTTAAAAACAGAAATAACAATGTTTATATTCTTATTTATAACTTTACTTTTAATACCCTTTTGTTTATCTCAGGGTTCAATTCAATAAAATCAATACTTCTTTACTTTCTAGTAGTTAATTTATTAACAAAATATCATTTTATATATCATCATATTTCATTGTACACATAATTATTACTATAAATATTAATTTATGCACATTTAACAAATTTAATAATTCTTCAATCTCTAAAATTTTACTTCTTACTATATTTCATTCTTCATTATTTAATCAACTTAAGTTTAGTACAACATATTGTATCATAATGGATTCATGATATTTTATGAAATACTAGATTTCCTACGATTTTCTCAACGGGTTTCAACATGACCTTACTTATAATGAGGTCTCTAAATTAATACTTTAAATAAATTTCTTTAGTTAGTTCCTTTAGTAAAATTCTTTAGTGAGTTCTTTTAGTAAATTTCTTTAGTGAGTTCTTTTAGTGACAGACAAGTGGGTGTAAAATTTAATTAGTACATAACAAATTTACTTTTGGTACGAATTATCCATGTCTTGTAGAGGTCGCAGGTGTGGTAAGCTACGCTTCTTGATCAGCATTTGGAGTATTGATGATAAGTCACCTCCGGAATCTCGAGTGGTCTGCGTGGACCTCACTGTAGCCCTTCACATATACACCACATTACACAACGCGTGTTCGTATTGGATTTATTGCGAGTCTAAATTATTGTTGCTATTACTTCGGTTATTCACTGACATTCTGTAAATATATCATTTAATTTACTCGCGATATTGTTTAAAGATGTATGTTACACTCGGTTTTCTGGTTTGTTTAACTGATACACTTGACGGTAAGTTACTGTTATTCGTTCATGACAAAATTTTATACAACATTGTTAGAATTGTTAATACCGCCGTTGTATTGCGTTTCACTATCAGTTACTGTAATACGATCACAAACTCGAACGCTAGAAAATGTTAAACAGTTCATATCGTATCGATATTTTCTAAGTCATTTTATTACGAACTCCCATAACACTTTTGTCACGCCTTTTACTTCCGATTCCTTCGAAAATTTAGTAAAGACACCCCTTTTCGCGTCTCTGTCGCTTACGTATATCGAACATGAGAATTACCCCACTAGATTTCTGATTTCGGCGATGTCGTTTCCTAATTGGCTCTTTTTCGTACAACCTACTCCAGAGACCACCTACTTTTTCAAAGGTAAGTTCTGATAGGTCTTCTGATTCCCACCAAACTCTTCTGGGTCCTTTACCCTTCGGTCAACGGCATTTCCGAATACTCTGGTAATAAATCTAGTTGTCGTATCTCTTAGTCTTCACAAAGACAATCCTTCGATTTCTCTTCCAACAGCTGCCTCTCCAATTAGTTGCGCCTATGGTATTATCTTTTCTTGAACAAAGGCCTCGCCAACTCTCCGTAAGTATTTTTTTTGTCTGGTTCCCAGCAAAAACCTATCCTTTTAGTTCGTGCGTTAACCTCGAGTACGATTTCTTTCCTGGTATCATAGTATTGTTCCGGTGTATCCTCTGTTGATGCGTTTCAGTCAAGCAACACCCTTCATTGTTTTCTGTCTGCAGTTGTTATGTTCGTGTAACCTTTCATCCTTTGTCAGAACGAAACATTTCTCACTTGATGAGTTTATTCACACCCTCGTATACTTTTCTCCGGATTGTAAGCTTTTATTCACTGGCGTTTTTTCTAGATACCCAGCACAATGACCTTGTCTTTCTAACACATGGCCACTTGCTACACTAGATGTATGGCATGTCAATCAGACTTGCGTAGACGGCAGCGGACGGCTATCACCCGTTTTTGTTCGCCACACTCCTACGAATAACTCCATACATCAATTGTCACCACGTTCAATGACACTTACCTTAACTAAAAGAAAATTTTTTATTTTCTTTTGAAATTTGGCATTATATATTATATTTTGTTCTAATGTATCCGAACTTACTTCCTGAATATCCCTTGTACTTGGCCTTCTTATGTCCATTGGTTTGTGCGTATAGTGTGTAGTGTTAACAGTAATTAATTATTAATTTTGTATTGTAGTATATTGATTTTAAGTGTAAATTTTTAGTCCAGGAATTCGTTTAGTGTACTTTGGCAGAGAACTGTGGGCAAATACAAATAACTGAATGCGTATACCAAGTAACATATAACATTATGTATTTTCCTTTGATAACATAAAAAAGGTCATGAACACACTTATTCCGCCTTAAGGCGTAAAACTGATTTCCAATAATTATTACAAAATATGAATACGTATATCAAAAAAAATTATGCAAACTCAACACTTCTTGTTAGGCCTATATGCATTTTCTTCACACACACAATCATACACATTTACATACTTTTAGGTCTTTTGTTGAAATTGTATACATATTGTTGAAATGTCTACTTCCCTTGATTATGATGGGTAGACTTTCACCACATGGGACGTCTCCTCGTGGCATGCACCGTTTTGCTGTTTTCACTTTTACATTTTTACGTGTTACTGCCGAACTGTCAATGTTCAATGTCAATGTTCCTTAAGGAAATGGAAGTATAGTGATGGCAAAAAAAAATCTTGTTCGAGATTATTGCAGATTCTGATTGTACTACACTCAAAACATGAAAAAAAGTCGTTTTTCGAAAAGTGTCTGTCTGTGTGTCTGTAGATTTTTTTCTATGGCAAACGATAACAGCTGCAAATTCAAACAGAATCAAATCATTTTTTTGCATACAGCCCTGATTTGTAGAGTACTCACGACCTATTGTTTTTGGTGAAGATCGGTTAAGGGAAAGAGGTAGTTTACCTGCAACGTTTTACGTTTTAAAAGGGTATTTTCTATGGCAAACGATAAGAGCCGCAAATTCAAACAGAATCAAATACGTTTTTACATACAGCCCTGATTTGTTGAGTACTAAAGACCTATTGTTTTTGGTGAAGATCGGTTGAGGGAAAGGGGTAGTTTACCTGCAACGGTTTTTTATCAAGGGTAATTTTTTTCTATGGTAAACGATAACAGCCGCAAATTCAAACAGAATCAAATGATGTTTTGCATACAGCCCTGTATTTTAGAGTTCTCAAGACCTATTGGTGTCGGTGAAGATCGGTTAAGGGAAAGGGGTAGTTTACCTGCAACATTTTATGTTTTAACAAGGGTAATTTTTAATATGACGAACGATAACTGTTGTAAATTCAAACAGAATCTACTACGTTTTTGCATACCTTTTTGAACTAAAGAGAACTCGAGGTCTGTTGATTTTGTTGAAGATCGGTTAAGGGAAAGGGGTAGTTCATCAGCAACGTTTTATGTTTTAAAAAGGGTAATTTTTTTATGACGAACGATAACTGCCGCACATTCAAACAGAATCAAATTTTTGTTGCATGCTTCCCTGAATTGTAGAGGACTGATGGTCTATTGATTTTGGAGAAGATGGGTTAAGAGAAAGGGGTAGTTTACCTGAAACATTTTATGATTTAACAAGAGTAAAGTACTTAATTTTTATAAATAAAGTATCCTGATAAAAAGCTCATAATAATCCACTGTAGAAACGTAGATGAAATATCTATAAATGAAGAGGTTAAGTGAACAGGGTAGGGGTAATTTTCTATTATTAAAATTTATAGTTTAAGGTGGAGGGGAGAATTTTTTATATCTGTATTACGTTATCGGCAACAAAGAAGTAGTTTTTTGTTAAAATTGCTTCCCGGGCTGTTTAGCCGTAGTCCAATGTTTTCTGCAAAACCAGACTTTTCCGCAGTGGCATCGACTGCCATCATCAGTGGAAATCGACTGCGAAAACGTGAGGTGGTATACGTTAGTGACCACAGTATTGTGGTTAATGCTGAAGCAATAAGTAGAAAGACGTAGTTTCTATGGAAATATTTCATTTCGAATATGATTTAAATATAAATCTTAGAACATGGAAGTCATGTATGGTTCTCCATACCGATATTTTAATTAGTTACTGTTATTGATGAATATTTAGCCAAATACTGTTTTCACTTTGAAATATATATATATATATATATATATAAATTCACATTTTTGTTGTATGCGGGCGCCCGCGATTTCGTTACGTAACTTGCTACTTGTGCAAAAGATGGTGGTCGACTGCCTTTCAGTGTTAACAATTGCCGTTTGTTTCGTCTTCAAACTGGTTCACCCCGCTCCCCGCTATACGTCTCGTCCTCGGTACTGTAACGTTCCGCTGAGTTTAGTATCACCTTTTTAACTCGTAATTAACTGACTTCCGTCAACAACATACTAACGGAGTTAATCACTGGCTGTAAATAGATTTTCGTTATTCTTCAAAACCATATATGGTCAGGAAAACATTTACTGGCTTCGCCTCACCTTAAGGGGCCTCATCTTCACATGTTATAGAATTTATAAAATTACACAATAATATTTATATAAATTTAGACCCATTACAATACCCCCCCCCCCCAATGAGAGGATTTATGCCGAAGCGTAAAAGCTCTCATTGACACTCTCATACTTTCTAAAGGGATCAGCCAAGATATGTCGCCACAACCCTCTTACGTTTTATTCAAAATTGTGGTTAACTTACCCCTGGTCCAGTGACTGTGACCGTACCTGAATGACCTTACTGGACTTCTCTTTCGAGATCCCAACACCGCAAGGCCAGACAGGCACTTGACGCTCCTGCTCTGACACGCAGGCCAGCACAGGACCGCTGCCACAGCATCACCAGAAACTGAAACATTAAATCAACAATATCAATTAGTGGCCTGGTATAATAACATACCCCTGACTGATCTGGTTCCCCTTAGCTCTGTTGGTTTGCATTAAGAAGTACTGAGTTTTTTTTTTATTATATAGATCCTACATACTACATATGGAGGAATACTTAGTCTAAGTATAATACCTCATAAGAATTACATACCAACATTCTGTATAACCTTCTCTCGTTAACTCACCTCAAAATTCAAAATGATCGCTCTGATTCCCATCAAAATTTAAATAAACATTTCCATTACAACGTATAAATACCTTCCATTATAAACATTCCATTCACATTTCAAAATTAACAAACTCCTTATATAGAGTAAAACACTTTAAATCAACTACATTAGAACAAATTACTTACTTAACAAACGTTAAGTATTTTCATATTACATCAGAAAATCAATTACATACGCTACATTATTGATGTAACTCGTTTTAATATTTCATTACTAACAAACTAGTAAGCACCTTCTCCATCATCACATAATTTATTAAATTATGAATTTATTTTAAACTCCTCCTTCCACACACACTATTACCCCCCCCCCCCCGGACTGTAGCACCCAGTTGCCTCTGAATAAAATTTCCAAACATTCCAAAACTTTAATTTCAGTTGAACCTGTTAATACTCAACCTTTAATTATTTACCACTTCTTATACCATTAGATTCTCCAAAAATTCAAATTTATTATCAACATTCATTTTACATAACATTTTATTATTATTAAACACTAGCTGACCCGGCGAACTTCGTACCGCCTCAGAATCAATAAATGTTGTGTTAACTTATTAGCTGAATTAAATTCAGTTTTTTATTAAGATAAAATGAGCTCTCGAAATGAGTTAAGTTCAATAAATGTACAAAAATCAAAAGGAAATGTATTTTAATTACATTGAAATGAATGTAATTCACGTGGCAGCAAGGCATTTGCTTTATTGAAGCGAATCGAAATGATTCTCGTAGCATTGTTGCACTACTTTCTGTTAAACTATTTGCTGGATGGGTTGCACTCGGGTCGATTCCCTTCATTGAAGCACCTTGTGATATACGACATTTTTCGTTTTGTTGTCAGGTGCGAGAACGAACAAAGCGGATGGTTTGCCAACACGTGAACATGCTACGTTCAATTGACCGTTAGAGAAACATTTATTTTCTAGATTCAGGCCACAAACACTCAAGGATTGGCCTTGTGATTTGTTGATCGTCATGGCGAATGCAAGATGAATCGGAAATTGTATTCGTTTAAACTCGAATGGCATATCGGTTGGGATCATCGGAATTCTCGGAATGAGAACTTCCTCACCTTTGAACTTTCCTTTGAGTATCATCGCGTGAATCACATTGCCCATGAGTTTTCTCACCACCAAACGCGTTCCGTTACATAGTTTTGGTTGGTTCAGATTTCGAAGCATGATGACTACCGAGCCAACCTTCAGTTGTAAATTGTGCGTTGGCAAGCCAGGCAGATCCAATGAGTTTAAAAATTCAGTTGGATAGTTGGTTGCTTCGTCTTCGTTTGTTACAGTGTCGATAGATTTTAAGGAATGCAGTAGACCAACGATTTGATTTTGAATTGTGAAGTTTAAGTGATCCACATCTTTGTTCTTTGCCGCGAGAATTGCTCGTTCACTCAACCAATTGTGATTTTTGTGGTTAGCAATGATGTTCGGGAACACTTTGTTGATGAGCTCGTCCTTCGTTGAGACGAAATTGCAAAAATTCGGTGGAAACGAAATCAATCCATTCGATTCGTCGACAGGAACACGGCCATTACCGATAGTCAGCAATTGCTTGGAGAAATCTTCGGCAGATGGATCGTTTAGCAATGCAACTCGCATGTTTGTCGTCAGCTGAAGTTTCTTCACATAGCGCCACAGAGTCGATGATTTGAGGCAAGCGTTTATTTCATCGGCAGCGGTCGATCTTGGAATGACTGGTAGTGTTTGGTGGAAATCGCCAGACAGTAGAATCATTGCGCCTCCAAAACATCTTGAGTCATTGCGCAGATCTTTCATAGTTCGATTGAGTGCTTCCAATGCGCGTTTGTGCGCCATTGTGCATTCATCCCATATGATGATTTTACTTGCTACCAAAACTTTGGCCATTGCTGAGTGTTTCGCAATGTTTCATGTCGGTTTTTCAGTCGTTTGAAGGTTTAATGGCAATTTCAATGCTGAATGAGCCGTTAGGCATCCTTCTAGCAACGTAGCCGCTATCCCAGAAGAAGCAACTGCTACAGCAATTTCGAATCTCGCACGAACAGTGGCCAAAATCAATGACATGAGGAATGTCTTCCCAGTTCCAACGGCGCATCGAGGAAAAATAAGCCACCATTTCCATCATCAATTGCCTTCATTAACGTATCGTACACTTCCTTCTGTTGGGGGTTCAACAGTGGTACATTCGTTCGAACTGATTCTTTCAATGCATCTCGATCGTTTTCACGTTCACATTCCAATTCTCGATTGAAAGCGTCGTTCATACCACGATTTGGCGTTGGCATTCCTAACTTTACTAACAAACTGCCGCACATGAGGTAACAATGTCTTCGATCAAAAGCAAAGCCTGGTTATGTATCTCCTCATTCACCTCGAGATCGGGATTCCCTGAACTGACACGAATTCGATGTAAAATGTCTTCTGACATGTCATCCTTGTACTTGTTCCACAGTTCACGTGGATTCGATGGGAAGCATGTCGAAATAATGATAGCAAATAATGTGCGTATCTGACTTGGAGATGCAGAAACAATTGCTTCAGCAATTGTCATGTCCCAATGAGTATCGTTTTCAAGCAAATTGAGCTGTTGACATGCAGCACGAAATGTTGGGCACACTACACCATTGACGTTCGAAGTGATTCAAATGATGGCCCACGAACATTCACCAGCAACAACCGCAAGTAGAAGCATTCGTCATTCTTCGGATGAACTGTGTAAATGCGGCCAAGAGCATCAGTAGAACGCATATCCGGTTGATCAGGAACCGCATCGCCTTGCTTCCGACGTTGAAATTTCTTCGATGAAGCGTTCCAAGTGTAATAATGTGGCATCTCAGAGTAGAGCAACGTTCATGCAAATGGATTGCTTTGGCAAATCGAAAAGAAACTTGTCAATGTTGTCGCTGGAGGTGTTTCAGCACGTTGAGCAACATGTGATGCGTTGAAATAAACTCGTTGACCATTCTCCAGATGCACCGCCAAATGTACAACAGTGGGATGACGTTCATGAATGGGGAATGAGAATATACGCCAAATCGCCTCATTGCAGCTCACATATTGACCAACTTGATAGTCCGTGATTTCATCGTTGGTATTTGGAGTTTGAACGCCAAAAACCGCCATATCGCTGCCTTTCGTAACATATTTGTGTATGTATTTGATGGACTTCACTGAATTGCAATACTCCACGTTGCAATGCGCCTTGAATGTTTTGGAAAGAAGTGGCGAATACGGAACAATCCAAGTGTTGTCGACCACGAAATCGTTTCCTTTCACTTTCGTTGTGATAGTTCTACCGTTATCATCGGGTGATCGACGCCGATACAGTGGATAACCATCGTTGCCAGTGATAGTCTCCGCCGTCAAATTTCGTGGATAACGCTTGGAACACTTGCCGTCGACCATGCACGGTGATTGGGGGTTGATGGCGCCACACGGTCCGTGAATCATGTTCGTAATTACAACATCATGCAGGTCTGGATCGGTTTCGGGATCTGGAATCTCGGCACATATGATATCATCTATTTGGTCTGGTCGAATTCTTTCGACTAACCAAATAAGAATGTGTGCATGCGGCAAGCCTCGTTCTTGCCATTCAATCGAATACATCCAGCATCGAGTATCCCCAAAGACGTGATACTTAACAATGTAGTTCATCAGCGACCGGATTTTTTGTTTGAAGACACGTGCGGTGATGTTGTGCCGATCACTTGATGTTTGTTGGGGAGCAGCAGTTGAACAATTTCTATCCATTTCGGATTGCACGTAAAGGTGATGAATAGATCTGGACGACTGTAATGACGAACATATGTCATTGCATCTTGGGCATATTCATGCATATGACGCGGGCTGCCAATGTACGTCGCCGGTAGAATAGTCAATCGACCAACATTAGCTGCATCTCCTTCGGTGCTGATTGCATCGCGTAAATGAATATACTCCTCCGAACGCAGTTTGGCTTGGTTCAACCGAATGAAAGTGAGGCACTCCGTTTCGATTTTGACGTACATGTCGACGCAATATTGCTGAAGCAATCGACGAAATCGCAGCAAATAGTTGTCAGCATTTTGACGAATCATCAAACGATATGCGTAATAATTCATCAAGCTAACCTTCTTGGTAGTTTCCTCACCTGAAATGAAATCAGTGAAATTAGTGTCATGTTGAAATGAAAATTATGATATCGATACTCACCGCTCAATGGATTTATCATTTTGATATTGAAGTGATAGCCATCGTCTCCTTGCCAAAACATCAGCGGGTATTGCAATGCATCGTATGAACGGTGTGTTTCGTATATTCGTTGCAGTTGCCCAGTGTCGCGACGTGTAAGCACAATATCGCGCGTTTCCAAGTTTTCACCAACAATCACAATTGCGACTTCATCTATTGTTGGAGCGTTGAATTGGCGTTCGTGTGTTCCAGCTGGTCGTTTATCCGCTCTGATCACGACTTTGTAGTCATCACTTGGCATGTGATCCATCGCAGTTTTGAACAACCGAACCAATGCATGATGTTCATGAA
The DNA here is from genome assembly GCA_034769895.1 of Magicicada septendecula. Classification (NCBI taxonomy): domain Eukaryota; kingdom Metazoa; phylum Arthropoda; class Insecta; order Hemiptera; family Cicadidae; genus Magicicada; species Magicicada septendecula. The sequence goes on from CM068367.1 coordinate 1,155,632,240, forward strand.
GTAGTTGCTGCAGATCTTGAAGAATTGCTCTTTTCATTGCCGTATTGATCGTTTGACGCCGATCAAGTTGTTCCTCCACATTGCCCATGAAGTAAATTTGGATGAATTTATGCTCTGCGTCTTCAAGCGGTTGCAATGATCCTATTCGATGGTGAATTTAGCCTTGGATCTGTAAAGTCGAAGACGAAGTCAGAATTACTGATTTATGAACACCAAAAGAAAATTAACGTTTACTCTCTCGAGCAGAAATTACCTTGAATGTTGGATTGAATCCGCGTCCTTCGATAATGTCTGCTCCAAATGAAGTCATTTGGAAACATCCGTTGTATCTTTGAGTGTTCGATAGAAAATGTCGTGATTCTGGTGTTTCGCCATGAAGCAATGAATGCAATGGCTCAGGTGGCGGAGGCAATAATGGCAATTTCACCTTGCCACTGAGACAGCACATTTCTCACGAATCCAGGCGTTTCTCCAGCGAACTTCAATGCACCGCAATGGTCGCACACAACCTCCATTGGGCCAATTCGAACGAAAGGATGTGAGCTGTAGTCAATTGTGCAATCATATTGAAACGCTACTCGATTCAAATCAACACTTGAAGCATTTCTTCTTGCGCGTCGTAGATTATCACGTTGTTGATCTGTGTGATAAGCTCGACGATTTCTTATTGCCAACCTTGCCGTTTGATGTACTGCCTCTCTTTGTTCTTGTGTTTGTGAAGCACGAAGGCGGCGCTCTTCTCATGCTATTTCTTGTTCATCTGCAGTGGATTGATTTGCAATATTCCGAAGTCTAATTGCATTATGGCTTCGTTGTGAAAGATTAGATCTTCTGGCTTGCGGCATTGTAAATAACACTGGAAAATTAATCACACAATTCAAAATTACATAATGAAGCAATTATAGATGTGCGCACAATCACAAATGTGATAACCTCACAAAGTGAACATCTTCGAAGGCAACTTACTGTTTGAAAATCACGATCGAAAATAGAATTCCACAGAATTACGAACGAATCCGCCTGGAAAATTAAACACACGGTCCAAAATTACCGATTGTATTGATTGTCGATGCGCGCACAATGACAAACGACATAACCTTTCACAATGTGCACTTCATCAAACTGAACTCATCTCTTTGAAATCACTTTTTGCTGATGAATTTCAGAAAAAATCGTTTGAAGAGAATTAACTGAATCGAATTCAAATGTAATAACGGTCGAAAACTGAATGAAAATTGGTCTGCACAGCTAGCTCAATGGTATGCAATGAAAGGACCGCGCAACTGAATCAGCTGTCAACCAGCATACAACGCCATGTTCATTTTGTTCCTTTTTTTGTTTCTGTCATGTATCAGAGATGGCGTTGTATACAGATTTTAATTTTTTGTGATTTTCTTACTTTTCCAATGCGCGAGGAAACTTCTCAAGGCCGAGACGAACGAAAAAAAAAATTCATCGAAATCAGTCAATCCGTTCTCGAGATATCATCAAAAAAGCTGTTCCATACAAAATGTATGAGAAAATGAATTTTCTTCATAAATTTTTTTTTCGTGAATTTTTCCCATGTTTTAATAGTTATTCTGCTATTCGGGGCGGAGACAAATCAAAGATCATAAAAATCGGTCCAGCCGTTCTTGAGTTATAAATGGTGTAACTAACCCGACTTTGTTTTATATATATATAATATAGATTGCGATTATTACCTCAAAATAAACAATTCATCTTTAAATTTGCATATAAAATTATAAACATTACACTTTAATTTCAATTGAACTTTTTACTAATCAATCATCAATTATTTAGCATTTACTATTCCATTAAATTCTCCACAATTTTTTTTTTTTATTTTGTTATCAACCTTCATCTTATACAATATTTCATTTATTATCTCCTTTCAGATTTATCCATCTGTTTCATAAACCTCATTTAATTACTTTAACAAAATTCACAAAGTTGATTATACTTCACCTTGTTACATCATTACATTTAATATCAACACAAAAGTATATACAATACACATTATTATCTGTTATCGTTTACCACAAATCATTTCATAAAACAGTCCAATTCAAAACCACTACTCACATATTTAAACGTTCATAAACATTAATTGTTTACCCCCCATCATCGTATGATAACCTGGTCTTACGTCTACACAATTCATTTTTTATTAAATACTTTATATTATTTCTATCAATATAATGACTATATTCTCATATTCTTCCACAATATCAACAGGATTATTCCATATTATTACATCATATAATTTGTCACCACCTAGTATAGTCAAGTCGCCATTAGTATAATCTGTCACAATTAGGTCAATTATAATTTCATCATTATTATTATCTGCTGCTATGCCAGTTTCGTCACAAGGTAAGTAATCAATATCATCAATCTTATCATCATTTGCTGCACTAACTATTTCGCAAGGTAAGTACTTAATATCACTAACTCTATCAATATCTAACCTCTACTAATTCGTTATAACCTCTATTAACCTTAAACATCTCTATCTTCCTAACAAAATACCTTTCATCATAACACCATTTCATATTTTTTCTATCACTCCATGCAGAGGGTATTAAATCATAAAAAAGCCTACTAAAAATTAAGGGACTACTTGAAAACACATTGTTTTCCTAAGGGACATCCGCCCTTCAAAAACATTTGTAAACATCTTGGTTCACAATAAACCTGGGGAAACTTTACCCTCTGTTCTATATTCACAAAATAATTGTCTTCATATTCTCTCTCTAATTTACAAATACTGATTTCTACTCTCTCACTGTTCCTATATTATCATCATCACTATTTATTTCCACTGTATTACTTTTATATATCTCATTTTCAACTATCTTACCACTATTACTTGTTAATTCATTTTCGTAACTAACATTTACCTCGTTAATTATTTCTTCGTAATTTTTTGTTATTTTACCACCTTTATTCTCATCTGTATTGCCGCCATGGTCGTCTGTTACTTCGTTATTTTCATTTTCGTCACACTCACCCGTGTCGTCATTTTTGACACCACTACACCCACTCATTTGGTTTAATTCAACTTCTATATTCTCTAGTTTATTATTTATTTCAACAAATTTCTCACTCACTCCATTAAAACTCTCATTTGTACTTTTAAATTGGTTATTCATACTTAGCTTACTCATTTTTATTTCGCTTCGTATGTTTACAACTTCGTTATTTGTGTCTCTTAATTTCTCGTCGTTTATTTATTTCAGTTTTCAGCTGTATGTTACGTGCCCTTATCGCTGACTTGATTTCAGTTTTAAATCCATTCAGACTTGTGTTCAAATTATCTGACTTTAACTCTACGCTACTTGCATTTATCGCTGACTTGATTGCAATGTTACGTGCATTTACCGCTGACTTGATTTCAGTTTTAATTTCATTCAAGCTTGTCTTCAAATTATCATTATTCTTATTTATCATTTCCATATTCTTATCATTATTCTTATTTTGTTGGTCAAACTTATTATTCATCTCTGACATCATTTCCATAATCAACGCTAATTGATTAAATATATTTATCTCGTTATTTCTACTACATTCAGCTTCGACTGTTTCATTTACATTCACTATTTCGCCTACGCTCTTGACATTTTCATTCGTGTTTATTGTATTATCTTGCGTAACATTCAACACTGACCCCACATCTGCACTTTCATCAAAATTTGTATTTGTGTCTTTCTCTGCCATTTTTCGACTTAAATGTAAATTTAAACTTTAATTTACAATGTCCCTGTTCGGGCGCCAACTGTAGTATTAACAGTAATTAATTATTAATTTTATATTGTAATATATTGATTTTAAGTGTAAAGTTAAGTCCAGGAATTCGTTTAGTGTACTTTGGCAGAGAACTGTGGGCAAATACAAATAACTGAATGCGTATACCAAGTAACATATAACATTATTTATTTTCCTTTGATAACATAAAAAACGTCATGAACACACTGATTTCCAATAATTATTACAAAATATGAATACGTATATAAAAAAATTATGCAAAATTTTTTTCACACACAATCATACACATTTACATACTTTTAGGTCTTTTGTTGAAATTGTATACATATTGTTGAAATGTCTACTTCCCTTGATTATGATGCGTAGACTTTCACCACATGGGACGTCTCCTCGTGGCACGCACCGTTTTGCTGTTTTCACTTTTACATTTTTACGTGTTACTGCTGAACTGTCAATTTATTTTAATTAGTTACTGTTATTGATGAATATTTAGCCAAATACTGTTTTCACTTTGAAATATATATATATATATATATATATATATATATATATATATAAATTCACATTTTTGTTGTATGCGGGCGCCCGCGATTTCGTTGCGTAACTTGCTACTTGTGCAAAAGATTGTGGTCGACTGCCTTTCAGTGTTAACAATTTCCGTTTGTTTCTTCGTCTTCAAACTGGTTCACCCCGCTCCCCGCTATATGTCTCGTCCTCGGTACTGTAACGTTCCGCTGAGTTTAGTATCACCTTTTTAACTCGTAATTAACTGACTTCCGTCAACAACATACTAACGGAGTTAATCACTGGCTATAAATAGATTTTCGTTATTCTTCAAAACCATATATGGTCAGGAAAACATTTACTGGCTTCACCTCACCTTAAGGGGCCTCATCTTCACATGTTATAGAATTTATAAAATTACACAATAATATTATATAAATTTAGACCCATTACAAGTGGCTTCAAACTGTTAAAGGGCCTACTTGTGTATGCCTCCCACTAGAGGTGATGGTGCTTGCCAGTGAGCCCAAAAGTAAGGAAACAGCTAGTGAAAAAAAGCATATTTGTTGAATGATAAATATTTCTAGAAGGAAGTAAAGGACGTAGCATTTCTGTGAGTAAGTAAATCATGTAAAAATATGGATGCATTGAGACAATTTTTGTAATAATTAAAACAATCTCGAAACTAATATTCAAAAATATGACTGACGTGGGGTTTTCATTGAACAAGTGTCCTCCTTTCAATCCATTTCCATAACTGTGAAAACTATAAAAGCTGCAGTGGCTGTGTGAATCATTGTGTATTAAGTGCTGATTAGTTTCAAGCACTTTGACATGATGTGAGGTGACTATGGCATATGCACATGATTATGAGTTACTGCTGTAACTTTATGTCACTGTTCAGTTACTACATAAGTAGTGTGACGTGTGAGATATTAAAGTGGTGCGTTTTTGTAGAATTGTGGGATTACACATGATCCATATAACAATATAGCTGGATACATTAAATTTTAGGGGGGGGTGTAAAATGTAACTTATTTTTAAATTAATTATGGAAATAAATAATGTTGAAACTGACCACAGAAGACAGTTGTAATATTTTCATCACATAGCAACTTTTATTATTAATTTTATGTGGTAAGAAACTCCTATATATAAATGTATTAAGTATAGTATCACTGCAATTATTCATAATATTGTTATACTAAGTAAAACTGTTGCATGCAGGTGAAGTAGATAAGAAATGGATATTTCGTGATCAAAAGGATTTGGATAAATGGGTAACAACAAGTGACAGATATCATTCAGAAGGTGCCAGTGAATGTCAGCTGAGCATCAACAAAACGGGAAGAGGTCTTTTCAGTGGGACTTTATGTACTGATGTCCTGAAAGATGGAAGACAAAAACGGAGTGGGTATTGTAATATGCGGAGTATACGCCCTCGTGTAAGTTTCAAAGTTCGTTTACTGTATTTTTAAATTAGTTAGGCTACTTTGTTTCCATATTGTATAATTGGACAGCCATATTCATTAAGACTATATAAAAGAAACAATCAAATAAGCAAAAAAAATGTACTTAGACATTAACAGCTTTTGTGTTCAAAGTAATCATTTTATTTATTCTTTCTTTGTTATTGTTGTGTATATTAGTGGATGGATATAGTATAAGAAGGAAGACACAAGTACTTTGATACCAGAAGTAAGAAGATATAGTGGTTACTTAATATGAAAGTCATAACAGAAAACTGTTTTACTTAGTTATTCTTTCAAAACTTATGCTTGTTAAGTTTTTATTCATTAAAGATAATTTTTTTTCATCTGTTTTCAATAATGTTTGTACAGATTATGGATTTGTTGTCCATCTAACCTACCATAATCCTGTGAGTATAGACAGCCAACTACTGCTCTGAGTGCATCAAGATTTTTCAGACGGCTCACTACAAATTGGATATTGAGTAAACTGCACTGTGTATATAAACTGAAAAGTTTACAATTCAGTTCAGATTATTGGCTACAACTTTCCCACTGACAAAAAGTCACTGTCCAAAAAATACAAACTTTTCTCACTTATCAACTTTTTGAAGCCATATTTCAAACTCCTACTTACTTCTGACATTATTTCAAGTAAGAAAAATATCTCTAAATCAGAAAATAATAAATAATTAAACTGCCACATTCATCAGTTTACACCATTTAGTTTGATGTAAATATCTTTATTTTATAATCTGTCAGGCATGTAGGGATTGGGCTGTATTTGAGTGGACAACACTGTGTACCACTTTTCCATCCAGACTAATAGCATTGAAACTCCATTTGAATTACATGAGAAATGCTTTACTTATGCAACAGCCAAATAGTGAACGTGGAGTAGATTCAGAGTAATAAAGCCTTAAAATAATAATTTAAGGGCTATATAAATACGTATTATGTTTTGGTATCCATATTTTATCTAAGAACAACTTTTGTGGTGATTATGTTATGATTAAGAGTGTATATAGTACACACACACACACACACACACACGCACGCACACACAATTCAGTATTATGTAGTTACTGTACTCCAGTTAATTTACCTCTGTACTTACAGAAATCTTTTCAACGGACCGAGTATTATGATTGGGGGATGTATTCACATCTTGTAATGAGAGTTAGAGGTGATGGGAGAAGGTATATGCTGCAGATTTCAACATCTAGCTATTATGATGTGACTTGGAATGATGCCTTCTGTTACATATTGTTTACTCGAGGAGGGCCTTACTGGCAGATTGCTAAGGTAAAATCACTTTCTGGTTTTTAGAAATTTGTTAAGCAGGAAATAACATAGGAATTATGTTAAGCAGATTAAATGCTTTTCTTATATTATTGATGTCATTGTAGAACAAATTCTTTCACTTGAATAGTTTATACTCATTATCTATCAGTATTTCATGAAGTACTGTTATTATAGAAACAGCACTAATAAATCATTTTATTAAAAGAATATTTGCGTATAGTTGTAACATATGAAACAAACTTGAATTATGTACTGTGAAACAAATTACTGTTAGAATCATGTAACATGAGGGAAGGGGATGAAACCCGACATAAACACTCAGTGCTTTCTGTTAAATGTGTATAAATTATGACAGAGTAGAATGGAACCCTTAGTAACCTAGGACAATGATGTGTTGGAGAAAATTATAGCAACACTTATAGCTATTGTAAATAGACTTACTATGGTCTTTTAAATCACATTAACAGTAGACTTTTAAAACCACTGGCAACTTTATAAAATCAATAAATATTATGGACTAGCCATATTGTTTGCATTCATTAGAGCAAGGCAAGAAAAGAAAATCATGATGGTAGACGAAGGAAAAGAGGCAGATCCAAACTGAGGTGGATAAATGGAGTTAGAAGAACTGAGAAAGCTGGATGTTTGAAGTATGATAATGTTGGCTCAGAACTGTGACTAATGACAGTATGTAATAAGAGTAGGCTAAGGCTCACTTAGGGTTATGACGCAGAGGAGGAGGGGGGAGTAGGGGGTAAATATTTTTTAAAGAAATTATCTTAGAATATTATTATGTCCTGAAATATAGTCACTTAAGGATGTTGTGTATTTATGAATCATCAGTATCATCATTATCTGCGGCCCCACAACTCTTAATAGGGCTTGGCATATATTTATGACTCAAAAAAATAAAAACTGGTATTTAATAACAAAACGATTTGAAAATAATTGTTTAATGAACACTGTGAAATAAATTAAGTAATGTAATGGTTTCTGAAGGAGAATGTAGAGTGGTAATACTGTTACTTTTGTGGCTCAAGTGCAAACAGTAATAGAGTAAGGAAGTGAAAGCAGTGTCATTGGATTGCAGAACTTATGAACAAAAGTATTTCATGTGTTTTATGAAGTATAAATTATGCTAAAGCCATTTAAGAACCAAAGGAAGACAAGGAGAAAAAACAAAGATAATCTTGATTGTCACAACTGTATTGTAAATGTGAAAAAGTATTGCTCCAGTTAAAGGAAGTACCAATCTACTGTATTACCTGTGTACCTACAACCTTTTTGATATACAATGGAACCTCGAAAATTCAAATCACTTGGGACTGGACCCCATACGGATTTTCAATTTGTCTGGTCTGGTTAAAATCAATATATTTTAAACTACTAGAATATTATGTCAGAAAACATTATAATCCATATTTTATTCTTTTTTAATCAATGAGTTATTGAAATTAAGTGCTAAAAAGTAAAAAAAGAGTTGTTTTAAATTCCACAATGAACTCCTGTGAGCATACACAATAGCCCTGTTTTAGTGATTTAATAAAATAACAAAATCACTAAAACAGCACTGGGAGTATGTAGAGGTGCATTGCTGCGGCCGATCGATAGGTTCCAATTTTCTGATTTTTGTTCACGTTCCAATTCTCTGCGAGTGGAGTGTGCCCCCTCCCCGCAGTATGACCACCGTTGACTCAGCCATTCTTCAGCATCACACGCTTCACATTGTTCAAAACCTGGAATGGCATCAAAACAGTAACCTCTTCAACAGTTCCATCATTTTCGTTTTCAACAGAATGCTTTTCATCGCTGTGTTTGTTCTCCCACAGTTTATTCCACCCATTCTGTAAGTTTTCTTTGGTAAGGGTTTCCCAAGCGTCAGCCAACATGTACACACAGTCCTTCACATTGACTTTCTTAATAAATTCGATAACCTTGTCCTCGTCCCATTCAGCTAACAAGAGACATTGGAGAAGCTGTTTCTGGTACATTCTTTTCATTTTTCCAGCCTGCAGCCTGGTCCATAGGTTGGAGAACAGCGGTCACATTTGGAGGAAATTTTACAAGAAAAATTTTATCAATGTGTTTGACACTTCAAGAGATGGGCGTGTTAGAGCATTGTCAATAATGAGGACCACTTTTACCGTTTTATTTTATTTGCAAAATTGTTCATAGTTAGTATGAAGTCATCTTCAAACCAGTCCTTAAAAGTGTTAGATGGCATCCATGCATTTTTTTTTTTAGATTTATAAATCGTGGGAAGGGTCTTAACATTTTTGAAGCAATATGGCCTTTTACGTTTTCCTATCACTAACAGTTGCAGTGCACAAGAACTACTCGCATTATTACACACCAATGCAGTCACTCTGTCTTTGCTTACTTTAAGAATTTCATGCAGGAGATTTTTTAGGTAAAGGAAGCCACTGTATGCCAGTTTTGTCAGCATTGTATACATCGTCTTTGCTGAAACGATTTTTAACTATCATATCAAGAAATTTTAGTTTAAATGTTTGGGCAGTACTATGGTCCGAAGATAACTTTTCTCCTTGAGTTTCTAATTTTTGGATCCCGTGCCATTTTTTAAATTATGTAAATACCCTATACTAGTTTTGAAATTGACAGGCCAATTCAAGGATTTATTGAATTCTAGTGCCTTTTCACAGAGCATAGGGCCTGAAATGGGTTCACCCAAGCTTCTTCTCTGTGTAACTATATGTAAATGGCATCTTCCAGAGCTGTGTTATTGTCCATACACAATGTTTCTCTGTTTCATGACCCTTCTTCAGGATCAAATTTTTGTGTGTATTTTTCCAGTGTATCTTCTTGTGATTTGAAGCCCCCACATTGTAGATTTTAGAAGGAAAAGCCAACTTTCACCTTTAGATAATCTTTTCAAAATTTCTAACTTTGTTTCAGTTGTCAAAAACATGTTTTCACTCCCCACTAGCTTTACTAACCTAGACATTCCAAACCCCAAAGCAGAACAACGGGCGACAGTGCAACATTGTCGCAGAAAGGAAACGAGGCCTGCAGAAAGATTGTCCACCGCGTTAACGAAAAACGCGTAATAAAACATTTGCTGCAGTAAAATTTCTAAAAAAAAATAAGTTGTTGCATAAAAACAGATACGAATAAACGAATCAATTCAATAACAAAATCTATATTTGTGACTCAATAATATACCGATAAATTTCAGATGAGAGGCCGAGCGGTAAAGGTTACATGTAATCTATTGAAGTGAGAGCGCCGGCTGCAGACGGCAGACTGAGTCACGCGGTCGCGCTCCGGCGTAGTAATTCACAGTCCGGATAGTTGTGTATTTCTGGACTGATTTTTTAAATCAACCTAAAATCAATATCCTATAATATAAATATATTTAAATGAAATTTACAAATTTATTGAAATAAATCCTGATAGACCTTATATTTCCGAAAACCTAAATCTAAAAGTATCTCAATTTTTGTCTCCTGAAATTTTAAGGGTTATTATTGTAATACTTATATAGAATGGAGAGAGCTGTTGCATCAAACAATTTTAACTACGTTACTACTGAAATGCTTGCAGAAAGTATTTGGTTTTCTTAAAATCCGTTGCAGAAAGATGAAAAACATTCTGCTTTTAGGATTCCAAACAACCCTAAAGTATCTATACTCAAACAAATATTTATGGTGTATTGAAATTAAAATAATGTAAACAAACGTATAAACATGTATGTTTTATATAAAAATGTACGTTTATATAAATGTGTAAACGAGCACAACATTGCACAATAATGCGATCATACAAAAGACTCTGAAGTGACTGACTGAATGTGTGACAGGTGTAGACAAACACCCGCTCCATTCATCCTTGACTGGAGTAAATGCGGATGGATAGTGTGACTCATTACCCCTCTTGTGCCTAGCCACAATGCTGTGCTTACAGTACTGGTGAGTGCTGAAACTACACTCAGTCCAGACTAGGTAAAAAAATTTATATTCGTTTTTTGTCGGATCCGGATTTTTGTGGTCTGAACTTTCGAGGTTCCACTGTATGACATTATAACCTCAACATAGGATTCATTGGTTGCACAGGAGTGGAAAAAATTAAATTGTAAGTACAAAAATAACATAAAAGATGTATTAACGATGTATATTAATTTATATAAAAAGTGTTTTGTAACCGTCTCCCTTGTTAAGACATTACAAAAGTCGGAAACCAGTTCAATTAGTTACCTGTTAATTAAACTAGCTGCCGTTGTTAGTAAACCTTACTCACTAACAAATTATAACACATTATTATATAGGAATTAGACAAGGATTGCATAAATTTATTCACTCGCTGGGTGTTAGCAAAAACATCTCTTTATTATTATATTTAAATATCATAGTTTACTTTACTTTTAAAAGAATTACTCTAATAGATTCTGCATTTAATATTTAAAAATTTTTTATGTCTTATTCCTTTTATCTGAAAGTATTCAGCTAGATATTGTTTTAAATACCACGGATCCGGGTCTCAACTTTGTTATGTTTTAATTTATCACAACTTTAACCAAATTATTTGAAGAATAATTTTGGTTGTAAATTATAGAATTACCTTACATTTAGATATCGTAATGTTATTACTACTTCATTACAGAAATTACAAATTTTATAAGTTATTCTTTAAATTATCAAAAGTTCTTTACTGTTCTTTTGTTACTTCGCTTGTTGAAACAAATTTTTTACAAATGTTATGTTTGGATATCACCTGAATTTAACATGAGGTTGCTGTGGGGTCCATGATGGTCATCCTCCGTCGTCTCCTAGGGTGTGATCCACGGTTCCACTTGATGTTCCATTAGATTGGTTGTTTCTGGTAGTCTCGTTCTAGACGATCGGATTTTGGTACTAGAAGTTCATACTGTTGTTGTTTGTGTTTTCCACTTCTGGAGTCGATTGTTCACATTTTATACTTTAATGACAGTTCTTATTTTAGCAGTACTAAAATCTGGTAAGTAACATATCTTACCACTTACAGTATTTTTTTTTTTTTAAGAGATGTGTCGGCTAAGTTTTCCTTTCTTTCTTTTTTTTTACATATTTCTTCACACACTACATTATATAATTTTTTTATTTCCACGCTACATTGATTAAAACGAGATCATTACAAACTGGATAGAATATTTTGTTAACGGTATACACCTACGTGTATATTGACAACACAGTACCGACATCTTTTCATGTCAAAGTTTCTCCAGCGAATGTGTGCATAGTTTAGCGGCGAGGGGTCAGTAAGCTGGTGCGGTTTTATGCACTGAGAAAATAGTTCGTTCTTTTAAGTAGTATTAATTATTCATTACTTAAATGGTAATACTTTATGTTACCTTTTGGTTATGAATTAGGAATTTCCTTATTTATTTAGTACGTATTTTATTTAATTAACGTAATTATTATTATTAGCTACATAACACCGTGCTTTGCGTGTTGGTACGGGACAATTTTCAAGTTGATGCAGGAATCTAGGCATAGGAAAGGGGTGGATAATACTCTTACTTGTTATAAAGCAAAATTTTCATTTGTGCGATTTAAACATTTTTTTAAATCGTCACAAGTGTGTGTTCAGTATTTTGGGTCGTGTACATTTTTATATAGTCAAATTTTTATTTTGTTTATAACCTCAAACCCCTACAAAGTATAAAGCCAGAAACCAGTGCCTTCTGACGTTTTAGTTTTTATACTTAAAATATTTAAACATTGTAATTCCCAGTGTCAGATAGATGTAATAAATTGGTATACTATGGGGAGTATGCATATGTTCATGTTAAATTATGAAGGCCACCTCACAGAATTGTTCCTTATGCCACAGAAGATCAAGTGAGCAGAAGTGACACGCTCTGTTGGACATTTCTGCTATAATCGGAGTTCCAAGGATACTATAATAAGGTTATAATAGAGAACAATTGTATAGTCAGGAAACTGTAAGATGTATGGGCAAAGTTAAAAATTGTACATGGCAAGATACATCAAAGTATAAAAGTCAGGTATCTGTAAGGAGAGCAGATTGAGCTTTTTCAAAACAAGTTGATGACTTGGACACAGCCAAATAGTATAAGTAAGTAGACAGAAGCAGTACAATTCATACAGCTTATTGAAAATTATTCATTCCATCAAGAAGGTATTCAGCAATCTTTTCACACAAAGTTGTGAGTGGCTGTAAAATTAAACATAGGCCTTTTAGAATGTTATCTACTTGTACATCCTAATGTTTCCAACCAACAAAAGGTGAACAAGAGTGTAGTACACCAGAAGAAGACTTAGCAAAAGCTGAAAACAAAATGTAAAATATATTCTGCATCACCAAGTACTGAGAATTGTTTTTAAAGTAAAAACACTAAAAATGATGACTACAAAAATAATCTTAGTAAGAGCTAGGAAAATTTGCAAGGAGCTAACAAGAATGTATGCTGTGTAGTTTGTGAACAAGTTCCTATGGCCCATAGTTGCTTGATATGCAACCAGCCACTCCATACTATTTGTGGCAGTTAGAGCAGTAATGCAGATGGATACTGAATTTAGACAGAGAACATGCTAAACCATGAACTGTATAGAAAATGATATTTATAAACTAGGGAGGACAGAGTTCAGAGTTTTAACGAAATTGTATAACCAAAGTAAGTTTACCGTTGTTGAACAGAAATTTATTAGCTCAGATTGTACAAACAAATAAAAGCATTTTCATATTGTCAGGTACCTTTTCTTTTTAAATGACTTCTTCAGCTATCACACACACAATTTATTTATAGAATATTCTATTGCATGTGTTTTATTAGATAGCATATGTACTTATAATAAGCCATATGATAATAATAAGAGAATATATAAAAGAGTTGCACGTAGGAGTCTTTGCAGAATGCAAAAATATGATGTGCTATATGACAGTGTGTGTAATTATCATAAGTTTGGGTTACAATGTCAAATTAGTTGCCAATTAGTGTTGATTAGGTGCTAATTGGAAAAACACTATAGCACAATTTTTTTAGTAATTCTGTGTATGACTTATGCTTGAAAAGCTATAAAAAGAATATAAAATCGTATAAAATGTAGCTGCCAAAAATGTTATGAAAACTTGTACGAAAAAATCACTCAAGTAACACTAATGGAGGCCAGTGACTTTTTTGGATGTTCTCAAATAGAGAAAACATTGGTAACCATTAAGATGATCCCACAGTAAAAAAATTAATTGGATGGAAATTCACGAAATTATATTAAAAAAGGAAGGTCCATTGAAAATTTTATATGAAAACAGACCATAATGATGTGACCTATGTCACTGTGAAGAAACAGGAGGGGGAAATTATCTGTGGACTGAACCATGGAGATATGTTGTACTTGATTCCCAGTTATGAAAGCAGATTTGTCAATCTCTTATCGTGGATGATCAAATTTCTGTGATATCATAAATTCAACGGAGTAGTTGATTTTGAAGAAAACATAAATGATCAGAAAAAGCTGAATATTATGCAAAACAGAAGACTGGACTTTAGAAATTTTACATATTATTTCTTTCTGTATTGTATTTATTTGGTATATATTGTATTTATGATATGGTATTGTACAGATACTGCTGAATAAAATTTATCATGTTACGAACTTCAATAATGGGAATTGATTCAGTGTTGCTAAACCCAGAGTACTGATTGTCTAACCAAGTGAAAATCATTCAAACACTATTTTTAACAAAACAAAAATGGCATAAGGCTTTAGTATTTGTGAGAACTAACTTATGTTTAGTAAAGAGTACATAATTCCTTAAATTTTCACCACTTTTGAAAAGATAGCTGTTACACAGAAAAGGTTTGTAATAATTTAGTCAGTTCTCTCAGTTTGTAATTTTGGTCTGGGTTGGGTCTAGGTCCAAAGCATCATACAGTGTTGTATGTTCATGTGTTATGGTGCTTGAAAAGATGTTCAGCACCAGTTCCTGGCTTGAAAGAGCAGTCTTGCTATACTGAAACCAATTTTGTATTCTGAATACTTTATGGTAAACTATAATTGCATTGTAGTAATTTAAAATGTATTAAAATATACAAAGTTTTTATATTTGGTAATCTCTTTTCATGAAAAATTCCAGTTATATTATGTCAATTTATATCAATTGTTCTGAATTCCAAAAGCAGAAACAATTACAAAAAAGTTTTCAGTGAGATTAGAAATTTAATTTTTCTATGTTGAAACATTAAAAAAATATACAAAAACTGTATATTTAGAGAAAAAAAACACTACACAAAATGATTCATGAAGAAACCTAATTTAAAATTGTCATTGGAATAGGACTACACAAGATAAATCTGGGCAATAGATGTATAAATGCACGCAAACAGTAAATACAGATTAGGAACTGCCTTGAAAAATCAGTGTCACAGTAATATCCTTTTTTATATTTTTTCAGATACCTTTCTCCAAGTTTTTCTTTACTAGCAAAGGAAGAATTCAAGACAGGCAAGGATCCGTAATCTTGCATCATGTATCAAATCTTGGAATCACTCTGGCAGATAAAAATGATGGGCCTTTTGCTCTTGAAATTGATTTTATTGGTTTAGAATTTGATCCATCCTATGATGAACAATTTGCATATGAAATGTACAAAACAAATAATACAACTTAATATATAAGGATAACTATTTTAGCTATATACGTTATTTATGTAATGTATCTGTAATATATACGTGTACATAAAATAAAACAATATTCAACTTGTGATGTATTAATTTCCATTTGGGATTGCCCATTAATGTTTTGGTAGGATATTAACTGTCTGTGTGGTGTCGAAAAATTTTGCAAATTAAGGATTGCTTTTCATGTTAAATATACAGATAGATATTGTCACCAATCCTAAGAATTGGTATGTATTGAATAAATGTTGTAGTTTCAGAGGAAGCTCAGTGTACAACTTGTACACTGAATATTGTTCAGTGTATATATTATGTTATTGTTATATAGAAACAATAAGTAAAAATTAATTCCTTGTAATTTCTGAATGGAGAGTTTACTTTCAGCTGTAATATTTATCTCATAATGGGAGCATGTTCAGGAGATTGTTGACAGAGTAGCTACCTGAAATGGTCATTATTCAGAAAGCAGTTATGTTACTGAGTCATTGCTTGTACACTTAGTTATAAAAAAATTAAGAATACATTGTTTATTTATAGTTATTATTAGATATTGTTTCCACCTATATGTCCATCTTAAATCAGAGAAGTATGGCTGCGGAACAGTCTTGAAATTTTGTATTAGTTTATATTAACAGTTAATAACTTATCACTATAATTATAAGCTTTAAATGTGTTTTTCAGCAATGGTTTTAAATCATAACTCAGATTTTTTTAAAAACTGTAGCATTGTTACATGGTTAGCACGCTATTTTTGTTATTATGTACCTATAGAAATAGCTGGTTAGTTGCAAAAATCCAACTCAAAGGGAAATTTCTACAGCAAAACCTATCCTTAAATTTTTGTTTTTAAGCTCTTAACTTTTATAATTAATAAAGTTAAAAACTGAATGTTAATTCTGGGAGTGAACTGAAAGTAACTTAATTTGTTTACTGACTGCTTAGAGATGTACAGTATTGTTCAATGAACTTAGTAAAGCAGCACAATAAACAGTGAGTTTAGTAAAAGGTCCACTTGAATATTTATTTAATCAGAAACACTTTTACCAAAATAGTGTCAGAATTTTAGAAATCATATTTTATGTTAGAAAAACTATACGTTCATTCAAAAATCTTATAAAGTACATTCAGTCAGTTTTAGTCCATTTTCTATTGAAACTTGGATAAGTCCATTGTTCCTTGTTTCAGATCAGTACTGTTGCTATGCTCCAATTTTTCTCCTTCCTCTCTACTGTTTCCTTCCATATTCCCAACTGTTATTGTTCATTCTATGTATACGACCTCACCAACTCAGCTGCGTCTGTTCTATGTATTCTAGTAACAGCTACACTCATAAACCATGTATAATTTTTCATTTCACTCGGAATGAAAATTTGTAAAATTTTTACCAATAAAGAACTTAGTTTCCTAGTCAGTAGTATTATACTGATAATTAGTTAATCAACGGACACGTCATGGACAACAAAATCCAAGTGTTTTATATATATTAAATTTTGTACTACAGCAACTACTTTTTTTGCTGAGAAAACCTGTGACTCAGTGCAGAGTAGGTCTTAATTGCTCTTGTAATACTTTTTTTTTATATTTCTCACGTTCCAGTGTGTTGTACTGTTATCTCTAAGTATGTAAAAATGTGTACTTGATCCATGTTGTCCTTGACTGTACATTCAGTTCATGGTTCTCCTCTTCAACAGATATTACTTTAATTTTTCTCATGTTTTGTTAAAATTTCTTTTCATATAAGCTTTCTAGTAAATCTTGTTTCTTATCAACCATTATTATTACATCATCTGCAAGTATACATTCTGATTTTCCTACTCTTTACACCCTATCCAAGTCCTTTGTACGCTGATTGCTTTTATATATTATTGCATTTACAACACCATGGAAGCATAGGACCTAGTACTTCACTGTGTCAGAAAGCTGAGCAACACATTATATGCGGTAATATAATTGACTATATTTCTACTTATATTTAAAACTGTTCTGATTAGCGTATTGTTCACTTCTCTTTATAGTATTTCCCACACCTTCTCGTGGGGAACGTTGCCAGGGGCTTTTCCAGATGTCTTTTCCCCTTTAGTTGCATGTTCCTATAATCTGATGGCGAATGTATAATCTACTCTTCTACTTTATAGTACAGTCACTGCAGCAAAAAAAAAACTAGAAATTGCAAATTAAGTAGCTTCTACGAGATTTTTTGCATAGGGCTAGATAAAAAGGTAAGAAAGAATTAAAAAAAAAAGTTTACAAAAATTCAGTCGCGGGTTTTCGAAAAAAGAGGGGGAAGGTACAAAAAATTAATTTTTCGTGATTATCTTAAAAAATATTAAATTTATGAGAAAAATACAAAATACCAAAAAGAAAGAGCATAAAATTCTGTATAATAAAGGCTATTACCATTTTTTTTTGTCAGGGCGATACTTTTAGTAGAAAAATTAATTCAAAGTTGGCCAAATTTTTCACAAGGTGGATTTTCACATAAAATACATGTTTATGTAATAGACATGCAATTTTTTCAGGAATATAAGTTTAAAAACTCAGTTTTATTAATTTATGTATATAATATTATGTATAATTTTTACTTATTTATTACGCATTATAATAAAAATGTTTAAAAAATGCACTTTATAAATATATTCAAAAATAGTTTTTCTTCCAATCATTGAAGATTTTGACAATAAAATAACTTTTAAAACACAGATAAAACAGAAGAATTTATAGTTAATAATAATCGCATAACATTAAATAAAGATACCACAAACAAATATCAAACACAAATAACAAATATACTAAAAAATAGTACCCAAATCATAAATCCTAAAGACTCCTTTAAATGTAAAATGGATAATCCTTGTGCACCAAAATTAAATTCTTTAATAAAATTACACAAAATCAATAAACCTAACAGACCTTTAATAAACACTAGAACTGCACCAAATTATAAAATATCAAAATTACTAACACAAATCTTAAAACATAAAATTTAACTTCCAGCAAAATACAATATCAAAAATGGTATCAAACTCACGGAACATTCAATATCGAACTGCGTTAATTCAATATCTGTATGCGCATGTACCAGCTGTCCTCACACTCCCTAAAATTCTTCAACTTTCAGGGTCTGTTCTTTTTACTGTTCTTTTTATGCCCATGCACGGATATAAATTCTCACTATGTAGAAGAGAAACCTCAAATATTGTAGTTTTACGTACAATAGTTACATATTAATATTTTTTTTAGTTTTTAACTGTGAATATTAATACGTGCAATGGACATATTTTTACATTTATTAATAAAAGTTACATTTATTTTAAATTTAACTAAATGTTAACTATTCTTTACACCGCAGTCTTATAGAAGACAGTTTGACCAATACGTGTTCATAATTTTGTTAAAAAATATTTATTTTGAAAATTTCTGTAGAAATTTTAAGTTAAGAAAATGCTGTATACTTGCGAACTCAAAAAAATTATAAATTTTAAAACTCGCTCATTTTATGCCAATATATCAATACTAATTTTTATTATTTTTTCAAAAACCTATATATGTAAAGTTCATATTGTGAAGTTTTTTTTTAATGTAAATACATTTGTAATAAATTGTTAATATGTTTATGCATTAGTTGAAAAAAATAAAAAACAAAAACGTTATTACTTTATTTTAAGTATTTATTAATAATTTAATTATTTTCTTTTCATTTTATGTAAAAGTGCAAACATTTAGCTTTAAAATGGTTTTTGATTTTTGTCTCTACGACTATTATAACGGATTTTATTAAAATTTGTATGTTGCAATGTCAGACAAAATTAGCCTTCCCGCTCATCGGGGCGGACTCCAACAATCAATTTTTTTCTAATATTTCAATTCCATTTTTCTCACAAAGTATTGGCCTGACAAAAAAATGATAAATAGCTTTTTTGTAGAGAATTTAATGCTCTTTTATGCAAAAAATCTCGTATAAGCCACTTAATTTGAATTTTTTTCCTTCAGTGACTGTACTATTAGGCCTCTTGTAAAGTATTAGCTACTACACTGCTCTCCAGACTTGGGAAAGTTAATAACAATTTTTAACTGATTAAAGTTAAAGTTCGTACCCCCCCCCAAAATTAACTGATTAAAAGTTAAAAATTTATGTTTTCTTTTTTTGTTGCTTTATTAAACAAGCTGCTTTGGCTATAGAAATAATTAAAATCATGTTAAATAAATCCACAAATTAAGCTTTTCCAAAAAAATTAATTGAAGTTTCCGATGCAGAAAAAATTACTTAAAATATTTAGCATTAAAAAATTCAATCATTAATAATTAAAAATCATAATTATTTTATTTTAACCATTAAATTGCATTAACATTATTTTAAATTGCAGCAGGTAATTAAATATTATTTGTCTATTGCATTTTTCAATTAACTTTACTGACTACTAATATTGTCTTGTTACGACGGTCTACTTGATAGTCGTAGGTACAGTGGAAACAAAATACAAGACACCAGTTAAGTCACTAATCACCAGCTTTAATTTTCACAGTTAAACAGTTCATAATTAACAACACAGTCTCTTACAACAAATCAAATAAAAATCGTTCACACGCAATAAAAATGTTAACTAATATAAAACACAACTGTATTAACACAATAATTCTTCACGTCGCCAAACACTCAATCCACACTAGCGGAAATCGCTCATGTTACTGAACTGACAACGCGGCAGCTATGGCTTTATATACGCCGCACTGAGGCCCAGTACAGCTTTTCCTCCTTAACTGCATGCCGGCGGCTTAGTGCGTAGTATCTCAAGTGTTCCTGGAACTCACTAGAACCACGTACGTGAATGACGCAACACAAGCCACGCTGGACGGGGGGGGGATGTTCTAGATTGTTCGGTACGCTTCTCGTAACACTGCCCCCTCCTTAAGCCTGTTCGTCCTGAACTGGCAAACCGTCTCTGAACTAACACTTGGCCAGGCGATCTAGGTGGACGTCCTTATGAAAGATAATTCTTCCTTCCTTCAAATTCGGTCTCGTGTGATCCGAATATCAAGTTCCCAGGAATACTGGTCTTCCGCTCAACCGCTAGTTTTGCTGGAATCACTCCCGTTGCATCATGTATTGATGACCTAAACACCACTGGCTGATCCAAGTCTGTCTGGTTCTCGTTAATAACCTCTTTCATAATTTCACTTCAGAAACTTTTCCCCCGGGCGCTTGTATTAACTCACGAACAAACAAGGGGTTTTCCTTGACACCCATAGTTGGCTTTCCAGTCATTTCTTTTGCTGTTTCACGTATTTGTACTTCCTCTGCTAGTTCTTCTTCCATTTCCGCCTGGAATAGGAAAGGTTCATGTTGACTTCTTCTTCGGCCAATGCCACTTGCTTGTTTGAATGGTTGGCAGACCCTGATATTTTAGCCATGCAAAGCTTTATCTTCTCATTGCCAACCTTCAGGACGTTCTCTCTTAAGTCCACAATGAATCCATAGGCATTCATAATGTCCGTGCCAAGAATCACTTCATCAACAATATCTGCAACAAGCACTTGGACGCTAAACTCGAGAAGACCCAGGCGTACACATACGTCTAGCTTTCCTAACACGTTGACGGGACTCCAGTCACAGTCTGTATTGTACAAGAGCTAATTTGAGGCCGTCAGTTTCTAATTAAGTCAGGGCGCACAATAGATACTAGCGCCCGTGACAACTGTAAACGATTTTCGTTTACCTTCCGCAAATCCATTAACGATCAGGTTTCCACTAATATTATGTAGCGTGGAAACTGTGTGCTGTTCTGGGGCTTTACTTCTTCAATTGGTGCAATTGCTCTCTTCTCTCGGTATTTTATTCTTCCAGCAGTCTACCTGTAGATGACCACGTTTCCCACAGTTGTAACACTTAGGTCTCCTGTCTTTATCCCTTGGTCGAAAGAGCATTGTGGCGCTGCTGACTTCTTAAACTGTTGATATTGAATCGTCTCTTTATTCCATCTGTTGTGACGATACTGTGGTATTGGATCCGTTTGGCTACAACGTGATGGCATACTTTGATTAATGTAGGTCGGCGACTTGGCAGCTTCAAAACGGAGAGCATGAACAAGAGCATCTGAGCTATTCTGATGCCATGCCATTCTTAACACTTGTTGTAATTTACTATCTCTGATACCGTCAATAAACACAATGAGAGAAATCCACTTCCAGAAGTCCTCTGATTCTTTGGGATAAGCCAATCTCGTCAGTTGGTCGACATTCGCTTCAAACTCTTGAAGGCTCTCCCCTGAACGCTGTCGCCTCGCTTTAAGTTGCTCATGGTACACTTTGCACAAATGCTGGTCACTGTACCGTAATTCCAGAGCTTTAGTTAATTCGGCATAGACGTTCTGACTGTCAGATGGCACTTTCTGTATTAGTTCTGTGGCAGGCCCTTTTAAAGCAAGAATTGGTGAAAATCCTTCTCTTCTTCCGTCCATTTATTTAAGCGAGCGGCAACTTCAAGTTGGCGAATATGTTGCCGAATGAGTGCTTCCATCAAATGTTGGGGCCTTTGCGTAAACTGGCCCTACTACAGTTAGATTTCTCTGATATTTTGGATCTTCTTCTGCATTTATTAATGTTCTTTCATTACCAACTATTTTTTTTACTAAATGTTCTACTTCCTTTTTAATTTGTTTTATTGAATTTTTAATAGAATCTTCTAAACTTGACATACTTGTTTCCATGGTTGACACAGATTTTTTAACTTCAGATATTCTGTCAACTTGTTTGTTCAGCTCACCTTGTAACAGGACGAATTTTGCAGTGATAT
Source organism: Magicicada septendecula (assembly GCA_034769895.1). Lineage (NCBI taxonomy): Eukaryota > Metazoa > Arthropoda > Insecta > Hemiptera > Cicadidae > Magicicada > Magicicada septendecula. The sequence continues at coordinate 1,155,654,711 of CM068367.1, forward strand.
CATCTTGTACGAACGCCTTAACTTCGTCTGATTGACGACTAAATTCTTCTTTTTGTCGTCTCTCTGGTCATTTTCTTGTGGCCTGGTCTCGTGTGATTTTCAAGTTTACGTTTTTCTTTTAGTCGTTCTTCCATTAGTGCTTTCTGTCGTTCATCTTCCGCTTCTCTTTCCTATCTGCGTTTCTCATCATGTCGTTTTTGTACTTCTGCCGCCTCCTGGCGGCATCGTTCCTTGATCTGCAGTAGCATTGCTATGAATGATTCTATCATCTGACTGGTATCCATTCTTCTTTTTTTTTCAACTACCACTAACACTACTCTTCTACGAAGTGTCCTCTGCTTCCACTGTTAACCGTTCTATCCCAGTTCTGACACCACTGTTACGACGGTCTACTTGATCATCGTAGGTACAGTGGAAACAAAATACAAGACACCAATTAAGTCACTAATCACCAGCTTTAATTTTCACAGTTAAACAGTTCGTAATTAACAACACAGTCTCTTACAACAAATCAAATAAAAATTGTTCACACGCAATAAAAACGTTAACTAATGTAAAACACAACTGTATTAACACATTAATTCTTCACGTCGACAAACACTCAATCCGCACTAGCGAAAATCGCTCACGTTACTGAACTGACAACCTGGCAGCTATGGCTTTATATACACCGCGCTGAGGCCCAGTACAGCTTTCCCTCCTTAAATGCATGCTGGCGGCTTGGTGCGTAATATGTCAAGTGTTCCTGGAACTCACTAGAACCACCTACGTGAATGACGCAACACAAGCCACACTGGACGTGGGGGAGTGGAGAATGTTCTGGATCGTTCGGTACGCTTCTCATAACAGTATTGTGCTTGCAGGGTAGCGTAGTATTAAATGACTTAATAGAACAGACAATATTACTTTTATAATCTATTAATGTGCTTACCTTTCTGTGTGTCCTCAAATTGCTCACACTGAAGTCAGCGATGTTTTAATATGTTTGTCCTTGGGCACACACATCATGCACTTAAAAAGTTAAGTTGAGACCGTTTACTTTCTAAGTATGTTCATAAAATCTAGACATTTGCGGCCAAGGTGACGATGCCATATTAATATAAAAAAGAATACATAATACGGAACAAAAATAAATTTGTGAAAAACAAAACTATAGAAACACAACAATAACAATTACCACTATGCTGACTGCACTAATATAAATATTGGTATGGAGAACCATACATGACTTCCATATTCTAAGATTTATATTTAAAATCATTTTTGAAATGAAATATTACCATAGAAACTACTTTTCTACTTACTGCGTCAGCCTTAACCACAGTACTGTGGTCACTAACGTATACCACCTCACGTTATCGCACTCGATTTTCACTGATGATGGAAGTCGATGGCATTGGCGAAACGTCTGGTTTTATAGAAAACATTGGACTACGGCCAAATATCCCGGGAAGGAATTTTAACAAAAACTACTTCTTTGTTGCCGATAACGTTGTACACATATGAAGGGCTGCCGGGAAGAACAGGCTCAGTCACATTTTGCAAATTTTTCAGGAGAGCATTTTAGGTGCTTAAATCTTATCAGGCTCAAAACAAGAATGCTTAAATTAACTTTTTCTTAACGAATTAGTTAGCAAACATGTTTCAGTAAGTTCCTGAGTTAGTTTTGCATAAATATTTGTTAAAATAAGGGCACGTTGCGAGATAGAACGAGCTTGGTCCATGGACTGAGCCTGTTTTTTCCCAACAATAAATAATAAGAACTCACAGAGCACAATGAAAACCATTACTTTATTATGAGCAGAGCACAAAACATAAGTAAGTAATTAAAAAATAATGTTAAAAGCAATAGCTACAAAGATAGACGTCTACTGGTAGGTCAGGGTTTCCAAGTATCTTTGCGCTTCTGGTCGACAAAACTTCTTAAGAACTTGTAAATCGTCGTACTTTGGCTTTGAAATTGGTAAGTCTCCTACGAAACAAAAAACAAAGTGAATTAGGCCTGTGATTTCTGTGAGTGTTTTTTCAGCTAATTTTAATACAGAAATGTACAAATTATTTTTCTGTATTATACAACTACCTAATATTATGAATGTACTTAATCCATAATCAGCCTGTTTTACGATTTAGAACTTTACTTACCATCATACGAATAATCTGGCAAAGAAAACTCTCCTCTGAAAACTTCTGTTGGAACAGCTGTTAGCACTTGAATCTTTACCCAAGCTCCATGGAATGTATTTCTGTATTTTACAAAGTTTTGAATTTCACTGGAGCCTTCATCTCGCTCAATAAGAACTTGTCGCACTGGTCGGGTTGGAAATGGGCACTTTTTCTTATAATATGGTGACAAATGAGATTTCCATTGACAGAAAGAGTCAATATTCGCTTTATGAACAGTAAATGGACATGGTTTTGTCCTTGCATGCCTAAAAACGTCAAGCCAGTCGTCGGGAATTTCAGCCCGAGATTTTTGATTTATTATGCCCAGGTTCTTATCTGTTTCTAGATAAGAGTGCCCTCTTATAGGGAAACATAATTTGACATAATTAAATCTTTTTTCAATGTGTACCAAGTTATGGAGGAACCTAATCAGGGTATAATTTTTATTCTGCCCTGAGCAGCCATCACAAAATATTTCAAGATTTTTTACTGAATTGTCGAGATATTCGTAACAAAACGTATGCAACATTGAGCATACGTCATCACTCCCTTTTTTGCCACTACACTCTGGGTACATAAAAAATACACTCTCACTGCTTGACAAAACGTGTATATTAAAACTGTACACAGACAACTGCCTACGGTAGTAAACGTCGTTCGTAGGCACATTTGGGCACGACAAGTTTTTACTAAAATCCATGCAAACGGCTTCAAACTCGCTGTCATTTTTGGCTTTCAATCTAGCTTGTTTTTTATTTTCATAAAACTGACTCGCTTTTTTCTTGTGCAAACGATTCTCAGTTTTTAAACGTTTTATGTCTGCATCAATTTTTATTATTTCATTTGGATCTGTGCACTCATTTCTTTTAATCTCTTCTGCTTTTAATTTAGCACTAAATTCATCGCACTGACTAGAGGTGTCCGTGCGTGGGTAGCCAAATGAAATGTTAAATTCAGTGTTAAATATTTGCCTGTAGCTTCCATGAGATACTTTTATTGTTGGGTAGTTCTCTTTAAACATATTATACATTTTCATAACATTTAATTCTTCAGGTAGGTACACTTTCTTAGAGTCTTTCAAGCCATAATGGCTTCCACGACCTTTAAATGAGCTTATATGAGTTCTAACAGCTTCTCTAGTTTCATCTGGAAGTCTCCACGGTCTGTTATCATGTTTTCCTCTTTTGTCTAGAGGAGAATGTCCAGTTGACAAAAGGTTCGAAACAAGATACTCGATTTTTCCTTTACTAACACCATGAATTGAAATAAAAGCTTTGCGACAAACATCTATTTCCTTCACAATACCATCAATACGTGCCCTTACTCGGTATTTATAAGCTGCTCTGTTTTGTCTGGCACCTTCTGCTTTCCTAGGCCGCCTGCGAGCAACAGGTAGAACAGCTATTAAACCGCTCAAATAGGTATTTTGCATGTCAACAGATGCCATAGAGTTAAAGTCTTTTAAAATAGCCTTACGAGATTCTGCAGGAACATTATCAAAACATTTTAAAGAACACTGGCAATCATCACCCATTTCATGTGAACTTAGGTTAAGTTTTTTCTTTACCTCAGACATCCTGCTTAGCCTTTTTCTTTTCCTACTACTTCCATTCTTCACTGGAGTAATGTCTGACTGATCTTGAGCCTCCATTGAACTGTGTGAACTTTGAAGTACGTACAGCTCTTTAGTTAAAAAGTATTAACACAACACTAGCTAAAACATGATGAAATCACAGACAGTATGACAGAACGTAAACAATGGAAGCACAAACAGAACCTGATCTAGCGCTCCGGGTGGCCTGTAAACAAAGTAAGGCCTGTGACTCAGCCGGTTGTTTCCCACAATGGCGGGACTGAGCCTGTTCTTTCCCCCTGCACGTATTCTTTTTGTTGTTTTTCCAATGGACTGAGCCTGTTTTTTCCCAAAACTATTATACCAACATGTGCTACTCATGATAGGCTATGATGTGAACCATTAAAACAAACATCACAAATTTTGGACTGAGCCTGTTCTTTCCGACAGCCCTTCATATATATAAAAAATATGCATAAAATTAATGGCTTGTATAAGTTAATGATTGATCTCCATTAAGTAGTGCTCAAGTTTCCAAAGTTTTAATATTATGATGTCCGTAATTAAAACAGAGCAGGTTTAGTGTGTATGAGGGTACACCGTGGACAAAAATTTTCAACATTTCCTATTGAGCGTTGCTTAGAGTAAAGCTGCGAATCTACAGTGTACGTTTCACAGAACAAAAACGCAGAAAAGAAGGAGCGCTCCGAAGTCACTCATGGACCCTTAGCATCTTGCAGAGGGTTCATTCCCTAAAGACGAAAAGTCTGTCTATGAATCGTTCCTCTGTAAACACGTGCAGTTACACTGCCCAGCGATCCACAGGAAGCAAATCGCTATCCACGCTGGACACTTTTTCGGCTTGCATGCGTTATGTTGGTATGGGTTTCGGCACTTTCCATTTAAAAAGCGTGCAAATGTAAGAAAATAAACATGAATGAGGCCAGAAATAACGCGAATTGTGTGTGTGTGTGTGTGTGTGTGTGTGTGTGTGTGTGTGTGTGTGTGTGTGTGTGTGTGTGTGTGTGTCTTCCCTGCCTTTTTATTGCGGTAGTCATAATAATAAAATGGAAACGTAGACATTACATATTTGAGATATGCTTGCCTGCCACGAACGATATATTTTCACTCATACATGATTTACACTAAAATGAAAAAATTATAATTTTATTGGCTGGCAACAAAATTATTTTATTTTTAACAATTACCATTGTTTGAAAAAGTTTAAATGAATTTTCAAGTACTTTACTGTTGTTAAAACGTAAAAGGTTGCAGGTAAACTACCCCTTCCCCTTAACCGATCTTCACCAAAATCAAAAGTCCTTGAGATCTCTACAATTCAGGGACGTATGCAAAAAATTATTTGATTCTGTTTGAATTTGTGGCTATTATCGTTTGCCATAGAAAATTACCCTTGATAAAAAACGTTGCAAGGTAAACTACCCCTTCCCCTTAACTGATCTTCACCAAAAACAATAGGTCTTGAGAACTCTACAAATCAGGGCTGTATGCAAAAAATTATTTGATTCTGTTTGAATTTGTGGCTGTTATCGTTTGCCATAGAAAATACCCTTGTTAAAACATAAAATGTTGCAAGTAAACTACCCCTTTCCCTTAACCGATCTTCACCAAAAACAATAGGTCTTGAGAACTCCATAATTCAGGGCTGTATGCGAAACATTATTTGATTCTGTTTGAATTTGCGGCTGTTATCGTTTGCCAAAAAAAAAAAATTACTCTTGATAAAAAAAAAATGTTGCAGGTAAACTACCCCTTTCCCTCAACCCATCTTCACCAAAAACAATAGGTCGTGAGTACTCTACAAATCAGGGCAGTGCAAAAAATTATTTGATTCTGTTTGAATTTGCGGCAGTTATCGTTTGCCATAGAAAAAAAATCTACAGACACACACAGACACTTTTTGAAAAACGACTTTTTTCATGTTTTGAGTGTAGTACAATCAGAATCTGCAATAATCTCGAACACGATTTTTTTGCCATCACCATACTTCCATTTCCTTAAGGAATATGAAAGTAAATATCGGTATGGAGAACCATACATGACTTCCATGTTCTAAGATTTATATTTAAAATCATATTCGAAATGAAATATTTCCATAGAAACTACGTCTTTCTACTTATTGCTTCAGCATTAACCACAGTACTGTGGTCACTAACGTATACCACCTCACGTTTTCACTGATGATGGCAGTCGATGGCACTGCCGAAAAGTCTGGTTTTGCAGAAAACATTGGACTACGGCTAAAGAGCCCGGGAAGGAATTTTAACAAAAAACTACTTCTTTGTTGCCGATAACGTAGTAAACATATAAAAAATTCTCCCCTCCACCTTCAACTATAATTTTTAATAATAGAAAATTACCCCCACCCCGTTCACCTAACCTCTTCATTTATAGATATTTCATCTACGTTTCCACAGTGGATTACTATGAGCTTCTTATCAGGATACTTTATTTATAATAATTAAGTACTTTACTCTTGTTAAATCATAAAATGTTTCAGGTAAACTACCCCTTTCTCTTAACCGATCTTCTCCAAAATCAATAGACCTTCCATCCTCTACATTTCAGGGATGCATGCAAAAAAACATTTGATTCTGTTTGAATGTGCGGCAGTTATCGTTCATCATGGAAACATTTCTCTTGTTACAACATAAAATGTTGAAGGTAAACTACCCCTTTCCCTTAACCGATCTTCACCAAAATGAGTAGACCTTGAGATCTCTGCAACTCAGGAAAGGGTGCAAAAATTTATTTGATTCTCTTTGAATTTTCGGCAGTTATCGTTCGTCATAAAAAAATTACCCTTTTTAAAACATAAAACGTTGCTGATAAAATACCCCTTCCCTTAACCCATCTTCAACAAAATCAACAGACCTTGAGTTCTCTTTAGTTCAAAAAGGTATGCAAAAACCTAGTTGATTCTGTTTAAATTTGCGGCAGTTATCGTTCGTCATATAAAAAATTACCCTTGTTAAAACATAAAATGCTGCTGGCAAACTACCCCTTTCCCTTAACCGATCTTCAACAACACCAACAGGTATTGAGAACTCTACAATACAGGGCTGTATGCAAAACATCATTTGATTCTGTTTGAATTTGCGGCTATTATCGTTTACCATAGACAAAAATTACCCTTGATAAAAAACCGTTGCAGGTAAACTACCCCTTTCCCTTAACCGATCTTCACCAAAAACAATAGGTCTTTATTACTCAACAAATCAGGGCCGTATGCAAAAACTTATTTGATTCTGTTTGAATTTGCGGCTCTTATCGTTTGCCATAGAAAATACCCTTTTAAAACATAAAACGTTGCAGGTAAACTACCCCTTTCCCTTAACCGATCTTCAACAAAATCAACAGACCTTGAGTTCTCTTTAGTTCAAAAAGGTATGCAAAAACCTAGTTGATTCTGTTTGAATTTGCGGCTATTATCGTTTACCGTAGACAAAAATTACCCTTGATAAAAAACCGTTGCAGGTAAACTACCCCTTTCCCTTAACCGATCTTCACCAACACCAATACGTATTGAGAACTCTACAATACAGGGCTCTATGCAAAACATCATTTAATTCTGTTTGAATTTTCGGCTGTTATCGTTTACTATAGAAAACAATTACCTTGATAAAAAACCGTTGGAGGTAAACTACCCCTTTCCCTTAACCGATCTTCACCAAAAACTACAGGTCTTAGGTACTCTACAATTCAGGCCTGTATGCAAACAATTATTTGGTTCTGTTTGAATTTGCGGCTGTTATCGTTTGCCATAGAAACCACCCTTGATAAAACATAAAACGTTGCTGGTAAACTACCCTATTCCATTAACCGATCTTCACCAAAAACAATAGGCCTTGAGAACTCTACAATTCAGGGCTGTATGCAAAACATTAGTTGATTCTCTTTGAATTTACGGCAGTTATTGTTCGTCATAGAAAAAATACCCTTGTTAAAACATAAAACGTTGCAGGTAAACTACCCCTTTCCCTTAACCGATCTTCAACAAAATCAACAGACCTTGAGTTCTGTATAATTCAAAAAGGTATGCTGAAGAGTAGTTGATTCTGTTTTAATGTACGGCAGTTATCGTTCGTCAAAAAAAAAAATTACCCTTGATAAAACATAAAATGTTGCTGGTCAACAACCCTATTCCCTTAACCGATCTTCACCAAAACCAACAGGTCTTGAGAACTCTACATTTCAGGGCTGTATGCTAAATATTATATGATTCTGTTTGAATTTGCGGCTCTTATCGTTTGCCATAGAAAATACCCTTTTAAAACGTAAAATGTTGCAGGTAAACTACCGCTTTCCCTTAACCGATCTTCACCAACACCAATAGGTACTGAGAACTCTACAATACAGGGCTGTATGCAAAACATCATTTGATTCTGTTTGAATTTGCGGCTGTTATCGTTTACCATAGAAAAATATCGGTATGGAGAACCATACATGACTTCCATATTCTAAGATTGATATTTAAAATCATTTTCAGCCAAACAGCCAGGCTGTGTCTTACCTGCCTTTTTATTGCTGTATTAAATGAAAAATATTATATTACATTAAAATGAAAAAATTATAATTTTATTGCCTGGCAACAAAATTATTTTATTTTTAACAATTACCATTGTTTCAAAAAGTTTAAATAAATTTTCAAGTACTTTACTCTTGTTAAAACGTAAAAGGTTGCAGGTAAACTACCCCTTCCCCTTAACCGATCTTCACCAAAATCGAAAGTCATTGAGACCTCTACAATTCAGGGACGTATGCAAAAAATTATTTGATTCTGTTTGAATTTGCGGCTGTTATCGTTTGCCATAGAAAATACGCTTGATAAAAAAACGTTGCAGGTAAACTACCCCTTCCCCTTAACCGATCTTCACCAAAAACAATAGGTCTTGAGTACTCTACAAATCAGGACTGTATGCAAAACATTATTTGATTCTGTTTGAATTTGCGGCTGTTATCGTTTGCCATAGAAAATACCCTTGTTAAAAAAACGTTGCAGGTAAACTACCCCTTTCCCTCAACCGATCTTCACCAAAAACAATAGGTCTTGAGAACTCTACAATTTAGGGCTGTATGCAAATAATCTTTTGATTCTGTTTGAATTTGCGGCTGTTATCGTTTGCCATAGGAAATACCCTTGTTAAAACATAAAACGTTACAGGTAGACTACCCCTTTCCCTTAACCGATGTTCACCAAAAACAACAGGTCTTGAGTACTCTACAAATCAGGGCTGTATGCTAAACATTATTTGATTCTGTTTGAATTTGCGGCTGTTATCGTTTGCCAAAAAAAATACCCTTGTTAAAAAAACGTTGCTGGTAAACTACCCCTTTCCCTCAACCGAACTTCACCAAAAACAATAGGTCTTGAGAACTCTACAATTTAGAGCTGTATGCAAATAATCTTTTGATTCTGTTTGAATTTGCGGCTGTTATCGTTTGCCATAGGAAATACCCTTGTTAAAACATAAAACGTTGCAGGTAAACTACCCCTTTCCCTTAACCGATCTTCACCAAAAACGATAGGGTTGAGAACTCTACAATTCAGGGCTGTATATAAAATATTATATGATTTTGTTTGAATTTGCGGCTGTTATCGTTTGCCATACAAAATACCCTTGATAAAACAAAAAACGTGGCCGGTAAACTACCCCTTTCCCTTAAACGATCTTCACCAAAAACAATAGGTCTTTAGCACTCAAGAAATCAGGGCTGTATGCAAAAACGTATTTGATTCTGTTTGAATTTGCGGCTCTTATCGTTTGCCATAGAAAATACCCTTTTAAAACATAAAACGTTGCTGGTAAACTACCCCTTTCCCTCAACCGAACTTCACCAAAAACAATAGGTCTTGAGAACTCTACAATTTAGAGCTGTATGCAAATAATCTTTTGATTCTGTTTGAATTTGCGGCTGTTATCGTTTGCCATAGGAATTACCCTTGTTAAAACATAAAACGTTGCAGGTAAACTACCCCTTTCCCTTAACCGATCTTCACCAAAAACGATAGGGTTGAGAACTCTACAATTCAGGGCTGTATATAAAATATTATATGATTTTGTTTGAATTTGCGGCTGTTATCGTTTGCCATACAAAATACCCTTGATAAAACAAAAAACGTGGCCGGTAAACTACCCCTTTCCCTTAAACGATCTTCACCAAAAACAATAGGTCTTTAGCACTCAAGAAATCAGGGCTGTATGCAAAAACGTATTTGATTCTGTTTGAATTTGCGGCTCTTATCGTTTGCCATAGAAAATACCCTTTTAAAACATAAAACGTTGCAGGTAAACTACCCCTTTCCCTTAACCGATCTTCACCAAAACCAAAAGGTCTTGAGAACTCTACAATTCAGGGTAGTATGCAAAACATTATTTGATTATGTTTGAATTTGCGGCTGTTATCGTTTACTATAGAAAACAATTACCCTTGATAAAAAACCGTTGCAGGTAAACTACCCCTTTCCCTTAACCGATCTTTACCAAAATCAACAGGTCGTGAGAGCTCTACAATTCAGGGCTGTATGCGAAATATTATTTGATTCTGTTTGAATTTGCGGCTGTTATCGTTTGCCAAACAAACAAAATTACCCTTGATAAAAAAAACTGTTGCAGGTAAACTACCCCTTTCCCTCAACCGATCTTCACCAAAAACAATAGGCCGCGAGTACTCTATAAATCAGGACTGTTGCCAAAAATTATTTGATTCTGTTTGAATTTGCGGCTGTTATCATTTGCCATAGAAAAAAATCTACAGACACAGACACTTTTCGAAAAATGACTTTTTCATGTTTTGAGTGTAGTACAATCAGAATCTGCAATAATCTCAAACACGATTTTTTTTGCCATCACCATACTTCCATTTCCTTAAGGAACATGGAAGTAAAAATGACGACAAGCACACGAGAAAGGACAGTGAACAATAAATTTGTGAAATTGAAAAATGTTTAAATTAACCTCCTTTGTGATATCTTGGTATTAGGTGTAGAATTTGGTGTTCTTTGAACTACCCCAGTGGTTCCCAGTCTTTCTTGTAATGTGTTCCACAATCTTTCTGGAAAAATTTTTGCGACCCAGTATATATATTGTACTGTTATTTTTTTTATGAGTCTTGTAATTATTTAATAGTATAATATAATTAATAAATGTACCTACTGTTATTATGTTTTTTTGTTTACCAGTACATGTAAAGAAACTCTTTCTCTCAGGGTTAATGATTATTAAGCTGTTTGATCGTATTTACGATTGTATCTAATATTTTCTTTTCTTTAAACCAAACCAAATTCAGTTAATATGTAGTATTTTGAGAATTAACAATGTAAAAAAAATGAATACCAGACTAATGTAACTTGACCGACTCTGAATTCTTCCAGCTGCCACGGGTTCACTTCTAGTTTGTAGCGGGTCAATTTTTGGGTGTTTTATTTTAATATTGTTGTTTACCTTTATTCAACATTATTTTAATGTTGTTTACCTTTTTTCAAACGCAATATTAGGCTTGGAAATCTGTTCCTTCACACAAATTTCTTATTGATCTCACCGCTGAATGCCGCTCTCCAGGACGACTGCAACACAGATGTCTCCTCGGAACACTTAATTATCCTTTATGGCCACTTAAACTCTTCTTCAGTCCAGGATTTCCCTCTTCTATCGTCGTTCTGTTAAGGATATTGTTATATTTCTCGTAATATTATTTATTATTAAATATTATAATCAAAACTCTGGTATCACAAATTAAATTCCTTTACTGTATTTTCTTTTCCATGTTACATTAACTTGATGATGTACAAATGTTATTTTATGAATTTAGACTCTTCAAGCTACTCTTATAGATATAATTTTAGACTCTTCATGCTGTTACCATTAGATATTAAATTAGACTCTTCATGTTACTCTTATTGAAAATATCATTAGAGTTATAACTTTACTCTTATTGAATATATTTTAAGACTCCTGACGTTACTCTTATTGAAAATAAAAATAGACTAATAACGTTACTCTTATTGAATATAATTGAAGACTTATAAAAATTTCCTTCATCACTATACAATACAATTTTTAACAATTTACAAAATTGCCACTTTGATAATTCCCTAATTTCTTTACTTCTGTTTATCATATACCTATTAAAACATATATCATTTTTCTATTTCTTTTTAAACATCTTTATTTTACCTCTAATATTCGTAATTCTATTTGTTATTTATTAAAATATAATTTTATTACTCTTTACTATTCTTATAACATTCATTCCAATTTCATATATTCTTTTCTGAACATATAACTGAATATTGTTTTATATCATATAGGAATCGACCTCTATGTTGACTGGGTGAGTCGATAGTCCCAATGTTTTTTGTTTACATTTTAAAACATATGTTACATTCAATACAACATCTGCATCCTTTCTCTTTTAAAATTTATTACCTCCCTATTATGTACTGTGTGCATTTTAACAGCAGTACATACAGTAATACCTTCCCTTATTTCATAATTTCAGATACAATTTTAGATGAAATTTTGAAATAACCAACATAGTCCAATCTTAATATTTAAACATCTGATTAATTAGGTATTTGTACCTCACAAAATTCTTTTAACAAATTGGTTTTTTCTTTTATTAATATTACAAATATGGTTTCATCATTATCATGAATTATGATATCTTAAACACTTATTTATGACTTAAAACACCATTAATTAAACCAACTGGTTTTACATCAAAATAATAAATAACAAATAACAATTGTGCCTAATTTCATGGCTAAAAAACTCAAATATCGGTATGGAGAACCATACATGACTTCCATATTCTAAGATGTATATTTAAAATCATTTTCGAAATGAAATATTACCATAGAAACTACTTCTTTCTACTTGCTGCTTCAGCCTTAACCACAGTACTGTGGTCACTAACGTATACCACCTCACGTTATCGCACTCAAATTTCACTGATGATGGAAGTCGATGGCATTGCCGAAACGTCTGGTTTTGTAGAAAACATTGGACTACGGCCAAAATCCCGGGAAGGAATTTTAACAAAAACTACTTCTTTGTTGCCGATAATGTTGTACACATATATATAAAAAATATGCATAAAATTAATGGCTTGTATAAGTTAATGATTGATCTCCATTAAGTAGTGCTCAAGTTTCCAAAGTTTTAATATTATGATGTCAATAATTAAAACATCAGAGCAGGTTTAGTGTGTATGAGGGTACACCGTGGACAAAAATTTTCAACATTTCCTATTGAGCGTTGCTTAGAATAAAGCTGCGAATCTACAGTGTACGTTTCACAGAACAAACACGCGGAAAAGAAGGAGCGCTCCGAAGTCACTCATGGACCCTCAGCAACTTGCAGAGGGTTCATTCCCTAAAGACGAAAAGTCTGTCTATGAATCGTTCCTCTGTAAACACGTGCAGTTACACTGCCCAGCGATCCACAGGAAGCAAATCGCTATCCACGCTGGACACTTTTTCGGCTTGCACGCGTTATGTTGGGATGGATTTCGGCACTTTCCATTTAAAAAGCGTGCAAGTGTAAGAAAATAAACATGAATGAGGCCAGAAATAACGCGAATTTTTGTGTGTGTTGTGTGTGTGTGTCTTCCCTGCCTTTTTATTGCGGTAGTCATAATAATAAAATGGAAACGTAAACAGTACATAACTGAGATATGGTTGCCTGCCACGCACGATATATTTTCTCTTATACATGATTTACATTAAAATGAAAAAATTATAATTTTATTGCCTGGCAACAAAATTATTTTATTTTTAACAATCACCATTGTTTGAAAAAGTTTAAATGAATTTTCAAGTCCTTTACTCTTGTTAAAACGTAAAAGGTTGCAGGTAAACTACCCCTTCCCCTTAACCAATCTTCACCAAAAACCATAGGTCTTGAGAACTCTGCAATTTAGGGCTGTATGCAAATAATCTTCTGATTCTGTCTGAATTTGCGGCTGTTATCATTTACCATAGAAAATACCCTTGTTAAAACATAAAATGTTGCAGGTAAACTACCCCTTTCCCTTAACCGATCTTCACCAAAAACAATAGGTCTTGAGAACTCCATAATTTAGGGCTGTATGCGAAACATTATTTGATTCTGTTTGAATTTGCGGCTGTTATCGTTTGCCAAAAAAAAAAGTACCATTGATAAAAAAAAACTGTTGCTGGTAAACTACCCCTTTCCCTCAACCGATCTTCACCAAAAACAATAGGTCCTGAGTACTCTACAAATCAGGGCTGTATGCAAAATATTATTTGATTCTGTTTGAATTTGCGGCTGTTATCGTTTGCCATAGAAAAAATCTACAGACAGACACACAGACACTTTTCAAAAAACGACTTTTTTTCATGTTTTGAGTGTAGTACAATCAGAATCTGCCATAATCTCGAACACGGTGTTTTTTGCCATCACCATACTTCCATTTCCTTAAGGAATATGGAAGTAAAAACATGACTAAAACATTATCTTTCTTTGGAACCTCACCTTCCCAATCCGGGTCATACATTTCATTTGTTCTTCATTTAAGAATTATTTTTCTTTTAATTATTACTTTATTTATACGGTCGAATCTGATTAAAATTTTATGTATCTTTAACCTTCCCATCTCGGTATTTAATTACTACAAATCCACACAATTTAACCCTACTGGCTATGACATTATTCAACTTAAGTGTCATTATATTTTTCCCCAATCTGGTAAGTACCCTCTTAATTCTATTACAATATTCTTCCCAACTGTTTGATGCAATTACTAAATCATCGACATAAACCGTAATAACTTCTAAAATCTCCTTGCCCCCTACTCAGTCAAATCATTCTATAAATATGGCCACATTATGGACCAGCCCAAAAGGTGTTCTCTTGAAATGATAACTTATACCATTCACATATTCTATACTTTCTGGATGCAATTCTATTTGCCAACATCCAGGTACAGCATTACAATTATTAAAAAAATGACGTTATTAAAACGTTTTAAAACTATTCTTATATTCTTTGGTGACGTCTTATCAGGAATTATCATCTGATTAATTTGACGCTCATCCAAACAATATTAAGGACTTATCCTTACATGGGAATTACTACTAACGGGCTCGTGTGTTTTGACTGACTTATTTCAATTATCTTTTTACTAATCCTTTGTCGATTTCTTATTTTATATGCCCTCTTACTGTATAGGGTATTGGGTATGACTTCTTATTTAAACTCACCTTCTCTCTTATGGGTCATTTGTATTGCACTCCTATTATCTTGCCAAGTTTATCTTCCATTGCTTCATTCAGTAACTGATGGTTCATTTCTTTATTTATTTGTTTTAAGTATTTATTCCCTTTACTCATTATTATCACCTTATTATTGTTATTAACCGTCTTTCTCTTCTTAATCGATTCAAAATAATTTCCCTGAAGTATCCTGTAAGATGTTCTTACGTTTTTTGAATTTGATGGGTTCTTTTCCTCTCTTTTAATTCGTAAAATAAAAATTTTTATTTGTAATAACTTCAATATTATGTTGTTTGTCTTATTAATTAACCTAATCTTTGTTATATTAGTTTGCTGTGGTCCATGCCCAAAAAATCAGTCCCTTCTTTCCATATTTTCATCTTTAGTTCATTCATTGCCAAATACATAAGTTATCCCTTTCGCCCGGACTATTATTGTTTTCAGTATGAATTCTATCCTTTCCACTTTATCACTACTACCTTGTATTCTGATTTTTCTGCTGCAAAGTCTTCACTCATTTCAAGGCCTCCTGTTGAATTTCCAATAAATTCTGTCCTAATGACATATGTTTCGATCACTCTGTACTGCAATTTTTTGAACACCAAATTTTCAATGGTATCTTCGCCTACTTTTAACACTTTATTCTCTAGTTCTTTAACCGAATATGTGACTGGTGTATCAACTATTGATGATATAGCTGATATTTTATTATCCCTTTCTTTTTCTGATGTATTCATTTTCAATATAAATTTCCTTAAGATTTTCCTATAATTTGTTAGTTCTGTTCTTTCCCTGTAATTAGCGATTGGGAGATTACGTACATTAACCAGCCCACTCCTAATCATATCTAATTCTTCCTGTGTATTTTTCTGTTTCTTGGGAGGTCTTTTACCTATTTTCTTCGTCTTCTTTTCCACATACTTATTATTCTCTTTGTTTCTGCTATGTTTATCCTTATATAATGATACACTTTTATCTTCTTTATTACCTTTTATTTTCTGATTTACTGGTTCCCTGATTTGATCGTTTGGTATGACTTCTGTCTGTGTTTCTATTGACTGGTTTTCATCATTCCTTATTTCTTTAATTGTTTCTATATTCAATTTCACCTTTGCGGATTGCCTAACATTCTTTTCCTCATAACTTTGTAATATTAACTTGATTTCAGCCTTTTGCTGGTTTAATTTATCATTCACCCCATTTATTTGTTGTTGAATGGTCTCCTTTAATTCCTCATTATTTTGTTTTAATAAGGTTTCATTATCTAATTTCATTTGTTTATTATCCTCTTTCATTTGTTTCTTTAATGTTTCACTGTTACTATCCATTTTTTCAGTTATTTGTTTCAATACTTTTTCGCTGTTTTTTCTATTCCCTTCCATAATAATTCTCATCATCTCCTGGAAATTTGCATCCATTGGTTGGTTTGGTTTCTTTGGTTGGTCCCCTTGGGCATCCTCTACTATTACTTCCATTTCAGTTTCTTCCTCTTCAGCACTATTACTCCTTAATTCATATCGTTGCTCTGGTTTGTTAGCCATTTTACAATCTTTAACTTAATTTAATTACAAGGAAAAAAATTTTTTATACTAATTAAATTTAACAAAATTCTGTTATTTGGTGCTGGTTTAAAGAAACTCTTTGCTTTCACGTATGGGCGCCATTTAATGTACTGTTATTTTTTTTTTATGAGTCTTGTAATTATTTAATAGTATAATATAATTAATAAATGTACCTACTGTTATTATGTTTTTTTGTTTACCAGTACATGTAAAGAAACTCTTTCTCTCAGGGTTAATGATTATTAAGCTGTTTGATCGTATTTACAATTGTATCTAATATTTTCTTTTCTTTAAACCAAACCAAATTCAGTTAATATGTAGTATTTTGAGAATTAACCATGTAAAAAAAATGAATACCAGACTAATGTAACTTGACCGACTCTGAATTCTTCCAGCTGCCACGGGTTCACTTCTGGTTGTTGTTTACCTTTATTCAAACGCAATATTAGGCTTGGCAATCTGTTCCTTCACACAAATTTCTTATTGATCTCACCACTGAATGCCGCTCTCCAGGACGACTGCAACACAGATGTCTCCTCGGAACACTTAATTATCCTTTATGGCCACTTAAACTCTTCTTCAGTCCAGGATTTCCCTCTTCTATCGTCGTTCTGTTAAGGATATTGTTATATTTCTCGTAATATTATTTATTATTAAATATTATAATCAAAACTCTGGTATCACAAATTAAATTCCTTTACTGTATTTTCTTTTCCATGTTACATTAACTTGATGATGTACAAATGTTATTTTATGAATTTAGACTCTTCAAGCTACTCTTATAGATATAATTGTAGACTCTTCATGCTGTTACCATTAGATATTAAATTAGACTCTTCATGTTACTCTTATTGAAAATATCATTAGAGTTATAACTTTACTCTTATTGAATATAATTAAAGACTCCTGACATTACTCTTATTGAAAATAAAAATAGACTAATAACGTTACTCTTATTGAATATAATTGAAGACTTATAAAAATTTCCTTCATCACTATACAATACAATTTTTAACAATTTACAAAATTGCCACTTTGATAATTCCCTAATTTCTTTACTTCTGTTTATCATATACCTATTAAAACATATATCATTTTTCTATTTCTTTTTAAACATCTTTATTTTACCTCTAATATTCGTAATTCTATTTGTTATTTATTAAAATATAATTTTATTACTCTTTACTATTCTTATAACATTCATTCCAATTTCATATATTCTTTTCTGAACATATAACTGAATATTGTTTTATATCATATAGGAATCGACCTCTATGTTGACTGGGTGAGTCGATAGTCATAATGTTTTTTGTTTACATTTTAAAACATATGTTACATTCAATACAAAATCTGCATCCTTTCTCTTTTAAAATTTATTACCTCCCTATTATGTACTGTGTGCATTTTAACAGCAGTACATACAGTAATACCTTCCCTTATTTCATAATTTCAGATACAATTTTAGATGAAATTTTGAAATAACCAACATAGTCCAATCTTAATATTTAAACATCTGATTAATTAGGTATTTGTACCTCACAAAATTCTTTTAACAAATTGGTTTTTTCTTTTATTAATATTACAAATATGGTTTCATCATTATCATGAATTATGATATCTTAAACACTTATTTATGACTTAAAACACCATTAATTAAACCAACTGGTTTTACATCAAAATAATAAATAACAAATAACAATTGTGCCTAATTTCATGGCTAAAAAACTCAAATATCGGTATGGAGAACCATACATGACTTCCATATTCTAAGATGTATATTTAAAATCATTTTCGAAATGAAATATTACCATAGAAACTACTTCTTTCTACTTGCTGCTTCAGCCTTAACCACAGTACTGTGGTCACTAACGTATACCACCTCACGTTATCGCACTCAAATTTCACTGATGATGGAAGTCGATGGCATTGCCGAAACGTCTGGTTTTGTAGAAAACATTGGACTACGGCCAAAATCCCGGGAAGGAATTTTAACAAAAACTACTTCTTTGTTGCCGATAATGTTGTACACATATATATAAAAAATATGCATAAAATTAATGGCTTGTATAAGTTAATGATTGATCTCCATTAAGTAGTGCTCAAGTTTCCAAAGTTTTAATATTATGATGTCAATAATTAAAACATCAGAGCAGGTTTAGTGTGTATGAGGGTACACCGTGGACAAAAATTTTCAACATTTCCTATTGAGCGTTGCTTAGAATAAAGCTGCGAATCTACAGTGTACGTTTCACAGAACAAACACGCGGAAAAGAAGGAGCGCTCCGAAGTCACTCATGGACCCTCAGCAACTTGCAGAGGGTTCATTCCCTAAAGACGAAAAGTCTGTCTATGAATCGTTCCTCTGTAAACACGTGCAGTTACACTGCCCAGCAATCCACAGGAAGCAAATCGCTATCCACGCTGGACACTTTTTCGGCTTGCACGCATTATGTTGGGATGGATTTTGGCACTTTCCATTTAAAAAGCGTGCAAGTGTAAGAAAATAAACATGAATGAGGCCAGAAATAACGCGAATTTTTGTGTGTGTTGTGTGTGTGTGTCTTCCCTGCCTTTTTATTGCGGTAGTCATAATAATAAAATGGAAACGTAAACAGTACATAACTGAGATATGCTTGCCTGCCACGCACGATATATTTTCTCTTATACATGATTTACATTAAAATGAAAAAATTATAATTTTATTGCCTGGCAACAAAATTATTTTATTTTTAACAATCACCATTGTTTGAAAAAGTTTAAATGAATTTTCAAGTCCTTTACTCTTGTTAAAACGTAAAAGGTTGCAGGTAAACTACCCCTTCCCCTTAACCAATCTTCACCAAAAACCATAGGTCTTGAGAACTCTGCAATTTAGGGCTGTATGCAAATAATCTTCTGATTCTGTCTGAATTTGCGGCTGTTATCATTTACCATAGAAAATACCCTTGTTAAAACATAAAATGTTGCAGGTAAACTACCCCTTTCCCTTAACCGATCTTCACCAAAAACAATAGGTCTTGAGAACTCCATAATTTAGGGCTGTATGCGAAACATTATTTGATTCTGTTTGAATTTGCGGCTGTTATCGTTTGCCAAAAAAAAAGTACCATTGATAAAAAAAAACTGTTGCTGGTAAACTACCCCTTTCCCTCAACCGATCTTCACCAAAAACAATAGGTCCTGAGTACTCTACAAATCAGGGCTGTATGCAAAATATTATTTGATTCTGTTTGAATTTGCGGCTGTTATCGTTTGCCATAGAAAAAATCTACAGACAGACACACAGACACTTTTCAAAAAACGACTTTTTTTCATGTTTTGAGTGTAGTACAATCAGAATCTGCCATAATCTCGAACACGGTGTTTTTTGCCATCACCATACTTCCATTTCCTTAAGGAATATGGAAGTAAAAACATGACTAAAACATTATCTTTCTTTGGAACCTCACCTTCCCAATCCGGGTCATACATTTCATTTGTTCTTCATTTAAGAATTATTTTTCTTTTAATTATTACTTTATTTATACGGTCGAATCTGATTAAAATTTTATGTATCTTTAACCTTCCCATCTCGGTATTTAATTACTACAAATCCACACAATTTAACCCTACTGGCTATGACATTATTCAACTTAAGTGTCATTATATTTTTCCCCAATCTGGTAAGTACCCTCTTAATTCTATTACAATATTCTTCCCAACTGTTTGATGCAATTACTAAATCATCGACATAAACCGTAATAACTTCTAAAATCTCCTTGCCCCCTACTCAGTCAAATCATTCTATAAATATGGCCACATTATGGACCAGCCCAAAAGGTGTTCTCTTGAAATGATAACTTATACCATTCACATATTCTATACTTTCTGGATGCAATTCTATTTGCCAACATCCAGGTACAGCATTACAATTATTAAAAAAATGACGTTATTAAAACGTTTTAAAACTATTCTTATATTCTTTGGTGACGTCTTATCAGGAATTATCATCTGATTAATTTGACGCTCATCCAAACAATATTAAGGACTTATCCTTACATGGGAATTACTACTAACGGGCTCGTGTGTTTTGACTGACTTATTTCAATTATCTTTTTACTAATCCTTTGTCGATTTCTTATTTTATATGCCCTCTTACTGTATAGGGTATTGGGTATGACTTCTTATTTAAACTCACCTTCTCTCTTATGGGTCATTTGTATTGCACTCCTATTATCTTGCCAAGTTTATCTTCCATTGCTTCATTCAGTAACTGATGGTTCATTTCTTTATTTATTTGTTTTAAGTATTTATTCCCTTTACTCATTATTATCACCTTATTATTGTTATTAACCGTCTTTCTCTTCTTAATCGATTCAAAATAATTTCCCTGAAGTATCCTGTAAGATGTTCTTACATTTTTTGAATTTGATGGGTTCTTTTCCTCTCTTTTAATTCGTAAAATAAAAATTTTTATTTGTAATAACTTCAATATTATGTTGTTTGTCTTATTAATTAACCTAATCTTTGTTATATTAGTTTGCTGTGGTCCATGCCCAAAAAATCAGTCCCTTCTTTCCATATTTTCATCTTTAGTTCATTCATTGCCAAATACATAAGTTATCCCTTTCGCCCGGACTATTATTGTTTTCAGTATGAATTCTATCCTTTCCACTTTATCACTACTACCTTGTATTCTGATTTTTCTGCTGCAAAGTCTTCACTCATTTCAAGGCCTCCTGTTGAATTTCCAATAAATTCTGTCCTAATGACATATGTTTCGATCACTCTGTACTGCAATTTTTTGAACACCAAATTTTCAATGGTATCTTCGCCTACTTTTAACACTTTATTCTCTAGTTCTTTAACCGAATATGTGACTGGTGTATCAACTATTGATGATATAGCTGATATTTTATTATCCCTTTCTTTTTCTGATGTATTCATTTTCAATATAAATTTCCTTAAGATTTTCCTATAATTTGTTAATTCTGTTCTTTCCCTGTAATTAGCGATTGGGAGATTACGTACATTAACCAGCCCACTCCTAATCATATCTAATTCTTCCTGTGTATTTTTCTGTTTCTTGGGAGGTCTTTTACCTATTTTCTTCGTCTTCTTTTCCACATACTTATTATTCTCTTTGTTTCTGCTATGTTTATCCTTATATAATGATACACTTTTATCTTCTTTATTACCTTTTATTTTCTGATTTACTGGTTCCCTGATTTGATCGTTTGGTATGACTTCTGTCTGTGTTTCTATTGACTGGTTTTCATCATTCCTTATTTCTTTAATTGTTTCTATATTCAATTTCACCTTTGCGGATTGCCTAACATTCTTTTCCTCATAACTTTGTAATATTAACTTGATTTCAGCCTTTTGCTGGTTTAATTTATCATTCACCCCATTTATTTGTTGTTGAATGGTCTCCTTTAATTCCTCATTATTTTGTTTTAATAAGGTTTCATTATCTAATTTCATTTGTTTATTATCCTCTTTCATTTGTTTCTTTAATGTTTCACTGTTACTATCCATTTTTTCAGTTATTTGTTTCAATACTTTTTCGCTGTTTTTTCTATTCCCTTCCATAATAATTCTCATCATCTCCTGGAAATTTGCATCCATTGGTTGGTTTGGTTTCTTTGGTTGGTCCCCTTGGGCATCCTCTACTATTACTTCCATTTCAGTTTCTTCCTCTTCAGCACTATTACTCCTTAATTCATATCGTTGCTCTGGTTTGTTAGCCATTTTACAATCTTTAACTTAATTTAATTACAAGGAAAAAAATTTTTTATACTAATTAAATTTAACAAAATTCTGTTATTTGGTGCTGGTTTAAAGAAACTCTTTGCTTTCACGTATGGGCGCCATTTAATGTACTGTTATTTTTTTTTTATGAGTCTTGTAATTATTTAATAGTATAATATAATTAATAAATGTACCTACTGTTATTATGTTTTTTTGTTTACCAGTACATGTAAAGAAACTCTTTCTCTCAGGGTTAATGATTATTAAGCTGTTTGATCGTATTTACAATTGTATCTAATATTTTCTTTTCTTTAAACCAAACCAAATTCAGTTAATATGTAGTATTTTGAGAATTAACCATGTAAAAAAAATGAATACCAGACTAATGTAACTTGACCGACTCTGAATTCTTCCAGCTGCCACGGGTTCACTTCTGGTTGTTGTTTACCTTTTTTCAAACGCAATATTAGGCTTGGCAATCTGTTCCTTCACACAAATTTCTTATTGATCTCACCGCTGAATGCTGCTCTCCAGGACGACTGCAACACAGATGTCTCCTCGGAACACTTAATTATCCTTTATGGCCACTTAAACTCTTCTTCAGTCCAGGATTTCCCTCTTCTATCGTCGTTCTGTTAAGGATATTGTTATATTTCTCGTAATATTATTTATTTATTAAATATTATAATCAAAACACTGGTATCACAAATTAAATTCCTTTACTGTATTTTCTTTTCCATGTTACATTAACTTGATGATGTACAAATGTTATTTTATGAATTTAGACTCTTCAAGCTACTCTTATAGATATAATTTTAGACTCTTCATGCTGTTACCATTAGATATTAAATTAGACTCTTCATGTTACTCTTATTGAAAATATCATTAGAGTTATAACTTTACTCTTATTGAATATAATTTAAGACTCCTGACGTTACTCTTATTGAAAATAAAAATAGACTAATAACGTTACTCTTATTGAATATAATTGAAGACTTATAAAAATTTCCTTCATCACTATACAATACAATTTTTAACAATTTACAAAATTGCCACTTTGATAATTCCCTAATTTCTTTACTTCTGTTTATCATATACCTATTAAAACATATATCATTTTTCTATTTCTTTTTAAACATCTTTATTTTACCTCTAATATTCGTAATTCTATTTGTTATTTATTAAAATATAATTTTATTACTTTTTACTATTCTTATAACATTCATTCCAATTTCATATATTCTTTTCTGAACATATAACTGAATATTGTTTTATATCATATAGGAATCGACCTCTATGTTGACTGGGTGAGTCGATAGTCATAATGTTTTTTGTTTACATTTTAAAACATATGTTGCATTCAATACAAAATCTGCATCCTTTCTCTTTTAAAATTTATTACCTCCCTATTATGTACTGTGTGCATTTTAACAGCAGTACATACAGTAATACCTTCCCTTATTTCATAATTTCAGATACAATTTTAGATGAAATTTTGAAATAACCAACATAGTCCAATCTTAATATTTAAACATCTGATTAATTAGGTATTTGTACCTCACAAAATTCTTTTAACAAATTGGTTTTTTCTTTTATTAATATTACAAATATGGTTTCATCATTATCATGAATTATGATATCTTAAACACTTATTTATGACTTAAAACACCATTAATTAAACCAACTGGTTTTACATCAAAATAATAAATAACAATTGTGCCTAATTTCATGGCTAAAAAACTCAAATATCGGTATGGAGAACCATACATGACTTCCATATTCTAAGATGTATATTTAAAATCATTTTCGAAATGAAATATTACCATAGAAACTACTTCTTTCTACTTACTGCTTCAGCCTTAACCACAGTACTGTGGTCACCAACGTATACCACCTCACGTTATCGCACTCAAATTTCACTGATGATGGAAGTCGATGGCATTGCCGAAACGTCTGGTTTTGTAGAAAACATTGGACTACGGCCAAATATCCCGGGAAGGAATTTTAACAAAAACTACTTCTTTGTTGCCGATAATGTTGTACACATATATATAAAAAATATGCATAAAATTAATGGCTTGTATAAGTTAATGATTGATCTCCATTAAGTAGTGCTCAAGTTTCCAAAGTTTTAATATTATGATGTCAATAATTAAAACATCAGAGCAGGTTTAGTGTGTATGAGGGTACACCGTGGACAAAAATTTTCAACATTTCCTATTGAGCGTTGCTTAGAATAAAGCTGCGAATCTACAGTGTACGTTTCACAGAACAAACACGTGGAAAAGAAGGAGCGCTCCGAAGTCACTCATGGACCCTCAGCATCTTGCAGAGGGTTCATTCCCTAAAGACGAAAAGTCTGTCTATGAATCGTTCCTCTGTAAACACGTGCAGTTACACTGCCCAGCGATCCACAAGAAGCAAATCGCTATCCACGCTGGACACTTTTTCGGCTTGCACGCGTTATGTTGGGATGGATTTCGGCACTTTCCATTTAAAAAGCGTGCAAGTGTAAGAAAATAAACATGAATGAGGCCAGAAATAACGCGAATTTTTGTGTGTGTTGTGTGTGTGTGTCTTCCCTGCCTTTTTATTGTGGTAGTCATAATAATAAAATGGAAACGTAAACAGTACATAACTGAGATATGGTTGCCTGCCACGCACGATATATTTTCTCTTATACATGATTGACATTAAAATGAAAAAATTATAATTTTATTGCCTGGCAACAAAATTATTTTATTTTTAACAATCACCATTGTTTGAAAAAGTTTAAATGAATTTTCAAGTCCTTTACTCTTGTTAAAACGTAAAAGGTTGCAGGTAAACTACCCCTTCCCCTTAACCAATCTTCACCAAAAACCATAGGTCTTGAGAACTCTGCAATCTAGGGCTGTATGCAAATAATCTTCTGATTATGTTTGAATTTGCGGCTGTTATCATTTGCCATAAAAAATACCCTTGTTAAAACATAAAATGTTGCAGGTAAACTACCCCTTTCCCTTAACCGATCTTCACCAAAAACAATAGGTCTTGAGAACTCCATAATTTAGGGCTGTATGCGAAACATTATTTGATTCTGTTTGAATTTGCGGCTGTTACCGTTTGCCAAAAAAAAAGTACCATTGATAAAAAAAAACTGTTGCTGGTAAACTACCCCTTTCCCTCAACCGATCTTCACCAAAAACAATAGGTCCTGAGTACTCTACAAATCAGGGCTGTATGCAAAATATTATTTGATTCTGTTTGAATTTGCGGCTGTTATCGTTTGCCATAGAAAAAAATCTACAGACAGACAGACACACACACAGACACTTTTCGAAAAACGACTTTTTTTCATGTTTTGAGTGTAGTACAATCAGAATCTGCCATAATCTCGAACACGGTGTTTTTTGCCATCACCATACTTCCATTTCCTTAAGGAACATGGAAGTAAAAACATGACTAAAACATTATCTTTCTTTGGAACCTCACCTTCCCAATCCGGGTCATACATTTCATTTGTTCTTCATTTAAGAATTATTTTTCTTGTAATTATTACTTTATTTATACGGTCGAATCTTATTAAAATTTTATGTATCTTTAACCTTCCCATCTCGGTATTTAATTACTACAAATCCACACAATTTAACCCTACTGGCTATGACATTATTCAACTTAAGTGTCATTATATTTTTCCCCAATCTGGTAAGTACCCTCTTAATTCTATTACAATATTCTTCCCAACTGTTTGATGCAATTACTAAATCATCGACATAAACCGTAATAACTTCTAAAATCTCCTTGCCCCCTACTCAGTCAAATCATTCTATAAATATGGCCACATTATGGACCAGCCCAAAAGGTGTTCTCTTGAAATGATAACTTATACCATTCACATATTCTATACTTTCTGGATGCAATTCTATTTGCCAACATCCAGGTACAGCATTACAATTATTAAAAAAATGACGTTATTAAAACGTTTTAAAACTATTCTTATATTCTTTGGTGACGTCTTATCAGGAATTATCATCTGATTAATTTGACGCTCATCCAAACAATATTAAGGACTTATCCTTACATGGGAATTACTACTAACGGGCTCGTGTGTTTTGACTGACTTATTTCAATTATCTTTTTACTAATCCTTTGTCGATTTCTTATTTTATATGCCCTCTTACTGTATAGGGTATTGGGTATGACTTCTTATTTAAACTCACCTTCTCTCTTATGGGTCATTTGTATTGCACTCCTATTATCTTGCCAAGTTTATCTTCCATTGCTTCATTCAGTAACTGATGGTTCATTTCTTTATTTATTTGTTTTAAGTATTTATTCCCTTTACTCATTATTATCACCTTATTATTGTTATTAACCGTCTTTCTCTTCTTAATCGATTCAAAATAATTTCCCTGAAGTATCCTGTAAGATGTTCTTACGTTTTTTGAATTTGATGGGTTCTTTTCCTCTCTTTTAATTCGTAAAATAAAAATTTTTATTTGTAATAACTTCAATATTATGTTGTTTGTCTTATTAATTAACCTAATCTTTGTTATATTAGTTTGCTGTGGTCCATGCCCAAAAAATCAGTCCCTTCTTTCCATATTTTCATCTTTAGTTCATTCATTGCCAAATACATAAGTTATCCCTTTCGCCCGGACTATTATTGTTTTCAGTATGAATTCTATCCTTTCCACTTTATCACTACTACCTTGTATTCTGATTTTTCTGCTGCAAAGTCTTCACTCATTTCAAGGCCTCCTGTTGAATTTCCAATAAATTCTGTCCTAATGACATATGTTTCGATCACTCTGTACTGCAATTTTTTGAACACCAAATTTTCAATGGTATCTTCGCCTACTTTTAACACTTTATTCTCTAGTTCTTTAACCGAATATGTGACTGGTGTATCAACTATTGATGATATAGCTGATATTTTATTATCCCTTTCTTTTTCTGATGTATTCATTTTCAATATAAATTTCCTTAAGATTTTCCTATAATTTGTTAATTCTGTTCTTTCCCTGTAATTAGCGATTGGGAGATTACGTACATTAACCAGCCCACTCCTAATCATATCTAATTCTTCCTGTGTATTTTTCTGTTTCTTAGGAGGTCTTTTACCTATTTTCTTCGTCTTCTTTTCCACATACTTATTATTCTCTTTGTTTCTGCTATGTTTATCCTTATATAATGATACACTTTTATCTTCTTTATTACCTTTTATTTTCTGATTTACTGGTTCCCTGATTTGATCGTTTGGTATGACTTCTGTCTGTGTTTCTATTGACTGGTTTTCATCATTCCTTATTTCTTTAATTGTTTCTATATTCAATTTCACCTTTGCGGATTGCCTAACATTCTTTTCCTCATAACTTTGTAATATTAACTTGATTTCAGCCTTTTGCTGGTTTAATTTATCATTCACCCCATTTATTTGTTGTTGAATGGTCTCCTTTAATTCCTCATTATTTTGTTTTAATAAGGTTTCATTATCTAATTTCATTTGTTTATTATCCTCTTTCATTTGTTTCTTTAATGTTTCACTGTTACTATCCATTTTTTCAGTTATTTGTTTCAATACTTTTTCGCTGTTTTTTCTATTCCCTTCCATAATAATTCTCATCATCTCCTGGAAATTTGCATCCATTGGTTGGTTTGGTTTCTTTGGTTGGTCCCCTTGGGCATCCTCTACTATTACTTCCATTTCAGTTTCTTCCTCTTCAGCACTATTACTCCTTAATTCATATCGTTGCTCTGGTTTGTTAGCCATTTTACAATCTTTAACTTAATATTCATTTTTAAAGTATCCAAGTCACTGTATTAAATAAATAATTGCTTATCTAATCCGTCGAGTGACTTACTTGTAATTCCGCTTGACGCGTTTCAGGGCATATGCCCCATCTTCAGAATAATTCCTCTTCACAGAACGTCAGACATTAAGATTAAAATGTAATAAATTAAAATTAAAATCCATGGTTAAAATATTAACTCGTCAAAATATTAAAATATACTAAATGCACAGAGGAGCACGCACTATCACAATATGAGTTCACTTCGCGTTATAGTCGGTGTACACCGCCGCGATGTTACTCGCGCACTCAAAGTAAAGGAGTGCGCGAGTAACATCGCGGCGGTGTACACCGACTATAACGCGAAGTGAACTCATATTGTGATAATGCGTGCTCCTCTGTGCATTTAGTATATTTTAATATTTTGACGAGTTAATATTTTAACCATGGATTTTAATTTTAATTTATTACATTTTAATCTTAATGTCTGACGTTCTGTGAAGAGGAATTATTCTGAAGATGGGGCATATGCCCTGAAACGCGTCAAGCGGAATTACAAGTAAGTCACTCGACGGATTAGATAAGCAATTATTTATTTAACTTAATTTAATTACAAGGAAAAAAATTTTTTATACTAATTAAATTTAACAAAATTGTGTTATTTGGTGCTGGTTTAAAGAAACTCTTTGCTTTCACGTATGGGCGCCATTTAATGTACTGTTATTTTTTTTTTATGAGTCTTGTAATTATTTAATAGTATAATATAATTAATAAATGTACCTACTGTTATTATGTTTTTTTGTTTACCAGTACATGTAAAGAAACTCTTTCTCTCAGGGTTAATGATTATTAAGCTGTTTGATCGTATTTACAATTGTATCTAATATTTTCTTTTCTTTAAACCAAACCAAATTCAGTTAATATGTAGTATTTTGAGAATTAACCATGTAAAAAAAATGAATACCAGACTAATGTAACTTGACCGACTCTGAATTCTTCCAGCTGCCACGGGTTCACTTCTGGTTGTTGTTTACCTTTTTTCAAACGCAATATTAGGCTTGGCAATCTGTTCCTTCACACAAATTTCTTATTGATCTCACCGCTGAATGCTGCTCTCCAGGACGACTGCAACACAGATGTCTCCTCGGAACACTTAATTATCCTTTATGGCCACTTAAACTCTTCTTCAGTCCAGGATTTCCCTCTTCTATCGTCGTTCTGTTAAGGATATTGTTATATTTCTCGTAATATTATTTATTTATTAAATATTATAATCAAAACTCTGGTATCACAAATTAAATTCCTTTACTGTATTTTCTTTTCCATGTTACATTAACTTGATGATGTACAAATGTTATTTTATGAATTTAGACTCTTCAAGCTACTCTTATAGATATAATTTTAGACTCTTCATGCTGTTACCATTAGATATTAAATTAGACTCTTCATGTTACTCTTATTGAAAATATCATTAGAGTTATAACTTTACTCTTATTGAATATAATTTAAGACTCCTGACGTTACTCTTATTGAAAATAAAAATAGACTAATAACGTTACTCTTATTGAATATAATTGAAGACTTATAAAAATTTCCTTCATCACTATACAATACAATTTTTAACAATTTACAAAATTGCCACTTTGATAATTCCCTAATTTCTTTACTTCTGTTTATCATATACCTATTAAAACATATATCATTTTTCTATTTCTTTTTAAACATCTTTATTTTACCTCTAATATTCGTAATTCTATTTGTTATTTATTAAAATATAATTTTATTACTCTTTACTATTCTTATAACATTCATTCCAATTTCATATATTCTTTTCTGAACATATAACTGAATATTGTTTTATATCATATAGGAATCGACCTCTATGTTGACTGGGTGAGTCGATAGTCCCAATGTTTTTTGTTTACATTTTAAAACATATGTTACATTCAATACAAAATCTGCATCCTTTCTCTTTTAAAATTTATTACCTCCCTATTATGTACTGTGTGCATTTTAACAGCAGTACATACAGTAATACCTTCCCTTATTTCATAATTTCAGATACAATTTTAGATGAAATTTTGAAATAACCAACATAGTCCAATCTTAATATTTAAACATCTGATTAATTAGGTATTTGTACCTCACAAAATTCTTTTAACAAATTGGTTTTTTCTTTTATTAATATTACAAATATGGTTTCATCATTATCATGAATTATGATATCTTAAACACTTATTTATGACTTAAAACACCATTAATTAAACCAACTGGTTTTACATCAAAATAATAAATAACAAATAACAATTGTGCCTAATTTCATGGCTAAAAAACTCAAATATCGGTATGGAGAACCATACATGACTTCCATATTCTAAGATGTATATTTAAAATCATTTTCGAAATGAAATATTACCATAGAAACTACTTCTTTCTACTTGCTGCTTCAGCCTTAACCACAGTACTGTGGTCACTAACGTATACCACCTCACGTTATCGCACTCAAATTTCACTGATGATGGAAGTCGATGGCATTGCCGAAACGTCTGGTTTTGTAGAAAACATTGGACTACGGCCAAATATCCCGGGAAGGAATTTTAACAAAAACTACTTCTTTGTTGCCGATAATGTTGTACACATATATATAAAAAATATGCATAAAATTAATGGCTTGTATAAGTTAATGATTGATCTCCATTAAGTAGTGCTCAAGTTTCCAAAGTTTTAATATTATGATGTCAATAATTAAAACATCAGAGCAGGTTTAGTGTGTATGAGGGTACACCGTGGACAAAAATTTTCAACATTTCCTATTGAGCGTTGCTTAGAATAAAGCTGCGAATCTACAGTGTACGTTTCACAGAACAAACACGCGGAAAAGAAGGAGCGCTCCGAAGTCACTCATGGACCCTCAGCATCTTGCAGAGGGTTCATTCCCTAAAGACGAAAAGTCTATCTATGAATCGTTCCTCTGTAAACACGTGCAGTTACACTGCCCAGCGATCCACAGGAAGCAAATCGCTATCCACTCTGGACACTTTTTCGGCTTGCACGCGTTATGTTGGGATGGATTTCGGCACTTTCCATTTAAAAAGCGTGCAAGTGTAAGAAAATAAACATGAATGAGGCCAGAAATAACGCGAATTTTTGTGTGTGTTGTGTGTGTGTGTCTTCCCTGCCTTTTTATTGTGGTAGTCATAATAATAAAATGGAAACATAAACAGTACATAACTGAGATATTCTTGCCTGCCACGCACGATATATTTTCTCTTATGCATGATTTACATTAAAATGAAAAAATTATAATTTTATTGCGTGGCAACAAAATTATTTTATTTTAACAATCACCATTGTTTGAAAAAGTTTAAATGAATTTTCAAGTCCTTTACTCTTGTTAAAACGTAAAAGGCTGCAGGTAAACTACCCCTTCCCCTTAACCAAACTTCACCAAAAACCATAGGTCTTGAGAACTCTGCAATTTAGGGCTGTATGCAAATAATCTTCTGATTCTGTTTGAATTTGCGGCTGTTATCATTTGCCATACAAAATACCCTTGTTAAAACATAAAATGTTGCAGGTAAACTACCCCTTTCCCTTAACCGATCTTCACCAAAAACAATAGGTCTTGAGAACTCCATAATTTAGGGCTGTATGCGAAACATTATTTGATTCTGTTTGAATTTGCGGCTGTTATCGTTTGCCAAAATAAAATATCGGTATGGAGAACCATACATGACTTCCATATTCTAAGATTTATATTTAAAATCATTTTCAGCCAAACAGCCAGGCTGTGTCTTACCTGCCTTTTTATTGCTGTATTAAATGAAAAATATTATATTACATTAAAATGAAAAAATTATAATTTTATTGCCTGGTAACAAAATTATTTTATTTTTAACAATTACCATTGTTTCAAAAAGTTTAAATAAATTTTCAAGTACTTTACTCTTGTTAAAACGTAAAAGGTTGCAGGTAAACTACCCCTTTCCACTTAACCGATCTTCACCAAAATCGAAAGTCATTGAGACCTCTACAATTCAGGGACGTATGCAAAAAATTATTTGATTCTGTTTGAATTTGCGGCTGTTATCGTTTGCCATAGAAAAAAATCTACAGACAGACAGACACACACACAGACACTTTTCGAAAAACGACTTTTTTTCATGTTTTGAGTGTAGTACAATCAGAATCTGCCATAATCTCGAACACGGTGTTTTTTGCCATCACCATACTTCCATTTCCTTAAGGAACATGGAAGTAAAAACATGACTAAAACATTATCTTTCTTTGGAACCTCACCTTCCCAATCCGGGTCATACATTTCATTTGTTCTTCATTTAAGAATTATTTTTCTTGTAATTATTACTTTATTTATACGGTCGAATCTGATTAAAATTTTATGTATCTTTAACCTTCCCATCTCGGTATTTAATTACTACAAATCCACACAATTTAACCCTACTGGCTATGACATTATTCAACTTAAGTGTCATTATATTTTTCCCCAATCTGGTAAGTACCCTCTTAATTCTATTACAATATTCTTCCCAACTGTTTGATGCAATTACTAAATCATCGACATAAACCGTAATAACTTCTAAAATCTCCTTGCCCCCTACTCAGTCTAATCATTCTATAAATATGGCCACATTATGGACCAGCCCAAAAGGTGTTCTCTTGAAATGATAACTTATACCATTCACATATTCTGTACTTTCTGGATGCAATTCTATTTGCCAACATCCAGGTACAGCATTACAATTATTAAAAAAATGACGTTATTAAAACGTTTTAAAACTATTCTTATATTCTTTGGTGACGTCTTATCAGGAATTATCATCTGATTAATTTGACGCTCATCCAAACAATATTAAGGACTTATCCTTACATGGGAATTACTACTAACGGGCTCGTGTGTTTTGACTGACTTATTTCAATTATCTTTTTACTAATCCTTTGTCGATTTCTTATTTTATATGCCCTCTTACTGTATAGGGTATTGGGTATGACTTCTTATTTAAACTCACCTTCTCTCTTATGGGTCATTTGTATTGCACTCCTATTATCTTGCCAAGTTTATCTTCCATTGCTTCATTCAGTAACTGATGGTTCATTTCTTTATTTATTTGTTTTAAGTATTTATTCCCTTTACTCATTATTATCACCTTATTATTGTTATTAACCGTCTTTCTCTTCTTAATCGATTCAAAATAATTTCCCTGAAGTATCCTGTAAGATGTTCTTACGTTTTTTGAATTTGATGGGTTCTTTTCCTCTCTTTTAATTCGTAAAATAAAAATTTTTATTTGTAATAACTTCAATATTATGTTGTTTGTCTTATTAATTAACCTAATCTTTGTTATATTAGTTTGCTGTGGTCCATGCCCAAAAAATCAGTCCCTTCTTTCCATATTTTCATCTTTAGTTCATTCATTGCCAAATACATAAGTTATCCCTTTCGCCCGGACTATTATTGTTTTCAGTATGAATTCTATCCTTTCCACTTTATCACTACTACCTTGTATTCTGATTTTTCTGCTGCAAAGTCTTCACTCATTTCAAGGCCTCCTGTTGAATTTCCAATAAATTCTGTCCTAATGACATATGTTTCGATCACTCTGTACTGCAATTTTTTGAACACCAAATTTTCAATGGTATCTTCGCCTACTTTTAACACTTTATTCTCTAGTTCTTTAACCGAATATGTGACTGGTGTATCAACTATTGATGATATAGCTGATATTTTATTATCCCTTTCTTTTTCTGATGTATTCATTTTCAATATAAATTTCCTTAAGATTTTCCTATAATTTGTTAATTCTGTTCTTTCCCTGTAATTAGCGATTGGGAGATTACGTACATTAACCAGCCCACTCCTAATCATATCTAATTCTTCCTGTGTATTTTTCTGTTTCTTAGGAGGTCTTTTACCTATTTTCTTCGTCTTCTTTTCCACATACTTATTATTCTCTTTGTTTCTGCTATGTTTATCCTTATATAATGATACACTTTTATCTTCTTTATTACCTTTTATTTTCTGATTTACTGGTTCCCTGATTTGATCGTTTGGTATGACTTCTGTCTGTGTTTCTATTGACTGGTTTTCATCATTCCTTATTTCTTTAATTGTTTCTATATTCAATTTCACCTTTGCGGATTGCCTAACATTCTTTTCCTCATAACTTTGTAATATTAACTTGATTTCAGCCTTTTGCTGGTTTAATTTATCATTCACCCCATTTATTTGTTGTTGAATGGTCTCCTTTAATTCCTCATTATTTTGTTTTAATAAGGTTTCATTATCTAATTTCATTTGTTTATTATCCTCTTTCATTTGTTTCTTTAATGTTTCACTGTTACTATCCATTTTTTCAGTTATTTGTTTCAATACTTTTTCGCTGTTTTTTCTATTCCCTTCCATAATAATTCTCATCATCTCCTGGAAATTTGCATCCATTGGTTGGTTTGGTTTCTTTGGTTGGTCCCCTTGGGCATCCTCTACTATTACTTCCATTTCAGTTTCTTCCTCTTCAGCACTGTTACTCCTTAATTCATATCGTTGCTCTGGTTTGTTAGCCATTTTACAATCTTTAACTTAATTTAATTACAAGGAAAAAAATTTTTTATACTAATTAAATTTAACAAAATTGTGTTATTTGGTGCTGGTTTAAAGAAACTCTTTGCTTTCACGTATGGGCGCCATTTAATGTACTGTTATTTTTTTTTTATGAGTCTTGTAATTATTTAATAGTATAATATAATTAATAAATGTACCTACTGTTATTATGTTTTTTTGTTTACCAGTACATGTAAAGAAACTCTTTCTCTCAGGGTTAATGATTATTAAGCTGTTTGATCGTATTTACAATTGTATCTAATATTTTCTTTTCTTTAAACCAAACCAAATTCAGTTAATATGTAGTATTTTGAGAATTAACCATGTAAAAAAAATGAATACCAGACTAATGTAACTTGACCGACTCTGAATTCTTCCAGCTGCCACGGGTTCACTTCTGGTTGTTGTTTACCTTTTTTCAAACGCAATATTAGGCTTGGCAATCTGTTCCTTCACACAAATTTCTTATTGATCTCACCGCTGAATGCTGCTCTCCAGGACGACTCCAACACAGATGTCTCCTCGGAACACTTAATTATCCTTTATGGCCACTTAAACTCTTCTTCAGTCCAGGATTTCCCTCTTCTATCGTCGTTCTGTTAAGGATATTGTTATATTTCTCGTAATATTATTTATTTATTAAATATTATAATCAAAACTCTGGTATCACAAATTAAATTCCTTTACTGTATTTTCTTTTCCATGTTACATTAACTTGATGATGTACAAATGTTATTTTATGAATTTAGACTCTTCAAGCTACTCTTATAGATATAATTTTAGACTCTTCATGCTGTTACCATTAGATATTAAATTAGACTCTTCATGTTACTCTTATTGAAAATATCATTAGAGTTATAACTTTACTCTTATTGAATATAATTTAAGACTCCTGACGTTACTCTTATTGAAAATAAAAATAGACTAATAACGTTACTCTTATTGAATATAATTGAAGACTTATAAAAATTTCCTTCATCACTATACAATACAATTTTTAACAATTTACAAAATTGCCACTTTGATAATTCCCTAATTTCTTTACTTCTGTTTATCATATACCTATTAAAACATATATCATTTTTCTATTTCTTTTTAAACATCTTTATTTTACCTCTAATATTCGTAATTCTATTTGTTATTTATTAAAATATAATTTTATTACTCTTTACTATTCTTATAACATTCATTCCAATTTCATATATTCTTTTCTGAACATATAACTGAATATTGTTTTATATCATATAGGAATCGACCTCTATGTTGACTGGGTGAGTCGATAGTCCCAATGTTTTTTGTTTACATTTTAAAACATATGTTACATTCAATACAAAATCTGCATCCTTTCTCTTTTAAAATTTATTACCTCCCTATTATGTACTGTGTGCATTTTAACAGCAGTACATACAGTAATACCTTCCCTTATTTCATAATTTCAGATACAATTTTAGATGAAATTTTGAAATAACCAACATAGTCCAATCTTAATATTTAAACATCTGATTAATTAGGTATTTGTACCTCACAAAATTCTTTTAACAAATTGGTTTTTTCTTTTATTAATATTACAAATATGGTTTCATCATTATCATGAATTATGATATCTTAAACACTTATTTATGACTTAAAACACCATTAATTAAACCAACTGGTTTTACATCAAAATAATAAATAACAAATAACAATTGTGCCTAATTTCATGGCTAAAAAACTCAAATATCGGTATGGAGAACCATACATGACTTCCATATTCTAAGATGTATATTTAAAATCATTTTCGAAATGAAATATTACCATAGAAACTACTTCTTTCTACTTGCTGCTTCAGCCTTAACCACAGTACTGTGGTCACTAACGTATACCACCTCACGTTATCGCACTCAAATTTCACTGATGATGGAAGTCGATGGCATTGCCGAAACGTCTGGTTTTGTAGAAAACATTGGACTACGGCCAAAATCCCGGGAAGGAATTTTAACAAAAACTACTTCTTTGTTGCCGATAATGTTGTACACATATATATAAAAAATATGCATAAAATTAATGGCTTGTATAAGTTAATGATTGATCTCCATTAAGTAGTGCTCAAGTTTCCAAAGTTTTAATATTATGATGTCGATAATTAAAACATCAGAGCAGGTTTAGTGTGTATGAGGGTACACCGTGGACAAAAATTTTCAACATTTCCTATTGAGCGTTGCTTAGAATAAAGCTGCGAATCTACAGTGTACGTTTCACAGAACAAACACGCGGAAAAGAAGGAGCGCTCCGAAGTCACTCATGGACCCTCAGCATCTTGCAGAGGGTTCATTCCCTAAAGACGAAAAGTCTGTCTATGAATCGTTCCTCTGTAAACACGTGCAGTTACACTGCCCAGCGATCCACAGGAAGCAAATCGCTATCCACGCTGGACACTTTTTCGGCTTGCACGCGTTATGTTGGGATGGATTTCGGCACTTTCCATTTAAAAAGCGTGCAAGTGTAAGAAAATAAACATGAATGAGGCCAGAAATAACGCGAATTTTTGTGTGTGTTGTGTGTGTGTGTCTTCCCTGCCTTTTTATTGTGGTAGTCATAATAATAAAATGGAAACGTAAACAGTACATAACTGAGATATTCTTGCCTGCCACGCACGATATATTTTCTCTTATGCATGATTTACATTAAAATGAAAAAATTATAATTTTATTCCCTGGCAACAAAATTATTTTATTTTAACAATCACCATTGTTTGAAAAAGTTTAAATGAATTTTCAAGTCCTTTACTCTTGTTAAAACGTAAAAGGCTGCAGGTAAACTACCCCTTCCCCTTAACCAAACTTCACCAAAAACCATAGGTCTTGAGAACTCTGCAATTTAGGGCTGTATGCAAATAATCTTCTGATTCTGTTTGAATTTGCGGCTGTTATCATTTGCCATACAAAATACCCTTGTTAAAACATAAAATGTTGCAGGTAAACTACCCCTTTCCCTTAACCGATCTTCACCAAAAAAAATAGGTCTTGAGAACTCCATAATTTAGGGCTGTATGCGAAACATTATTTGATTCTGTTTGAATTTGCGGCTGTTATCGTTTGCCAAAAAAAAATATCGGTATGGAGAACCATACATGACTTCCATATTCTAAGATTTATATTTAAAATCATTTTCAGCCAAACAGCCAGGCTGTGTCTTACCTGCCTTTTTATTGCTGTATTAAATGAAAAATATTATATTACATTAAAATGAAAAAATTATAATTTTATTGCCTGGCAACAAAATTATTTTATTTTTAACAATTACCATTGTTTCAAAAAGTTTAAATAAATTTTCAAGTACTTTACTCTTGTTAAAACGTAAAAGGTTGCTGGTAAACTACCCCTTCCACTTAACCGATCTTCACCAAAATCGAAAGTCATTGAGACCTCTACAATTCAGGGACGTATGCAAAAAATTATTTGATTCTGTTTGAATTTGCGGCTGTTATCGTTTGCCATAGAAAATACGCTTGATAAAAAAACGTTGCAGGTAAACTACCCCTTCCCCTTAACCGATCTTCACCAAAAGCAATAGGTCTTGAGTACTCTACAAATCAGGGCTGTATGCAAAACATTATTTGATTCTGTTTGAATTTGCGGCTGTTATCGTTTGCCATAGAAAATACCCTTGTTAAAAAAACGTTGCAGGTAAACTACCCCTTTCCCTCAACCGATCTTCACCAAAAACAACAGATCTTGAGAACTCTACAATTCAGGGCTGCATGCAAAACATTATTTGATTCTGTTTGAATTTGCGGCTATTATCGTTTGCCAAACAAACAAAATTACCCTTGCTAAAAAAAAACTGTTGCAGGTAAACTACCCCTTTCCCTCAACCGATCTTCACGAAAAACAATAGGTTGCAAGTACTCTGCAAATCAGAGCTGTATGCAAAAAATTATTTGATTCTGTTTGAATTTGCGGCAGTTATCGTTTGCCATAGAAAAAAAATCTACAGACACACACACAGACAGACAGACACACAGACACACAGACACTTTTCGGAAAACGACTTTTTTTCATGTTTTGAGTGTAGTAGAATCAGAATCTGCAATAATCTCGAACACGATTTTTTTTGCCATCACCATACTTCCATTCCTTAAGGAATATGGAAGTAAAAAGTACCATTGATAAAAAAAAACTGTTGCTGGTAAACTACCCCTTTCCCTCAACCGATCTTCACCAAAAACAGTAGGTCCTGAGTACTCTACAAATCAGGGCTGTATGCAAAATATTATTTGATTCTGTTTGAATTTGAGGCTGTTATCGTTTGCCATAGAAAAAATCTACAGACAGACAGACACACACACAGACACTTTTCGAAAAACGACTTTTTTTCATGTTTTGAGTGTAGTACAATCAGAATCTGCCATAATCTCGAACACGGTGTTTTTTGCCATCACCATACTTCCATTTCCTTAAGGAACATGGAAGTAAAAACATGACTAAAACATTATCTTTCTTTGGAACCTCACCTTCCCAATCCGGGTCATACATTTCATTTGTTCTTCA
Organism: Magicicada septendecula; assembly: GCA_034769895.1. Taxonomy (NCBI): domain Eukaryota; kingdom Metazoa; phylum Arthropoda; class Insecta; order Hemiptera; family Cicadidae; genus Magicicada; species Magicicada septendecula. The sequence goes on from CM068367.1 coordinate 1,155,693,918, forward strand.
TTTAAGAATTATTTTTCTTGTAATTATTACTTTATTTATACGGTCGAATCTGATTAAAATTTTATGTATCTTTAACCTTCCCATCTCGGTATTTAATTACTACAAATCCACACAATTTAACCCTACTGGCTATGACATTATTCAACTTAAGTGTCATTATATTTTTCCCCAATCTGGTAAGTACCCTCTTAATTCTATTACAATATTCTTCCCAACTGTTTGATGCAATTACTAAATCATCGACATAAACCGTAATAACTTCTAAAATCTCCTTGCCCCCTACTCAGTCAAATCATTCTATAAATATGGCCACATTATGGACCAGCCCAAAAGGTGTTCTCTTGAAATGATAACTTATACCATTCACATATTCTGTACTTTCTGGATGCAATTCTATTTGCCAACATCCAGGTACAGCATTACAATTATTAAAAAAATGACGTTATTAAAACGTTTTAAAACTATTCTTATATTCTTTGGTGACGTCTTATCAGGAATTATCATCTGATTAATTTGACGCTCATCCAAACAATATTAAGGACTTATCCTTACATGGGAATTACTACTAACGGGCTCGTGTGTTTTGACTGACTTATTTCAATTATCTTTTTACTAATCCTTTGTCGATTTCTTATTTTATATGCCCTCTTACTGTATAGGGTATTGGGTATGACTTCTTATTTAAACTCACCTTCTCTCTTATGGGTCATTTGTATTGCACTCCTATTATCTTGCCAAGTTTATCTTCCATTGCTTCATTCAGTAACTGATGGTTCATTTCTTTATTTATTTGTTTTAAGTATTTATTCCCTTTACTCATTATTATCACTTTATTATTGTTATTAACCGTCTTTCTCTTCTTAATCGATTCAAAATAATTTCCCTGAAGTATCCTGTAAGATGTTCTTACGTTTTTTGAATTTGATGGGTTCTTTTCCTCTCTTTTAATTCGTAAAATAAAAATTTTTATTTGTAATAACTTCAATATTATGTTGTTTGTCTTATTAATTAACCTAATCTTTGTTATATTAGTTTGCTGTGGTCCATGCCCAAAAAATCAGTCCCTTCTTTCCATATTTTCATCTTTAGTTCATTCATTGCCAAATACATAAGTTATCCCTTTCGCCCGGACTATTATTGTTTTCAGTATGAATTCTATCCTTTCCACTTTATCACTACTACCTTGTATTCTGATTTTTCTGCTGCAAAGTCTTCACTCATTTCAAGGCCTCCTGTTGAATTTCCAATAAATTCTGTCCTAATGACATATGTTTCGATCACTCTGTACTGCAATTTTTTGAACACCAAATTTTCAATGGTATCTTCGCCTACTTTTAACACTTTATTCTCTAGTTCTTTAACCGAATATGTGACTGGTGTATCAACTATTGATGATATAGCTGATATTTTATTATCCCTTTCTTTTTCTGATGTATTCATTTTCAATATAAATTTCCTTAAGATTTTCCTATAATTTGTTAATTCTGTTCTTTCCCTGTAATTAGCAATTGGGAGATTACGTACATTAACCAGCCCACTCCTAATCATATCTAATTCTTCCTGTGTATTTTTCTGTTTCTTGGGAGGTCTTTTACCTATTTTCTTCGTCTTCTTTTCCACATACTTATTATTCTCTTTGTTTCTGCTATGTTTATCCTTATATAATGATACACTTTTATCTTCTTTATTACCTTTTATTTTCTGATTTACTGGTTCCCTGATTTGATCGTTTGGTATGACTTCTGTCTGTGTTTCTATTGACTGGTTTTCATCATTCCTTATTTCTTTAATTGTTTCTATATTCAATTTCACCTTTGCGGATTGCCTAACATTCTTTTCCTCATAACTTTGTAATATTAACTTGATTTCAGCCTTTTGCTGGTTTAATTTATCATTCACCCCATTTATTTGTTGTTGAATGGTCTCCTTTAATTCCTCATTATTTTGTTTTAATAAGGTTTCATTATCTAATTTCATTTGTTTATTATCCTCTTTCATTTGTTTCTTTAATGTTTCACTGTTACTATCCATTTTTTCAGTTATTTGTTTCAATACTTTTTCGCTGTTTTTTCTATTCCCTTCCATAATAATTCTCATCATCTCCTGGAAATTTGCATCCATTGGTTGGTTTGGTTTCTTTGGTTGGTCCCCTTGGGCATCCTCTACTATTACTTCCATTTCAGTTTCTTCCTCTTCAGCACTATTACTCCTTAATTCATATCGTTGCTCTGGTTTGTTAGCCATTTTACAATCTTTAACTTAATTTAATTACAAGGAAAAAAATTTTTTATACTAATTAAATTTAACAAAATTGTGTTATTTGGTGCTGGTTTAAAGAAACTCTTTGCTTTCACGTATGGGCGCCATTTAATGTACTGTTATTTTTTTTTTATGAGTCTTGTAATTATTTAATAGTATAATATAATTAATAAATGTACCTACTGTTATTATGTTTTTTTGTTTACCAGTACATGTAAAGAAACTCTTTCTCTCAGGGTTAATGATTATTAAGCTGTTTGATCGTATTTACAATTGTATCTAATATTTTCTTTTCTTTAAACCAAACCAAATTCAGTTAATATGTAGTATTTTGAGAATTAACCATGTAAAAAAAATGAATACCAGACTAATGTAACTTGACCGACTCTGAATTCTTCCAGCTGCCACGGGTTCACTTCTGGTTGTTGTTTACCTTTTTTCAAACGCAATATTAGGCTTGGCAATCTGTTCCTTCACACAAATTTCTTATTGATCTCACCGCTGAATGCTGCTCTCCAGGACGACTGCAACACAGATGTCTCCTCGGAACACTTAATTATCCTTTATGGCCACTTAAACTCTTCTTCAGTCCAGGATTTCCCTCTTCTATCGTCGTTCTGTTAAGGATATTGTTATATTTCTCGTAATATTATTTATTTATTAAATATTATAATCAAAACTCTGGTATCACAAATTAAATTCCTTTACTGTATTTTCTTTTCCATGTTACATTAACTTGATGATGTACAAATGTTATTTTATGAATTTAGACTCTTCAAGCTACTCTTATAGATATAATTTTAGACTCTTCATGCTGTTACCATTAGATATTAAATTAGACTCTTCATGTTACTCTTATTGAAAATATCATTAGAGTTATAACTTTACTCTTATTGAATATAATTTAAGACTCCTGACGTTACTCTTATTGAAAATAAAAATAGACTAATAACGTTACTCTTATTGAATATAATTGAAGACTTATAAAAATTTCCTTCATCACTATACAATACAATTTTTAACAATTTACAAAATTGCCACTTTGATAATTCCCTAATTTCTTTACTTCTGTTTATCATATACCTATTAAAACATATATCATTTTTCTATTTCTTTTTAAACATCTTTATTTTACCTCTAATATTCGTAATTCTATTTGTTATTTATTAAAATATAATTTTATTACTCTTTACTATTCTTATAACATTCATTCCAATTTCATATATTCTTTTCTGAACATATAACTGAATATTGTTTTATATCATATAGGAATCAACCTCTATGTTGACTGGGTGAGTCGATAGTCATAATGTTTTTTGTTTACATTTTAAAACATATGTTACATTCAATACAAAATCTGCATCCTTTCTCTTTTAAAATTTATTACCTCCCTATTATGTACTGTGTGCATTTTAACAGCAGTACATACAGTAATACCTTCCCTTATTTCATAATTTCAGATACAATTTTAGATGAAATTTTGAAATAACCAACATAGTCCAATCTTAATATTTAAACATCTGATTAATTAGGTATTTGTACCTCACAAAATTCTTTTAACAAATTGGTTTTTTCTTTTATTAATATTACAAATATGGTTTCATCATTATCATGAATTATGATATCTTAAACACTTATTTATGACTTAAAACACCATTAATTAAACCAACTGGTTTTACATCAAAATAATAAATAACAATTGTGCCTAATTTCATGGCTAAAAAACTCAAATATCGGTATGGAGAACCATACATGACTTCCATATTCTAAGATGTATATTTAAAATCATTTTCGAAATGAAATATTACCATAGAAACTACTTCTTTCTACTTACTGCTTCAGCCTTAACCACAGTACTGTGGTCACTAACGTATACCACCTCACGTTATCGCACTCAAATTTCACTGATGATGGAAGTCGATGGCATTGCCGAAACGTCTGGTTTTGTAGAAAACATTGGACTACGGCCAAATATCCCGGGAAGGAATTTTAACAAAAACTACTTCTTTGTTGCCGATAATGTTGTACACATATATATAAAAAATATGCATAAAATTAATGGCTTGTATAAGTTAATGATTGATCTCCATTAAGTAGTGCTCAAGTTTCCAAAGTTTTAATATTATGATGTCAATAATTAAAACATCAGAGCAGGTTTAGTGTGTATGAGGGTACACCATGGACAAAAATTTTCAACATTTCCTATTGAGCGTTGCTTAGAATAAAGCTGCGAATCTACAGTGTACGTTTCACAGAACAAACACGCGGAAAAGAAGGAGCGCTCCGAAGTCACTCATGGACCCTCAGCATCTTGCAGAGGGTTCATTCCCTAAAGACGAAAAGTCTGTCTATGAATCGTTCCTCTGTAAACACGTGCAGTTACACTGCCCAGTGATCCACAAGAAGCAAATCGCTATCCACGCTGGACACTTTTTCGGCTTGCACGCGTTATGTTGGGATGGATTTCGGCACTTTCCATTTAAAAAGCGTGCAAGTGTAAGAAAATAAACATGAATGAGGCCAGAAATAACGCGAATTTTTGTGTGTGTTGTGTGTGTGTGTCTTCCCTGCCTTTTTATTGTGGTAGTCATAGTAATAAAATGGAAACGTAAACAGTACATAACTGAGATATGCTTGCCTGCCACGCACGATATATTTTCTCTTATACATGATTTACATTAAAATGAAAAAATTATAATTTTATTGCCTGGCAACAAAATTATTTTATTTTTAACAATCACCATTGTTTGAAAAAGTTTAAATGAATTTTCAAGTCCTTTACTCTTGTTAAAACGTAAAAGGTTGCAGGTAAACTACCCCTTCCCCTTAACCAATCTTCACCAAAAACCATAGGTCTTGAGAACTCTGCAATCTAGGGCTGTATGCAAATAATCTTCTGATTCTGTTTGAATTTGCGGCTGTTATCATTGGCCATAAAAAATACCCTTGTTAAAACATAAAATGTTGCAGGTAAACTACCCCTTTCCCTTAACCGATCTTCACCAAAAACAATAGGTCTTGAGAACTCCATAATTTAGGGCTGTATGCGAAACATTATTTGATTCTGTTTGAATTTGCGGCTGTTATCGTTTGCCAAAAAAAAAGTACCGTTGATAAAAAAAACTGTTGCTGGTAAACTACCCCTTTCCCTCAACCGATCTTCACCAAAAACAATAGGTCCTGAGTACTCTACAAATCAGGGCTGTATGCAAAAAATTATTTGATTCTGTTTGAATTTGCGGCTGTTATCGTTTGCCATAGAAAAAAATCTACAGACAGACAGACAGACACACAGACACTTTTAGAAAAACGACTTTTTTCATGTTTTGAGTGTAGTACAATCAGAATCTGCCATAATCTCGAACACGGTGTTTTTTGCCATCACCATACTTCCATTTCCTTAAGGAATATGGAAGTAAAAACATGACTAAAACATTATCTTTCTTTGGAACCTCACCTTCCCAATCCGGGTCATACATTTCATTTGTTCTTCATTTAAGAATTATTTTTCTTGTAATTATTACTTTATTTATACGGTCGAATCTGATTAAAATTTTATGTATCTTTAACCTTCCCATCTCGGTATTTAATTACTACAAATCCACACAATTTAACCCTACTGGCTATGACATTATTCAACTTAAGTGTCATTATATTTTTCCCCAATCTGGTAAGTACCCTCTTAATTCTATTACAATATTCTTCCCAACTGTTTGATGCAATTACTAAATCATCGACATAAACCGTAATAACTTCTAAAATCTCCTTGCCCCCTACTCAGTCAAATCATTCTATAAATATGGCCACATTATGGACCAGCCCAAAAGGTGTTCTCTTGAAATGATAACTTATACCATTCACATATTCTATACTTTCTGGATGCAATTCTATTTGCCAACATCCAGGTACAGCATTACAATTATTAAAAAAATGACGTTATTAAAACGTTTTAAAACTATTCTTATATTCTTTGGTGACGTCTTATCAGGAATTATCATCTGATTAATTTGACGCTCATCCAAACAATATTAAGGACTTATCCTTACATGGGAATTACTACTAACGGGCTCGTGTGTTTTGACTGACTTATTTCAATTATCTTTTTACTAATCCTTTGTCGATTTCTTATTTTATATGCCCTCTTACTGTATAGGGTATTGGGTATGACTTCTTATTTAAACTCACCTTCTCTCTTATGGGTCATTTGTATTGCACTCCTATTATCTTGCCAAGTTTATCTTCCATTGCTTCATTCAGTAACTGATGGTTCATTTCTTTATTTATTTGTTTTAAGTATTTATTCCCTTTACTCATTATTATCACCTTATTATTGTTATTAACCGTCTTTCTCTTCTTAATCGATTCAAAATAATTTCCCTGAAGTATCCTGTAAGATGTTCTTACGTTTTTTGAATTTGATGGGTTCTTTTCCTCTCTTTTAATTCGTAAAATAAAAATTTTTATTTGTAATAACTTCAATATTATGTTGTTTGTCTTATTAATTAACCTAATCTTTGTTATATTAGTTTGCTGTGGTCCATGCCCAAAAAATCAGTCCCTTCTTTCCATATTTTCATCTTTAGTTCATTCATTGCCAAATACATAAGTTATCCCTTTCGCCCGGACTATTATTGTTTTCAGTATGAATTCTATCCTTTCCACTTTATCACTACTACCTTGTATTCTGATTTTTCTGCTGCAAAGTCTTCACTCATTTCAAGGCCTCCTGTTGAATTTCCAATAAATTCTGTCCTAATGACATATGTTTCGATCACTCTGTACTGCAATTTTTTGAACACCAAATTTTCAATGGTATCTTCGCCTACTTTTAACACTTTATTCTCTAGTTCTTTAACCGAATATGTGACTGGTGTATCAACTATTGATGATATTTTATTATCCCTTTCTTTTTCTGATGTATTCATTTTCAATATAAATTTCCTTAAGATTTTCCTATAATTTGTTAATTCTGTTCTTTCCCTGTAATTAGCGATTGGGAGATTACGTACATTAACCAGCCCACTCCTAATCATATCTAATTCTTCCTGTGTATTTTTCTGTTTCTTGGGAGGTCTTTTACCTATTTTCTTCGTCTTCTTTTCCACATACTTATTATTCTCTTTGTTTCTGCTATGTTTATCCTTATATAATGATACACTTTTATCTTCTTTATTACCTTTTATTTTCTGATTTACTGGTTCCCTGATTTGATCGTTTGGTATGACTTCTGTCTGTGTTTCTATTGACTGGTTTTCATCATTCCTTATTTCTTTAATTGTTTCTATATTCAATTTCACCTTTGCGGATTGCCTAACATTCTTTTCCTCATAACTTTGTAATATTAACTTGATTTCAGCCTTTTGCTGGTTTAATTTATCATTCACCCCATTTATTTGTTGTTGAATGGTCTCCTTTAATTCCTCATTATTTTGTTTTAATAAGGTTTCATTATCTAATTTCATTTGTTTATTATCCTCTTTCATTTGTTTCTTTAATGTTTCACTGTTACTATCCATTTTTTCAGTTATTTGTTTCAATACTTTTTCGCTGTTTTTTCTATTCCCTTCCATAATAATTCTCATCGTCTCCTGGAAATTTGCATCCATTGGTTGGTTTGGTTTCTTTGGTTGGTCCCCTTGGGCATCCTCTACTATTACTTCCATTTCAGTTTCTTCCTCTTCAGCACTATTACTCCTTAATTCATATCGTTGCTCTGGTTTGTTAGCCATTTTACAATCTTTAACTTAATTTAATTACAAGGAAAAAAATTTTTTATACTAATTAAATTTAACAAAATTCTGTTATTTGGTGCTGGTTTAAAGAAACTCTTTGCTTTCACGTATGGGCGCCATTTAATGTACTGTTATTTTTTTTTATGAGTCTTGTAATTATTTAATAGTATAATATAATTAATAAATGTACCTACTGTTATTATGTTTTTTTGTTTACCAGTACATGTAAAGAAACTCTTTCTCTCAGGGTTAATGATTATTAAGCTGTTTGATCGTATTTACAATTGTATCTAATATTTTCTTTTCTTTAAACCAAACCAAATTCAGTTAATATGTAGTATTTTGAGAATTAACCATGTAAAAACAATGAATACCAGACTAATGTAACTTGACCGACTCTGAATTCTTCCAGCTGCCACGGGTTCACTTCTGGTTGTTGTTTACCTTTTTTCAAACGCAATATTAGGCTTGGCAATCTGTTCCTTCACACAAATTTCTTATTGATCTCACCGCTGAATGCTGCTCTCCAGGACGACTGCAACACAGATGTCTCCTCGGAACACTTAATTATCCTTTATGGCCACTTAAACTCTTCTTCAGTCCAGGATTTCCCTCTTCTATCGGCGTTCTGTTAAGGATATTGTTATATTTCTCGTAATATTATTTATTTATTAAATATTATAATCAAAACTCTGGTATCACAAATTAAATTCCTTTACTGTATTTTCTTTTCCATGTTACATTAACTTGATGATGTACAAATGTTATTTTATGAATTTAGACTCTTCAAGCTACTCTTATAGATATAATTTTAGACTCTTCATGCTGTTACCATTAGATATTAAATTAGACTCTTCATGTTACTCTTATTGAAAATATCATTAGAGTTATAACTTTACTCTTATTGAATATAATTTAAGACTCCTGACGTTACTCTTATTGAAAATAAAAATAGACTAATAACGTTACTCTTATTGAATATAATTGAAGACTTATAAAAATTTCCTTCATCACTATACAATACAATTTTTAACAATTTACAAAATTGCCACTTTGATAATTCCCTAATTTCTTTACTTCTGTTTATCATATACCTATTAAAACATATATCATTTTTCTATTTCTTTTTAAACATCTTTATTTTACCTCTAATATTCGTAATTCTATTTGTTATTTATTAAAATATAATTTTATTACTCTTTACTATTCTTATAACATTCATTCCAATTTCATATATTCTTTTCTGAACATATAACTGAATATTGTTTTATATCATATAGGAATCAACCTCTATGTTGACTGGGTGAGTCGATAGTCATAATGTTTTTTGTTTACATTTTAAAACATATGTTACATTCAATACAAAATCTGCATCCTTTCTCTTTTAAAATTTATTACCTCCCTATTATGTACTGTGTGCATTTTAACAGCAGTACATACAGTAATACCTTCCCTTATTTCATAATTTCAGATACAATTTTAGATGAAATTTTGAAATAACCAACATAGTCCAATCTTAATATTTAAACATCTGATTAATTAGGTATTTGTACCTCACAAAATTCTTTTAACAAATTGGTTTTTTCTTTTATTAATATTACAAATATGGTTTCATCATTATCATGAATTATGATATCTTAAACACTTATTTATGACTTAAAACACCATTAATTAAACCAACTGGTTTTACATCAAAATAATAAATAACAATTGTGCCTAATTTCATGGCTAAAAAACTCAAATATCGGTATGGAGAACCATACATGACTTCCATATTCTAAGATGTATATTTAAAATCATTTTCGAAATGAAATATTACCATAGAAACTACTTCTTTCTACTTACTGCTTCAGCCTTAACCACAGTACTGTGGTCACTAACGTATACCACCTCACGTTATCGCACTCAAATTTCACTGATGATGGAAGTCGATGGCATTGCCGAAACGTCTGGTTTTGTAGAAAACATTGGACTACGGCCAAATATCCCGGGAAGGAATTTTAACAAAAACTACTTCTTTGTTGCCGATAATGTTGTACACATATATATAAAAAATATGCATAAAATTAATGGCTTGTATAAGTTAATGATTGATCTCCATTAAGTAGTGCTCAAGTTTCCAAAGTTTTAATATTATGATGTCAATAATTAAAACATCAGAGCAGGTTTAGTGTGTATGAGGGTACACCATGGACAAAAATTTTCAACATTTCCTATTGAGCGTTGCTTAGAATAAAGCTGCGAATCTACAGTGTACGTTTCACAGAACAAACACGCGGAAAAGAAGGAGCGCTCCGAAGTCACTCATGGACCCTCAGCATCTTGCAGAGGGTTCATTCCCTAAAGACGAAAAGTCTGTCTATGAATCGTTCCTCTGTAAACACGTGCAGTTACACTGCCCAGTGATCCACAAGAAGCAAATCGCTATCCACGCTGGACACTTTTTCGGCTTGCACGCGTTATGTTGGGATGGATTTCGGCACTTTCCATTTAAAAAGCGTGCAAGTGTAAGAAAATAAACATGAATGAGGCCAGAAATAACGCGAATTTTTGTGTGTGTTGTGTGTGTGTGTCTTCCCTGCCTTTTTATTGTGGTAGTCATAGTAATAAAATGGAAACGTAAACAGTACATAACTGAGATATGCTTGCCTGCCACGCACGATATATTTTCTCTTATACATGATTTACATTAAAATGAAAAAATTATAATTTTATTGCCTGGCAACAAAATTATTTTATTTTTAACAATCACCATTGTTTGAAAAAGTTTAAATGAATTTTCAAGTCCTTTACTCTTGTTAAAACGTAAAAGGTTGCAGGTAAACTACCCCTTCCCCTTAACCAATCTTCACCAAAAACCATAGGTCTTGAGAACTCTGCAATCTAGGGCTGTATGCAAATAATCTTCTGATTCTGTTTGAATTTGCGGCTGTTATCATTGGCCATAAAAAATACCCTTGTTAAAACATAAAATGTTGCAGGTAAACTACCCCTTTCCCTTAACCGATCTTCACCAAAAACAATAGGTCTTGAGAACTCCATAATTTAGGGCTGTATGCGAAACATTATTTGATTCTGTTTGAATTTGCGGCTGTTATCGTTTGCCAAAAAAAAAGTACCGTTGATAAAAAAAACTGTTGCTGGTAAACTACCCCTTTCCCTCAACCGATCTTCACCAAAAACAATAGGTCCTGAGTACTCTACAAATCAGGGCTGTATGCAAAAAATTATTTGATTCTGTTTGAATTTGCGGCTGTTATCGTTTGCCATAGAAAAAAATCTACAGACAGACAGACAGACACACAGACACTTTTAGAAAAACGACTTTTTTTCATGTTTTGAGTGTAGTACAATCAGAATCTGCCATAATCTCGAACACGGTGTTTTTTGCCATCACCATACTTCCATTTCCTTAAGGAATATGGAAGTAAAAACATGACTAAAACATTATCTTTCTTTGGAACCTCACCTTCCCAATCCGGGTCATACATTTCATTTGTTCTTCATTTAAGAATTATTTTTCTTGTAATTATTACTTTATTTATACGGTCGAATCTGATTAAAATTTTATGTATCTTTAACCTTCCCATCTCGGTATTTAATTACTACAAATCCACACAATTTAACCCTACTGGCTATGACATTATTCAACTTAAGTGTCATTATATTTTTCCCCAATCTGGTAAGTACCCTCTTAATTCTATTACAATATTCTTCCCAACTGTTTGATGCAATTACTAAATCATCGACATAAACCGTAATAACTTCTAAAATCTCCTTGCCCCCTACTCAGTCAAATCATTCTATAAATATGGCCACATTATGGACCAGCCCAAAAGGTGTTCTCTTGAAATGATAACTTATACCATTCACATATTCTATACTTTCTGGATGCAATTCTATTTGCCAACATCCAGGTACAGCATTACAATTATTAAAAAAATGACGTTATTAAAACGTTTTAAAACTATTCTTATATTCTTTGGTGACGTCTTATCAGGAATTATCATCTGATTAATTTGACGCTCATCCAAACAATATTAAGGACTTATCCTTACATGGGAATTACTACTAACGGGCTCGTGTGTTTTGACTGACTTATTTCAATTATCTTTTTACTAATCCTTTGTCGATTTCTTATTTTATATGCCCTCTTACTGTATAGGGTATTGGGTATGACTTCTTATTTAAACTCACCTTCTCTCTTATGGGTCATTTGTATTGCACTCCTATTATCTTGCCAAGTTTATCTTCCATTGCTTCATTCAGTAACTGATGGTTCATTTCTTTATTTATTTGTTTTAAGTATTTATTCCCTTTACTCATTATTATCACCTTATTATTGTTATTAACCGTCTTTCTCTTCTTAATCGATTCAAAATAATTTCCCTGAAGTATCCTGTAAGATGTTCTTACGTTTTTTGAATTTGATGGGTTCTTTTCCTCTCTTTTAATTCGTAAAATAAAAATTTTTATTTGTAATAACTTCAATATTATGTTGTTTGTCTTATTAATTAACCTAATCTTTGTTATATTAGTTTGCTGTGGTCCATGCCCAAAAAATCAGTCCCTTCTTTCCATATTTTCATCTTTAGTTCATTCATTGCCAAATACATAAGTTATCCCTTTCGCCCGGACTATTATTGTTTTCAGTATGAATTCTATCCTTTCCACTTTATCACTACTACCTTGTATTCTGATTTTTCTGCTGCAAAGTCTTCACTCATTTCAAGGCCTCCTGTTGAATTTCCAATAAATTCTGTCCTAATGACATATGTTTCGATCACTCTGTACTGCAATTTTTTGAACACCAAATTTTCAATGGTATCTTCGCCTACTTTTAACACTTTATTCTCTAGTTCTTTAACCGAATATGTGACTGGTGTATCAACTATTTATGATATTTTATTATCCCTTTCTTTTTCTGATGTATTCATTTTCAATATAAATTTCCTTAAGATTTTCCTATAATTTGTTAATTCTGTTCTTTCCCTGTAATTAGCGATTGGGAGATTACGTACATTAACCAGCCCACTCCTAATCATATCTAATTCTTCCTGTGTATTTTTCTGTTTCTTGGGAGGTCTTTTACCTATTTTCTTCGTCTTCTTTTCCACATACTTATTATTCTCTTTGTTTCTGCTATGTTTATCCTTATATAATGATACACTTTTATCTTCTTTATTACCTTTTATTTTCTGATTTACTGGTTCCCTGATTTGATCGTTTGGTATGACTTCTGTCTGTGTTTCTATTGACTGGTTTTCATCATTCCTTATTTCTTTAATTGTTTCTATATTCAATTTCACCTTTGCGGATTGCCTAACATTCTTTTCCTCATAACTTTGTAATATTAACTTGATTTCAGCCTTTTGCTGGTTTAATTTATCATTCACCCCATTTATTTGTTGTTGAATGGTCTCCTTTAATTCCTCATTATTTTGTTTTAATAAGGTTTCATTATCTAATTTCATTTGTTTATTATCCTCTTTCATTTGTTTCTTTAATGTTTCACTGTTACTATCCATTTTTTCAGTTATTTGTTTCAATACTTTTTCGCTGTTTTTTCTATTCCCTTCCATAATAATTCTCATCGTCTCCTGGAAATTTGCATCCATTGGTTGGTTTGGTTTCTTTGGTTGGTCCCCTTGGGCATCCTCTACTATTACTTCCATTTCAGTTTCTTCCTCTTCAGCACTATTACTCCTTAATTCATATCGTTGCTCTGGTTTGTTAGCCATTTTACAATCTTTAACTTAATTTAATTACAAGGAAAAAAATTTTTTATACTAATTAAATTTAACAAAATTCTGTTATTTGGTGCTGGTTTAAAGAAACTCTTTGCTTTCACGTATGGGCGCCATTTAATGTACTGTTATTTTTTTTTATGAGTCTTGTAATTATTTAATAGTATAATATAATTAATAAATGTACCTACTGTTATTATGTTTTTTTGTTTACCAGTACATGTAAAGAAACTTTTTCTCTCAGGGTTAATGATTATTAAGCTGTTTGATCGTATTTACAATTGTATCTAATATTTTCTTTTCTTTAAACCAAACCAAATTCAGTTAATATGTAGTATTTTGAGAATTAACCATGTAAAAACAATGAATACCAGACTAATGTAACTTGACCGACTCTGAATTCTTCCAGCTGCCACGGGTTCACTTCTGGTTGTTGTTTACCTTTTTTCAAACGCAATATTAGGCTTGGCAATCTGTTCCTTCACACAAATTTCTTATTGATCTCACCGCTGAATGCTGCTCTCCAGGACGACTGCAACACAGATGTCTCCTCGGAACACTTAATTATCCTTTATGGCCACTTAAACTCTTCTTCAGTCCAGGATTTCCCTCTTCTATCGGCGTTCTGTTAAGGATATTGTTATATTTCTCGTAATATTATTTATTTATTAAATATTATAATCAAAACTCTGGTATCACAAATTAAATTCCTTTACTGTATTTTCTTTTCCATGTTACATTAACTTGATGATGTACAAATGTTATTTTATGAATTTAGACTCTTCAAGCTACTCTTATAGATATAATTTTAGACTCTTCATGCTGTTACCATTAGATATTAAATTAGACTCTTCATGTTACTCTTATTGAAAATATCATTAGAGTTATAACTTTACTCTTATTGAATATAATTTAAGACTCCTGACGTTACTCTTATTGAAAATAAAAATAGACTAATAACGTTACTCTTATTGAATATAATTGAAGACTTATAAAAATTTCCTTCATCACTATACAATACAATTTTTAACAATTTACAAAATTGCCACTTTGATAATTCCCTAATTTCTTTACTTCTGTTTATCATATACCTATTAAAACATATATCATTTTTCTATTTCTTTTTAAACATCTTTATTTTACCTCTAATATTCGTAATTCTATTTGTTATTTATTAAAATATAATTTTATTACTCTTTACTATTCTTATAACATTCATTCCAATTTCATATATTCTTTTCTGAACATATAACTGAATATAGTTTTATATCATATAGGAATCGACCTCTATGTTGACTGGGTGAGTCGATAGTCCCAATGTTTTTTGTTTACATTTTAAAACATATGTTACATTCAATACAAAATCTGCATCCTTTCTCTTTTAAAATTTATTACCTCCCTATTATGTACTGTGTGCATTTTAACAGCAGTACATACAGTAATACCTTCTCTTATTTCATAATTTCAGATACAATTTTAGATGAAATTTTGAAATAACCAACATAGTCCAATCTTAATATTTAAACATCTGATTAATTAGGTATTTGTACCTCACAAAATTCTTTTAACAAATTGGTTTTTTCTTTTATTAATATTACAAATATGGTTTCATCATTATCATGAATTATGATATCTTAAACACTTATTTATGACTTAAAACACCATTAATTAAACCAACTGGTCTTACATCAAAATAATAAATAACAAATAACAATTGTGCCTAATTTCATGGCTAAAAAACTCAAATATCGGTATGGAGAACCATACATGACTTCCATATTCTAAGATGTATATTTAAAATCATTTTCGAAATGAAATATTACCATAGAAACTACTTCTTTCTACTTACTGCTTCAGCCTTAACCACAGTACTGTGGTCACTAACGTATACCACCTCACGTTATCGCACTCAAATTTCACTGATGATGGAAGTCGATGGCATTGCCGAAACGTCTGGTTTTGTAGAAAACATTGTTCTACGGCCAAAATCCCGGGAAGGAATTTTAACAAAAACTACTTCTTTGTTGCCGATAATGTTGTACACATATATATAAAAAATATGCATAAATTTAATGGCTTGTATAAGTTAATGATTGATCTCCATTAAGTAGTGCTCAAGTTTCCAAAGTTTTAATATTATGATGTCAATAATTAAAACATCAGAGCAGGTTTAGTGTGTATGAGGGTACACCGTGGACAAAAATTTTCAACATTTCCTATTGAGCGTTGCTTAGAATAAAGCTGCGAATCTACAGTGTACGTTTCACAGAACAAACACGCGGAAAAGAAGGAGCGCTCCGAAGTCACTCATGGACCCTCAGCATCTTGCAGAGGGTTCATTCCCTAAAGACGAAAAGTCTGTCTATGAATCGTTCCTCTGTAAACACGTGCAGTTACACTGCCCAGCGATCCACAAGAAGCAAATCGCTATCCACGCTGGACACTTTTTCGGCTTGCACGTGTTATGTTGGGATGGATTTCGGCACTTTCCATTTAAAAAGCGTGCAAGTGTAAGAAAATAAACATGAATGAGGCCAGAAATAACGCGAATTTTTGTGTGTGTTGTGTGTGTGTGTCTTCCCTGCCTTTTTATTGTGGTAGTCATAATAATAAAATGGAAACGTAAACAGTACATAACTGAGATATGCTTGCCTGCCACGCACGATATATTTTCTCTTATACATGATTTACATTAAAATGAAAAAATTATAATTTTATTGCCTGGCAACAAAATTATTTTATTTTTAACAATCACCATTGTTTGAAAAAGTTTAAATGAATTTTCAAGTCCTTTACTCTTGTTAAAACGTAAAAGGTTGCAGGTAAACTACCCCTTCCCCTTAACCAATCTTCACCAAAAACCATAGGTCTTGAGAACTCTGCAATCTAGGGCTGTATGCAAATAATCTTCTGATTATGTTTGAATTTGCGGCTGTTATCATTTGCCATAAAAAATACCCTTGTTAAAACATAAAATGTTGCAGGTAAACTACCCCTTTCCCTTAACCGATCTTCACCAAAAACAATAGGTCTTGAGAACTCCATAATTTAGGGCTGTATGCGAAACATTATTTGATTCTGTTTGAATTTGCGGCTGTTATCGTTTGCCAAAAAAAAAAAGTACCATTGATAAAAAAAAACTGTTGCTGGTAAACTACCCCTTTCCCTCAACCGATCTTCACCAAAAACAATAGGTCCTGAGTACTCTACAAATCAGGGCTGTATGCAAAATATTATTTGATTCTGTTTGAATTTGCGGCTGTTATCGTTTGCCATAGAACAAAATCTACAGACAGACAGACACACAGACACTTTTCGAAAAACGACTTTTTTTCATGTTTTGAGTGTAGTACAATCAGAATCTGCCATAATCTCGAACACGATTTTTTTTCCCATCACCATACTTCCATTTCCTTAAGGAATATGGAAGTAAAAACATGACTAAAACATTATCTTTCTTTGGAACCTCACCTTCCCAATCCGGGTCATACATTTCATTTGTTCTTCATTTAAGAATTATTTTTCTTGTAATTATTACTTTATTTATACGGTCGAATCTGATTAAAATTTTATGTATCTTTAACCTTCCCATCTCGGTATTTAATTACTACAAATCCACACAATTTAACCCTACTGGCTATGACATTATTCAACTTAAGTGTCATTATATTTTTCCCCAATCTGGTAAGTACCCTCTTAATTCTATTACAATATTCTTCCCAACTGTTTGATGCAATTACTAAATCATCGACATAAACCGTAATAACTTCTAAAATCTCCTTGCCCCCTACTCAGTCAAATCATTCTATAAATATGGCCACATTATGGACCAGCCCAAAAGGTGTTCTCTTGAAATGATAACTTATACCATTCACATATTCTATACTTTCTGGATGCAATTCTATTTGCCAACATCCAGGTACAGCATTACAATTATTAAAAAAATGACGTTATTAAAACGTTTTAAAACTATTCTTATATTCTTTGGTGACGTCTTATCAGGAATTATCATCTGATTAATTTGACGCTCATCCAAACAATATTAAGGACTTATCCTTACATGGGAATTACTACTAACGGGCTCGTGTGTTTTGACTGACTTATTTCAATTATCTTTTTACTAATCCTTTGTCGATTTCTTATTTTATATGCCCTCTTACTGTATAGGGTATTGGGTATGACTTCTTATTTAAACTCACCTTCTCTCTTATGGGTCATTTGTATTGCACTCCTATTATCTTGCCAAGTTTATCTTCCATTGCTTCATTCAGTAACTGATGGTTCATTTCTTTATTTATTTGTTTTAAGTATTTATTCCCTTTACTCATTATTATCACCTTATTATTGTTATTAACCGTCTTTCTCTTCTTAATCGATTCAAAATAATTTCCCTGAAGTATCCTGTAAGATGTTCTTACGTTTTTTGAATTTGATGGGTTCTTTTCCTCTCTTTTAATTCGTAAAATAAAAATTTTTATTTGTAATAACTTCAATATTATGTTGTTTGTCTTATTAATTAACCTAATCTTTGTTATATTAGTTTGCTGTGGTCCATGCCCAAAAAATCAGTCCCTTCTTTCCATATTTTCATCTTTAGTTCATTCATTGCCAAATACATAAGTTATCCCTTTCGCCCGGACTATTATTGTTTTCAGTATGAATTCTATCCTTTCCACTTTATCACTACTACCTTGTATTCTGATTTTTCTGCTGCAAAGTCTTCACTCATTTCAAGGCCTCCTGTTGAATTTCCAATAAATTCTGTCCTAATGACATATGTTTCGATCACTCTGTACTGCAATTTTTTGAACACCAAATTTTCAATGGTATCTTCGCCTACTTTTAACACTTTATTCTCTAGTTCTTTAACCGAATATGTGACTGGTGTATCAACTATTGATGATATTTTATTATCCCTTTCTTTTTCTGATGTATTCATTTTCAATATAAATTTCCTTAAGATTTTCCTATAATTTGTTAATTCTGTTCTTTCCCTGTAATTAGCAATTGGGAGATTACGTACATTAACCAGCCCACTCCTAATCATATCTAATTCTTCCTGTGTATTTTTCTGTTTCTTGGGAGGTCTTTTACCTATTTTCTTCGTCTTCTTTTCCACATACTTATTATTCTCTTTGTTTCTGCTATGTTTATCCTCATATAATGATACACTTTTATCTTCTTTATTACCTTTTATTTTCTGATTTACTGGTTCCCTGATTTGATCGTTTGGTATGACTTCTGTCTGTGTTTCTATTGACTGGTTTTCATCATTCCTTATTTCTTTAATTGTTTCTATATTCAATTTCACCTTTGCGGATTGCCTAACATTCTTTTCCTCATAACTTTGTAATATTAACTTGATTTCAGCCTTTTGCTGGTTTAATTTATCATTCACCCCATTTATTTGTTGTTGAATGGTCTCCTTTAATTCCTCATTATTTTGTTTTAATAAGGTTTCATTATCTAATTTCATTTGTTTATTATCCTCTTTCATTTGTTTCTTTAATGTTTCACTGTTACTATCCATTTTTTCAGTTATTTGTTTCAATACTTTTTCGCTGTTTTTTCTATTCCCTTCCATAATAATTCTCATCATCTCCTGGAAATTTGCATCCATTGGTTGGTTTGGTTTCTTTGGTTGGTCCCCTTGGGCATCCTCTACTATTACTTCCATTTCAGTTTCTTCCTCTTCAGCACTATTACTCCTTAATTCATATCGTTGCTCTGGTTTGTTAGCCATTTTACAATCTTTAACTTAATTTAATTACAAGGAAAAAAATTTTTTATACTAATTAAATTTAACAAAATTGTGTTATTTGGTGCTGGTTTAAAGAAACTCTTTGCTTTCACGTATGGGCGCCATTTAATGTACTGTTATTTTTTTTTTATGAGTCTTGTAATTATTTAATAGTATAATATAATTAATAAATGTACCTACTGTTATTATGTTTTTTTGTTTACCAGTACATGTAAAGAAACTCTTTCTCTCAGGGTTAATGATTATTAAGCTGTTTGATCGTATTTACAATTGTATCTAATATTTTCTTTTCTTTAAACCAAACCAAATTCAGTTAATATGTAGTATTTTGAGAATTAACCATGTAAAAAAAATGAATACCAGACTAATGTAACTTGACCGACTCTGAATTCTTCCAGCTGCCACGGGTTCACTTCTGGTTGTTGTTTACCTTTTTTCAAACGCAATATTAGGCTTGGCAATCTGTTCCTTCACACAAATTTCTTATTGATCTCACCGCTGAATGCTGCTCTCCAGGACGACTGCAACACAGATGTCTCCTCGGAACACTTAATTATCCTTTATGGCCACTTAAACTCTTCTTCAGTCCAGGATTTCCCTCTTCTATCGTCGTTCTGTTAAGGATATTGTTATATTTCTCGTAATATTATTTATTTATTAAATATTATAATCAAAACTCTGGTATCACAAATTAAATTCCTTTACTGTATTTTCTTTTCCATGTTACATTAACTTGATGATGTACAAATGTTATTTTATGAATTTAGACTCTTCAAGCTACTCTTATAGATATAATTTTAGACTCTTCATGCTGTTACCATTAGATATTAAATTAGACTCTTCATGTTACTCTTATTGAAAATATCATTAGAGTTATAACTTTACTCTTATTGAATATAATTTAAGACTCCTGACGTTACTCTTATTGAAAATAAAAATAGACTAATAACGTTACTCTTATTGAATATAATTGAAGACTTATAAAAATTTCCTTCATCACTATACAATACAATTTTTAACAATTTACAAAATTGCCACTTTGATAATTCCCTAATTTCTTTACTTCTGTTTATCATATACCTATTAAAACATATATCATTTTTCTATTTCTTTTTAAACATCTTTATTTTACCTCTAATATTCGTAATTCTATTTGTTATTTATTAAAATATAATTTTATTACTCTTTACTATTCTTATAACATTCATTCCAATTTCATATATTCTTTTCTGAACATATAACTGAATATTGTTTTATATCATATAGGAATCAACCTCTATGTTGACTGGGTGAGTCGATAGTCATAATGTTTTTTGTTTACATTTTAAAACATATGTTACATTCAATACAAAATCTGCATCCTTTCTCTTTTAAAATTTATTACCTCCCTATTATGTACTGTGTGCATTTTAACAGCAGTACATACAGTAATACCTTCCCTTATTTCATAATTTCAGATACAATTTTAGATGAAATTTTGAAATAACCAACATAGTCCAATCTTAATATTTAAACATCTGATTAATTAGGTATTTGTACCTCACAAAATTCTTTTAACAAATTGGTTTTTTCTTTTATTAATATTACAAATATGGTTTCATCATTATCATGAATTATGATATCTTAAACACTTATTTATGACTTAAAACACCATTAATTAAACCAACTGGTTTTACATCAAAATAATAAATAACAATTGTGCCTAATTTCATGGCTAAAAAACTCAAATATCGGTATGGAGAACCATACATGACTTCCATATTCTAAGATGTATATTTAAAATCATTTTCGAAATGAAATATTACCATAGAAACTACTTCTTTCTACTTACTGCTTCAGCCTTAACCACAGTACTGTGGTCACTAACGTATACCACCTCACGTTATCGCACTCAAATTTCACTGATGATGGAAGTCGATGGCATTGCCGAAACGTCTGGTTTTGTAGAAAACATTGGACTACGGCCAAATATCCCGGGAAGGAATTTTAACAAAAACTACTTCTTTGTTGCCGATAATGTTGTACACATATATATAAAAAATATGCATAAAATTAATGGCTTGTATAAGTTAATGATTGATCTCCATTAAGTAGTGCTCAAGTTTCCAAAGTTTTAATATTATGATGTCAATAATTAAAACATCAGAGCAGGTTTAGTGTGTATGAGGGTACACCATGGACAAAAATTTTCAACATTTCCTATTGAGCGTTGCTTAGAATAAAGCTGCGAATCTACAGTGTACGTTTCACAGAACAAACACGCGGAAAAGAAGGAGCGCTCCGAAGTCACTCATGGACCCTCAGCATCTTGCAGAGGGTTCATTCCCTAAAGACGAAAAGTCTGTCTATGAATCGTTCCTCTGTAAACACGTGCAGTTACACTGCCCAGTGATCCACAAGAAGCAAATCGCTATCCACGCTGGACACTTTTTCGGCTTGCACGCGTTATGTTGGGATGGATTTCGGCACTTTCCATTTAAAAAGCGTGCAAGTGTAAGAAAATAAACATGAATGAGGCCAGAAATAACGCGAATTTTTGTGTGTGTTGTGTGTGTGTGTCTTCCCTGCCTTTTTATTGTGGTAGTCATAGTAATAAAATGGAAACGTAAACAGTACATAACTGAGATATGCTTGCCTGCCACGCACGATATATTTTCTCTTATACATGATTTACATTAAAATGAAAAAATTATAATTTTATTGCCTGGCAACAAAATTATTTTATTTTTAACAATCACCATTGTTTGAAAAAGTTTAAATGAATTTTCAAGTCCTTTACTCTTGTTAAAACGTAAAAGGTTGCAGGTAAACTACCCCTTCCCCTTAACCAATCTTCACCAAAAACCATAGGTCTTGAGAACTCTGCAATCTAGGGCTGTATGCAAATAATCTTCTGATTCTGTTTGAATTTGCGGCTGTTATCATTGGCCATAAAAAATACCCTTGTTAAAACATAAAATGTTGCAGGTAAACTACCCCTTTCCCTTAACCGATCTTCACCAAAAACAATAGGTCTTGAGAACTCCATAATTTAGGGCTGTATGCGAAACATTATTTGATTCTGTTTGAATTTGCGGCTGTTATCGTTTGCCAAAAAAAAAGTACCGTTGATAAAAAAAACTGTTGCTGGTAAACTACCCCTTTCCCTCAACCGATCTTCACCAAAAACAATAGGTCCTGAGTACTCTACAAATCAGGGCTGTATGCAAAAAATTATTTGATTCTGTTTGAATTTGCGGCTGTTATCGTTTGCCATAGAAAAAAATCTACAGACAGACAGACAGACACACAGACACTTTTCGAAAAACGACTTTTTTTCATGTTTTGAGTGTAGTACAATCAGAATCTGCCATAATCTCGAACACGGTGTTTTTTGCCATCACCATACTTCCATTTCCTTAAGGAATATGGAAGTAAAAACATGACTAAAACATTATCTTTCTTTGGAACCTCACCTTCCCAATCCGGGTCATACATTTCATTTGTTCTTCATTTAAGAATTATTTTTCTTGTAATTATTACTTTATTTATACGGTCGAATCTGATTAAAATTTTATGTATCTTTAACCTTCCCATCTCGGTATTTAATTACTACAAATCCACACAATTTAACCCTACTGGCTATGACATTATTCAACTTAAGTGTCATTATATTTTTCCCCAATCTGGTAAGTACCCTCTTAATTCTATTACAATATTCTTCCCAACTGTTTGATGCAATTACTAAATCATCGACATAAACCGTAATAACTTCTAAAATCTCCTTGCCCCCTACTCAGTCAAATCATTCTATAAATATGGCCACATTATGGACCAGCCCAAAAGGTGTTCTCTTGAAATGATAACTTATACCATTCACATATTCTATACTTTCTGGATGCAATTCTATTTGCCAACATCCAGGTACAGCATTACAATTATTAAAAAAATGACGTTATTAAAACGTTTTAAAACTATTCTTATATTCTTTGGTGACGTCTTATCAGGAATTATCATCTGATTAATTTGACGCTCATCCAAACAATATTAAGGACTTATCCTTACATGGGAATTACTACTAACGGGCTCGTGTGTTTTGACTGACTTATTTCAATTATCTTTTTACTAATCCTTTGTCGATTTCTTATTTTATATGCCCTCTTACTGTATAGGGTATTGGGTATGACTTCTTATTTAAACTCACCTTCTCTCTTATGGGTCATTTGTATTGCACTCCTATTATCTTGCCAAGTTTATCTTCCATTGCTTCATTCAGTAACTGATGGTTCATTTCTTTATTTATTTGTTTTAAGTATTTATTCCCTTTACTCATTATTATCACCTTATTATTGTTATTAACCGTCTTTCTCTTCTTAATCGATTCAAAATAATTTCCCTGAAGTATCCTGTAAGATGTTCTTACGTTTTTTGAATTTGATGGGTTCTTTTCCTCTCTTTTAATTCGTAAAATAAAAATTTTTATTTGTAATAACTTCAATATTATGTTGTTTGTCTTATTAATTAACCTAATCTTTGTTATATTAGTTTGCTGTGGTCCATGCCCAAAAAATCAGTCCCTTCTTTCCATATTTTCATCTTTAGTTCATTCATTGCCAAATACATAAGTTATCCCTTTCGCCCGGACTATTATTGTTTTCAGTATGAATTCTATCCTTTCCACTTTATCACTACTACCTTGTATTCTGATTTTTCTGCTGCAAAGTCTTCACTCATTTCAAGGCCTCCTGTTGAATTTCCAATAAATTCTGTCCTAATGACATATGTTTCGATCACTCTGTACTGCAATTTTTTGAACACCAAATTTTCAATGGTATCTTCGCCTACTTTTAACACTTTATTCTCTAGTTCTTTAACCGAATATGTGACTGGTGTATCAACTATTGATGATATTTTATTATCCCTTTCTTTTTCTGATGTATTCATTTTCAATATAAATTTCCTTAAGATTTTCCTATAATTTGTTAATTCTGTTCTTTCCCTGTAATTAGCGATTGGGAGATTACGTACATTAACCAGCCCACTCCTAATCATATCTAATTCTTCCTGTGTATTTTTCTGTTTCTTGGGAGGTCTTTTACCTATTTTCTTCGTCTTCTTTTCCACATACTTATTATTCTCTTTGTTTCTGCTATGTTTATCCTTATATAATGATACACTTTTATCTTCTTTATTACCTTTTATTTTCTGATTTACTGGTTCCCTGATTTGATCGTTTGGTATGACTTCTGTCTGTGTTTCTATTGACTGGTTTTCATCATTCCTTATTTCTTTAATTGTTTCTATATTCAATTTCACCTTTGCGGATTGCCTAACATTCTTTTCCTCATAACTTTGTAATATTAACTTGATTTCAGCCTTTTGCTGGTTTAATTTATCATTCACCCCATTTATTTGTTGTTGAATGGTCTCCTTTAATTCCTCATTATTTTGTTTTAATAAGGTTTCATTATCTAATTTCATTTGTTTATTATCCTCTTTCATTTGTTTCTTTAATGTTTCACTGTTACTATCCATTTTTTCAGTTATTTGTTTCAATACTTTTTCGCTGTTTTTTCTATTCCCTTCCATAATAATTCTCATCGTCTCCTGGAAATTTGCATCCATTGGTTGGTTTGGTTTCTTTGGTTGGTCCCCTTGGGCATCCTCTACTATTACTTCCATTTCAGTTTCTTCCTCTTCAGCACTATTACTCCTTAATTCATATCGTTGCTCTGGTTTGTTAGCCATTTTACAATCTTTAACTTAATTTAATTACAAGGAAAAAAATTTTTTATACTAATTAAATTTAACAAAATTCTGTTATTTGGTGCTGGTTTAAAGAAACTCTTTGCTTTCACGTATGGGCGCCATTTAATGTACTGTTATTTTTTTTTATGAGTCTTGTAATTATTTAATAGTATAATATAATTAATAAATGTACCTACTGTTATTATGTTTTTTTGTTTACCAGTACATGTAAAGAAACTCTTTCTCTCAGGGTTAATGATTATTAAGCTGTTTGATCGTATTTACAATTGTATCTAATATTTTCTTTTCTTTAAACCAAACCAAATTCAGTTAATATGTAGTATTTTGAGAATTAACCATGTAAAAAAAATGAATACCAGACTAATGTAACTTGACCGACTCTGAATTCTTCCAGCTGCCACGGGTTCACTTCTGGTTGTTGTTTACCTTTTTTCAAACGCAATATTAGGCTTGGCAATCTGTTCCTTCACACAAATTTCTTATTGATCTCACCGCTGAATGCTGCTCTCCAGGACGACTGCAACACAGATGTCTCCTCGGAACACTTAATTATCCTTTATGGCCACTTAAACTCTTCTTCAGTCCAGGATTTCCCTCTTCTATCGGCGTTCTGTTAAGGATATTGTTATATTTCTCGTAATATTATTTATTTATTAAATATTATAATCAAAACTCTGGTATCACAAATTAAATTCCTTTACTGTATTTTCTTTTCCATGTTACATTAACTTGATGATGTACAAATGTTATTTTATGAATTTAGACTCTTCAAGCTACTCTTATAGATATAATTTTAGACTCTTCATGCTGTTACCATTAGATATTAAATTAGACTCTTCATGTTACTCTTATTGAAAATATCATTAGAGTTATAACTTTACTCTTATTGAATATAATTTAAGACTCCTGACGTTACTCTTATTGAAAATAAAAATAGACTAATAACGTTACTCTTATTGAATATAATTGAAGACTTATAAAAATTTCCTTCATCACTATACAATACAATTTTTAACAATTTACAAAATTGCCACTTTGATAATTCCCTAATTTCTTTACTTCTGTTTATCATATACCTATTAAAACATATATCATTTTTCTATTTCTTTTTAAACATCTTTATTTTACCTCTAATATTCGTAATTCTATTTGTTATTTATTAAAATATAATTTTATTACTCTTTACTATTCTTATAACATTCATTCCAATTTCATATATTCTTTTCTGAACATATAACTGAATATAGTTTTATATCATATAGGAATCGACCTCTATGTTGACTGGGTGAGTCGATAGTCCCAATGTTTTTTGTTTACATTTTAAAACATATGTTACATTCAATACAAAATCTGCATCCTTTCTCTTTTAAAATTTATTACCTCCCTATTATGTACTGTGTGCATTTTAACAGCAGTACATACAGTAATACCTTCACTTATTTCATAATTTCAGATACAATTTTAGATGAAATTTTGAAATAACCAACATAGTCCAATCTTAATATTTAAACATCTGATTAATTAGGTATTTGTACCTCACAAAATTCTTTTAACAAATTGGTTTTTTCTTTTATTAATATTACAAATATGGTTTCATCATTATCATGAATTATGATATCTTAAACACTTATTTATGACTTAAAACACCATTAATTAAACCAACTGGTCTTACATCAAAATAATAAATAACAAATAACAATTGTGCCTAATTTCATGGCTAAAAAACTCAAATATCGGTATGGAGAACCATACATGACTTCCATATTCTAAGATGTATATTTAAAATCATTTTCGAAATGAAATATTACCATAGAAACTACTTCTTTCTACTTACTGCTTCAGCCTTAACCACAGTACTGTGGTCACTAACGTATACCACCTCACGTTATCGCACTCAAATTTCACTGATGATGGAAGTCGATGGCATTGCCGAAACGTCTGGTTTTGTAGAAAACATTGTTCTACGGCCAAAATCCCGGGAAGGAATTTTAACAAAAACTACTTCTTTGTTGCCGATAATGTTGTACAAATATATATAAAAAATATGCATAAATTTAATGGCTTGTATAAGTTAATGATTGATCTCCATTAAGTAGTGCTCAAGTTTCCAAAGTTTTAATATTATGATGTCAATAATTAAAACATCAGAGCAGGTTTAGTGTGTATGAGGGTACACCGTGGACAAAAATTTTCAACATTTCCTATTGAGCGTTGCTTAGAATAAAGCTGCGAATCTACAGTGTACGTTTCACAGAACAAACACGCGGAAAAGAAGGAGCGCTCCGAAGTCACTCATGGACCCTCAGCATCTTGCAGAGGGTTCATTCCCTAAAGACGAAAAGTCTGTCTATGAATCGTTCCTCTGTAAACACGTGCAGTTACACTGCCCAGCGATCCACAAGAAGCAAATCGCTATCCACGCTGGACACTTTTTCGGCTTGCACGTGTTATGTTGGGATGGATTTCGGCACTTTCCATTTAAAAAGCGTGCAAGTGTAAGAAAATAAACATGAATGAGGCCAGAAATAACGCGAATTTTTGTGTGTGTTGTGTGTGTGTGTCTTCCCTGCCTTTTTATTGTGGTAGTCATAATAATAAAATGGAAACGTAAACAGTACATAACTGAGATATGCTTGCCTGCCACGCACGATATATTTTCTCTTATACATGATTTACATTAAAATGAAAAAATTATAATTTTATTGCCTGGCAACAAAATTATTTTATTTTTAACAATCACCATTGTTTGAAAAAGTTTAAATGAATTTTCAAGTCCTTTACTCTTGTTAAAACGTAAAAGGTTGCAGGTAAACTACCCCTTCCCCTTAACCAATCTTCACCAAAAACCATAGGTCTTGAGAACTCTGCAATCTAGGGCTGTATGCAAATAATCTTCTGATTATGTTTGAATTTGCGGCTGTTATCATTTGCCATAAAAAATACCCTTGTTAAAACATAAAATGTTGCAGGTAAACTACCCCTTTCCCTTAACCGATCTTCACCAAAAACAATAGGTCTTGAGAACTCCATAATTTAGGGCTGTATGCGAAACATTATTTGATTCTGTTTGAATTTGCGGCTGTTATCGTTTGCCAAAAAAAAAAAGTACCATTGATAAAAAAAAACTGTTGCTGGTAAACTACCCCTTTCCCTCAACCGATCTTCACCAAAAACAATAGGTCCTGAGTACTCTACAAATCAGGGCTGTATGCAAAATATTATTTGATTCTGTTTGAATTTGCGGCTGTTATCGTTTGCCATAGAACAAAATCTACAGACAGACAGACAGACACACAGACACTTTTCGAAAAACGACTTTTTTTCATGTTTTGAGTGTAGTACAATCAGAATCTGCCATAATCTCGAACACGATTTTTTTTCCCATCACCATACTTCCATTTCCTTAAGGAATATGGAAGTAAAAACATGACTAAAACATTATCTTTCTTTGGAACCTCACCTTCCCAATCCGGGTCATACATTTCATTTGTTCTTCATTTAAGAATTATTTTTCTTGTAATTATTACTTTATTTATACGGTCGAATCTGATTAAAATTTTATGTATCTTTAACCTTCCCATCTCGGTATTTAATTACTACAAATCCACACAATTTAACCCTACTGGCTATGACATTATTCAACTTAAGTGTCATTATATTTTTCCCCAATCTGGTAAGTACCCTCTTAATTCTATTACAATATTCTTCCCAACTGTTTGATGCAATTACTAAATCATCGACATAAACCGTAATAACTTCTAAAATCTCCTTGCCCCCTACTCAGTCAAATCATTCTATAAATATGGCCACATTATGGACCAGCCCAAAAGGTGTTCTCTTGAAATGATAACTTATACCATTCACATATTCTATACTTTCTGGATGCAATTCTATTTGCCAACATCCAGGTACAGCATTACAATTATTAAAAAAATGACGTTATTAAAACGTTTTAAAACTATTCTTATATTCTTTGGTGACGTCTTATAAGGAATTATCATCTGATTAATTTGACGCTCATCCAAACAATATTAAGGACTTATCCTTACATGGGAATTACTACTAACGGGCTCGTGTGTTTTGACTGACTTATTTCAATTATCTTTTTACTAATCCTTTGTCGATTTCTTATTTTATATGCCCTCTTACTGTATAGGGTATTGGGTATGACTTCTTATTTAAACTCACCTTCTCTCTTATGGGTCATTTGTATTGCACTCCTATTATCTTGCCAAGTTTATCTTCCATTGCTTCATTCAGTAACTGATGGTTCATTTCTTTATTTATTTGTTTTAAGTATTTATTCCCTTTACTCATTATTATCACCTTATTATTGTTATTAACCGTCTTTCTCTTCTTAATCGATTCAAAATAATTTCCCTGAAGTATCCTGTAAGATGTTCTTACGTTTTTTGAATTTGATGGGTTCTTTTCCTCTCTTTTAATTCGTAAAATAAAAATTTTTATTTGTAATAACTTCAATATTATGTTGTTTGTCTTATTAATTAACCTAATCTTTGTTATATTAGTTTGCTGTGGTCCATGCCCAAAAAATCAGTCCCTTCTTTCCATATTTTCATCTTTAGTTCATTCATTGCCAAATACATAAGTTATCCCTTTCGCCCGGACTATTATTGTTTTCAGTATGAATTCTATCCTTTCCACTTTATCACTACTACCTTGTATTCTGATTTTTCTGCTGCAAAGTCTTCACTCATTTCAAGGCCTCCTGTTGAATTTCCAATAAATTCTGTCCTAATGACATATGTTTCGATCACTCTGTACTGCAATTTTTTGAACACCAAATTTTCAATGGTATCTTCGCCTACTTTTAACACTTTATTCTCTAGTTCTTTAACCGAATATGTGACTGGTGTATCAACTATTGATGATATTTTATTATCCCTTTCTTTTTCTGATGTATTCATTTTCAATATAAATTTCCTTAAGATTTTCCTATAATTTGTTAATTCTGTTCTTTCCCTGTAATTAGCAATTGGGAGATTACGTACATTAACCAGCCCACTCCTAATCATATCTAATTCTTCCTGTGTATTTTTCTGTTTCTTGGGAGGTCTTTTACCTATTTTCTTCGTCTTCTTTTCCACATACTTATTATTCTCTTTGTTTCTGCTATGTTTATCCTCATATAATGAT
Organism: Magicicada septendecula; assembly: GCA_034769895.1. Classification (NCBI taxonomy): domain Eukaryota; kingdom Metazoa; phylum Arthropoda; class Insecta; order Hemiptera; family Cicadidae; genus Magicicada; species Magicicada septendecula. The sequence goes on from CM068367.1 coordinate 1,155,724,322, forward strand.
ACACTTTTATCTTCTTTATTACCTTTTATTTTCTGATTTACTGGTTCCCTGATTTGATCGTTTGGTATGACTTCTGTCTGTGTTTCTATTGACTGGTTTTCATCATTCCTTATTTCTTTAATTGTTTCTATATTCAATTTCACCTTTGCGGATTGCCTAACATTCTTTTCCTCATAACTTTGTAATATTAACTTGATTTCAGCCTTTTGCTGGTTTAATTTATCATTCACCCCATTTATTTGTTGTTGAATGGTCTCCTTTAATTCCTCATTATTTTGTTTTAATAAGGTTTCATTATCTAATTTCATTTGTTTATTATCCTCTTTCATTTGTTTCTTTAATGTTTCACTGTTACTATCCATTTTTTCAGTTATTTGTTTCAATACTTTTTCGCTGTTTTTTCTATTCCCTTCCATAATAATTCTCATCATCTCCTGGAAATTTGCATCCATTGGTTGGTTTGGTTTCTTTGGTTGGTCCCCTTGGGCATCCTCTACTATTACTTCCATTTCAGTTTCTTCCTCTTCAGCACTATTACTCCTTAATTCATATCGTTGCTCTGGTTTGTTAGCCATTTTACAATCTTTAACTTAATTTAATTACAAGGAAAAAAATTTTTTATACTAATTAAATTTAACAAAATTGTGTTATTTGGTGCTGGTTTAAAGAAACTCTTTGCTTTCACGTATGGGCGCCATTTAATGTACTGTTATTTTTTTTTTATGAGTCTTGTAATTATTTAATAGTATAATATAATTAATAAATGTACCTACTGTTATTATGTTTTTTTGTTTACCAGTACATGTAAAGAAACTCTTTCTCTCAGGGTTAATGATTATTAAGCTGTTTGATCGTATTTACAATTGTATCTAATATTTTCTTTTCTTTAAACCAAACCAAATTCAGTTAATATGTAGTATTTTGAGAATTAACCATGTAAAAAAAATGAATACCAGACTAATGTAACTTGACCGACTCTGAATTCTTCCAGCTGCCACGGGTTCACTTCTGGTTGTTGTTTACCTTTTTTCAAACGCAATATTAGGCTTGGCAATCTGTTCCTTCACACAAATTTCTTATTGATCTCACCGCTGAATGCTGCTCTCCAGGACGACTGCAACACAGATGTCTCCTCGGAACACTTAATTATCCTTTATGGCCACTTAAACTCTTCTTCAGTCCAGGATTTCCCTCTTCTATCGTCGTTCTGTTAAGGATATTGTTATATTTCTCGTAATATTATTTATTTATTAAATATTATAATCAAAACTCTGGTATCACAAATTAAATTCCTTTACTGTATTTTCTTTTCCATGTTACATTAACTTGATGATGTACAAATGTTATTTTATGAATTTAGACTCTTCAAGCTACTCTTATAGATATAATTTTAGACTCTTCATGCTGTTACCATTAGATATTAAATTAGACTCTTCATGTTACTCTTATTGAAAATATCATTAGAGTTATAACTTTACTCTTATTGAATATAATTTAAGACTCCTGACGTTACTCTTATTGAAAATAAAAATAGACTAATAACGTTACTCTTATTGAATATAATTGAAGACTTATAAAAATTTCCTTCATCACTATACAATACAATTTTTAACAATTTACAAAATTGCCACTTTGATAATTCCCTAATTTCTTTACTTCTGTTTATCATATACCTATTAAAACATATATCATTTTTCTATTTCTTTTTAAACATCTTTATTTTACCTCTAATATTCGTAATTCTATTTGTTATTTATTAAAATATAATTTTATTACTCTTTACTATTCTTATAACATTCATTCCAATTTCATATATTCTTTTCTGAACATATAACTGAATATTGTTTTATATCATATAGGAATCAACCTCTATGTTGACTGGGTGAGTCGATAGTCATAATGTTTTTTGTTTACATTTTAAAACATATGTTACATTCAATACAAAATCTGCATCCTTTCTCTTTTAAAATTTATTACCTCCCTATTATGTACTGTGTGCATTTTAACAGCAGTACATACAGTAATACCTTCCCTTATTTCATAATTTCAGATACAATTTTAGATGAAATTTTGAAATAACCAACATAGTCCAATCTTAATATTTAAACATCTGATTAATTAGGTATTTGTACCTCACAAAATTCTTTTAACAAATTGGTTTTTTCTTTTATTAATATTACAAATATGGTTTCATCATTATCATGAATTATGATATCTTAAACACTTATTTATGACTTAAAACACCATTAATTAAACCAACTGGTTTTACATCAAAATAATAAATAACAATTGTGCCTAATTTCATGGCTAAAAAACTCAAATATCGGTATGGAGAACCATACATGACTTCCATATTCTAAGATGTATATTTAAAATCATTTTCGAAATGAAATATTACCATAGAAACTACTTCTTTCTACTTACTGCTTCAGCCTTAACCACAGTACTGTGGTCACTAACGTATACCACCTCACGTTATCGCACTCAAATTTCACTGATGATGGAAGTCGATGGCATTGCCGAAACGTCTGGTTTTGTAGAAAACATTGTTCTACGGCCAAAATCCCGGGAAGGAATTTTAACAAAAACTACTTCTTTGTTGCCGATAATGTTGTACACATATATATAAAAAATATGCATAAAATTAATGGCTTGTATAAGTTAATGATTGATCTCCATTAAGTAGTGCTCAAGTTTCCAAAGTTTTAATATTATGATGTCAATAATTAAAACATCAGAGCAGGTTTAGTGTGTATGAGGGTACACCGTGGACAAAAATTTTCAACATTTCCTATTGAGCGTTGCTTAGAATAAAGCTGCGAATCTACAGTGTACGTTTCACAGAACAAACACGCGGAAAAGAAGGAGCGCTCCGAAGTCACTCATGGACCCTCAGCATCTTGCAGAGGGTTCATTCCCTAAAGACGAAAAGTCTGTCTATGAATCGTTCCTCTGTAAACACGTGCAGTTACACTGCCCAGCGATCCACAAGAAGCAAATCGCTATCCACGCTGGACACTTTTTCGGCTTGCACGTGTTATGTTGGGATGGATTTCGGCACTTTCCATTTAAAAAGCGTGCAAGTGTAAGAAAATAAACATGAATGAGGCCAGAAATAACGCGAATTTTTGTGTGTGTTGTGTGTGTGTGTCTTCCCTGCCTTTTTATTGTGGTAGTCATAATAATAAAATGGAAACGTAAACAGTACATAACTGAGATATGCTTGCCTGCCACGCACGATATATTTTCTCTTATACATGATTTACATTAAAATGAAAAAATTATAATTTTATTGCCTGGCAACAAAATTATTTTATTTTTAACAATCACCATTGTTTGAAAAAGTTTAAATGAATTTTCAAGTCCTTTACTCTTGTTAAAACGTAAAAGGTTGCAGGTAAACTACCCCTTCCCCTTAACCAATCTTCACCAAAAACCATAGGTCTTGAGAACTCTGCAATCTAGGGCTGTATGCAAATAATCTTCTGATTATGTTTGAATTTGCGGCTGTTATCATTTGCCATAAAAAATACCCTTGTTAAAACATAAAATGTTGCAGGTAAACTACCCCTTTCCCTTAACCGATCTTCACCAAAAACAATAGGTCTTGAGAACTCCATAATTTAGGGCTGTATGTGAAACATTATTTGATTCTGTTTGAATTTGCGGCTGTTATCGTTTGCCAAAAAAAAAAAGTACCATTGATAAAAAAAAACTGTTGCTGGTAAACTACCCCTTTCCCTCAACCGATCTTCACCAAAAACAATAGGTCCTGAGTACTCTACAAATCAGGGCTGTATGCAAAATATTATTTGATTCTGTTTGAATTTGCGGCTGTTATCGTTTGCCATAGAACAAAATCTACAGACAGACAGACAGACACACAGACACTTTTCGAAAAACGACTTTTTTTCATGTTTTGAGTGTAGTACAATCAGAATCTGCCATAATCTCGAACACGATTTTTTTTCCCATCACCATACTTCCATTTCCTTAAGGAATATGGAAGTAAAAACATGACTAAAACATTATCTTTCTTTGGAACCTCACCTTCCCAATCCGGGTCATACATTTCATTTGTTCTTCATTTAAGAATTATTTTTCTTGTAATTATTACTTTATTTATACGGTCGAATCTGATTAAAATTTTATGTATCTTTAACCTTCCCATCTCGGTATTTAATTACTACAAATCCACACAATTTAACCCTACTGGCTATGACATTATTCAACTTAAGTGTCATTATATTTTTCCCCAATCTGGTAAGTACCCTCTTAATTCTATTACAATATTCTTCCCAACTGTTTGATGCAATTACTAAATCATCGACATAAACCGTAGTAACTTCTAAAATCTCCTTGCCCCCTACTCAGTCAAATCATTCTATAAATATGGCCACATTATGGACCAGCCCAAAAGGTGTTCTCTTGAAATGATAACTTATACCATTCACATATTCTATACTTTCTGGATGCAATTCTATTTGCCAACATCCAGGTACAGCATTACAATTATTAAAAAAATGACGTTATTAAAACGTTTTAAAACTATTCTTATATTCTTTGGTGACGTCTTATCAGGAATTATCATCTGATTAATTTGACGCTCATCCAAACAATATTAAGGACTTATCCTTACATGGGAATTACTACTAACGGGCTCGTGTGTTTTGACTGACTTATTTCAATTATCTTTTTACTAATCCTTTGTCGATTTCTTATTTTATATGCCCTCTTACTGTATAGGGTATTGGGTATGACTTCTTATTTAACCTCACCTTCTCTCTTATGGGTCATTTGTATTGCACTCCTATTATCTTGCCAAGTTTATCTTCCATTGCTTCATTCAGTAACTGATGGTTCATTTCTTTATTTATTTGTTTTAAGTATTTATTCCCTTTACTCATTATTATCACCTTATTATTGTTATTAACCGTCTTTCTCTTCTTAATCGATTCAAAATAATTTCCCTGAAGTATCCTGTAAGATGTTCTTACGTTTTTTGAATTTGATGGGTTCTTTTCCTCTCTTTTAATTCGTAAAATAAAAATTTTTATTTGTAATAACTTCAATATTATGTTGTTTGTCTTATTAATTAACCTAATCTTTGTTATATTAGTTTGCTGTGGTCCATGCCCAAAAAATCAGTCCCTTCTTTCCATATTTTCATCTTTAGTTCATTCATTGCCAAATACATAAGTTATCCCTTTCGCCCGGACTATTATTGTTTTCAGTATGAATTCTATCCTTTCCACTTTATCACTACTACCTTGTATTCTGATTTTTCTGCTGCAAAGTCTTCACTCATTTCAAGGCCTCCTGTTGAATTTCCAATAAATTCTGTCCTAATGACATATGTTTCGATCACTCTGTACTGCAATTTTTTGAACACCAAATTTTCAATGGTATCTTCGCCTACTTTTAACACTTTATTCTCTAGTTCTTTAACCGAATATGTGACTGGTGTATCAACTATTGATGATATAGCTGATATTTTATTATCCCTTTCTTTTTCTGATGTATTCATTTTCAATATAAATTTCCTTAAGATTTTCCTATAATTTGTTAATTCTGTTCTTTCCCTGTAATTAGCGATTGGGAGATTACGTACATTAACCAGCCCACTCCTAATCATATCTAATTCTTCCTGTGTATTTTTCTGTTTCTTGGGAGGTCTTTTACCTATTTTCTTCGTCTTCTTTTCCACATACTTATTATTCTCTTTGTTTCTGCTATGTTTATCCTTATATAATGATACACTTTTATCTTCTTTATTACCTTTTATTTTCTGATTTACTGGCTCCCTGATTTGATCGTTTGGTATGACTTCTGTCTGTGATTCTATTGACTGGTTTTCATCATTCCTTATTTCTTTAATTGTTTCTATATTCAATTTCACCTTTGCGGATTGCCTAACATTCTTTTCCTCATAACTTTGTAATATTAACTTGATTTCAGCCTTTTGCTGGTTTAATTTATCATTCACCCCATTTATTTGTTGTTGAATGGTCTCCTTTAATTCCTCATTATTTTGTTTTAATAAGGTTTCATTATCTAATTTCATTTGTTTATTATCCTCTTTCATTTGTTTCTTTAATGTTTCACTGTTACTATCCATTTTTTCAGTTATTTGTTTCAATACTTTTTCGCTGTTTTTTCTATTCCCTTCCATAATAATTCTCATCATCTCCTGGAAATTTGCATCCATTTGTTGGTTTGGTTTCTTTGGTTGGTCCCCTTGGGCATCCTCTACTATTACTTCCATTTCAGTTTCTTCCTCTTCAGCACTATTACTCCTTAATTCATATCGTTGCTCTGGTTTGTTAGCCATTTTACAATCTTTAACTTAATTTAATTACAAGGAAAAAAATTTTTTATACTAATTAAATTTAACAAAATTGTGTTATTTGGTGCTGGTTTAAAGAAACTCTTTGCTTTCACGTATGGGCGCCATTTAATGTACTGTTATTTTTTTTTTATGAGTCTTGTAATTATTTAATAGTATAATATAATTAATAAATGTACCTACTGTTATTATGTTTTTTTGTTTACCAGTACATGTAAAGAAACTCTTTCTCTCAGGGTTAATGATTATTAAGCTGTTTGATCGTATTTACAATTGTATCTAATATTTTCTTTTCTTTAAACCAAACCAAATTCAGTTAATATGTGGAATTTGGGAATTAACCATGTAAAAAAAATGAATACCAGACTAATGTAACTTGACCGACTCTGAATTCTTCCAGCTGCCACGGGTTCACTTCTGGTTGTTGTTTACCTTTTTTCAAACGCAATATTAGGCTTGGCAATCTGTTCCTTCACACAAATTTCTTATTGATCTCACCGCTGAATGCTGCTCTCCAGGACGACTGCAACACAGATGTCTCCTCGGAACACTTAATTATCCTTTATGGCCACTTAAACTCTTCTTCAGTCCAGGATTTCCCTCTTCTATCGTCGTTCTGTTAAGGATATTGTTATATTTCTCGTAATATTATTTATTTATTAAATATTATAATCAAAACTCTGGTATCACAAATTAAATTCCTTTACTGTATTTTCTTTTCCATGTTACATTAACTTGATGATGTACAAATGTTATTTTATGAATTTAGACTCTTCAAGCTACTCTTATAGATATAATTTTAGACTCTTCATGCTGTTACCATTAGATATTAAATTAGACTCTTCATGTTACTCTTATTGAAAATATCATTAGAGTTATAACTTTACTCTTATTGAATATAATTTAAGACTCCTGACGTTACTCTTATTGAAAATAAAAATAGACTAATAACGTTACTCTTATTGAATATAATTGAAGACTTATAAAAATTTCCTTCATCACTATACAATACAATTTTTAACAATTTACAAAATTGCCACTTTGATAATTCCCTAATTTCTTTACTTCTGTTTATCATATACCTATTAAAACATATATCATTTTTCTATTTCTTTTTAAACATCTTTATTTTACCTCTAATATTCGTAATTCTATTTGTTATTTATTAAAATATAATTTTATTACTCTTTACTATTCTTATAACATTCATTCCAATTTCATATATTCTTTTCTGAACATATAACTCAATATTGTTTTATATCATATAGGAATCGACCTCTATGTTGACTGGGTGAGTCGATAGTCCCAATGTTTTTTGTTTACATTTTAAAACATATGTTACATTCAATACAAAATCTGCATCCTTTCTCTTTTAAAATTTATTACCTCCCTATTATGTACTGTGTGCATTTTAACAGCAGTACATACAGTAATACCTTCCCGTATTTCATAATTTCAGATACAATTTTAGATGAAATTTTGAAATAACCAACATAGTCCAATCTTAATATTTAAACATCTGATTAATTAGGTATTTGTACCTCACAAAATTCTTTTAACAAATTGGTTTTTTCTTTTATTAATATTACAAATATGGTTTCATCATTATCATGAATTATGATATCTTAAACACTTATTTATGACTTAAAACACCATTAATTAAACCAACTGGTTTTACATCAAAATAATAAATAACAATTGTGCCTAATTTCATGGCTAAAAAACTCAAATATCGGTATGGAGAACCATACATGACTTCCATATTCTAAGATGTATATTTAAAATCATTTTCGAAATGAAATATTACCATAGAAACTACTTCTTTCTACTTACTGCTTCAGCCTTAACCACAGTACTGTGGTCACTAACGTATACCACCTCACGTTATCGCACTCAAATTTCACTGATGATGGAAGTCGATGGCATTGCCGAAACGTCTGGTTTTGTAGAAAACATTGGACTACGGCCAAATATCCCGGGAAGGAATTTTAACAAAAACTTCTTCTTTGTTGCCGATAATGTTGTACACATATATATAAAAAATATGCATAAAATTAATGGCTTGTATAAGTTAATGATTGATCTCCATTAAGTAGTGCTCAAGTTTCCAAAGTTTTAATATTATGATGTCAATAATTAAAACATCAGAGGAGGTTTAGTGTGTATGAGGGTACACCGTGGACAAAAATTTTCAACATTTCCTATTGAGCGTTGCTGAGAATAAAGCTGCGAATCTACAGTGTACGTTTCACAGAACAAACACGCGGAAAAGAAGGAGCGCTCCGAAGTCACTCATGGACCCTCAGCATCTTGCAGAGGGTTCATTCCCTAAAGACGAAAAGTCTGTCTATGAATCGTTCCTCTGTAAACACGTGCAGTTACACTGCCCAGCGATCCACAGGAAGCAAATCGCTATCCACGCTGGACACTTTTTCTGCTTGCACGCATTATGTTGGGATGGATTTCGGCACTTTCCATTTAAAAAGCGTGCAAGTGTAAGAAAATAAACATGAATGAGGCCAGAAATAACGCGAATTTTTTGTGTGTGTGTCTTCCCTGCCTTTTTATTGCGGTAGTCATAATAATAAAATGGAAACGTAAACAGTACATAACTGAGATATGCTTGCCTGCCACGCACGATATATTTTCTCTTATACATGATTTACATTAAAATGAAAAAATTATAATTTTATTGCCTGGCAACAAAATTATTTTATTTTTAACAATCACCATTGTTTGAAAAAGTTTAAATGAATTTTCAAGTCCTTTACTCTTGTTAAAACGTAAAAGGTTGCAGGTAAACTACCCCTTCCCCTTAACCAATCTTCACCAAAAACCATAGGTCTTGAGAACTCTGCAATTTAGGGCTGTATGCAAATAATCTTCTGATTCTGTTTGAATTTGCGGCAGTTATCATTTGCCATAGAAAATACCCTTGTTAAAACATAAAATGTTGCAGGTAAACTACCCCTTTCCATTAACCGATCTTCACCAAAAACAATAGGTCTTGAGAACTCTGCAATTTAAGGCTGTATGCAAATAATCTTTTGATTCTGTTTGAATTTGCGGCTCTTATCATTTGCCATAGAAAATACCCTTGTTAAAACATAAAATGTTGCAGGTAAACTACCCCTTTCCCTTAACCGATCTTCACCAAAAACAATAGGTCTTGAGAACTCCATAGTTCAGGGCTGTATGCGAAACATTATTTGATTCTGTTTGAATTTGCGGCTGTTATCGTTTGCCAAAAAAAAAAGTACCATTAATTAAAAAAAACTGTTGCTGGTAAACTACCCCTTTCCCTCAACCGATCTTCACCAAAAACAATGGGTCCTGAGTACTCTACAAATCAGGACTGTATGCAAAATATTATTTGATTCTGTTTGAATTTGCGGCTGTTATTGTTTGCCATTGAAAAAATCTACAGACAGACAGACACACACACAGACACTTTTCGAAAAACGACTTTTTTTCATGTTTTGAGTGTAGTACAATCAGAATCTGCCATAATCTCGAACACGGTGTTTTTTGCCATCACCATACTTCCATTTCCTTAAGGAATATGGAAGTAAAAACATGACTAAAACATTATCTTTCTTTGGAACCTCACCTCCCCAATCCGGGTCATACATTTCATTTGTTCTTCATTTAAGAATTATTTTTCTTTTAATTATTACTTTATTTATACGGTCGAATCTGATCAAAAATTTTATGTATCTTTAACCTTCCCATCTCGGTATTTAATTACTACAAATCCACACAATTTAACCCTACTGGCTATGACATTATTCAACTTAAGTGTCATTATATTTTTCCCCAATCTGGTAAGTACCCTCTTAATTCTATTACAATATTCTTCCCAACTGTTTGATGCAATTACTAAATCATCGACATAAACCGTAATAACTTCTAAAATCTCCTTGCCCCCTACTCAGTCAAATCATTCTATAAATATGGCCACATTATGGACCAGCCCAAAAGGTGTTCTCTTGAAATGATAACTTATACCATTCACATATTCTATACTTTCTGGATGCAATTCTATTTGCCAACATCCAGGTACAGCATTACAATTATTAAAAAATGACATTATTAAAACGTTTTAAAACTATTCTTATATTCTTTGGTGACCCCTTATCAGGAATTATCATCTGATTAATTTGACGCTCATCCAAACACAATATTAAGGACTTATCCTTACATGGGAATTACTACTAACGGGCTCGTGTGTTTTGACTGACTTATTTCAATTATCTTTTTACTAATCCTTTGTCGATTTCTTATTTTATATGCCCTCTTACTGTATAGGGTATTGGGTATGACTTCTTATTTAAACTCACCTTCTCTCTTATGGGTCATTTGTATTGCACTCCTATTATCTTGCCAAGTTTATCTTCCATTGCTTCATTCAGTAACTGATGGTTCATTTCTTTATTTATTTGTTTTAAGTATTTATTCTCTTTACTCATTATTATCACCTTATTATTGTTATTAACCGTCTTTCTCTTCTTAATCGATTCAAAATAATTTCCCTGAAGTATCCTGTAAGATGTTCTTACGTTTTTTGAATTTGATGGGTTCTTTTCCTTTCTTTTAATTCATAAAATAAAAATTTTTATTTGTAATAACTTCAATATTATGTTGTTTGTCTTATTAATTAACCTAATCTTTGTTCTATTAGTTTGCTGTGGTCCATGCCCAAAAAATCAGTCCCTTCTTTCCATATTTTCATCTTTAGTTCATCCATTGCCAAATACATAAGTTATCCCTTTCACCCGGACTATTATTGTTTTCAGTATGAATTCTATCCTTTCCACTTTATCACTACTACCTTGTATTCTGATTTTTCTGCTGCAAAGTCTTCACTCATTTCAAGGCCTCCTGTTGAATTTCCAATAAATTCTGTCCTAATGACATATGTTTCGATCACTCTGTACTGCAATTTTTTGAACACCAAATTTTCAATGGTATCTTCGCCTACTTTTAACACTTTATTCTCTAGTTCTTTAACCGAATATGTGACTGGTATATCAACTATTGATGATATAGCTGATATTTTATTATCCCTTTCTTTTTCTGATGTATTCATTTTCAATATAAATTTCCTTAAGATTTTCCTATAATTTGTTAATTCTGTTCTTTCCCTGTAATTAGCGATTGGAGATTACGTACATTAACCAGCCCACTCCTAATCATATCTAATTCTTCCTGTGTATTTTTCTGTTTCTTGGGAGGTCTTTTACCTATTTTCTTCGTCTTCTTTTCCACATACTTATTATTCTCTTTGTTTCTGCTATGTTTATCCTTATATAATGATACACTTTTATCTTCTTTATTACCTTTTATTTTCTGATTTACTGGTTCCCTGATTTGATTATTTGGTATGACTTCTGTCTGTGTTTCTGTTGACTGGTTTTCATCATTCCTTATTTCTTTCATTGTTTCTATATTCAATTTCACCTTTGCGGATTGCCTAACATTCTTTTCCTCATAACTTTGTAATATTAACTTGATTTCAGCCTTTTGCTGGTCTAATTTATCATTCACCCCATTTATTTGTTGTTGAATGGTCTCCTTTAATTCCTCATTATTTTGTTTTAATAAATTTTCATTATCTATTTTCATTTGTTTCTTTAATTCCTCATTATTTTGTTTTAATAAGGTTTCATTATCTAATTTCCTTTGTTTATTATCCTCTTTCATTTGTTTCTTTAATGTTTCACTGTTACTATCCATTTTTTCAGTTATTTGTTTCAATACTTTTTCGCTGTTTTTTTCTATTCCCTTCCATAATAATTCTCATCATCTCCTGGAAATTTGCATCCATTGGTTGGTTTGGTTTCTTTGGTTGGTCCCCTTGGGCATCCTCTACTATTACTTCCATTTCAGTTTCTTCCTCTTCAGCACTATTACTCCTTAATTCATATCGTTGCTCTGGTTTGTTAGCCATTTTACAATCTTTAACTTAATTTAATTACAAGGAAAACAATTTTTTATACTAATTAAATTTAACAAAATTGTGTTATTTGGTGCTGGTTTAAAGAAAATCTTTGCTTTCACGTATGGGCGACATTTAATGTACTGTTATTTTTTTTTATGAGTCTTGTAATTATTTAATAGTATAATATAATTAATAAATGTACCTACTGTTACTATGTTTTTTTGTTTACCAGTACATGTAAAGAAACTCTTTCTCTCAGGGTTAATGATTATTAAGCTGTTTGATCGTATTTACGATTGTATCTAATATTTTCTTTTCTTTAAACCAAACCAAATTCAGTTAATATGTAGTATTTTGAGAATTAACCATGTAAAAAAAATGAATACCAGACTAATGTAACTTGACTGACTCTGAATTCTTCCAGCTGCCACGGGTTCACTTCTGGTTGTTGTTTACCTTTTTTCAAACGCAATATTAGGCTTGGCAATCTGTTCCTTCACACAAATTTCTTATTGATCTCACCGCTGAATGCCGCTCTCCAGGACGACTGCAACACAGATGTCTCCTCGGAACACTTAATTATCCTTTATGGCCACTTAAACTCTTCTTCAGTCCAGGATTTCCCTCTTCTATCGTCGTTCTGTTAAGGATATTGTTATATTTCTCGTAATATTATTTATTTATTAAATATTATAATCAAAACTCTGGTATCACAAATTAAATTTCTTTACTGTATTTTCTTTTCCATGTTACATTAACTTGATGATGTACAAATGTTATTTTATGAATTTAGACTCTTCAAGCTACTCTTATAGATATAATTTTAGACTCTTCATGCTGTTACCATTAGATATTAAATTAGACTCTTCATGTTACTCTTATTGAATATAATTTAAGACTCCTGACGTTACTCTTATTGAAAATAAAAATAGACTAATAACGTTACTCTTATTGATTATAATTGAAGACTAAAAAAAATCCTTCATCACTATACAATACAATTTTTTAACAATTTACAAAATTGCCACTTTGATACAGTAGAACTTGGCTAATTCGAAGCGGAAGGGACCAGTAAAAAATTCGAATTATCCAAAAATTCGAATTAGGAAAACTTTTAATAAGGGTAGAAAAATCAAATCAAAAACCGAAATTCAGTAAAGCAATATCTTATTTTATTAAACAATTTCCTTATACATATGTATTACAAACGTATAAACATGTTTCAGTACAAAATATAGCATTTACAGTTTTTTAAAAAAGCTAGAAACTTTTGATTGCATTTTGCAGTTAATACACTGAGTTGTAGTAAACTCTTCAAGTTTATTAAGTGCTTGGAAAATAGCGTCACTTACGTTCTGGTGTCCTTCAACAAACTGTCTCAAGTCTTGAATGTAATTTGATGCCTGTGAAGCCGTTGGAATCGGTATCTCTGGAAGTTCTAGCTGGTCCCCTTCTTCATCTGAAGATGTACCATCATTTCTTTTGTTCATAACATCAGCCACGATCTCCGCATCTGTCTGTTCACCGCACACCGCCAAGTCTTCATCCATGTTTACAAACTCTTCGTAACGAATTCCTGCGTCATGTCCAACATCTTCCCAGTTATCCGTAGTGGGTACGACTTCTCTAGCAGCTTTATTCTCCTCTTCACCTTCAATGTGCCAGAAACCACCTTTACGAAAACAATTAGCAATTGTTTTTTGCGTAACTTGGTTCCAAGCACTGTTGCACATGCGGGCAGCTTGAAGGATGTTAATCTTGATATTTTCGTGCTCATCTAAATAAGCACCTGACAGAATGTTTTGGACCACAAGCCATCTGTAAAAATGCTTAAAATTTTTTATTACACCTTGGTCCATAGGTTGAACTACTGAAGTCATGTTTGGAGGGAAAAACTCAACCTTTACATTTTCCATCACAGGAATAGTGTTGTGCGCTGTACAGTTGTCAATAAACAAGACGATTCTTCTGTTTTGATTCCGAAATTTCCTGTTGATTTTCAAAAGCCATCTTTTGAAAATTTCACCTGTCATCCAAGATTTATTGTTTTATTGATATTCAACTGGTTTCGTTTTTACATTTTTGAAACAACGTGGGTTGGCTGACTTCCCTATCATTAGCAAAGGCAGTTTTTCCGAGCCATCCATATTTGCTCCGATTAAAAGTGTTATGCGCTCCTTGCTGTGTTTGCCGCCACTACAACTTTCTCCTTTAAAAGCAAGTGTTTTGTCGGGGATGCATTTGAAGAATAAGCCCGTCTCGTCTACGTTAAAAATGTCTTTAGCGTCTCTATCAGAAATCATTTGCAACAAATCGTCTTTCCATGAATTTGTAGCTTCAACATCAACAGATCCACTTTCACCACAAACAGTTTTGAAAGACATGCCATTCCTTTCTTTAAAACCATGGAGCCAACCAGTGCTGGCCTTAAAATCATTTTTCCCTAAGCTAGATGCGAATACCTCAGCTTTGGCTCTGACGAGGGGCCCACTCACTGACTGGAATTTTTTTGTCCCTTGCTTGCTTAAACCACTTCACTACACATTCATCCACGTCAGGATTTTCTGGTCCTCGCGCTCTTTTCCTATCTTTGTCGCTGGCTTTACACACACTATTCAAAATCTTCTCTTTATTTTTTAGATACGTTGACAGCGTATTTGGCAGTATCCCGAATTCCTTGGCAATTTCAGATTTCTTTTTTTGTCCTTTTTCCACTTCCCGTGTAACGGCAACTTTTTCGGCAAATGTCAATGATTTGTATTGGGTCCGTGTTGGTTTTGAAAGGGCCATGATGAACACACAACACAATAAAACTGCACAATAAGCGTCACTAAAACACACCAGTATGTACAGTATATACAGTACTGTATAAAGAAAGGAACGGTCTCTCACTACAGGACACAGCTCGCACAGCTCAAAAAGACTTAACACTTCCATGAATGCAGGCAGACTGAACTTAAAGCAACAGTGAGGGTGGCTGACTGACGAGGCGTGGAACAAGAGACAATGGCGGACGGTACCGTTACATGAGCCAGTCATGTGTCATCGCCAGATACTGACGACAATTCGACGAATTTGGAACAAAGGACAAGCGTCTGTTCACAAAGGGCGATGCCTGCTTGTCTATTTCCAGTCGTGTCTCTATTGTTACGTGGTCTACCCCATACAGCAGGCGATTTTTTGTAGTTAGAGCAAAATTTTTATTTCGAATTAACCAAAAAGAGTTCGAATTACAGACGATGTTTTTGCATGGTTTTACATAGGATATTCAAGGGACCACGTTAAAAGTTCGAATTATCCATGAATTCGAATTATGCACGTTCGAATTAGCCAAGTTCTACTGTAATTCCCTAATTTCTTTACATCTGTTTATCATATACCTATTAAAACATACATCATTTTTCTATTTCTTTTTAAACATCTTTATTTTACCTCTAATATTCGTAATTCTATTTGTTATTTATTAAATTATAATTTTATTACTCTTTACTATTCTTATAACATTCATTCCAATTTCATATATTCTTTTCTGAACATATAACTGAATATTGTTTTATATCGTATAGGAATCGACCTCTATGTTGACTGGGTGAGTCGATAGTCCCAATGTTTTTTGTTTACATTTTAAAACATATGTTACATTCAATACAAAATCTGCATCCTTTCTCTTTTAAAATTTATTACCTCCCTATTATGTACTGTGTGCTTTTTACCAGCAGTACATAATACCTTCCCTTATTTCATAATTTCAGATACAATTTTAGATGAAATTTTGAAATAACCAACATAGTCTAATCTTAATATTTAAACATCTGATTAATTAGGTATTTGTACCTCACAAAATTCTTTTAACAAATTGGTTTTTTTCTTTTATTAATATTACAAATATGGTTTCATTATTATCATGAATTATGATATCTTAAACACTTATTTATGACTTAAAACACCATTAATTAAACCAACTGGTTTTACATCAAAATAATAAATAACAAATAACAATTGTGCCTAATTTCATGGCTAAAAAACTCAAATATCGGTATGGAGAACCATACATGACTTCCATATTCTAAGATTTATATTTAAAATCATTTTCGAAATGAAATATTACCATAGAAACTACTTCTTTCTACTTACTGCTTCAGCCTTAACCACAGTACTGTGGTCATTAACGTATACCACCTCACGTTATCGCACTCAATTTTCACTGATGATGGAAGTCGATGGCATTGCCAAAACGTCTGGTTTTGTAGAAAACATTGGACTACGGCCAAATATCCCGGGAAGGAATTTTAACAAAAACTACTTCTTTGTTGCTGATAATGTTGTACACATATATATAAAAATATGCATAAAATTAATGGCTTGTATAAGTTAATGATTGATCTCCATTAAGTAGTGCTCAAGTTTCCAAAGTTTTAATATTATGATGTCCGTAATTAAAACATCAGAGCAGGTTTAGTGTGTATGAGGGTACACCGTGGACAAAAATTTTCAACATTTCCTATTGAGCGTTGCTTAGAATAAAGCTGTGAATCTACAGTGTACGTTTCACAAAACAAACACGCGGAAAAGAAGGAGCGCTCCAAAGTCACTCATGGACCCTCAGCATCTTGCAGAGGGTTCATTCCCTAAAGACGAAAAGTCTGTCTATGTATCGTTCCTCTGTAAACACGTGCAGTTACACTGCCCACTGATCCACAGGAAGCAAATCGCTATCCACGCTGGACACTTTTTCGGCTTGCACGCGTTATGTTGGGATGGATTTCGGCACTTTCCATTTAAAAAGAGTGCAAATGTAAGAAAATAAACATGAATGAGGCCAGAAATAACGCGAATTTTGTGTGTGTGTGTCTTCCCTGCCTTTTTATTGCGGTAGTCATAATAATAAAGTGGAAACGTAAACAGTATATAACTGAGATATGCTTGCCTGCCACGCACGATATACTTTCTCTTATACATGATTTACATTAAAATGAAAAAATTATAATTTTATTGCCTGGCAACAAAATTATTTTATTTTTAACAATTACCATTGTTTGAACAAGTTTAAATGAATTTTCAAGTACTTTACTCTTGTTAAAACGTAAAAGGTTGCAGGTAAACCACCCCTTCCCCGTAACCAATCTTCACAAAAATAAAAATGCCTTGAGTTCTCTACAATTCAGTGACGTATACAAAAATTATGTGATTCTGTTTGAATATACGGCTGTTATCATTTGTCATAGAAAATACCCTTGTTAAAACATAAAATGTTGCAGGTAAACTACCTCTTTCCCTTAACCGATCTTCACCAAAAACAATAGGTCTTGAGAACTCCATAATTCAGGGCTGTATGCGAAACATTATTTGATTCTGTTTGAATTTGCGGCTGTTATCGTTTGCCAAAAAAATAAAGTACCATTGATAAAAAAAAACTGTTGCAGGTAAACTACCCCTTTCACTCAACCGATCTTCACCAAAAACAATAGGTCGTGAGTACTCTACAAATCAGGGCTGTTTGCAACAAATTATTTGATTCTGTTTGAATTTGCGGCTGTTATCGTTTGCCATAGAAAAAAAATCTACAGACAGACACACACACACAGACACTTTTCGAAAAACGACTTTTTTCATGTTTTGAGTGTAGTACAATCAGAATCTGCCATAATCTCGAACACGATTTTTTTTTGCCATCACCATACTTCAATTTCCTTAAGGAATATGGAAGTAAAAACATGACTAAAACATTATCTTTCTTTGGAACCTCACCTTCCCAATCCGGGTCATACATTTCATTTGTTCTTCGTTTAAGAATTATTTTTCTTTTAATTATTACTTTATTTATACGGTCGTAGCTGATTAAAATTTTATGTATCTTTAACCTTCCCATCTCGGTATTTAATTACTACAAATCCACAAAATTTAACCCTACTGGCTATGACATTATTCAACTTGAGTGTCATTATATTTTTCCCCAATCTGGTAAGTACCCTCTTAATTCTATTACAATATTCTTCCCAACTGTTTGATGCAATTACTAAATCATCGACATAAACCGTAATAACTTCTAAAATCTCCTTGCCCCCTACTCAGTCAAATCATTCTATAAATATTGCCACATTATGGACCAGCCCAAAAGGTGTTCTCTTAAAATGATAACTTATACCATTCACATATTCTATACTTTCTGGATGCAATACTATTTGCCAACATCCAGGTACAGCATTACAATTATTAAAAAAATGACGTTATTAAAACGTTTTAAAACTATTCTTATATTCTTTGGTGACGCCTTATCAGGAATTATCATCTGATTAATTTGACGCTCATCCAAACACAATATTAAGGACTTATCCTTACATGGGAATTACTACTAACGGGCTCGTGTGTTTTGACTGACTTATTTCAATTATCTTTTTACTAATCCTTTGTCGATTTCTTATTTTATATGCCCTCTTACTGTATAGGGTATTGGGTATGACTTCTTATTTAAACTCACCTTCTCTCTTATGGGTCATTTGTATTGCACTCCTATTATCTTGCCAAGGTTATCTTCCATTGCTTCATTCAGTAACTGATGGTTCATTTCTTTATTTATTTGTTTTAAGTATTTATTCTCTTTACTCATTATTATCACCTTATTATTGTTATTAACCGTCTTTCTCTTCTTAATCGATTCAAAATAATTTCCCTGAAGTATCCTGTAAGATGTTCTTACGTTTTTTGAATTTGATGGGTTCTTTTCCTTTCTTTTAATTCGTAAAATAAAAATTTTTATTTGTAATAACTTCAGTATTATGTTGTTTGTCTTATTAATTAACCTAATCTTTGTTCTATTAGTTTGCTGTGGTCCATGCCCAAAAAATCAGTCCCTTCTTTCCATATTTTCATCTTTAATTCATCCATTGCCAAATCCATAAGTTATCCCTTTTGCCCGGGCTATTATTGTTTTCAGTATGAATTCTATCCTTTCCACTTTATCACTACTACCTTGTATTCTGATTTTTCTGCTGCAAATTCTTCACTCTTTTCAAGGCCTCCTGTTGAATTTCCAATAAATTCTGTCCTAATGACATATGTTTCGATCACTCTGTACTGCAATTTTTCGAACACCAAATTTTCAATGGTATCTTCGCCTACTTTTTATCACTTTATTCTCTAGTTCTATAACCGAATATGTCTCTGGTATATCAACTATTGATGATATAGCTGATATTTTATTATCCCTTTCTTTTTCTGATGTATTCATTTTCAATATAAATTTCCTTAAGATTTTCCTATAATTTGTTAATTCTGTTCTTTCCCTGTAATTAGCGATTGGGAGATTACGTACATTAACCAGCCCACTCCTAATCATATCTAATTCTTCCTGTGTATTTTTCTGTTTCTTGGGAGGTCTTTTACCTATTTTCTTCGTCTTCTTTTCCACATACTTATTATTCTCTTTGTTTCTACTATGTTTATCCTTATATAATGATACACTTTTATCTTCTTTATTTTCTATTTCTTTATTACCTTTTATTTTCTGATTTACTGGTTCCCTGATTTGATCGTTTGGTATGACTTCTGTCTTTGTTTCTATTGACTGGTTTTCGTCATTCCTTATTTTTTTCATTGTTTCTGTATTCAATTTCACCTTTGCGGATTGCCTAACATTCTTTTCCTCATAACTTTGTAATATTAACTTGATTTCAGCCTTTTGCTGGTCTAATTTATCATTCACCCCATTTATTTGTTGTTGAATGGTCTCCTTTAATTCCTCATTATTTTGTTTTAATAAATTTTCATTATCTATTTTCATTTGTTTCTTTAATTCCTCATTCTTTTGTTTTAATAAGGTTTCATTATCTAATTTCATTTGTTTATTATCCTCTTTCATTTGTTTCTTTAATGTTTCACTGTTACTATCCATTTTTTCAGTTATTTGTTTCAATACTTTTTCGCTGTTTTTTTCTATTCCCTTCCATAATAATTCTCATCATCTCCTGGAAATTTGCATCCATTGGTTGGTTTGGTTTCTTTGGTTGGTCCCCTTGGGCATCCTCTACTATTACTTCCATTTCAGTTTCTTCCTCTTCAGCACTATGACTCCTTAATTCATATCGTTGCTCTGGTTTGTTAGCCATTTTACAATCTTTAACTTAATTTAATTACAAGGAAAAAAATTTTTTATGCTAATTAAATTTAACAAAATTGTGTTATTTGGTGCTGGTTTAAAGAAAATCTTTGCTTTCACGTATGGGCGCCATTTAATGTACTGTTATTTTTTTTTATGAGTCTTGTAATTATTTAATAGTATAATATAATTAATAAATTTACCTACTGTTACTATGTTTTTTGTTTACCAGTACATGTAAAGAAACTCTTTCTCTCAGGGTTAATGATTATTAAGTTGTTTGATCGTATTTACGATTGTATCTAATATTTTCTTTTCTTTAAACCAAACCAAATTCAGTTAATATGTAGTATTTTGAGAATTAACAATGTAAAAAAAATGAATACCAGACTAATGTAACTTGACCGACTCTGAATTCTTCCAGCTGCCACGCACGGGTTCACTTCTGGTTGTTGTTTACCTTTTTTCAAACGCAATATTAGGCTTGGCAATCTGTTCCTTCACACAAATTTCTTATTGATCTCACCGCTGAATGCCGCTCTCCAGGACGACTGCAACACAGATGTCTCCTCGGAACACTTAATTATCCTTTATGGCCATTAAACTCTTCTTCAGTCCAGGATTTCCCTCTTCTATCGTCGTTCTATTAAGGATGTTGTTATATTTCTCGTAATATTATTTATTTATTAAATATTATAATCAAAACTCTGGTATCACATATTAAATTCCTTTACTGTATTTTCTTTTCCATGTTACATTAACTTGATGATGTACAAATGTTATTTTATGAATTTAGACTCTTCAAGCTACTCTTATAGATATAATTTTAGACTCTTCATGCTGTTACCATTAGATATTAAATTAGACTCTTCATGTTACTCTTATTGAAAATAACATTAGAGTTATAACATTACTCTTATTGAATATAATTTAAGACTCCTGACGTTACTCTTATTGAAAATAAAAATAGACTAATAACGTTACTCTTATTGAATATAATTGAAGACTTATAAAAATTTCCTTCATCACTATACAATACAATTTTTTAACAATTTACAAAATTTCCACTTTGATAATTCCCTAATTTCTTTACATCTGTTTATCATATACCTATTAAAACATATATCATTTTTCTATTTCTTTTTAAACATCTTTATTTTACCTCTAATATTCGTAATTCTATTTGTTATTTATTAAATTATAATTTTATTACTCTTTACTATTCTTATAACATTCATTCCAATTTCATATATTCTTTTCTGAACATATAACTGAATATTGTTTTATATCATATAGGAATCGACCTCTATGTTGACTGGGTGAGTCGATAGTCCCAATGTTTTTTGTTTACATTTTAAAACATATGTTACATTCAATACAAAATCTGCATCCTTTCTCTTTTAAAATTTATTACCTCCCTATTATGTACTGTGTGCATTTTAACAGCAGTACATACAGTAATACCTTCCCTTATTTCATAATTTCAGATACAATTTTAGATGAAATTTTGAAATAACCAACATAGTCTAATCTTAATATTTAAACATCTGATTAATTAGGTATTTGTACCTCACAAAATTCTTTTAACAAATTGGTTTTTTTCTTTTATTAATATTACAAATATGGTTTCATCATTATCATGAATTACGATATCTTAAACACTTATTTATGACTTAAAACACCATTAATTAAACCAACTGGTTTTACATCAAAATAATAAATAACAAATAACAATTGTGCCTAATTTCATGGCTAAAAAACTCAAATATCGGTATGGAGAACCATACATGACTTCCATATTCTAAGATTTATATGTATAATCATTTTCGAAATGAAATATTACCATAGAAACTACTTCTTTCTACTTACTGCGTCAGCCTTAACCACAGTACTGTGGTCACTAACGTATACCACCTCACGTTATCGCACTCAAATTTCACTGCTGATGGAATTCGATGGCATTGCCGAAACGTCTGGTTTTGTAGAAAACATTGGACTACGGTCAAATATTCCGGGAAGGAATTTTAACAAAAACTACTTCTTTGTTGCCGATAATGTTGTACACATATATATAAAAAATATGCATAAAATTAATGGCTTGTATAAGTTAATGATTGATCTCCATTAAGTAGTGCTCAAGTTTCCAAAGTTTTAATATTATGATGTCCGTAATTAAAACATCAGAGCAGGTTTAGTGTGTATGAGGGTACACCGTGGACAAAAATTTTCAACATTTCCTATTGAGCGTTGCTTAGAATAAAGCTGCGAATCTACAGTGTACGTTTCACAGAACAAACACGCGGAAAAGAAGGAGCGCTCCGAAGTCACTCATGGACCCTCAGCATCTTGCAGAGGGTTCATTCCCTAAAGACGAAAAGTCTGTCTATGAATCGTTCCTCTGTAAACACGTGCAGTTACACTGCCCAGCGATCCACAGGAAGCAAATCGTTACCCACGCTGGACACTTTTTCGGCTTGCACGCATTATGTTGGGATGGATTTCGGCACTTTCCATTTAAAAAGCGTGCAAGTGTAAGAAAATAAACATGAATGAGGCCAGAAATAAGGCGAATTTTTTGTGTGTGTTGTGTGTGTGTGTCTTCTCTGCCTTTTTATTGCAGTAGTCATAATAATAAAATGGAAACGTAAACAGTACATAACTGAGATATGCTTGCCTGCCACGTACGATATATTTTCTCTTATACATGATTTACATTAAAATGAAAAAATTATAATTTTATTGCCTGGCAACAAAATTATTTTATTTTTAACAATTACCGTTGTTTGAAAAAGTTTAAATGAATTTTCAAGTACTTTACTTTTGTTAAAACGTAAAAGGTTGCAGGTAAACTACCCCTTCCCCTTAACCAATCTTCACCAAAAACAATAGGTCTTGAGAACTCTGCAATTTAGGGCTGTATGCAAATAATCTTTTGATTCTGTTTGAATTTGCGGCTGTTATCATTTGCCATAGAAAATACCCTTGTTAAAACATAAAATGTTGCAGGTAAACTACTCCTTTCCCTTAACCGATCTTCACCAAAAACAATAGGTCTTGAGAACTCTGCAATTTAGGGCTGTATGCAAATAATCTTTTGATTCTGTTTGAATTTGCGGCTGTTATCATTTGCCATAGAAAATACCCTTGTTAAAACATAAAATGTTGCTGGTAAACTACCCCTTTCCCTTAACCGATCTTCACCAAAAACAATAGGTCTTGAGAACTCCATAATTCAGGGCTGTATGAGAAACATTATTTGATTCTGTTTGAATTTGCGGCTGTTATCGTTTGCCAAAAAGAAAGTACCATTGATAAAAAAAACTGTTGCAGGTAAACTACCCCTTTGCCTCAACCGATCTTCACCAAAAACAATCGGTCGTGAGTACTCTACAAATCAGGGGTGTTTGCAAAAAATTATTTGATTCTGTTTGAATTTGCGGCTGTTATCATTTGCCATAGAAAAAAAATCTACAGACAGACACACACACACACAGACACTTTCCGAAAAACTACTTTTTTTCATGTTTTGAGTGTAGTACAATCAGAATCTGCCATAATCTCGAACACGATTTTTTTTGCCATCACCATACTTCCATTTCCTTAAGGAATATGGAAGTAAAAACATGACTAAAACATTATCTTTCTTTGGAACCTCACCTTCCCAATCTGGGTCATACATTTCATTTGTTCTTCATTTAAGAATTATTTTTCTTTTAATTATTACTTTATTTATACGGTCGAATCTGATTAAAATTTTATGTATCTTTAACCTTCCCATCTCGGTATTTAATTACTACAAATTCACACAATTTAACGCTACTGGCTATGACATTATTCAACTTAAGTGTCATTATATTTTTCCCCAATCTGGTAAGTACCCTCTTAATTCTATTACAATATTCTTCCCAACTGTTTGATGCAATTACTAAATCATCGACACAAACCGTAATAACTTCTAAAATCTCCTTGCCCCCTACTCAGTCAAATCATTCTATAAATATGGCCACATTATGGACCAGCCCAAAAGGTGTTCTCTTGAAATGATAACTTATACCATTCACATATTCTATGCTTTCTGGATGCAATTCTATTTGGCAACATCCAGGTACAGCATTACAATTATTAAAAAAATGACGTTATTAAAACGTTTTAAAACTATTCTTATATTCTTTGGTGACGCCTTATCAGGAATTATCATCTGATTAATTTGACGCTCATCCAAACACAATATTAAGGACTTATCCTTACATGGGAATTACTACTAACGGGCTCGTGTGTTTTGACTGACTTATTTCAATTATCTTTTTACTAATCCTTTGTCGATTTCTTATTTTATACGCCCTCTTACTGTATAGGGTATTGGGTATGACTTCGTATTTAAACTCACCTTCTCTCTTATGGGTCATTTGTATTGCACTCCTATTATCTTGCCAAGTTTATCTTCCATTGCTTCATTCAGTAACTGATGGTTCATTTCTTTATTTATTTGTTTTAAGTATTTATTCTCTTTACTCATTATTATCACCTTATTATTGTTATTAACCGTCTTTCTCTTCTTAATCGATTCAAAATAATTTCCCTGAAGTATCCTGTAAGATGTTCTTACGTTTTTTGAATTTGGTGGGTTCTTTTCCTTTCTTTTAATTCATAAAATAAAAATTTTTATTTGTAATAACTTCAATATTATGTTGTTTGTCTTATTAATTAACCTAATCTTTGTTCTATTAGTTTGCTGTGGTCCATGCCCAAAAAATCAGTCCCTTCTTTCCATATTTTCATCTTTAGTTCATCCATTGCCAAATACATAAGTTATCCCTTTCGCCCGGACTATTATTGTTTTCAGTATGAATTCTATCCTTTCCACTTTATCACTACTACCTTGTATGCTGATTTTTCTGCTGCAAAGTCTTCACTCATTTCAAGGCCTCCTGTTGAATTTCCAATAAATTCTGTCCTAATGACATATGTTTCGATCACTCTGTACTGCAATTTTTCGAACACCAAATTTTCAATGGTATCTTCACCTACTTTTTATCACTTTATTCTCTAGTTCTTTAACCGAATATGTGACTGGTATATCAACTATTGATGATATAGCTGATATTTTATTATCCCTTTCTTTTTCTGATGTATTCATTTTCAATATAAATTTCCTTAAGATTTTCCTATAATTTGTTAATTCTGTTCTTTCCCTGTAATTAGCGATTGGGAGATTACGTACATTAACCAGCCCACTCCTAATCATATCTAATTCTTCCTGTGTATTTTTCTGTTTCTTGGGAGGTCTTTTACCTATTTTCTTCGTCTTCTTTTCCACATACTTATTATTCTCTTTGTTTCTACTATGTTTATCCTTATATAATGATACACTTTTATCTTCTTTATTTTCTATTTCTTTATTACCTTTTATTTTCTGATTTACTGGTTCCCTGATTTGATCATTTAGTATGACTTCTGTCTTTGTTTCTATTGACTGGTTTTCGTCATTCCTTATTTTTTTCATTGTTTCTGTATTCAATTTCACCTTTGCGGATTGCCTAACATTCTTTTCCTCATAACTTTGTAATATTAACTTGATTTCAGCCTTTTGCTGGTCTAATTTATCATTCACCCCATTTATTTGTTGTTGAATGGTCTCCTTTAATTCCTCATTATTTTGTTTTAATAAATTTTCATTATCTATTTTCATTTGTTTCTTTAATTCCTCATTATTTTGTTTTAATAAGGTTTCATTATCTAATTTCATTTGTTTATTATCCTCTTTCATTTGTTTCTTTAATGTTTCACTGTTACTATCCATTTTTTCAGTTATTTGTTTCAATACTTTTTCGCTGTTTTTTTCTATTCCCTTCCATAATAATTCTCATCATCTCCTGGAAATTTGCATCCATTGGTTGGTTTGGTTTCTTTGGTTGGTCCCCTTGGGCATCCTCTACTGTTACTTCCATTTCAGTTTCTTCCTCTTCAGCACTATGACTCCTTAATTCATATCGTTGCTCTGGTTTGTTAGCCATTTTACAATCTTTAACTTAATTTAATTACAAGGAAACAAATTTTTTATGCTAATTAAATTTAACAAAATTGTGTTATTTGGTGCTGGTTTAAAGAAAATCTTTGCTTTCACGTATGGGCGCCATTTAATGTACTGTTATTTTTTTTTATGAGTCTTGTAATTATTTAATAGTATAATATAATTAATAAATTTACCTACTGTTACTATGTTTTTTTGTTTACCAGTACATGTAAAGAAACTCTTTCTCTCAGGGTTAATGATTATTAAGCTGTTTGATCGTATTTACGATTGTATCTAATATTTTCTTTTCTTTAAACCAAACCAAATTCAGTTAATATGTAGTATTTTGAGAATTAACAATGTAAAAAAAATGAATACCAGACTAATGTAACTTGACCAACTCTGAATTCTTCCAGCTGCCACGCACGGGTTCACTTCTGGTTGTTGTTTACCTTTTTTCAAACGCAATATTAGGCTTGGCAATCTGTTCCTTCACACAAATTTCTTATTGATCTCACCGCTGAAGGCCGCTCTCCAGGACGACTGCAACACAGATGTCTCCTCGGAACACTTAATTATCCTTTATGGCCATTAAACTCTTCTTCAGTCCAGGATTTCCCTCTTCTATCGTCGTTCTATTAAGGATGTTGTTATATTTCTCGTAATATTATTTATTTATTAAATATTATAATCAAAACTCTAGTATCACATATTAAATTCCTTTACTGTATTTTCTTTTCCATGTTACATTAACTTGATGATGTACAAATGTTATTTTATGAATTTAGACTCTTCAAGCTACTCTTATAGATATAATTTTAGACTCTTCATGCTGTTACCATTAGATATTAAATTAGACTCTTCATGTTACTCTTATTGAAAATAACATTAGAGTTATAACGTTACTCTTATTGAATATAGTTTAAGACTCCTGACGTTACTCTTATTGAAAATAAAAATAGACTAATAACGTTACTCTTATTGAATATAATTGAAGACTTATAAAAATTTCCTTCATCACTATACAATACAATTTTTTAACAATTTACAAAATTGCCACTTTGATAATTCCCTAATTTCTTTACATCTGTTTATCATATACCTATTAAAACATATATCATTTTTCTATTTCTTTTTAAACATCTTTATTTTACCTCTAATATTCGTAATTCTATTTGTTATTTATTAAATTATAATTTTATTACTCTTTACTATTCTTATAACATTCATTCCAATTTCATATATTCTTTTCTGAACATATAACTGAATATTGTTTTATATCATATAGGAATCGACCTCTATGTTGACTGGGTGAGTCGATAGTCCCAATGTTTTTTGTTTACATTTTAAAACATATGTTACATTCAATACAAAATCTGCATCCTTTCTCTTTTAAAATTTATTACCTCCCTATTATGTACTGTGTGCATTTTAACAGCAGTAAATACAGTAATACCTTCCCTTATTTCATAATTTCAGATACAATTTTAGATGAAATTTTGAAATAACCAACATAGTCTAATCTTAATATTTAAACATCTGATTAATTAGGTATTTGTACCTCACAAAATTCTTTTAACAAATTGGTTTTTGTCTTTTATTAATATTACAAATATGGTTTCATCATTATCATGAATTACGATATCTTAAACACTTATTTATGACTTAAAACACCATTAATTAAACCAACTGGTTTTACATCAAAATAATAAATAACAAATAACAATTGTGCCTAATTTCATGGCTAAAAAACTCAAATATCGGTATGGAGAACCATACATGACTTCCATATTCTAAGATTTATATGTATAATCATTTTCGAAATGAAATATTACCATAGAAACTACTTCTTTCTACTTACTGCTTCAGCCTTAACCACAGTACTGTGGTCACTAACGTATACCACCTCCCGTTATCGCACTCAAATTTCACTGCTGATGGAATTCGATGGCATTGCCGAAACGTCTGGTTTTGTAGAAAACATTGGACTACGGTCAAATATCCCGGGAAGGAATTTTAACAAAAACTACTTCTTTGTTGCCGATAATGTTGTACACATATATATAAAAAATATGCATAAAATTAATGGCTTGTATAAGTTAATGATTGATCTCCATTAAGTAGTGCTCAAGTTTCCAAAGTTTTAATATTATGATGTCCGTAATTAAAACATCAGAGCAGGTTTAGTGTGTATGAGGGTACACCGTGGACAAAAATTTTCAACATTTCCTATTGAGCGTTGCTTAGAATAAAGCTACGAATCTACAGTGTACGTTTCACAGAACAAACACGCGGAAAAGAAGGAGCGCTCCGAAGTCACTCATGGACCCTCAGCATCTTGCAGAGGGTTCATTCCCTAAAGACGAAAAGTCTGTCTATGAATCGTTCCTCTGTAAACACGTGCAGTTACACTGCCCAGCGATCCACAGGAAGCAAATCGTTACCCACGCTGGACACTTTTTCGGCTTGCACGCGTTATGTTGGGATGGATTTCGGCACTTTCCATTTAAAAAGCGTGCAAGTGTAAGAAAATAAACATGAATGAGGCCAGAAATAAGGCGAATTTTTTGTGTGTGTTGTGTGTGTGTGTCTTCTCTGTCTTTTTATTGCAGTAGTCATAATAATAAAATGGAAACGTAAACAGTACATAACTGAGATATGCTTGCCTGCCACGTACGATATATTTTCTCTTATACATGATTTACATTAAAATGAAAAAATTATAATTTTATTGCCTGGCAACAAAATTATTTTATTTTTAACAATTACCGTTGTTTGAAAAAGTTTAAATGAATTTTCAAGTACTTTACTTTTGTTAAAACGTAAAAGGTTGCAGGTAAACTACCCCTTCCCCTTAACCAATCTTCACCAAAAACAATAGGTCTTGAGAACTCTGCAATTTAGGGCTGTATGCAAATAATCTTTTGATTCTGTTTGAATTTGCGGCTGTTATCATTTGCCATAGAAAATACCCTTGTTAAAACATAAAATGTTGCAGGTAAACTACCCCTTTCCCTTAACCGATCTTCACCAAAAACAATAGGTCTTGAGAACTCCATAATTCAGGGCTGTATGAGAAACATTATTTGATTCTGTTTGAATTTGCGGCTGTTATCGTTTGCCAAAAAAAAAGTACCATTGATAAAAAAAACTGTTGCAGGTAAACTACCCCTTTGCCTCAACCGATCTTCACCAAAAACAATAGGTCGTGAGTACTCTACAAATCAGGGCTGTTTGCAAAAAATTATTTGATTCTGTTTGAATTTGCGGCTGTTATCATTTGCCATAGAAAAAAAATCTACAGACAGACAGACACACACACAGACACTTTTCGAAAAACTACTTTTTTTCATGTTTTGAGTGTAGTACAATCAGAATCTGCCATAATCTCGAACACGATTTTTTTTGCCATCACCATACTTCCATTTCCTTAAGGAATATGGAAGTAAAAACATGACTAAAACATTATCTTTCTTTGGAACCTCTCCTTCCCAATCTGGGTCATACATTTCATTTGTTCTTCATTTAAGAATTATTTTTCTTTTAATTATTACTTTATTTATACGGTCGAATCTGATTAAAATTTTATGTATCTTTAACCTTCCCATCTCGGTATTTAATTACTACAAATTCACACAATTTAACCCTACTGGCTATGACA
Organism: Magicicada septendecula; assembly: GCA_034769895.1. Classification (NCBI taxonomy): domain Eukaryota; kingdom Metazoa; phylum Arthropoda; class Insecta; order Hemiptera; family Cicadidae; genus Magicicada; species Magicicada septendecula. The sequence continues at coordinate 1,155,754,378 of CM068367.1, forward strand.
TTACTCAACTTAAGTGTCATTATATTTTTCCCCAATCTGGTAAGTACTCTCTTAATTCTATTACAATATTCTTCCCAACTGTTTGATGCAATTACTAAATCATCGACATAAACCGTAATAACTTCTAAAATCTCCTTGCCCCCTACTCAGTCAAATCATTCTATAAATATGGCCACATTATGGACCAGCCCAAAAGGTGTTCTCTTGAAATGATAACTTATACCATTCACATATTCTATGCTTTCTGGATGCAATTCTATTTGGCAACATCCAGGTACAGCATTACAATTATTAAAAAAATGACGTTATTAAAACGTTTTAAAACTATTCTTATATTCTTTGGTGACGCCTTATCAGGAATTATCACCTGATTAATTTGACGCTCATCCAAACACAATATTAAGGACTTATCCTTACATGGGAATTACTACTAACGGGCTCGTGTGTTTTGACTGACTTATTTCAATTATCTTTTTACTAATCCTTTGTCGATTTCTTATTTTATACGCCCTCTTACTGTATATGGTATTGGGTATGACTTCGTATTTAAACTCACCTTCTCTCTTATGGGTCATTTGTATTGCACTCCTATTATCTTGCCAAGTTTATCTTCCATTGCTTCATTCAGTAACTGATGGTTCATTTCTTTATTTATTTGTTTTAAGTATTTATTCTCTTTACTCATTATTATCACCTTATTATTGTTATTAACCGTCTTTCTCTTCTTAATCGATTCAAAATAATTTCCCTGAAGTATCCTGTAAGATGTTCTTACGTTTTTTGAATTTGGTGGGTTCTTTTCCTTTCTTTTAATTCATAAAATAAAAATTTTTATTTGTAATAACTTCAATATTATGTTGTTTGTCTTATTAATTAACCTAATCTTTGTTCTATTAGTTTGCTGTGGTCCATGCCCAAAAAATCAGTCCCTTCTTTCCATATTTTCATCTTTAGTTCATCCATTGCCAAATACATAAGTTATCCCTTTCGCCCGGACTATTATTGTTTTCAGTATGAATTCTATCCTTTCCACTTTATCACTACTACCTTGTATGCTGATTTTTCTGCTGCAAAGTCTTCACTCATTTCAAGGCCTCCTGTTGAATTTCCAATAAATTCTGTCCTAATGACATATGTTTCGATCACTCTGTACTGCAATTTTTCGAACACCAAATTTTCAATGGTATCTTCACCTACTTTTTATCACTTTATTCTCTAGTTCTTTAACCGAATATGTGACTGGTATATCAACTATTGATGATATAGCTGATATTTTATTATCCCTTTCTTTTTCTGATGTATTCATTTTCAATATAAATTTCCTTAAGATTTTCCTATAATTTGTTAATTCTGTTCTTTCCCTGTAATTAGCGATTGGGAGATTACGTACATTAACCAGCCCACTCCTAATCATATCTAATTCTTCCTGTGTATTTTTCTGTTTCTTGGGAGGTCTTTTACCTATTTTCTTCGTCTTCTTTTCCACATACTTATTATTCTCTTTGTTTCTACTATGTTTATCCTTATATAATGATACACTTTTATCTTCTTTATTTTCTATTTCTTTATTACCTTTTATTTTCTGATTTACTGGTTCCCTGATTTGATCATTTAGTATGACTTCTGTCTTTGTTTCTATTGACTGGTTTTCGTCATTCCTTATTTTTTTCATTGTTTCTGTATTCAATTTCACCTTTGCGGATTGCCTAACATTCTTTTCCTCATAACTTTGTAATATTAACTTGATTTCAGCCTTTTGCTGGTCTAATTTATCATTCACCCCATTTATTTGTTGTTGAATGGTCTCCTTTAATTCCTCATTATTTTGTTTTAATAAATTTTCATTATCTATTTTCATTTGTTTCTTTAATTCCTCATTATTTTGTTTTAATAAGGTTTCATTATCTAATTTCATTTGTTTATTATCCTCTTTCATTTGTTTCTTTAATGTTTCACTGTTACTATCCATTTTTTCAGTTATTTGTTTCAATACTTTTTCGCTGTTTTTTTCTATTCCCTTCCATAATAATTCTCATCATCTCCTGGAAATTTGCATCCATTGGTTGGTTTGGTTTCTTTGGTTGGTCCCCTTGGGCATCCTCTACTGTTACTTCCATTTCAGTTTCTTCCTCTTCAGCACTATGACTCCTTAATTCATATCGTTGCTCTGGTTTGTTAGCCATTTTACAATCTTTAACTTAATTTAATTACAAGGAAACAAATTTTTTATGCTAATTAAATTTAACAAAATTGTGTTATTTGGTGCTGGTTTAAAGAAAATCTTTGCTTTCACGTTTGGGCGCCATTTAATGTACTGTTATTTTTTTTTATGAGTCTTGTAATTATTTAATAGTATAATATAATTAATAAATTTACCTACTGTTACTATGTTTTTTTGTTTACCAGTACATGTAAAGAAACTCTTTCTCTCAGGGTTAATGATTATTAAGCTGTTTGATCGTATTTACGATTGTATCTAATATTTTCTTTTCTTTAAACCAAACCAAATTCAGTTAATATGTAGTATTTTGAGAATTAACAATGTAAAAAAAATGAATACCAGACTAATGTAACTTGACCAACTCTGAATTCTTCCAGCTGCCACGCACGGGTTCACTTCTGGTTGTTGTTTACCTTTTTTCAAACGCAATATTAGGCTTGGCAATCTGTTCCTTCACACAAATTTCTTATTGATCTCACCGCTGAATGCCGCTCTCCAGGACGACTGCAACACAGATGTCTCCTCGGAACACTTAATTATCCTTTATGGCCATTAAACTCTTCTTCAGTCCAGGATTTCCCTCTTCTATCGTTGTTCTATTAAGGATGTTGTTATATTTCTCGTAATATTATTTATTTATTAAATATTATAATCAAAACTCTAGTATCACATATTAAATTCCTTTACTGTATTTTCTTTTCCATGTTACATTAACTTGATGATGTACAAATGTTATTTTATGAATTTAGACTCTTCAAGCTACTCTTATAGATATAATTTTAGACTCTTCATGCTGTTACCATTAGATATTAAATTAGACTCTTCATGTTACTCTTTTTGAAAATAACATTAGAGTTATAACGTTACTCTTATTGAATATAGTTTAAGACTCCTGACGTTACTCTTATTGAAAATAAAAATAGACTAATAACGTTACTCTTATTGAATATAATTGAAGACTTATAAAAATTTCCTTCATCACTATACAATACAATTTTTTAACAATTTACAAAATTGCCACTTTGATAATTCCCTAATTTCTTTACATCTGTTTATCATATACCTATTAAAACATATATCATTTTTCTATTTCTTTTTAAACATCTTTATTTTACCTCTAATATTCGTAATTCTATTTGTTATTTATTAAATTATAATTTTATTACTCTTTACTATTCTTATAACATTCATTCCAATTTCATATATTCTTTTCTGAACATATAACTGAATATTGTTTTATATCATATAGGAATCGACCTCTATGTTGACTGGGTGAGTCGATAGTCCCAATGTTTTTTGTTTACATTTTAAAACATATGTTACATTCAATACAAAATCTTCATCCTTTCTCTTTTAAAATTTATTACCTCCCTATTATGTACTGTGTGCATTTTAACAGCAGTACATACAGTAATACCTTCCCTTATTTCATAATTTCAGATACAATTTTAGATGAAATTTTGAAATAACCAACATAGTCTAATCTTAATATTTAAACATCTGATTAATTAGGTATTTGTACCTCACAAAATTCTTTTAACAAATTGGTTTTTTTCTTTTATTAATATTACAAATATGGTTTCATCATTATCATGAATTACGATATCTTAAACACTTATTTATGACTTAAAACACCATTAATTAAACCAACTGGTTTTACATCAAAATAATAAATAACAAATAACAATTGTGCCTAATTTCATGGCTAAAAAACTCAAATATCGGTATGGAGAACCATACATGACTTCCATATTCTAAGATTTATATGTATAATCATTTTCGAAATGAAATATTACCATAGAAACTACTTCTTTCTACTTACTGCTTCAGCCTTAACCACAGTACTGTGGTCACTAACGTATACCACCTCACGTTATCGCACTCAAATTTCACTGCTGATGGAATTCGATGGCATTGCCGAAACGTCTGGTTTTGTAGAAAACATTGGACTACGGTCAAATATCCCGGGAAGGAATTTTAACAAAAACTACTTCTTTGTTGCCGATAATGTTGTACACATATATATAAAAAATATGCATAAAATTAATGGCTTGTATAAGTTAATGATTGATCTCCATTAAGTAGTGCTCAAGTTTCCAAAGTTTTAATATTATGATGTCCGTAATTAAAACATCAGAGCAGGTTTAGTGTGTATGAGGGTACACCGTGGACAAAAATTTTCAACATTTCCTATTGAGCGTTGCTTAGAATAAAGCTACGAATCTACAGTGTGCGTTTCACAGAACAAACACGCGGAAAAGAAGGAGCGCTCCGAAGTCACTCATGGACCCTCAGCATCTTGCAGAGGGTTCATTCCCTAAAGACGAAAAGTCTGTCTATGAATCGTTCCTCTGTAAACACGTGCAGTTACACTGCCCAGCGATCCACAGGAAGCAAATCGTTACCCACGCTGGACACTTTTTCGGCTTGCACGCGTTATGTTGGGATGGATTTCGGCACTTTCCATTTAAAAAGCGTGCAAGTGTAAGAAAATAAACATGAATGAGGCCAGAAATAAGGCGAATTTTGTGTGTGTGTTGTGTGTGTGTGTCTTCTCTGTCTTTTTATTGCAGTAGTCATAATAATAAAATGGAAACGTAAACAGTACATAACTGAGATATGCTTGCCTGCCACGTACGATATATTTTCTCTTATACATGATTTACATTAAAATGAAAAAATTATAATTTTATTGCCTGGCAACAAAATTATTTTATTTTTAACAATTACCGTTGTTTGAAAAAGTTTAAATGAATTTTCAAGTACTTTACTTTTGTTAAAATGTAAAAGGTTGCAGGTAAACTACCCCTTCCCCTTAACCAATCTTCACCAAAAACAATAGGTCTTGAGAACTCTGCAATTTAGGGCTGTATGCAAATAATCTTTTGATTCTGTTTGAATTTGCGGCTGTTATCATTTGCCATAGAAAATACCCTTGTTAAAACATAAAATGTTGCAGGTAAACTACCCCTTTCCCTTAACCGATCTTCACCAAAAACAATAGGTCTTGAGAACTCCATAATTCAGGGCTGTATGAGAAACATTATTTGATTCTGTTTGAATTTGCGGCTGTTATCGTTTGCCAAAAAAAAAGTACCATTGATAAAAAAAACTGTTGCAGGTAAACTACCCCTTTGCCTCAACCGATCTTCACCAAAAACAATAGGTCATGAGTACTCTACAAATCAGGGCTGTTTGCAAAAAATTATTTGATTCTGTTTGAATTTGCGGCTGTTATCATTTGCCATAGAAAAAAAATCTACAGACATACAGACACACACACAGACACTTTTCGAAAAACTACTTTTTTTCATGTTTTGAGTGTAGTACAATCAGAATCTGCCATAATCTCGAACACGATTTTTCTTGCCATCACCATACTTCCATTTCCTTAAGGAATATGGAAGTAAAAACATGACTAAAACATTATCTTTCTTTGGAACCTCTCCTTCCCAATCTGGGTCATACATTTCATTTGTTCTTCATTTAAGAATTATTTTTCTTTTAATTATTACTTTATTTATACGGTCGAATCTGATTAAAATTTTATGTATCTTTAACCTTCCCATCTCGGTATTTAATTACTACAAATTCACACAATTTAACCCTACTGGCTATGACATTACTCATCTTAAGTGTCATTATATTTTTCCCCAATCTGGTAAGTACTCTCTTAATTCTATTACAATATTCTTCCCAACTGTTTGATGCAATTACTAAATCATCGACATAAACCGTAATAACTTCTAAAATCTCCTTGCCCCCTACTCAGTCAAATCATTCTATAAATATGGCCACATTATGGACCAGCCCAAAAGGTGTTCTCTTGAAATGATAACTTATACCATTCACATATTCTATGCTTTCTGGATGCAATTCTATTTGGCAACATCCAGGTACAGCATTACAATTATTAAAAAAATGACGTTATTAAAACGTTTTAAAACTATTCTTATATTCTTTGGTGACGCCTTATCAGGAATTATCATCTGATTAATTTGACGCTCATCCAAACACAATATTAAGGACTTATCCTTACATGGGAATTACTACTAACGGGCTCGTGTGTTTTGACTGACTTATTTCAATTATCTTTTTACTAATCCTTTGTCGATTTCTTATTTTATACGCTCTCTTACTGTATAGGGTATTGGGTATGACTTCGTATTTAAACTCACCTTCTCTCTTATGGGTCATTTGTATTGCACTCCTATTATCTTGCCAAGTTTATCTTCCATTGCTTCATTCAGTAACTGATGGTTCATTTCTTTATTTATTTGTTTTAAGTATTTATTCTCTTTACTCATTATTATCACCTTATTATTGTTATTAACCGTCTTTCTCTTCTTAATCGATTCAAAATAATTTCCCTGAAGTATCCTGTAAGATGTTCTTACGTTTTTTGAATTTGGTGGGTTCTTTTCCTTTCTTTTAATTCATAAAATAAAAATTTTTATTTGTAATAACTTCAATATTATGTTGTTTGTCTTATTAATTAACCTAATCTTTGTTCTATTAGTTTGCTGTGGTCCATGCCCAAAAAATCAGTCCCTTCTTTCCATATTTTCATCTTTAGTTCATCCATTGCCAAATACATAAGTTATCCCTTTCGCCCGGACTATTATTGTTTTCAGTATGAATTCTATCCTTTCCACTTTATCACTACTACCTTGTATTCTGATTTTTCTGCTGCAAAGTCTTCACTCATTTCAAGGCCTCCTGTTGAATTTCCAATAAATTCTGTCCTAATGACATATGTTTCGATCACTCTGTACTGCAATTTTTCGAACACCAAATTTTCAATGGTATCTTCACCTACTTTTTATCACTTTATTCTCTAGTTCTTTAACCGAATATGTGACTGGTATATCAACTATTGATGATATAGCTGATATTTTATTATCCCTTTCTTTTTCTGATGTATTCATTTTCAATATAAATTTCCTTAAGATTTTCCTATAATTTGTTAATTCTGTTCTTTCCCTGTAATTAGCGATTGGGAGATTACGTACATTAACGAGCCCACTCCTAATCATATCTAATTCTTCCTGTGTATTTTTCTGTTTCTTGGGAGGTCTTTTACCTATTTTCTTCGTCTTCTTTTCCACATACTTATTATTCTCTTTGTTTCTACTATGTTTATCCTTATATAATGATACACTTTTATCTTCTTTATTTTCTATTTCTTTATTACCTTTTATTTTCTGATTTACTGGTTCCCTGATTTGATCATTTAGTATGACTTCTGTCTTTGTTTCTATTGACTGGTTTTCGTCATTCCTTATTTTTTTCATTGTTTCTGTATTCAATTTCACCTTTGCGGATTGCCTAACATTCTTTTCCTCATAACTTTGTAATATTAACTTGATTTCAGCCTTTTGCTGGTCTAATTTATCATTCACCCCATTTATTTGTTGTTGAATGGTCTCCTTTAATTCCTCATTATTTTGTTTTAATAAATTTTCATTATCTATTTTCATTTGTTTCTTTAATTCCTCATTATTTTGTTTTAATAAGGTTTCATTATCTAATTTCATTTGTTTATTATCCTCTTTCATTTGTTTCTTTAATGTTTCACTGTTACTATCCATTTTTTCAGTTATTTGTTTCAATACTTTTTCGCTGTTTTTTTCTATTCCCTTCCATAATAATTCTCATCATCTCCTGGAAATTTGCATCCATTGGTTGGTTTGGTTTCTTTGGTTGGTCCCCTTGGGCATCCTCTACTGTTACTTCCATTTCAGTTTCTTCCTCTTCAGCACTATGACTCCTTAATTCATATCGTTGCTCTGGTTTGTTAGCCATTTTACAATCTTTAACTTAATTTAATTACAAGGAAACAAATTTTTTATGCTAATTAAATTTAACAAAATTGTGTTATTTGGTGCTGGTTTAAAGAAAATCTTTGCTTTCACGTTTGGGCGCCATTTAATGTACTGTTATTTTTTTTATGAGTCTTGTAATTATTTAATAGTATAATATAATTAATAAATTTACCTACTGTTACTATGTTTTTTTGTTTACCAGTACATGTAAAGAAACTCTTTCTCTCAGGGTTAATGATTATTAAGCTGTTTGATCGTATTTACGATTGTATCTAATATTTTCTTTTCTTTAAACCAAACCAAATTCAGTTAATATGTAGTATTTTGAGAATTAACAATGTAAAAAAAATGAATACCAGACTAATGTAACTTGACCAACTCTGAATTCTTCCAGCTGCCACGCACGGGTTCACTTCTGGTTGTTGTTTACCTTTTTTCAAACGCAATATTAGGCTTGGCAATCTGTTCCTTCACACAAATTTCTTATTGATCTCACCGCTGAATGCCGCTCTCCAGGACGACTGCAACACAGATGTCTCCTCGGAACACTTAATTATCCTTTATGGCCATTAAACTCTTCTTCAGTCCAGGATTTCCCTCTTCTATCGTTGTTCTATTAAGGATGTTGTTATATTTCTCGTAATATTATTTATTTATTAAATATTATAATCAAAACTCTAGTATCACATATTAAATTCCTTTACTGTATTTTCTTTTCCATGTTACATTAACTTGATGATGTACAAATGTTATTTTATGAATTTAGACTCTTCAAGCTACTCTTATAGATATAATTTTAGACTCTTCATGCTGTTACCACTAGATATTAAATTAGACTCTTCATGTTACTCTTATTGAAAATAACATTAGAGTTATAACGTTACTCTTATTGAATATAGTTTAAGACTCCTGACGTTACTCTTATTGAAAATAAAAATAGACTAATAACGTTACTCTTATTGAATATAATTGAAGACTTATAAAAATTTCCTTCATCACTATACAATACAATTTTTTAACAATTTACAAAATTGCCACTTTGATAATTCCCTAATTTCTTTACATCTGTTTATCATATACCTATTAAAACATATATCATTTTTCTATTTCTTTTTAAACATCTTTATTTTACCTCTAATATTCGTAATTCTATTTGTTATTTATTAAATTATAATTTTATTACTCTTTACTATTCTTATAACATTCATTCCAATTTCATATATTCTTTTCTGAACATATAACTGAATATTGTTTTATATCATATAGGAATCGACCTCTATGTTGACTGGGTGAGTCGATAGTCCCAATATTTTTTGTTTACATTTTAAAACATATGTTACATTCAATACAAAATCTTCATCCTTTCTCTTTTAAAATTTATTACCTCCCTATTATGTACTGTGTGCATTTTAACAGCAGTACATACAGTAATACCTTCCCTTATTTCATAATTTCAGATACAATTTTAGATGAAATTTTGAAATAACCAACATAGTCTAATCTTAATATTTAAACATCTGATTAATTAGGTATTTGTACCTCACAAAATTCTTTTAACAAATTGGTTTTTTTCTTTTATTAATATTACAAATATGGTTTCATCATTATCATGAATTACGATATCTTAAACACTTATTTATGACTTAAAACACCATTAATTAAACCAACTGGTTTTACATCAAAATAATAAATAACAAATAACAATTGTGCCTAATTTCATGGCTAAAAAACTCAAATATCGGTATGGAGAACCATACATGACTTCCATATTCTAAGATTTATATGTATAATCATTTTCGAAATGAAATATTACCATAGAAACTACTTGTTTCTACTTACTGCTTCAGCCTTAACCACAGTACTGTGGTCACTAACGTATACCACCTCACGTTATCGCACTCAAATTTCACTGCTGATGGAATTCGATGGCATTGCCAAAACGTCTGGTTTTGTAGAAAACATTGGACTACGGTCAAATATCCCGGGAAGGAATTTTAACAAAAACTACTTCTTTGTTGCCGATAATGTTGTACACATATATATATAAAATATGCATAAAATTAATGGCTTGTATGAGTTAATGATTGATCTCCATTAAGTAGTGCTCAAGTTTCCAAAGTTTTAATATTATGATGTCCGTAATTAAAACATCAGAGCAGGTTTAGTGTGTATGAGGGTACACCGTGGACAAAAATTTTCAACATTTCCTATTGAGCGTTGCTTAGAATAAAGCTGCGAATCTACAGTGTACGTTTCACAGAACAAACACGCGGAAAAGAAGGAGCGCTCCGAAGTCACTCATGGACCCTCAGCATCTTGCAGAGGGTTCATTCCCTAAAGACGAAAAGTCTGTCTATGAATCGTTCCTCTGTAAACACGTGCAGTTACACTGCCCAGCGATCCACAGGAAGCAAATCGTTACCCACGCTGGACACTTTTTCGGCTTGCACGCGTTATGTTGGGATGGATTTCGGCACTTTCCATTTAAAAAGCGTGCAAGTGTAAGAAAATAAACATGAATGAGGCCAGAAATAAGGCGAATTTTTTGTGTGTGTTGTGTGTGTGTGTCTTCTCTGCCTTTTTATTGCAGTAGTCATAATAATAAAATGGAAACGTAAACAGTACATAACTGAGATATGCTTGCCTGCCACGTACGATATATTTTCTCTTATACATGATTTACATTAAAATGAAAAAATTATAATTTTATTGCCTGGCAACAAAATTATTTTATTTTTAACAATTACCGTTGTTTGAAAAAGTTTAAATGAATTTTCAAGTACTTTACTCTTGTTAAAACGTAAAAGGTTGCAGGTAAACTACCCCTTCCCCTTAACCAATCTTCACCAAAAACAATAGGTCTTGAGAACTCTGCAATTTAGGGCTGTATGCAAATAATCTTTTGATTCTGTTTGAATTTGCGGCTGTTATCATTTGCCATAGAAAATACCCTTGTTAAAACATAAAATGTTGCTGGTAAACTACCCCTTTCCCTTAACCGATCTTCACCAAAAACAATAGGTCTTGAGAACTCCATAATTCAGGGCTGTATGAGAAACATTATTTGATTCTGTTTGAATTTGCGGCTGTTATCGTTTGCCAAAAAAAAAGTACCATTGATAAAAAAAACTGTTGCAGGTAAACTACCCCTTTGCCTCAACCGATCTTCACCAAAAACAATAGGTCGTGAGTACTCTACAAATCAGGGCTGTTTGCAAAAAATTATTTGATTCTGTTTGAATTTGCGGCTGTTATCATTTGCCATAGAAAAAAAATCTACAGACAGACAGACACACACACAGACACTTTTCGAAAAACTACTTTTTTTCATGTTTTGAGTGTAGTACAATCAGAATCTGCCATAATCTCGAACACGATTTTTTTTGCCATCACCATACTTCCATTTCCTTAAGGAATATGGAAGTAAAAACATGACTAAAACATTATCTTTCTTTGGAACCTCTCCTTCCCAATCTGGGTCATACATTTCATTTGTTCTTCATTTAAGAATTATTTTTCTTTTAATTATTACTTTATTTATACGGTCGAATCTGATTAAAATTTTATGTATCTTTAACCTTCCCATCTCGGTATTTAATTACTACAAATTCACACAATTTAACCCTACTGGCTATGACATTACTCAACTTAAGTGTCATTATATTTTTCCCCAATCTGGTAAGTACTCTCTTAATTCTATTACAATATTCTTCCCAACTGTTTGATGCAATTACTAAATCATCGACATAAACCGTAATAACTTCTAAAATCTCCTTGCCCCCTACTCAGTCAAATCATTCTATAAATATGGCCACATTATGGACCAGCCCAAAAGGTGTTCTCTTGAAATGATAACTTATACCATTCACATATTCTATGCTTTCTGGATGCAATTCTATTTGGCAACATCCAGGTACAGCATTACAATTATTAAAAAAATGATGTTATTAAAACGTTTTAAAACTATTCTTATATTCTTTGGTGACGCCTTATCAGGAATTATCATCTGATTAATTTGACGCTCATCCAAACACAATATTAAGGACTTATCCTTACATGGGAATTACTACTAACGGGCTCGTGTGTTTTGACTGACTTATTTCAATTATCTTTTTACTAATCCTTTGTCGATTTCTTATTTTATACGCTCTCTTACTGTATAGGGTATTGGGTATGACTTCGTATTTAAACTCACCTTCTCTCTTATGGGTCATTTGTATTGCACTCCTATTATCTTGCCAAGTTTATCTTCCATTGCTTCATTCAGTAACTGATGGTTCATTTCTTTATTTATTTGTTTTAAGTATTTATTCTCTTTACTCATTATTATCACCTTATTATTGTTATTAACCGTCTTTCTCTTCTTAATCGATTCAAAATAATTTCCCTGAAGTATCCTGTAAGATGTTCTTACGTTTTTTGAATTTGGTGGGTTCTTTTCCTTTCTTTTAATTCATAAAATAAAAATTTTTATTTGTAATAACTTCAATATTATGTTGTTTGTCTTATTAATTAACCTAATCTTTGTTCTATTAGTTTGCTGTGGTCCATGCCCAAAAAATCAGTCCCTTCTTTCCATATTTTCATCTTTAGTTCATCCATTGCCAAATACATAAGTTATCCCTTTCGCCCGGACTATTATTGTTTTCAGTATGAATTCTATCCTTTCCACTTTATCACTACTACCTTGTATTCTGATTTTTCTGCTGCAAAGTCTTCACTCATTTCAAGGCCTCCTGTTGAATTTCCAATAAATTCTGTCCTAATGACATATGTTTCGATCACTCTGTACTGCAATTTTTCGAACACCAAATTTTCAATGGTATCTTCACCTACTTTTTATCACTTTATTCTCTAGTTCTTTAACCGAATATGTGACTGGTATATCAACTATTGATGATATAGCTGATATTTTATTATCCCTTTCTTTTTCTGATGTATTCATTTTCAATATAAATTTCCTTAAGATTTTCCTATAATTTGTTAATTCTGTTCTTTCCCTGTAATTAGCGATTGGGAGATTACGTACATTAACGAGCCCACTCCTAATCATATCTAATTCTTCCTGTGTATTTTTCTGTTTCTTGGGAGGTCTTTTACCTATTTTCTTCGTCTTCTTTTCCACATACTTATTATTCTCTTTGTTTCTACTATGTTTATCCTTATATAATGATACACTTTTATCTTCTTTATTTTCTATTTCTTTATTACCTTTTATTTTCTGATTTACTGGTTCCCTGATTTGATCATTTAGTATGACTTCTGTCTTTGTTTCTATTGACTGGTTTTCGTCATTCCTTATTTTTTTCATTGTTTCTGTATTCAATTTCACCTTTGCGGATTGCCTAACATTCTTTTCCTCATAACTTTGTAATATTAACTTGATTTCAGCCTTTTGCTGGTCTAATTTATCATTCACCCCATTTATTTGTTGTTGAATGGTCTCCTTTAATTCCTCATTATTTTGTTTTAATAAATTTTCATTATCTATTTTCATTTGTTTCTTTAATTCCTCATTATTTTGTTTTAATAAGGTTTCATTATCTAATTTCATTTGTTTATTATCCTCTTTCATTTGTTTCTTTAATGTTTCACTGTTACTATCCATTTTTTCAGTTATTTGTTTCAATACTTTTTCGCTGTTTTTTTCTATTCCCTTCCATAATAATTCTCATCATCTCCTGGAAATTTGCATCCATTGGTTGGTTTGGTTTCTTTGGTTGGTCCCCTTGGGCATCCTCTACTGTTACTTCCATTTCAGTTTCTTCCTCTTCAGCACTATGACTCCTTAATTCATATCGTTGCTCTGGTTTGTTAGCCATTTTACAATCTTTAACTTAATTTAATTACAAGGAAACAAATTTTTTATGCTAATTAAATTTAACAAAATTGTGTTATTTGGTGCTGGTTTAAAGAAAATCTTTGCTTTCACGTTTGGGCGCCATTTAATGTACTGTTATTTTTTTTTATGAGTCTTGTAATTATTTAATAGTATAATATAATTAATAAATTTACCTACTGTTACTATGTTTTTTTGTTTACCAGTACATGTAAAGAAACTCTTTCTCTCAGGGTTAATGATTATTAAGCTGTTTGATCGTATTTACGATTGTATCTAATATTTTCTTTTCTTTAAACCAAACCAAATTCAGTTAATATGTAGTATTTTGAGAATTAACAATGTAAAAAAAATGAATACCAGACTAATGTAACTTGACCAACTCTGAATTCTTCCAGCTGCCACGCACGGGTTCACTTCTGGTTGTTGTTTACCTTTTTTCAAACGCAATATTAGGCTTGGCAATCTGTTCCTTCACACAAATTTCTTATTGATCTCACCGCTGAATGCCGCTCTCCAGGACGACTGCAACACAGATGTCTCCTCGGAACACTTAATTATCCTTTATGGCCATTAAACTCTTCTTCAGTCCAGGATTTCCCTCTTCTATCGTTGTTCTATTAAGGATGTTGTTATATTTCTCGTAATATTATTTATTTATTAAATATTATAATCAAAACTCTAGTATCACATATTAAATTCCTTTACTGTATTTTCTTTTCCATGTTACATTAACTTGATGATGTACAAATGTTATTTTATGAATTTAGACTCTTCAAGCTACTCTTATAGATATAATTTTAGACTCTTCATGCTGTTACCATTAGATATTAAATTAGACTCTTCATGTTACTCTTATTGAAAATAACATTAGAGTTATAACGTTACTCTTATTGAATATAGTTTAAGACTCCTGACGTTACTCTTATTGAAAATAAAAATAGACTAATAACGTTACTCTTATTGAATATAATTGAAGACTTATAAAAATTTCCTTCATCACTATACAATACAATTTTTTAACAATTTACAAAATTGCCACTTTGATAATTCCCTAATTTCTTTACATCTGTTTATCATATACCTATTAAAACATATATCATTTTTCTATTTCTTTTTAAACATCTTTATTTTACCTCTAATATTCGTAATTCTATTTGTTATTTATTAAATTATAATTTTATTACTCTTTACTATTCTTATAACATTCATTCCAATTTCATATATTCTTTTCTGAACATATAACTGAATATTGTTTTATATCATATAGGAATCGACCTCTATGTTGACTGGGTGAGTCGATAGTCCCAATGTTTTTTGTTTACATTTTAAAACATATGTTACATTCAATACAAAATCTTCATCCTTTCTCTTTTAAAATTTATTACCTCCCTATTATGTACTGTGTGCATTTTAACAGCAGTACATACAGTAATACCTTCCCTTATTTCATAATTTCAGATACAATTTTAGATGAAATTTTGAAATAACCAACATAGTCTAATCTTAATATTTAAACATCTGATTAATTAGGTATTTGTACCTCACAAAATTCTTTTAACAAATTGGTTTTTTTCTTTTATTAATATTACAAATATGGTTTCATCATTATCATGAATTACGATATCTTAAACACTTATTTATGACTTAAAACACCATTAATTAAACCAACTGGTTTTACATCAAAATAATAAATAACAAATAACAATTGTGCCTAATTTCATGGCTAAAAAACTCAAATATCGGTATGGAGAACCATACATGACTTCCATATTCTAAGATTTATATGTATAATCATTTTCGAAATGAAATATTACCATAGAAACTACTTCTTTCTACTTACTGCTTCAGCCTTAACCACAGTACTGTGGTCACTAACGTATACCACCTCACGTTATCGCACTCAAATTTCACTGCTGATGGAATTCGATGGCATTGCCAAAACGTCTGGTTTTGTAGAAAACATTGGACTACGGTCAAATATCCCGGGAAGGAATTTTAACAAAAACTACTTCTTTGTTGCCGATAATGTTGTACACATATATATATAAAATATGCATAAAATTAATGGCTTGTATAAGTTAATGATTGATCTCCATTAAGTAGTGCTCAAGTTTCCAAAGTTTTAATATTATGATGTCCGTAATTAAAACATCAGAGCAGGTTTAGTGTGTATGAGGGTACACCGTGGACAAAAATTTTCAACATTTCCTATTGAGCGTTGCTTAGAATAAAGCTACGAATCTACAGTGTACGTTTCACAGAACAAACACGCGGAAAAGAAGGAGCGCTCCGAAGTCACTCATGGACCCTCAGCATCTTGCAGAGGGTTCATTCCCTAAAGACGAAAAGTCTGTCTATGAATCGTTCCTCTGTAAACACGTGCAGTTACACTGCCCAGCGATCCACAGGAAGCAAATCGTTACCCACGCTGGACACTTTTTCGGCTTGCACGCGTTATGTTGGGATGGATTTCGGCACTTTCCATTTAAAAAGCGTGCAAGTGTAAGAAAATAAACATGAATGAGGCCAGAAATAAGGCGAATTTTTTGTGTGTGTTGTGTGTGTGTGTCTTCTCTGTCTTTTTATTGCAGTAGTCATAATAATAAAATGGAAACGTAAACAGTACATAACTGAGATATGCTTGCCTGCCACGTACGATATATTTTCTCTTATACATGATTTACATTAAAATGAAAAAATTATAATTTTATTGCCTGGCAACAAAATTATTTTATTTTTAACAATTACCGTTGTTTGAAAAAGTTTAAATGAATTTTCAAGTACTTTACTTTTGTTAAAACGTAAAAGGTTGCAGGTAAACTACCCCTTCCCCTTAACCAATCTTCACCAAAAACAATAGGTCTTGAGAACTCTGCAATTTAGGGCTGTATGCAAATAATCTTTTGATTCTGTTTGAATTTGCGGCTGTTATCATTTGCCATAGAAAATACCCTTGTTAAAACATAAAATGTTGCAGGTAAACTACCCCTTTCCCTTAACCGATCTTCACCAAAAACAATAGGTCTTGAGAACTCCATAATTCAGGGCTGTATGAGAAACATTATTTGATTCTGTTTGAATTTGCGGCTGTTATCGTTTGCCAAAAAAAAAGTACCATTGATAAAAAAAACTGTTGCAGGTAAACTACCCCTTTGCCTCAACCGATCTTCACCAAAAACAATAGGTCGTGAGTACTCTACAAATCAGGGCTGTTTGCAAAAAATTATTTGATTCTGTTTGAATTTGCGGCTGTTATCATTTGCCATAGAAAAAAAATCTACAGACAGACAGACACACACACAGACACTTTTCGAAAAACTACTTTTTTTCATGTTTTGAGTGTAGTACAATCAGAATCTGCCATAATCTCGAACACGATTTTTTTTGCCATCACCATACTTCCATTTCCTTAAGGAATATGGAAGTAAAAACATGACTAAAACATTATCTTTCTTTGGAACCTCTCCTTCCCAATCTGGGTCATACATTTCATTTGTTCTTCATTTAAGAATTATTTTTCTTTTAATTATTACTTTATTTATACGGTCGAATCTGATTAAAATTTTATGTATCTTTAACCTTCCCATCTCGGTATTTAATTACTACAAATTCACACAATTTAACCCTACTGGCTATGACATTACTCAACTTAAGTGTCATTATATTTTTCCCCAATCTGGTAAGTACTCTCTTAATTCTATTACAATATTCTTCCCAACTGTTTGATGCAATTACTAAATCATCGACATAAACCGTAATAACTTCTAAAATCTCCTTGCCCCCTACTCAGTCAAATCATTCTATAAATATGGCCACATTATGGACCAGCCCAAAAGGTGTTCTCTTGAAATGATAACTTATACCATTCACATATTCTATGCTTTCTGGATGCAATTCTATTTGGCAACATCCAGGTACAGCATTACAATTATTAAAAAAATGATGTTATTAAAACGTTTTAAAACTATTCTTATATTCTTTGGTGACGCCTTATCAGGAATTATCATCTGATTAATTTGACGCTCATCCAAACACAATATTAAGGACTTATCCTTACATGGGAATTACTACTAACGGGCTCGTGTGTTTTGACTGACTTATTTCAATTATCTTTTTACTAATCCTTTGTCGATTTCTTATTTTATACGCTCTCTTACTGTATAGGGTATTGGGTATGACTTCGTATTTAAACTCACCTTCTCTCTTATGGGTCATTTGTATTGCACTCCTATTATCTTGCCAAGTTTATCTTCCATTGCTTCATTCAGTAACTGATGGTTCATTTCTTTATTTATTTGTTTTAAGTATTTATTCTCTTTACTCATTATTATCACCTTATTATTGTTATTAACCGTCTTTCTCTTCTTAATCGATTCAAAATAATTTCCCTGAAGTATCCTGTAAGATGTTCTTACGTTTTTTGAATTTGGTGGGTTCTTTTCCTTTCTTTTAATTCATAAAATAAAAATTTTTATTTGTAATAACTTCAATATTATGTTGTTTGTCTTATTAATTAACCTAATCTTTGTTCTATTAGTTTGCTGTGGTCCATGCCCAAAAAATCAGTCCCTTCTTTCCATATTTTCATCTTTAGTTCATCCATTGCCAAATACATAAGTTATCCCTTTCGCCCGGACTATTATTGTTTTCAGTATGAATTCTATCCTTTCCACTTTATCACTACTACCTTGTATTCTGATTTTTCTGCTGCAAAGTCTTCACTCATTTCAAGGCCTCCTGTTGAATTTCCAATAAATTCTGTCCTAATGACATATGTTTCGATCACTCTGTACTGCAATTTTTCGAACACCAAATTTTCAATGGTATCTTCACCTACTTTTTATCACTTTATTCTCTAGTTCTTTAACCGAATATGTGACTGGTATATCAACTATTGATGATATAGCTGATATTTTATTATCCCTTTCTTTTTCTGATGTATTCATTTTCAATATAAATTTCCTTAAGATTTTCCTATAATTTGTTAATTCTGTTCTTTCCCTGTAATTAGCGATTGGGAGATTACGTACATTAACGAGCCCACTCCTAATCATATCTAATTCTTCCTGTGTATTTTTCTGTTTCTTGGGAGGTCTTTTACCTATTTTCTTCGTCTTCTTTTCCACATACTTATTATTCTCTTTGTTTCTACTATGTTTATCCTTATATAATGATACACTTTTATCTTCTTTATTTTCTATTTCTTTATTACCTTTTATTTTCTGATTTACTGGTTCCCTGATTTGATCATTTAGTATGACTTCTGTCTTTGTTTCTATTGACTGGTTTTCGTCATTCCTTATTTTTTTCATTGTTTCTGTATTCAATTTCACCTTTGCGGATTGCCTAACATTCTTTTCCTCATAACTTTGTAATATTAACTTGATTTCAGCCTTTTGCTGGTCTAATTTATCATTCACCCCATTTATTTGTTGTTGAATGGTCTCCTTTAATTCCTCATTATTTTGTTTTAATAAATTTTCATTATCTATTTTCATTTGTTTCTTTAATTCCTCATTATTTTGTTTTAATAAGGTTTCATTATCTAATTTCATTTGTTTATTATCCTCTTTCATTTGTTTCTTTAATGTTTCACTGTTACTATCCATTTTTTCAGTTATTTGTTTCAATACTTTTTCGCTGTTTTTTTCTATTCCCTTCCATAATAATTCTCATCATCTCCTGGAAATTTGCATCCATTGGTTGGTTTGGTTTCTTTGGTTGGTCCCCTTGGGCATCCTCTACTGTTACTTCCATTTCAGTTTCTTCCTCTTCAGCACTATGACTCCTTAATTCATATCGTTGCTCTGGTTTGTTAGCCATTTTACAATCTTTAACTTAATTTAATTACAAGGAAACAAATTTTTTATGCTAATTAAATTTAACAAAATTGTGTTATTTGGTGCTGGTTTAAAGAAAATCTTTGCTTTCACGTTTGGGCGCCATTTAATGTACTGTTATTTTTTTTTATGAGTCTTGTAATTATTTAATAGTATAATATAATTAATAAATTTACCTACTGTTACTATGTTTTTTTGTTTACCAGTACATGTAAAGAAACTCTTTCTCTCAGGGTTAATGATTATTAAGCTGTTTGATCGTATTTACGATTGTATCTAATATTTTCTTTTCTTTAAACCAAACCAAATTCAGTTAATATGTAGTATTTTGAGAATTAACAATGTAAAAAAAATGAATACCAGACTAATGTAACTTGACCAACTCTGAATTCTTCCAGCTGCCACGCACGGGTTCACTTCTGGTTGTTGTTTACCTTTTTTCAAACGCAATATTAGGCTTGGCAATCTGTTCCTTCACACAAATTTCTTATTGATCTCACCGCTGAATGCCGCTCTCCAGGACGACTGCAACACAGATGTCTCCTCGGAACACTTAATTATCCTTTATGGCCATTAAACTCTTCTTCAGTCCAGGATTTCCCTCTTCTATCGTTGTTCTATTAAGGATGTTGTTATATTTCTCGTAATATTATTTATTTATTAAATATTATAATCAAAACTCTAGTATCACATATTAAATTCCTTTACTGTATTTTCTTTTCCATGTTACATTAACTTGATGATGTACAAATGTTATTTTATGAATTTAGACTCTTCAAGCTACTCTTATAGATATAATTTTAGACTCTTCATGCTGTTACCATTAGATATTAAATTAGACTCTTCATGTTACTCTTATTGAAAATAACATTAGAGTTATAACGTTACTCTTATTGAATATAGTTTAAGACTCCTGACGTTACTCTTATTGAAAATAAAAATAGACTAATAACGTTACTCTTATTGAATATAATTGAAGACTTATAAAAATTTCCTTCATCACTATACAATACAATTTTTTAACAATTTACAAAATTGCCACTTTGATAATTCCCTAATTTCTTTACATCTGTTTATCATATACCTATTAAAACATATATCATTTTTCTATTTCTTTTTAAACATCTTTATTTTACCTCTAATATTCGTAATTCTATTTGTTATTTATTAAATTATAATTTTATTACTCTTTACTATTCTTATAACATTCATTCCAATTTCATATATTCTTTTCTGAACATATAACTGAATATTGTTTTATATCATATAGGAATCGACCTCTATGTTGACTGGGTGAGTCGATAGTCCCAATGTTTTTTGTTTACATTTTAAAACATATGTTACATTCAATACAAAATCTTCATCCTTTCTCTTTTAAAATTTATTACCTCCCTATTATGTACTGTGTGCATTTTAACAGCAGTACATACAGTAATACCTTCCCTTATTTCATAATTTCAGATACAATTTTAGATGAAATTTTGAAATAACCAACATAGTCTAATCTTAATATTTAAACATCTGATTAATTAGGTATTTGTACCTCACAAAATTCTTTTAACAAATTGGTTTTTTTCTTTTATTAATATTACAAATATGGTTTCATCATTATCATGAATTACGATATCTTAAACACTTATTTATGACTTAAAACACCATTAATTAAACCAACTGGTTTTACATCAAAATAATAAATAACAAATAACAATTGTGCCTAATTTCATGGCTAAAAAACTCAAATATCGGTATGGAGAACCATACATGACTTCCATATTCTAAGATTTATATGTATAATCATTTTCGAAATGAAATATTACCATAGAAACTACTTCTTTCTACTTACTGCTTCAGCCTTAACCACAGTACTGTGGTCACTAACGTATACCACCTCACGTTATCGCACTCAAATTTCACTGCTGATGGAATTCGATGGCATTGCCAAAACGTCTGGTTTTGTAGAAAACATTGGACTACGGTCAAATATCCCGGGAAGGAATTTTAACAAAAACTACTTCTTTGTTGCCGATAATGTTGTACACATATATATATAAAATATGCATAAAATTAATGGCTTGTATAAGTTAATGATTGATCTCCATTAAGTAGTGCTCAAGTTTCCAAAGTTTTAATATTATGATGTCCGTAATTAAAACATCAGAGCAGGTTTAGTGTGTATGAGGGTACACCGTGGACAAAAATTTTCAACATTTCCTATTGAGCGTTGCTTAGAATAAAGCTACGAATCTACAGTGTACGTTTCACAGAACAAACACGCGGAAAAGAAGGAGCGCTCCGAAGTCACTCATGGACCCTCAGCATCTTGCAGAGGGTTCATTCCCTAAAGACGAAAAGTCTGTCTATGAATCGTTCCTCTGTAAACACGTGCAGTTACACTGCCCAGCGATCCACAGGAAGCAAATCGTTACCCACGCTGGACACTTTTTCGGCTTGCACGCGTTATGTTGGGATGGATTTCGGCACTTTCCATTTAAAAAGCGTGCAAGTGTAAGAAAATAAACATGAATGAGGCCAGAAATAAGGCGAATTTTTTGTGTGTGTTGTGTGTGTGTGTCTTCTCTGTCTTTTTATTGCAGTAGTCATAATAATAAAATGGAAACGTAAACAGTACATAACTGAGATATGCTTGCCTGCCACGTACGATATATTTTCTCTTATACATGATTTACATTAAAATGAAAAAATTATAATTTTATTGCCTGGCAACAAAATTATTTTATTTTTAACAATTACCGTTGTTTGAAAAAGTTTAAATGAATTTTCAAGTACTTTACTTTTGTTAAAACGTAAAAGGTTGCAGGTAAACTACCCCTTCCCCTTAACCAATCTTCACCAAAAACAATAGGTCTTGAGAACTCTGCAATTTAGGGCTGTATGCAAATAATCTTTTGATTCTGTTTGAATTTGCGGCTGTTATCATTTGCCATAGAAAATACCCTTGTTAAAACATAAAATGTTGCAGGTAAACTACCCCTTTCCCTTAACCGATCTTCACCAAAAACAATAGGTCTTGAGAACTCCATAATTCAGGGCTGTATGAGAAACATTATTTGATTCTGTTTGAATTTGCGGCTGTTATCGTTTGCCAAAAAAAAAGTACCATTGATAAAAAAAACTGTTGCAGGTAAACTACCCCTTTGCCTCAACCGATCTTCACCAAAAACAATAGGTCGTGAGTACTCTACAAATCAGGGCTGTTTGCAAAAAATTATTTGATTCTGTTTGAATTTGCGGCTGTTATCATTTGCCATAGAAAAAAAATCTACAGACAGACAGACACACACACAGACACTTTTCGAAAAACTACTTTTTTTCATGTTTTGAGTGTAGTACAATCAGAATCTGCCATAATCTCGAACACGATTTTTTTTGCCATCACCATACTTCCATTTCCTTAAGGAATATATTTGCCATAGAAAAAAAATCTACAGACAGACAGACACACACACAGACACTTTTCGAAAAACGACTTTTTTTCATGTTTTGAGTGTAGTACAATCAGAATCTGCCATAATCTCGAACACGATTTTTTTTGCCATCACCATACTTCCATTTCCTTAAGGAATATGGAAGTAAAAACATGACTAAAACATTATCTTTCTTTGGAACCTCACCTTCCCAATCTGGGTCATACATTTCATTTGTTCTTCATTTAAGAATTATTTTTCTTTTAATTATTACTTTATTTATACGGTCGAATCTGATTAAAATTTTATGTATCTTTAACCTTCCCATCTCGGTATTTAATTACTACAAATTCACACAATTTAACCCTACTGGCTATGACATTATTCAACTTAAGTATCATTATATTTTTCCCCAATCTGGTAAGTACCCTCTTAATTCTATTACAATATTCTTCCCAACTGTTTGATGCAATTACTAAATCATCGACATAAACCGTAATAACTTCTAAAATCTCCTTGCCCCCTACTCAGTCAAATCATTCTATAAATATGGCCACATTATGGACCAGCCCAAAAGGTGTTCTCTTGAAATGATAACTTATACCATTCACATATTCTATGCTTTCTGGATGCAATTCTATTTGGCAACATCCAGGTACAGCATTACAATTATTAAAAAAATGACGTTATTAAAACGTTTTAAAACTATTCTTATATTCTATGGTGACGCCTTATCAGGAATTATCATCTGATTAATTTGACGCTCATCCAAACACAATATTAAGGACTTATCCTTACATGGGAATTACTACTAACGGGCTCGTGTGTTTTGACTGACTTATTTCAATTATCTTTTTACTAATCCTTTGTCGATTTCTTATTTTATACGCCCTCTTACTGTATAGGGTATTGGGTATGACTTCTTATTTAAACTCACCTTCTCTCTTATGGGTCATTTGTATTGCACTCCTATTATCTTGCCAAGTTTATCTTCCATTGCTTCATTCAGTAACTGATGGTTCATTTCTTTATTTATTTGTTTTAAGTATTTATTCTCTTTACTCATTATTATCACCTTATTATTGTTATTAACCGTCTTTCTCTTCTTAATCGATTCAAAATAATTTCCCTGAAGTATCCTGTAAGATGTTCTTACGTTTTTTGAATTTGGTGGGTTCTTTTCCTTTCTTTTAATTCATAAAATAAAAATTTTTATTTGTAATAACTTCAATATTATGTTGTTTGTCTTATTAATTAACCTAATCTTTGTTCTATTAGTTTGCTGTGGTCCATGCCCAAAAAATCAGTCCCTTCTTTCCATATTTTCATCTTTAGTTCATCCATTGCCAAATACATAAGTTACCCTTTCGCCCAGACTATTATTGTTTTCAGTATGAATTCTATCCTTTCCACTTTATCACTACTACCTTGTATTCTGATTTTTCTGCTGCAAAGTCTTCACTCATTTCAAGGCCTCCTGTTGAATTTCCAATAAATTCTGTCCTAATGACATATGTTTCGATCACTCTGTACTGCAATTTTTCGAACACCAAATTTTCAATGGTATCTTCGCCTACTTTTTATCACTTTATTCTCTAGTTCTTTAACCGAATATGTCACTGGTATATCAACTATTGATGATATTTAATGAAGAAATTTGTGTTAGTGGTTGAATTCACAATCAGAATGATCAATATTGCACACCACTATATAAAAATTATTCCGATTAGTGCTTTCAAGCTTCACAGCTCATCGTCAGATCAGGAATAGACAGAAAATATGTAATACCCAACCCTTCACCCCTCTCCCCACCCTGCACACCCACAACAAACCAAAAATTAATGACCCTTCCCCACCCCCTAAACTCTGTCTCACCATCTGTACAGTTACATATTTTTCTAGTAAATTCATTGTTTCAGTGTGTGTGTGTGTGTGTGTGTGTGCATCCTTTTAAACTACCCTCTTCCTCTCCACACACGTGGGTCAGTCACACACCCTTATTTTAAAACAACCAATTAGTACTATGAAATATAATTCTTAATCTTATCTATCTGCCCTCTCTCATTTACTTTTTAATCATGTTATAAAATATTTCTTCATTATCAAATTTAATTTTAATATTAATTAAATTGTCTAACCCTTTTTCTCTTTCTTTCAATATTTCTAACTCCTCTCTAAGCTTCCTTTCAACTGTGTTATTTACTACTTTTACAATTTCGTATTCTTCCAAAGGATTAACAAACTAGTGGTTGTCTTCTATGAAATGCCTTGCATATAACGAATTGGTTGTTCTATTACCTTCTCCACGTTTGTGGTCAGACAACCTGCATGTGAATTTTCATCCTGTCTCCCCTAGGTACACTTTGTTGCAGTCTTTACATTTTAATTTATAAATTCCGCTTTTCTGTAATACTGGAATTTTTTCTATATTCTTATTCCTTATCTTATCAAATACCGTTTCACATTTTTTAATAGCTATATCTACTCCATATTTATTAAAACATTTTATAATTTTTCTAGTATGTGAACCTATGTATGTCAATGACCCTGCATAATTCTTTTGTTGTGGTTCTATTTTAGCTTTTTGTATGTTGACCCTTTTCTTAACTTTATCCACTATGTTGGTGCTATAATTATTATTCCTTACAATTCCCTTTATCGTTTTTAACTCCCTATCTTTTGATTCGGTCTCTTTTAAACACTTCTGAGCTCTGTAACAAAAGGAATTGATTGCCGCCATTTTATATCTGTATGGGTGGTACGACTCACTTGGTATAATTATATCAGAATACGACTCTTTCCTAAATATCCCAAACTGTAGTTTCTCATTATCTTTAATTTCTACGTTTAAATCTAAGTAATTTATTTGCTTACCTCCTATCTCTTCCTTAAATTGTAAGTTTTTATCGTTATTATTTACCTCCTTTATAAACTCATGCACTTCTTCTATGCTTCCTTCCCAAACTACTAATACATCATCAACGTATCTAGACCATAATTTTATATTGTCTTTATACTTAGTGGAAGTTATTAATTGCTTTTCAAAATTATTCATGTATATTTCAGCAAGAATAGGGGATAATGAACTATTAAAGAATATTAAAGAACTATTTTAGGTTTAATAA
The DNA here is from genome assembly GCA_034769895.1 of Magicicada septendecula. Classification (NCBI taxonomy): domain Eukaryota; kingdom Metazoa; phylum Arthropoda; class Insecta; order Hemiptera; family Cicadidae; genus Magicicada; species Magicicada septendecula. The sequence goes on from CM068367.1 coordinate 1,155,780,656, forward strand.
CCAGTTTTATATACAGAAAAAAGGTTTACCTATGGGGTCTTCATTATTCCCTATTCTTGCTGAAATATACATGAATAATTTTGAAAAGCAATTAATAACTTCCACTAAGTATAAAGACAATATAAAATTATGGTCTAGATACGTTGATGATGTATTAGTAGTTTGGGAAGGAAGCATAGAAGAAGTGCATGAGTTTATAACGGAGGTAAATAATAACGATAAAAACTTACAATTTAAGGAAGAGATAGGAGGTAAGCAAATAAATTACTTAGATTTAAACGTAGAAATTAAAGATAATGAGAAACTACAGTTTGGGATATTTAGGAAAGAGTCGTATTCTGATATAATTATACCAAGAGAGTCGTACCACCCATACAGATATAAAATGGCGGCAATCAATTCCTTTTGTTACAGAGCTCAGAAGTGTTTAAAAGAGACCGAATCAAAAGATAGGGAGTTAAAAACGATAAAGGGAATTGTAAGGAATAATAATTATAGCACCAACATAGTGGATAAAGTTATGAAAAGGGTCAACATACAAAAAGCTAAAATAGAACCACAACAAAAGAATTATGCAGGGTCATTGACATACATAGGTTCACATACTAGAAAAATTATAAAATGTTTTAATAAATATGGAGTAGATATAGCTATTAAAAAATGTGAAACGGTATTTGATAAGATAAGGAATAAGAATATAGAAAAAATTCCAGTATTACAGAAAAGCGGAATTTATAAATTAAAATGTAAAGACTGCAACAAAGTGTACCTAGGGGAGACAGGACGAAAATTCACATGCAGGTTGTCTGACCACAAACGTGGAGAAGGTAATAGAACAACCAATTCGTTATATGCAAGACATTTCATAGAAGACAACCACAAGTTTGTTAATCCTTTGGAAGAATACGAAATTGTAAAAGTAGTAAATAACACAGTTGAAAGGAAGCTTAGAGAGGAGTTAGAAATATTGAAAGAAAGAGAAAAAGGGTTAGACAATTTAATTAATATTAAAATTAAATTTGATAATGAAGAAATATTTTATAACATGATTAAGAAGTAAATGAGAGAGGGCAGATAGATAAGATTAAGAATTATATTTCATAGTACTAATTGGTTGTTTTAAAATAAGGGTGTGTGACTGACCCACATGTGTGGAGAGGAAGAGGGTAGTTTAAAAGGATGCACACACACACACAGACACACACACTGAAACAATGAATTTACTAGAAAAAAATGTAACTGTACAGATGGTGAGACAGAGTTTAGGGGGTGGGGAAGGGTCATTAATTTTTAGTTTGTTGTTGGTGAGCAGGGTGGGGGAGAGGGGTGAAGGGTTGGGTATTACATATTTTCTGTCTATTCCTGATCTGACGATGAGCTGTGAAGCTTGAAAGCGCTAATCGGAATAATTTTTATATAGTGGTGTGCAACATTGATCATACTGATATTGATGATATAGCTGATATTTTATTATCCCTTTCTTTTTCTGATGTATTGATTTTCAATATAAATTTCCTTAAGATTTTCCTATAATTTGTTAATTCTGTTCTTTCCCTGTAATTAGCAATTGGGAGATTACATACATTAACCAGCCCACTCCTAATCATATCTAATTCTTCCTGTGTATTTTTCTGTTTCTTGGGAGGTCTTTTACCTATTTTCTTCGTCTTCTTTTCCACATACTTATTATTCTCTTTGTTTCTGCTATGTTTATCCTTATATAATTATACACTTTTATCTTCTTTATTTTCTATTTCTTTATTACCTTTTATTTTCTGATTTACTGGTTCCCTGATTTGATCGTTTGGTATGACTTCTATCTTTGTTTCTATTGACTGGTTTTCATCATTCCTTATTTCTTTCATTGTTTCTATATTCAATTTCACCTTTGCGGTTTGCCTAACATGCTTTTCCTCATAACTTTGTAATATTAACTTGATTTCAGCCTTTTGCTGGTCTAATTTATCATTCACCCCATTTATTTGTTGTTGAATGGTCTCCTTTAATTCCTCATTATTTTGTTTTAATAAATTTTCATTATCTATTTTCATTTGTTTCTTTAATTCCTCATTATTTTGTTTTAATAAGGTTTCATTATCTAATTTCATTTGTTTATTATCCTCTTTCATTTGTTCCTTTAATGTTTCACTGTTACTATCCATTTTTTCAGTTATTTGTTTCAATACTTTTTCGCTGTTTTTTCTATTCCCTTCCATAATAATTCTCATCATCTCCTGGAAATTTGCATCCATTGGTTGGTTTGGTTTCTTTGGTTGGTCCCCTTGGGCATCCTCTACTATTACTTCCATTTCAGTTTCTTCCTCTTCAGCACTATTACTTCTTAATTCATATTGTTGCTCTGGTTTGTTAGCCATTTTACAATCTTTAACTTACTTTAATTACAAGGAAAAAAATTTTTTATGCTAATTAAATTTAACAAAATTGTGTTATTTGGTGCTGGTTTAAAGAAAATCTTTGCTTTCACGTATGGGCGACATTTAATGTACTGTTATTTTTTTTTATGAGTCTTGTAATTATTTAATAGTATAATATAATTAATAAATGTACCTACTGTTACCATGTTTTTTTGTTTACCAGTACATGTAAAGAAACTCTTTCTCTCAGGGTTAATGATTATTAAGCTGTTTGATCGTATTTACGATTGTATCTTATATTTTCTTTTCTTTAAACCAAACCAAATTCAGTTAATATGTAGTATTTTGAGAATTAACAATGTAAAAAAAATGAATACCAGACTAATGTAACTTGACCGACTCTGAATTTTTCCAGCTGCCACGCACGGGTTCACTTCTGGTTGTTGTTTACCTTTTTTCAAATGCAATATTAGGCTTGGCAATCTGTTCCTTCACACAAATTTCTTATTGATCTCACCGCTGAATGCCGCTCTCCAGGACGACTGCAACACAGATGTCTCCTCGGAACACTTAAGTATCCTTTATGGCCATTAAACTCTTCTTCAGTCCAGGATTTCCCTCTTCTATCGTCGTTCTATTAAGGATGTTGTTATATTTCTCGTAATATTATTTATTTATTAAATATTATAATCAAAACTCTGGTATCACAAATTAAATTCCTTTACTGTATTTTCTTTTCCATGTTACATTAACTTGATGATGTACAAATGTTATTTTATGAATTTAGACTCTTCAAGCTACTCTTATAGATATAATTTTAGACTCTTCATGCTGTTACCATTAGATATTAAATTAGACTCTTCATGTTACTCTTATTGAAAATATCATTAGAGTTATAACGTTACTCTTATTGAATATAATTTAAGACTCCTGACGTTACTCTCATTGAAAATAAAAATAGACTAATAACGTTACTCTTATTGAATATAATTGAAGACTTATAAAAATTTCCTTCATCACTATACAATACAATTTTTTAACAATTTACAAAATTGCCACTTTGATAATTCCCTAATTTCTTTACATCTGTTTATCACATACCTATTAAAACATATATCATTTTTCTATTTCTTTTTAAACATCTTTATTTTACCTCTAATATTCGTAATTCTATTTGTTATTTATTAAATTATAATTTTATTACTCTTTACTATTCTTATAACATTCATTCCAATTTCATATATTCTTTTCTGAACATATAACTGAATATTGTTTTATATCATATAGGGATCGACCTCTATGTTGACTGGGTGAGTCGATAGTCCCAATGTTTTTTGTTTACATTGTAAAACATATGTTACATTCAATACAAAATCTGCATCCTTTCTCTTTTAAAATTTATTACCTCCCTATTATGTACTGTGTGCATTTTAACAGCAGTACATACAGTAATACCTTCCCTTATTTCATAATTTCAGATACAATTTTAGATGAAATTTTGAAATAACCAACATAGTCTAATCTTAATATTTAAACATCTGATTAATTAGGTATTTGTACCTCACAAAATTCTTTTAACAAATTGGTTTTTTTCTTTTATTAATATTACAAATATGGTTTCATCATTATCATGAATTACGATATCTTAAACACTTATTTATGACTTAAAACACCATTAATTAAACCAACTGGTTTAGATCAAAATAATAAATAACAAATAACAATTGTGCCTAATTTCATGGCTAAAAAGCTCAAATATCGGTATGGAGAAACATACATGACTTCCATATTCTAAGATTTATATGTAAAATCATTTTCGAAATGAAATATACCATAGAAACTACTTCTTTCTACTTACTGCTTCAGCCTTAACCAGAGTACTGTGGTCACTAACGTATACCACCTCACGTTATCGCACTCAAATTTCACTGATGATGGAAGTGGATGGCATTGCCGAAACGTCTGGTTTTGTAGAAAACATTGGACTACGGCCAAATATCCCGGGAAGGAATTTTAACAAAAACTACTTCTTTCAATCTATTCATGTTTTACGTACCGAGTCACTTTATGGTTAATATAATTAAATTACCTTATTCGGTCCACCTTAGTGACACTAGCTGCTGTCGTTTAATGACGCGTTTCGGGGTAAAATCCCATCTTCAGATACACAATAATCAAAACATAAATGTATACCACAATTTGTGGTTTGTCATAATTTAAAATATTTAATATCTTTTAAATAAAATATATATAAATAAAAACGTAACAACTGAATTGCTCGGAGCGCTCGCATGCATGCACGCTGTACTACGACTTCCTCACGACTGGCTATACTTATCATTCAACCGTATAGCAGTGTCAAACAGGTTATTAGAACCGAAATTCATTTGATCATTTAATATGTTATTTTTGGTCATTGCGTTTTTTGTAGCTTTGTATATTTCGAACTCCTCTAGACTATCCATTAATTTACCCTTCTTGCAAGTATGCAACGCCACGAAATTGTTTTCGAAACTAGTATAACTATGATCTTTTTCTATTAAATGTTGTGCAAAACTGGAATTATTATTATTTGTTTTTGGAATGTGCTCTAAAAATCTTGTATAAAAATCTCTTCCGGATTGGCCGATGTAGAATGCTGCACAATTATCACATTTAATTTTATAGACTCCTGATTTATTTTCTAAAGGAATATTTATTTTAGTTTTGAAAAATTTTTTTAAATTATTACAGGTTTTGAATGAAATAGTATATCCTTTATTTTTAAAAACAGATTTTAAAATATTTGGCAACAAGCCAGTATAATTAGCTGAAATGAATTTTTTATGTTTTTTATTATGTTGGTTAATAATATTGGTATTTTTATTTTCTAAACGTTTTTTATGTTTCATTATCATTCTATCAACTATTACTGGCCTGTAACCATTATTTAGAGCTATTTGTTTTATAATATTTACTTCTTGATCATAGTCTTCATTATTAAGGGGAACACAAAGTAATCTGTCAATAAAGCTGTTAAATGCAGCCATTTTTTGGGCTGGAGGATGAAATGACTTAGCATGTATAACCGTATCTGTGCATGTGTGCTTTCTGTATATTTTGTATGTCAGTTCATTACCGTTATTTGTTATGGTTAGATCCAGGAAATTAATATTTTGTTATTTTCAATTTCCATAGTGAATTTTATTGTCTTATGTATTTTATTTAAATAGTTATTAAATGACTCGAGCTGTCTATTGTTACCATTGAAAATAACAAAGGTGTCATCCACATATCTTGAATAATATACTATTTTTTTGTCAAAATAATTGTTTTTTAAAATTTTAGTATTTTCTAAATGATTCAAATAAATATCAGCTAGGATACCTGAGAGTGGAGAACCCATTGCTAGGCCCTCATTTTGTTTGTAGTATGAACCATCAAACGAAAAATAGTTTTGATTAAGTACTATGTCTAATAGTAACATTAGCTGATTAATTTTTCTTATTTCTAACGTATTATTATTTATTAAATTTTGTTTGAGTAATTTTAAAGTTTCATCAATTGGGACATTGGTATACAGATCCACTATGTCAAAGGACACTAGCTTGTAACTAGGCTTAATATTAATATGACGCAATTTTTCAATAAAATCTTTATAACCTTTTATACTCTGGTTATTATCTAAGCTTATATGTTGTTTGATTATTTTTACCAAGGTTTTTGCTACTTTATAGCTTGGAGCGGTTGTATAATTTACTAAAGGTCTAATTGGTGTGTCTTTTTTGTGTACTTTGGGTAGACCTTTTAAGCATGGTGCACTAGCTTTTATTGGTTTCAGTGAGTAGCATATATGTTTCTCAATTAGATCTGTACATTTATTTATTGTTTTATTCAAATCTAATGTGTATTTTTTGGTGGGATCATTATTTAACTTTGTTATGTTGTTATTATTAATGAATTTGTATACCTTTTGTTTATATTCGTCTAAGTCTAACAATGCTATAGTATTGCCTTTATCAACCTTCGTTAAGTAAATGTTATTTTGTAAGAGTTTTTTATTTAGCTGTATAGCTGTTAGTTGTTCATGTTTTGTTTTTGTATAATTTAATTTCTTTTGTTTATGATAATTATTATTAATTGCTTTATTGATTCTATTATTTATTAATATTCGTAGTTCATTTCGTTCATTTAAGTCTGGAACACACTTAATTACAGATTCGGCTTCAACTATTTCTTTAATTAGGTTATTTTTATTTTTAAGATTCGGTGGAAAATTGTAATTCAGTCCCTTATTGATAAGATTTTCCTCTGTGTTCGTGAGAATCATGTTAGTTATGTTTATCAGTCTAGGGTAGAAAGCATGTTTTTCATTATTGAATTTATCATTATTTTGATCGCTTATCAAACGGCCAATTTTATTAGTTTGTTTATTCTTCTGGAATCTAATCTTATTCTTAACGTATTGATTAATATGTTGTATGATTGTATCGCATAGAGCAGGGTGAACAATATTATATAGTTCTAAATGTGTTTTTGAAGTGTATACGCAATTTTTACCTGGTAAGGTTCCAATTTCAATCTATTCATGTTTTATGTACCGAGTCACTTTATGGTTAATATAATTAAATTACCTTATTCGGTCCACCTTAGTGACACTAGCTGCTGTCGTTTAATGACGCGTTTCGGGATAAAATCCCATCTTCAGATACACAATAATCAAAACATAAATGTATACCACAATTTGTGGTTTGTCATAATTTAAAATATTTAAAATCTTTTAAATAAAATATATATAAATAAAAACGTAACAACTGAATCGCTCGGAGCGCTCGCATGCATGCACGCTGTACTACGACTTCCTCACGACTGGCTATACTTATCATTCAACCGTATAGCAGTGTCAAACAGGTTATTAGAACCGAAGTTCATTTGATCATTTAATATGTTGTTTTTGGTCATTGCGTTTTTTGTAGCTTTGTATATTTTGAACTCCTCTTGTATATCCATTAATTTACCCTTCTTGCAAGTATGCAACGCCACGAAATTGTTTTCGAAACTAGTATAACTATGATCTTTTACTATTAAATGTTGTGCAAAACTGGAATTATTATTATTTGTTTTTGGAATGTGCTCTAAAAATCTTGTATAAAAATCTCTGCCGGATTGGCCGATGTAGAATGCTGCACAATTATCACATTTAATTTTATAGACTCCTGATTTATTTTCTAAAGGAATATTTATTTTAGTTTTGAAAAATTTTTTAAATTATTACAGGTTTTGAATGAAATAGTATATCCTTTATTTTTAAAAACAGATTTTAAAATATTTGGCAACAAGCCAGTATAATTAGCTGAAATGAATTTTTTATGTTTTTTATTATGTTGGTTAATAATATTGGTATTTTTATTTTCTAAACGTTTTTTATGTTTCATTATCATTCTATCAACTATTACTGGCCTGTAACCATTATTTAGAGCTATTTGTTTTATAATATTTACTTCTTGATCATAGTCTTCGTTATTAAGGGGAACACAAAGTAATCTGTCAATAAAGCTGTTAAATGCAGCCATTTTTTGGGCTGGAGGATGAAATGACTTAGCATGTATAACCGTATCTGTGCATGTGTGCTTTCTGTATATTTTGTATGTCAGTTCATTACCGTTATTTGTTATGGTTAGATCCAGGAAATTAATATTTTTGTTATTTTCAATTTCCATAGTGAATTTTATTGTCTTATGTATTTTATTTAAATAGTTATTAAATGACTCGAGCTGTCTATTGTTACCATTGAAAATAACAAAGGTGTCATCCACATATCTTGAATAATATACTATTTTTTTGTCAAAATAATTGTTTTTTAAAATTTTAGTATTTTCTAAATGATTCAAATAAATATCAGCGAGGATACCTGAGAGTGGAGAACCCATTGCTAGGCCCTCATTTTGTTTGTAGTATGAACCATCAAACGAAAAATAGTTTTGATTAAGTACTATGTCTAATAGTAACATTAGCTGATTAATTTTTCTTATTTCTAACGTATTATTATTTATTAAATTTTGTTTGAGTAATTTTAAAGTTTCATCAATTGGGACATTGGTATACAGATCCACTATGTCAAAGGACACTAGCTTGTAACTAGGCTTAATATTAATATGACGCAATTTTTCAATAAAATCTTTATAACCTTTTATACTCTGGTTATTATCTAAGCTTATATGTTGTTTGATTATTTTTACCAAGGTTTTTGCTACTTTATAGCTTGGAGCGGTTGTATAATTTACTAAAGGTCTAATTGGTGTGTCTTTTTTGTGTACTTTGGGTAGACCTTTTAAGCATGGTGCACTAGCTTTTATTGGTTTCAGTGAGTAGCATATATGTTTCTCAATTAGATCTGTACATTTATTTATTGTTTTATTCAAATCTAATGTGTATTTTTTGGTGGGATCATTATTTAACTTTGTTATGTTGTTATTATTAATGAATTTGTATACCTTTTGTTTATATTCGTCTAAGTCTAACAATGCTATAGTATTGCCTTTATCAACCTTCGTTAAGTAAATGTTATTTTGTAAGAGTTTTTTATTTAGCTGTATAGCTGTTAGTTGTTCATGTTTTGTTTTTGTATAATTTAATTTCTTTTGTTTATGATAATTATTATTAATTGCTTTATTGATTCTATTATTTATTAATATTCGTAGTTCATTTCGTTCATTTAAGTCTGGAACACACTTAATTACAGATTCGGCTTCAACTATTTCTTTAATTAGGTTATTTTTATTTTTAAGATTCGGTGGAAAATTGTAATTCAGTCCCTTATTGATAAAATATTAATTTCCTGGATCTAACCATAACAAATAACGGTAATGAACTGACATACAAAATATACAGAAAGCACACATGCACAGATACGGTTATACATGCTAAGTCATTTCATCCTCCAGCCCGAAAAATGGCTGCATTTAACAGCTTTATTGACAGATTACTTTGTGTTCCCCTTAATAACGAAGACTACGATCAAGAAGTAAATATTATAAAACAAATAGCTCTAAATAATGGTTACAGGCCAGTAATAGTTGATAGAATGATAATGAAACATAAAAAACGTTTAGAAAATAAAAATACCAATATTATTAACCAACATAATAAAAAACATAAAAATTTCATTCCAGCTAATTATACTGGCTTGTTGCCAAATATTTTAAAATCTGTTTTTAAAAATAAAGGATATACTATTTCATTCAAAACCTGTAATAATTTAAAAAATTTTTTCAAAACTAAAATAAATATTCTTTTAAAAAATAAATCAGGAGTCTATAAAATTAAATGTGATAATTGTGCAGCATTCTACATCGGCCTATCCGGCAGAGATTTTTATACAAGATTTTTAGAGCACATTCCAAAAACAAATAATAATAATTCCAGTTTTGCACAACATTTAATAGAAAAAGATCATAGTTATACTAGTTTCGAAAACAATTTCGTGGCGTTGCATACTTGCAAGAAGGGCAAATTAATGGATAGTCTAGAGGAGTTCGAAATATACAAAGCTACAAAAAACGCAATGACCAAAAATAACATATTAAATGATCAAATGAACTTCGGTTCTAATAACCTGTTTGACACTGCTATACGGTTGAATGATAAGTATAGCCAGTCGTGAGGAAGTCGTAGTACAGCGTGCATGCATGCAAGCGCTCCGAGCGATTCAGTTGTTACGTTTTTATTTATATATATTTTATTTAAAAGATTTTAAATATTTTAAATTATGACAAACCACAAATTGTGGTATACATTTATCTTTTGATTATTGTGTATCTGAAGATGGGATTTTATCCCGGAACGCGTCATTAAACGACAGCAGCTAGTGTCACTAAGGTGGACCAAATAAGGTAATTTAATTATATTAACCATAAAGTGACTCGGTACGTAAAACATGAATAGATTGAAATTGGAACCTTACCAGGTAAAAATTGCGTATACACTTCAAAACAAAAACTAAAACTATTTAAAACTAATTTAAATATTAAATTTAATAAAATTTGTCTATATAAAAATCTTATCCCAAATTACGCTAAAATCAAAATTATGAAACCTCTAGGATGGCCAGAAAAACTGAGCAATTTGCAAGTAAATACAGGATAAAAGAAGAAATTAAATTCTTATATAGGAAGAAAATCTCATTAAACTCAGCTGTATATAAAACACATTTAGAACTATATAATATTGTTCACCCTGCTCTATGCGATACAATCATACAACATATTAATCAATACGTTAAGAATAAGAATAATTTGCTCGCCTTCTTAAAGATAATTTGAAGATGTAAACAAACTATCATAAGTCTTCACATAAAAAATGATACATACATACGCACGCACACACTCACATCACCAACACGTTCACCCAAATATTTAATTGTTTCGTTATGTTTGATATTTCTATTGTATTTCATACACAGGTCCTGAAGATGACAATAAATATTGTCGAAACGTCGACGCAAAATAACTAAAAGTTGTATTATTGCCTGATCCTCACTAACCATCCACTAAAACATTCACTGATTGACGGTCACTATAAATTTAAGGATTTAGTTAAGAATAAGATTAGATTCCAGAAGAATAAACAAACTAATAAAATTGGCCGTTTGATAAGCGATCAAAACAATGATAAATTCAATAATAAAAAACATGCTTTCTACCCTAGACTGATAAACATGACTAACATGATTCTCACGAACACAGGGGAAAATCTTATCAATAAGGGACTGAATTACAATTTTCCACCGAATCTTAAAAATAAAAATAACCTAATTAAAGAAATAGTTGAAGCCAAATCTGTAATTAAGTGTGTTCCAGACTTAAATGAACGAAATGAACTACGAATATTAATAAATAATAGAATCAATAAAGCAATTAATAATAATTATCATAAACAAAAGAAATTAAATTATACAAAAACAAAACATGAACAACTAACAGCTATACAGCTAAATAAAAAACTCTTACAAAATAACATTTACTTAACGAAGGTTGATAAAGGCAATACTATAGCATTGTTAGACTTAGACGAATATAAACAAAAGGTATACAAATTCATTAATAATAACAACATAACAAAGTTAAATAATGATCCCACCAAAAAATACACATTAGATTTGAATAAAACAATAAATAAATGTACAGATCTAATTGAGAAACATATATGCTACTCACTGAAACCAATAAAAGCTAGTGCACCATGCTTAAAAGGTCTACCCAAAGTACACAAAAAAGACACACCAATTAGACCTTTAGTAAATTATACAACCGCTCCAAGCTATAAAGTAGCAAAAACCTTGGTAAAAATAATCAAACAACATATAAGCTTAGATAATAACCAGAGTATAAAAGGTTATAAAGATTTTATTGAAAAATTGCGTCATATTAATATTAAGCCTAGTTACAAGCTAGTGTCCTTTGACATAGTGGATCTGTATACCAATGTCCCAATTGATGAAACTTTAAAATTACTCAAACAAAATTTAATAAATAATAATACGTTAGAAATAAGAAAAATTAATCAGCTAATGTTACTATTAGACATTGTACTTAATCAAAACTATTTTTCGTTTGATGGTTCATACTACAAACAAAATGAGGGCCTAGCAATGGGTTCTCCACTCTCAGGTATCCTCGCTGATATTTATTTGAATCATTTAGAAAATACTAAAATTTTAAAAAACAATTATTTTGACAAAAAAATAGTATATTATTCAAGATATGTGGATGACACCTTTGTTATTTTCAATGGTAACAATAGACAGCTCGAGTCATTTAATAACTATTTAAATAAAATACATAAGACAATAAAATTCACTATGGAAATTGAAAATAACAAAATATTAATTTCCTGGATCTAACCATAACAAATAACGGTAATGAACTGACATACAAAATATACAGAAAGCACACATGCACAGATACGGTTATACATGCTAAGTCATTTCATCCTCCAGCCCAAAAAATGGCTGCATTTAACAGCTTTATTGACAGATTACTTTGTGTTCCCCTTAATAACGAAGACTACGATCAAGAAGTAAATATTATAAAACAAATAGCTCTAAATAATGGTTACAGGCCAGTAATAGTTGATAGAATGATAATGAAACATAAAAAACGTTTAGAAAATAAAAATACCAATATTATTAACTAACATAACAAAAAACATAAAAATTTCATTCCAGCTAATTATACTGGCTTGTTGCCAAATATTTTAAAATCTGTTTTTAAAAATAAAGGATATACTATTTCATTCAAAACCTGTAATAATTTAAAAAATTTTTTCAAAACTAAAATAAATATTCTTTTAAAAAATAAATCAGGAGTCTATAAAATTAAATGTGATAATTGTGCAGCATTCTACATCGGCCTATCCGGCAGAGATTTTGATACAAGATTTTTAGAGCACATTCCAAAAACAAATAATAATAATTCCAGTTTTGCACAACATTTAATAGAAAAAGATCATAGTTATACTAGTTTCGAAAACAATTTCGTGGCGTTGCATACTTGCAAGAAGGGCAAATTAATGGATAGTCTAGAGGAGTTCGAAATATACAAAGCTACAAAAAACGCAATGACCAAAAATAACATATTAAATGATCAAATGAACTTCGGTTCTAATAACCTGTTTGACACTGCTATACGGTTGAATGATAAGTATAGCCAGTCGTGAGGAAGTCGTAGTACAGCGTGCATGCATGCAAGCGCTCCGAGCGATTCAGTTGTTACGTTTTTATTTATATATATTTTATTTAAAAGATTTTAAATATTTTAAATTATGACAAACCACAAATTGTGGTATACATTTATCTTTTGATTATTGTGTATCTGAAGATGGGATTTTATCCCGGAACGCGTCATTAAACGACAGCAGCTAGTGTCACTAAGGTGGACCGAATAAGGTAATTTAATTATATTAACCATAAAGTGACTCGGTACGTAAAACATGAATAGATTGAAATTGGAACCTTACCAGGTAAAAATTGCGTATACACTTCAAAACAAAAACTAAAACTATTTAAAACTAATTTAAATATTAAATTTAATAAAATTTGTCTATATAAAAATCTTATCCCAAATTACGCTAAAATCAAAATTAACGAAACCTCTAGGATGGCCAGAAAAACTGAGCAATTTGCAAGTAAATACAGGATAAAAGAAGAAATTAAATTCTTATATAGGAAGAAAATCTCATTAAACTCAGCTGTATATAAAACACATTTAGAACTATATAATATTGTTCACCCTGCTCTATGCGATACAATCATACAACATATTAATCAATACGTTAAGAATAAGAATAATTTGCTCGCCTTCTTAAAGATAATTTGAAGATGTAAACAAACTATCATAAGTCTTCACATAAAAAATGATACATACATACGCACGCACACACTCACATCACCAACACGTTCACCCAAATATTTAATTGTTTCGTTATGTTTGATATTTCTATTGTATTTCATACACAGGTCCTGAAGATGACAATAAATATTGTCGAAACGTCGACGCAAAATAACTAAAAGTTGTATTATTGCCCGATCCTCACTAACCATCCACTAAAACATTCACTGATTGACGGTCACTATAAATTTAAGGATTTAGTTAAGAATAAGATTAGATTCCAGAAGAATAAACAAACTAATAAAATTGGCCGTTTGATAAGCGATCAAAACAATGATAAATTCAATAATAAAAAACATGCTTTCTACCCTAGACTGATAAACATGACTAACATGATTCTCACGAACACAGAGGAAAATCTTATCAATAAGGGACTGAATTACAATTTTCCACCGAATCTTAAAAATAAAAATAACATAATTAAAGAAATAGTTGAAGCCGAATCTGTAATTAAGTGTGTTCCAGACTTAAATGAACGAAATGAACTACGAATATTAATAAATAATAGAATCAATAAAGCAATTAATAATAATTATCATAAACAAAAGAAATTAAATTATACAAAAACAAAACATGAACAACTAACAGCTATACAGCTAAATAAAAAACTCTTACAAAATAACATTTACTTAACGAAGGTTGATAAAGGCAATACTATAGCATTGTTAGACTTAGACGAATATAAACAAAAGGTATACAAATTCATTAATAATAACAACATAACAAAGTTAAATAATGATCCCACCAAAAAATACACATTAGATTTGAATAAAACAATAAATAAATGTACAGATCTAATTGAGAAACATATATGCTACTCACTGAAACCAATAAAAGCTAGTGCACCATGCTTAAAAGGTCTACCCAAAGTACACAAAAAAGACACACCAATTAGACCTTTAGTAAATTATACAACCGCTCCAAGCTATAAAGTAGCAAAAACCTTGGTAAAAATAATCAAACAACATATAAGCTTAGATAATAACCAGAGTATAAAAGGTTATAAAGATTTTATTGAAAAATTGCGTCATATTAATATTAAGCCTAGTTACAAGCTAGTGTCCTTTGACATAGTGGATCTGTATACCAATGTCCCAATTGATGAAACTTTAAAATTACTCAAACAAAATTTAATAAATAATAATACGTTAGAAATAAGAAAAATTAATCAGCTAATGTTACTATTAGACATAGTACTTAATCAAAACTATTTTTCGTTTGATGGTTCATACTACAAACAAAATGAGGGCCTAGCAATGGGTTCTCCACTCTCAGGTATCCTCGCTGATATTTATTTGAATCATTTAGAAAATACTAAAATTTTAAAAAACAATTATTTTGACAAAAAAATAGTATATTATTCAAGATATGTGGATGACACCTTTGTTATTTTCAATGGTAACAATAGACAGCTCGAGTCATTTAATAACTATTTAAATAAAATACATAAGACAATAAAATTCACTATGGAAATTGAAAATAACAAAATATTAATTTCCTGGATCTAACCATAACAAATAACGGTAATGAACTGACATACAAAATATACAGAAAGCACACATGCACAGATACGGTTATACATGCTAAGTCATTTCATCCTCCAGCCCAAAAAATGGCTGCATTTAACAGCTTTATTGACAGATTACTTTGTGTTCCCCTTAATAACGAAGACTACGATCAAGAAGTAAATATTATAAAACAAATAGCTCTAAATAATGGTTACAGGCCAGTAATAGTTGATAGAATGATAATGAAACATAAAAAACGTTTAGAAAATAAAAATACCAATATTATTAACCAACATAATAAAAAACATAAAAAATTCATTTCAGCTAATTATACTGGCTTGTTGCCAAATATTTTAAAATCTGTTTTTAAAAATAAAGGATATACTATTTCATTCAAAACCTGTAATAATTTAAAAAATTTTTTCAAAACTAAAATAAATATTCCTTTAAAAAATAAATCAGGAGTCTATAAAATTAAATGTGATAATTGTGCAGCATTCTACATCGGCCAATCCGGCAGAGATTTTTATACAAGATTTTTAGAGCACATTCCAAAAACAAATAATAATAATTCCAGTTTTGCACAACATTTAATAGAAAAAGATTATAGTTATACTAGTTTCGAAAACAATTTCGTGGCGTTGCATACTTGCAAGAAGGGTAAATTAATGGATAGTCTAGAGGAGTTCGGAATATACAAAGCTACAAAAAACGCAATGACCAAAAATAACATATTAAATGATCAAATGAACTTCGGTTCTAATAACCTGTTTGACACTGCTATACGGTTGAATGATAAGTATAGCCAGTTGTGAGGAAGTCGTAGTACAGCGTGCATGCATGCGAGTGCTCCGAGCAATTCAGTTGTTACGTTTTTATTTATATATATTTTATTTAAAAGATTTTAAATATTTTAAATTATGACAAACCACAAATTGTGGTATACATTGTAACATCACAAGATGTTACCTAACCTAAGTGTATATTATCAGATTTTATAAGGACAAAACAACCATGTAAATAGGAATATAATAGTAGAAATAACCAAGAAAGAAGAAACCAAGAAAGAAGAATGAAGCAGAAGTGCCACATGAAACAGTAACCCAAGGGCTGTTTGACACTACAACTAGACTAAGACTAAAACGAACTGATGGACAGAGTAAATTTACATTCAGCTGTCAATCCAGTAAGTAGTTGATGTAAACCGAATGTCATATGTAAACAAAAAATGAACTAATGAGCAGTTAAATACTGTGAAAGCAGAATTAGCATTTTGCTGATAATAGATGTGACAATGACCAGTAAATTATGAATGCCAAAACTAATGTTAAAAATGGCTACATAGTGAGAACAAAGATGTATTTCAGCATCAAATATACTTGTTAGAAAAGAGAACTATTTATAAGAAAGAATCTTATACAAATAAGATATCTCCACAATTTACCGAATTGAGAACCAATAAGCATTATTAAGGCCAAATTCCAATGTAGGCGATATGTCTTAGCAAGCTTAGACCAAACATTAGTCAGTAAATTGGCTATTGAGAATTAACACAAGTGTAAATTAAAATACACAGAACCATGGTTATGCCTTGACATAACGAAAAACATTATTAAAACAATAGGTTTAATCATAATTTTAATGGTTAAATAGTAGTTTAAAACGAATTAGCATAAAACGAAATGTCATAGTCAGTAGGATCATTCATTACAATGTATAGAGTTTAGGTGTACAAGTAATGTTCAGTAAAAATGTCAGTACAGCATTAATGGTGTTCGCACATAAACATTTGATTAATAAAATGATATGTGAACACAAACAATATTAACCAAAAGTGTAAAACCGGCGACTCAGAAATAGCAGACGACAGTGAAAGTGATGTACCCGAACATTGGTTTTATAACAATGTCGGTCAAAGTGAAAGTAATTCGAGATCGAGTGATATCAAATTAAAGGAAAAAAACAATCTTTAATTTGATAGTAATATCAACCCAATCGCAACTGTATTTAGTGCGGGAGAGATGTTAGCATCATTCTAAAAATGTACATCGGGAAACTGTTTATGAATAATAACAAAAACGACAACTAGCTGTCACCGCAACATTTGACGGTTAGAAAAAGCCGTTATCAACTGCCAAAAAGTGACACGTCATACCGACACACCTACCAAAGCCAATCAGAAAATTAGTTAGTAATTAACATTTTTACCTAAAGCCGATCAAAGAAGGTGGTATATAAAGACGAAACAGCGAATTTTGAGGCAGACTCTTACTGACTAGCGTGTAGCACAGACGTGTGCCCGCCATCTCTACATTTTTAATAACTCTTAGCGTCATTTACATATTACATTGAAACCAATAGTTCAACAACAAGAAACGACTACTTCAAGTTCATCTACAGCAAACAACAGTGATTAAGTGCAGTATCATTTTAATTTTGTGCGGGAATAACGAACAGAAAATAATTTATTGTTATTATTCACGATCCATTTTAATCAGAAGAGGATCGCATTATTCTGTTCTTGTGCGAGTTTAGTGCCGAAACCCAGTAATCATTATAATCCGATTACTGAAGTGATTAATAAGTTTTAATTAAATAATTAAAACTCAGAAGGTAACAGTGCAATCATTACTTATCTTGATCTGAGCGCCATAACCTATACTTTTTTCAACAATAACCTGTACTGACGCAAAACACAAAAACACTTTAAGATTACACCACGTCTCTATTTATTATACGAATTTGTTATTATAAATTAAGCTATATGTTAGTTGTAAGGGTTCTCACTTGATAAATATTGTCATTAAAAAAGCAAGCGTTGATGAAACGCGCGATCTTTCAACAGATCATTTTCTTGTTTACTTTACGAAAGTAACCTAAAAACTTTGTTGATCAATTTTATATCAAAAAGATTGTTGGATATTGTGTAGGCATAATTGTTTTCTTTCGTGTCTCAAAGAATTCACAACTGAGATAATCATAATTTTAATGTTAAAAATAAATAGCATCTGGACTTTACCAGATTTATAATTCATGTTCTGAGCAAGCCGTATAAGGCATATAATAACTGACTTTTAATTGTACAACTTTGTACAACTGAGATAATCATAATTTTAATGTTAAAAATAAATAGCATCTGGACTTAACCAGATTTATAATTCATGTTCTGAGCAAGCCGTATAAGGCATATAATAACTGACTTTTAATTGTACAACTTTGTATGTTTGCTTTATATTTTTTTTTTTTTTTTGAATTCTCTATGAGGGTATAAATAAAACCCGTTACTAACAGCATCACCTGATTTTGATTTATTTCTATAGGATAATTGAATATTTTCTTTTAACAAACTTAAACAACCTTCTGTTGTGTTTAACATATTGGAATAGCATTGCGAAAAGGTGATACTCAAGTATATTAAATTTTCTAATCATTCAGTGAGTCTATGTGTGGGTTTTACACGGGATTTTCCCTGAATAAATCCGTGTGGCGCCCACTAATTAATAAACAAGGTAATCTAACCTTGCAACCAAAATGAGTTGGTGTTTGTAAGCTGAGTTGACAGTTTAGTGAACTTCTAGTAAACATGATCAGGTACGTAAAAGTATATTTTTGTTTATGATATTGTCCAGACATTACGAGACGTGACATACTCAGACTACCTGCAATCTGGAGAAGAAGTTTTACTACCAGTTTCAACCAGACGAGAACTATTGTCAAGCGACCAACTGCTATACTTCACGTTTCAACTTAAGCTAATTTATCATTTAATTATAATCTACGTCACCATTTTATTTATTTAATATAAGGGAATTCTTTTTAAACAAGTATAATTAAACCATTGTAAACACACTGTGAGTAACTTTGAATGTTTCATTTTAAACTACTTTACTACATTAGTAACCTTCAATTAGAAACAACTATTCTAAACATTGAGTTATCTCAAAAGAATATTTCACACATAGTTGAACTTTGTTTTAACGAGACTTTTAATATTTTAACCCCGACTATAAGTTTAAACAACAACACTTTTATTTTATTTCAAGTTAATTGTAAACACACATGTTTTCATTTTATTACTAATAGGTTAGACCAACTAGTGTGGCGTTTAAACGGAATTTAAACTTTAAACATTATTATAAATAATAATTTTAAACACACCCATGTATAGCGTCATTGGCGCCCAACGTGGGGCTTTACGAAAGAAGGACACACGAATTATCCGTTATATTATAAATTGACGACTCCAACGCGGGGCTTTAACATTAAAAAGAACCCCAATATTCGTCATTGTTATAAATTGGCGCACCAACTAGTGGCTTAAAAAATATTAAATAAATATATTTTTTATATTTTATATTAGCCCGGTAGACACGAAAAATTAACATGCCGCACACCCACCAATATGATACAAGATATAAGGACAGTAGGGTAGGAGAGATGCAACAGGATGTAGATACATACGAAGCGCAACCCACAGACGAGATGGAAGTTATTACAATCAATAATATCGAAACTAGTATCGACGAAACACCTCACATAGAACCAGAGATGGAAATAATTGTCAGCGACCAACCGGACAGACCATCCGAAGAGATGAGATGGGAAGCAATGATGAAGATAATGATGGAATTAAAGGAAGATAGTCGATCATTAAAGGAAGACGGTAAGAAATCCCATAAAAAACTGAATGACTCGATGAATAAAAATATGGAAACATTAAAGGAAGATGGTAGGAAATCCCGGGAAGAAAATCAAAGGAATATCGAGGTATTAAATAGAAACATAGAGTCAATAAGGGAGGACCATCGGGACTTAAATAGAAATCTGGAATCGCTTAGTAAAAATATGGAATCGATGAAGGAGGACCTAAATAAAAGGATTGACAATACTCATAAGTCTATGGACGCGCTGAACAGTAAAATCGACGATAACTGTCAGGCCATCAGAGAAGAATTGAACACCGCATTAATGAAAATTAGCCAAAAAATGGATGACATGAATAACCGGAAGTGGGGAGAAGAACGGAAGGTATCCGAAGACAAAAACATGGAAGAAATGAGTCCAGAGCCGGAAAATAATGAAGAAGGAAAGGACGATGACAACTCAGAGATAGGAGAAGTATCAAATGATGAATCCATGGAAGAATTAAGTATACAATTCAAAGACACTGATAAACAAACTGAGGATAAAGAAGACTCGAAAGCATTGGTGCCTGAGGATACACACCATAGGAATGAAGAGAACATTCAGCATAAAGAAACTATCATTAAAAATGTAAGGAACAAGATAATTAAGAAGACAGGAGAGAAAGAGACAAAGATAAAAAGAATAATACGCTCTAAGAAGACAAGGATTACAAAGGAAATATTAGAAATGACTAGGAGTGGATTAATTAACTTCGTGGACAACCCAATTATTCGTCATAGAGCAAGAACCAACGGTAAGAAGTATAAACCAGACTTCATAAAAATATTAAAAATAAATCACCATAAAACCGTGGGTAAAAAATTAAATAAGAATCCAATTAAATTAAATATACCGACAAATAAAATACACCAAACAAAATCAATTGACTCCTTAATGAATAACCAACCATTAAAATATTTAATTGATAACACAGATGACGGAACGATTAAAACAATGTTACATGCCAGTGACTATGTTATGACGGAGAAGATCATAAACAATGGGGTATTCAAAGCAAATACTCCTAGAAGAAAGAGGCTTCACAGGGAGAAGGAAAATGATCAAGAACGACTGGACCAGCTTATTGAAAGGTACGCCCAAAGAATAAGGGAAATGCGGAAGAAGAGGGACCAAGCGATGGAAGAATCCAACCAGGAAATGAACAAAGGTCAACCCGGATTAGAAGAAGGGCTAGACATCAATAATAGCCAAGGCCCAGAGTACAATGAACACAGGAATACCAAAGATAATGAGTGAAAGAAGGCAAGGAAACGGGGAGCCAATGACTATCTGGTAGCCGCCAAGTGGAAGAACCGCCTGATAGGAAGGTATCTCCAAAACCACTAGTACGGAACATATGTCAGATATCCCCAATTATAGACCCAATAGAGTGGAAGAGCACAAATAACCCCATGAATATCGACCAGTAAAAAATGATTAATATTAAGGACGGATAATATGTATTAGTAAGCAACATTTTTCACCCGAACGTTTAGGGTATAAAAGATAAAATATATATATTTAAAAAACCATTACTATAAACGAACTCATTTGTTGTTAAGCTACAAAATGTTGAAGGTAACTAATTAACTATAACTAGTCAATTTGCCTTATCAAGTTACAAAAGTGTGTAGATTTAAGATGTAAGCCAAACCATTTGTTACTGGTGAAAACTTACCAGATCTATCACACCAAGGGATAGAAATTTATGTAATGTCAATCAAATGATTTAATAAGAAAAGACATCTATTATATCACCAAGAGCCAGTAGTGGCATATAACTATAATTACTATACTATACCTAGAGAAAAAATATGTATCCAGATGAATATTCTATGTAACTTAATGTTTATAAAATGATTATTGTATACCTCTCATAAAACTCAAATGTTAAATTAAATCATCCAGAATAAAGGTTCACCCAACTAACCTTTGAAGGAGTAGAGAGGCAGTATGACAAAGTGTGTAAAATAAAAGAAGGACATTATTATGGAATGTAAGGAAAGAAAAAAAATATATTTGTGAAACAAACCATGTAAACCCCAAGAATGTCTATGAAATTAGATATTAGTATGTTATTATTTTGTCAAATGAAATTGTAATTATAGCATAGTATATAGTATATAAAATCATCCAGAATAAGTGAAAACCACCATCACTTGAAGGAGTAGAGAAGAAAAATAACAAAGAGTGTTAATTGTAAAGATAACTATTGTTATAATGGAATGAAAGGAAAGAAAAATATTTGTCAATTATCAAATATTGTACATCACCAGAATATGTCAGAGAACATCAAAAAAAAAAAAAAAAAAAAAAACCCATTTAGTATACCAACAATGTAAGCCCTGATAATTCAGGATGATAGATAGAACAAACCAAATGCATAAGTACTATAAGCATCAAAATAAGTGTATAGTCTTAAGAACATTCAAGTAAACCAAAGCAAATTGTTAACTAGTACAAAAAGTAACTATATAGCTGATAAAAGCATAGCTAAAAACATCAAGTCTAAAAGAAATAATTACCTGTAAGAAAGAAAGTATGTTAGCAAGTATAAAGATGGAAATGTGATCTAAATGAAAACCTCTGATACCTTGAATATTATAGTGAATATATTATATTATTGAATATGAATGATATGTGATATTTTTTTTGAGTTGTGATAGTGCAACTATTGCCAGGTGCAATGTTTATTTTTTTTCTCAGACAGAGAAGAGTAATGCCTCTGAATCTGAGAATGTGTAGTGAGGAACGGCAGAGGATGTTAGCCATAGTGAGCCACCCTGATTCCGAAACCTCTACAACAGTTAGGGAATTATATTGTTTTATTGTATCAAGGAATATTATAAAAGAATCTGTGAGGTATGAATTATAATAACCATTAAGATAATCACGAATGCAAAGATATGTGATGAGAAAGTAGAATGTGAATAAGACAGGAAATAGTTAACTTAAGAAACGAGATCAATTGTAGTTAAATGACTTAGAGAGTAAGCGACTTGAAAATACTAGTAAATTAAGAATTGTACCACTGGATAAAAATCAAGCTAGAGTAATACACCAATAGTATGTTTAAAAAATCAAAGAGTACAAGAAAAATTTTTTTATTGAAGTATACTAAGAAACTGACATGAATTGATAATTTTACAAAAAAATAAATTTTTCTCAAATGATCAATTTTAAAGAGGGTGTATATGTAACATCACAAGATGTTACCTAACCTAAGTGTATATTATCAGATTTTATAAGGACAAAACAACCATGTAAATAGGAATATAATAGTAGAAATAACCAAGAAAGAAGAAACCAAGAAAGAAGAATGAAGCAGAAGTGCCACATGAAACAGTAACCCAAGGGCTGTTTGACACTACAACTAGACTAAGACTAAAACGAACTGATGGACAGAGTAAATTTACATTCAGCTGTCAATCTAGTAAGTAGTTGATGTAAACCGAATGTCATATGTAAACAAAAAATGAACTAATGAGCAGTTAAATACTGTGAAAGCAGAATTAGCATTTTGCTGATAATAGATGTGACAATGACCAGTAAATTATGAATGCCAAAACTAATGTTAAAAATGGCTACATAGTGAGAACAAAGATGTATTTCAGCATCAAATATACTTGTTAGAAAAGAGAACTATTTATAAGAAAGAATCTTATACAAATAAGATATCTCCACAATTTACCGAATTGAGAACCAATAAGCATTATTAAGGCCAAATTCCAATGTAGGCGATATGTCTTAGCAAGCTTAGACCAAACATTAGTCAGTAAATTGGCTATTGAGAATTAACACAAGTGTAAATTAAAATACACAGAACCATAGTTATGCCTTGACATAACGAAAAACATTATTAAAACAATAGGTTTAATCATAATTTTAATGGTTAAATAGTAGTTTAAAACGAATTAGCATAAAACGAAATGTCATAGTCAGTAGGATCATTCATTACAATGTATAGAGTTTAGGTGTACAAGTAATGTTCAGTAAAAATGTCAGTACAGCATTAATGGTGTTCGCACATAAACATTTGATTAATAAAATGATATGTGAACACAAACAATATTAACCAAAAGTGTAAAACCGGCGACTCAGAAATAGCAGACGACAGTGAAAGTGATGTACCCGAACATTGGTTTTATAACAATGTCGGTCAAAGTGAAAGTAATTCGAGATCGAGTGATATCAAATTAAAGGAAAAAAACAATCTTTAATTTGATAGTAATATCAACCCAATCGCAACTGTATTTAGTGCGGGAGAGATGTTAGCATCATTCTAAAAATGTACATCGGGAAACTGTTTATGAATAATAACAAAAACGACAACTAGCTGTCACCGCAACATTTGACGGTTAGAAAAGCCGTTATCAACTGCCAAAAAGTGACACGTCATACCGACACACCTACCAAAGCCAATCAGAAAATTAGTTAGTAATTAACATTTTTACCTAAAGCTGATCAAAGAAGGGGGTATATAAAGACGAAACAGCGAATTTTGAGGCAGACTCTTACTGACTAGCGTGTAGCACAGACGTGTGCCCGCCATCTCTACATTTTTAATAACTCTTAGCGTCATTTACATATTACATTGAAACCAATAGTTCAACAACAAGAAACGACTACTTCAAGTTCATCTACAGCAAACAACAGTGATTAAGTGCAGTATCATTTTAATTTTGTGCGGGAATAACGAACAGAAAATAATTTATTGTTATTATTCACGATCCATTTTAATCAGAAGAGGATCGCATTATTCTGTTCTTGTGCGAGTTTAGTGCCGAAACCCAGTAATCATTATAATCCGATTACTGAAGTGATTAATAAGTTTTAATTAAATAATTAAAACTCAGAAGGTAACAGTGCAATCATTACTTATCTTGATCTGAGCGCCATAACCTGTACTTTTTTCAACAATAACCTGTACTGACGCAAAACACAAAAACACTTTAAGATTACACCACGTCTCTATTTATTATACGAATTTGTTATTATAAATTAAGCTATATGTTAGTTGTAAGGGTTCTCACTTGATAAATATTGTCATTAAAAAAGCAAGCGTTGATGAAACGCGCGATCTTTCAACAGATCATTTTCTTGTTTACTTTACGAAAGTAACCTAAAAACTTTGTTGATCAATTTTATATCAAAAAGATTGTTGGATATTGTGTAGGCATAATTGTTTTCTTTCGTGTCTCAAAGAATTCACAACTGAGATAATCATAATTTTAATGTTAAAAATAAATAGCATCTGGACTTAACCAGATTTATAATTCATGTTCTGAGCAAGCCGTATAAGGCATATAATAACTGACTTTTAATTGTACAACTTTGTACAACTGAGATAATCATAATTTTAATGTTAAAAATAAATAGCATCTGGACTTAACCAGATTTATAATTCATGTTCTGAGCAAGCCGTATAAGGCATATAATAACTGACTTTTAATTGTACAACTTTGTATGTTTGCTTTATATTTTTTTTTTTTTTGAATTCTCTATGAGGGTATAAATAAAACCCGTTACTAACAGCATCACCTGATTTTGATTTATTTCTATAGGATAATTGAATATTTTCTTTTAACAAACTTAAACAACCTTCTGTTGTGTTTAACATATTGGAATAGCATTGCGAAAAGGTGATACTCAAGTATATTAAATTTTCTAATCATTCAGTGAGTCTATGTGTGGGTTTTACACGGGATTTTCCCTGAATAAATCCGTGTGGCGCCCACTAATTAATAAACAAGGTAATCTAACCTTGCAACCAAAGTGAGTTGGTGTTTGTAAGCTGAGTTGACAGTTTAGTGAACTTCTAGTAAACACGATCAGGTACATAAAAGTATATTTTTGTTTATGATATTGTCCAGACATTACGAGACGTGACATACTCAGACTACCTGCAATCTGGAGAAGAAGTTTTACTACCAGTTTCAACCAGACGAGAACTATTGTCAAGCGACCAACTGCTATACTTCACGTTTCAACTTAAGCTAATTTAGCATTTAATTATAATCAACATCACCATTTTATTTATTTAATATAAGGGAATTCTTTTTAAACAAGTATAATTAAACCATTGTAAACACACTGTGAGTAACTTTGAATGTTTCATTTTAAATTACTTTACTACATTAGTAACCTTCAATTAGAAACAACTATTCTAAACATTGAGTTATCTCAAAAGAATATTTCACACATAGTTGAACTTTGTTTTAACGAGACTTTTAATATTTTAACCCCGACTATAAGTTTAAACAACAACACTTTTATTTTATTTCAAGTTAATTGTAAACACACACGTTTTCATTTTATTACTAATAGGTTAGACCAACTAGTGTGGCGTTTAAACGGAATTTAAACTTTAAACATTATTATAAATAATAATTTTAAACACACCCATGTATAGCGTTTTGTTATAACATTTATGTTTTGATTATTGTGTATCTGAAGATGGGATTTTATCCCGAAACGCGTCATTAAACGACAGCAGCTAGTGTCACTAAGGTGGACCGAATAAGGTAATTTAATTATATTAACTACTTCTTTGTTGCCGATAATGTTGTACACATATACATAAAAAATATGCATAAAATTAATGGCTTGTATAAGTTAATGATTGATCTCCATTAAGTAGTGCTCAAGTTTCCAAAGTTTTAATATTATGATGTCCGTAATTAAAACATCAGAGCAGGTTTAGTGTGTATGAGGGTACACCGTGGACAAAAATTTTCAACATTTCCTATTGACCGTTGCTTAGAATAAAGCTGCGAATCTACAGTGTACGTTTCACAGAACAAACACGCGGAAAAGAAGGAGCGCTCCGAAGTCACTCATGGACCCTCAGCATCTTGCAGAGGGTTCATTCCCTAAAGACGAAAAGTCTGTCTATGAATCGTTCCTCTGTAAACACGTGCAGTTACACTGCCCAGCGATCCACAGGAAGCAAATCGCTATCCACGCTGGACACTTTTTCGGCTTGCACGCGTTATGTTGGGATGGATTTCGGCACTTTCCATTTAAAAAGCGTACAAGTGTAAGAAAATAAACATGAATGACGCCAGAAATAACGCGAATTTTTTGTGTATGTTGTGTGTGTGTGTGTCTTCCCTGCCTTTTTATTGCGGTAGTCATAATAATAAAATGGAAACGTAAACAGTACATAACTGAGATATGCTTGCCTGCCACGCACGATATATTTTCTCTTATACATGATTTACATTAAAATGAAAAAAATATAATTTTATTGCCTGGCAACAAAATTATTTTATTTTTAACAATTACCATTGTTTGAAAAAGTTTAAATGAATTATCAAGTACTTTACTCTTGTTAAAACGTAAAAGGTTGCAGGTAAACTACCCCTTCCCCTTAACCAATCTTCACCAAAAACAATAGGTCTTGAGAACTCTGCAATTTAGGGCTGTATGCAAATAATCTTTTGATTCTTTTTGAATTTGCGGCTGTTATCATTTGCCATAGAAAATACCCTTGTTAAAACATAAAATGTTGCAGGTAAACTACCCCTTTCCCTTAACCGATCTTCACCAAAAACAATAGGTCTTGAGAACTCTGCAATTTAGGGCTGTATGCAAATAATCTTTTGATTCCTCAAATAATTTATACTGGAGGCCTTTACTTGATGAAAATCCATTATATTAAAGCATTAAAGAAAACTAAACTTGTTTTCGTGATTTTCACTCGTCAATTTATTTATTTTTATTTATTTATTATTTTTTTAAATAAATTGACGAGTGAAAATCACGAAAACAAGTTTAGTTTTCTTTAATGCTTTTGATTCTGTTTGAATTTGCGGCTGTTATCATTTGCCATTGAAAATACCCTTGTTAAAACATAAAATGTTGCTGGTAAACTACCCCTTTCCCTTAACCGATCTTCACAAAAAACAATAGGTCTTAAGAACTCCATAATTCAGGGCTGTATGAGAAACATTATTTGATTCTGTTTCAATTTGCGGCTGTTATCGTTTGACCAAAAAAAAAAAGTACCATTGATAAAAAAAAACTGTTACAGGTAAACTACCCCTTTCCCTCAACCGATCTTCATCAAAAACAATAGGTCGTGAGTACTCTACAAATCAGGGCTGTATGCAAAAAATTATTTGATTCTGTTTGAATTTGCGGCTGTTATCGTTTGCCATAGAAAAAAAATCTAAGACAGACAGACACACACACAGACACTTTTCGAAAAACTACTTTTTTTCATGTTTTGAGTGTAGTACAATCAGAATCTGCCATAATCTCGAACACGATTTTTTTTGCCATCACCATACTTCCATTTCCTTAAGGAATATGGAAGTAAAAACATGACTAAAACATTATCTTTCTTTGGAACCTCACCTTCCCAGTCCGGGTCATACATTTCATTTGTTCTTCATTTAAGAATTATTTTTCTTTTAATTATTACTTTATTTATATGGTCGAATCTGATTAAAATTGTATGCATCTTTAACCTTCCCATCTCGGTATTTAATTACTACAAATCCACACAATTTAACCCTACTGGCTATGACATTATTCAACTTAAGTGTCATTATATTTTTCCCCAATCTGGTAAGTACCCTCTTAATTCTATTACAATATTCTTCCCAACTGTTTGATGCAATTACTAAATCATCGACATAAACCGTAATAACTTCTAAAATCTCCTTGCCCCCTACTCAGTCAAATCATTCTATAAATATGGCCACATTATGGACCAGCCCAAAAGGTGTTCTCTTGAAATGATAACTTATACCATTCACATATTCTGTACTTTCTGGATGCAATTCTATTTGCCAACATCCAGGTACAGCATTACAATTATTAAAAAAATAACGTTATTAAAACGTTTTAAAACTATTCTTATATTCTTTGGTGATGCCTTATCAGGAATTATCATCTGATTAATTTGACGCTCATCCAAACACAATATTAAGGACTTATCCTTACATGGGAATTACTACTAACGGGCTCGTGTGTTTTGACTGACTTATTTCAATTATCTTTTTACTAATCCTTTGTCGATTTCTTATTTTATATGCCCTCTTACTGTATAGGGTATTGGGTTTGACTTCTTATTTAAACTCACCTTCTCTCTTATGGGTCATTTGTATTGCACTCCTATTATCTTGCCAAGTTTATCTTCCATTGCTTCATTCAGCAACTGATGGTTCATTTCTTTATTTATTTGTTTTAAGTATTTATTCTCTTTACTCATTATTATCACCTTATTATTGTTATTAACCGTCTTTCTCTTCTTAATCGATTCAAAATAATTTCCCTGAAGTATCCTGTAAGATGTTCTTACGTTTTTTGAATTTGGTGGGTTCTTTTCCTTTCTTTTAATTCATAAAATAAAAATTTTTATTTGTAATAACTTCAATATTATGTTGTTTGTCTTATTAATTAACCTAATCTTTGTTCTATTAGTTTGCTGTTGTCCATGCCCAAAAAATCAGTCCCTTCTTTCCATATTTTCATCTTTAGTTCATCCATTGCCAAATACATAAGTTATCCCTTTTGCCCGGACTATTATTGTTTTCAGTATGAATTCTATCCTTTCCACTTTATCACTACTACCTTGTATTCTGATTTTTCTGCTGCAAAGTCTTCACTCATTTCAAGGCCTCCTGTTGAATTTCCAATAAATTCTGTCCTAATGACATATGTTTCGATCACTCTGTACTGCAATTTTTCGAACACCAAATTTTCAATGGTATCTTCGCCTACTTTTAACACTTTATTCTCTAGTTCTTTAACCGAATATGTCACTGGTATATCAACTATTGATGATATAGCTGATATTTTATTATCCCTTTCTTTTTCTGATGTATTCATTTTCAATATAAATTTCCTTAAGATTTTCCTATAATTTGTTAATTCTGTTCTTTCCCTGTAATTAGCGATTGGGAGATTACGTACATTAACCAGCCCACTCCTAATCATATCTAATTCTTCCTGTGTATTTTTCTGTTTCTTGGGATTTTTACCTATTTTCTTCGTCTTCTTTTCCACATACTTATTATTCTCTTTGTTTCTGCTATGTTTATCCTTATATAATGATGCACTTTTATCTTCCTTATTTTCTATTTCTTTATTACCTTTTATTTTCTGATTTACTGGTTCCCTGATTTGATCGTTTGGTATGACTTCTATCTTTGTTTCTATTGACTGGTTTTCATAATTCCTTATTTCTTTCATTGTTTCTAAATTCAATTTCACCTTTGCGGATTGCCTAACATTCTTTTCCTCATAACTTTGTAATATTAACTTGATTTCAGCCTTTTGCTGGTCTAATTTATCATTCACCCCATTTATTTGTTGTTGAATGGTCTCCTTTAATTCCTCATTATTTTGTTTTAATAAATTTTCATTATCTATTTTCATTTGTTTCTTTAATTCCTCATTATTTTGTTTTAATAAGGTTTCATTATCTAATTTCATTTGTTTATTATCCTCTTTCATTTGTTTCTTTAATGTTTCACTGTTACTATCCTTTTTTTCAGTTATTTGTTTCAATACTTTTTCGCTGTTTCTTCTATTCCCTTCCATAATAATTCTCATCATCTCCTGGAAATTTGCATCCATTGGTTGATTTGGTTTCTTTGGTTGGTCCCCTTGGGCATCCTCTACTATTACTTCCATTTCAGTTTCTTCCTCTTCAGCACTATTACTCCTTAATTCATATCGTTGCTCTGGTTTGTTAGCCATTTTACAATCTTTAACTTAATTTAATTACAAGTTAAAAAAGTTAAATTTAACAAAATTGTGTTATTTGGTGCTGGTTTAAAGAAAATCTTTGCTTTCACGTATGGGCGCCATTTAATGTACTGTTATTTTTTTTTTATGAGTCTTGTAATTATTTAATAGTATAATATAATTAAAAATGTACCTACTGTTATTATGTTTTTTTGTTTACCAGTACATGTAAAGAAACTCTTTCTCTTAGGGTTAATGATTATTAAGCTGTTTGATCGTATTTACGATTGTATCTAATATTTTCTTTTCTTTAAACCAAACCAAATTCCGTTAATATGTAGTATTTTGAGAATTAACCATGTAAAAAAAATGAATACCAGACTAAGGTAACTTGACCGACTCTGAATTCTTCCAGCTGCCACGGGTTCACTTCTGGTTGTTGTTTACCTTTTTTCAAACGCAATATTAGGCTTGGCAATCTGTTCCTTCACACAAATTTCTTATTGATCTCACCGCTGAATGCCGCTCTCCAGGACGACTGCAACACAGATGTCTCCTCGGAACACTTAATTATCCTTTATGGCCACTTAAACTCTTCTTCAATCCAGGATTTCCCTCTTCTATCGTCGTTCTATTAAGGATATTGTTATATTTCTCGTAATATTATTTATTTATTAAATATTATAATCAAAACTCTGGTATCACAAATTAAATTCCTTTACTGTATTTTCTTTTCCATGTTACATTAACTTGATGATGTACAAATGTTATTTTATGAATTTAGACTCTTCAAGCTACTCTTATAGATATAATTTTAGACTCTTCATGCTGTTACCATTAGATATTAAATTAGACTCTTCATGTTACTCTTATTGAAAATATCATTAGAGTTATAACGTTACTCTTATTGAATATAATTTAAGACTCCTGACGTTACTCTTATTGAAAATAAAAATAGACTAATAACGTTACTCTTATTGAATATAATTGAAGACTAATAAAAATTTCCTTCATCACTATACAATACAATTTTTTAACAATTTACAAAATTGCCACTTTCATAATTCCCTAATTTCTTTACATCTGTTTATCATATACCTATTAAAACATATATCATTTTTCTATTTCTTTTTAAACATCTTTATTTTACCTCTAATATTCGTAATTCTATTTGTTATTTATTAAATTATAATTTTATTACTCTTTACTATTCTTATAACATTCATTCCAATTTCATATATTCTTTTCTGAACATATAACTGAATATTGTTTTATATCATATAGGAATCGACCTCTATGTTGACTGGGTGAGTCGATAGTCCCAATGTTTTTTGTTTACATTTTAAAACATATGTTACATTCAATACAAAATCTGCATCCTTTCTCTTTTAAAATTTATTACCTCCCTATTATGTACTGTGTGAATTTTAACAGCAGTACATACAGTAATACCTTCCCTTATTTCATAATTTCAGATACAATTTTAGATGAAATTTTGAAATAACCAACATAGTCTAATCTTAATATTTAAACATCTGATTAATTAGGTATTTGTACCTCACAAAATTCTTTTAACAAATTGGTTTTTTTCTTTTATTAATATTACAAATATGGTTTCATCATTATCATGAATTACGATATCTTAAACACTTATTTATGACTTAAAACACCATTAATTAAACCAACTGGTTTTACATCAAAATAATAAATAACAAATAACAATTGTGCCTAATTTCATGGCTAAAAAACTCAAATATCGGTATGGAGAACCATACATGACTTCCATATTCTAAGATTTATATGTAAAATCATTTTTGAAATGAAATATTACCATAGAAACTACTTCTTTCTACTTACTGCTTCAGCCTTAACCACAGTACTGTGGTCACTAACGTATACCACCTCACGTTATCGCACTCAAATTTCACTGATGATGGAAGTCGATGGCATTGCCGAAACGTCTGGTTTTGTAGAAAACATTGGACTACGGCCAAATATCCCAGTAAGGAATTTTAACAAAAACTACTTCTTTGTTGCCGATAATGTTGTACACATATATATAAAAAATATGCATAAAATTAATGGCTTGTATAAGTTAATGATTGATCTCCATTAAGTAGTGCTCAAGTTTCCAAAGTTTTAATATTATGATGTCCGTAATTAAAACATCAGAGCAGGTTTAGTGTGTATGAGGGTACACCGTGGACAAAAATTTTCAACATTTCCTATTGACCGTTGCTTAGAATAAAGCTGCGAATCTACAGTGTACGTTTCACAGAACAAACACGCGAAAAAGAAGGAGCGCTCCGAAGTCACTCATGGACCCTCAGTGGACGGTAGCGCAATGATTTTATTTTCTAGGTTGGCTAATCTGATTTATATCGCGCATCAATTTTCGCGTGGTTGAACTTTGCACAGTGCACATTCAGTTTTCTCGGCGTTCGGTTCGCCGAACTCTTCTCTGTCAATTAGTGTCGACATTAAATGTAGGCTTTAGGCCTTCTTATTCTCGCTTATGGCCAACTAGCGCCATAATTAACTTGTGTTCTCGCTTATGGCCGACTAGCGCCATAACTTCATTCCTACTAAATTCGTATTAATCTGCAACATGCAGTATTAGCCAGCCTCGTTCAAATTTACATCTGTAATGTGATTATTAAAATATTAAACTTATTCGTATACAGTCCATTTCTCGTTATTTCTTAATTCAGAATAATTCATTTACACATTATCTCGATCACTATGGAAGACCAGCCAGCAGAATATTTAAACCAAGAAGAATACATTTAGCCCACTCGGGCCCAATTAACTAACACTTCCTGTCCACGCTTGTGGAACATTATTTATTCAACAGTTTCGGTCCACTTGGACCGGGACTAATCATTTTTGGTCCACCGTGCCTGGATTCCAATTAACATTTTAGTCCTCACGGTGCGCATCATCCATATTTTTGGTCACTCCGGACCTGGATTTCCACTTAATATCTTTACATCTGTTTCTGGCCATCACGGGCGAATTAGCACGTCAGCTAATGCAACCGTGGCGTGATTTGCGTCGCCATTTCGTCCGTCATCTTCGGACAATGCAATAGCAAGTTCCTGCCGGCTGCAGTGCTTCAAAGTGGTCATCTCTGCCAGCTGTTCACCATCGTCACCAAGGAGCCGACGCTGTGGGACGTCGCCAACCAGGTACCACCAGCAACAGTAAAAAGGTGCGTAAAAAATGTCTGAAGAAGGCCTCAAGGTGCTGACCAGAAGGAGAGGCGGATTGAAATCCGCGATAGTGCGGATACAATCCGCGGTAAATTCGTTTGACATTCATTTAAGCACAAAACATTTTTTGACTGTAAGATTAGAAAGTCTTAAGAGCTTGGCCTCGAAGTACGACGAGGTACAGTCTGAGATAGAACTTATCAGTAAGGATACGAGCGCTGCTCAGGCAGACCGAGTCAAGGTTGAGGAAATGATATACTCAACTGAGGCAAACATTTTACAACTTCTTGACACTTTTAATACTCAGACAGTGCCTCCTGTACTATCGACGCCTATGCATTTAAAGCCGATAAGTTTGCCCTGCTTCTCAGGCAACATACTTGAGTGGCAACACTTCTATTCAATTTTCAATGATCTAGTGCATTCAAGATCCGACTTAACACCAATACAGAAACTGCATTATTTGCATTCCTCGGTGAAGTGTGAACCATTAGACTTAATTAAATCATTACCCATTTCTCAAGAAAATTATGTAATAGCGTTGAACTTGCTGTCCGAGAGGTATAATAATCCATTTATATTAGCCAAATATTACGTACAAAACCTACTTCAGGTTAAGTCCACAATAAAGGACTCAGTCCAAAGCTTGGCGGAGTTTACGAATGCAATAACGTCTTCCGTTAATTCACTGGCGGCAATGAAGCTGTCAGTAAATACATTTGAGTTTATTACCATACAGTTGCTCTCCACCAAACTTGACCCCATTACTTTAAAACTTTGGAAGGAGTCAATAGACCCTGACAACTTGCCCAGTTTTCAAGACTTTACGCATTTTTTAAACTTGCGCCGACAGCTTTTAGAAAATACAATGCCAATTGAATCCGGACAGCAATTCAACAAACCTAGCGTAAAACCAAACAATAAATTTGAGAAATATAGCTTAAGAAATACTGCTGGCAGCAATACCTTTAAAAATTATCACGCAGCGGCAAGGCATTTGTGCGTGTGTTGTAAATCTGACCACCCGCTTTACATGTGTAACAATTTTCGTACATTAAGTGCCGCTGAGCGGGGGCAATTGGTTGCAAATCATAAATGCTGTATTAACTGCCTTAGAGCAGGTCATTTGATAACAAATTGTAAAAGTAAACGAGTCTGTAAAATTTGTTCAAAGGGTCATCACACATTGCTGCACGCAAATTACGTGCCACAATCAGCAGCTGCCAGCAGCAATTATTGTTCATTTAAATTACAGTGTAAAAACAATATTCTTCTATCCACAGCGGTTGTATATGTCGTTGATCAGGCTGGCAATAGGCATAAAGCTCGGGCACTCCTAGATGCCGGGTCCCAGATCAATTTTTGTACGAAATCATTTGCGAAAAGGTTGCACCTTAAACTAACCCGATCTAATATTCCAATTACAGGAATAAACAACACAGCGTGTTGCGCTACTGACATTGTTTCTATGCATATTATTTCTCGCTATCAGAGACATAGTTTTGAGGCCAAATGTGCCGTCCTATCTAACTTAACTCATAATCTACCTTCAATCTCGTTTGACATCAACCGGTTTCACATTCCAAATAAAATTTTTTCGCCGACCCAGATTTTAATATATCTTCACAGATCGACATACTATTAGGGGCACAATTTTATCTGGATTTAATATTAGCCAATAAATACACACGCGGACCCAACTTCCCTATCATTCAGGAAACAAAACTGGGTTACATTCTGGCCGGCAATCTGCCCAAACACTGCCACACCCAGGGTCCTGCGGTTTCGTTCCTGGCAAGGAACAATGACAGTCAAATTCTACAATCTCTCGATAGATTTTGGGAGGCAGAAACAATCCCTGGCGATACCCCTGACGGCGAGTCGGCTTGCGAAGAGCATTTTGTGCGCTCTACTCAGCGCAACCACGAGGGTAGATTTATAGTGTCGCTCCCATTCAAATCTGATAATCCCTACTTGGGGGAATCTTACACAAGTGCCGAATCAAGATTTAAGCTTGGAGCGTCGATTCAGGCGCGATCCCAAGCTCGCTCACGACTACGCGGACTTTATCAGGGAATATATGGATCTTGGGCACATGACACTCATCGATCATGGCGCTATCAATTCAGGAGCGTCAAATATTTACTACTTGCCTCACCATGCAGTGTTTAAACATTCTAGCTTGACCACAAAACTGCGCGTTGTTTTTGATGGTTCGTCCAAGACTACTAATGGTCTTTCGTTAAATGACATATTATTAGTAGGTCCCAATGTTCAGCAGGATCTCTTCTCTATTCTGTTGCGTTTTCGCATACATAAGTATGTCCTGATTGCCGACATCGAGAAAATGTATCGTCAGATTCGCGTAGCTGAAGGAGATTGTCACTATCAACGCATTTTGTGGCGTGACTCTCCCCTCGAACCACTTAAGCATTTCGCGCTGCAAACAGTAACCTACGGCACGGCTAGCGCCTCTTTTTTGGCCACTCGGTGCCTTCTACAAATTGCTAGAGACAATCAAACTTCCTTTCCTCAAGCGGCTTTAGCCATAACTAACGATTTTTATGTCGACGATCTACTTACCGGTTCGGACACTATCCCCGATCTAACCAAGCTGAAATCTGACCTAGGTGCGTTACTTGCTCAATATGGTTTCACGTTGCACAAATGGGCATCAAATGAACCCACAGCGGTCGCAAATCATCACAACTTTTCACGACCCCTAAATAAACAGGACAACGTGCGTACCCTGGGCATTCTTTGGAACAACACTGCCGATTCATTTTTGTTTGATGTCAAACTATCTCCGGTCGATCATAGCATATCCAAGAGAAAGATTCTCTCAATTATCGCCGGAATATATCATCCGCTGGGTTTAATCGGACCAGTTGTCTTTTTGTATAAACACTTTATGCAGCGACTTTGGCTTTGTAAGCTTGGTTGGGATGAACCGATTTCCGGTCAGTTACTTTCGGATTGGCATTCTTTGTGTAACAAATTGAGTTTGATTGGTAAAATAATAGTCCCGCGATCTATTCGTTTCAACCGTGAGGCGGTTACGGTTCAGTTGCATGGGTTTTCGGATGCTTCGGAGAAAGGGTTCGGCTGTTGTATATATATTCGAGTCATTTATCAGGATTCTACTGCTTCCTGTCGTCTCCTGTGTTCCAAATCTCGCGTGGCTCCCCTACGCCAAGTGTCATTACCTCGCATCGAGCTCTGCGCTTGTTTGTTATTATCGCGACTTGTATCCAAGGTTATTCCTGCTCTTCATTCGTTTATTGATGGTGTACATTTGTATTCTGATTCTATGGTGGCTCTTTTCTGGATTCATGCGCAGTCTACGCGTTGGAAGACATACGTCGCTAATCGGGTTGCTGAAATTCAGCGTCGCACGCAAGCTTATACCTGGCATCACATTGATTCGCGACGCAATCCTGCTGATATTATATCTAGGGGGTGTTTCCCTGACGTTTTGCGCGATTGCTCGCTTTGGTGGCACGGTTCTAGCTGTCTGTATCAATCGTCAGATTCTAATCCTGTGCCATCCTTCGTACCGGCCACTCCATCGTCTTCGGAGGTCACCGCGGAAGAGAAAACTGCACACAACCAGTCGCTAATGTCTACCCTGGTTGTTGACTTATCGTTGGACTTTTCCTCGTTGCACCGGCTGACACGTGTATACGCTTACTGTTTTCGTTTCATCAGAAATATTAGGCACTCATGTGCGGACAAACTTTCGGGCGATCTGACCCCTGTAGAAATTCATCAGTCTCTCAATTTCTTCATAAAACAATCTCAGTCGATCCACTTCGCAACCGAAATTAGTTGTCTTCGTAACGGATCTTCTGTTTCCATTAGGAGCAAGTTGGCTTCTCTCGACCCGTTTCTTGACACTTCTGGAGTGATACGCGTGGGCGGACGTTTGCAGCATTCCCAATTACCCTACGATTCGAAACATCCTATCGTATTACCCCCTTCGGCGCATATTACACGCCTTATCATCGAACGTGAACACATTCGTTTACTTCACGCTGGTGCTCAGCTCGTGCATCATTCACTGCGTCAACGTTGGTGGATTGTCAATGCCCGGCTAGTCATCCGTTCCATTATTCGTAAGTGTCTCAAGTGTATCAGGTTTAGTACCACACAGCAGGTCCAGAGACTTGGCATTTTGCCATCCCCTAGAGTCACTCCTTCAAGGCCGTTTCTATTTTGCGCGGTTGACTATGGTGGTCCCTTCATGATTCGTCATGGCGGGCAGAAGTCTAGAACCTTTACTAAGGCTTACGTATCTCTGTTTGTTTGCTTAGCAACTAGGGCTATTCACCTGGAATTGGTGTC
Organism: Magicicada septendecula; assembly: GCA_034769895.1. Taxonomy (NCBI): domain Eukaryota; kingdom Metazoa; phylum Arthropoda; class Insecta; order Hemiptera; family Cicadidae; genus Magicicada; species Magicicada septendecula. The sequence continues at coordinate 1,155,818,908 of CM068367.1, forward strand.
CGACCTTACTGCAAGCGCATTTATAGCTGCTTTACGTCGTTTTATGGCACGTCGGGGTATACCTAGTCAGCTGTACTCCGACAACGGCACGAACTTCAGGAAGGCACGCACCATCCTACATGACATTTACAACTTTTGGCGCAACAAGAGTGCCATCACCTCGATTAGGTCATTCACATCCTCTCAGGGGATATCATGGTCATTTATTCCGCCCTCCTCACCTCACTTAGGGGGCCTTTGGGAGAGCGGCATAAAGAGTTTGAAATTTCATCTGCGGCGCGTGGTAGGCAAATCTATATTAAACTTCGAAGAGTTCACGACCGTTTTGTCTCAGATAGAGGCATGTCTGAACTCTCGACCCTTATTTGCTATTTCCACGCATGTTAACGACCCGGTGCCACTTACACCTGGCCATTTTTTGATTTGCGCGCCCCTAACTGCGATTCCTGACCCTGACCTTTCTCACGTTCCTGTTTCTCGTCTTCGTCGTTGGCAGCTGATTCAGAGGTTTGTCCGGGACATTTGGAAGGCGTGGTCTCGCGATTATTTGCACCAGCTGCAACAGCGTCACAAGTGGAAGTTTGCCAAAGATAATGTTTCCATTGGTGACTTAGCTTTGATTATAGAGGATAACTTGCCTCCATTAGCCTGGAAATTTGGCGTGATCATCGCCACATTTCCCGGCCCAGATAACTTGGTTCGCGTCGTAGACATTCGCACGCCTACGGGTGTTTTGCGGAGACCAATACATAAATTATGTCTGTTGCCAGCGCGAGACGAGATTTGACATTATGATTATAGCACAATGCTACCTTATTCAGCCATTGGCTTATTATTTATTACGACCATTTGGTCAACATAATTGTGATGAATTGTCGCAATATTTTTGTCAATTGTGCGTCATTGCACGCTTCTAATTTTCATGTTTTGGTGGCCTCATTTTAAAATAGTAAACGAGGCGAACAATAACGTAAGGGAATTATTATTTTGTTTTATTTTGAGGACACATAAATCAAATGTTCCAGCTTGTTAAGTTACAAGCACTCGTTTCAGCATAATCCTAATTATTTTTGAGTTAGCAACTGTTTGTTTGCTCAAGCAAGTATTAGTTTAATTAATATGCAAGGCTTATTATTATTTGTATTTTCGTATGTGGAACATTTGATTCATGCCTCATGTCTTCCTCACTATTGTGTACAACTTTGGTTACTTCTAAATTTATTTTCAATTGTTTCTGTAATCACAGTATTGTATGTTATTTAAATTATTGTCATTGTATTCACATAAATTGTGTTTATGTAAAAACGATTGTAAGCGTCTGCCGTATGTAACTGCCTCGTCTAATTTATTCATATTGTATTTTATATTTTATTCATTTTGTAAGTAAGCATGCACAATTCTTTATTTGAACCTATGACATACATGTCATAGTTGGGCTGCATTCAGCACCTAGCTTGCTCATATATTGTTACATATTGTAAATTCCTGAAACTTCAGGAATAGCATGTCTAGGTCATTACATGCCGCACTGCTGAATATACAATAGAACATGCAACTACAACATGTTCAACAACAATTTTGTTCATGATGAACCTCCGTTCATGTATTAAACATTGTATAATTATGTATTTTCTTTCATGTTTTGTAATGTTACATACTGCACACTTGTGCCAGAAATATTGTTAACCAGACTTATTCGTATATGAAACAGCTGTTCGCCAACCTTGGCCTACAGTCGCCTATCTGCATGCTTATCTCTAAACTAGCGGCAGACTGCCGTTATCTAATCTCAACTCAAGGTTCAACTTGGCCTTGAAGCTAATCATGGTTAATAACAACCGTACTCTTTAAATCAAATTGTAAATGTATTATAATTTATTAAAATGTGTATTAAAAAATCTTTTTGATTTTTGACGGGCAGCTTATGGACGGTAGCGCAATGATTTTATTTTCTAGGTTGGCTAATCTGATTTATATCGCGCATCAATTTTCACGTGGTTGAACTTTGCACAGTGCACATTCAGTTTTCTCGGCGTTCGGTTCGCCGAACTCTTCTCTGTCAATTAGTGTCGACATTAAATGTAGGCTTTAGGCCTTCTTATTCTCGCTTATGGCCAACTAGCACCATAATTAACTTGTGTTCTCGCTTATGGCCGACTAGCGCCATAACTTCATTCCTACTAAATTCGTATTAATCTGCAACATGTTTTGCAGATTTTGCAAATTAGCCAGCCTCATTCAAACTTACATCTGTAATGTGATTATAAAAATATTAAACTTATTCGTATACAGTCCATTTCTCGTTATTTCTTAATTCAGAATAATTCATTTACACATTATCTCGATCACTATGGAAGACCAGCCAGCAGAATATTTAAACCAAGAAGAATACATTTAGCCCACTCGGGCCCAATTAACTAACACTTCCTGTCCACGCTTGTGGAACATTATTTATTCAACAGTTTCGGTCCACTTGGACCGGGACTAATAATTTTTGGTCCACCGTGCCTGGATTCCAATTAACATTTTAGTCCTCACGGTGTGCATCATTCACTCAGCATCTTGCAGAGGGTTCATTCCCTAAAGATGAAAAGTCTATCTATGAATCGTTCCTCTGTAAACACGTGCAGTTACACTGCCCAGCGATCCACAGGAAGCAAATCGCTATCCACGCTGGACACTTTTTCGGCTTGCACGCGTTATGTTGGGATGGATTTCGGCACTTTCCATTTAAAAATCGTGCAAATGTAAGAAAATAAACATGAATGAGGCCAGAAATAACGCGAATTTGTGTGTGTGTGTGTGTGTGTGTTCCCTGCCTTTTTATTGCGGTAGTCATAATAATAAAATGGAAACGTAAACAGTACATAACTGAGATATGCTTGCCTGCCACGCAGGATATATTTTCTCTTATACATGATTTACATTAAAACGAAAAAATTATAATTTTATTGCCCGGCAACAAAATTATTTTATTTTTAACAATTACCATTGTTTGGAAAAGTTTAAATGAATTTTCAAGTACTTTACTCTTGTTAAAACGTAAAAGGTTGCAGGTAAACTACCCCTTCCCCTTAACCAATCTTCACCAAAAACAATAGGTCTTGAGAACTCTGCAATTTAGGGCTGTATGCAAATAATCTTTTGATTCTGTTTGAATTTGCAGCTGTTATCATTTGCCATAGAAAATACCCTTGTTAAAACATAAAATGTTGCAGGTAAACTACCCCTTTCCCTTAACCGATCTTCACCAAAAACAATAGGTCTTGAGAACTCTGCAATTTAGGGCTGTATGCAAATAATCTTTTGATTCTGTTTGAATTTGCGGCTGTTATCATTTGCCATAGAAAATACCCTTGTTAAAACATAAAATGTTGCTGGTAAACTACCCCTTTCCCTTAACCGATCTTCACCAAAAACAATAGGTCTTGAGAACTCCATAATTCAGGGCAGTATGCCAAACATTATTTGATTCTGTTTGAATTTGCGGCTGTTATCGTTTGCCAAAAAAAAAAGTACCATTGATAAAAAAAAACTGTTACAGGTAAACTACCCCTTTCCCTCAACCGATCTTCACCAAAAACAACAGGTCGTGAGTACTCTACAAATCAGGGCTGTATGCAAAAAATTATTTGATTCTGTTTGAATTTGCGGCTGTTATCGTTTGCCATAGAAAAAAAATCTACAGACACACACACACACACACACACACACACACACACACACACACACACACACACACACACACACACACACACACACACACAGAGACACTTTTCGAAAAACGACTTTTTTTCATGTTTTGAGTGTAGTACAATCAGAATCTGCCATAATCTCGAACACGATTTTTTTTTGCCATCACCATACTTCCATTTCCTTAAGGAATATGGAAGTAAAAACATGACTAAAACATTATCTTTCTTTGGAACCTCACCTTCCCAGTCCGGGTCATACATTTCATTTGTTCTTCATTTAAGAATTATTTTTCTTTTAATTATTACTTTATTTATACGGTCGAATCTGATTAAAATTTTATGTATCTTTAACCTTCCCATCTCGGTATTTAATTACTACAAATCCACACAATTTAACCCTACTGGCTATGACATTATTCAACTTAAGTGTCATTATATTTTTCCCCAATCTGGTAAGTACCCTCTTAATTCTATTACAATATTCTTCCCAACTGTTTGATGCAATTACTAAATCATCGACATAAACCGTAATAACTTCTAAAATCTCCTTGCCCCCTACTCAGTCAAATCATTCTGTAAATATGGCCACAATATGGACCAGCCCAAAAGGTGTTCTCTTGAAATGATAAATTATACCATTCACATATTCTATACTTTCTGGATGCAATTCTATTTGCCAACATCCAGGTACAGCATTACAATTATTAAAAAAATGATGTTATTAAAACGTTTTAAAACTATTCTTATATTCTTTGGTGACGCCTTATCAGGAATTATCATCTGATTAATTTGATGCTCATCCAAACACAATATTAAGGACTTATCCTTACATGGGAATTACTACTAACGGGCTCGTGTGTTTTGACTGACTTATTTCAATTATCTTTTTACTAATCCTTTGTTGATTTCTTATTTTATATGCCCTCTTACTGTATAGGGTATTGGGTATGACTTCTTATTTAAACTCACCTTCTCTCTTATGGGTCATTTGTATTGCACTCCTATTATCTTGCCAAGTTTATCTTCCATTGCTTCATTCAGTAACTGATGGTTCATTTCTTTATTTATTTGTTTTAAGTATTTATTCTCTTTACTCATTATTATCACCTTATTATTGTTATTAACCGTCTTTCTCTTCTTAATTGATTCAAAATAATTTCCCTGAAGTATCCTGTAAGATGTTCTTACGTTTTTTGAATTTGGTGGGTTCTTTTCCTTTCTTTTAATTCATAAAATAAAATTTTTATTTGTAATAACTTCAATATTATGTTGTTTGTCTTATTAATTAACCTAATCTTTGTTCTATTAGTTTGCTGTGGTCCATGCCCAAAAAATCAGTCCCTTCTTTCCATATTTTCATCTTTAGTTCATCCATTGCCAAATACATAAGTTATCCCTTTCGCCCGGACTATTATTGTTTTCAGTATGAATTCTATCCTTTCCACTTTATCACTACTACCTTGTATTCTGATTTTTCTGCTGCGAATTCTTCACTCATTTCGAGGCCTCCTGTTGAATTTCCAATAAATTCTGTCCTAATGACATATGTTTCGATCACTCTGTACTGCAATTTTTCGAACACCAAATTTTCAATGGTATCTTCGCCTACTTTTAACACTTTATTCTCTAGTTCTTTAACCGAATATGTCACTGGTATATCAACTATTGATGATATAGCTGATATTTTATTATCCCTTTCTTTTTCTGATGTATTCATTTTCAATATAAATTTCCTTAAGATTTTCCTATAATTTGTTAATTCTGTTATTTCCCTGTAATTAGCGATTGGGAGATTACGTACATTAACCAGCCCACTCCTAATCATATCTAATTCTTCCTGTGTATTTTTCTGTTTCTTGGGATTTTTACCTATTTTCTTCGTCTTCTTTTCCACATACTTATTATTCTCTTTGTTTCTGCTATGTTTATCCTTATATAATATTACACTTTTATCTTCCTTATTTTCTATTTCTTTATTACCTTTTATTTTCTGATTTACTGGTTCCCTGATTTGATCGTTTGGTATGACTTCTATCTTTGTTTCTATTGACTGGTTTTCATAATTCCTTATTTCTTTCATTGTTTCTAAATTCAATTTCACCTTTGCGGATTGCCTAACATTCTTTTCCTCATAACTTTGTAATATTAACTTGATTTCAGCCTTTTGCTGGTCTAATTTATCATTCACCCCATTTATTTGTTGTTGAATGGTCTCCTTTAATTCCTCATTATTTTGTTTTAATAAATTTTCATTATCTATTTTCATTTGTTTCTTTAATTCCTCATTATTTTGTTTTAATAAGGTTTCATTATCTAATTTCATTTGTTTATTATCCTCTTTCATTTGTTTCTTTAATGTTTCACTGTTACTATCCATTTTTCAGTTATTTGTTTCAATACTTTTTCGCGTTTTTTTCTATTCCCTTCCATAATAATTCTCATCATCTCCTGGAAATTTGCATCCATTGGTTGGTTTGGTTTCTTTGGTTGGTGACCTTGGGCATCCTCTACTATTACTTCCATTTCAGTTTCTTCCTCTTCAGCACTATTACTCCTTAATTCATATCGTTGCTCTGGTTTGTTAGCCATTTTACAATCTTTAACTTAATTTAATTACAAGTTAAAAAAATTTTTATGCTAATTAAATTTAACAAAATTGTGTTATTTGGTGCTGGTTTAAAGAAAATCTTTGCTTTCACGTATGGGCGCCACTTAATGTACTGTTATTTTTTTTTTATGAGTCTTGTAATTATTTAATAGTATAATATAATTAAAAATGTACCTACTGTTATTATGTTTTTTTGTTTACCAGTACATGTAAAGAAACTCTTTCTCTCAGGGTTAATGATTATTAAGCTGTTTGATCGTATTTACGATTGTATCTAATATTTTCTTTTCTTTAAACCAAACCAAATTCAGTTAATATGTAGTATTTTGAGAATTAACCATGTAAAAAAAATGAATACCAGACTAAGGTAACTTGACCGACTCTGAATTCTTCCAGCTGCCACGGGTTCACTTCTGGTTGTTGTTTACCTTTTTTCAAACGCAATATTAGGCTTGGCAATCTGTTCCTTCACACAAATTTCTTATTGATCTCACCGCTGAATGCCGCTCTCCAGGACGACTGCAACACAGATGTCTCCTCGGAACACTTAATTATCCTTTATGGCCACTTAAACTCTTCTTCAATCCAGGATTTCCCTCTTCTATCGTCGTTCTATTAAGGATATTGTTATATTTCTCGTAATATTATTTATTTATTAAATATTATAATCAAAACTCTGGTATCACAAATTAAATTCCTTTACTGTATTTTCTTTTCCATGTTACATTAACTTGATGATGTACAAATGTTATTTTATGAATTTAGACTCTTCAAGCTACTCTTATAGATATAATTTTAGACTCTTCATGCTGTTACCATTAGATATTAAATTAGACTCTTCATGTTACTCTTATTGAAAATATCAATAGAGTTATAACGTTACTCTTATTGAATATAATTTAAGACTCCTGACGTTACTCTTATTGAAAATAAAAATAGACTAATAACGTTACTCTTATTGAATATAATTGAAGACTAATAAAAATTTCCTTCATCACTATACAATACAATTTTTTAACAATTTACAAAATTGCCACTTTCATAATTCCCTAATTTCTTTACATCTGTTTATCATATACCTATTAAAACATATATCATTTTTCTATTTCTTTTTAAACATCTTTATTTTACCTCTAATATTCGTAATTCTATTTGTTATTTATTAAATTATAATTTTATTACTCTTTACTATTCTTATAACATTCATTCCAATTTCATATATTCTTTTCTGAACATATAACTGAATATTGTTTTATATCATATAGGAATCGACCTCTATGTTGACTGGGTGAGTCGATAGTCCCAATGTTTTTTGTTTACATTTTAAAACATATGTTACATTCAATACAAAATCTGCATCCTTTCTCTTTTAAAATTTATTACCTCCCTATTATGTACTGTGTGCATTTTAACAGCAGTACATACAGTAATACCTTCCCTTATTTCATAATTTCAGATACAATTTTAGATGAAATTTTGAAATAACCAACATAGTCTAATCTTAATATTTAAACATCTGATTAATTAGGTATTTGTACCTCACAAAATTCTTTTAACAAATTGGTTTTTTTCTTTTATTAATATTACAAATATGGTTTCATCATTATCATGAATTACGATATCTTAAACACTTATTTATGACTTAAAACACCATTAATTAAACCAACTGGTTTTACATCAAAATAATAAATAACAAATAACAATTGTGCCTAATTTCATGGCTAAAAAACTCAAATATCGGTATGGAGAACCATACATGACTTCCATATTCTAAGATTTATATGTAAAATCATTTTTGAAATGAAATATTACCATAGAAACTACTTCTTTCTACTTACTGCTTCAGCCTTAACCACAGTACTGTGGTCACTAACGTATACCACCTCACGTTATCGCACTCAAATTTCACTGATGATGGAAGTCGATGGCATTGCCGAAACGTCTGGTTTTGTAGAAAACATTGGACTACGGCCAAATATCCCAGTAAGGAATTTTAACAAAAACTACTTCTTTGTTGCCGATAATGTTGTACACATATATATAAAAAATATGCATAAAATTAATGGCTTGTATAAGTTAATGATTGATCTCCATTAAGTAGTGCTCAAGTTTCCAAAGTTTTAATATTATGATGTCCGTAATTAAAACATCAGAGCAGGTTTAGTGTGTATGAGGGTACACCGTGGACAAAAATTTTCAACATTTCCTATTGACCGTTGCTTAGAATAAAGCTGCGAATCTACAGTGTACGTTTCACAGAACAAACACGCGAAAAAGAAGGAGCGCTCCGAAGTCACTCATGGACCCTCAGTGGACGGTAGCGCAATGATTTTATTTTCTAGGTTGGCTAATCTGATTTATATCGCGCATCAATTTTCGCGTGGTTGAACTTTGCACAGTGCACATTCAGTTTTCTCGGCGTTCGGTTCGCCGAACTCTTCTCTGTCAATTAGTGTCGACATTAAATGTAGGCTTTAGGCCTTCTTATTCTCGCTTATGGCCAACTAGCGCCATAATTAACTTGTGTTCTCGCTTATGGCCGACTAGCGCCATAACTTCATTCCTACTAAATTCGTATTAATCTGCAACATGCAGTATTAGCCAGCCTCATTCAAATTTACATCTGTAATGTGATTATTAAAATATTAAACTTATTCGTATACAGTCCATTTCTCGTTATTTCTTAATTCAGAATAATTCATTTACACATTATCTCGATCACTATGGAAGACCAGCCAGCAGAATATTTAAACCAAGAAGAATACATTTAGCCCACTCGGGCCCAATTAACTAACACTTCCTGTCCACGCTTGTGGAACATTATTTATTCAACAGTTTCGGTCCACTTGGACCGGGACTAATCATTTTTGGTCCACCGTGCCTGGATTCCAATTAACATTTTAGTCCTCACGGTGCGCATCATCCATATTTTTGGTCACTCCGGACCTGGATTTCCACTTAATATCTTTACATCTGTTTCTGGCCATCACGGGCGAATTAGCACGTCAGCTAATGCAACCGTGGCGTGATTTGCGTCGCCATTTCGTCCGTCATCTTCGGACAATGCAATAGCAAGTTCCTGCCGGCTGCAGTGCTTCAAAGTGGTCATCTCTGCCAGCTGTTCACCATCGTCACCAAGGAGCCGACGCTGTGGGACGTCGCCAACCAGGTACCACCAGCAACAGTAAAAAGGTGCGTAAAAAATATCTGAAGAAGGCCTCAAGGTGCTGACCAGAAGGAGAGGCGGATTGAAATCCGCGATAGTGCGGATACAATCCGCGGTAAATTCGTTTGACATTCATTTAAGCACAAAACATTTTTTGACTGTAAGATTAGAAAGTCTTAAGAGCTTGGCCTCGAAGTACGACGAGGTACAGTCTGAGATAGAACTTATCAGTAAGGATACGAGCGCTGCTCAGGCAGACCGAGTCAAGGTTGAGGAAATGATATACTCAACTGAGGCAAACATTTTACAACTTCTTGACACTTTTAATACTCAGACAGTGCCTCCTGTACTATCGACGCCTATGCATTTAAAGCCGATAAGTTTGCCCTGCTTCTCAGGCAACATACTTGAGTGGCAACACTTCTATTCAATTTTCAATGATCTAGTGCATTCAAGATCCGACTTAACACCAGTACAGAAACTGCATTATTTGCATTCCTCGGTGAAGTGTGAACCATTAGACTTAATTAAATCATTACCCATTTCTCAAGAAAATTATGTAATAGCGTTGAACTTGCTGTCCGAGAGGTATAATAATCCATTTATATTAGCCAAATATTACGTACAAAACCTACTTCAGGTTAAGTCCACAATAAAGGACTCAGTCCAAAGCTTGGCGGAGTTTACGAATGCAATAACGTCTTCCGTTAATTCACTGGCGGCAATGAAGCTGTCAGTAAATACATTTGAGTTTATTACCATACAGTTGCTCTCCACCAAACTTGACCCCATTACTTTAAAACTTTGGAAGGAGTCAATAGACCCTGACAACTTGCCCAGTTTTCAAGACTTTACGCATTTTTTAAACTTGCGCCGACAGCTTTTAGAAAATACAATGCCAATTGAATCCGGACAGCAATTCAACAAACCTAGCGTAAAACCAAACAATAAATTTGAGAAATATAGCTTAAGAAATACTGCTGGCAGCAATACCTTTAAAAATTATCACGCAGCGGCAAGGCATTTGTGCGTGTGTTGTAAATCTGACCACCCGCTTTACATGTGTAACAATTTTCGTACATTAAGTGCCGCTGAGCGGGGGCAATTGGTTGCAAATCATAAATGCTGTATTAACTGCCTTAGAGCAGGTCATTTGATAACAAATTGTAAAAGTAAACGAGTCTGTAAAATTTGTTCAAAGGGTCATCACACATTGCTGCACGCAAATTACGTGCCACAATCAGCAGCTGCCAGCAGCAATTATTGTTCATTTAAATTACAGTGTAAAAACAATATTCTTCTATCCACAGCGGTTGTATATGTCGTTGATCAGGCTGGCAATAGGCATAAAGCTCGGGCACTCCTAGATGCCGGGTCCCAGATCAATTTTTGTACGAAATCATTTGCGAAAAGGTTGCACCTTAAACTAACCCGATCTAATATTCCAATTACAGGAATAAACAACACAGCGTGTTGCGCTACTGACATTGTTTCTATGCATATTATTTCTCGCTATCAGAGACATAGTTTTGAGGCCAAATGTGCCGTCCTATCTAACTTAACTCATAATCTACCTTCAATCTCGTTTGACATCAACCGGTTTCACATTCCAAATAAAATTTTTTCGCCGACCCAGATTTTAATATATCTTCACAGATCGACATACTATTAGGGGCACAATTTTATCTGGATTTAATATTAGCCAATAAATACACACGCGGACCCAACTTCCCTATCATTCAGGAAACAAAACTGGGTTACATTCTGGCCGGCAATCTGCCCAAACACTGCCACACCCAGGGTCCTGCGGTTTCGTTCCTGGCAAGGAACAATGACAGTCAAATTCTACAATCTCTCGATAGATTTTGGGAGGCAGAAACAATCCCTGGCGATACCCCTGACGGCGAGTCGGCTTGCGAAGAGCATTTTGTGCGCTCTACTCAGCGCAACCACGAGGGTAGATTTATAGTGTCGCTCCCATTCAAATCTGATAATCCCTACTTGGGGGAATCTTACACAAGTGCCGAATCAAGATTTAAGCTTGGAGCGTCGATTCAGGCGCGATCCCAAGCTCGCTCACGACTACGCGGACTTTATCAGGGAATATATGGATCTTGGGCACATGACACTCATCGATCATGGCGCTATCAATTCAGGAGCGTCAAATATTTACTACTTGCCTCACCATGCAGTGTTTAAACATTCTAGCTTGACCACAAAACTGCGCGTTGTTTTTGATGGTTCGTCCAAGACTACTAATGGTCTTTCGTTAAATGACATATTATTAGTAGGTCCCAATGTTCAGCAGGATCTCTTCTCTATTCTGTTGCGTTTTCGCATACATAAGTATGTCCTGATTGCCGACATCGAGAAAATGTATCGTCAGATTCGCGTAGCTGAAGGAGATTGTCACTATCAACGCATTTTGTGGCGTGACTCTCCCCTCGAACCACTTAAGCATTTCGCGCTGCAAACAGTAACCTACGGCACGGCTAGCGCCTCTTTTTTGGCCACTCGGTGCCTTCTACAAATTGCTAGAGACAATCAAACTTCCTTTCCTCAAGCGGCTTTAGCCATAACTAACGATTTTTATGTCGACGATCTACTTACCGGTTCGGACACTATCCCCGATCTAACCAAGCTGAAATCTGACCTAGGTGCGTTACTTGCTCAATATGGTTTCACGTTGCACAAATGGGCATCAAATGAACCCACAGCGGTCGCAAATCATCACAACTTTTCACGACCCCTAAATAAACAGGACAACGTGCGTACCCTGGGCATTCTTTGGAACAACACTGCCGATTCATTTTTGTTTGATGTCAAACTATCTCCGGTCGATCATAGCATATCCAAGAGAAAGATTCTCTCAATTATCGCCGGAATATATCATCCGCTGGGTTTAATCGGACCAGTTGTCTTTTTGTATAAACACTTTATGCAGCGACTTTGGCTTTGTAAGCTTGGTTGGGATGAACCGATTTCCGGTCAGTTACTTTCGGATTGGCATTCTTTGTGTAACAAATTGAGTTTGATTGGTAAAATAATAGTCCCGCGATCTATTCGTTTCAACCGTGAGGCGGTTACGGTTCAGTTGCATGGGTTTTCGGATGCTTCGGAGAAAGGGTTCGGCTGTTGTATATATATTCGAGTCATTTATCAGGATTCTACTGCTTCCTGTCGTCTCCTGTGTTCCAAATCTCGCGTGGCTCCCCTACGCCAAGTGTCATTACCTCGCATCGAGCTCTGCGCTTGTTTGTTATTATCGCGACTTGTATCCAAGGTTATTCCTGCTCTTCATTCGTTTATTGATGGTGTACATTTGTATTCTGATTCTATGGTGGCTCTTTTCTGGATTCATGCGCAGTCTACGCGTTGGAAGACATACGTCGCTAATCGGGTTGCTGAAATTCAGCGTCGCACGCAAGCTTATACCTGGCATCACATTGATTCGCGACGCAATCCTGCTGATATTATATCTAGGGGGTGTTTCCCTGACGTTTTGCGCGATTGCTCGCTTTGGTGGCACGGTTCTAGCTGTCTGTATCAATCGTCAGATTCTAATCCTGTGCCATCCTTCGTACCGGCCACTCCATCGTCTTCGGAGGTCACCGCGGAAGAGAAAACTGCACACAACCAGTCGCTAATGTCTACCCTGGTTGTTGACTTATCGTTGGACTTTTCCTCGTTGCACCGGCTGACACGTGTATACGCTTACTGTTTTCGTTTCATCAGAAATATTAGGCACTCATGTGCGGACAAACTTTCGGGCGATCTGACCCCTGTAGAAATTCATCAGTCTCTCAATTTCTTCATAAAACAATCTCAGTCGATCCACTTCGCAACCGAAATTAGTTGTCTTCGTAACGGATCTTCTGTTTCCATTAGGAGCAAGTTGGCTTCTCTCGACCCGTTTCTTGACACTTCTGGAGTGATACGCGTGGGCGGACGTTTGCAGCATTCCCAATTACCCTACGATTCGAAACATCCTATCGTATTACCCCCTTCGGCGCATATTACACGCCTTATCATCGAACGTGAACACATTCGTTTACTTCACGCTGGTGCTCAGCTCGTGCATCATTCACTGCGTCAACGTTGGTGGATTGTCAATGCCCGGCTAGTCATCCGTTCCATTATTCGTAAGTGTCTCAAGTGTATCAGGTTTAGTACCACACAGCAGGTCCAGAGACTTGGCATTTTGCCATCCCCTAGAGTCACTCCTTCAAGGCCGTTTCTATTTTGCGCGGTTGACTATGGTGGTCCCTTCATGATTCGTCATGGCGGGCAGAAGTCTAGAACCTTTACTAAGGCTTACGTATCTCTGTTTGTTTGCTTAGCAACTAGGGCTATTCACCTGGAATTGGTGTCCGACCTTACTGCAAGCGCATTTATAGCTGCTTTACGTCGTTTTATGGCACGTCGGGGTATACCTAGTCAGCTGTACTCCGACAACGGCACGAACTTCAGGAAGGCACGCACCATCCTACATGACATTTACAACTTTTGGCGCAACAAGAGTGCCATCACCTCGATTAGGTCATTCACATCCTCTCAGGGGATATCATGGTCATTTATTCCGCCCTCCTCACCTCACTTAGGGGGCCTTTGGGAGAGCGGCATAAAGAGTTTGAAATTTCATCTGCGGCGCGTGGTAGGCAAATCTATATTAAACTTCGAAGAGTTCACGACCGTTTTGTCTCAGATAGAGGCATGTCTGAACTCTCGACCCTTATTTGCTATTTCCACGCATGTTAACGACCCGGTGCCACTTACACCTGGCCATTTTTTGATTTGCGCGCCCCTAACTGCGATTCCTGACCCTGACCTTTCTCACGTTCCTGTTTCTCGTCTTCGTCGTTGGCAGCTGATTCAGAGGTTTGTCCGGGACATTTGGAAGGCGTGGTCTCGCGATTATTTGCACCAGCTGCAACAGCGTCACAAGTGGAAGTTTGCCAAAGATAATGTTTCCATTGGTGACTTAGCTTTGATTATAGAGGATAACTTGCCTCCATTAGCCTGGAAATTTGGCGTGATCATCGCCACATTTCCCGGCCCAGATAACTTGGTTCGCGTCATAGACATTCGCACGCCTACGGGTGTTTTGCGGAGACCAATACATAAATTATGTCTGTTGCCAGCGCGAGACGAGATTTGACATTATGATTATAGCACAATGCTACCTTATTCAGCCATTGGCTTATTATTTATTACGACCATTTGGTCAACATAATTGTGATGAATTGTCGCAATATTTTTGTCAATTGTGCGTCATTGCACGCTTCTAATTTTCATGTTTTGGTGGCCTCATTTTAAAATAGTAAACGAGGCGAACAATAACGTAAGGGAATTATTATTTTGTTTTATTTTGAGGACACATAAATCAAATGTTCCAGCTTGTTAAGTTACAAGCACTCGTTTCAGCATAATCCTAATTATTTTTGAGTTAGCAACTGTTTGTTTGCTCAAGCAAGTATTAGTTTAATTAATATGCAAGGCTTATTATTATTTGTATTTTCGTATGTGGAACATTTGATTCATGCCTCATGTCTTCCTCACTATTGTGTACAACTTTGGTTACTTCTAAATTTATTTTCAATTGTTTCTGTAATCACAGTATTGTATGTTATTTAAATTATTGTCATTGTATTCACATAAATTGTGTTTATGTAAAAACGATTGTAAGCGTCTGCCGTATGTAACTGCCTCGTCTAATTTATTCATATTGTATTTTATATTTTATTCATTTTGTAAGTAAGCATGCACAATTCTTTATTTGAACCTATGACATACATGTCATAGTTGGGCTGCATTCAGCACCTAGCTTGCTCATATATTGTTACATATTGTAAATTCCTGAAACTTCAGGAATAGCATGTCTAGGTCATTACATGCCGCACTGCTGAATATACAATAGAACATGCAACTACAACATGTTCAACAACAATTTTGTTCATGATGAACCTCCGTTCATGTATTAAACATTGTATAATTATGTATTTTCTTTCATGTTTTGTAATGTTACATACTGCACACTTGTGCCAGAAATATTGTTAACCAGACTTATTCGTATATGAAACAGCTGTTCGCCAACCTTGGCCTACAGTCGCCTATCTGCATGCTTATCTCTAAACTAGCGGCAGACTGCCGTTATCTAATCTCAACTCAAGGTTCAACTTGGCCTTGAAGCTAATCATGGTTAATAACAACCGTACTCTTTAAATCAAATTGTAAATGTATTATAATTTATTAAAATGTGTATTAAAAAATCTTTTTGATTTTTGACGGGCAGCTTATGGACGGTAGCGCAATGATTTTATTTTCTAGGTTGGCTAATCTGATTTATATCGCGCATCAATTTTCACGTGGTTGAACTTTGCACAGTGCACATTCAGTTTTCTCGGCGTTCGGTTCGCCGAACTCTTCTCTGTCAATTAGTGTCGACATTAAATGTAGGCTTTAGGCCTTCTTATTCTCGCTTATGGCCAACTAGCACCATAATTAACTTGTGTTCTCGCTTATGGCCGACTAGCGCCATAACTTCATTCCTACTAAATTCGTATTAATCTGCAACATGTTTTGCAGATTTTGCAAATTAGCCAGCCTCATTCAAACTTACATCTGTAATGTGATTATAAAAATATTAAACTTATTCGTATACAGTCCATTTCTCGTTATTTCTTAATTCAGAATAATTCATTTACACATTATCTCGATCACTATGGAAGACCAGCCAGCAGAATATTTAAACCAAGAAGAATACATTTAGCCCACTCGGGCCCAATTAACTAACACTTCCTGTCCACGCTTGTGGAACATTATTTATTCAACAGTTTCGGTCCACTTGGACCGGGACTAATAATTTTTGGTCCACCGTGCCTGGATTCCAATTAACATTTTAGTCCTCACGGTGTGCATCATTCACTCAGCATCTTGCAGAGGGTTCATTCCCTAAAGATGAAAAGTCTATCTATGAATCGTTCCTCTGTAAACACGTGCAGTTACACTGCCCAGCGATCCACAGGAAGCAAATCGCTATCCACGCTGGACACTTTTTCGGCTTGCACGCGTTATGTTGGGATGGATTTCGGCACTTTCCATTTAAAAATCGTGCAAATGTAAGAAAATAAACATGAATGAGGCCAGAAATAACGCGAATTTGTGTGTGTGTGTGTGTGTGTGTTCCCTGCCTTTTTATTGCGGTAGTCATAATAATAAAATGGAAACGTAAACAGTACATAACTGAGATATGCTTGCCTGCCACGCAGGATATATTTTCTCTTATACATGATTTACATTAAAACGAAAAAATTATAATTTTATTGCCCGGCAACAAAATTATTTTATTTTTAACAATTACCATTGTTTGGAAAAGTTTAAATGAATTTTCAAGTACTTTACTCTTGTTAAAACGTAAAAGGTTGCAGGTAAACTACCCCTTCCCCTTAACCAATCTTCACCAAAAACAATAGGTCTTGAGAACTCTGCAATTTAGTGCTGTATGCAAATAATCTTTTGATTCTGTTTGAATTTGCAGCTGTTATCATTTGCCATAGAAAATACCCTTGTTAAAACATAAAATGTTGCAGGTAAACTACCCCTTTCCCTTAACCGATCTTCACCAAAAACAATAGGTCTTGAGAACTCTGCAATTTAGGGCTGTATGCAAATAATCTTTTGATTCTGTTTGAATTTGCGGCTGTTATCATTTGCCATAGAAAATACCCTTGTTAAAACATAAAATGTTGCTGGTAAACTACCCCTTTCCCTTAACCGATCTTCACCAAAAACAATAGGTCTTGAGAACTCCATAATTCAGGGCAGTATGCCAAACATTATTTGATTCTGTTTGAATTTGCGGCTGTTATCGTTTGCCAAAAAAAAAAGTACCATTGATAAAAAAAAACTGTTACAGGTAAACTACCCCTTTCCCTCAACCGATCTTCACCAAAAACAACAGGTCGTGAGTACTCTACAAATCAGGGCTGTATGCAAAAAATTATTTGATTCTGTTTGAATTTGCGGCTGTTATCGTTTGCCATAGAAACAAAATCTACACACACACACACACACACACACACACACACACACACACACACACACACACACACACACACACACACACACACACACACACACACACACACACACACACACACACACACACACACACACACACACAGACACTTTTCGAAAAACGACTTTTTTTCATGTTTTGAGTGTAGTACAATCAGAATCTGCCATAATCTCGAACACGATTTTTTTTTGCCATCACCATACTTCCATTTCCTTAAGGAATATGGAAGTAAAAACATGACTAAAACATTATCTTTCTTTGGAACCTCACCTTCCCAGTCCGGGTCATACATTTCATTTGTTCTTCATTTAAGAATTATTTTTCTTTTAATTATTACTTTATTTATACGGTCGAATCTGATTAAAATTTTATGTATCTTTAACCTTCCCATCTCGGTATTTAATTACTACAAATCCACACAATTTAACCCTACTGGCTATGACATTATTCAACTTAAGTGTCATTATATTTTTCCCCAATCTGGTAAGTACCCTCTTAATTCTATTACAATATTCTTCCCAACTGTTTGATGCAATTACTAAATCATCGACATAAACCGTAATAACTTCTAAAATCTCCTTGCCCCCTACTCAGTCAAATCATTCTGTAAATATGGCCACAATATGGACCAGCCCAAAAGGTGTTCTCTTGAAATGATAAATTATACCATTCACATATTCTATACTTTCTGGATGCAATTCTATTTGCCAACATCCAGGTACAGCATTACAATTATTAAAAAAATGATGTTATTAAAACGTTTTAAAACTATTCTTATATTCTTTGGTGACGCCTTATCAGGAATTATCATCTGATTAATTTGATGCTCATCCAAACACAATATTAAGGACTTATCCTTACATGGGAATTACTACTAACGGGCTCGTGTGTTTTGACTGACTTATTTCAATTATCTTTTTACTAATCCTTTGTTGATTTCTTATTTTATATGCCCTCTTACTGTATAGGGTATTGGGTATGACTTCTTATTTAAACTCACCTTCTCTCTTATGGGTCATTTGTATTGCACTCCTATTATCTTGCCAAGTTTATCTTCCATTGCTTCATTCAGTAACTGATGGTTCATTTCTTTATTTATTTGTTTTAAGTATTTATTCTCTTTACTCATTATTATCACCTTATTATTGTTATTAACCGTCTTTCTCTTCTTAATTGATTCAAAATAATTTCCCTGAAGTATCCTGTAAGATGTTCTTACGTTTTTTGAATTTGGTGGGTTCTTTTCCTTTCTTTTAATTCATAAAATAAAATTTTTATTTGTAATAACTTCAATATTATGTTGTTTGTCTTATTAATTAACCTAATCTTTGTTCTATTAGTTTGCTGTGGTCCATGCCCAAAAAATCAGTCCCTTCTTTCCATATTTTCATCTTTAGTTCATCCATTGCCAAATACATAAGTTATCCCTTTCGCCCGGACTATTATTGTTTTCAGTATGAATTCTATCCTTTCCACTTTATCACTACTACCTTGTATTCTGATTTTTCTGCTGCGAATTCTTCACTCATTTCGAGGCCTCCTGTTGAATTTCCAATAAATTCTGTCCTAATGACATATGTTTCGATCACTCTGTACTGCAATTTTTCGAACACCAAATTTTCAATGGTATCTTCGCCTACTTTTAACACTTTATTCTCTAGTTCTTTAACCGAATATGTCACTGGTATATCAACTATTGATGATATAGCTGATATTTTATTATCCCTTTCTTTTTCTGATGTATTCATTTTCAATATAAATTTCCTTAAGATTTTCCTATAATTTGTTAATTCTGTTCTTTCCCTGTAATTAGCGATTGGGAGATTACGTACATTAACCAGCCCACTCCTAATCATATCTAATTCTTCCTGTGTATTTTTCTGTTTCTTGGGATTTTTACCTATTTTCTTCGTCTTCTTTTCCACATACTTATTATTCTCTTTGTTTCTGCTATGTTTATCCTTATATAATATTACACTTTTATCTTCCTTATTTTCTATTTCTTTATTACCTTTTATTTTCTGATTTACTGGTTCCCTGATTTGATCGTTTGGTATGACTTCTATCTTTGTTTCTATTGACTGGTTTTCATAATTCCTTATTTCTTTCATTGTTTCTAAATTCAATTTCACCTTTGCGGATTGCCTAACATTCTTTTCCTCATAACTTTGTAATATTAACTTGATTTCAGCCTTTTGCTGGTCTAATTTATCATTCACCCCATTTATTTGTTGTTGAATGGTCTCCTTTAATTCCTCATTATTTTGTTTTAATAAATTTTCATTATCTATTTTCATTTGTTTCTTTAATTCCTCATTATTTTGTTTTAATAAGGTTTCATTATCTAATTTCATTTGTTTATTATCCTCTTTCATTTGTTTCTTTAATGTTTCACTGTTACTATCCATTTTTCAGTTATTTGTTTCAATACTTTTTCGCGTTTTTTTCTATTCCCTTCCATAATAATTCTCATCATCTCCTGGAAATTTGCATCCATTGGTTGGTTTGGTTTCTTTGGTTGGTGACCTTGGGCATCCTCTACTATTACTTCCATTTCAGTTTCTTCCTCTTCAGCACTATTACTCCTTAATTCATATCGTTGCTCTGGTTTGTTAGCCATTTTACAATCTTTAACTTAATTTAATTACAAGTTAAAAAAATTTTTATGCTAATTAAATTTAACAAAATTGTGTTATTTGGTGCTGGTTTAAAGAAAATCTTTGCTTTCACGTATGGGCGCCACTTAATGTACTGTTATTTTTTTTTTATGATTCTTGTAATTATTTAATAGTATAATATAATTAATAAATGTACCTACTGTTATTATGTTTTTTTGTTTACCAGTACATGTAAAGAAACTCTTTCTCTCAGGGTTAATGATTATTAAGCTGTTTGATCGTATTTACGATTGTATCTAATATTTTCTTTTCTTTAAACCAAACCAAATTCAGTTAATATGTAGTATTTTGAGAATTAACCATGTAAAAAAAATGAATACCAGACTAATGTAACTTGACCGACTCTGAATTCTTCCAGCTGCCACGGGTTCACTTCTGGTTGTTGTTTACCTTTTTTCAAACACAATATTAGGCTTGGCAATCTGTTCCTTCACACAAATTTCTTATTGATCTCACCGCTGAATGCCGCTCTCCAGGACGACTGCAACACAGATGTCTCCTCGGAACACTTAATTATCCTTTATGGCCACTTAAACTCTTCTTCAATCCAGGATTTCCCTCTTCTATCGTCGTTCTATTAAGGATATTGTTATATTTCTCGTAATATTATTTATTTATTAAATATTATAATCAAAACTCTGGTATCACAAATTAAATTCCTTTACTGTATTTTCTTTTCCATGTTACATTAACTTGATGATGTACAAATGTTATTTTATGAATTTAGACTCTTCAAGCTACTCTTATAGATATAATTTTAGACTCTTCATGCTGTTACCATTAGATATTAAATTAGACTCTTCATGTTACTCTTATTGAAAATATCATTAGAGTTATAACGTTACTCTTATTGAATATAATTTAAGACTCCTGACGTTACTCTTATTGAAAATAAAAATAGACTAATAACGTTACTCTTATTGAATATAATTGAAGACTTATAAAAATTTCCTTCATCACTATACAATACAATTTTTTAACAATTTACAAAATTGCCACTTTGATAATTCCCTAATTTCTTTACATCTGTTTATCATATACCTATTAAAACATATATCATTTTTCTATTTCTTTTTATACATCTTTATTTTACCTCTAATATTCGTAATTCTATTTGTTATTTATTAAATTATAATTTTATTACTCTTTACTATTCTTATAACATTCATTCCAATTTCATATATTCTTTTCTGAACATATAACTGAATATTGTTTTATATCATATAGGAATCGACCTCTATGTTGACTGGGTGAGTCGATAGTCCCAATGTTTTTTGTTTACATTTTAAAACATACGTTACATTCAATACAAAATCTGCATCCTTTCTCTTTTAAAATTTATTACCTCCCTATTATGTACTGTGTGCATTTTAACAGCAGTACATACAGTAATACATTCCCTTATTTCATAATTTCAGATACAATTTTAGATGAAATTTTGAAATAACCAACATAGTCTAATCTTAATATTTAAACATCTGATTAATTAGGTATTTGTACCTCACAAAATTCTTTTAACAAATTGGTTTTTTTCTTTTATTAATATTACAAATATGGTTTCATCATTATCATGAATTACGATATCTTAAACACTTATTTATGACTTAAAACACCATTAATTAAACCAACTGGTTTTACATCAAAATAATAAATAACAAATAACAATTGTGCCTAATTTCATGGCTAAAAAACTCAAATATCGGTATGGAGAACCATACATGACTTCCATATTCTAAGATTTATATGTAAAATCATTTTCGAAATGAAATATTACCACAGAAACTACTTCTTTCTACTTACTGCTTCAGCCTTAACCACAGTACTGTGGTCACTAACGTATACCACCTCACGTTATCGCACTCAAATTTCACTGATGATGGAAGTCGATGGCATTGCCGAAACGTCTGGTTTTGTAGAAAACATTGGACTACGGCTAAATATCCCGGTAAGGAATTTTAACAAAAACTACTTCTTTGTTGCCGATAATGTTGTACACATATATATAAAAAATATGCATAAAAATAATGGCTTGTATAAGTTAATGATTGATCTCCATTAAGTAGTGCTCAAGTTTCCAAAGTTTTAATATTATGATGTCCGTAATTAAAACATCAGAGCAGGTTTAGTGTGTATGAGGGTACACCGTGGACAAAAATTTTCAACATTTCCTATTGAGCGTTGCTTAGAATAAAGCTGCGAATCTACAGTGTACGTTTCACAGAACAAACATGCGGAAAAGAAGGAGCGCTCCGAAGTCACTCATGGACCCTCAGCATCTTGCAGAGGGTTCATTCCCTAAAGACGAAAAGTCTGTCTAAGAATCGTTCCTCTGTAAACACGTGCAGTTACACTGCCCAGCGATCCACAGGAAGCAAATCGTTACCCACGCTGGACACTTTTTCGGCTTGCACGCGTTATGTTGGGATGGATTTCGGCATTTTCCATTTAAAAAGTGTGCAAATGTAAGAAAATAAACATGAATGAGGCCAGAAATAACGCGAATTTTGTGTGTGTGTGTGTGTGTGTGTGTGTTCCCTGCCTTTTTATTGCGGTAGTCATAATAATAAAATGGAAACGTAAACAGTACATAACTGAGATATGCTTGCCTGCCACGCACGATATATTTTCTCTTATACATGATTTACATTAAAACGAAAAAATTATAATTTTATTGCCCGGCAACAAAATTATTTTATTTTTAACAATTACCATTGTTTGAAAAAGTTTAAATGAATTTTCAAGCACTTTACTCTTGTTAAAACGTAAAAGGTTGCTGGTAAACTACCCCTTCCCCTTAACCAATCTTCACCAAAAACAATAGGTCTTGAGAACTCTGCAATTTAGGGCTGTATGCAAATAATCTTTTGATTCTGTTTGAATTTGCAGCTGTTATCATTTGCCATAGAAAATACCCTTGTTAAAACATAAAATGTTGCAGGTAAACTACCTCTTTCCCTTATCCGATCTTCACCAAAAACAATAGGTTGTGAGTACTCTACAAATCAGGGCTGTATGCAAAAAATTATTTGATTCTGTTTGAATTTGCGGCTGTTATCGTTTGCCATAGAAAAAAAATCTAAAGACAGACAGACACACACACACACAGACACTTTTCGAAAAACGACTTTTTTTCATGTTTTGAGTGTAGTACAATCAGAATCTGCCATAATCTCGAACACGATTTTTTTTGCCATCACCATACTTCCATTTCCTTAAGGAATATGGAAGTAAAAACATGACTAAAACATTATCTTTCTTTGGAACCTCACCTTCGCAGTCCGGGTCATACATTTCATTTGTTCTTCATTTAAGAATTATTTTTCTTTTAATTATTACTTTATTTATACGGTCGAATCTGATTAAAATTTTATGTATCTTTAACCTTCCCATCTCGGTATTTAATTACTACAAATCCACACAATTTAACCCTACTGGCTATGACATTATTCAACTTAAGTGTCATTATATTTTTCCCCAATCTGGTAAGTACCCTCTTAATTCTATTACAATATTCTTCCCAACTGTTTGATGCAATTACTAAATCATCGACATAAACCGTAATAACTTCTAAAATCTCCTTGCCCCCTACTCAGTCAAACCATTCTGTAAATATGGCCACAATATGGACCAGCCCAAAAGGTGTTCTCTTGAAATGATAAATTATACCATTCACATATTCTATACTTTCTGGATGCAATTCTATTTGCCAACATCCAGGTACAGCATTACAATTATTAAAAAAATGACGTTATTAAAACGTTTTAAAACTATTCTTATATTCTTTGGTGACGCCTTATCAGGAATTATCATCTGATTAATTTGACGCTCATCCAAACACAATATTAAGGACTTATCCTTACATGGGAATTACTACTAACGGGCTCGTGTGTTTTGACTGACTTATTTCAATTATCCTTTTTCCAATCCTTTGTCGATTTCTTATTTTATATGCCCACTTACTGTATAGGGTATTGGGTATGACTTCTTATTTAAACTCACCTTCTCTCTTATGGGTCATTTGTATTGCACTCCTATTATCTTGCCAAGTTTATCTTCCATTGCTTCATTCAGTAACTGATGGTTCTTTTCTTTATTTATTTGTTTTAAGTATTTATTCTCTTTACTCATTATTATCACCTTATTATTGTTATTAACCGTCTTTCTCTTCTTAATCGATTCAAAATAATTTCCCTGAAGTATCCTGTAAGATGTTCTTACGTTTTTTGAATTTGGTGGGTTCTTTTCCTTTCTTTTAATTCATAAAATAAAATTTTTATTTGTAATAACTTCAATATTATGTTGTTTGTCTTATTAATTAACCTAATCTTTGTTCTATTAGTTTGCTGTGGTCCATGCCCAAAAAATCAGTCCCTTCTTTCCATATTTTCATCTTTAGTTCATCCATTGCCAAATACATAAGTTATCCCTTTTGCCCGGACTATTATTGTTTTCAGTATGAATTCTATCCTTTCCACTTTATCACTACTACCTTGTATTCTGATTTTTCTGCTGCGAATTCTTCACTCATTTCGAGGCCTCCTGTTGAATTTCCAATAAATTCTGTCCTAATGACATATGTTTCGATCACTCTGTACTGCAATTTTTCGAACACCAAATTTTCAATGGTATCTTCGCCTACTTTTAACACTTTATTCTCTAGTTCTTTAACCGAATATGTCACTGGTATATCAACTATTGATGATATAGCTGATATTTTATTATCCCTTTCTTTTTCTGATGTATTCATTTTCAATATAAATTTCCTTAAGATTTTCCTATAATTTGTTAATTCTGTTCTTTCCCTGTAATTAGCGATTGGGAGATTACGTACATTAACCAGCCCACTCCTAATCATATCTAATTCTTCCTGTGTATTTTTCTGTTTCTTGGGATTTTTACCTATTTTCTTCGTCTTCTTTTCCACATACTTATTATTCTCTTTGTTTCTGCTATGTTTATCCTTATATAATATTACACTTTTATCTTCCTTATTTTCTATTTCTTTATTACCTTTTATTTTCTGATTTACTGGTTCCCTGATTTGATCGTTTGGTATGACTTCTATCTTTGTTTCTATTGACTGGTTTTCATCATTCCTTATTTCTTTCATTGTTTCTACATTCAATTTCACCTTTGCGGATTGCCTAACATTCTTTTCCTCATAACTTTGTAATATTAACTTGATTTCAGGCTTTTGCTGGTCTAATTTATCATTCACCCCATTTATTTGTTGTTGAATGGTCTCCTTTAATTCCTCATTATTTTGTTTTAATAAGGTTTCATTATCTAATTTCGTTTGTTTATTATCCTCTTTCATTTGTTTCTTTAATGTTTCACTGTTACTATCCATTTTTTCAGTTATTTGTTTCAATACTTTTTCGCTGTTTTTTCTATTCCCTTCCATAATAATTCTCATCATCTCCTGGAAATTTGCATGCATCGGTTGGTTTGGTTTCTTTGGTTGGTCCCCTTGGGCATCCTCTACTATTACTTCCATTTCAGTTTCTTCCTCTTGAGCACTATTAATCCTTAATTCATATCGTTGCTCTGGTTTGTTAGCCATTTTACAATCTTTAACTTAATTTAATTACAAGGAAAACAATTTTTTATGCTAATTAAATTTAACAAAATTGTGTTATTTGGTGGTGGTTTAAAGAAAATCTTTGCTTTCATGTACGGGCGCCATTAAATGTACTGTTATTTTTTTTTATGAGTCTTGTAATTATTTAATAGTATAATATAATTAATAAATGTACCTACTGTTATTATGTTTTTTTGTTTACCAGTACATGTAAAGAAACTCTTTCTTTCAGGGTTAATGATTATTAAGCTGTTTGATCGTATTTACGATTGTATCTAATGTTTTCTTTTCTTTAAACCAAACCAAATTCAGTTAATATGTAGTATTTTGAGAATTTAACATGTAAAAAAAATGAATACCAGACTAATGTAACTTGACCGTCTCTGAATTCTTCCAGCTGCTACGGGTTCACTTCTGGTTGTTGTTTACCTTTTTTCAAACGCAATATTAGGCTTGGCAATCTGTTCCTTCACACAAATTTCTTATTGATCTCACCGCTGAATGCCGCTCTCCAGGACGACTGCAACACAGATGTCTCCTCGGAACACTTAATTATCCTTTATGGCCACTTAAACTCTTCTTCAATCCAGGATTTCCCTCTTCTATCGTCGTTCTATTAAGGATATTGTTATATTTCTCGTAATATTATTTATTTATTAAATATTATAATCAAAACTCTGGTATCACAAATTAAATTCCTTTACTGTATTTTCTTTTCCATGTTACATTAACTTGATGATGTACAAATGTTATTTTATGAATTTAGACTCTTCAAAGTACTCTTATAGATATAATTTTAGACTCTTCATGCTGTTACCATTAGATATTAAATTAGACTCTTCATGTTACTCTTATTGAAAATATCATTAGAGTTATAACGTTACTCTTATTGAATATAATTTAAGACTCCTGACGTTACTCTTATTGAAAATAAAAATAGACTAATAACGTTACTCTTATTGAATATAATTGAACACTTATAAAAATTTCCTTCATCACTATACAATACAATTTTTTAACAATTTACAAAATTGCCACTTTGATAATTCCCTAATTTCTTTACATCTGTTTATCATATACCTATTAAAACATATATCATTTTTCTATTTCTTTTTAAACATCTTTATTTTACCTCTAATATTCGTAATTCTATTTGTTATTTATTAAATTATAATTTTATTACTCTTTACTATTCTTATAACATTCATTCCAATTTCATATATTCTTTTCTGAACATATAACTGAATATTGTTTTATATCATATAGGAATCGACCTCTATGTTGACTGGGTGAGTCGATAGTCCCAATGTTTTTTGTTTACATTTTAAAACATACGTTACATTCAATACAAAATCTGCATCCTTTCTCTTTTAAAATTTATTACCTCCCTATTATGTACTGTGTGCATTTTAACAGCAGTACATACAGTAATACCTTCCCTTATTTCATAATTTCAGATACAATTTTAGATGAAATTTTGAAATAACCAACATAGTCTAATCTTAATATTTAAACATCTGATTAATTAGGTATTTGTACCTCACAAAATTCTTTTAACAAATTGGTTTTTTTCTTTTATTAATATTACAAATATGGTTTCATCATTATCATGAATTACGATATCTTAAACACTTATTTATGACTTAAAACACCATTAATTAAACCAACTGGTTTTACATCAAAATAATAAATAACACATAACAAATGTGCCTAATTTCATGGCTAAAAAACTCAAATATCGGTATGGAGAACCATACATGACTTCCATATTCTAAGATTTATATGTAAAATCATTTTCGAAATGAAATATTACCACAGAAACTACTTCTTTCTACTTACTGCTTCAGCCTTAACCACAGTACTGTGGTCACTAACGTATACCACCTCACGTTATCGCACTCAAATTTCACTGATGATGGAAGTCGATGGCATTGCCGAAGCGTCTGGTTTTGTAGAATACATTGGACTACGGCCAAATATCCCGGTAAGGAATTTTAACAAAAACTACTTCTTTGTTGCCGATAATGTTGTACACATATATATAAAAAATATGCATAAAATTAATGGCTTGTATAAGTTAATGATTGATCTCCATTAAGTAGTGCTCAAGTTTCCAAAGTTATAATATTATGATGTCCGTAATTAAAACATCAGAGCAGGTTTAGTGTGTATGAGGGTACACCGTGGACAAAAATTTTCAACATTTCCTATTGAGCATTGCTTAGAATAAAGCTGCGAATCTACAGTGTACGTTTCACAGAACAAACACGCGGAAAAGAAGGAGCGCTCCGAAGTCACTCATGGACCCTCAGCATCTTGCAGAGGGTTCATTCCCTAAAGATGAAAAGTCTGTCTATGAATCGTTCCTCTGTAAACACGTGCAGTTACACTGCCCAGCGATCCACAGGAAGCAAATCGCTATCCACACTGGACACTTTTTCGGCTTGCACGCGTTATGTTGTAATGGATTTCGGCACTTTCCATTTAAAAAGCGTGCAAATGTAAGAAAATAAACATGAATGAGGCCAGAAATAACGCGAATTTTGTGTGTGTGTGTGTGTGTTCCCTGCCTTTTTATTGCGGTAGTCATAATAATAAAATGGAAACGTAAACAGAACATAACTGAGATATGCTAGCCTGCCACGCACGATATATTTTCTCTTATACATGATTTACATTAAAACGAAAAAATTATAATTTTATTGCCCGGCAACAAAATTATTTTATTTTTAACCATTACCATTGTTTGAAAAAGTTTAAATGAATTTTCAAGTACTTTACTCTTGTTAAAACATAAAAGTTTGCAGGTAAACTACCCCTTCCCCTTAACCAATCTTCACCAAAAACAATAGGTCTTGAGAACTCTGCAATTTAGTGCTGTATGCAAATAATCTTTTGATTCTGTTTGATTTTGCGGCTGTTATCATTTGCCATAGAAAAAACCCTTGTTAAAACATAAAATGTTGCAGGTAAACTACCCGTTTCCCTTAACCGATCTTCACCAAAAACAATAGGTATTGAGAACTCTGCAATTTAGGGCTGTATGCAAATAATCTTTTGATTCTGTTTGAATTTGCGGCTGTTATCATTTGCCATAGAAAATACCCTTGTTAAAGCATAAAATGTTTCTGGTAAACTACCCCTTTCCCTTAACCGATCTTCACCAAAAACAATAGTTCTTGAGAACTCCATAATTCAGGGCTGTATGCGAAACATTATTTGATTCTGTTTGAATTTGCGGCTTTTATCGTTTGCCAAAAAAAAAAGTACCATTGATAAAAAAAAACTGTTGCCGGTAAACTACCCCATTCCCTCAACCGATCTTGACCAAAAACAATAGGTCATGTGTACCCTACAAATCAGGGCTGTATGCAAAAAATTATTTGATTCTGTTTCAATTTGCGGCTGTTATCGTTTGCCATAGAAAAAAAATCTACAGACAGACACACACACACACACAGACACTTTTCGAAAAACGACTTTTTTTCATGTTTTGAGTGTAGTACAATCAGAATCTGCCATAATCTCGAACACGATTTTTTTTGCCATCACCATACTTCCATTTCCTTAAGGAATATGGAAGTAAAAACATGACTAAAACATTATCTTTCTTTGGAACCTCTCCTTCGCAGTCCGGGTCATACATTTCATTTGTTCTTCATTTAAGAATTATTTTTCTTTTAATTATTACTTTATTTATACGGTCAAATCTGATTAAAATTTTATGTATCTTTAACCTTCCCATCTCGGTATTTAATTACTACAAATCCACACAATTTAACCCTACTGGCTATGACATTATTCAACTTAAGTGTAATTATATTTTTCCCCAATCTGGTAAGTACCCTCTTAATTCTATTACAATATTCTTCCCAACTGTTTGATGCAATTACTAAATCATCGACGTAAACCGTAATAACTTCTAAAATCTCCTTGCCCCCTACTCAGTCAAATCATTCTGTAAATATGGCCACAATATGGACCAGCCCAAAAGGTGTTCTCTTGAAATGATAACTTATACCATTCACATATTCTATACTTTCTGGATGCAATTCTATTTGCCAACATCCAGGTACAGCATTACAATTATTAAAAAAATGACGTTATTAAAACGTTTTAAAACTATTCTTATATTCTTTGGTGACGCCTTATCAGGAATTATCATCTGATTAATTTGACGCTCATCCAAACACAATATTAAGGACTTATCCTTACATGGGAGTTACTACTAACGGGCTCGTGTGTTTTGACTGACTTATTTCAATTATCTTTTTACTAATCCTTTGTCGATTTCTTATTTTATATGCCCTCTTACTGTATAGGGTATTGGGTATGACTTCTTATTTAAACTCACCTTCTCTCTTATGGGTCATTTGTATTGCACTCCTATTATCTTGCCAAGTTTATCTTCCATTGCTTCAGTCAGTAACTGATGGTTCATTTCTTTATTTATTTGTTTTAAGTATTTATTCTCTTTACTCATTATTATCACCTTATTATTGTTATTAACCGTCTTTCTCTTCTTAATTGATTCAAAATAATTTCCCTGAAGTATCCTGTAAGATGTTCTTACGTTTTTTGAATTTGGTGGGTTCTTTTCCTTTCTTTTAATTCATAAAATAAAATTTTTATTTGTAATAACTTCAATATTATATTGTTTGTCTTATTAATTAACCTAATCTTTGTTCTATTAGTTTGCTGTGGTCCATGCCCAAAAAATCAGTCCCTTCTTTCCATATTTTCATCTTTAGTTCATCCATTGCCAAATACATAAGTTATCCCTTTCGCCCGGACTATTATTGTTTTCAGTATGAATTCTATCCTTTCCACTTTATCACTACTACCTTGTATTCTGATTTTTCTGCTGCGAATTCTTCACTCATATCGAGGCCTCCTGTTGAATTTCCAATAAATTCTGTCCTAATGACATATGTTTCGATCACTCTGTACTGCAATTTTTCGAACACCAAATTTTCAATGGTATCTTCGCCTACTTTTAACACTTTATTCTCTAGTTCTTTAACCGAATATGTCACTGGTATATCAACTATTGATGATATAGCTGATATTTTATTATCCCTTTCTTTTTCTGATGTATTCATTTTCAATATAAATTTCCTTAAGATTTTCCTATAATTTGTTAATTCTGTTCTTTCCCTGTAATTAGCGATTGGGAGATTACGTACATTAACCAGCCCACTCCTAATCATATCTAATTCTTCCTGTGTATTTTTCTGTTTCTTGGGAGGTCTTTTACCTATTTTCTTCGTCTTCTTTTCCACATACTTATTATTCTCTTTGTTTCTGCTATGTTTATCCTTATATAATGATACACTTTTATCTTCTTTATTTTCTATTTTTTTATTACCTTTTATTTTCTGATTTACTGGTTCCCTGATTTGATCGTTTGGTATGACTTCTATCTTTGTTTCTATTGACTGGTTTTCATCATTCCTTATTTCTTTCATTGTTTCTATATTCAATTTCACCTTTGCGGATTGCCTAACATTCTTTTCCTCATAACTTTGTAATATTAACTTGATTTCAGCCTTTTGCTGGTCTAATTTATCATTCACCCCATTTATTTGTTGTTGAATGGTATCCTTTAATTCCTCATTATTTTGTTTTAATAAGGTTTCATTATCTAATTTCATTTGTTTATTATCCTCTTTCACTTGTTTCTTTAATGTTTCACTCTTACTATCCATTTTTTCAGTTATTTGTTTCAATACTTTTTCGCTGTTTTTTCTATTCCCTTCCATAATAATTCTCATCATCTCCTGGAAATTTGCATCCATTGGTTGGTTTGGTTTCTTTGGTTGGTCCCCTTGGGCATCCTCTACTATTACTTCCATTTCAGTTTCTTCCTCTTCAGCACTATTACTCCTTAATTCATATCGTTGCTCTGGTTTGTTAGCAATTTTACAATCTTTAACTTAATTTAATTACAAGGAAAACAATTTTTTATGCTAATTAAATTTAACAAAATTGTGTTATTTGGTGCTGGTTTAAAGAAAATCTTTGCTTTCACGTACGGGCGCCATTAAATGTACTGTTATTTTTTTTTTTTTGAGTCTTGTAATTATTTAATAGTATAATATAATTAATAAATGTACCTACTGTTATTATGTTTTTTTGTTTACCAGTACATGTAAAGAAACTCTTTCTTTCAGGGTTAATGATTATTAAGCTGTTTGATCGTATGTACGATTGTATCTAATGTTTTCTTTTCTTTAAACCAAACCAAATTCAGTTAATATGTAGTATTTTGAGAATTAACCATGTAAAAAAAATGAATACCAGACTAATGTAACTTGACTGTCTCTGAATTCTTCCAGCTGCTACGGGTTCACTTCTGGTTGTTGTTTACCTTTTTTCAAACGCAATATTAGGCTTGGCAATCTCTTCCTTCACACAAATTTCTTATTGATCTCACCGCTGAATGCCGCTCTCCTGGACAACTGCAACACAGATGTCTCCTCGGAACACTTAATTATCCTTTATGGCCACTTAAACTCTTCTTCAGTCCAGGATTTCCCTCTTCTATCGTCGTTCTATTAAGGATATTGTTATATTTCTCGTAATATTATTTATTTATTAAATATTATAATCAAAACTCTGGTAACACAAATTAAATTCCTTTACTGTATTTTCTTTTCCATGTTGCATTAACTTGATGATGTACAAATGTTATTTTATGAATTTAGACTCTTCAAGCTGTTACCATTAGATATTAAATTAGACTCTTCATGTTAGTCTTATTGAAAATAACATTAGAGTTATAACGTTACACTTATTGAGTATAATTTAAGACTCCTGACGTTACTCTTATTGAAAATAAAAATAGACTAATAACGTTACTCTTATTGAATATAATTGAAGACTAATACAAATTTCCTTCATCACTATACAATACAATTTTTTAACAATTTACAAAATTGCCACTTTCGTAATTCCCTAATTTCTTTACATCTGTTTATCATATACCTATTAAAACATATATCATTTTTCTATTTCTTTTAAACATCTTTATTTTACCTCTAATATTCATAATTCTATTTGTTATTTATTAAATTATAATATTATTACTCTTTACTATTCTTATAACATTCGTTCCAATTTCATATATTCTTTTCTGAACATATAACTGAATATTGTTTTATATCATATAGGAATCGACCTCTATGTTGACTGGGTGAGTCGATAGTCCCAATGTTTTTTGTTTACATTTTAAAACATGTTACATTCAATACAAAATCTGCATCCTTTCTCTTTTAAAATTTATTACCTCCCTATTATGTACTGTGTGCATTTTAGCAGCAGTACATAATACCTTCCCTTATTTCATAATTTCAGATACAATTTTAGATGAAATTTTGAAATAACCAACATAGTCTAATCTTAATATTTAAACATCTGATTAATTAGGTATTTGTACCTCACAAAATTCTTTTAACAAATTGGTTTTTTTCTTTTATTAATATTACAAATATGGTTTCATCATTATCATGAATTACGATATCTTAAACATTTATTTATGACTTAAAACACCATTAATTAAACCAACTGGTTTTACATCAAAATAATAAATAACAAATAACAATTGTGCCTAATTTCATGGCTAAAAAACTCAAATATCGGTATGGAGAACCATACATGACTTCCATATTCTAAGATTTATATGTAAAATCATTTTCGAAATGAAATATTACCATAGAAACTACTTCTTTCTACTTACTGCTTCAGCCTTAACCACAGTACTGTGGTCACTAACGTATACCACCTCACGTTATCGCACTCAAATTTCACTCATGATGGAAGTCGATGCCATTGCCGAAACGTCTGGTTTTGTAGGAAACATTGGACTACGGCCAAATATCCCGGTAAGGAATTTTAACAAAAACTACTTCTTTGTTGCCGATAATGTTGTACACATATATATATAAAATATGCATAAAATTAATGGCTTGTATAAGTTAATGATTGATCTACATTAAGTAGTGCTCAAGTTTCCAAAGTTTTAATATTATGATGTCCGTAATTAAAACATCAGAGCAGGTTTAGTGTGTATGAGGGTACACCGTGGACAAAAATTTTCAACATTTCCTATTGAGCATTGCTTAGAATAAAGCTGCGAATCTACAGTGTACGTTTCACAGAACAAACACGCGGAAAAGAAGGAGCGCTCCGAAGTCACTCATGGACCCTCAGCATCTTGCAGAGGGTTCATTCCCTAAAGACGAAAAGTCTGCCTATGAATCGTTCCTCTGTAAACACGTGCAGTTACACTGCCCAGCGATCCACAGGAAGCAAATCGCTATCCACGCTGGACACTTTTTCGGCTTGCACGCATTATGTTGGGATGGATTTCGGCATTTTCCAATTAAAAAGCGTGCAAATGTAAGAAAATAAACATGAATGAGGCCAGAAATAACGTGTATTTTGTGTGTGTGTGTGTGTGTGTTCCCTGCCTTTTTATTGCGGTAGTCATAATAATAAAATGGAAACGTAAACAGTACATAACTGAGATATGCTTGCCTGCCACGCACGATATATTTTCTCTTATACATGATTTACATTAAAACGAAAAAATTATAATTTTATTGCCCGGCAACAAAATTATTTTATTTTTAACAATTACCATTGTTTGAAAAAGTTTAAATTAATTTTCAAGTACTTTACTCTTGTTAAAACGTAAAATGTTGCAGGTAAACTACCCCTTCCCCTTAACCAATCTTCACCAAAAACAATAGGTCTTGAGAACTCTGCAATTTAGGGCTGTATGCAAATAATCTTTTGATTCTTTTTGAATTTGCGGCTGTTATCATTTGCCATAAAAAATACCCTTGTTAAAACATAAAATGTTGCAGGTAAACTACCCCTTTCCCTTAACCGATCTTCACCAAAAACAATTGGTCTTGAGAACTCTGCAATTTAGGTCTGTATGCAAATAATCTTTTGATTCTGTTTGAATTTGCGGCTGTTATCATTTGCCATAGAAATTACCCTTGTTAAAACATAAAATGTTGCAGGTAAACTACCCCTTACCCTTAACCGATCTTCACCAAAAACAATAGGTCTTGAGAACTCCATAATTCAGGGCTGTATGCAAAACATTATTTGATTCTGTTTGAATTTGCGGCTGTTATCGTTTGCCAAAAAAAAGTACCATTGATAAAGAAAAACTGTTGCAGGTAAACTACCCCTTTCCCTCAACCGATCTTCACCAAAAACAATAGGTTGTGAATACTCTACAAATCAGGGCTGTATGCAAAAAATTATTTGATTCTGTTTGAATTTGCGGCTGTTATCGTTTGCCATAGAAAAAAAATCTACAGACACACACACACACACACACACACACACACACACACACACACACACACACACACACACACACACACACACACACACACACACACACACACACACACACACACACACACACTTTTCGAAAAACGACTTTTTTTCATCAAAAATTATTTTATTTTTAACAATTACCATTGTTTGAAAAAGTTTAAATGAATTTTCAAGTACTTTACTCTTGTTAAAACGTAAAAGGTTGCAGGTAAACTACCCCTTCCCCTTAACCAATCTTCACCAAAAAAATAGGTCTTGAGAACTCTGCAATTTAGGGCTGTATGCAAATAATCTTTTGATTCTGTTTGAATTTGCGGCTGTTATCATTTGCCATAGAAAAAACCCTTGTTAAAACATAAAATGTTGCAGGTAAACTACCCCTTTCCCATAACCGATCTTCACCAAAAACAATAGGTATTGAGAACTCTGCAACTTAGGGCTGTATGCAAATAATCTTTTGATTCTGTTTGAATTTGCGGCTGTTATCATTTGCCATAGAAAATACCCTTGTTAAAACACAAAATGTTTCAGGTAAACTACCCCTTTCCCTTAACCGATCTTCACCAAAAACAATAGGTCTTGAGAACTCCATAATTCAGGGCTGTATGCGAAACATTATTTGATTCTGTTTGAATTTGCGGCTGTTATCGTTTGCCAAAAAAAAAAGTACCATTGATAAAAAAAAACTGTTGCCGGTAAACTACCCCTTTCCCTCAACCGATCTTGACCAAAAACAATAGGTCGTGTGTACCCTACAAATCAGGGCTATATGCAAAAAATTATTTGATTCTGTTTGAATTTGCGGCTGTTATCGTTTGCCATAGAAAAAAAATCTACACACACACACACACACACACACACACACACACACACACACACACACACACACACACACACACACACACACACACACACACACACACACACACACACACTTTTCGAAAAACGACTTTTTTTCATGTTTTGAGTGTAGTACAATCAGAATCTGCCATAATCTCGAACACGATTTTTTTTGCCATCACCATACTTCCATTTCCTTAAGGAATATGGAAGTAAAAACATGACTAAAACATTATCTTTCTTTGGAACCTCAGCTTCGCAGTCCGGGTCATACATTTCATTTGTTCTTCATTTAAGAATTATTTTTCTTTTAATTATTACTTTATTTATACGGTCGAATCTAATTAAAATTTTATGTATCTTTAACCTTCCCATCTCGGTATTTAATTACTACAAATCCACACAATTTAACCCTACTGGCTATGACATTATTCAACTTAAGTGTCATTATATTTTTCCCCAATCTGGTAAGTACCCTCTTAATTCTATTACAATATTCTTCCCAACTGTTTGATGCAATTACTAAATCATCGACATAAACCGTAATAACTTCTAAAATCTCCTTGCCCCCTACTCAGTCAAATCATTCTGTAAATATGGCCACAATATGGACCAGCCCAAAAGGTGTTCTCTTGAAATGATAACTTATACCATTCACATATTCTATACTTTCTGGATACAATTCTATTTGCCAACATCCAGGTACAGCATTACAATTATTAAAAAAATGACGTTATTAAAACGTTTTAAAACTATTCTTATATTCTTTGGTGACGCCTTATCAGGAATTATCATCTGATTAATTTGACGCTCATCCAAACACAATATTAAGGACTTATCCTTACATGGGAATTACTACTAACGGGCTCGTGTGTTTTGACTGACTTATTTCAATTATCTTTTTACTAATCCTTTGTCGATTTCTTATTTTATATGCCCTCTTACTGTATAGGGTATTGGCTATGACTTCTTATTTAAACTCACCTTCTCTCTTATGGGTCATTTGTATTGCACTCCTATTATCTTGCCAAGTTTATCTTCCATTGCTTCATTCAGTAACTGATGGTTCATTTCTTTATTTATTTGTTTTAAGTATTTATTCTCTTTACTCATTATTATCACATTTTTGTTATTAACTGTCTTTCTCTTTTTAATTGAAAATAATTTCCCTGACGTATCCTGCAAGATGTTCTTACGTTTTTTGAATTTTTTGGTTCTTTTCCTTTCTATTAATTCATAAAATAAAAATTTTTATTTGTAATAACTTCAATATTATGTTGTTTGTCTTATTAATTAACCTAATCTTTGTTCTATTAGTTTGCTGTGGTCCATGCCCAAAAACATCAGTCCCTTTTTTCCATATTTTCATCTTTAGTTCATCCATTGCCAAATACATAAGTTATCCCTTTCGCCCGGACTATTATTGTTTTCAGTATAAATTCTATCCTTTCCACTTTATCACTACTACCTTGTATTCTGATTTTTCTGCTGC
This sequence comes from Magicicada septendecula, assembly GCA_034769895.1. Classification (NCBI taxonomy): domain Eukaryota; kingdom Metazoa; phylum Arthropoda; class Insecta; order Hemiptera; family Cicadidae; genus Magicicada; species Magicicada septendecula. The sequence continues at coordinate 1,155,856,405 of CM068367.1, forward strand.
AAAATCTTCACTCATTTCAAGGCCTCCTGTTGAATTTCCAATAAATTCTGTCCTAATGACATATGTTTCGATCACTCTGTACTGCAATTTTTCGAACACCAAATTTTCAATGGTATCTTCGCCTACTTTTAACACTTTATTCTCTAGTTCTTTAACCGAATATGTCACTGGTATATCAACTATTGATGATATAGCTGATATTTTATTATCCCTTTCTTTTTCTGATGTATTCATTTTCAATATAAATTTCCTTAAGATTTTCCTATAATTAGTTAATTCTGTTCTTTCCCTGTAATTAGCGATTGGGAGTTTACGTACATTAACCAGCCCACTCCTAATCATATCTAATTCTTCCTGTGTATTTTTCTGTTTCTTGGGAGGTCTTTTACCTATTTTCTTCGTCTTCTTTTCCACATACTTATTATTCTCTTTGTTTCTGCTATGTTTATCCTTATATAATGATACACTTTTATCTTCTTTATTTTCTATTTCTTTATTACCTTTTATTTTCTGATTTACTGGTTCCCTGATTTGATCGTTTGGTATGACTTCTATCTTTGTTTCTATTGACTGGTTTTCATCATTCCTTATTTCTTTCATTGTTTCTATGTTCAATTTCACCTTTGCGGATTGCCTAACATTCTTTTCCTCATAACTTTGTAATATTAACTTGATTTCAGCCTTTTGCTGGTCTAATTTATCATTCACCGATTTTGTTGTTGTTGTTGAATGGTCTCCTTTAATTCCTCATTATTTTGTTTTAATAAGGTTTCATTTTCTAATTTCATTTGTTTATTATCCTCTTTCATTTGTTTCTTTAATGTTTCACTGTTACTATCCATTTTTTCAGCTATTTGTTTCAATACTTTTTCGCTGTTTTTTCTATTCCCTTCCATAATAATTCTCATCATCTCCTGGAAATTTGCTTCCATTGGTTGGTTTGGTTTCTTTGGTTGGTCCCCTTGGGCATCCTCTACTATTACTTCCATTTCAGTTTCTTCCTCTTCAGCACTACTACTCCTTAATTCATATCGTTGCTCTGGTTTGTTAGCCATTTTACAATCTTTAACTTAATTTAATTACAAGGAAAACAATTTTTTATGCTAATTAAATTTAACAAAATTGTGTTATTTGGTGCTGGTTTAAAGAAAATCTTTGCTTTCACGTATGGGCGCCATTTAATGTACTGTTATTTTTTTTTTATGAGTCTTGTAATTATTTAATAGTATAATATAATTAATAAATGTACCTACTGTTATTATGTTTTTTTGTTTACCAGTACATGTAAAGAAACTCTTTCTCTCAGGGTTAATGATTATTAAGCTGTTTGATCGTATTTACGATTGTATGTAATGTTTTCTTTTCTTTAAACCAAACCAAATTCTGTTAATATGTAGTATTTTGAGAATTAACCATGTAAAAAAAATGAATACCAGACTAATGTAACTTGACCGACTCTGAATTCTTCCAGCTGCCACGGGTTCACTTCTGGTTGTTGTTTACCTTTTTTCAAACGCAATATTAGGCTTGGCAATCTGTTCCTTCACACAAATTTCTTATTGATCTCACCGCTGAATGCCGCTCTCCAGGACGACTGCAACACAGATGTCTCCTCGGAACACTTAATTATCCTTTATGGCCACTTAAACTCTTCTTCAGTCCAGGATTTCCCTCTTCTATCGTCGTTCTATTAAGGATATTGTTATATTTCTCGTAATATTATTTATTTATTAAATATTATAATCAAAACTCTGGTAACACAAATTAAATTCCTTTACTGTATTTTCTTTTCCATGTTGCATTAACTTGATGATGTACAAATGTTATTTTATGAATTTAGACTCTTCAAGCTACTCTTATAGATATAATTTTAGACTCTTCATGCTGTTACCATTAGATATTAAATTAGACTCTTCGTGTTACTCTTATTGAATATAACATTAGAGTTATAACGTTACTCTTATTGTATATAATTTAAGACTCCTGACGTTACTCTTATTGAAAATAAAAATAGACTAATAGCGTTACTCTTATTGAATATAATTGAAGACTAATAAAAATTTCCTTCATCACTATACAATACAATTTTTTAACAATTTACAAAATTGCCACTTTCATAATTCCCTAATTTCTTTACATCTGTTTATCATATACCTATTAAAACATATATCATTTTTCTATTTCTTTTTAAACATCTTTATTTTAACTCTAATATTCATAATTCTATTTGTTATTTATTAAATTATAATTTTATTACTCTTTACTATTCTTATAACATTCATTCCAATTTCATATATTCTTTTCTGAACATATAACTGAATATTGTTTTATATCATATAGGAATCGACCTCTATGTTGACTGGGTGAGTCGATAGTCCCAATTTTTTTTGTTTACATTTTAAAACATATGTTACATTCAATACAAAATCTGCATCTTTTCTCTTTTAAAATTTATTACCTCCCTATTATGTACTGTGTGCATTTTAACAGCAGTACATAATACCTTCCCTTATTTCATAATTTCAGATACAATTTTAGATGAAATTTTGAAATAACCAACATAGTCTAATCTTAATATTTAAACATCTGATTAATTAGGTATTTGTACCTCACAAAATTCTTTTAACAAATTGGTTTTTTTCTCTTATTAATATTACAAATATGGTTTCATCATTATCATGACTTACGATATCTTAAACACTTATTTATGACTTAAAACACCATTAATTAAACCAACTGGTTTTACATCAAAATAATAAATAACTAATAACAATTGTGCCTAATTTCATGGCTAAAAAACTCAAATATCGGTATGGAGAACCATACATGACTTCCATATTCTAAGATTTATATTTAAAATCATTTTCGAAATGAAATATTACCATAGAAACTACTTCTTTCTACTTACTGCTTCAGCCTTAACCACAGTACTGTGGTCACTAACGTATACCACCTCACGTTATCGCACTCAATTTTCACTGATGATGGAACTCGATGGCATTGCCGAAACGTCTGGTTTTGTAGAAAACATTAAACTACGTCCAAATATCCCGGGAAGGAATTTTAACAAAAACTACTTCTTTGTTGCCGATAACGTTTTACACATATATATAAAAAATATGCATAAAATTAATGGCTTGTATAAGTTAATTATTGATCTCCATGAAGTAGTGCTCAAGTTTCCAAAGTTTTAATATTATGATGTCCGTAATTAAAACATCAGAGCAGGTTTAGTGTGTATGAGGGTACACCGTGGACAAAAATTTTCAACATTTCCTATTGAGCGTTGCTTAGAATAAAGCTGCGAATCTACAGTGTACGTTTCACAGAACAAACACGCGGAAAAGAAGGAGCGCTCCGAAGTCACTCATGGACCCTCAGCACCTTGCAGAGGGTTCATTCCCTAAAGACGAAAAGTCTGCCTATGAATCGTTCCTCTGTAAACACGTGCAGTTACACTGCCCAGCGATCCACAGGAAGCAAATCGCTATCCACACTGGACACTTTTTCGGCTTGCACGCGTTATGTTGGGATGGATTTCGGCACTTTCCATTTAAAAAGCGTGCAAGTGTAAGAAAATAAACATGAATGAGGCCAGAAATAACGCGAATTTTGTGTGTGTGTGTGTGTGTCTTCCCTGCCTTTTTATTGCGGTAGTCATAATAATAAAATGGAAACGGAAACAGTACATAACTGATATATGCTTGCCTGCCACGCACGATATATTTTCTCTTATACATGATTTACATTAAAATGAAAAAATTATAATTTTATTGCCCGGCAACAAAATTATTTTATTTTTAACAATTACCATTGTTTGAAAAAGTTTAAATGAATTTTCAAGTACTTTACTCTTGTTAAAACGTAAAAGGTTGCTGGTAAATTACCCCTTCCCCTTAACCAATCTTCACAAAAATCAAAAGGCCTTGAGCTCTCTACAATTCAGTGACGTATGCAGAAAATTATTTGATTCTGTTTGAATATGCGGCAGTTATCATTCGTCATAGAAAATTACCCTTGATAAAAAATGTTGCTGGTAAACTACCCCTTTCCCTTAACCGATCTTCACCAAAAACAATAGGTGTTGAGAACTCTGCAATTTAGGGCTGTATGCAAATAATCTTTTGATTCTGTTTGAATTTGCGGCTGTTATCGTTGGCCAAAAAAAAGTACCCTTGATAAAAAAAAACTGGTGCTGGCAAACTACCCCTTTCCCTCAACCGATCTTCACCAAAAACAATAGGTCATGAGTACTCTACAAATCAGCGCTGTATGCCAAAAATTATTTGATTCTGTTTGAATTTGCGGCTGTTATCGTTTGCCATAGAAAAAAAATCTACAGCAGACAGACACACACACAGACACTTTTCGAAAAACGACTTTTTTTCATGTTTTGAGTGTAGTACAATCAGAATCTGCCATAATCTCGAACACGATTTTTTTTGCCAACACCATACTTACATTTCCTTAAGGAATATGGAAGTAAAAACATGACTAAAACATTATCTTTCTTTGGAACCTCACCTTCCCAATCCGGGTCATACATTTCATTAGTTCTTCATTTAAGAATTATTTTTCTTTTAATTATTACTTTATTTATACGGTCGAATCTGATTAAAATTTTATGTATCTTTAACCTTCCCATCTCGGTATTTAATTACTACAAATCCACACAATTTAATCCTACTGGCTATGACATTATTCAACTTAAGTGTCATTATATTTTTCCCCAATCTGGTAAGTACCCTCTTAATTCTATTATAATATTCTTCCCAACTGTTTGATGCAATTACTAAATCATCGACATAAACCGTAATAACTTCCAAAATCTCCTTGCCCCCTACTCAGTCAAATCATTCTGTAAATATGGCCACATTATGGACCAGCCCAAAAGGTGTCTCTTGAAATGATAACTTATAACATTCACATATTCTATACTTTCTGGATGCAATTCTATTTGCCAACATCCAGGTACAGCATTACAATTATTAAAAAAATTACGTTATTAAAACGTTTTAAAACTATTCTTATATTCTTTGGTGACGCCTTATCAGGAATTATCATCTGATTAATATGACGCTCATCCAAACACAATATTAAGGACTTATCCTTACATGGGAATTACTACTAACGGGCTCGTGTGTTTTGACTGACTTATTTCAATTATCTTTTTACTAATCCTTTGTCGATTTCTTATTTTATATGCCCTCTTACTGTATAGGGTATTGGGTATGACTTCTTATTTAAACTCACCTTCTCTCTTATGGGTCATTTGTATTGCACTCCTATTATCTTGCCAAGTTTATCTTCCATTGCTTCATTCAGTAACTGATGGTTCATTTCTTTATTTATTTGTTTTAATTATTTATTCTCTTTACTCATTATTATCACCTTATTATTGTTATTAACCGTCTTTCTCTTCTTAATCGATTCAAAATAATTTCCCTGAAGTATCCTGTAAGATGTTCTTACGTTTTTTGAATTTGGTGGGTTCTTTTCCTTTCTTTTAATTCATAAAATAAAAATTTTTATTTTTAATAACTTCAATATTATGTTGTTTGTCTTATTAATTAACCTAATCTTTGTTCTATTAGTTTGCTGTGGTCCATGCCCAAAAAATCAGTCCCTTCTTTCCATATTTTCATCTTTAGTTCATCCATTGCCAAATACATAAGTTATCCCTTTCGCCCGGACTATTATTGTTTTCAGTATGAATTCTATCCTTTCCACTTTATCACTACTACCTTGTATTCTGATTTTTCTGCTGCGAATTCTTCACTCATTTCGAGGCCTCCTGTTGAATTTCCAATAAATTCTGTCCTAATGACATATGTTTCGATCACTCTGTACTGCAATTTTTCGAACACCAAATTTTCAATGGTATCTTCGCCTACTTTTAACACTTTATTCTCTAGTTCTTTAACCGAATATGTCACTGGTATATCGACTGTTGATGATATAGCTGATATTTTATTATCCCTTTTTTTCTGATGTATTCATTTTCAATATAAGTTTCCTTAAGATTTTCCTATAATTTGTTAATTCTGTTCTTTCCCTGTAATTAGCGATTGGGAGATTACGTACATTAACCAGCCCACTCCTAATCATATCTAATTCTTCCTGTGTATTTTTCTGTTTCTTGGGAGGTCTTTTACCTATTTTCTTCGTCTTCTTTTCCACATACTTATTATTCTCTTTGTTTCTGCTATGTTTTACCTATTTTCTTCGTCTTCTTTTCCACATACTTATTATTCTCTTTGTTTCTGCTATGTTTATCCTTATATAATGATACACTTTTATCTTCTTTATTTTCTATTTCTTTATTACCTTTTATTTTCTGATTTACTGGTTCCCTGATTTGATCGTTTGGTATGACTTCTATCTTTGTTTCTATTGACTGGTTTTCATCATTCCTTATTTCTTTCATTGTTTCTATATTCAATTTCACCTTTGCGGATTGCCTAACATTCTTTTCCTCATAACTTTGTAATATTAACTTGATTTCAGCCTTTTGCTGGTCTAATTTATCATTCACCCCATTTATTTGTTGTTGAATGGTCTCCTTTAATTCCTCATTATTTTGTTTTAATAAATTTTCATTATCTATTTTCATTTGTTTCTTTAATTCCTCATTATTTTGTTTTAATAAGGTTTCATTATCTAATTTCATTTGTTTATTATCCTCTTTCATTTGTTTCTTTAATGTTTCACTGTTACTATTCATTTTTTCAGTTATTTGTTTCAATACTTTTTCGCTGTTTTTTCTATTCCCTTCCATAATAATTCTCATCATCTCCTGGAAATTTGCTTCCATTGGTTGGTTTGGTTTCTTTGGTTGGTCCCCTTGGGCATCCTCTACTATTACTTCCATTTCAGTTTCTTCCTCTTCAGCACTACTACTCCTTAATTCATATCGTTGCTCTGGTTTGTTAGCCATTTTACAATCTTTAACTTAATTTAATTACAAGGGAAAAAATTTTTTATGCTAATTAAATTTAACAAAATTGTGTTATTTGGTGCTGGTTTAAAGAAAATCTTTGCTTTCACGTATGGGCGCCATTTAATGTACTGTTATTTTTTTTTTTTATGAGTCTTGTAATTATTTAATAGTATAACATAATTAATAAATGTACCTACTGTTATTATGTTTTTTTTGTTTACCAGTACATGTAAAGAAGCTCTTTCACTCAGGGTTAATGATTATTAAGCTGTTTGATCATATTTACGATTGTATCTAATATTTTCTTTTCTTTAAACCAAACCAAATTCAGTTAATATGTAGTATTTTGAGAATTAACCATGTAAAAAAAATGAATACCAGACTAATGTAACTTGACCGACTCTGAATTCTTCCAGCTGCCACGGGTTCACTTCTGGTTGTTGTTTACCTTTTTTCAAACGCAATATTAGGCTTGGCTATCTGTTCCTTCACACAAATTTCTTATTGATCTCACTGCTGAATGCCGCTCTCCAGGACGACTGCAACACAGATGTCTCCTCGGAACACTTAATTATCCTTTATGGCCACTTAAACTCTTCTTCAGTCCAGGATTTCCCTCTTCTATCGTCGTTCTATTAAGGATATTGTTATATTTCTCGTAATATTATTTATTTATTAAATATTATAATCAAAACTCTGGTAACACAAATTAAATTCCTTTACTGTATTTTCTTTTCCATGTTGCATTAACTTGATGATGTACAAATGTTATTTTATGAATTTAGACTCTTCAAGCTGTTACCATTAGATATTAAATTAGACTCTTCATGTTACTCTTATTGAAAATAACATTAGAGTTATAACGTTACACTTATTGAGTATAATTTAAGACTCCTGACGTTACTCTTATTGAAAATAAAAATAGACTAATAACGTTACTCTTATTGAATATAATTGAAGACTAATACAAATTTCCTTCATCACTATACAATACAATTTTTTAACAATTTACAAAATTGCCACTTTCGTAATTCCCTAATTTCTTTACATCTGTTTATCATATACCTATTAAAACATATATCATTTTTCTATTTCTTTTAAACATCTTTATTTTACCTCTAATATTCATAATTCTATTTGTTATTTATTAAATTATAATATTATTACTCTTTACTATTCTTATAACATTCGTTCCAATTTCATATATTCTTTTCTGAACATATAACTGAATATTGTTTTATATCATATAGGAATCGACCTCTATGTTGACTGGGTGAGTCGATAGTCCCAATGTTTTTTGTTTACATTTTAAAACATGTTACATTCAATACAAAATCTGCATCCTTTCTCTTTTAAAATTTATTACCTCCCTATTATGTACTGTGTGCATTTTAGCAGCAGTACATAATACCTTCCCTTATTTCATAATTTCAGATACAATTTTAGATGAAATTTTGAAATAACCAACATAGTCTAATCTTAATATTTAAACATCTGATTAATTAGGTATTTGTACCTCACAAAATTCTTTTAACAAATTGGTTTTTTTCTTTTATTAATATTACAAATATGGTTTCATCATTATCATGAATTACGATATCTTAAACATTTATTTATGACATAAAACACCATTAATTAAACCAACTGGTTTTACATCAAAATAATAAATAACAAATAACAATTGTGCCTAATTTCATGGCTAAAAAACTCAAATATCGGTATGGAGAACCATACATGACTTCCATATTCTAAGATTTATATGTAAAATCATTTTCGAAATGAAATATTACCATAGAAACTACTTCTTTCTACTTACTGCTTCAGCCTTAACCACAGTACTGTGGTCACTAACGTATACCACCTCACGTTATCGCACTCAAATTTCACTCATGATGGAAGTCGATGCCATTGCCGAAACGTCTGGTTTTGTAGGAAACATTGGACTACGGCCAAATATCCCGGTAAGGAATTTTAACAAAAACTACTTCTTTGTTGCCGATAATGTTGTACACATATATATATAAAATATGCATAAAATTAATGGCTTGTATAAGTTAATGATTGATCTACATTAAGTAGTGCTCAAGTTTCCAAAGTTTTAATATTATGATGTCCGTAATTAAAACATCAGAGCAGGTTTAGTGTGTATGAGGGTACACCGTGGACAAAAATTTTCAACATTTCCTATTGAGCATTGCTTAGAATAAAGCTGCGAATCTACAGTGTACGTTTCACAGAACAAACACGCGGAAAAGAAGGAGCGCTCCGAAGTCACTCATGGACCCTCAGCATCTTGCAGAGGGTTCATTCCCTAAAGACGAAAAGTCTGCCTATGAATCGTTCCTCTGTAAACACGTGCAGTTACACTGCCCAGCGATCCACAGGAAGCAAATCGCTATCCACGCTGGACACTTTTTCGGCTTGCACGCATTATGTTGGGATGGATTTCGGCATTTTCCAATTAAAAAGCGTGCAAATGTAAGAAAATAAACATGAATGAGGCCAGAAATAACGTGTATTTTGTGTGTGTGTGTGTGTGTGTTCCCTGCCTTTTTATTGCGGTAGTCATAATAATAAAATGGAAACGTAAACAGTACATAACTGAGATATGCTTGCCTGCCACGCACGATATATTTTCTCTTATACATGATTTACATTAAAACGAAAAAATTATAATTTTATTGCCCGGCAACAAAATTATTTTATTTTTAACCATTACCATTGTTTGAAAAAGTTTAAATGAATTTTCAAGTACTTTACTCTTGTTAAAACGTAAAATGTTGCAGGTAAACTACCCCTTCCCCTTAACCAATCTTCACCAAAAACAATAGGTCTTGAGAACTCTGCAATTTAGGGCTGTATGCAAATAATCTTTTGATTCTTTTTGAATTTGCGGCTGTTATCATTTGCCATAAAAAATACCCTTGTTAAAACATAAAATGTTGCAGGTAAACTACCCCTTTCCCTTAACCGATCTTCACCAAAAACAATTGGTCTTGAGAACTCTGCAATTTAGGTCTGTATGCAAATAATCTTTTGATTCTGTTTGAATTTGCGGCTGTTATCATTTGCCATAGAAATTACCCTTGTTAAAACATAAAATGTTGCAGGTAAACTACCCCTTACCCTTAACCGATCTTCACCAAAAACAATAGGTCTTGAGAACTCCATAATTCAGGGCTGTATGCAAAACATTATTTGATTCTGTTTGAATTTGCGGCTGTTATCGTTTGCCAAAAAAAAGTACCATTGATAAAGAAAAACTGTTGCAGGTAAACTACCCCTTTCCCTCAACCGATCTTCACCAAAAACAATAGGTTGTGAATACTCTACAAATCAGGGCTGTATGCAAAAAATTATTTGATTCTGTTTGAATTTGCGGCTGTTATCGTTTGCCATAGAAAAAAAATCTACAGACACACACACACAAACACACACACACACACACACACACACACACACACACACACACACACACACACACACACACACACACACACACACACACACACTTTTCGAAAAACGACTTTTTTTCATCAAAAATTATTTTATTTTTAACAATTACCATTGTTTGAAAAAGTTTAAATGAATTTTCAAGTACTTTACTCTTGTTAAAACGTAAAAGGTTGCAGGTAAACTACCCCTTCCCCTTAACCAATCTTCACCAAAAAAATAGGTCTTGAGAACTCTGCAATTTAGGGCTGTATGCAAATAATCTTTTGATTCTGTTTGAATTTGCGGCTGTTATCATTTGCCATAGAAAAAACCCTTGTTAAAACATAAAATGTTGCTGGTAAACTACCCCTTTCCCATAACCGATCTTCACCAAAAACAATAGGTATTGAGAACTCTGCAACTTAGGGCTGTATGCAAATAATCTTTTGATTCTGTTTGAATTTGCGGCTGTTATCATTTGCCATAGAAAATACCCTTGTTAAAACACAAAATGTTTCAGGTAAACTACCCCTTTCCCTTAACCGATCTTCACCAAAAACAATAGGTCTTGAGAACTCCATAATTCAGGGCTGTATGCGAAACATTATTTGATTCTGTTTGAATTTGCGGCTGTTATCGTTTGCCAAAAAAAAAAGTACCATTGATAAAAAAAAACTGTTGCCGGTAAACTACCCCTTTCCCTCAACCGATCTTGACCAAAAACAATAGGTCGTGTGTACCCTACAAATCAGGGCTATATGCAAAAAATTATTTGATTCTGTTTGAATTTGCGGCTGTTATCGTTTGCCATAGAAAAAAAATCTACACACACACACACACACACACACACACACACACACACACACACACACACACACACACACTTTTCGAAAAACGACTTTTTTTCATGTTTTGAGTGTAGTACAATCAGAATCTGCCATAATCTCGAACACGATTTTTTTTGCCATCACCATACTTCCATTTCCTTAAGGAATATGGAAGTAAAAACATGACTAAAACATTATCTTTCTTTGGAACCTCAGCTTCGCAGTCCGGGTCATACATTTCATTTGTTCTTCATTTAAGAATTATTTTTCTTTTAATTATTACTTTATTTATACGGTCGAATCTGATTAAAATTTTATGTATCTTTAACCTTCCCATCTCGGTATTTAATTACTACAAATCCACACAATTTAACCCTACTGGCTATGACATTATTCAACTTAAGTGTCATTATATTTTTCCCCAATCTGGTAAGTACCCTCTTAATTCTATTACAATATTCTTCCCAACTGTTTGATGCAATTACTAAATCATCGACATAAACCGTAATAACTTCTAAAATCTCCTTGCCCCCTACTCAGTCAAATCATTCTGTAAATATGGCCACAATATGGACCAGCCCAAAAGGTGTTCTCTTGAAATGATAACTTATACCATTCACATATTCTATACTTTCTGGATACAATTCTATTTGCCAACATCCAGGTACAGCATTACAATTATTAAAAAAATGACGTTATTAAAACGTTTTAAAACTATTCTTATATTCTTTGGTGACGCCTTATCAGGAATTATCATCTGATTAATTTGACGCTCATCCAAACACAATATTAAGGACTTATCCTTACATGGGAATTACTACTAACGGGCTCGTGTGTTTTGACTGACTTATTTCAATTATCTTTTTACTAATCCTTTGTCGATTTCTTATTTTATATGCCCTCTTACTGTATAGGGTATTGGCTATGACTTCTTATTTAAACTCACCTTCTCTCTTATGGGTCATTTGTATTGCACTCCTATTATCTTGCCAAGTTTATCTTCCATTGCTTCATTCAGTAACTGATGGTTCATTTCTTTATTTATTTGTTTTAAGTATTTATTCTCTTTACTCATTATTATCACATTTTTGTTATTAACTGTCTTTCTCTTTTTAATTGAAAATAATTTCCCTGACGTATCCTGCAAGATGTTCTTACGTTTTTTGAATTTTTTGGTTCTTTTCCTTTCTATTAATTCATAAAATAAAAATTTTTATTTGTAATAACTTCAATATTATGTTGTTTGTCTTATTAATTAACCTAATCTTTGTTCTATTAGTTTGCTGTGGTCCATGCCCAAAAACATCAGTCCCTTTTTTCCATATTTTCATCTTTAGTTCATCCATTGCCAAATACATAAGTTATCCCTTTCGCCCGGACTATTATTGTTTTCAGTATGAATTCTATCCTTTCCACTTTATCACTACTACCTTGTATTCTGATTTTTCTGCTGCAAAATCTTCACTCATTTCAAGGCCTCCTGTTGAATTTCCAATAAATTCTGTCCTAATGACATATGTTTCGATCACTCTGTACTGCAATTTTTCGAACACCAAATTTTCAATGGTATCTTCGCCTACTTTTAACACTTTATTCTCTAGTTCTTTAACCGAATATGTCACTGGTATATCAACTATTGATGATATAGCTGATATTTTATTATCCCTTTCTTTTTCTGATGTATTCATTTTCAATATAAATTTCCTTAAGATTTTCCTATAATTAGTTAATTCTGTTCTTTCCCTGTAATTAGCGATTGGGAGTTTACGTACATTAACCAGCCCACTCCTAATCATATCTAATTCTTCCTGTGTATTTTTCTGTTTCTTGGGAGGTCTTTTACCTATTTTCTTCGTCTTCTTTTCCACATACTTATTATTCTCTTTGTTTCTGCTATGTTTATCCTTATATAATGATACACTTTTATCTTCTTTATTTTCTATTTCTTTATTACCTTTTATTTTCTGATTTACTGGTTCCCTGATTTGATCGTTTGGTATGACTTCTATCTTTGTTTCTATTGACTGGTTTTCATCATTCCTTATTTCTTTCATTGTTTCTATGTTCAATTTCACCTTTGCGGATTGCCTAACATTCTTTTCCTCATAACTTTGTAATATTAACTTGATTTCAGCCTTTTGCTGGTCTAATTTATCATTCACCGATTTTGTTGTTGTTGTTGAATGGTCTCCTTTAATTCCTCATTATTTTGTTTTAATAAGGTTTCATTTTCTAATTTCATTTGTTTATTATCCTCTTTCATTTGTTTCTTTAATGTTTCACTGTTACTATCCATTTTTTCAGCTATTTGTTTCAATACTTTTTCGCTGTTTTTTCTATTCCCTTCCATAATAATTCTCATCATCTCCTGGAAATTTGCTTCCATTGGTTGGTTTGGTTTCTTTGGTTGGTCCCCTTGGGCATCCTCTACTATTACTTCCATTTCAGTTTCTTCCTCTTCAGCACTACTACTCCTTAATTCATATCGTTGCTCTGGTTTGTTAGCCATTTTACAATCTTTAACTTAATTTAATTACAAGGAAAACAATTTTTTATGCTAATTAAATTTAACAAAATTGTGTTATTTGGTGCTGGTTTAAAGAAAATCTTTGCTTTCACGTATGGGCGCCATTTAATGTACTGTTATTTTTTTTTTATGAGTCTTGTAATTATTTAATAGTATAATATAATTAATAAATGTACCTACTGTTATTATGTTTTTTTGTTTACCAGTACATGTAAAGAAACTCTTTCTCTCAGGGTTAATGATTATTAAGCTGTTTGATCGTATTTACGATTGTATGTAATGTTTTCTTTTCTTTAAACCAAACCAAATTCTGTTAATATGTAGTATTTTGAGAATTAACCATGTAAAAAAAATGAATACCAGACTAATGTAACTTGACCGACTCTGAATTCTTCCAGCTGCCACGGGTTCACTTCTGGTTGTTGTTTACCTTTTTTCAAACGCAATATTAGGCTTGGCAATCTGTTCCTTCACACAAATTTCTTATTGATCTCACCGCTGAATGCCGCTCTCCAGGACGACTGCAACACAGATGTCTCCTCGGAACACTTAATTATCCTTTATGGCCACTTAAACTCTTCTTCAGTCCAGGATTTCCCTCTTCTATCGTCGTTCTATTAAGGATATTGTTATATTTCTCGTAATATTATTTATTTATTAAATATTATAATCAAAACTCTGGTAACACAAATTAAATTCCTTTACTGTATTTTCTTTTCCATGTTGCATTAACTTGATGATGTACAAATGTTATTTTATGAATTTAGACTCTTCAAGCTACTCTTATAGATATAATTTTAGACTCTTCATGCTGTTACCATTAGATATTAAATTAGACTCTTCGTGTTACTCTTATTGAATATAACATTAGAGTTATAACGTTACTCTTATTGTATATAATTTAAGACTCCTGACGTTACTCTTATTGAAAATAAAAATAGACTAATAGCGTTACTCTTATTGAATATAATTGAAGACTAATAAAAATTTCCTTCATCACTATACAATACAATTTTTTAACAATTTACAAAATTGCCACTTTCATAATTCCCTAATTTCTTTACATCTGTTTATCATATACCTATTAAAACATATATCATTTTTCTATTTCTTTTTAAACATCTTTATTTTAACTCTAATATTCATAATTCTATTTGTTATTTATTAAATTATAATTTTATTACTCTTTACTATTCTTATAACATTCATTCCAATTTCATATATTCTTTTCTGAACATATAACTGAATATTGTTTTATATCATATAGGAATCGACCTCTATGTTGACTGGGTGAGTCGATAGTCCCAATTTTTTTTGTTTACATTTTAAAACATATGTTACATTCAATACAAAATCTGCATCTTTTCTCTTTTAAAATTTATTACCTCCCTATTATGTACTGTGTGCATTTTAACAGCAGTACATAATACCTTCCCTTATTTCATAATTTCAGATACAATTTTAGATGAAATTTTGAAATAACCAACATAGTCTAATCTTAATATTTAAACATCTGATTAATTAGGTATTTGTACCTCACAAAATTCTTTTAACAAATTGGTTTTTTTCTCTTATTAATATTACAAATATGGTTTCATCATTATCATGACTTACGATATCTTAAACACTTATTTATGACTTAAAACACCATTAATTAAACCAACTGGTTTTACATCAAAATAATAAATAACTAATAACAATTGTGCCTAATTTCATGGCTAAAAAACTCAAATATCGGTATGGAGAACCATACATGACTTCCATATTCTAAGATTTATATTTAAAATCATTTTCGAAATGAAATATTACCATAGAAACTACTTCTTTCTACTTACTGCTTCAGCCTTAACCACAGTACTGTGGTCACTAACGTATACCACCTCACGTTATCGCACTCAATTTTCACTGATGATGGAACTCGATGGCATTGCCGAAACGTCTGGTTTTGTAGAAAACATTAAACTACGTCCAAATATCCCGGGAAGGAATTTTAACAAAAACTACTTCTTTGTTGCCGATAACGTTTTACACATATATATAAAAAATATGCATAAAATTAATGGCTTGTATAAGTTAATTATTGATCTCCATGAAGTAGTGCTCAAGTTTCCAAAGTTTTAATATTATGATGTCCGTAATTAAAACATCAGAGCAGGTTTAGTGTGTATGAGGGTACACCGTGGACAAAAATTTTCAACATTTCCTATTGAGCGTTGCTTAGAATAAAGCTGCGAATCTACAGTGTACGTTTCACAGAACAAACACGCGGAAAAGAAGGAGCGCTCCGAAGTCACTCATGGACCCTCAGCACCTTGCAGAGGGTTCATTCCCTAAAGACGAAAAGTCTGCCTATGAATCGTTCCTCTGTAAACACGTGCAGTTACACTGCCCAGCGATCCACAGGAAGCAAATCGCTATCCACACTGGACACTTTTTCGGCTTGCACGCGTTATGTTGGGATGGATTTCGGCACTTTCCATTTAAAAAGCGTGCAAGTGTAAGAAAATAAACATGAATGAGGCCAGAAATAACGCGAATTTTGTGTGTGTGTGTGTGTGTCTTCCCTGCCTTTTTATTGCGGTAGTCATAATAATAAAATGGAAACGGAAACAGTACATAACTGATATATGCTTGCCTGCCACGCACGATATATTTTCTCTTATACATGATTTACATTAAAATGAAAAAATTATAATTTTATTGCCCGGCAACAAAATTATTTTATTTTTAACAATTACCATTGTTTGAAAAAGTTTAAATGAATTTTCAAGTACTTTACTCTTGTTAAAACGTAAAAGGTTGCTGGTAAATTACCCCTTCCCCTTAACCAATCTTCACAAAAATCAAAAGGCCTTGAGCTCTCTACAATTCAGTGACGTATGCAGAAAATTATTTGATTCTGTTTGAATATGCGGCAGTTATCATTCGTCATAGAAAATTACCCTTGATAAAAAATGTTGCTGGTAAACTACCCCTTTCCCTTAACCGATCTTCACCAAAAACAATAGGTGTTGAGAACTCTGCAATTTAGGGCTGTATGCAAATAATCTTTTGATTCTGTTTGAATTTGCGGCTGTTATCGTTGGCCAAAAAAAAGTACCCTTGATAAAAAAAAACTGGTGCTGGCAAACTACCCCTTTCCCTCAACCGATCTTCACCAAAAACAATAGGTCATGAGTACTCTACAAATCAGCGCTGTATGCCAAAAATTATTTGATTCTGTTTGAATTTGCGGCTGTTATCGTTTGCCATAGAAAAAAAATCTACAGCAGACAGACACACACACAGACACTTTTCGAAAAACGACTTTTTTTCATGTTTTGAGTGTAGTACAATCAGAATCTGCCATAATCTCGAACACGATTTTTTTTGCCAACACCATACTTACATTTCCTTAAGCAATATGGAAGTAAAAACATGACTAAAACATTATCTTTCTTTGGAACCTCACCTTCCCAATCCGGGTCATACATTTCATTAGTTCTTCATTTAAGAATTATTTTTCTTTTAATTATTACTTTATTTATACGGTCGAATCTGATTAAAATTTTATGTATCTTTAACCTTCCCATCTCGGTATTTAATTACTACAAATCCACACAATTTAATCCTACTGGCTATGACATTATTCAACTTAAGTGTCATTATATTTTTCCCCAATCTGGTAAGTACCCTCTTAATTCTATTATAATATTCTTCCCAACTGTTTGATGCAATTACTAAATCATCGACATAAACCGTAATAACTTCCAAAATCTCCTTGCCCCCTACTCAGTCAAATCATTCTGTAAATATGGCCACATTATGGACCAGCCCAAAAGGTGTCTCTTGAAATGATAACTTATAACATTCACATATTCTATACTTTCTGGATGCAATTCTATTTGCCAACATCCAGGTACAGCATTACAATTATTAAAAAAATTACGTTATTAAAACGTTTTAAAACTATTCTTATATTCTTTGGTGACGCCTTATCAGGAATTATCATCTGATTAATATGACGCTCATCCAAACACAATATTAAGGACTTATCCTTACATGGGAATTACTACTAACGGGCTCGTGTGTTTTGACTGACTTATTTCAATTATCTTTTTACTAATCCTTTGTCGATTTCTTATTTTATATGCCCTCTTACTGTATAGGGTATTGGGTATGACTTCTTATTTAAACTCACCTTCTCTCTTATGGGTCATTTGTATTGCACTCCTATTATCTTGCCAAGTTTATCTTCCATTGCTTCATTCAGTAACTGATGGTTCATTTCTTTATTTATTTGTTTTAATTATTTATTCTCTTTACTCATTATTATCACCTTATTATTGTTATTAACCGTCTTTCTCTTCTTAATCGATTCAAAATAATTTCCCTGAAGTATCCTGTAAGATGTTCTTACGTTTTTTGAATTTGGTGGGTTCTTTTCCTTTCTTTTAATTCATAAAATAAAAATTTTTATTTTTAATAACTTCAATATTATGTTGTTTGTCTTATTAATTAACCTAATCTTTGTTCTATTAGTTTGCTGTGGTCCATGCCCAAAAAATCAGTCCCTTCTTTCCATATTTTCATCTTTAGTTCATCCATTGCCAAATACATAAGTTATCCCTTTCGCCCGGACTATTATTGTTTTCAGTATGAATTCTATCCTTTCCACTTTATCACTACTACCTTGTATTCTGATTTTTCTGCTGCGAATTCTTCACTCATTTCGAGGCCTCCTGTTGAATTTCCAATAAATTCTGTCCTAATGACATATGTTTCGATCACTCTGTACTGCAATTTTTCGAACACCAAATTTTCAATGGTATCTTCGCCTACTTTTAACACTTTATTCTCTAGTTCTTTAACCGAATATGTCACTGGTATATCGACTGTTGATGATATAGCTGATATTTTATTATCCCTTTTTTTCTGATGTATTCATTTTCAATATAAGTTTCCTTAAGATTTTCCTATAATTTGTTAATTCTGTTCTTTCCCTGTAATTAGCGATTGGGAGATTACGTACATTAACCAGCCCACTCCTAATCATATCTAATTCTTCCTGTGTATTTTTCTGTTTCTTGGGAGGTCTTTTACCTATTTTCTTCGTCTTCTTTTCCACATACTTATTATTCTCTTTGTTTCTGCTATCTTTTACCTATTTTCTTCGTCTTCTTTTCCACATACTTATTATTCTCTTTGTTTCTGCTATGTTTATCCTTATATAATGATACACTTTTATCTTCTTTATTTTCTATTTCTTTATTACCTTTTATTTTCTGATTTACTGGTTCCCTGATTTGATCGTTTGGTATGACTTCTATCTTTGTTTCTATTGACTGGTTTTCATCATTCCTTATTTCTTTCATTGTTTCTATATTCAATTTCACCTTTGCGGATTGCCTAACATTCTTTTCCTCATAACTTTGTAATATTAACTTGATTTCAGCCTTTTGCTGGTCTAATTTATCATTCACCCCATTTATTTGTTGTTGAATGGTCTCCTTTAATTCCTCATTATTTTGTTTTAATAAATTTTCATTATCTATTTTCATTTGTTTCTTTAATTCCTCATTATTTTGTTTTAATAAGGTTTCATTATCTAATTTCATTTGTTTATTATCCTCTTTCATTTGTTTCTTTAATGTTTCACTGTTACTATTCATTTTTTCAGTTATTTGTTTCAATACTTTTTCGCTGTTTTTTCTATTCCCTTCCATAATAATTCTCATCATCTCCTGGAAATTTGCTTCCATTGGTTGGTTTGGTTTCTTTGGTTGGTCCCCTTGGGCATCCTCTACTATTACTTCCATTTCAGTTTCTTCCTCTTCAGCACTACTACTCCTTAATTCATATCGTTGCTCTGGTTTGTTAGCCATTTTACAATCTTTAACTTAATTTAATTACAAGGGAAAAAATTTTTTATGCTAATTAAATTTAACAAAATTGTGTTATTTGGTGCTGGTTTAAAGAAAATCTTTGCTTTCACGTATGGGCGCCATTTAATGTACTGTTATTTTTTTTTTTTATGAGTCTTGTAATTATTTAATAGTATAACATAATTAATAAATGTACCTACTGTTATTATGGTTTTTTTTGTTTACCAGTACATGTAAAGAAGCTCTTTCACTCAGGGTTAATGATTATTAAGCTGTTTGATCATATTTACGATTGTATCTAATATTTTCTTTTCTTTAAACCAAACCAAATTCAGTTAATATGTAGTATTTTGAGAATTAACCATGTAAAAAAAATGAATACCAGACTAATGTAACTTGACCGACTCTGAATTCTTCCAGCTGCCACGGGTTCACTTCTGGTTGTTGTTTACCTTTTTTCAAACGCAATATTAGGCTTGGCTATCTGTTCCTTCACACAAATTTCTTATTGATCTCACTGCTGAATGCCGCTCTCCAGGACGACTGCAACACAGATGTCTCCTCGGAACACTTAATTATCCTTTATGGCCACTTAAACTCTTCTTCAGTCCAGGATTTCCCTCTTCTATCGTCGTTCTATTAAGGATATTGTTATATTTCTCGTAATATTATTTATTTATTAATTATTATAATCAAAACTCTGGTAACACAAATTAAATTCCTTTACTGTATTTTCTTTTCCATGTTGCATTAACTTGATGATGTTCAAATGTTATTTTATGAATTTAGACTCTTCAAGCTACTCTTATAGATATAATTTTAGACTCTTCATGCTGTTACCATTAGATATTAAATTAGACTCTTCATGTTACTCTTATTGAAAATAACATTAGAGTTATAATGTTACTCTTATTGAATATAATTTAAGACTCCTGACGTTACTCTTATTGAAAATAAAAATAGACTAATAACGTTACTCTTATTGAATATAATTGAAGACTAATAAAAATTTCCTTCATCACTATACAATACAATTTTTTAACAATTTACAAAATTGCCACTTTGATAATTCCCTAATTTCTTTACATCTGTTTATCATATACCTATTAAAACATATATCACTTTTCTATTTCTTTTTAAACATCTTTATTTTACCTCTAATATTCGTAATTCTATTTGTTATTTATTAAATTATAATTTTATTACTCTTTACTATTCTTATAACATTCATTCCAATTTCATATATTCTTTTCTGAACATATAACTGAATATTGTTTTATATCATATAGGAATCGACCTCTATGTTGACTGGGTGAGTCGATAGTCCCAATGTTTTTGTTTACATTTTAAAACATATGTTACATTCAATACAAAATCTGCATCCTTTCTCTTTTAAAATTTATTACCTCCCTATTATGTACTGTGTGCATTTTAACAGCAGTACAATATATACACTACCACTACGTTGTGTATATATATATATATATATATATACACGTAAAATTATATGTAATATGAAACTGAAGTTATTATTATAATTATGTGCAAATGCTTTGCTGAGTAAGAATTTTTTAAATGGTGAAGGGAACATTATTAAAGAAAAGAAACAATATTTTCTCCAATAAGAAATTTATTTTATACAAATTAAATGGTAAACTGAATGAGATTTGTGGTATTGTTTAGTCTTGGTGTTAATGATACTTTCTATATTTGGATTGAAGCTTGTTAGTTTTAGGCGTAAATCGTTTTCCACGCAAAGTTTGTTTCTATATTTGTTTTTTAAAAAAACCGAACTAGAAAATGCACGCTCGCTTAAGTAAGTAGTTGTGAATCCCATTAATTCCTTCAAAGCTATATTTGCAAGCACTCGATACTCTCCCTTTATTTTGATCCAAAATGGGATTAGGCTTGAGTCTTTAAAGAAAGTTTTCAAAGAAGAATCACATGATAGTTCCATCAGGGAGTCTTCCTCAGATGCTGACAGTTTTAGCTTTTTAAGGTTGTCCTCTACAAACGGATTTCTTATCCATAACAATTCATCAGGAATTCTTGGAAAGTAACTCCTAAAACAAGAACCATTTTTAAGTAATACTCTTGCATGAACAAACAACTTTCAGTGGGCCTAACCTAAAAATATCAGTTCGTAAAAACCTTAAACTTAAAACATTAACCCATAACCATTATCATTTTAAATAAAGAAGTGGTAGAACTTAATTGTTACTTTTCTTTATTTGGTGAAAAATAATATCATGAAAATAATAAGACTTATGTTTAATAAGAAATACTTCAAATCTAACTGGTTATTAGTAAAATCATTTGAGAATAATTATCTGAAACTAGAGGCCAGTGCTTCAAGATGTTCCTTCATAGCAGTTGCAGTTTCCTCGTTAACTTTGATTCCATATGTTTCTAAGAAGTCATTGAGGAGTGGGAATGCATCAAAACAACTGTCTTTCACTTTACTGGACCATCTTTCAGGTTTTTTAATAGTTGCTTCTATTTTATCTTGAACATAGAACTTGTGGACATCCTTCCCTTGCAGCGATAAATTGAGGATATTGAGAGCACTGAATATGTCACCCAAATATGAAAGCCGTATTAGCCAGTTTTCGTCATTTAACATTTCCAAAAAACTGCTCACAGATTTCGCATCACTTTTGTGCTCCAACAAAAACATTCTCAGTTCATCTCGAAGCTCAAATAATCTTGATAGCACTTTCCCTCTTGACAGCCAGCATATTTCACAGTGCAGGAGAAGTGTTTTGTGCTCACTGCCCATCTCATCGCACAGTACGGCAAACAGTCTTGAATTTTTAGGTCTTGATTTAATGAAATTCACAATTTTCACTGCATCATTAAGGATTTTCTTTAGGCTTTCGGCCAGACCTTTAAGTACAAGGGCTTCTCGGTGCAGGCTACAGTGAGTCCATTGAACAGAAGGGGCAACTGCCCTAACTTTGGCAATCAAACCTGAGTAAATGCCAGACATAGCACAGGTACCATCAGTCGTCAGTGCAACACATTTTGACCACTCTTTCATTTTCTAGTATAAAGCCATCAAGACATTTAAAAATTTCTTCCCCCGTTGTTGTCGATGGCAAACATTTACAAAAGAGCATTTCTTCTTCTATCCTCCCATCAAATTCAAACCTAACAAAAGCTAACAGAATAGCCTCGCCAGCTATATCTGTGCTTTCATCAAGCTGAAGTGAAAAGTACTCACTTTGCTTTAAAACTGTGATCATGGACTGTTTCACAAAATCTGACATTTCATCGATTCTTCTCTTTACCGTTGTGTTTGATAGGGGTATTTCACCAATTAGTTTTGTTTGCTTTTTGCTAAATAAATCATCAGATATTATTTTGGCCGCTGGTAAAATAATATCCTCTCCTACGGTGTGAGCTGCCCCCTTTTTGGCTATCAATAAGGATAGTCGATATGAAGCGATTGTAGTTTGCTTATTTTGTTCACCAGAAGTCGATTTTGTCATCACTGATTTTGACTTAAAAAATTCTCGTTTTTTGTTCTGGAAAAAATCAATTGGCTTACTTACGTATTCTGCATGTTTTCTTGATAAATGTCTTTCCAGTTTTGAGGGTTTCATACTTTCATTAGCAAGTACTTCAAAACACACAACACACTGAGGAAGCGGCTCGTCTTCTGTGCCACAAAACACAAACCCATATTTCAAATAGTCAGCGTTGTATTTACGAAAGCAGGGTTTTGCCTTCTTCAGGAAGGAGTTCAGTTCGCTAACTTCACTAACACTGTCACCTTTAGGTGTATTACATGAAGCACTGATACCGGATGTGGAAGTTTCGTCATAATTAGCTGAAGTCTGTCTTTTACGGCACGATCCAGTCTTAATCCACGCGTCCATAGTGAAATAAATAGAAAATAGAAATATAGTATAAAATAAAACAAACCGCCACTATAAACACGCATGAACACACTTGACTAAACAACAAGCAAATAACGCACGATCCCACAGTCAGAGAAAGACTAAATCAACTCAAGGTTACTCATCTGACACTTGTCGCAAGTGGAAGGGGACGCGGCGTTGCCATATCGCAATTACGCACGACTCCTATGGCTGCGCATTATTAGCCACATTGGTTTCTTGTTTAGAACGGGTTTTGTACATAACTTTTGAAGTGTTAACTTCTCATAGCAGAGGAGAGGGAAAACATTTACACGGGAGTGAATCGGTAGAATGTGACGTCATCAGAAAGGAATGCGACGAGAATCTGTAACAATTTCCCCCTCACTGCATCCCATGTTCTTTCCCACTCTTCTTATAGCAGAAGAGAGGGAAAAATTGAATTCTTTAGTGGGGAATGTAAATTTAAATTCAGAGAATAATTAGGGACTAAAAGTATATGCGCAAATGATAAAGGAGATTACAAATAATGAATGGTAAATTTTACCAAAAGAATTTTCAAGGTTTAACAAGATATTTTTTCTCAATAATCAAAATGGCTATCAAAATTTAATTTGTTAAAAGAAAAAGTTCAGTATGTTCAATTTTAAAAACGAGTTAATAATTTTTTCACATTTTGCACGAAATATTGTGCACAGAAAGTTTTTCACTTTAATAATTGCTCGTGCACAATTATTCGTGCACGGTGTATAATTCATTTTGTTTATTTTTGTTAAGTGTACAAAATAAATAATTATGCGATGAAAAACTTTCTGTGCACAATCTGTCTGTGCATGAACCCAGTTTTACCAGTAAGAAGTATATTGAAAATGTAAGATAATAAACAAAAGTGTTATTTTTAACTGACTTCGAAAAAGGAGGAGGTTCTCAATTTGACCTGTATATATTTTTTTCTGTTTGTTCACGCATAACTCTGAAGCATGGTATGGTTTGTGCACATGAGAACTGTACACGATATTATTGTACACTAAAAATTATGCACCAAGTTTTGTGCACAAGTACAGAAAAAAGATTTTTATTATGCACAAGAGTTTTTATATTAATTATTAATATTGCAGAACGGTCACTTATAAAGACAACATATATTATTCAGTAACCATGTTATTTAAGTTAACACTTCTGTCGGCAGTCCCACGACTGCCAGATTTTTCAGATTATAAAACTTTCCTCTTGAAATACACTTTTATATTTTTTTCAGTCGATAAGATATTTTACTTAGATATTTTAAAAGTCGTCCGGCGACCCACCTGAATAGATCCCGCGACCCACAGTTTGGGAACCACTGAACTACCCAATCATTCCTAACGATTATTACGGACTTGTCCAGCAGCAGCAGAGTGTTGCTGGTTCGTGTCACCAAATGAACATGTACAACATTCAGCGCACGCAATGCAATTTCATTTTATATCTCAGCATGTCATTAAAACGTATGTTAGCAACACTGTTTTCCCACTATTTCAGATGTCAAAACAAAAGTTGTTTGTTGTCTACCTGTCTGGGGTAGTCATACGAATAATTCAACAAAAAACAGAAAACCATCCTTGCCACCCAGATGTTGACAACAAATGGTGCCACGAGGGAAAACCAGTCCATTGTCTTCCAGCGGATTAGGAATACTTAGAACAAAATTTTTCGAACACTGACTTCAACAACTGTTTTGGTTACTTTACTCTTGGGCAGCCAAAAAAATTAACTCCTACCAAAAATCTCGTCCGAGACTACGTTTAAATTACGTCTGCACTGTTTGATGGAGGACTGGCGACAACTGCTATTCAACTGATGCAAGGCGTCAGGCGTTGGTCCAGCTGCGCGCCAACGTATGTGTTTCATAGCGCCTTCTGATTGGCTGGTTTAAACTGGGCCAGCGATGACTACAACTTTTTACCGCATCATGACTTCGGCGGGTTACATTCGTCTTCTCTGTAATTCAAGATGTCCTGGATTGCAGGTGATTGCGTAACGCGTCTAGACAGACGGA
The DNA here is from genome assembly GCA_034769895.1 of Magicicada septendecula. NCBI lineage: Eukaryota > Metazoa > Arthropoda > Insecta > Hemiptera > Cicadidae > Magicicada > Magicicada septendecula. The sequence goes on from CM068367.1 coordinate 1,155,881,917, forward strand.
TGCTAAGACATAAACACACTGGTCTCTTTCAATAACATTGTAATCACTTTTGTTAAAACAGGGGTTCCCCAAAGGTTGTACACTGTTTGAATTGACATTTATTAAAATTCTTCAACACCCAATTCTGTACCGTTACAATTTAGGCGAGTTTTTGGCACAGAAAATTAGGTTAGGTTTTGGCGAAATAACTTCACTTAACACATATTTATGCTCATAATCAATCTTATTTATTATAACTCAAAAATTAATTTTTTTCTGCTTGTCTTACTTTCTTTTTCTATTATGTCATAAACAATTATAAAACATGAACTTACATAACCAAATTTCTATACACTAATCTTTATCTACAAACCAGTACTTTCCCTTTTCCATCCACACACTCTCTCACTCTCTATACATATCTTTTTCACCCCCATTTAATGAGCTCTTTAATATTTATTGTTTTACTTCACTTCTGGCCAGTTAAATCGGTTTTGTAACTGTACTTAACTGCACGTGTTTCCCGATGTTGCGTACTAAGTTGTTCAACCCTATTTCACTGCCCTATCACATTACTCGTTTTTAGAAACTGTTAACACTGTCGTAAAACTATTGATGGCTGTTTTACATTATACTATACTCCTTGGTAGACTGACTTTAACATTTTTCGGCCTACCAAGCTGCCCGAGGCTAACGCTAAATTTATGTCTATTCCGTATGATGAGTGGTGCTGAACTGGGGCAAGCTTGGGTCGCGTGGTCACGCTATTCGGGCTTTGTGTGTATTGCCACGAGGTTCCAACCGGTTATCCACCTCGCCCCCTACCTTCACTTATCGAAGATTCTGGGCATCTCTAGAATACGGAAGTTTGTTTTACCTAAAAACATGTGGCGTTCTTATTACGCAGTACGAACACGTGCTCGTCCTCTGACTCAACTACGCTTTGCTCCATCTCTTCGCGCTCCCAAACAATAGACCCCATTACATATTATAGTTATTGAAAATCACCAAAACAAAATGATTGAGCCCATTTTGTCCCGTTACAATACCACCCCCCAATGAGAGGTTTTATGTAAAAACATAAAAACTCTCATTGACTAAACCTAAGAGGACCAGTTAGGATATGGTGCCACGACACCCCTTATTTCTTTATTAAACTGTGGGTTACTCGCCCCCCTAGTCCGGTGTCTGTGGCTGCACCTGCATGACTTTGCTGGCCTTCCTTCTTCAGGATCCCAACACCATAAAGCCAGACAGGCACTAGACGACCCTGCCCTGACATACAGGCCAGTACACGTCCGCCTCCACAGTATCAACCAAACTCTGTAACAATCAAGAAAAAATATTAGCAAATGGCTTTCCATTAATCCGTATCCTTAACCGATTTGGGTTCCTCTTAGCCGTACTGGTTTGCCTTATTCAAAGTACTGGCTTTTTATCTTCACTATCTAGATGCACAAATAACATTGTTTTAATATATATATATATATCCTTAACACTAACATAATATGTGTTGTTTAGAATACATAAACTTGTGCCGGTTGTCCACGAACTGGCGCTGATATAAGAAATATATAAATAGATATTTAAGTCTAACGCGAAATCGGTTAGCAGTATCTGTATTTAACGGGGGTAAAATCTAGTTTGCCGTGGTACCACCCACGCATTCTGGTGGTGGCCTGGAAATGCGTGATTCGTCACGGTGCCGAAGCACCGGTTTTCGTTTGTTCTTGCCCCAGTCGCAATACTGTGAACAGCTGCATCTCTCTCTGACAGAGTGAAGTCCTTTTGATCGTATTCTATCACCGTCTGATGGCTAGATAATCTAGTACAGATCTGCAGTAAGTAACTTTAGCATATATATATATAATGGTTTGCTTAAAATAAAATGTGAATTTGAGTATTGTAAGAGTGGATGGGGCTTGATAGCTTTTTACCGTACACTGGAAGTATTCAGTATCAGAGAATTCTAAATTATTTAAACCCTCATGTAATTAAATTATATCTTAATTAAGATACAGTAATTGCCTATCACTTTAGTGCAGTAAAATTATGTAATTTTGGCTGACTTATAAGTTTTCAAATGCAGTACCACGTGCCCGTGCACAAAATGGACAGGTTATAGCGTGTCAAACTTTCTGCCACGTAGGCATAATCAAGTAATTAAAAATTATAAATTGGTTTTAGGGACGTCTGTGAGTAAATTATAAATGTCAAAAGAGAAGACGTATGTTTTAATTAAAGCGAACAGAGTTTAAATGGTCAGGGGGAGGCCTGTTCAAATTTGTTCTGTACGGGTTCAATCGAGTGTGCGTGAAAATAAGTGTTGGGACATCCCTCTAATTATCTATGTATGCTTAGGGTCCCTGCGCCCTAGACGAGGACCCCGGCCCAGGCATGAACATCTGCTCCTGAATGTATTAAAAGAGGCTCTCGACTTCTCCTGCCGGAGGGAACAGCGAGATCAGCATGCCACACCAAAACTACATGCACTAGACGTTGAACTCGAGCACCACAACATGATATAAATAAGGTGAAATCCAACCATTTATTATTTTTGACCTACATAGACACCACCGATTTGTGCAGATAACACTTACTAAAACTTGTGGGGTATATTGTGACACACCATGATATTCCTTTCATCTTTTAAACGTTTTAATTGGGCTCCGGTTTAACTGGACACAATTGTGCGCGGATTTTGGGGGGAACTTTTGTATAGTATGTACTGATATTTGATATTAAGTGTAAGCCTGGGGGCTGGCATGTATCCGAGGCTTATTACAATTCATGCACTTATTTTTTCTTTCTCGTTTTCTGTAAAGGGGGTGGTTCAAGTATTAGGGGACCGGAATTTAAGATATGTAGGGGGGTTCTGTTGGTGACAGGATGAATCCCACCGGCTGGTCGGGTTCAGTTATAATTCCTGTCAGGTTAGCTCTGGTAATTGCGGTTATATCACATATTTAATTTAGGTTTTGGGTCATCTAAGGGTTGTAAGTTTTTTTATTCAGTAACAGTCCGACCCCCTGTTTAATCCTGTGTAGGCAGGTTTTGCGTGCAGATATATGCAGGCCCCATGCACAGGTTAATGTAGGTACGGTCATGCTTAGGAACATGTCGGCTACCGGGCCAAATCAGTTTTCTTAGAAAAGGTTGTGCCGAGTTTTGGAATAATCGGCCCTTTTCCCAGTTAATTATGTGACGGTCATTGCGGGGGTTTGTGAATTAATTATTTGAGCGGAGTATACGCTGTTATCTGCATGCTTTGTTGCCGATCTGTGCGCGCTCTATGCGGAGTGATACGCAGCGTTTTACATGTCGCTGCTCTGGGCAGTACTCACCAGGCAGCCGAACGTGACGCAGCAACCATTCTCTCTCTTCCGGCAGCTACCAGTTTGATTTTCTTTTTGGGTCTGCTAAAATCTATCATGACTAGATAATCGACTACGCGACTCTTCGGTAAGTCTGTTCAAGGTAACTTATTTATTATTTAATAAAAGAATTGTTATTTAGCTTAAATTAATGCCGATGCAATGCGATATATATACGAAAGTCACCACGTGGCAAGCGCGGGTTAAATTCTGTGTATGCATGTCTTGAAAGTTAACACTGGCTGAGCTAAAGTATTTATAAAGTAATTATGGCTGTGTATTTTTCCTAATTATATCATAATAATTTCATTATAATCAAAGGGGGGCGTAAGAGAATGTTTTATGAACTAAATGTAGAGGTATATGAAACTGTATATGTATTATGAACCTGTTTAAGTTTGCAACTCATCTCGAAATTGTAATAAGGGTTTATTTAGTTGACGAACTGTCTATAAATACTAGTCATTTAATTCTAAATTTTTTTACTGAAGGTAATTTCTGTGCTTCTTAAAATTTCAAAAATTTCTTTTAATCTGAGCATGTGGTAGTGTGTGATTATGCTGGAGTCATGAATATTAGGGGGATCGTGAATTGGGTAATATTTGAGTAATTGTCAATATATATAATTGTTCAGGGTTCCCGACCTAAGACGAATCTCGATTCACCATCTGCCACCAATGGTATTACACGAGTGATTCTCCGTCTGTGCCGTCGGGAGGAAGAAATGGACAGGTTTTGTGCCGGATTTTACGAGGTGACATTTAACCCATTTATATATATTTTGGCCTCTACAATGTAGAACATCTTATTCTCTTCCTGGAACATCTCCAGTTAAAGTTGTTGGGACACAAGTCCAGCGAGACAATTAGTGCTTGTAAATTTTGTCAGTGTATTTTACTAAGGCTTATGCCCCCTGAGTAACTGTGAGACCGGACGGGGTCATGCGCTACCGAATTTTGCTGCGAAATTTTCTTTAAGGGTAAAAGTGTGGGTGACTTAAGATTACTGATTTATCGGGGGGGAGGTGAATTATGCTTGCATTGATTAAGGGTATTCATAGCTATATGCGTTTCGTTTTTTTTTTATTTTGATTTAAAGCTTTGGGGAGGTGCTGTAACCTGTGGACGTCACCCGTAGGTGCCGTTAGTAACAGGTCTATAGCATGTTTTAGGTTGCTGGATCTGGTGGTGCGCATGGCCTCGCCTGTGGCCAAGCCAATTCTGTAGGAACAACTCAAATGTGTTTTATTAGGGGCTGATGTTATAAAGTTTTTTAATTAAAATTGTTATTATATATATTTTATACAAATTATCTTAACTCAGTAATAATTCAATATAAGTGAAATTTCATTCAGTTCTTTTACTGCCATAGCCAGTGTACTACTAGTTCAGTTGTTAAAATGAGCACACTATTGGTTCAATCATAAACCGTATTATATATATTTTATAAAAATTATCTTAACTCAGTAATAATTCAATATAAGTGAAATTTCATTCAGTTCTTTTACTGCCATAGCCAGTGTACTACTAGTTCAGTTGTTAATATGAGCACACTATTGGTTCAATCATAAACCGTATTATATATATTTTATAAAAATTATCCTAACTCAGTAATAATTCAATATAAGTGAAATTTCATTCAGTTTATTTTAACGCCACAGCCAGTGCACTACTAGTGCAGTTGTTAATATGAGTACACTATTGATTCTTACTTCCAATCATAAATTCTGTTATACATTCGTACGGCCGTGCAGCCATGTTGACCTGGCCATGGCGCAGTCCTATCTGGGGGAACCTTTCTAAAATTTTGAATTCTTGTGATAATTTCATTGGTTGCAAGCAGTCATAACCGGACTGGTTAATGGTTTGGTTTATGAAAGTTTTTTATGGAGGCTGGGCACTTTACCCTTTTCAGTAGTTTGGGATGGGGATCTAGGTCACTGATACTGAAGATGGTATTCTTCGGTGGCATGGTTACATGTCTATGAGCTGCCTGCCAGGTGAACATGTGTGTAGTATATATGTGTGTATATCGATATGTGTGCGCTATGTGTATTTATGTAACTATTTATTTATGTGTATTTATGTATTTATATTGATCGATGTTATATATTATTTATATTTGGGGAGATACTATTATGCTGATGTTTTACATGAATTATATTTTGATGAGATGATACGTGCATATTTTCAGAGGAGTGTAATGACAGGGAGTGATACTTGCATGTTATTTGAAATAGTGAATAAAATTGTTATTGTTGCTAAACAACGAGTTTAATTGCAAGTCCCGTCATACCGGACCCAGCGCAGTTTTGGCTTCCCTAGGCTCTGGCCTAGTTTTAAATAACTAGTGGCCCCTCTTCAAAAAAAATAAAAATAAAAAAAAATAAAAAAATAAAGTTTTTTTTTTTATAAAGTCTGAAAGTTGAAAGAGGGGTTACAAGGTTATAAAGTATTGTGTCACATCACAGTTGTAAAAGTTCTTTTTAATTTATTATTGCCAAATCAGTTTTTTTTTAGAAAAACTTATATAACGTATTATGTCACATAACTGTTGTAAATTTTTAATCATTATTGCTAAACTAGATTTCTTACAAAAAAATTTATAAATTATTATCTCACAATATTCACACATACTGTTCAGATCACGGAAAGATTGTAGCTTGCTTTCTTTTCGAGTTATTATTGTCAATTATATTTTTTCCAACAACTTGTGATTATAATTTCACCAAGTTTATATGCACGGTTTAAGCGCATTTTAAAGTTGTATCTAGCATTCTGGCCAACCCATATTCTGGGGGGGGGCACTAGAGGTATGTATATATATTCGGATGTCTGTAAAGGTATTGTGGTTGAAATTTCTATTAATTATTAATTATTTCTATTATATGGGGCGATATATGTATGGAGAGGAAATGTATATAGGCGGGTGGCAATGCTTTAATGTTATCAGGGTGTTTGTTATTTATGTTGTGATATTGAACATCTGTATGTGATAGAGGTATATATTTATATGTGTATTTATGTGAATTATGTATGTGTTATTTCTGTGGGTTATGTACGGGGACGGTTTATACAAAAATTGCAATTATAAAAAAAAAATTAAAAGATGTAATAAAAGTATTTATCGGTTGTTAATAGTGAGTTTTAATTGCAAGCCCCGTCTCACTGGACCCAGCGCATTTTGGGTTCTCTAGGCTTTGGCCTAGATTTAAACAACTAGTGGCCCCTTTAAAAAAAAAAAATTGCATAAAAATTTTAAATAGGGGTTACATTTGGTAGCAGATGGAGGTTCAGTCTATGGTTAAAACCTTGGGTCCTTTGGGTGTGACGGGGCTTGCAAAATCAGAAAACATTCGGGGTATTAGGGACGTAGCGCGGACACTGGGTCTGGGCTTGTCGGAGGAAGAAGTGGTACAAATAATTCTTGACGGCGTCTCCTCACAAGATAGATTGCGGCTTGTATTTACAGAGCGCCCGTGTCGGTTTGTGGATTTGGACAGACTGTGCGTGATGTCCAAGGCCATTCAGACGAGCGTTGAGGCGAGGGGAGACAGGAGTGGGGAACTACTAATATCTCAGAGAGCAGAAGGACGCAGCGACCCTTTTCGCCCCCGACAGGCCCAGTCCGTTCGAGATCGCGAGCGATGGGGAAGCATTATTTGTTATAATTGTAATCGGCCGGGTCACGTGGCTCGATCATGTCCCCGGGGGCGCACACGTCCAGCACCTCCATCGCCGAGACCCTCCCCAAAAAACTAGGCAGACAGGGGAAGATATGTCGGAGGATGTCTTCCCCTCGCACTGAATCTTTTCGGTTTCCTACTACCTCCAGGCAATTCATAGGACCCAACTCTTCTGACATCAAGGTCCTGTCTACTATCCCGCAACACATTTCAGTATGCCCCTTTATGTCGCTCGAGGTAAAAGGGGGTCAGCTCAGAGCGATAGTTGACTCCGGTTCAGCCCGATCCATCATCTCATCTCGAGTGTGCGCGGAACTTGAGAAGCAGGGCTTAATAAAGGGGTCGGATCTGTCGTCAGTGGTATGCTGGACTGCATCTCGAGAAATCTTGCCCATCTCCCAGGTGATTTCCTTTAAATTCAAGATCGACGGTTTTTCCTGGGTGTGGACTTTTCTGGTTTCTCCTGCTCTGGGAGTGGATTGTATCATTGGTGCAGATTTCATCGCTAAAAGTGGTCTCGTGTTGGACATCCAAGGGCACCAATGTTATTTCAAGTTTAATCGGGGAGTTCTTATTCCGTTCCTTGGATACCAGGGAGCTAAGGGAGGTATCCAAGAGGTGGCTTGTCCCGATTCTGCACGAGATCATCTCACTCCATCCCAGCAGAGGGCCTTAGACCAACTGTGTGAGGAATTTCCCTCGGTGTTAACTCCTTCCTTGGGACTCACACACCTGCTGGAGTACAAAATCCGCCTTACAGACTCCAAGATAGTAAGGTCACACCCTTACAAATTCGCACCTCCGAAGATGGCCGTTCTGAGAGAGAAGGTTCAAGAGTTATTAGAACAAGGGGTGATTGAACCTTCTCATTCCAGCTATGCTAGTCCAGCGTTTTTGGTACCCAAGCCTGGGGGTAAACACCGCATGGTAATAGACTATAGGAAGTTAAATGCGAATATTGAGGTGGATTCCGTTCCCCTCCCAGACTTACATTCGGCCTTCGATTGGTTCAGTGGGGCCAGGTATTTCACGGTGATCGATCTTAATGCGGCTTATCACCAGATTCCCTTGGCAAAGGAGAGTAGACCGTACACGGCATTTTGTGTACCGTGGAACGTGTACCAATATACAAGGGTCCCCATGGGTTTGGCTGTGGGGGCCCAGACACTCACTCGTCTTCTCGATACCGTTTTTCACGACGTGAAATTCCAGTTCGTGTTTAATTACTTGGACGACTTGCTAGTGTATAGCAAGACGTTCGAGGAACATCTGTGCCATCTGCGTGAAGTGATGTGTCAGTTAAGAAGTACTGGCCTCACTGTCAATCCTAAAAAGGTTCGTTTTGCCCAGGAAAGTATTTTTTTCTTGGGGCATTTGGTTTCACACCGGGGTGTTACTGTCGACCCCGAGAGGACACAGGGCATCCGTGACTTTCCCCCTCCCAGGGATGCGAAGGGAATAGCGAGATTCGTGGGAATGGTCAACTTCTATCGCAGATTCATTCCTAATATCGCGGAAATTGCCGCACCTTTGAACGAGCTGAGGAAGAAGGGCGCTAAATTTACATGGGGCGATAGTCAACAGAAGGCTTTCGACACCCTAAAGGAAGCCATCATCTCCCCACCGGTGTTACGGATGCCCGATTTTTCTAAACCATTTATTTTGCAGACGGACGCGAGTTCGGTCGCGCTCGGGGCGGTTCTGTCCCAAGTCGTTGATGACGCTAGGCAGCCTGTGGCTTTTATTTCCCGAACGTTGACCCAGCAAGAACGAAAGTCATCAGTCTATGAGCTAGAGTGTTTAGCTGTTGTGTACGCTCTAGACAAGTTCAGGCGTCTCTTGGAACATGCTGAGTTCCTGCTCGAGACCGACAATCAGGCTCTCTCTTGGCTTCTTGCTCATCCCCGGCAACTGGGAAAAATTGGTAGATGGGTGGTCAAGATCTCATCCTTCAAGTTCAAGTTGCAGCACATTAGGGGAACTCAAAATGTGGTTGCAGATGCTTTGTCACGCATGTTTTCCCAGCCCTGTCTTCACTTTCCAATCTGAGCAACCCTGTTCCGTTCTGTTAGATTTTCCGCTAGCCTTCACTGATGTGTTACCCCATCAGTTGAACGACGAAGAGCTGGGTCCGATCATCCAGACTATAAAGGAGGGTAACGTACAGGCCCCATACTTCTTGTCCAAGGGCGTCCTGTGTTGTAGGGAGAAAAAGGGACGCGCCCCTAAGATCGTGCTGCCTAGCAAGTTAGTGCCCATGGTCTTCAGCTATTACCATAATTCCCCAGTAGGAGGCCACAAGGGAATTTCTAAGACCATTTCCAGCATTAGACGACATTTCATCTGGAAGGGCATGGACAGGGACATTGCGACGAGGGTTAACAGTTGTCATCTATGCGGCTTGAGTAAGCCCCTGCCCAGAACACCAAGTTAGGGTTGTTGTCATCGGACGTGACGAGCAGACCGATGGACAAGCTATTCATAGACTACGTGGGGCCCTTCCCCCGTAGCAAGTCTGGTAATGCTTACCTGCTTGTATACGTGGATGCTTTTTCGAAGTTTGCCTGGCTATTGCCCTTACGGCAGGCAACGGCTCGTTTGACCATAAGCGCGCTCCAGAATCATGTATTTCAGCATTTCGGTCTTCCGACCATCATTGTCTCTGACAATGGGCCACAGTTCATTTCGGGTGAGTTCCGGCGAATGTGTTTCGCCAGTGGGATCAAACATGTAACCACTTCTCCTTATTACCCACAGCCGTCCCATGCGGAGAGATTCAATAGGAATCTCAGGTCCGCACTCATTGCTTATCATGCTGAGCAACAGACCACCTGGGACCAGAATCTGAAGTGGTTACAGCTAGCCTTTAATACGGCCCTACATGACAGCCACCAGGCCGTTCCCTTTGAAATTATGTTTGGATTCTCGCCCGCACTCCCATTGACTAACTTGTGGAACATCGCGGATCTTCTACCACGGGACCCAGATAGTGGCACAGCGGAGAGGTGGAAGGAGGCTCGGAAGAATTTGCTGCGAGCGCACGAGCGGGTCCGTCGACGATATAATCAGGGGCGAATTCCTAACCCCTTCCAGATAGGGGACTGGGTCTATTGCCAGAGCCACCCACTCAGCTCAGCCGCGGACAGACGGTCCGCAAAGTTGTGTTATCGCTGGTCGGGGCCATATCGTATCCTGGGGTTTGCGTCACCGGTGACGGCTAGGCTGGGCGTACCGGGGAGCGATTCGAAAGAGATTGTGACACATATCTCGAAATTGAAGCTCTGTTGGAAGGGGTAAACCGGCTGATAGAAAAGGGGGGTGAGATTTGGTGGTCTCCATGTATGTAGGGATTGTGGTCATTCTAAGGGGGTGTGCAAGAAAATGTTAAGGTAGCGGGCAGATGTTCCCCACAGTCCCAGTGGTGTTCGTCTATTTCAGGGATGCGACCCTGCCTGCGCGAGCCTTGGTTTCCTCCATTCTTCCTTATTGCCGGAGGGAGCCATGTTTTACCTTTAGTCCCAGGACCAGACCTTTCAATGATCCCCTTGCCCCTTCCATTTCCATCTTCCCGATTTTCCTAACCCTCCCCTCAAAAACAAAAGTTAGTGGAGTGAAACCTACCGTGTCGACGGGGCCGGTTGTGGACCTGGTTGACACGGTATGTTTCGGCAATGCCCTTGGAGCGCACATGTATTAGGTTATAGGAATATATATATCTGGAAATGAAATTATTGTGTCATGGAAACCACCCCCTCTCCCTTGTCCTGGGGGATGTAAGGGGTATTTATGTGACAATGTTGTTATTTGGTTTTTGGGGTTACCCCCCGTGTAATTATAGGGCATGTGGCCCTGTTAAGGTAGCGTCAGTGTCCCAGCATAAGTGGTCAAGCCTCAGGAGGTCAGAACTCAGGGAGCTCCCGAACTTCTCTTCCTTCTTTTCTTCTTCTGTCTTTCTTGCTGTATGCTGGCCCTGATCAGGTCAGCGTACCGTGACAACATACTTACACTCTACACGTCTTCTTTCTTCTCTTTCGTCTTCCTTCTGAGTCTCTGTGCTCCTGAGAGCGAAGACTACTGCGAACACCGATGAATACCCGTGTTTTAGAAGACAATATAGGGGTACACTGCAGGGTACCCCTCAGTCTAAGTGCAGGGCAACTAGTTTGCCCTTTTGGGCTGGGGGTGTGCCGGTTGTCCACGAACCGGCGCTGATATAAGATATATATAAATAGATATTTAAGTCTAACGCGAAATCGGTTAGCAGTATCTGTATTTAACGGGGGTAAAATCTAGTTTGCCGTGGTACCACCCACGCATTCTGGTGGTGGCCTGGAAACGCGTGATTCGTCACGGTGCCGAAGCACCGGTTTTCGTTTGTTCTTGCCCCAGTCGCCATACTGTGAACAGTTGCATCTCTCTCCGACAGAGTGAAGTCCTTTTGATCGTATTCTATCACCGTCTGATGATAATTCAAAATACAATTTTTTTTTGCATAAAATATTTTAAATAGGGGTTACAATTGGTAGCAGAGCGTGGTTCAGTCTATGGTTAAACCCTTGGCTCCTTTGGGTGTGACGGGGCTTGTAAACTCAGAAAACATTCGGGGTAGAATGGACTTAGAATATTTACAAGAAGTCAATATATATACATGTGTTTTGTTATGTTTGATATCTTATTAACTATATGTGGGTATCATTGTCAGCCTGTTGGTATTGGCAAACTTGGTGTCGCAACGTGGTGTGAAATTTTGGGGGGAATTCTTTTTTGAGACTTGAATTAACGCAGATCTGGTGTTGGGAAATGGATTTCGTGTTTTGCTTTTCAAATAATAGAGAGGGCGTTTATAGGTATGCGGTATGGCCCGATCGGAAGTCGGTCTCGTCGGGGGTACGGGAGCCGAGGTCATTGTTATAAGTCTTGGGAATTTGTTGTTGTTCGTTGGTCGGTAAATTTTGTTCTTTGTGAAATGTGATGTCGCGATAGATGTTAGGTGTGTTAACAAACACACACACACACACGTGTATGTTATTTAAATTATTATTTAAATAACATACACACGTGTTAGGCTACAGCCTAACACGTGTGTGTGTGTTTGTTTTCATTTTAACCTAACATGAACGTGAATGGACTGCATTGTAACCTAACACACAACGTGTAACAAGCCTAATTGGACCTATCACTCCCGTTGCGTCATGTACTGATGACCTAAACACTACACGTGTGTATGTTATTTAACCTAACATGAACGTGAATGGACTGCATTTTAACCTAACACACAACATGTAACAAACCTAATTGGACCTATCACTCCCGTTGCATCATGTACTGATGACCTAAACACTACACGTGTGTATGTTATTTAACCTAACATGAACGTGAATGGACTGCATTTTAACCTAACACACAACGTGTAACAAACCTATTTGGACCTATCACTCCCGTTGCGTCATGTACTGATGACCTAAACACTACACGTGTGTATGTTATTTAACCTAACACACAACGTGTAACAAACCTAATTGGACCTATCACTCCCGTTGCGTCATGTACTGATGACCTAAACACTACACGTGTGTATGTTATTTAACCTAACACACAACGTGTAACAAACCTAATTGGACCTATCACTCCCGTTGCGTCATGTACTGATGACCTAAACACTACACGTGTGTATGTTATTTAAATAATAATTTAAATAACATACACGTGTGTGTGTGTGTGTGTGTGTGTGTGTGTGTGTGTGTGTGTGTGTGTGTGTGTGTGTGTGTGTGTGTGTTTGCATTTTTTAACCTAACGTGGAACGTAAGTAGACTGAATTTGATATTTAACATGTCGTCGCCGTAACGTTAGTTTGCTAATGATGTGTGTGTGTGTGTGTGTGTGTGTGTGTGTGTGTGTGTGTGAAGTTAACATAGCTTAGACAAAATACAAACGTTAGCAAACGATAATGTATGGCTTTCATTATCGTTATGCTATCGCCGTAACGTTAGATTGCTAATGACAGATATATTTTAGGTTTTATTGTATGTACAGATTTTATTTAAACATAAAAATTATTTGCATTAAAACATTATCAAGCACATTATTTATTGAATTTAATACATGTGTGTATGGTGTGTGTGTGTGTGTGTGTGTGTGTGTGTGTGTGTGTGTGTGTGTGTGTGTGTGATCAAATTACAATTTCTGAAAATATATTCTAACTGTACTTTTTATATTACACTTCTAATTGAAGATATATTTTAGGTATAGCTGAATTTAAAGCGTGCAAGCCTTCAGTAAGAAACTATGCTAAACCATTGTAATACAGGAGGTCATTGACACGACTTTACACTGACACATTGCAGTCTCTCTCTCTCTCCCTCTCTCTCACATTTGAATGTAAGTAGCTATGCTAAACCAGTGTCAATGACTTCTTGTATTACAATGGTCAGTAAACTATATTTTAAGTTTGTGTACATGGATTGTATATTGCAAGCACGAAATTATTATTTAAATCCGATATCTGTTTTTATTAAAATCATACAATGGCAAAAGAGGATGTGGAGACATATACATTACATTTATAAGATAAACGATAGACTACAAGAACCTGAGGCTGCATTCCACCTAACGTCTGTGTGTACGTGTTACGTTCAAGCTATACTTGTAAAAGTAATAAAGATTGTACGTTTTTTAGTTTAAAAGATTAGGCACTAGACAAAAAAATATTACCATCCTTGTTAAAGTACAGTGAAAACTTTGTTATTAAAATTTTACTTTTAATCGTGTTGACCGCATCTAGGGAAGAAACACGATTCCCAAGTTCTTTTTGTGTTTCACAGAGAAAAACAGAGGAAACATTTCCATCTAATGTATATTTATCTTTTTTAAAATATATTTATTTGAGACTGTAGTTGTTGTTCTGCTTTGTGTAAATGTGAGGACGAGGCTCTCTTATTTTTCCTTAAATCGTGTTTTCTTGAACAAAAAGGATCTATTCAGAAGATAGTAACAACCTGCATGTAACATTATTTTAGGTGTAACAATAATTTAAATTAACATTATATCCACTTACATATCTTATAGAAAGTTTTAAATTAAAATGACGCTTAAATTCCAACTTTACTTCCGTATACGTGATTGTAAACGGCAAATATTCGCGCACAAAATGTATAGGAAGCTGTAAAATTTCTACTACCTTCGCATCTTAATACTTAATTTTAGCATGTTCAACAAATATTTACATTACCCTTAGTTCTTGATAAAATTATTGATTGGCCTGAGACGGTGTATAGAGCTGAGCAGTGGACTGGATATTATGTAGGACACTCTGTTGCGACTAGTCACAGAAAACATAATGTATCCATTTAGTGTACTATATGACCACGGCGACACAGAAAATATTTGGGACCTAATAGAAATAAAATACTTTTCGTCACATCTTTCGGCTAAACAGCTAAGTGAATTGCCACAAAAAGAAAATAATAAGTCACATTTAACTATATAGACACCGTGACACATAACAGACGATTATGCCCACTGTAATCGGGAGAAGACTTCTCCATGTAGAGCCACATTATACTATACCGATTACTATAACAGAAAAATCTCATATAATAAAAAAAAATAGATGATGAGTTGATGGACATAATAAATAATAATAATGAATAATGGCCACTGTCTCATTAGGTCGGTTCTGTGTACTTGTTGCGGCCAAGCATAAACCACAATACACTTAACGACAGTCAGTTTGCATAAGTCACGCTGAGCACCTGCGATTAGTTACATTGCCGCGTAACATTAATGTAACTTATACAAGACTAGGGACAGTTCATTTCAATAGCAATGATTAATTGTGGTGATACAAATCGTTTCGTATGAGTATTACGACACTGTTGCTGTTGCTCTTTATTTACAAAGACAAGACTCAAACAGTGCTGCGCAAAATTTACGAGACAGACGGAAGAGTTGACATGTAATGACAATGTTTTGGCCTAGTTATTAACGAAACTAATTACAAGTATTTGTAAGCACATGGAAGTGAATGGAACTAAGTGTAATCTATAATTAATACCGGTATCGACATCAAATAAATGATAGAATGTTTCTTAAAAAGAGCCGTGTTAACTTGACTGAAAATACTTTCAGTATCGCTAACTTCTTAAAGCTTTAAGCAGTGAGGTAAAGCTTTTCCATCACGGTGGATGACCACTCCTCTCTCTCTCTCTCTCTCTCTCTCTCTCTCTCTCTCTCTCTCTCTCTCTCTCTCTCTCTCTCTCTCTCACTCGTTGTTATATATTTGACAAATATTAACTGTGTGTGTGTGTGTGTGTGTGTGTGTTGTCACTGAGTATCGAGCTACTTACATGTGTGTCCACTCTCTCTCTCTCTCTCTCTCTGTGTGCAGGTTTAATGTAATTGTATGTATATCGTTACAAATGACAAGTGTTTAATAAGTAAATTGTATGTATATATCACTGAATAATAATAATATAATCGTTCTAGTGTTAACGTTTGCTGCAACGGTTCCTTCATAGGTAACGCAGTTTACAAAATAATTACACATAGGTTCAGAAGTGTATAGTGAAATAAATTAAAATTATACATGCATGTCGTTACAGATGAAAAATAGAAATTAATTTCTTCACCTGCGAAGTTCCCAGGTTATATATATATATATATATAGTGCAAGCGTCGATGTGTGTATTCGATTGTTTTCCTAATTTTGACTAATGCACGAAAATACTTTCAGTATCGCTAACTTCTGAAAGTTTCCACTGCGGACAATGACTTACATCGACTTTCAAAACAAACACGCTAAGCTACCCCTACCCTGCCGTTGTTAAATACAACAATATATATACGTGAAGAATGCAATTAGCCTTCATACCTCATTATGAAATCGATAATTGCGTGCATCAACATTTAAGAGGTGAGTAAACAGATTTGAATACGTTACGTAGCGAACATTGTTATTGAAATTACAGCACTTCTAATCAACATAGTTGTTGGAAATATTTAAACATTATCAAGTGCATTATTTATTAAAATAAATTTAACGGACCTTCTTCTGAAGATAATACGCATGCCACAAAACAAAACTATGTGTTACACTAAGGAAATGTAAAGACGACAAGACGAAATGTAACAGGAAAATCGCTTCGAATTAGCTTCAACTGAAATTAAACAGACAAAGAAAACTGAAAGGCTTCGACAATCGCTGAATAAAAATCAATACAACAATAATCACTGTATAAAGCCATTGTTGTACGATAACGGTGTAGTCCGCATTGTTGTGAAGCAATTGATGTACACAGCCGTCATGACTCCACAGCTGTCATGAACTTGTCCGTACGTGTCAAATCGCCTGCCATTATGCTGCCTAATTAACCGTTCCGACCGACGTTTCGTTTTCGTTATCACTTTTACTGCATAAATCACAACGCTGTGGAATACATAGTATTTAAACCGGTAAATAACGGCACGTTGGAACGAATCGAAATTACGTTTAGTGCCGCCTGGCCATTCAGATAAATCTTCTGTTATTTAAAGCTGGCATAAATCCTCCGTTATACGCAATAATTGTAGTCATTTTGTGACATTTCATATCGGTTATAACGAAAAGCGATTAAATATAATATTTTTTGTAGGTTACTTGGGCTGATAGTTCATGTTCTCTATTCTGTTTACATAACCGTGTACATCAGAACTATATGTTCGCCTGCAGACAGTTTTCGATGAAACAAACCGTTCAAATCATCCCATGAAACTGCTGTCATAAACATGTCCAAATAGCAGCTTAAGTGACGTTATTGCATGCGCATGTTACATTTTCCGTAAAAGCACGCGGAGTGTTGCTCGGCACAACGTAAAGCCTGCGTTGTCGTAGGACTACATAAAAATCAGAATTTCCTTTAGTTGAAGGTAATAATTTATTGCATAGCTAGGCAACAACTACCAAATAACGACAAAACGAACTACGTCGTTTCTTCTTCTGCTTCTTCATTTCATGGTTTAGGCATAAATGGTTGTTCCGTCTCGGTAAAGTCACATAAATTTGTTCTCACGTTCCACGACTTCTAATGTCACACTTGTCCGCTGGACTGCTTGCCTGTTTTCGTCCATTCCGTCGACGTGTTCCCACCATTTTAATCTGTAATCGTCTATTCGCTGGTTCGGATTATGGACGTTTAGCTCGTTCCGAATGCAGTCGTTCTGTCCAACTGTGTGGAACCCTTGACTCTTCTCAGAGAAAGCACTTCAGGTGCTTCAAATTGTAGACATGTCTCGCTTACATTCCTCACTGCCGTACATCTGAATCGGGACAGCAGTGGTTTTGTATAATTTTAATGATAGCGTACAGTCAGTCGCCCTCTGGAAGGACCTTCTGGGAGGATTTTTGTACTGCACCTTGTGTCCTGCCATCAGGGTGTGAGTTCCTTACGACAATGACGAATATGAAAATATTTTTCTACTCCTGTAGTACTGAACAACTTACCTATTACAGTAATTTCTTATTTTCCTTACAATTACCTATTTAGTGTGCACATGTTCTAACCGAACCTCATATCCACTGTAACCTATAACATATGCGAGAGAAAATATCGATGAAATCTTTCCTTCACTATCGTATGACATACTACGGATACCTTTCCTGATATTTTTTCCTCTACCCACAACTACAAACTTTTCAGTGTAGTGTTAAAAGTAATTAAAATGGAGATACTTAATCGGAAACAAAAGCTAATTTTTTGTAGAAAATTATAGAACTGGAGAGGCCTAACTTATTACAACCTGACATAACCTGTGTCCGGATCATTTTCACAGCCACGTACTCAAAATGCGTCCATTGATGTTGTTAGCAGGGCAGGAAGTAATTTTTGATTACGCTTACTAGTATTTTAGCCGTACCGTTGTAAATAATAGCGAAAATAAGGCGCTATTTACCCTCACGGCAAATGACACCGAACACCCATTCTCATGGATAAACGAGAGGTAGCTTACACCATGTTATTGTTACACCAACAACTTGACGAATAACTCTACAGAGAACATTTTATCATCGGCAGAAGAATGGCAAAAAAGATTCGCTACCTCTAAATTACAGACTGACAAGGAGTATGTCAAAGGCGAAATAATAATATTTAGAGTATTAAGCAGGGTCGAATAGTTATAGGGGGGGGGGGGAGTAAACGATGCGTATTTTCCATCTGTCCAATCAAAGATACAAAATAAACCAAAAATACCACTACAGTACTACTTCTGGACGGAAACTGAACTATAATAACCATAAACATTGTGACTTGCAGACAAAGTAGGGCAGGCGGATTGTCGTAGGTCGTTCTTGTGCGCGCATACACAATAGCACAATACACCAGCAATTGATTCGTTTCCCCACTTAATAAGCAATTACCGTTACTGTAACAAACACATACGCTGCGCTATGCACGCACGCTGGTCCGGTCGGGATGATGATCATAACTGTTCTTGACTCTCGTCTTATCTGGAGCACCGAGCTAATGTTTGAGCACGCGACCTCTTTATATTATTATTGTTATTATTATCACGCGCATCTGTGCAACTCCGTCATCATGGCACAACAGGTTCATTACGTTTTATAGGTCGCTTAACATCACACAAAAATGCTACGCGACGTTACGCAATTGTACGGAGAAACCCGCGCTCTATGTCATAGAACTTGGTTACCACGCTAATTTCGTAACACATCAGTCCGTGGAATTCTTGTACAGCAATCACCACCGCATATGCTCACGGTACGCGAACAATACAATGCGGCTTACCTCTTGAAATGATTTTCATGACTGTAAAGACAACCTGCACACAAACGGACGAAAGACATGACAGAAACTAAAATCCGACTACGATTCCCGCACAAACACTAAGGGTTACATGACTTCCAAGGACAGCCATTACACTATGGCTTCACGAATACAACCAAAATGGAATATTATCAAATGTCTATGTACGCTGAAAACAGTAGATCTAACATTTTTGCTACTGATTCAACAAATATCTAAGTTCTTGTACTACTGGATTTAGCAGCCAGTAGTCCTAATGTGACGATCCCTTTATCTGTCAATGACCGAAAAATGCTGACCTGTGTTGTCGATATTACTTACAAACCGTGCAATTTTGTTTCCAGAAGTTCAATTTTGTCGTTTTTTGCAAACGTATTGTCTCTTATCTTGAGTGCCACGAGATTTTATGACACAAAGTAACACCAGCGTCTGAGGAGGGATACTAGACATATAATGTCCTTGGCCTTGTTCATATTGTTCTTGCTCTTACCGTTCGAATCACACCTGTTGGAGACCAAATCTGTTACAGAGGCCATGTGTACTGGAAGTAGCGAACTTTAAATAGGTGTACCATTTATACATATTTTGTAAATACTAGTTTAAATATATATATTTTTCATATTTGTAACATTATAATTGCATAACACTTTACCGTACATTGAAAGAACGAGATTGGTGTAGAGAGAGAGAGGGATGGAGAGAGATATTTATTTACATTCAAAGGGAGAATTGACCCACCACCCACCCCTGATATGCAAATCAGCTTCATTAAAAAATAAAAAAATAAAGCATGCACGACAAACATACTCTCTCGAGTCTCAGATTCTGACGAATGCGTTGCTCATATAGTTTGAATTTCCCACCACAGAAAAATGTCGACAGATCTCTTCTATACACTATAATGCAAGATTGGTAACCCTGATCATATATTTTAATATAACACACACATATAAAGTTTGAATCCATGCATAGGTTGGTAAACCTGATCATATAGATTTAATATACATTATAACACGTAACAAATTTGAACTCATGCAAAGGTTGGTAACTCTGATCATATATTATTAGTATCCATTATAACGCATCAAGTTAAACCCCCACCCACCGCCCGCCACCCACCAAGTTTGAACCTATACATAGGTTGGTAAACCTATGCAAATCTTTTTAATTAAAAAATAATAATATCAAATTAAAAAAATTTATTCATGGAAATTCGCGGATGCTGTGGTCCATTTGGGATGCTGTGGGTTCAGCTGATAGAAAGTGAAAGTGATATAGGCTCGCGAAAGGCGGCATATATTCGCGGATATGCAAATCAATTTAATTAAAAAAATAAAAATATCAAATTAAAAAAAATAAAAAAATTTATTCGCGGAAATTCGCGGATGCTGTGGTCCATTTGGGTGCTGCGGGTCCAGCTGATAGAAAGTGAAAGTGATTTAGGCTCGCGAAAGACGGTATATATTTGAACTTGGCGCGCAAAAGGTGTGAGTGGGGGAATAACGGTACTTGAGTCAGGAACCCCATTATCCCTCTACTTTCAAGATCGACGGTTTTTCCTGGGTGTGGACTTTTCTGGTTTCTCCTGCTCTGGGAGTGGATTGTATCATTGGTGCAGATTTCATCGCTAAAAGTGGTCTCGTGTTGGACATCCAAGGGCACCAATGTTATTTCAAGTTTAATCGGGGAGTTCTTATTCCGTTCCTTGGATACCAGGGAGCTAAGGGAGGTATCCAAGAGGTGGCTTGTCCCGATTCTGCACGAGATCATCTCACTCCATCCCAGCAGAGGGCCTTAGACCAACTGTGTGAGGAATTTCCCTCGGTGTTAACTCCTTCCTTGGGACTCACACACCTGCTGGAGTACAAAATCCGCCTTACAGACTCCAAGATAGTAAGGTCACACCCTTACAAATTCGCACCTCCGAAGATGGCCGTTCTGAGAGAGAAGGTTCAAGAGTTATTAGAACAAGGGGTGATTGAACCTTCTCATTCCAGCTATGCTAGTCCAGCGTTTTTGGTACCCAAGCCTGGGGGTAAACACCGCATGGTAATAGACTATAGGAAGTTAAATGCGAATATTGAGGTGGATTCCGTTCCCCTCCCAGACTTACATTCGGCCTTCGATTGGTTCAGTGGGGCCAGGTATTTCACGGTGATCGATCTTAATGCGGCTTATCACCAGATTCCCTTGGCAAAGGAGAGTAGACCGTACACGGCATTTTGTGTACCGTGGAACGTGTACCAATATACAAGGGTCCCCATGGGTTTGGCTGTGGGGGCCCAGACACTCACTCGTCTTCTCGATACCGTTTTTCACGACGTGAAATTCCAGTTCGTGTTTAATTACTTGGACGACTTGCTAGTGTATAGCAAGACGTTCGAGGAACATCTGTGCCATCTGCGTGAAGTGATGTGTCGGTTAAGAAGTTCTGGCCTCACTGTCAATCCTGAAAAGGTTCGTTTTGCCCAGGAAAGTATTTTTTTCTTGGGGCATTTGGTTTCAAACCGGGGTGTTACTGTCGACCCCGAGAGGACACAGGGCATCCGTGACTTTCCCCCTCCCCGGGATGCGAAGGGAATAGCGAGATTCGTGGGAATGGTCAACTTCTATCGCAGATTCATTCCTAATATCGCGGAAATTGCCGCACCTTTGAACGAGCTGAGGAAGAAGGGCGCTAAATTTACATGGGGCGATAGTCAACAGAAGGCTTTCGACACCCTAAAGGAAGCCATCATCTCCCCACCGGTGTTACGGATGCCCGATTTTTCTAAACCATTTATTTTGCAGACGGACGCGAGTTCGGTCGCGCTCGGGGCGGTTCTGTCCCAAGTCGTTGATGACGCTAGGCAGCCTGTGGCTTTTATTTCCCGAACGTTGACCCAGCAAGAACGAAAGTCATCAGTCTATGAGCAAGAGTGTTTAGCTGTTGTGTACGCTCTAGACAAGTTCAGGCGTTTCTTGGAACATGCTGAGTTCCTGCTCGAGACCGACAATCAGGCTCTCTCTTGGCTTCTTGCTCATCCCCGGCAACTGGGAAAAATTGGTAGATGAGTGGTCAAGATCTCATCCTTCAAGTTCAAGGTGCAACACATTAGGGGAACTCAAAATGTGGTTGCAGATGCTTTGTCACGCATGTTTTCCCAGCCCAGTCTTCACTTTCCAATCTGAGCAACCCTGTTCCGTTCTGTTAGATTTTCCGCTAGCCTTCACTGATGTGTTACCCCATCAGTTGAACGACGAAGAGCTGGGTCCGATCATCCAGACTATAAAGGAGGGTAACGTACAGGCCCCATACTTCTTGTCCAAGGGCGTCCTGTGTTGTAGGGAGAAAAAGGGACGTGCCCCTAAGATCGTGCTGCCTAGCAAGTTAGTTCCCATGGTCTTCAGCTATTACCATAATTCCCCAGTAGAAGGCCACAAGGGAATTTCTAAGACCATTTCCAGCATTAGACAACATTTCATCTGGAAGGGCATGGACAGGGACATTGCGACGAGGGTTAACAGTTGTCATCTATGCGGCTTGAGTAAGCCCCTGCCCAGAACACCAAGTTAGGGTTGTTGTCATCGGACGTGACGAGCAGACCGATGGACAAGCTATTCATAGACTACGTGGGGCCCTTCCCCCGTAGCAAGTCTGGTAATGCTTACCTGCTTGTATGCGTGGATGCTTTTTCGAAGTTTGCCTGGCTATTGCCCTTACGGCAGGCAACGGCTCGTTTGACCATAAGCGCGCTCCAGAATCATGTATTTCAGCATTTCGGTCTTCCGACCATCATTGTCGCTGACAATGGGCCACAGTTCATTTCGGGTGAGTTCCGACGAATGTGTTTCGCCAGTGGGATCAAACATGTAACCACTTCTCCTTATTACCCACAGCCGTCCCATGCGGAGAGATTCAATAGGAATCTCAGGTCCGCACTCATTGCTTATCATGCTGAGCAACAGACCACCTGGGACCAGAATCTGAAGTGGTTACAGCTAGCCTTTAATACGGCCCTACATGACAGCCACCAGGCCGTTCCCTTTGAAATTATGTTTGGATTCTCGCCCGCACTCCCATTGACTAACTTGTGGAACATCGCGGATCTTCTACCACGGGACCCAGATAGTGGCACAGCGGAGAGGTGGAAGGAGGCTCGGAAGAATTTGCTGCGAGCGCACGAGCGGGTCCGTCGACGATATAATCAGGGGCGAATTCCTAACCCCTTCCAGATAGGGGACTGGGTCTATTGCCAGAGCCACCCACTCAGCTCAGCCGCGGACAGACGGTCCGCAAAGTTGTGTTATCGCTGGTCGGGGCCATATCGTATCCTGGGGTTTGCGTCACTGGTGACGGCTAGGCTGGGCGTACCGGGGAGCGATTCGAAAGAGATTGTGACACATATCTCGAAATTGAAGCTCTGTTGGAAGGGGTAAACCGGCTGATAGAAAAGGGGGGTGAGATTTGGTGGTCTCCATGTATGTAGGGATTGTGGTCATTCTAAGGGGGTGTGCAAGAAAATGTTAAGGTAGCGGGTAGATGTTCCCCACAGTCCCAGTGGTGTTCGTCTATTTCAGGGATGCGACCCTGCCTGCGCGAGCCTTGGTTTTCTCCATTCTTCCTTATTGCCGGAGGGAGCCGTGTCTTACCTTTAGTCCCAGGACCAGACCTTTCAATGATCCCCTTGCCCTTTCCATGTCCATCTTCCCGATTTTCCTAACCCTCCCCTCAAAAACAAAAGTTAGTGGAGTGAAACCTACCGTGTCGACAGGACCGGTTGTGGACCTGGTTGACACGGTATGTTTCGGCAATGCCCTTGGAGCGCACATGTATTAGGTTATAGGAATATATATATCTGGAAATGAAATTATTGTGTCATGGAAACCACCCCCTCTCCCTTGTCCTAGGGGATGTGATGGGTATTTATGTGACAATGTTGTTATTTGGTTTTTGGGGTTACCCCCGTGTAATTATAGGGCATGTGGACCTGTTAAGGTAGCGTCAGTGTCCCAGCATAAGTGGTCAAGCCTCAGGAGGTCAGAACTCAGGGAGCTCCCGAACTTCTCTTCCTTCTTTTCTTCTTCTGTCTTTCTTGCTGTATGCTGGCCCTGATCAGGTCAGCGTACCGTGGCAACATACTTACACTCTACACGTCTTCTTTCTGCTCTTTCGTCTTCCTTCTGAGTCTCTGTGCTCCTGAGAGCGAAGACTACTGCGAACACCGATGAATACCCGTGTTTTAGAAGACACTATAGGGGTACACTGCAGGGTACCCCTCAGTCTAAGTGCAGGGCAACTAGTTTGCCCTTTTGGGCTGGGGGTGTGCCGGTTGTCCACGCACCGGCGCTGATATAAGATATATATAAATAGATATTTATGTCTAACGCGAAATCGGTTAGCAGTATCTGTATTTAACGGGGGTAAAATCTAGTTTGCCGTGGTACCACCCACGCATTCTGGTGGTGGCCTGGAAACGCGTGATTCGTCACGGTGCCGAAGCACCGGTTTTCGTTTGTTCTTGCCCCAGTCGCCATACTGTGAACAGCTGCATCTCTCTCCAACAGAGTGAAGTCCTTTTGATCGTATTCTATCACCGTCTGATGATAATTCAAAATAAAATTTTTTTTTGCATAAAAATTTTAAATAGGGGTTACAATTGGTAGCAGAGCGTGGTTCAGTCTACGGTTAAACCCTTGGCTCCTTTGGGTGTGACGGGGCTTGCAAACTCAGAAAACATTCGGGGTAGAATGGACTTAGAATATTTACAAGAAGTCAATATATATACATGTGTTTTGTTATGTTTGATGTCTTATTAACTATATGTGGGTATCATTGTCAGCCTGTTGGTATTGGTAAACTTGGTGTCGCCACGTGGTGTGAAATTTTGGGGGGAATTCTTTTTTGAGACTTCAATTAACGCAGATCTGGGGCGCGGTGTTGGGAAATGGATTTCGTGTTTTGCTTTTCAAATAATAGAGAGGACGTTTATAGGTATGCGGTATGGCCCGATCGGAAGTCGGTCTCGTCGGGGGTACGGGAGCCGAGGTCATTGTTATAAGTCTTGGGAATTTGTTGTTGTTCGTTGGTCGGTAAATTTTGTTCTTTGTGAAATCCGATGTCGCGATAGATGTTAGGTGTGTCGTTTAGCATGTCTTGTGTTAGTGTAAATGTTGCGTTTCTTCTTGTGTGGTGTTGACGAGAGCCAGTTCAGGATAGTGGCCGGGTCCTCGCAACGCTAGGGGGCCCGCAGTCTGCTTGAAGGAAGGGTATAGTACTCCAGTTTTTCCGTTTCGTTTTATTGTCTATTCTTGTCGTGTGTTGTGTTTTCGTGGGCCGACCGTGAAGCTCGAGGATGAGCGTCGTGGATCCACATTTGTTTCTTCGTGACGAGTTGGAGTTTGAGTTACGAGCCCGGGGGAGAAACCCAAAGGGGGCGGTTACTGTGTTGAGAAAGCAGCTCCGAGAGGCACTGTCCGCGGGCGGTATGCTCTCAGCGGTCGATATCGCGGATAAAGATCGGGAATTAGAAAGGTGTGTAGAGAAGTGGGAGGAGTTGCAGGAGTTAGCCCGATGTGTTGACAATTTTGAGGAGGGGCTGGGTACCTCCAGGGGCGTCCGGCGAATTCGGCAGCGCCTAAATCATTTAAACCTGCGACTCCAGAATCTCGACGATCAATGGGGCACTCTTGAGCAAGCCCATGATATCAAAAGCTTAATAGAACAGGTCACCTCGACCCTGCAGGGGTCTCAATTCAGTGGACCACCCACGCCGGAGGCAGTTCCTGCGTCCGAGGTCTCAGCTTTAGAGTGATCTCGCGAGCCTGCCGCAAGTGCCCCGGTTTTCTCCGGTATGGTGGCGGCTTCATATCACAAGCTGCCCAATCCACTATCTCAGATCATCCAGCAATTGCCGGTCGTGGACGGGCTGGAAGTGGATAAGCTATTGCCTTTCTTTCGGATTGTGTTTCAGTTGGCTGATTTTCCGGGTATGTCGGATCGTACTATCCTCGAGCTTGTTTATCCGTATTGTCGCGGCCCCATGGCTGAGAGGGTGGCTGGCGTAATGCGGCGTAGAGGTGGAGTTGCGGAGTTCCACCGGGAGGTGTTGGATGCGTTCGTGCCCGGGAGGCTTAGGAAAAATTACGACACCGACACTTCTACAGAGTGCAGTCTAGGGGCGAGAGTCTTGCCCAATTCGTGCACAGCATTAGGGACGTAGCGCGGACACTGGGTCTGGGCTTGTCGGAGGAAGAAGTGGTACAAATAATTCTAGACGGCGTCTCCTCACAAGATAGATTGCGGCTTGTATTTGCAGAGCGCCCGCGTCGGTTTGTGGACTTGGACAGACTGTGCGTTATGTCCAAGGCCATACAGACGAGCGATGAGGCGAGGGGAGACAGGAGTGGGGAACTACCAATATCTCAGAGAGCAGAAGGACGCAGCGACCCTTTTCGCCCCCGACAGGCCCAGTCCGTACGAGATCGCAAGCGATGGGGAAGCATTATTTGTTATCATTGTAATCGGCCGGTCACGTGGCTCGATCATGTCCCCGGGGGCGCACGCGTCCAGCACCTCCATCGCCGGGACCCTCCCCAAAAAACTAGGCAGACAGGGGAAGATATGTCGGAGGATGTCTTCCCCTCGCACTGAATCTTTTCGGTTTCCCACTACCTCCAGGCAATTCATAGGACCCAACTCTTCTGACATCAAGGTCCTGTCTACTATCCCGCAACACATTTCAGTATGCCCCTCTCTGTCGCTCGAGGTAAAAGGGGGTCCGCTCAGAGCGTTAGTTGACTCCGGTTCAGCCCGATCCATCATCTCATCTCGAGTGTGCGCGGACATCATCTCCCAGGTGATTTCCTTTAAATTCAAGATCGACGGTTTTTCCTGGGTGTGGACTTTTCTGGTTTCTCCTGCTCTGGGAGTGGATTGTATCATTGGTGCAGATTTCATCGCTAAAAGTGGTCTCGTGTTGGACATCCAAGGGCACCAATGTTATTTCAAGTTTAATCGGGGAGTTCTTATTCCGTTCCTTGGATACCAGGGAGCTAAGGGAGGTATCCAAGAGGTGGCTTGTCCCGATTCTGCACGAGATCATCTCACTCCATCCCAGCAGAGGGCCTTAGACCAACTGTGTGAGGAATTTCCCTCGGTGTTAACTCCTTCCTTGGGACTCACACACCTGCTGGAGTACAAAATCCGCCTTACAGACTCCAAGATAGTAAGGTCACACCCTTACAAATTCGCACCTCCGAAGATGGCCGTTCTGAGAGAGAAGGTTCAAGAGTTATTAGAACAAGGGGTGATTGAACCTTCTCATTCCAGCTATGCTAGTCCAGCGTTTTTGGTACCCAAGCCTGGGGGTAAACACCGCATGGTAATAGACTATAGGAAGTTAAATGCGAATATTGAGGTGGATTCCGTTCCCCTCCCAGACTTACATTCGGCCTTCGATTGGTTCAGTGGGGCCAGGTATTTCACGGTGATCGATCTTAATGCGGCTTATCACCAGATTCCCTTGGCAAAGGAGAGTAGACCGTACACGGCATTTTGTGTACCGTGGAACGTGTACCAATATACAAGGGTCCCCATGGGTTTGGCTGTGGGGGCCCAGACACTCACTCGTCTTCTCGATACCGTTTTTCACGACGTGAAATTCCAGTTCGTGTTTAATTACTTGGACGACTTGCTAGTGTATAGCAAGACGTTCGAGGAACATCTGTGCCATCTGCGTGAAGTGATGTGTCGGTTAAGAAGTTCTGGCCTCACTGTCAATCCTGAAAAGGTTCGTTTTACCCAGGAAAGTATTTTTTTCTTGGGGCATTTGGTTTCACACCGGGGTGTTACTGTCGACCCCGAGAGGACACAGGGCATCCGTGACTTTCCCCCTCCCCGGGATGCGAAGGGAATAGCGAGATTCGTGGGAATGGTCAACTTCTATCGCAGATTCATTCCTAATATCGCGGAAATTGCCGCACCGTTGAACGAGCTGAGGAAGAAGGGCGCTAAATTTACATGGGGCGATAGTCAACAGAAGGCTTTCGACACCCTAAAGGAAGCCATCATCTCCCCACCGGTGTTACGGATGCCCGATTTTTCTAAACCATTTATTTTGCAGACGGACGCGAGTTCGGTCGCGCTCGGGGCGGTTCTGTCCCAAGTCGTTGATGACGCTAGGCAGCCTGTGGCTTTTATTTCCCGAACGTTGACCCAGCAAGAACGAAAGTCATCAGTCTATGAGCTAGAGTGTTTAGCTGTTGTGTACGCTCTAGACAAGTTCAGGCGTTTCTTGGAACATGCTGAGTTCCTGCTCGAGACCGACAATCAGGCTCTCTCTTGGCTTCTTGCTCATCCCCGGCAACTGGGAAAAATTGGTAGATGGGTGGTCAAGATCTCATCCTTCAAGTTCAAGGTGCAACACATTAGGGGAACTCAAAATGTGGTTGCAGATGCTTTGTCACGCATGTTTTCCCAGCCCAGTCTTCACTTTCCAATCTGAGCAACCCTGTTCCGTTCTGTTAGATTTTCCGCTAGCCTTCACTGATGTGTTACCCCATCAGTTGAACGACGAAGAGCAGGGTCCGATCATCCAGACTATAAAGGAGGGTAACGTACAGGCCCCATACTTTTTGTCCAAGGGCGTCCTGTGTTGTAGGGAGAAAAAGGGACGTGCCCCTAAGATCGTGCTGCCTAGCAAGTTAGTGCCCATGGTCTTCAGCTATTACCATAATTCACCAGTAGGAGGCCACAAGGGAATTTCTAAGACCATTTCCAGCATTAGACGACATTTCATCTGGAAGGGCATGGGCAGGGACATTGCGACGAGGGTTAACAGTTGTCATCTATGCGGCTTGAGTAAGCCCTGCCCAGAACACCAAGTTAGGGTTGTTGTCATCGGACGTGACGAGCAGACCGATGGACAAGCTATTCATAGACTACGTGGGGCCCTTCCCCCGTAGCAAGTCTGGTAATGCTTACCTGCTTGTATGCGTGGATGCTTTTTCGAAGTTTGCTTGGCTATTGCCCTTACGGCAGGCAACGGCTCGTTTGACCATAAGCGCGCTCCAGAATCATGTATTTCAGCATTTCGGTCTTCCGACCATCATTGTCTCTGACAATGGGCCACAGTTCATTTCGGGTGAGTTCCGACGAATGTGTTTCGCCAGTGGGATCAAACATGTAACCACTTCTCCTTATTACCCACAGCCGTCCCATGCGGAGAGATTCAATAGGAATCTCAGGTCCGCACTCATTGCTTATCATGCTGAGCAACAGACCACCTGGGACCAGAATCTGAAGTGGTTACAGCTAGCCTTTAATACGGCCCTACATGACAGCCACCAGGCCGTTCCCTTTGAAATTATGTTTGGATTCTCGCCCGCACTCCTATTGACTAACTTGTGGAACATCGCGGATCTTCTACCACGGGACCCAGATAGTGGCACAGCGGAGAGGTGGAAGGAGGCTCGGAAGAATTTGCTGCGAGCGCACGAGCGGGTCCGTCGACGATATAATCAGGGGCGAATTCCTAACCCCTTCCAGATAGGGGGCTGGGTCTATTGCCAGAGCCACCCACTCAGCTCAGCCGCGGACAGACGGTCCGCAAAGTTGTGTTATCGCTGGTCGGGGCCATATCGTATCCTGGGGTTTGCGTCACTGGTGACGGCTAGGCTGGGCGTACCGGGGAGCGATTCGAAAGAGATTGTGACACATATCTCGAAATTGAAGCTCTGTTGGAAGGGGTAAACCGGCTGATAGAAAAGGGGTGAGATTTGGTGGTCTCCATGTATGTAGGGATTGTGGTCATTCTAAGGGGGTGTGCAAGAAAATGTTGTAACCCCTCTTTCTCTTTATGTATTTTTGAATGTAAAACAACTTCTTTAGTTTTAAAATTTTTTTTTTTTTGAAAGAGGGGCCACAAGTCAATTAGGACTAGGCTGGAGCCTAGAGAAGCAAAAATCGTGCCGGTTCCAGCATGACGGGACTTGCAATGAAACTCAGCTGTAATGTAACAATAACAAGTTTATTGTATGCTTAGAAATCATATATGCAGGCCAACTCTAGTACATCATTGTCCCCCCCATGAATCATAATTATCACGAATGATTTAAGCCCTGCTTTAACAATATTAAATTAAAACAAGATGTGTACATCATAACAATTGTTCATAAATTCAGTAAATATATACATATATATAAATATAAAGCATAACAAGCAAAACAACATGTGTATAACATAACCAGTGTGTACAAATTCAGTAAGCACATATATAAATATAATATAATCACCAGTGTGTATAAATTCAGCAAATGTATATAAATATAATAGCATCACAAGTGTGTACAAATTCAGAAGGTATATGTATATATATATGTATAAGATTCTCCCCCATCTTGTGGCTAGCTAGACACGGACAAACATAACACACACAGAACATAAGGCACACAAACTCACAATTACATCAATTCTAACACGAATGCCCCAGGAATGCACCCGCCCTGCGGGCCGTGTAACTACAATACGCAGAACCTAGCAGATATAAAATATTCGCCCATCAACAACCCGTTTTACAGAATGACATAAGGCCTAAAACCCCTAGAAAGGATGACGAAAACTCATAACTCATAAATAAAACCGGACCGCCCATTTGCATACATTCCACTGATCACTAACCCATCATGAGTGTATGAACCTTAAGTTCCTTCCACAGCATTAAATAAACTTTACAGAACTACATCATTTGATTTCAAACAGTTACTTACTTCACAAATTCCGGAGGATTTAAAAAATCAATATGTACTCTAACAATCAGAAATTAATCACTCGAGGCTTTACAATTTCAGAAAAATTTAGACAATGTATGTTTGACCAAAAAATAATGAGTATATGTTTTATAGTTAACGAAAATTAAACAGCAGAAACTACAAGTGAAAGTTAATCAACATGTGTTTGCCAATTAAGAAAAACAATCAGTATAGCCCTTTTGTAAGGGGCGCAATTAACTAATATATGTCCAGCAGAAAAACAAATTAGTTTTTATTAACCCCGAATGACTATATAAATATAATTAAAATAAAAAAATACAATAAGGTGGTTGTGCTCTAGCATTTGAGGCAGCGCGCCCGCATGTAGTTGACAAGGTTAGACAGGAATACAACCTGCCCTCAGCTGCATCAACATGTCAGACAAAAACTAAGTACCCTTTTAAACACCAAAAACGGCCCCAAAAGAACAAGGAAACCCCCAGCCCTTAAATGTGAAACCCATAGTGAAGTTATAATTTATTCACTGCTGTTCCAGCCGGAACAGAGCTACTAACCTGTACCCTGAATTTTGTAAAGTGTTAAAGGCTTGTATGATATGCAACTGTAAAATGTTCAAGATTAAATATCTCTGGCACGCTCCCCCAGTGCAACACACAATTACAGGCAGTGCACTTATTATTATGTGAATGAGTTATAAAAAGTGTTCTTGAATTTAATTAAAAATGTTCAGAGTCGTGATCAGCAGCTCCCCCTGCTAGCAGACAGTCTGGACACGTGGTCACATGGCTTCAAAGATATTTAAAGTAAACGGGCGCACTGCCGGCCCGGCCCCAAAAGTAAAATAAAAGCGTGAATATCACCTTAGAAATGCTGGCGAGTGCTACATCGAAAATCAGTCTCCAGCTCCCTCTTCGGAGAGGATCTTGTAATGGTCCATGTCTGAAGCAGATGTTCGGCTATCAGCGAGACCAAGTCTCCGGCTTAACTCGAAAACCCTGTCAATTCAAATAAATTAGAGAACTGTTCACTCAAAATATACACCCGAGTTCAGGTAATTAACCTCATAACGGGCCTCCAACTAACACTCAATAAAGGCACAATTTTCATTAATAAAGTTTTTGCAACCAGCTGAAAGAGCCGAGAAATCAGCCATGGCATAAATAAATTTGAATAATGAACAGACCTTATTAAATGTGGCTTACTATGAAGTGATCAGCACAAGGTCAACATGCTTCGACATAATTCAACAAGTTATGCGCCACGTGGTAAGTGGTAATCGTTATTTGACAAAAAAAAAATTCAACTGCAAGGCACTCACAGCATTAAGAATGTTTTAACATTAATTAAATTTCATTCATGGAAGTTCTCACAATTAATTCTCTACTGTGAAGCCAATTAACAAGCTCTCCGACAGTTTACTGCATGAATTGACACAGTTCACGACCTGACTACGCATTAACTTTTAGTCAATAATTTTTTAATGTTGTACACTTTTACCATGACAATGACACTTGAAAAACTTCTCACACTATTACAGTAATAATAAAAGAGAATGGGCTATATACTGAGCGTTAAGTAAATCAGTGAATAATGAGTTTCTCTTAATACAAAACTTGTCGGGCCGCACCCACACATAATTACGTATTTTATACGGTTGCAATTGTTATTAATTATCCCCATATACATATATATAATTACTTACACAGACAAAATAATAAAATTCTTACCGGGAGTCGATTTACGCTTTAGCACGCCATGAGGAGACAGAAAACTGCGTCGTAAATGTTTGAAGAGAGAGCGAAGCTGATGTATCACGGAGCGAAGCAAGGATTCCTCTGCCGTTAGGAACAGAGAAACCGCTCCCCTATTCTACAAGTTGCGCGCGCAGCCGTAACCGAGGCGAGCAAAGGTCGCCCGCATTAGCTCTACTTTACAACCAGACCAAATGTTTCTGAATCCTTTTCAAGCGGCCGGATTAACGCCGGCACAATGTTAAGGTAGCGGGTAGATGTTCCCCACAGTCCCAGTGGTGTTCGTCTATTTCAGGGATGCGACCCTGCCTGCGCGAGCCTTGGTTTTCTCCATTCTTCCTTATTGCCGGAGGGAGCCATGTCTTACCTTTAGTCCCAGGAGCAGACCTTTCAATGATCCCCTTGCCCCTTCCATTTCCATCTTCCCGATTTTCCTAACCCTGCCCTCTAAAAAAAAAAAGAGTTAGTGGAGTGAAACCTACCGTGTCGACGGGGCCGGTTGTGGACCTGGTTGACACGGTATGTTTCGGTAATGCCCTTGGAGCGCACATGTATTAGGTTATAGGAATATATATATCTGGAAATGAAATTATTGTATCATGGAAACCACCCCCTCTCCCTTGTCCTAGGGGATGTGATGGGTATTTATGCGATAATGTTGTTATTTGGTTTTTGGGGTTACCCCCCGTGTAATTATAGGGCATGTGGACCTGTTAAGGTAGCGTCAGTGTCCCAGCATAAGTGGTCAAGCCTCAGGAGGTCAGAACTCAGGGAGCTCCCGAACTTCCCTTCCTTCTTTTCTTCTTCTGTCTTTCTTGCTGTATGCTGGCCCTGTTCAGGCCAGCGTACCGTGACAACATACTTACACTCTACACGTCTTCTTTCTGCTCTTTCGTCTTCCTTCTGAGTCTCTGTGCTCCTGAGAGCGAAGACTACTGCGAACACCGATGAATACCCGTGTTTTAGAAGACAATATAGGGGTACACTGCAGGGTACCACTCAGTCTAAGTGCAGGGCAACTAGTTTGCCCTTTTGGGCTGGGGGTGTGCCGGTTGTCCACGCACCGGCGCTGATATAAGATATATATAAATAGATATTTAAGTCTAACGCGAAATCGGTTAGCAGTATCTGTATTTAACGGGGGTAAAATCTAGTTTGCCGTGGTACCACCCACGCATTCTGGTGGTGGCCTGGAAACGCGTGATTCGTCACGGTGCCGAAGCACCGGTTTTCGTTTGTTCTTGCCCCAGTCGCCGTACTGTGAACAGCTGCATCTCTCTCCGACAGAGTGAAGTCCTTTTGATCGTATTCTATCACCGTCTGATGATAATTCAAAATAAAAATTGTTTTTGCATAAAAATTTTAAATAGGGGTTACAATTGGTAGCAGAGCGTGGTTCAGTCTATGGTTAAACTCTTGGGTCCTTTTGGTGTGACGGGGCTTGCAAACTCAGAAAACATTCGGGGTAGAATGGACTTAGAATATTTACAAGAAGTCAATATATATATACATGTGTTTTGTTATGTTTGATGTCTTATTAACTATATGTGGGTATCATTGTCAGCCTGTTGGTATTGGTAAACTTGGTGTCGCCACGTGGTGTGAAATTTTGGGGGGAATTCTTTTTTGAGACTTGAATTAACGCAGATCTGGGGCGCGGTGTTGGGAAATGGATTTCGTGTTTTGCTTTTCAAATAATAGAGAGGGCGTTTATAGGTATGCGGTATGGCCCGATCGGAAGTCGGGCTCGTCGGGGGTACGGGAGCCGAGGTCATT
The DNA here is from genome assembly GCA_034769895.1 of Magicicada septendecula. Lineage (NCBI taxonomy): Eukaryota > Metazoa > Arthropoda > Insecta > Hemiptera > Cicadidae > Magicicada > Magicicada septendecula. The sequence continues at coordinate 1,155,916,031 of CM068367.1, forward strand.
GTTATAAGTCTTGGGAATTTGTTGTTGTTCGTTGGTCGGTAAATTTTGTTCTTTGTGAAATGCGATGTCGCGATAGATGTTAGTTGTGTCGTTGAGCATGTCTTGTGTTAGTGTAAATGTTGCGTTTCTTCTTGTGTGGTGTTGACGAGAGCCAGTTCAGGATAGTGGCCGGGTCCTCGCAACGCTAGGGGGCCCACAGTCTGCTTGAAGGAAGGGTATAATACTCAAGTTTTCCCGTTTCGTTTTATTGTCTATTCTTGTTGTGTGTTGTGTTTTCGTGGGCCGACCGTGAAGCTCGAGGATGAGCGTCGTGGATCCAGATTTGTTTCTTCGTAACGAGTTGGAGTTTGAGTTACGAGCCCGGGGGAGAAACCCGAAGGGGGCGGTTACTGTGTTGAGAAAGCAGCTCCGAGAGGCACTGTCCGCGGGCGGCATGCTCTCAGCGGTCGATATCGCGGATAAAGATCGGGAATTGGAAAGGTGTGTAGAGAGTGGGAGGAGTTGCAGGAGTTAGCCCGATGTGTTGACAATTTGGAGGAGGGGCTGGGTACCTCCAGGGGCGTCCGGCGAATTCGGCAGCGCCTAAATCATTTAAACCTGCGACTCCAGAATCTCGACGATCAATGGGGCACTCTTGAGCAAGCCCATGATATCAAAAGCTTAATAGAACAGGTCACCTCGACCCTGCAGGGGTCTCAATTCAGTGGACCACCCACGCCGGAGGCAGTTCCTGCGTCCGAGGTCTCAGCTTTAGAGTGATCTCGCGAGCCTGCCGCAAGTGCCCCGGTTTTCTCCGGTATGGTGGCGGCTTCATATCACAAGCTGCCCAATCCACTATCTCAGATCATCCAGCAATTGCCGGTCGTGGACGGGCTGGAAGTGGATAAGCTATTGCCTTTCTTTCGGATTGTGTTTCAGTTGGCTGATTTTCCGGGTATGTCGGATCGTACTATCCTCGAGCTTGTTTATCCGTATTGTCGCGGCCCCATGGCTGAGAGGGTGGCTGGCGTAATGCGGCGTAGAGGTGGAGTTGCGGAGTTCCACCGGGAGGTGTTGGATGCGTTCGTGCCCGGGAGGCTTAGGGAACAATTACGACACCGACACTTCTACAGAGTGCAGTCTAGGGGCGAGAGTCTTGCCCAATTCGTGCACAGCATTAGGGACGTAGCGCGGACACTGGGTCTGGGCTTGTCGGAGGAAGAAGTGGTACAAATAATTCTAGACGGCGTCTCCTCACAAGATAGATTGCGGCTTGTATTTACAGAGCGCCCGTGTCGGTTTGTGGACTTGGACAGACTGTGCGTTATGTCCAAGGCCATACAGACGAGCGATGAGGCGAGGGGAGACAGGAGTGGGGAACTACCAATATCTCAGAGAGCAGAAGGACGCAGCGACCCTTTTCGCCCCCGACAGGCCCAGTCCGTACGAGATCGCGAGCGATGGGGAAGCATTATTTGTTATAATTGTAATCGGCCGGGTCACGTGGCTCGATCATGTCCCCGGGGGGCGCACGCGTCCAGCACCTCCATCGCCGGGACCCTCCCCAAAAAACTAGGCAGACAGGGGAAGATATGTCGGAGGATGTCTTCCCCTCGCACTGAATCTTTTCGGTTTCCTACTACCTCCAGGCAATTCATAGGAACCAACTCTTCTGACATCAAGGTCCTGTCTACTATCCCGCAACACATTTCAGTATGCCCCTTTCTGTCGCTCGAGGTAAAAGGGGGTCCGCTGAGAGCGTTAGTTGACTCCGGTTCAGCCCGATCCATCATCTCATCTCGAGTGTGCGCGGACATCATCTCCCAGGTGATTTCCTTTAAATTCAAGATCGACGGTTTTTCCTGGGTGTGGCCTTTTCTGGTTTCTCCTGCTCTGGGAGTGGATTGTATCATTGGTGCAGATTTCATCGCTAAAAGTGGTCTCGTGTTGGACATCCAAGGGCACCAATGTTATTTCAAGTTTAATCGGGGAGTTCTTATTCCGTTCCTTGGATACCAGGGAGCTAAGGGAGGTATCCAAGAGGTGGCTTGTCCCGATTCTGCACGAGATCATCTGACTCCATCCCAGCAGAGGGCCTTAGACCAACTGTGTGAGGAATTTCCCTCGGTGTTAACTCCTTCCTTGGGACTCACACACCTGCTGGAGTACAAAATCCGCCTTACAGACTCCAAGATAGTAAGGTCACACCCTTACAAATTCGCACCTCCGAAGATGGCCGTTCTGAGAGAGAAGGTTCAAGAGTTATTAGAACAAGGGGTGATTGAACCTTCTCATTCCAGCTATGCTAGTCCAGCGTTTTTGGTACCCAAGCCTGGGGGTAAACACCGCATGGTAATAGACTATAGGAAGTTAAATGCGAATATTAAGGTGGATTCCGTTCCCCTCCCAGACTTACATTCGGCCTTCGATTTCACGGTGATCGATCTTAATGCGGCTTATCACCAGATTCCCTTGGCAAAGGAGAGTAGACCGTACACGGCATTTTGTGTACCGTGGAACGTGTACCAATATACAAGGGTCCCCATGGGTTTGGCTGTGGGGGCCCAGACACTCACTCGTCTTCTCGATACCGTTTTTCACGACCTGAAATTCCAGTTCGTGTTTAATTACTTGGACGACTTGCTAGTGTATAGCAAGACGTTCGAGGAACATCTGTGCCATCTGCGTGAAGTGATGTGTCGGTTAAGAAGTTCTGGCCTCACTGTCAATCCTGAAAAGGTTCGTTTTGCCCAGGAAAGTATTTTTTTCTTGGGGCATTTGGTTTCACACCGGGGTGTTACTGTCGACCCCGAGAGGACACAGGGCATCCGTGACTTTCCCCCTCCCAGGGATGCGAAGGGAATAGCGAGATTCGTGGGAGTGGTCAACTTCTATCGCAGATTCATTCCTAATATCGCGGAAATTGCCGCACCGTTGAACGAGCTGAGGAAGAAGGGCGCTAAATTTACATGGGGCGATAGTCAACAGAAGGCTTTCGACACCCTAAAGGAAGCCATCATCTCCCCACCGGTGTTACGGATGCCCGATTTTTCTAAACCATTTATTTTGCAGACGGACGCGAGTTCGGTCGCGCCCGGGGCGGTTCTGTCCCAAGTCGTTGATGACGCTAGGCAGCCTGTGGCTTTTATTTCCCGAACGTTGACCCAGCAAGAACGAAAGTCATCAGTCTATGAGCAAGAGTGTTTAGCTGTTGTGTACGCTCTAGACAAGTTCAGGCGTTTCTTGGAACATGCTGAGTTCCTGCTCGAGACCGACAATCAGGCTCTCTCTTGGCTTCTTGTTCATCCCCGGCAACTGGGAAAAATTGGTAGATGGGTGGTCAAGATCTCATCCTTCAAGTTCAAGGTGCAACACATTAGGGGAACTCAAAATGTGGTTGCAGATGCTTTGTCACGCATGTTTTCCCAGCCCAGTCTTCACTTTCCAATCTGAGCAACCCTGTTCCGTTCTGTTAGAGTTTCCGCTAGCCTTCACTGATGTGTTACCCCATCAGTTGAACGACGAAGAGCTGGGTCCGATCATCCAGACTATAAAGGAGGGTAACGTAGAGGTCCCATACTTCTTGTCCAAGGGCGTCCTGTGTTGTAGGGAGAAAAAGGGACGTGCCCCTAAGATCGTGCTGCCTAGCAAGTTAGTGCCCATGGTCTTCAGCTATTACCATAATTCCCCAGTAGGAGGCCACAAGGGAATTTCTAAGACCATTTCCAGCATTAGACATTTCATCTGGAATGGCATGGACAGGGACATTGCGACGAGGGTTAACAGTTGTCATCTATGCGTCTTGAGTAAGCCCCTGCCCAGAACACCAAGTTAGGGTTTGTTGTCATCGGACGTGACGAGCAGACCGATGGACAAGCTATTCATAGACTACGTGGGGCCCTTCCCCCGTAGCAAGTCTGGTAATGCTTACCTGCTTGTATGCGTGGATGCATTTTCGAAGTTTGCCTGGCTATTGCCCTTACGGCAGGCAACGGCTCGTTTGACCATAAGCGCGCTCCAGAATCATGTATTTCAGCATTTCGGTCTTCCGACCATCATTGTCTCTGACAATGGGCCACAGTTCATTTCGGGTGAGTTCCGACGAATGTGTTTCGCCAGTGTGATCAAACATGTAACCACTTCTCCTTATTACCCACAGCCGTCCCATGCGGAGAGATTCAATAGGAATCTCAGGTCCGCACTCATTGCTTATCATGCTGAGCAACAGACCACCTGGGACCAGAATCTGAAGTGGTTACAGCTAGCCTTTCATACGGCCCTACATGACAGCCACCAGGCCGTTCCCTTTGAAATTATGTTTGGCTTCTCGCCCGCACTCCCATTGACTAACTTGTGGAACATCGCGGATCTTCTACCACGGGACCCAGATAGTGGCACAGCGGAGAGGTGGAAGGAGGCTCGGAAGAATTTGCTGCGAGCGCACGAGCGGGTCCGTCGACGATATAATCAGGGGCGAATTCCTAACCCCTTCCAGATAGGGGGCTGGGTCTATTGCCAGAGCCACCCACTCAGCTCAGCCGCGGACAGACGGTCCGCAAAGTTGTGTTATCGCTGGTCGGGGCCATATCGTATCCTGGGGTTTGCGTCACCGGTGACGGCTAGGCTGGGCGTACCGGGGAGCGATTCGAAAGAGATTGTGACACATATCTCGAAATTGAAGCTCTGTTGGAAGGGGTAAACCGGCTGATAGAAAAGGGGGGTGAGATTTGGTGGTCTCCATGTATGTAGGGATTGTGGTCATTCTAAGGGGGTGTGCAAGAAAATGTTGTAACCCCTCTTTCTCTTTATGTATTTTTGAATGTAAAACAACTTCTTTAGTTTAAAAATTTTTTTTTTTGAAAGAGGGGCCACAAGTCAATTAGGACTAGGCTGGAGCCTAGAGAAGCAAAAATCGTGCCGGTTCCAGCATGACGGGACTTGCAATGAAACTCAGCTGTAATGTAACAATAACAAGTTTATTGTATGCTTAGAAATCATATATGCAGGCCAACTCTAGTACATCATTGTCCCCCCCATGAATCATAATTATCACGAATGATTTAAGCCCTGCTTTAACAATATTAAATTAAAACAAGATGTGTACATCATAACAATTGTTCATAAATTCAGTAAATATATACATATATATAAATATAAAGCATAACAAGCAAAACAACATGTGTATAACATAACCAGTGTGTACAAATTCAGTAAGCACATATATAAATATAATATAATCACCAGTGTGTATAAATTCAGCAAATGTATATAAATATAATAGCATCACAAGTGTGTACAAATTCAGAAGGTATATGTATATATATATGTATAAGATTCTCCCCCATCTTGTGGCTAGCTAGACACGGACAAACATAACACACACAGAACATAAGGCACACAAACTCACAATTACATCAATTCTAACACGAATGCCCCAGGAATGCACCCGCCCAGCGGGCCGTGTAACTACAATACGCAGAACCTAGCAGATATAAAATATTCGCCCATCAACAACCCGTTTTACAGAATGACATAAGGCCTAAAACCCCTAGAAAGGATGACGAAAACTCATAACTCATAAATAAAACCGGACCGCCCATTTGCATACATTCCACTGATCACTAACCCATCATGAGTGTATGAACCTTAAGTTCCTTCCACAGCATTAAATAAACTTTACAGAACTACATCATTTGATTTCAAACAGTTACTTACTTCACAAATTCCGGAGGATTTAAAAAATCAATATGTACTCTAACAATCAGAAATTAATCACTCGAGGCTTTACAATTTCAGAAAAATTTAGACAATGTATGTTTGACCAAAAAATAATGAGTATATGTTTTATAGTTAACGAAAATTAAACAGCAGAAACTACAAGTGAAAGTTAATCAACATGTGTTTGCCAATTAAGAAAAACAATCAGTATAGCCCTTTTGTAAGGGGCGCAATTAACTAATATATGTCCAGCAGAAAAACAAATTAGTTTTTATTAACCCCGAATGACTATATAAATATAATTAAAATAAAAAAATACAATAAGGTGGTTGTGCTCTAGCATTTGAGGCAGCGCGCCCGCATGTAGTTGACAAGGTTAGACAGGAATACAACCTGCCCTCAGCTGCATCAACATGTCAGACAAAAACTAAGTACCCTTTTGAACACCAGAAACGGCCCCAAAAGAACAAGGAAACCCCCAGCCCTTAAATGTGAAACCCATAGTGAAGTTATAATTTATTCACTGCTGTTCCAGCCGGAACAGAGCTACTAACCTGTACCCTGAATTTTGTAAAGTGTTAAAGGCTTGTATGATATGCAACTGTAAAATGTTCAAGATTAAATATCTCTGGCACGCTCCCCCAGTGCAACACACAATTACAGGCAGTGCACTTATTATTATGTGAATGAGTTATAAAAAGTGTTCTTGAATTTAATTAAAAATGTTCAGAGTCGTGATCAGCAGCTCCCCCTGCTAGCAGACAGTCTGGACACGTGGTCACATGGCTTCAAAGATATTTAAAGTAAACGGGCGCACTGCCGGCCCGGCCCCAAAAGTAAAATAAAAGCGTGAATATCACCTTAGAAATGCTGGCGAGTGCTACATCGAAAATCAGTCTCCAGCTCCCTCTTCGGAGAGGATCTTGTAATGGTCCATGTCTGAAGCAGATGTTCGGCTATCAGCGAGACCAAGTCTCCGGCTTAACTCGAAAACCCTGTCAATTCAAATAAATTAGAGAACTGTTCACTCAAAATATACACCCGAGTTCAGGTAATTAACCTCATAACGGGCCTCCAACTAACACTCAATAAAGGCACAATTTTCATTAATAAAGTTTTTGCAACCAGCTGAAAGAGCCGAGAAATCAGCCATGGCATAAATAAATTTGAATAATGAACAGACCTTATTAAATGTGGCTTACTATGAAGTGATCAGCACAAGGTCAACATGCTTCGACATAATTCAACAAGTTATGCGCCACGTGGTAAGTGGTAATCGTTATTTGACAAAAAAAAAATTCAACTGCAAGGCACTCACAGCATTAAGAATGTTTTAACATTAATTAAATTTCATTCATGGAAGTTCTCACAATTAATTCTCTACTGTGAAGCCAATTAACAAGCTATCCGACAGTTTACTGCATGAATTGACACAGTTCACGACCTGACTACGCATTAACGTTTAGTCAATAATTTTTTAATGTTGTACACTTTTACCATGACAATGACACTTGAAAAACTTCTCACACTATTACAGTAATAATAAAAGAGACTGGGCTATATACTGAGCGTTAAGTAAATCAGTGAATAATGAGTTTCTCTTAATACAAAACTTGTCGGGCCGCACCCACACATAATTACGTATTTTATACGGTTGCAATTGTTATTAATTATCCCCATATACATATATATAATTACTTACACAGACAAAATAATAAAATTCTTACCGGGAGTCGATTTACGCTTTAGCACGCCATGAGGAGACAGAAAACTGCGTCGTAAATGTTTGAAGAGAGAGCGAAGCTGATGTATCACGGAGCGAAGCAAGGATTCCTCTGCCGTTAGGAACAGAGAAACCGCTCCCCTATTCTACAAGTTGCGCGCGCAGCCGTAACCGAGGCGAGCAAAGGTCGCCCGCATTAGCTCTACTTTACAACCAGACCAAATGTTTCTGAATCCTTTTCAAGCGGCCGGATTAACGCCGGCACAATGTTAAGGTAGCGAGTAGATGTTCCCCACAGTCCCAGTGGTGTTCGTCTATTTCAGGGATGCGACCCTGCCTGCGCGAGCCTTGGTTTTCTCCATTCTTCCTTATTGCCGGAGGGAGCCATGTCTTACCTTTAGTCCCAGGACCAGACCTTTCAATGATCCCCTTGCCCCTTCCATTTCCATCTTCCCGATTTTCCTAACCCTGCCCTCTAAAAAAAAAAAGAGTTAGTGGAGTGAAACCTACCGTGTCGACGGGGCCGGTTGTGGACCTGGTTGACACGGTATGTTTCGGCAATGCCCTTGGAGCGCACATGTATTAGGTTATAGGAATATATATACCTGGAAATGAAATTATTGTGTCATGGAAACCACCCCCTCTCCCTTGTCCTAGGGGATGTGATGGGTATTTATGTGACAATGTTGTTATTTGGTTTTTGGGGTTACCCCCCGTGTAATTATAGGGCATGTGGACCTGTTAAGGTAGCGTCAGTGTCCCAGCATAAGTGGTCAAGCCTCAGGAGGTCAGAACTCAGGGAGCTCCCGAACTTCTCTTCCTTCTTCTGTCTTTCTTGCTGTATGCTGGCCCTGATCAGGCCAGCGTACCGTGACAACATACTTACACTCTACACGTCTTCTTTCTGCTCTTTCGTCTTCCTTCTGAGTCTCTGTGCTCCTGAGAGCGAAGACTACTGCGAACACCGATGAATACCCGTGTTTTAGAAGACAATATAGGGGTACACTGCAGGGTACCACTCAGTCTAAGTGCAGGGCAACTAGTTTGCCCTTTTGGGCTGGGGGTGTGCCGGTTGTCCACGCACCGGCGCTGATATAAGATATATATAAATAGATATTTAAGTCTAACGCGAAATCGGTTAGCAGTATCTGTATTTAACGGGGGTAAAATCTAGTTTGCCGTGGTACCACCCACGCATTCTGGTGGTGGCCTGGAAACGCGTGATTCGTCACGGTGCCGAAGCACCGGTTTTCGTTTGTTCTTGCCCCAGTCGCCGTACTGTGAACAGCTGCATCTCTCTCCGACAGAGTGAAGTCCTTTTGATCGTATTCTATCACCGTCTGATGATAATTCAAAATAAAAATTGTTTTTGCATAAAAATTTTAAATAGGGGTTACAATTGGTAGCAGAGCGTGGTTCAGTCTATGGTTAAACTCTTGGGTCCTTTTGGTGTGACGGGGCTTGCAAACTCAGAAAACATTCGGGGTAGAATGGACTTAGAATATTTACAAGAAGTCAATATATATATACATGTGTTTTGTTATGTTTGATGTCTTATTAACTATATGTGGGTATCATTGTCAGCCTGTTGGTATTGGTAAACTTGGTGTCGCCACGTGGTGTGAAATTTTGGGGGGAATTCTTTTTTGAGACTTGAATTAACGCAGATCTGGGGCGCGGTGTTGGGAAATGGATTTCGTGTTTTGCTTTTCAAATAATAGAGAGGGCGTTTATAGGTATGCGGTATGGCCCGATCGGAAGTCGGGCTCGTCGGGGGTACGGGAGCCGAGGTCATTGTTATAAGTCTTGGGAATTTGTTGTTGTTCGTTGGTCGGTAAATTTTGTTCTTTGTGAAATGCGATGTCGCGATAGATGTTAGGTGTGTCGTTGAGCATGTCTTGTGTTAGTGTAAATGTTGCGTTTCTTCTTGTGTGGTGTTGACGAGAGCCAGTTCAGGATAGTGGCCGGGTCCTCGCAACGCTAGGGGGCCCACAGTCTGCTTGAAGGAAGGGTATAGTACTCAAGTTTTTCCGTTTCGTTTTATTGTCTATTCTTGTTGTGTGTTGTGTTTTCGTGGGCCGACCGTGAAGCTCGAGGATGAGCGTCGTGGATCCAGATTTGTTTCTTCGTGACGAGTTGGAGTTTGAGTTACGAGCCCGGGGGAGAAACCCGAAGGGGGCGGTTACTGTGTTGAGAAAGCAGCTCCGAGAGGCACTGTCCGCGGGCGGCATGCTCTCAGCGGTCGATATCGCGGATAAAGATCGGGAATTGGAAAGGTGTGTAGAGAAGTGGGAGGAGTTGCAGGAGTTAGCCCGATGTGTTGACAATTTGGAGGAGGGGCTGGGTACCTCCAGGGGGTCCGACGAATTCGGCAGCGCCTAAATCATTTAAACTGCGACTCCAGAATCTCGACGATCAATGGGGCACTCTTGAGCAAGCCCATGATATCAAAACTTAATAGAACAGGTCACCTCGACCCTGCAGGGGTCTCAATTCAGTGGACCACCCACGCCGGAGGCAGTTCCTGCGTCCGAGGTCTCAGCTTTAGAGTGATCTCGCGAGCCTGCCGCAAGTGCCCCGGTTTTCTCCGGTATGGTGGCGGCTTCATATCACAAGCTGCCCAATCCACTATCTCAGATCATCCAGCAATTGCCGGTCGTGGACGGGCTGGAAGTGGATAAGCTATTGCCTTTCTTTCGGATTGTGTTTCAGTTGGCTGATTTTCCGGGTATGTCGGATCGTACTATCCTCGAGCTTGTTTATCCGTATTGTCGCGGCCCCGTGGCTGAGAGGGTGGCTGGCGTAATGCGGCGTAGAGGTGGAGTTGCGGAGTTCCACCGGGAGGTGTTGGATGCGTTCGTGCCCGGGAGGCTTAGGGAACAATTACGACACCGACACTTCTACAGAGTGCAGTCTAGGGGCGAGAGTCTTGCCCAATTCGTGCACAGCATTAGGGACGTAGCGCGGACACTGGGTCTGGGCTTGTCGGAGGAAGAAGTGGTACAAATAATTCTAGACGGCGTCTCCTCACAAGATAGATTGCGGCTTGTATTTGCAGAGCGCCCGCGTCGGTTTGTGGACTTGGACACACTGTGCGTTATGTCCAAGGCCATACAGACGAGCGATGAGGCGAGGGGAGACAGGAGTGGGGAACTACCAATATCTCAGAGAGCAGAAGGACGCAGCGACCCTTTTCGCCCCCGACAGGCCCAGTCCGTACGAGATCGCGAGCGATGGGGAAGCATTATTTGTTATAATTGTAATCGGCCGGGTCACGTGGCTCGATCATGTCCCCGGGGGGCGCACGCGTCCAGCACCTCCATCGCCGGGACCCTCCCCAAAAAACTAGGCAGACACGGGAAGATATGTCGGAGGATGTCTTTCCCTCGCACTGAATCTTTTCGGTTTCCTGCTACCTCCAGGCAATTCATAGGACCCAACTCTTCTGACATCAAGGTCCTGTCTACTATCCCGCAACACATTTCAGTATGCCCCTTTCTGTCGCTCGAGGTAAAAGGGGGTCCGCTGAGAGCGTTAGTTGACTCCGGTTCAGCCCGATCCATCATCTCATCTCGAGTGTGCGCGGACATCATCTCCCAGGTGATTTCCTTTAAATTCAAGATCGACGGTTTTTTCCTGGGTGTGGCCTTTTCTGGTTTCTCCTGCTCTGGGAGTGGATTGTATCATTGGTGCAGATTTCATCGCTAAAAGTGGTCTCGTGTTGGACATCCAAGGGCACCAATGTTATTTCAAGTTTAATCGGGGAGTTCTTATTCCGTTCCTTGGATACCAGGGAGCTAAGGGAGGTATCCAAGAGGTGGCTTGTCCCGATTCTGCACGAGATCATCTCACTCCATCCCAGCAGAGGGCCTTAGACCAACTGTGTGAGGAATTTCCCTCGGTGTTAACTCCTTCCTTGGGACTCACACACCTGCTGGAGTACAAAATCCGCCTTACAGACTCCAAGATAGTAAGGTCACACCCTTACAAATTCGCACCTCCGAAGATGGCCGTTCTGAGAGAGAAGGTTCAAGAGTTATTAGAACAAGGGGTGATTGAACCTTCTCATTCCAGCTATGCTAGTCCAGCGTTTTTGGTACCCAAGCCTGGGGGTAAACACCGCATGGTAATAGACTATAGGAAGTTAAATGCGAATATTGAGGTGGATTCCGTTCCCCTCCCAGACTTACATTCGGCCTTCGATTGGTTCAGTGGGGCCAGGTATTTCACGGTGATCGATCTTAATGCGGCTTATCACCAGATTCCCTTGGCAAAGGAGAGTAGACCGTACACGGCATTTTGTGTACCGTGGAACGTGTACCAATATACAAGGGTCCCCATGGGTTTGGCTGTGGGGGCCCAGACACTCACTCGTCTTCTCGATACCGTTTTTCACGACGTGAAATTCCAGTTCGTGTTTAATTACTTGGACGACTTGCTAGTGTATAGCAAGACGTTCGAGGAACATCTGTGCCATCTGCGTGAAGTGATGTGTCGGTTAAGAAGTTCTGGCCTCACTGTCAATCCTGAAAAGGTTCGTTTTGCCCAGGAAAGTATTTTTTTCTTGGGGCATTTGGTTTCACACCGGGGTGTTACTGTCGACCCCGAGAGGACACAGGGCATCCGTGACTTTCCCCCTCCCAGGGATGCGAAGGGAATAGCGAGATTCGTGGGAGTGGTCAACTTCTATCGCAGATTCATTCCTAATATCGCGGAAATTGCCGCACCGTTGAACGAGCTGAGGAAGAAGGGCGCTAAATTTACATGGGGCGATAGTCAACAGAAGGCTTTCGACACCCTAAAGGAAGCCATCATCTCCCCACCGGTGTTACGGATGCCCGATTTTTCTAAACCATTTATTTTGCAGACGGACGCGAGTTCGGTCGCGCTCGGGGCGGTTCTGTCCCAAGTCGTTGATGACGCTAGGCAGCCTGTGGCTTTTATTTCCCGAACGTTGACCCAGCAAGAACGAAAGTCATCAGTCTATGAGCAAGAGTGTTTAGCTGTTGTGTACGCTCTAGACAAGTTCAGGCGTTTCTTGGAACATGCTGAGTTCCTGCTCGAGACCGACAATCAGGCTCTCTCTTGGCTTCTTGTTCATCCCCGGCAACTGGGAAAAATTGGTAGATGAGTGGTCAAGATCTCATCCTTCAAGTTCAAGGTGCAACACATTAGGGGTACTCAAAATGTGGTTGCAGATGCTTTGTCACGCATGTTTTCCCAGCCCAGTCTTCACTTTCCAATCTGAGCAACCCTGTTCCGTTCTGTTAGATTTTCCGCTAGCCTTCACTGATGTGTTACCCCATCAGTTGAACGACGAAGAGCTGGGTCCGATCATCCAGACTATAAAGGAGGGTAACGTACAGGTCCCATACTTCTTGTCCAAGGGCGTCCTGTGTTGTAGGGAGAAAAAGGGACGTGCCCCTAAGATCGTGCTGCCTAGCAAGTTAGTGCCCATGGTCTTCAGCTATTACCATAATTCCCCAGTAGGAGGCCACAAGGGAATTTCTAAGACCATTTCCAGCATTAGACATTTCATCTGGAAGGGCATGGACAGGGACATTGCGACGAGGGTTAAGAGTTGTCATCTATGCGGCTTGAGTAAGCCCCTGCCCAGAACACCAAGTTAGGGTTTGTTGTCATCGGACGTGACGAGCAGACCGATGGACAAGCTATTCATAGACTACGTGGGGCCCTTCCCCCGTAGCAAGTCTGGTAATGCTTACCTGCTTGTATGCGTGGATGCATTTTCGAAGTTTGCCTGGCTATTGCCCTTACGGCAGGCAACGGCTCGTTTGACCATAAGCGCGCTCCAGAATCATGTATTTCAGCATTTCGGTCTTCCGACCATCATTGTCTCTGACAATGGGCCACAGTTCATTTCGGGTGAGTTCCGACGAATGTGTTTCGCCAGTGGGATCAAACATGTAACCACTTCTCCTTATTACCCACAGCCGTCCCATGCGGAGAGATTCAATAGGAATCTCAGGTCCGCACTCATTGCTTATCATGCTGAGCAACAGACCACCTGGGACCAGAATCTGAAGTGGTTACAGCTAGCCCTTAATACGGCCCTACATGACAGCCACCAGGCCGTTCCCTTTGAAATTAGGTTTGGCTTCTCGCCCGCACTCCCATTGACTAACTTGTGGAACATCGCGGATCTTCTACCACGGGACCCAGATAGTGGCACAGCGGAGAGGTGGAAGGAGGCTCGGAAGAATTTGCTGCGAGCGCACGAGCGGGTCCGTCGACGATATAATCAGGGGCGAATTCCTAACCCCTTCCAGATAGGGGACTGGGTCTATTGCCAGAGCCACCCACTCAGCTCAGCCGCGGACAGACGGTCCGCAAAGTTGTGTTATCTCTGGTCGGGGCCATATCGTATCCTGGGGTTTGCGTCACCGGTGACGGCTAGGCTGGGCGTACCGGGGAGCGATTCGAAAGAGATTGTGACACATATCTCGAAATTGAAGCTCTGTTGGAAGGGGTAAACCGGCTGATAGAAAAGGGGGGTGAGATTTGGTGGTCTCCATGTATGTAGGGATTGTGGTCATTCTAAGGGGGTGTGCAAGAAAATGTTGTAACCCCTCTTTCTCTTTATGTATTTTTGAATGTAAAACAACTTCTTTAGTTTAAAAATTTTTTTTTTGAAAGAGGGGCCACAAGTCAATTAGGACTAGGCTGGAGCCTAGAGAAGCAAAAATCGTGCCGGTTCCAGCATGACGGGACTTGCAATGAAACTCAGCTGTAATGTAACAATAACAAGTTTATTGTATGCTTAGAAATCATATATGCAGGCCAACTCTAGTACATCATTGTCCCCCCCATGAATCATAATTATCACGAATGATTTAAGCCCTGCTTTAACAATATTAAATTAAAACAAGATGTGTACATCATAACAATTGTTCATAAATTCAGTAAATATATACATATATATAAATATAAAGCATAACAAGCAAAACAACATGTGTATAACATAACCAGTGTGTACAAATTCAGTAAGCACATATATAAATATAATATAATCACCAGTGTGTATAAATTCAGCAAATGTATATAAATATAATAGCATCACAAGTGTGTACAAATTCAGAAGGTATATGTATATATATATGTATAAGATTCTCCCCCATCTTGTGGCTAGCTAGACACGGACAAACATAACACACACAGAATATAAGGCACACAAACTCACAATTACATCAATTCTAACACGAATGCCCCAGGAATGCACCCGCCCAGCGGGCCGTGTAACTACAATACGCAGAACCTAGCAGATATAAAATATTCGCCCATCAACAACCCGTTTTACAGAATGACATAAGGCCTAAAACCCCTAGAAAGGATGACGAAAACTCATAACTCATAAATAAAACCGGACCGCCCATTTGCATAGCATTCCACTGATCACTAACCCATCATGAGTGTATGAACCTTAAGTTCCTTCCACAGCATTAAATAAACTTTACAGAACTACATCATTTGATTTCAAACAGTTACTTACTTCACAAATTCCGGAGGATTTAAAAAATCAATATGTACTCTAACAATCAGAAATTAATCACTCGAGGCTTTACAATTTCAGAAAAATTTAGACAATGTATGTTTGACCAAAAAATAATGAGTATATGTTTTATAGTTAACGAAAATTAAACAGCAGAAACTACAAGTGAAAGTTAATCAACATGTGTTTGCCAATTAAGAAAAACAATCAGTATAGCCCTTTTGTAAGGGGCGCAATTAACTAATATATGTCCAGCAGAAAAACAAATTAGTTTTTATTAACCCCGAATGACTATATAAATATAATTAAAATAAAAAAATACAATAAGGTGGTTGTGCTCTAGCATTTGAGGCAGCGCGCCCGCATGTAGTTGACAAGGTTAGACAGGAATACAACCTGCCCTCAGCTGCATCAACATGTCAGACAAAAACTAAGTACCCTTTTAAACACCAGAAACGGTCCCAAAAGAACAAGGAAACCCCCAGCCCTTAAATGTGAAACCCATAGTGAAGTTATAATTTATTCACTGCTGTTCCAGCCGGAACAGAGCTACTAACCTGTACCCTGAATTTT
Organism: Magicicada septendecula; assembly: GCA_034769895.1. Taxonomy (NCBI): domain Eukaryota; kingdom Metazoa; phylum Arthropoda; class Insecta; order Hemiptera; family Cicadidae; genus Magicicada; species Magicicada septendecula. The sequence continues at coordinate 1,155,931,534 of CM068367.1, forward strand.
GTAAAGTGTTAAAGGCTTGTATGATATGCAACTGTAAAATGTTCAAGATTAAATATCTCTGGCACGCTCCCCCAGTGCAACACACAATTACAGGCAGTGCACTTATTATTATGTGAATGAGTTATAAAAAGTGTTCTTGAATTTAATTAAAAATTTTCAGAGTCGTGATCAGCAGCTCCCCCTGCTAGCAGACAGTCTGGACACGTGGTCACATGGCTTCAAAGATATTTAAAGTAAACGGGCGCACTGCCGGCCCGGCCCCAAAAGTAAAATAAAAGCGTGAATATCACCTTAGAAATGCTGGCGAGTGCTACATCGAAAATCAGTCTCCAGCTCCCTCTTCGGAGAGGATCTTGTAATGGTCCATGTCTGAAGCAGATGTTCGGCTATCAGCGAGACCAAGTCTCCGGCTTAACTCGAAACCCTGTCAATTCAAATAAATTAGAGAACTGTTCACTCAAAATATACACCCGAGTTCAGGTAATTAACCTCATAACGGGCCTCCAACTAACACTCAATAAAGGCACAATTTTCATTAATAAAGTTTTTGCAACCAGCTGAAAGAGCCGAGAAATCAGCCATGGCATAAATAAATTTGAATAATGAACAGACCTTATTAAATGTGGCTTACTATGAAGTGATCAGCACAAGGTCAACATGCTTCGACATAATTCAACAAGTTATGCGCCACGTGGTAAGTGGTAATCGTTATTTGACAAAAAAAAAATTCAACTGCAAGGCACTCACAGCATTAAGAATGTTTTAACATTAATTAAATTTCATTCATGGAAGTTCTCACAATTAATTCTCTACTGTGAAGCCAATTAACAAGCTCTCCGACAGTTTACTGCATGAATTGACACAGTTCACGACCTGACTACGCATTAACTTTTAGTCAATAATTTTTTAATGTTGTACACTTTTACCATGACAATGACACTTGAAAAACTTATCACACTATTACAGTAATAATAAAAGAGAATGGGCTATATACTGAGCGTTAAGTAAATCAGTGAATAATGAGTTTCTCTTAATACAAAACTTGTCGGGCCGCACCCACACATAATTACGTATTTTATACGGTTGCAATTGTTATTAATTATCCCCATATACATATATATAATTACTTACACAGACAAAATAATAAAATTCTTACCGGGAGTCGATTTACGCTTTAGCACGCCATGAGGAGACAGAAAACTGCGTCGTAAATGTTTGAAGAGAGAGCGAAGCTGATGTATCACGGAGCGAAGCAAGGATTCCTCTGCCGTTAGGAACAGAGAAACCGCTCCCCTATTCTACAAGTTGCGCGCGCAGCCGTAACCGAGGCGAGCAAAGGTCGCCCGCATTAGCTCTACTTTACAACCAGACCAAATGTTTCTGAATCCTTTTCAAGCGGCCGGATTAACGCCGGCACAATGTTAAGGTAGCGGGTAGATGTTCCCCACAGTCCCAGTGGTGTTCGTCTATTTCAGGGATGCGACCCTGCCTGCGCGAGCCTTGGTTTTCTCCATTCTTCCTTATTGCCGGAGGGAGCCATGTCTTACCTTTAGTCCCAGGACCAGACCTTTCAATGATCCCCTTGCCCCTTCCATTTCCATCTTCCCGATTTTCCTAACCCTGCCCTCTAAAAAAAAAAAGAGTTAGTGGAGTGAAACCTACCGTGTCGACGGGGCCGGTTGTGGACCTGGTTGACACGGTATGTTTCGGCAATGCCCTTGGAGCGCACATGTATTAGGTTATAGGAATATATATATCTGGAAATGAAATTATTGTGTCATGGAAACCACCCCCTCTCCCTTGTCCTAGGGGATGTGATGGGTATTTATGTGACAATGTTGTTATTTGGTTTTTGGGGTTACCCCCCGTGTAATTATAGGGCATGTAGACCTGTTAAGGTAGCGTCAGTGTCCCAGCATAAGTGGTCAAGCCTCAGGAGGTCAGAACTCAGGGAGCTCCCGAACTTCTCTTCCTTCTTTTCTTCTTCTGTCTTTCTTGCTGTATGCTGGCCCTGATCAGGCCAGCGTACCGTGACAACATACTTACACTCTACACGTCTTCTTTCTGCTCTTTCGTCTTCCTTCTGAGTCTCTGTGCTCCTGAGAGCGAAGACTACTGCGAACACCGATGAATACCCGTGTTTTAGAAGACAATATAGGGGTACACTGCAGGGTACCACTCAGTCTAAGTGCAGGGCAACTAGTTTGCCCTTTTGGGCTGGGGGTGTGCCGGTTGTCCACGCACCGGCGCTGATATAAGATATATATAAATAGATATTTAAGTCTAACGCGAAATCGGTTAGCAGTATCTGTATTTAACGGGGGTAAAATCTAGTTTGCCGTGGTACCACCCACGCATTCTGGTGGTGGCCTGGAAACGCGTGATTCGTCACGGTGCCGAAGCACCGGTTTTCGTTTGTTCTTGCCCCAGTCGCCGTACTGTGAACAGCTGCATCTCTCTCCGACAGAGTGAAGTCCTTTTGATCGTATTCTATCACCGTCTGATGATAATTCAAAATAAAATTTTTTTTTGCATAAAAATTTTAAATAGGGGTTACAATTGGTAGCAGAGCGTGGTTCAGTCTATGGTTAAACCCTTGGGTCCTTTTGGTGTGACGGGGCTTGCAAACTCAGAAAACATTCGGGGTAGAATGGACTTAGAATATTTACAAGAAATCAATATATATATACATGTGTTTTGTTATGTTTGATGTCTTATTAACTATATGTGGGTATCATTGTCAGCCTGTTGGTATTGGTAAACTTGGTGTCGCCACGTGGTGTGAAATTTTGGGGGGAATTCTTTTTTGAGACTTGAATTAACGCAGATCTGGGGCGCGGTGTTGGGAAATGGATTTCGTGTTTTGCTTTTGAAATAATAGAGAGGGCGTTTATAGGTATGCGGTATGGCCCGATCGGAAGTCGGGCTCGTCGGGGGTACGGGAGCCGAGGTCATTGTTATAAGTCTTGGGAATTTGTTGTTGTTCGTTGGTCGGTAAAATTTGTTTTTTGTGAAATGTGATGTCGCGATAGATGTTAGGTGTGTCGTTGAGCATGTCTTGTGTTAGTGTAAATGTTGCGTTTCTTCTTGTGTGGTGTTGACGAGAGCCAGTTCAGGATAGTGGCCGGGTCCTCGCAACGCTAGGGGGCCCACAGTCTGCTTGAAGGAAGGGTATAGTACTCAAGTTTTTCCGTTTCGTTTTATTGTCTATTCTTGTTGTGTGTTGTGTTTTCGTGGGCCGACAGTGAAGCTCGAGGATGAGCGTCGTGGATCCAGATTTGTTTCTTCGTGACGAGTTGGAGTTTGAGTTACGAGCCCGGGGGAGAAACCCGAAGGGGGCGGTTACTGTGTTGAGAAAGGAGCTCCGGAAGGCACTGTCCGCGGGCGGCATGCTCTCAGCGGTCGATATCGCGGATAAAGATCGGGAATTGGAAAGGTGTGTAGAGAAGTGGGAGGAGTTGCAGGAGTTAGCCCGATGTGTTGACAATTTGGAGGAGGGGCTGGGTACCTCCAGGGGCGTCCGGCGAATTCGGCAGCGCCTAAATCATTTAAACCTGCGACTCCAGAATCTCGACGATCAATGGGGCACTCTTGAGCAAGCCCATGATATCAAAAGCTTAATAGAACAGGTCACCTCGACCCTGCAGGGGTCTCAATTCAGTGGACCACCCACGCCGGAGGCAGTTCCTGCGTCCGAGGTCTCAGCTTTAGAGTGATCTCGCGAGCCTGCCGCAAGTGCCCCGGTTTTCTCCGGTATGGTGGCGGCTTCATATCACAAGCTGCCCAATCCACTATCTCAGATCATCCAGCAATTGCCGGTCGTGGACGGGCTGGAAGTGGATAAGCTATTGCCTTTCTTTCGGATTGTGTTTCAGTTGGCTGATTTTCCGGGTATGTCGGATCGTACTATCCTCGAGCTTGTTTATCCGTATTGTCGCGGCCCCATGGCTGAGAGGGTGGCTGGCGTAATGCGGCGTAGAGGTGGAGTTGCGGAGTTCCACCGGGAGGTGTTGGATGCGTTCGTGCCCGGGAGGCTTATAGGGAACAATTACGACACCGATACTTCTACAGAGTGCAGTCTAGGGGCGAGAGTCTTGCCCAATTCGTGCACAGCATTAGGGACGTAGCGCGGACACTGGGTCTGGGCTTGTCGGAGGAAGAAGTGGTACAAATAATTCTAGACGGCGTCTCCTCACAAGATAGATTGCGGCTTGTTTTTGCAGAGCGCCCGCGTCGGTTTGTGGACTTGGACAGACTGTGCGTTATGTCCAAGGCCATACAGACGAGCGATGAGGCGAGGGGAGACAGGAGTGGGGAACTACCAATATCTCAGAGAGCAGAAGGACGCAGCGACCCTTTTCGCCCCCGACAGGCCCAGTCCGTACGAGATCGCGAGCGATGGGGAAGCATTATTTGTTATAATTGTAATCGGCCGGGTCACGTGGCTCGATCATGTCCCCGGGGGGCGCACGCGTCCAGCACCTCCATCGCCGGGACCCTCCCCAAAAAACTAGGCAGACAGGGGAAGATATGTCGGAGGATGTCTTCCCCTCGCACTGAATCTTTTCGGTTTCCTACTACCTCCAGGCAATTCATAGGACCCAACTCTTCTGACATCAAGGTCCTGTCTACTATCCCGCAACACATTTCAGTATGCCCCTTTCTGTCGCTCGAGGTAAAAGGGGGTCCGCTGAGAGCGTTAGTTGACTCCGGTTCAGCCCGATCCATCATCTCATCTCGAGTGTGCGCGGACATCATCTCCCAGGTGATTTCCTTTAAATTCAAGATCGACGGTTTTTCCTGGGTGTGGCCTTTTCTGGTTTCTCCTGCTCTGGGAGTGGATTGTATCATTGGTGCAGATTTCATCACTAAAATTGGTCTCGTGTTGGACATCCAAGGGCACCAATGTTATTTCAAGTTTAATCGGGGAGCTCTTATTCCGTTCCTTGGATACCAGGGAGCTAAGGGAGGTATCCAAGAGGTGGCTTGTCCCGATTCTGCACGAGATCATCTCACTCCATCCCAGCAGAGGGCCTTAGACCAACTGTGTGAGGAATTTCCCTCGGTGTTAACTCCTTCCTTGGGACTCACACACCTGCTGGAGTACAAAATCCGCCTTACAGACTCCAAGATAGTAAGGTCACACCCTTACAAATTCGCACCTCCGAAGATGGCCGTTCTGAGAGAGAAGGTTCAAGAGTTATTAGAACAAGGGGTGATTGAACCTTCTCATTCCAGCTATGCTAGTCCAGCGTTTTTGGTACCCAAGCCTGGGGGTAAACACCGCATGGTAATAGACTATAGGAAGTTAAATGCGAATATTAAGGTGGATTCCGTTCCCCTCCCAGACTTACATTCGGCCTTCGATTGGTTCAGTGGGGCCAGGTATTTCACGGTGATCGATCTTAATGCGGCTTATCACCAGATTCCCTTGGCAAAGGAGAGTAGACCGTACACGGCATTTTGTGTACCGTGGAACGTGTACCAATATACAAGGGTCCCCATGGGTTTGGCTGTGGGGGCCCAGACACTCACTCGTCTTCTCGATACCGTTTTTCACGACGTGAAATTCCAGTTCGTGTTTAATTACTTGGACGACTTGCTAGTGTATAGCAAGACGTTCGAGGAACATCTGTGCCATCTGCGTGAAGTGATGTGTCGGTTAAGAAGTTCAGGCCTCACTGTCAATCCTGAAAAGGTTCGTTTTGCCCAGGAAAGTATTTTTTTCTTGGGGCATTTGGTTTCACACCGGGGTGTTACTGTCGACCCCGAGAGGACACAGGGCATCCGTGACATTCCCCCTCCCAGGGATGCGAAGGGAATAGCGAGATTCGTGGGAATGGTCAACTTCTATCGCAGATTCATTCCTAATATCGCGGAAATTGCCGCACCGTTGAACGAGCTGAGGAAGAAGGGCGCTAAATTTACATGGGGCGATAGTCAACAGAAGGCTTTCGACACCCTAAAGGAAGCCATCATCTCCCCACCGGTGTTACGGATGCCCGATTTTTCTAAACCATTTATTTTGCAGACGGACGCGAGTTCGGTCGCGCTCGGGGCGGTTCTGTCCCAAGTCGTTGATGACGCTAGGCAGCCTGTGGCTTTTATTTCCCGAACGTTGACCCAGCAAGAACGAAAGTCATCAGTCTATGAGCAAGAGTGTTTAGCTGTTGTGTACGCTCTAGACAAGTTCAGACGTTTCTTGGAACATGCTGAGTTCCTGCTCGAGACCGACAATCAGGCTCTCTCTTGGCTTCTTGTTCATCCCCGGCAACTGGGAAAAATTGGTAGATGAGTGGTCAAGATCTCATCCTTCAAGTTCAAGGTGCAACACATTAGGGGAACTCAAAATGTGGTTGCAGATGCTTTGTCACGCATGTTTTCCCAGCCCAGTCTTCATTTTCCAATCTGAGCAACCCTGTTCCGTTCTGTTAGATTTTCCGCTAGCCTTCACTGATGTGTTACCCCATCAGTTGAACGACGAAGAGCTGGGTCCGATCATCCAGACTATAAAGGAGGGTAACGTACAGGTCCCATACTTCTTGTCCAAGGGCGTCCTGTGTTGTAGGGAGAAAAAGGGACGTGCCCCTAAGATCGTGCTGCCTAGCAAGTTAGTGCCCATGGTCTTCAGCTATTACCATAATTCCCCAGTAGGAGGCCACAAGGGAATTTCTAAGACCATTTCCAGCATTAGACATTTCATCTGGAAGGGCATGGACAGGGACATTGCGACGAGGGTTAAGAGTTGTCATCTATGCGGCTTGAGTAAGCCCCTGCCCAGAACACCAAGTTAGGGTTTGTTGTCATCGGACGTGACGAGCAGACCGATGGACAAGCTATTCATAGACTACGTGGGGCCCTTCCCCCGTAGCAAGTCTGGTAATGCTTACCTGCTTGTATGCGTGGATGCATTTTCGAAGTTTGCCTGGCTATTGCCCTTACGGCAGGCAACGGCTCGTTTGACCATAAGCGCGCTCCAGAATCATGTATTTCAGCATTTCGGTCTTCCGACCATCATTGTCTCTGACAATGGGCCACAGTTCATTTCGGGTGAGTTCCGACGAATGTGTTTCGCCAGTGGGATCAAACATGTAACCACTTCTCCTTATTACCCACAGCCGTCCCATGCGGAGAGATTCAATAGGAATCTCAGGTCCGCACTCGTTGCTTATCATGCTGAGCAACAGACCACCTGGGACCAGAATCTGAAGTGGTTACAGCTAGCCTTTAATACGGCCCTACATGACAGCCACCAGGCCGTTCCCTTTGAAATTATGTTTGGCTTCTCGCCCGCACTCCCATTGACTAACTTGTGGAACATCGCGGATCTTCTACCACGGGACCCAGATAGGGGCACAGCGGAGAGGTGGAAGGAGGCTCGGAAGAATTTGCTGCGAGCGCACGAGCGGGTCCGTCGACGATATAATCAGGGGCGAATTCCTAACCCCTTCCAGATAGGGGACTGGGTCTATTGCCAGAGCCACCCACTCAGCTCAGCCGCGGACAGACAGTCCGCAAAGTTGTGTTATCGCTGGTCGGGGCCATATCGTATCCTGGGGTTTGCGTCACCGGTGACGGCTAGGCTGGGCGTACCGGGGAGCGATTCGAAAGAGATTGTGACACATATCTCGAAATTGAAGCTCTGTTGGAAGGGGTAAACCGGCTGATAGAAAAGGGGGGTGAGATTTGGTGGTCTCCATGTATGTAGGGATTGTGGTCATTCTAAGGGGGTGTGCAAGAAAATGTTGTAACCCCTCTTTCTCTTTATGTATTTATGAATGTAAAACAACTTCTTTAGTTTTAAAATTTTTTTTTTTTTGAAAGAGGGGCCACAAGTCAATTAGGACTAGGCTGGAGCCTAGAGAAGCAAAAATCGTGCCGGTTCCAGCATGACGGGACTTGCAATGAAACTCAGCTGTAATGTAACAATAACAAGTTTATTGTATGCTTAGAAATCATATATGCAGGCCAACTCTAGTACATCATTGTCCCCCCCATGAATCATAATTATCACGAATGATTTAAGCCCTGCTTTAACAATATTAAATTAAAACAAGATGTGTACATCATAACAATTGTTCATAAATTCAGTAAATATATACATATATATAAATATAAAGCATAACAAGCAAAACAACATGTGTATAACATAACCAGTGTGTACAAATTCAGTAAGCACATATATAAATATAATATAATCACCAGTGTGTATAAATTCAGCAAATGTATATAAATATAATAGCATCACAAGTGTGTACAAATTCAGAAGGTATATGTATATATATATGTATAAGATTCTCCCCCATCTTGTGGCTAGCTAGACACGGACAAACATAACACACACAGAACATAAGGCACACAAACTCACAATTACATCAATTCTAACACGAATGCCCCAGGAATGCACCCGCCCAGCGGGCCGTGTAACTACAATACGCAGAACCTAGCAGATATAAAATATTCGCCCATCAACAACCCGTTTTACAGAATGACATAAGGCCTAAAACCCCTAGAAAGGATGACGAAAACTCATAACTCATAAATAAAACCGGACCGCCCATTTGCATAGCATTCCACTGATCACTAACCCATCATGAGTGTATGAACCTTAAGTTCCTTCCACAGCATTAAATAAACTTTACAGAACTACATCATTTGATTTCAAACAGTTACTTACTTCACAAATTCCGGAGGATTTAAAAAATCAATATGTACTCTAACAATCAGAAATTAATCACTCGAGGCTTTACAATTTCAGAAAAATTTAGACAATGTATGTTTGACCAAAAAATAATGAGTATATGTTTTATAGTTAACGAAAATTAAACAGCAGAAACTACAAGTGAAAGTTAATCAACATGTGTTTGCCAATTAAGAAAAACAATCAGTATAACCCTTTTGTAAGGGGCGCAATTAACTAATATATGTCCAGCAGAAAAACAAATTAGTTTTTATTAACCCCGAATGACTATATAAATATAATTAAAATAAAAAAATACAATAAGGTGGTTGTGCTCTAGCATTTGAGGCAGCGCGCCCGCATGTAGTTGACAAGGTTAGACAGGAATACAACCTGCCCTCAGCTGCATCAACATGTCAGACAAAAACTAAGTACCCTTTTAAACACCAGAAACGGCCCCAAAAGAACAAGGAAACCCCCAGCCCTTAAATGTGAAACCCATAGTGAAGTTATAATTTATTCACTGCTGTTCCAGCCGGAACAGAGCTACTAACCTGTACCCTGAATTTTGTAAAGTGTTAAAGGCTTGTATGATATGCAACTGTAAAATGTTCAAGATTAAATATCTCTGGCACGCTCCCCCAGTGCAACACACAATTACAGGCAGTGCACTTATTATTATGTGAATGAGTTATAAAAAGTGTTCTTGAATTTAATTAAAAATTTTCAGAGTCGTGATCAGCAGCTCCCCCTGCTAGCAGACAGTCTGGACACGTGGTCACATGGCTTCAAAGATATTTAAAGTAAACGGGCGCACTGCCGGCCCGGCCCCAAAAGTAAAATAAAAGCGTGAATATCACCTTAGAAATGCTGGCGAGTGCTACATCGAAAATCAGTCTCCAGCTCCCTCTTCGGAGAGGATCTTGTAATGGTCCATGTCTGAAGCAGATGTTCGGCTATCAGCGAGACCAAGTCTCCGGCTTAACTCGAAACCCTGTCAATTCAAATAAATTAGAGAACTGTTCACTCAAAATATACACCCGAGTTCAGGTAATTAACCTCATAACGGGCCTCCAACTAACACTCAATAAAGGCACAATTTTCATTAATAAAGTTTTTGCAACCAGCTGAAAGAGCCGAGAAATCAGCCATGGCATAAATAAATTTGAATAATGAACAGACCTTATTAAATGTGGCTTACTATGAAGTGATCAGCACAAGGTCAACATGCTTCGACATAATTCAACAAGTTATGCGCCACGTGGTAAGTGGTAATCGTTATTTGACAAAAAAAAAATTCAACTGCAAGGCACTCACAGCATTAAGAATGTTTTAACATTAATTAAATTTCATTCATGGAAGTTCTCACAATTAATTCTCTACTGTGAAGCCAATTAACAAGCTCTCCGACAGTTTACTGCATGAATTGACACAGTTCACGACCTGACTACGCATTAACTTTTAGTCAATAATTTTTTAATGTTGTACACTTTTACCATGACAATGACACTTGAAAAACTTCTCACACTATTACAGTAATAATAAAAGAGAATGGGCTATATACTGAGCGTTAAGTAAATCAGTGAATAATGAGTTTCTCTTAATACAAAACTTGTCGGGCCGCACCCACACATAATTACGTATTTTATACGGTTGCAATTGTTATTAATTATCCCCATATACATATATATAATTACTTACACAGACAAAATAATAAAATTCTTACCGGGAGTCGATTTACGCTTTAGCACGCCATGAGGAGACAGAAAACTGCGTCGTAAATGTTTGAAGAGAGAGCGAAGCTGATGTATCACGGAGCGAAGCAAGGATTCCTCTGCCGTTAGGAACAGAGAAACCGCTCCCCTATTCTACAAGTTGCGCGCGCAGCCGTAACCGAGGCGAGCAAAGGTCGCCCGCATTAGCTCTACTTTACAACCAGACCAAATGTTTCTGAATCCTTTTCAAGCGGCCGGATTAACGCCGGCACAATGTTAAGGTAGCGGGTAGATGTTCCCCACAGTCCCAGTGGTGTTCGTCTATTTCAGGGATGCGACCCTGCCTGCGCGAGCCTTGGTTTTCTCCATTCTTCCTTATTGCCGGAGGGAGCCATGTCTTACCTTTAGTCCCAGGACCAGACCTTTCAATGATCCCCTTGCCCCTTCCATTTCCATCTTCCCGATTTTCCTAACCCTGCCCTCTAAAAAAAAAAAGAGTTAGTGGAGTGAAACCTACCGTGTCGACGGGGCCGGTTGTGGACCTGGTTGACACGGTATGTTTCGGCAATGCCCTTGGAGCGCACATGTATTAGGTTATAGGAATATATATATCTGGAAATGAAATTATTGTGTCATGGAAACCACCCCCTCTCCCTTGTCCTAGGGGATGTGATGGGTATTTATGTGACAATGTTGTTATTTGGTTTTTGGGGTTACCCCCCGTGTAATTATTGGGGCATGTGGACCTGTTAAGGTAGCGTCAGTGTCCCAGCATTAGTGGTCAAGCCTCAGGAGGTCAGAACTCAGGGAGCTCCCGAACTTCTCTTCCTTCTTTTCTTCTTCTGTCTTTCTTGCTGTATGCTGGCCCTGATCAGGCCAGCGTACCGTGACAACATACTTACACTCTACACGTCTTCTTTCTGCTCTTTCGTCTTCCTTCTGAGTCTCTGTGCTCCTGAGAGCGAAGACTACTGCGAACACCGATGAATACCCGTGTTTTAGAAGACAATATAGGGGTACACTGCAGGGTACCACTCAGTCTAAGTGCAGGGCAACTAGTTTGCCCTTTTGGGCTGGGGGTGTGCCGGTTGTCCACGCACCGGCGCTGATATAAGATATATATAAATAGATATTTAAGTCTAACGCGAAATCGGTTAGCAGTATCTGTATTTAACGGGGGTAAAATCTAGTTTGCCGTGGTACCACCCACGCATTCTGGTGGTGGCCTGGAAACGCGTGATTCGTCACGGTGCCGAAGCACCGGTTTTCGTTTGTTCTTGCCCCAGTCGCCGTACTGTGAACAGCTGCATCTCTCTCCGACAGAGTGAAGTCCTTTTGATCGTATTCTATCACCGTCTGATGATAATTCAAAATAAATTTTTTTTTGCATAAAAATTTTAAATAATGGTTACAATTGGTAGCAGAGCGTGGTTCAGTCTATGGTTAAACCCTTGGGTCCTTTTGGTGTGACGGGGCTTGCAAACTCAGAAAACATTCGGGGTAGAATGGACTTAGAATATTTACAAGAAGTCAATATATATATACATGTGTTTTGTTATGTTTGATGTCTTATTAACTATATGTGGGTATCATTGTCAGCCTGTTGGTATTGGTAAACTTGGTGTCGCCACGTGGTGTGAAATTTTGGGGGGAATTCTTTTTTGAGACTTGAATTAACGCAGATCTGGGGCGCGGTGTTGGGAAATGGATTTCGTGTTTTGCTTTTCAAATAATAGAGAGGGCGTTTATAGGTATGCGGTATGGCCCGATCGGAAGTCGGGCTCGTCGGGGGTACGGGAGCCGAGGTCATTGTTATAAGTCTTGCGAATTTGTTGTTGTTCGTTGGTCGGTAAATTTTGTTCTTTGTGAAATGTGATGTCGCGATAGATGTTAGGTGTGTCGTTGAGCATGTCTTGTGTTAGTGTAAATGTTGCGTTTCTTCTTGTGTGGTGTTGACGAGAGCCAGTTCAGGATAGTGGCCGGGTCCTCGCAACGCTAGGGGGCCCACAGTCTGCTTGAAGGAAGGGTATAGTACTCAAGTTTTTCCGTTTCGTTTTATTGTCTATTCTTGTTGTGTGTTGTGTTTTCGTGGGCCGACCGTGAAGCTCGAGGATGAGCGTCGTGGATCCAGATTTGTTTCTTCGTGACGAGTTGGAGTTTGAGTTACGAGCCCGGGGGAGAAACCCGAAGGGGCGGTTACTGTGTTGAGAAAGCAGCTCCGAGAGGCACTGTCCGCGGGCGGCATGCTCTCAGCGGTCGATATCGCGGATAAAGATCGGGAATTGGAAAGGTGTGTAGAGAAGTGGGAGGAGTTGCAGGAGTTAGCCCGATGTGTTGACAATTTGGAGGAGGGGCTGGGTACCTCCAGGGGCGTCCGGCGAATTCGGCAGCGTCTAAATCATTTAAACCTGCGACTCCAGAATCTCGACGATCAATGGGGCACTCTTGAGCAAGCCCATGATATCAAAAGCTTAATAGAACAGGTCACCTCGACCCTGCAGGGGTCTCAATTCAGTGGACCACCCACGCCGGAGGCAGTTCCTGCGTCCGAGGTCTCAGCTTTAGAGTGATCTCGCGAGCCTGCCGCAAGTGCCCCGGTTTTCTCCGGTATGGTGGCGGCTTCATATCACAAGCTGCCCAATCCACTATCTCAGATCATCCAGCAATTGCCGGTCGTGGACGGGCTGGAAGTGGATAAGCTATTGCCTTTCTTTCGGATTGTGTTTCAGTTGGCTGATTTTCCGGGGTATGTCGGATCGTACTATCCTCGAGCTTGTTTATCCGTATTGTCGCGGCCCCATGGCTGAGAGGGTGGCTGGCGTAATGCGGCGTAGAGGTGGAGTTGCGGAGTTCCACCGGGAGGTGTTGGATGCGTTCGTGCCCGGGAGGCTTATAGGGAACAATTACGACACCGACACTTCTACAGAGTGCAGTCTAGGGGCGAGAGTCTTGCCCAATTCGTGCACAGCATTAGGGACGTAGCGCGGACACTGGGTCTGGGCTTGTCGGAGGAAGAAGTGGTACAAATAATTCTAGACGGCGTCTCCTCACAAGATAGATTGCGGCTTGTTTTTGCAGAGCGCCCGCGTCGGTTTGTGGACTTGGACAGACTGTGCGTTATGTCCAAGGCCATACAGACGAGCGATGAGGCGAGGGGAGACAGGAGTGGGGAACTACCAATATCTCAGAGAGCAGAAGGACGCAGCGACCCTTTTCGCCCCCGACAGGCCCAGTCCGTACGAGATCGCGAGCGATGGGGAAGCATTATTTGTTATAATTGTAATCGGCCGGGTCACGTGGCTCGATCATGTCCCCGGGGGGCGCACGCGTCCAGCACCTCCATCGCCGGGACCCTCCCCAAAAAACTAGGCAGACAGGGGAAGATATGTCGGAGGATGTCTTCCCCTCGCACTGAATCTTTTCGGTTTCCTACTACCTCCAGGCAATTCATAGGACCCAACTCTTCTGACATCAAGGTCCTGTCTACTATCCCGCAACACATTTCAGTATGCCCCTTTCTGTCGCTCGAGGTAAAAGGGGGTCCGCTGAGAGCGTTAGTTGACTCCGGTTCAGCCCGATCCATCATCTCATCTCGAGTGTGCGCGGACATCATCTCCCAGGTGATTTCCTTTAAATTCAAGATCGACGGTTTTTCCTGGGTGTGGCCTTTTCTGGTTTCTCCTGCTCTGGGAGTGGATTGTATCATTGGTGCAGATTTCATCACTAAAAGTGGTCTCGTGTTGGACATCCAAGGGCACCAATGTTATTTCAAGTTTAATCGGGGAGTTCTTATTCCGTTCCTTGGATACCAGGGAGCTAAGGGAGGTATCCAAGAGGTGGCTTGTCCCGATTCTGCACGAGATCATCTGACTCCATCCCAGCAGAGGGCCTTAGACCAACTGTGTGAGGAATTTCCCTCGGTGTTAACTCCTTCCTTGGGACTCACACACCTGCTGGAGTACAAAATCCGCCTTACAGACTCCAAGATAGTAAGGTCACACCCTTACAAATTCGCACCTCCGAAGATGGCCGTTCTGAGAGAGAAGGTTCAAGAGTTATTAGAACAAGGGGTGATTGAACCTTCTCATTCCAGCTATGCTAGTCCAGCGTTTTTGGTACCCAAGCCTGGGGGTAAACACCGCATGGTAATAGACTATAGGAAGTTAAATGCGAATATTAAGGTGGATTCCGTTCCCCTCCCAGACTTACATTCGGCCTTCGATTGGTTCAGTGGGGCCAGGTATTTCACGGTGATCGATCTTAATGCGGCTTATCACCAGATTCCCTTGGCAAAGGAGAGTAGACCGTACACGGCATTTTGTGTACCGTGGAACGTGTACCAATATACAAGGGTCCCCATGGGTTTGGCTGTGGGGGCCCAGACACTCACTCGTCTTCTCGATACCGTTTTTCACGACGTGAAATTCCAGTTCGTGTTTAATTACTTGGACGACTTGCTAGTGTATAGCAAGACGTTCGAGGAACATCTGTACCATCTGCGTGAAGTGATGTGTCGGTTAAGAAGTTCTGGCCTCACTGTCAATCCTGAAAAGGTTCGTTTTGCCCAGGAAAGTATTTTTTTCTTGGGGCATTTGGTTTCACACCGGGGTGTTACTGTCGACCCCGAGAGGACACAGGGCATCCGTGACTTTCCCCCTCCCAGGGATGCGAAGGGAATAGCGAGATTCGTGGGAGTGGTCAACTTCTATCGCAGATTCATTCCTAATATCGCGGAAATTGCCGCACCGTTGAACGAGCTGAGGAAGAAGGGCGCTAAATTTACATGGGGCGATAGTCAACAGAAGGCTTTCGACACCCTAAAGGAAGCCATCATCTCCCCACCGGTGTTACGGATGCCCGATTTTTCTAAACCATTTATTTTGCAGACGGACGCGAGTTCGGTCGCGCTCGGGGCGGTTCTGTCCCAAGTCGTTGATGACGCTAGGCAGCCTGTGGCTTTTGTTTCCCGAACGTTGACCCAGCAAGAACGAAAGTCATCAGTCTATGAGCAAGAGTGTTTAGCTGTTGTGCACGCTCTAGACAAGTTCAGGCTTTTCTTGGAACATGCTGAGTTCCTGCTCGAGACCGACAATCAGGCTCTCTCTTGGCTTCTTGTTCATCCCCGGCAACTGGGAAAAATTGGTAGATGGGTGGTCAAGATCTCATCCTTCAAGTTCAAGGTGCAACACATTAGGGGAACTCAAAATGTGGTTGCAGATGCTTTGTCACGCATGTTTTCCCAGCCCAGTCTTCATTTTCCAATCTGAGCAACCCTGTTCCGTTCTGTTAGATTTTCCGCTAGCCTTCACTGATGTGTTACCCCATCAGTTGAACGACGAAGAGCTGGGTCCGATCATCCAGACTATAAAGGAGGGTAACGTACAGGTCCCATACTTCTTGTCCAAGGGCGTCCTGTGTTGTAGGGAGAAAAAGGGACGTGCCCCTAAGATCGTGCTGCCTAGCAAGTTAGTGCCCATGGTCTTCAGCTATTACCATAATTCCCCAGTAGGAGGCCACAAGGGAATTTCTAAGACCATTTCCAGCATTAGACATTTCATCTGGAAGGGCATGGACAGGGACATTGCGACGAGGGTTAAGAGTTGTCATCTATGCGGCTTGAGTAAGCCCCTGCCCAGAACACCAAGTTAGGGTTTGTTGTCATCGGACGTGACGAGCAGACCGATGGACAAGCTATTCATAGACTACGTGGGGCCCTTCCCCCGTAGCAAGTCTGGTAATGCTTACCTGCTTGTATGCGTGGATGCATTTTCGAAGTTTGCCTGGCTATTGCCCTTACGGCAGGCAACGGCTCGTTTGACCATAAGCGCGCTCCAGAATCATGTATTTCAGCATTTCGGTCTTCCGACCATCATTGTCTCTGACAATGGGCCACAGTTCATTTCGGGTGAGTTCCGACGAATGTGTTTCGCCAGTGGGATCAAACATGTAACCACTTCTCCTTATTACCCACAGCCGTCCCATGCGGAGAGATTCAATAGGAATCTCAGGTCCGCACTCGTTGCTTATCATGCTGAGCAACAGACCACCTGGGACCAGAATCTGAAGTGGTTACAGCTAGCCTTTAATACGGCCCTACATGACAGCCACCAGGCCGTTCCCTTTGAAATTATGTTTGGCTTCTCGCCCGCACTCCCATTGACTAACTTGTGGAACATCGCGGATCTTCTACCACGGGACCCAGATAGTGGCACAGCGGAGAGGTGGAAGGAGGCTCGGAAGAATTTGCTGCGAGCGCACGAGCGGGTCCGTCGACGATATAATCAGGGGCGAATTCCTAACCCCTTCCAGATAGGGGACTGGGTCTATTGCCAGAGCCACCCACTCAGCTCAGCCGCGGACAGACAGTCCGCAAAGTTGTGTTATCGCTGGTCGGGGCCATATCGTATCCTGGGGTTTGCGTCACCGGTGACGGCTAGGCTGGGCGTACCGGGGAGCGATTCGAAAGAGATTGTGACACATATCTCGAAATTGAAGCTCTGTTGGAAGGGGTAAACCGGCTGATAGAAAAGGGGGGTGAGATTTGGTGGTCTCCATGTATGTAGGGATTGTGGTCATTCTAAGGGGGTGTGCAAGAAAATGTTGTAACCCCTCTTTCTCTTTATGTATTTTTGAATGTAAAACAACTTCTTTAGTTTTAAAATTTTTTTTTTTTTGAAAGAGGGGCCACAAGTCAATCAGGACTAGGCTGGAGCCTAGAGAAGCAAAAATCGTGCCGGTTCCAGCATGACGGGACTTGCAATGAAACTCAGCTGTAATGTAACAATAACAAGTTTATTGTATGCTTAGAAATCATATATGCAGGCCAACTCTAGTACATCATTGTCCCCCCCATGAATCATAATTATCACGAATGATTTAAGCCCTGCTTTAACAATATTAAATTAAAACAAGATGTGTACATCATAACAATTGTTCATAAATTCAGTAAATATATACATATATATAAATATAAAGCATAACAAGCAAAACAACATGTGTATAACATAACCAGTGTGTACAAATTCAGTAAGCACATATATAAATATAATATAATCACCAGTGTGTATAAATTCAGCAAATGTATATAAATATAATAGCATCACAAGTGTGTACAAATTCAGAAGGTATATGTATATATATATGTATAAGATTCTCCCCCATCTTGTGGCTAGCTAGACACGGACAAACATAACACACACAGAACATAAGGCACACAAACTCACAATTACATCAATTCTAACACGAATGCCCCAGGAATGCACCCGCCCAGCGGGCCGTGTAACTACAATACGCAGAACCTAGCAGATATAAAATATTCGCCCATCAACAACCCGTTTTACAGAATGACATAAGGCCTAAAACCCCTAGAAAGGATGACGAAAACTCATAACTCATAAATAAAACCGGACCGCCCATTTGCATAGCATTCCACTGATCACTAACCCATCATGAGTGTATGAACCTTAAGTTCCTTCCACAGCATTAAATAAACTTTACAGAACTACATCATTTGATTTCAAACAGTTACTTACTTCACAAATTCCGGAGGATTTAAAAAATCAATATGTACTCTAACAATCAGAAATTAATCACTCGAGGCTTTACAATTTCAGAAAAATTTAGACAATGTATGTTTGACCAAAAAATAATGAGTATATGTTTTATAGTTAACGAAAATTAAACAGCAGAAACTACAAGTGAAAGTTAATCAACATGTGTTTGCCAATTAAGAAAAACAATCAGTATAGCCCTTTTGTAAGGGGCGCAATTAACTAATATATGTCCAGCAGAAAAACAAATTAGTTTTTATTAACCCCGAATGACTATATAAATATAATTAAAATAAAAAAATACAATAAGGTGGTTGTGCTCTAGCATTTGAGGCAGCGCGCCCGCATGTAGTTGACAAGGTTAGACAGGAATACAACCTGCCCTCAGCTGCATCAACATGTCAGACAAAAACTAAGTACCCTTTTAAACACCAGAAACGGCCCCAAAAGAACAAGGAAACCCCCAGCCCTTAAATGTGAAACCCATAGTGAAGTTATAATTTATTCACTGCTGTTCCAGCCGGAACAGAGCTACTAACCTGTACCCTGAATTTTGTAAAGTGTTAAAGGCTTGTATGATATGCAACTGTAAAATGTTCAAGATTAAATATCTCTGGCACGCTCCCCCAGTGCAACACACAATTACAGGCAGTGCACTTATTATTATGTGAATGAGTTATAAAAAGTGTTCTTGAATTTAATTAAAAATTTTCAGAGTTGTGATCAGCAGCTCCCCCTGCTAGCAGACAGTCTGGACACGTGGTCACATGGCTTCAAAGATATTTAAAGTAAACGGGCGCACTGCTGGCCCGGCCCCAAAAGTAAAATAAAAGCGTGAATATCACCTTAGAAATGCTGGCGAGTGCTACATCGAAAATCAGTCTCCAGCTCCCTCTTCGGAGAGGATCTTGTAATGGTCCATGTCTGAAGCAGATGTTCGGCTATCAGCGAGACCAAGTCTCCGGCTTAACTCGAAACCCTGTCAATTCAAATAAATTAGAGAACTGTTCACTCAAAATATACACCCGAGTTCAGGTAATTAACCTCATAACGGGCCTCCAACTAACACTCAATAAAGGCACAATTTTCATTAATAAAGTTTTTGCAACCAGCTGAAAGAGCCGAGAAATCAGCCATGGCATAAATAAATTTGAATAATGAACAGACCTTATTAAATGTGGCTTACTATGAAGTGATCAGCACAAGGTCAACATGCTTCGACATAATTCAACAAGTTATGCGCCACGTGGTAAGAGGTAATCGTTATTTGACAAAAAAAAAATTCAACTGCAAGGCACTCACAGCATTAAGAATGTTTTAACATTAATTAAATTTCATTCATGGAAGTTCTCACAATTAATTCTCTACTGTGAAGCCAATTAACAAGCTCTCCGACAGTTTACTGCATGAATTGACACAGTTCACGACCTGACTACGCATTAACTTTTAGTCAATAATTTTTTAATGTTGTACACTTTTACCATGACAATGACACTTGAAAAACTTCTCACACTATTACAGTAATAATAAAAGAGAATGGGCTATATACTGAGCGTTAAGTAAATCAGTGAATAATGAGTTTCTCTTAATACAAAACTTGTCGGGCCGCACCCACACATAATTACGTATTTTATACGGTTGCAATTGTTATTAATTATCCCCATATACATATATATAATTACTTACACAGACAAAATAATAAAATTCTTACCGGGAGTCGATTTACGCTTTAGCACGCCATGAGGAGACAGAAAACTGCGTCGTAAATGTTTGAAGAGAGAGCGAAGCTGATGTATCACGGAGCGAAGCAAGGATTCCTCTGCCGTTAGGAACAGAGAAACCGCTCCCCTATTCTACAAGTTGCGCGCGCAGCCGTAACCGAGGCGAGCAAAGGTCGCCCGCATTAGCTCTACTTTACAACCAGACCAAATGTTTCTGAATCCTTTTCAAGCGGCCGGATTAACGCCGGCACAATGTTAAGGTAGCGGGTAGATGTTCCCCACAGTCCCAGTGGTGTTCGTCTATTTCAGGGATGCGACCCTGCCTGCGCGAGCCTTGGTTTTCTCCATTCTTCCTTATTGCCGGAGGGAGCCATGTCTTACCTTTAGTCCCAGGACCAGACCTTTCAATGATCCCCTTGCCCCTTCCATTTCCATCTTCCCGATTTTCCTAACCCTGCCCTCTAAAAAAAAAAAGAGTTAGTGGAGTGAAACCTACCGTGTCGACGGGGCCGGTTGTGGACCTGGTTGACACGGTATGTTTCGGCAATGCCCTTGGAGCGCACATGTATTAGGTTATAGGAATATATATATCTGGAAATGAAATTATTGTGTCATGGAAACCACCCCCTCTCCCTTGTCCTAGGGGATGTGATGGGTATTTATGTGACAATGTTGTTATTTGGTTTTTGGGGTTACCCCCCGTGTAATTATAGGGCATGTAGACCTGTTAAGGTAGCGTCAGTGTCCCAGCATAAGTGGTCAAGCCTCAGGAGGTCAGAACTCAGGGAGCTCCCGAACATCTCTTCCTTCTTCTGTCTTTCTTGCTGTATGCTGGCCCTGATCAGGCCAGCGTACCGTGACAACATACTTACACTCTACACGTCTTCTTTCTGCTCTTTCGTCTTCCTTCTGAGTCTCTGTGCTCCTGAGAGCGAAGACTACTGCGAACACCGATGAATACCCGTGTTTTAGAAGACAATATAGGGGTACACTGCAGGGTACCACTCAGTCTAAGTGCAGGGCAACTAGTTTGCCCTTTTGGGCTGGGGGTGTGCCGGTTGTCCACGCACCGGCGCTGATATAAGATATATATAAATAGATATTTAAGTCTAACGCGAAATCGGTTAGCAGTATCTGTATTTAACGGGGGTAAAATCTAGTTTGCCGTGGTACCACCCACGCATTCTGGTGGTGGCCTGGAAACGCGTGATTCGTCACGGTGCCGAAGCACCGGTTTTCGTTTGTTCTTGCCCCAGTCGCCGTACTGTGAACAGCTGCATCTCTCTCCGACAGAGTGAAGTCCTTTTGATCGTATTCTATCACCGTCTGATGATAATTCAAAATAAAAATTGTTTTTGCATAAAAATTTTAAATAGGGGTTACAATTGGTAGCAGAGCGTGGTTCAGTCTATGGTTAAACCCTTGGGTCCTTTTGGTGTGACGGGGCTTGCAAACTCAGAAAACATTCGGGGTAGAATGGACTTAGAATATTTACAAGAAGTCAATATATATATACATGTGTTTTGTTATGTTTGATGTCTTATTAACTATATGTGGGTATCATTGTCAGCCTGTTGGTATTGGTAAACTTGGTGTCGCCACGTGGTGTGAAATTTTGGGGGGAATTCTTTTTTGAGACTTGAATTAACGCAGATCTGGGGCGCGGTGTTGGGAAATGGATTTCGTGTTTTGCTTTTCAAATAATAGAGAGGGCGTTTATAGGTATGCGGTATGGCCCGATCGGAAGTCGGGCTCGTCGGGGGTACGGGAGCCGAGGTCATTGTTATAAGTCTTGGGAATTTGTTGTTGTTCGTTGGTCGGTAAATTTTGTTCTTTGTGAAATGCGATGTCGCGATAGATGTTAGGTGTGTCGTTGAGCATGTCTTGTGTTAGTGTAAATGTTGCGTTTCTTCTTGTGTGGTGTTGACGAGAGCCAGTTCAGGATAGTGGCCGGGTCCTCGCAACGCTAGGGGGCCCACAGTCTGCTTGAAGGAAGGGTATAGTACTCAAGTTTTTCCGTTTCGTTTTATTGTCTATTCTTGTTGTGTGTTGTGTTTTCGTGGGCCGACCGTGAAGCTCGAGGATGAGCGTCGTGGATCCAGATTTGTTTCTTCGTGACGAGTTGGAGTTTGAGTTACGAGCCCGGGGGAGAAACCCGAAGGGGGCGGTTACTGTGTTGAGAAAGCAGCTCCGAGAGGCACTGTCCGCGGGCGGCATGCTCTCAGCGGTCGATATCGCGGATAAAGATCGGGAATTGGAAAGGTGTGTAGAGAAGTGGGAGGAGTTGCAGGAGTTAGCCCGATGTGTTGACAATTTGGAGGAGGGGCTGGGTACCTCCAGGGGCGTCCGACGAATTCGGCAGCGCCTAAATCATTTAAACTGCGACTCCAGAATCTCGACGATCAATGGGGCACTCTTGAGCAAGCCCATGATATCAAAACTTAATAGAACAGGTCACCTCGACCCTGCAGGGGTCTCAATTCAGTGGACCACCCACGCCGGAGGCAGTTCCTGCGTCCGAGGTCTCAGCTTTAGAGTGATCTCGCGAGCCTGCCGCAAGTGCCCCGGTTTTCTCCGGTATGGTGGCGGCTTCATATCACAAGCTGCCCAATCCACTATCTCAGATCATCCAGCAATTGCCGGTCGTGGACGGGCTGGAAGTGGATAAGCTATTGCCTTTCTTTCGGATTGTGTTTCAGTTGGCTGATTTTCCGGGTATGTCGGATCGTACTATCCTCGAGCTTGTTTATCCGTATTGTCGCGGCCCCGTGGCTGAGAGGGTGGCTGGCGTAATGCGGCGTAGAGGTGGAGTTGCGGAGTTCCACCGGGAGGTGTTGGATGCGTTCGTGCCCGGGAGGCTTAGGGAACAATTACGACACCGACACTTCTACAGAGTGCAGTCTAGGGGCGAGAGTCTTGCCCAATTCGTGCACAGCATTAGGGACGTAGCGCGGACACTGGGTCTAGGCTTGTCGGAGGAAGAAGTGGTACAAATAATTCTAGACGGCGTCTCCTCACAAGATAGATTGCGGCTTGTATTTGCAGAGCGCCCGCGTCGGTTTGTGGACTTGGACAGACTGTGCGTTATGTCCAAGGCCATACAGACGAGCGATGAGGCGAGGGGAGACAGGAGTGGG
This sequence comes from Magicicada septendecula, assembly GCA_034769895.1. Classification (NCBI taxonomy): domain Eukaryota; kingdom Metazoa; phylum Arthropoda; class Insecta; order Hemiptera; family Cicadidae; genus Magicicada; species Magicicada septendecula. The sequence continues at coordinate 1,155,954,337 of CM068367.1, forward strand.
GAACTACCAATATCTCAGAGAGCAGAAGGACGCAGCGACCCTTTTCGCCCCCGACAGGCCCAGTCCGTACGAGATCGCGAGCGATGGGGAAGCATTATTTGTTATAATTGTAATCGGCCGGGTCACGTGGCTCGATCATGTCCCCGGGGGGCGCACGCGTCCAGCACCTCCATCGCCGGGACCCTCCCCAAAAAACTAGGCAGACACGGGAAGATATGTCGGAGGATGTCTTTCCCTCGCACTGAATCTTTTCGGTTTCCTGCTACCTCCAGGCAATTCATAGGACCCAACTCTTCTGACATCAAGGTCCTGTCTACTATCCCGCAACACATTTCAGTATGCCCCTTTCTGTCGCTCGAGGTAAAAGGGGGTCCGCTGAGAGCGTTAGTTGACTCCGGTTCAGCCCGATCCATCATCTCATCTCGAGTGTGCGCGGACATCATCTCCCAGGTGATTTCCTTTAAATTCAAGATCGACGGTTTTTCCTGGGTGTGGCCTTTTCTGGTTTCTCCTGCTCTGGGAGTGGATTGTATCATTGGTGCAGATTTCATCGCTAAAAGTGGTCTCGTGTTGGACATCCAAGGGCACCAATGTTATTTCAAGTTTAATCGGGGAGTTCTTATTCCGTTCCTTGGATACCAGGGAGCTAAGGGAGGTATCCAAGAGGTGGCTTGTCCCGATTCTGCACGAGATCATCTCACTCCATCCCAGCAGAGGGCCTTAGACCAACTGTGTGAGGAATTTCCCTCGGTGTTAACTCCTTCCTTGGGACTCACACACCTGCTGGAGTACAAAATCCGCCTTACAGACTCCAAGATAGTAAGGTCACACCCTTACAAATTCGCACCTCCGAAGATGGCCGTTCTGAGAGAGAAGGTTCAAGAGTTATTAGAACAAGGGGTGATTGAACCTTCTCATTCCAGCTATGCTAGTCCAGCGTTTTTGGTACCCAAGCCTGGGGGTAAACACCGCATGGTAATAGACTATAGGAAGTTAAATGCGAATATTAAGGTGGATTCCGTTCCCCTCCCAGACTTACATTCGGCCTTCGATTGGTTCAGTGGGGCCAGGTATTTCACGGTGATCGATCTTAATGCGGCTTATCACCAGATTCCCTTGGCAAAGGAGAGTAGACCGTACACGGCATTTTGTGTACCGTGGAACGTGTACCAATATACAAGGGTCCCCATGGGTTTGGCTGTGGGGGCCCAGACACTCACTCGTCTTCTCGATACCGTTTTTCACGACGTGAAATTCCAGTTCGTGTTTAATTACTTGGACGACTTGCTAGTGTATAGCAAGACGTTCGAGGAACATCTGTGCCATCTGCGTGAAGTGATGTGTCGGTTAAGAAGTTCTGGCCACACTGTCAATCCTGAAAAGGTTCGTTTTGCCCAGGAAAGTATTTTTTTCTTGGGGCATTTGGTTTCACACCGGGGTGTTACTGTCGACCCCGAGAGGACACAGGGCATCCGTGACTTTCCCCCTCCCAGGGATGCCAAGGGAATAGCGAGATTCGTGGGAGTGGTCAACTTCTATCGCAGATTCATTCCTAATATCGCGGAAATTGCCGCACCGTTGAACGAGCTGAGGAAGAAGGGCGCTAAATTTACATGGGACGATAGTCAACAGAAGGCTTTCGACACCCTAAAGGAAGCCATCATCTCCCCACCGGTGTTACAGATGCCCGATTTTTCTAAACCATTTATTTTGCAGACGGACGCGAGTTCGGTCGCGCTCGGGGCGGTTCTGTCCCAAGTCGTTGATGACGCTAGGCAGCCTGTGGCTTTTATTTCCCGAACGTTGACCCAGCAAGAACGAAAGTCATCAGTCTATGAGCAAGAGTGTTTAGCTGTTGTGTACGCTCTAGACAAGTTCAGGCGTTTCTTGGAACATGCTGAGTTCCTGCTCGAGACCGACAATCAGGGTCTCTCTTGGCTTCTTGTTCATCCCCGGCAACTGGGAAAAATTGGTAGATGAGTGGTCAAGATCTCATCCTTCAAGTTCAAGGTGCAACACATTAGGGGAACTCAAAATGTGGTTGCAGATGCTTTGTCACGCATGTTTTCCCAGCCCAGTCTTCACTTTCCAATCTGAGCAACCCTGTTCCGTTCTGTTAGATTTTCCGCTAGCCTTCACTGATGTGTTACCCCATCAGTTGAACGACGAAGAGCTGGGTCCGATCATCCAGACTATAAAGGAGGGTAACGTACAGGTCCCATACTTCTTGTCCAAGGGCGTCCTGTGTTGTAGGGAGAAAAAGGGACGTGCCCCTAAGATCGTGCTGCCTAGCAAGTTAGTGCCCATGGTCTTCAGCTATTACCATAATTCCCCAGTAGGAGGCCACAAGGGAATTTCTAAGACCATTTCCAGCATTAGACATTTCATCTGGAAGGGCATGGACAGGGACATTGCGACGAGGGTTAACAGTTGTCATCTATGCGGCTTGAGTAAGCCCCTGCCCAGAACACCAAGTTAGGGTTTGTTGTCATCGGACGTGACGAGCAGACCGATGGACAAGCTATTCATAGACTACGTGGGGCCCTTCCCCCATGGCAAGTCTGGTAATGCTTACCTGCTTGTATGCGTGGATGCATTTTCGAAGTTTGCCTGGCTATTGCCCTTACGGCAGGCAACGGCTCGTTTGACCATAAGCGCGCTCCAGAATCATGTATTTCAGCATTTCGGTCTTCCGACCATCATTGTCTCTGACAATGGGCCACAGTTCATTTCGGGTGAGTTCCGACGAATGTGTTTCGCCAGTGGGATCAAACATGTAACCACTTCTCCTTATTACCCACAGCCGTCCCATGCGGAGAGATTCAATAGGAATCTCAGGTCCGCACTCATTGCTTATGATGCTGAGCAACAGACCACCTGGGACCAGAATCTGAAGTGGTTACAGCTAGCCCTTAATACGGCCCTACATGACAGCCACCAGGCCGTTCCCTTTGAAATTATGTTTGGCTTCTCGCCCGCACTCCCATTGACTAACTTGTGGAACATCGCGGATCTTCTACCACGGGACCCAGATAGTGGCACAGCGGAGAGGTGGAAGGAGGCTCGGAAGAATTTGCTGCGAGCGCACGAGCGGGTCCGTCGACGATATAATCAGGGGCGAATTCCTAACCCCTTCCAGATAGGGGGCTGGGTCTATTGCCAGAGCCACCCACTCAGCTCAGCCGCGGACAGACGGTCCGCAAAGTTGTGTTATCTCTGGTCGGGGCCATATCGTATCCTGGGGTTTGCGTCACCGGTGACGGCTAGGCTGGGCGTACCGGGGAGCGATTCGAAAGAGATTGTGACACATATCTCGAAATTGAAGCTCTGTTGGAAGGGGTAAACCGGCTGATAGAAAAGGGGGGTGAGATTTGGTGGTCTCCATGTATGTAGGGATTGTGGTCATTCTAAGGGGGTGTGCAAGAAAATGTTGTAACCCCTCTTTCTCTTTATGTATTTTTGAATGTAAAACAACTTCTTTAGTTTAAAAATTTTTTTTTTTGAAAGAGGGGCCACAAGTCAATTAGGACTAGGCTGGAGCCTAGAGAAGCAAAAATCGTGCCGGTTCCAGCATGACGGGACTTGCAATGAAACTCAGCTGTAATGTAACAATAACAAGTTTATTGTATGCTTAGAAATCATATATGCAGGCCAACTCTAGTACATCATTGTCCCCCCCATGAATCATAATTATCACGAATGATTTAAGCCCTGCTTTAACAATATTAAATTAAAACAAGATGTGTACATCATAACAATTGTTCATAAATTCAGTAAATATATACATATATATAAATATAAAGCATAACAAGCAAAACAACATGTGTATAACATAACCAGTGTGTACAAATTCAGTAAGCACATATATAAATATAATATAATCACCAGTGTGTATAAATTCAGCAAATGTATATAAATATAATAGCATCACAAGTGTGTACAAATTCAGAAGGTATATGTATATATATATGTATAAGATTCTCCCCCATCTTGTGGCTAGCTAGACACGGACAAACATAACACACACAGAACATAAGGCACACAAACTCACAATTACATCAATTCTAACACGAATGCCCCAGGAATGCACCCGCCCAGCGGGCCGTGTAACTACAATACGCAGAACCTAGCAGATATAAAATATTCGCCCATCAACAACCCGTTTTACAGAATGACATAAGGCCTAAAACCCCTAGAAAGGATGACGAAAACTCATAACTCATAAATAAAACCGGACCGCCCATTTGCATAGCATTCCACTGATCACTAACCCATCATGAGTGTATGAACCTTAAGTTCCTTCCACAGCATTAAATAAACTTTACAGAACTACATCATTTGATTTCAAACAGTTACTTACTTCACAAATTCCGGAGGATTTAAAAAATCAATATGTACTCTAACAATCAGAAATTAATCACTCGAGGCTTTACAATTTCAGAAAAATTTAGACAATGTATGTTTGACCAAAAAATAATGAGTATATGTTTTATAGTTAACGAAAATTAAACAGCAGAAACTACAAGTGAAAGTTAATCAACATGTGTTTGCCAATTAAGAAAAACAATCAGTATAGCCCTTTTGTAAGGGGCGCAATTAACTAATATATGTCCAGCAGAAAAACAAATTAGTTTTTTTTAACCCCGAATGACTATATAAATATAATTAAAATAAAAAAATACAATAAGGTGGTTGTGCTCTAGCATTTGAGGCAGCGCGCCCGCATGTAGTTGACAAGGTTAGACAGGAATACAACCTGCCCTCAGCTGCATCAACATGTCAGACAAAAACTAAGTACCCTTTTAAACACCAGAAACGGCCCCAAAAGAACAAGGAAACCCCCAGCCCTTAAATGTGAAACCCATAGTGAAGTTATAATTTATTCACTGCTGTTCCAGCCGGAACAGAGCTACTAACCTGTACCCTGAATTTTGTAAAGTGTTAAAGGCTTGTATGATATGCAACTGTAAAATGTTCAAGATTAAATATCTCTGGCACGCTCCCCCAGTGCAACACACAATTACAGGCAGTGCACTTATTATTATGTGAATGAGTTATAAAAAGTGTTCTTGAATTTAATTAAAAATTTTCAGAGTTGTGATCAGCAGCTCCCCCTGCTAGCAGACAGTCTGGACACGTGGTCACATGGCTTCAAAGATATTTAAAGTAAACGGGCGCACTGCCGGCCCGGCCCCAAAAGTAAAATAAAAGCGTGAATATCACCTTAGAAATGCTGGCGAGTGCTACATCGAAAATCAGTCTCCAGCTCCCTCTTCGGAGAGGATCTTGTAATGGTCCATGTCTGAAGCAGATGTTCGGCTATCAGCGAGACCAAGTCTCCGGCTTAACTCGAAACCCTGTCAATTCAAATAAATTAGAGAACTGTTCACTCAAAATATACACCCGAGTTCAGGTAATTAACCTCATAACGGGCCTCCAACTAACACTCAATAAAGGCACAATTTTCATTAATAAAGTTTTTGCAACCAGCTGAAAGAGCCGAGAAATCAGCCATGGCATAAATAAATTTGAATAATGAACAGACCTTATTAAATGTGGCTTACTATGAAGTGATCAGCACAAGGTCAACATGCTTCGACATAATTCAACAAGTTATGCGCCACGTGGTAAGTGGTAATCGTTATTTGACAAAAAAAAAATTCAACTGCAAGGCACTCACAGCATTAAGAATGTTTTAACATTAATTAAATTTCATTCATGGAAGTTCTCACAATTAATTCTCTACTGTGAAGCCAATTAACAAGCTCTCCGACAGTTTACTGCATGAATTGACACAGTTCACGACCTGACTACGCATTAACTTTTAGTCAATAATTTTTTAATGTTGTACACTTTTACCATGACAATGACACTTGAAAAACTTCTCACACTATTACAGTAATAATAAAAGAGAATGGGCTATATACTGAGCGTTAAGTAAATCAGTGAATAATGAGTTTCTCTTAATACAAAACTTGTCGGGCCGCACCCACACATAATTACGTATTTTATACGGTTGCAATTGTTATTAATTATCCCCATATACATATATATAATTACTTACACAGACAAAATAATAAAATTCTTACCGGGAGTCGATTTACGCTTTAGCACGCCATGAGGAGACAGAAAACTGCGTCGTAAATGTTTGAAGAGAGAGCGAAGCTGATGTATCACGGAGCGAAGCAAGGATTCCTCTGCCGTTAGGAACAGAGAAACCGCTCCCCTATTCTACAAGTTGCGCGCGCAGCCGTAACCGAGGCGAGCAAAGGTCGCCCGCATTAGCTCTACTTTACAACCAGACCAAATGTTTCTGAATCCTTTTCAAGCGGCCGGATTAACGCCGGCACAATGTTAAGGTAGCGGGTAGATGTTCCCCACAGTCCCAGTGGTGTTCGTCTATTTCAGGGATGCGACCCTGCCTGCGCGAGCCTTGGTTTTCTCCATTCTTCCTTATTGCCGGAGGGAGCCATGTCTTACCTTTAGTCCCAGGACCAGACCTTTCAATGATTCCCTTGCCCCTTCCATTTCCATCTTCCCGATTTTCCTAACCCTGCCCTCTAAAAAAAAAAAGAGTTAGTGGAGTGAAACCTACCGTGTCGACGGGGCCGGTTGTGGACCTGGTTGACACGGTATGTTTCGGCAATGCCCTTGGAGCGCACATGTATTAGGTTATAGGAATATATATATCTGGAAATGAAATTATTGTGTCATGGAAACCACCCCCTCTCCCTTGTCCTAGGGGATGTGATGGGTATTTATGTGACAATGTTGTTATTTGGTTTTTGGGGTTACCCCCCGTGTAATTATAGGGCATGTGGACCTGTTAAGGTAGCGTCAGTGTCCCAGCATAAGTGGTCAAGCCTCAGGAGGTCAGAACTCAGGGAGCTCCCGAACTTCTCTTCCTTCTTTTCTTCTTCTGTCTTTCTTGCTGTATGCTGGCCCTGATCAGGTCAGCGTACCGTGACAACATACTTACACTCTACACGTCTTCTTTCTGCTCTTTCGTCTTCCTTCTGAGTCTCTGTGCTCCTGAGAGCGAAGACTACTGCGAACACCGATGAATACCCGTGTTTTAGAAGACAATATAGGGGTACACTGCAGGGTACCACTCAGTCTAAGTGCAGGGCAACTAGTTTGCCCTTTTGGGCTGGGGGTGTGCCGGTTGTCCACGCACCGGCGCTGATATAAGATATATATAAATAGATATTTAAGTCTAACGCGAAATCGGTTAGCAGTATCTGTATTTAACGGGGGTAAAATCTAGTTTGCCGTGGTACCACCCACGCATTCTGGTGGTGGCCTGGAAACGCGTGATTCGTCACGGTGCCGAAGCACCGGTTTTCGTTTGTTCTTGCCCCAGTCGCCGTACTGTGAACAGCTGCATCTCTCTCCGACAGAGTGAAGTCCTTTTGATCGTATTCTATCACCGTCTGATGATAATTCAAAATAAAATTTTTTTTTGCATAAAAATTTTAAATAGGTGTTACAATTGGTAGCAGAGCGTGGTTCAGTCTATGGTTAAACCCTTGGGTCCTTTTGGTGTGACGGGGCTTGCAAACTCAGAAAACATTCGGGGTAGAATGGACTTAGAATATTTACAAGAAGTCAATATATATATACATGTGTTTTGTTATGTTTGATGTCTTATTAACTATATGTGGGTATCATTGTCAGCCTGTTGGTATTGGTAAACTTGGTGTCGCCACGTGGTGTGAAATTTTGGGGGGAATTCTTTTTTGAGACTTGAATTAACGCAGATCTGGGGCGCGGTGTTGGGAAATGGATTTCGTGTTTTGCTTTTCAAATAATAGAGAGGGCGTTTATAGGTATGCGGTATGGCCCGATCGGAAGTCGGGCTCGTCGGGGGTACGGGAGCCGAGGTCATTGTTATAAGTCTTGGGAATTTGTTGTTGTTCGTTGGTCGGTAAATTTTGTTCTTTGTGAAATGCGATGTCGCGATAGATGTTAGGTGTGTCGTTGAGCATGTCTTGTGTTAGTGTAAATGTTGCGTTTCTTCTTGTGTGGTGTTGACGAGAGCCAGTTCAGGATAGTGGCCGGGTCCTCGCAACGCTAGGGGGCCCACAGTCTGCTTGAAGGAAGGGTATAGTACTCAAGTTTTTCCGTTTCGTTTTATTGTCTATTCTTGTTGTGTGTTGTGTTTTCGTGGGCCGACCGTGAAGCTCGAGGATGAGCGTCGTGGATCCAGATTTGTTTCTTCGTGACGAGTTGGAGTTTGAGTTACGAGCCCGGGGGAGAAACCCGAAGGGGGCGGTTACTGTGTTGAGAAAGCAGCTCCGAGAGGCACTGTCCGCGGGCGGCATGCTCTCAGCGGTCGATATCGCGGATAAAGATCGGGAATTGGAAAGGTGTGTAGAGAAGTGGGAGGAGTTGCAGGAGTTAGCCCGATGTGTTGACAATTTGGAGGAGGGTCTGGGTACCTCCAGGGGCGTCCGGCGAATTCGGCAGCGCCTAAATCATTTAAACCTGCGACTCCAGAATCTCGACGATCAATGGGGCACTCTTGAGCAAGCCCATGATATCAAAAGCTTAATAGAACAGGTCACCTCGACCCTGCAGGGGTCTCAATTCAGTGGACCACCCACGCCGGAGGCAGTTCCTGCGTCCGAGGTCTCAGCTTTAGAGTGATCTCGCGAGCCTGCCGCAAGTGCCCCGGTTTTCTCCGGTATGGTGGCGGCTTCATATCACAAGCTGCCCAATCCACTATCTCAGATCATCCAGCAATTGCCGGTCGTGGACGGGCTGGAAGTGGATAAGCTATTGCCTTTCTTTCGGATTGTGTTTCAGTTGGCTGATTTTCCGGGTATGTCGGATCGTACTATCCTCGAGCTTGTTTATCCGTATTGTCGCGGCCCCATGGCTGAGAGGGTGGCTGGCGTAATGCGGCGTAGAGGTGGAGTTGCGGAGTTCCACCGGGAGGTGTTGGATGCGTTCGTGCCCGGGAGGCTTATAGGGAACAATTACGACACCGACACTTCTACAGAGTGCAGTCTAGGGGCGAGAGTCTTGCCCAATTCGTGCACAGCATTAGGGACGTAGCGCGGACACTGGGTCTGGGCTTGTCGGAGGAAGAAGTGGTACAAATAATTCTAGACGGCGTCTCCTCACAAGATAGATTGCGGCTTGTATTTGCAGAGCGCCCGCGTCGGTTTGTGGACTTGGACAGACTGTGCGTTATGTCCAAGGCCATACAGACGAGCGATGAGGCGAGGGGAGACAGGAGTGGGGAACTACCAATATCTCAGAGAGCAGAAGGACGCAGCGACCCTTTTCGCCCCCGACAGGCCCAGTCCGTACGAGATCGCGAGCGATGGGGAAGCATTATTTGTTATCATTGTAATCGGCCGGGTCACGTGGCTCGATCATGTCCCCGGGGGGCGCACGCGTCCAGCACCTCCATCGCCGGGACCCTCCCCAAAAAACTAGGCAGACACGGGAAGATATGTCGGAGGATGTCTTCCCCTCGCACTGAATCTTTTCGGTTTCCTACTACCTCCAGGCAATTCATAGGACCCAACTCTTCTGACATCAAGGTCCTGTCTACTATCCCGCAACACATTTCAGTATGCCCCTTTCTGTCGCTCGAGGTAAAAGGGGGTCCGCTGAGAGCGTTAGTTGACTCCGGTTCAGCCCGATCCATCATCTCATCTCGAGTGTGCGCGGACATCATCTCCCAGGTGATTTCCTTTAAATTCAAGATCGACGGTTTTTCCTGGGTGTGGCCTTTTCTGGTTTCTCCTGCTCTGGGAGTGGATTGTATCATTGGTGCAGATTTCATCGCTAAAAGTGGTCTCGTGTTGGACATCCAAGGGCACCAATGTTATTTCAAGTTTAATCGGGGAGTTCTTATTCCGTTCCTTGGATACCAGGGAGCTAAGGGAGGTATCCAAGAGGTGGCTTGTCCCGATTCTGCACGAGATCATCTCACTCCATCCCAGCAGAGGGCCTTAGACCAACTGTGTGAGGAATTTCCCTCGGTGTTAACTCCTTCCTTGGGACTCACACACCTGCTGGAGTACAAAATCCGCCTTACAGACTCCAAGATAGTAAGGTCACACCCTTACAAATTCGCACCTCCGAAGATGGCCGTTCTGAGAGAGAAGGTTCAAGAGTTATTAGAACAAGGGGTGATTGAACCTTCTCATTCCAGCTATGCTAGTCCAGCGTTTTTGGTACCCAAGCCTGGGGGTAAACACCGCATGGTAATAGACTATAGGAAGTTAAATGCGAATATTAAGGTGGATTCCGTTCCCCTCCCAGACTTACATTCGGCCTTCGATTGGTTCAGTGGGGCCAGGTATTTCACGGTGATCGATCTTAATGCGGCTTATCACCAGATTCCCTTGGCAAAGGAGAGTAGACCGTACACGGCATTTTGTGTACCGTGGAACGTGTACCAATATACAAGGGTCCCCATGGGTTTGGCTGTGGGGGCCCAGACACTCACTCGTCTTCTCGATACCGTTTTTCACGACGTGAAATTCCAGTTCGTGTTTAATTACTTGGACGACTTGCTAGTGTATAGCAAGACGTTCGAGGAACATCTGTGCCATCTGCGTGAAGTGATGTGTCGGTTAAGAAGTTCTGGCCTCACTGTCAATCCTGAAAAGGTTCGTTTTGCCCAGGAAAGTATTTTTTTCTTGGGGCATTTGGTTTCACACCGGGGTGTTACTGTCGACCCCGAGAGGACACAGGGCATCCGTGACTTTCCCCCTCCCAGGGATGCGAAGGGAATAGCGAGATTCGTGGGAATGGTCAACTTCTATCGCAGATTCATTCCTAATATCGCGGAAATTGCCGCACCGTTGAACGAGCTGAGGAAGAAGGGCGCTAAATTTACATGGGGCGATAGTCAACAGAAGGCTTTCGACACCCTAAAGGAAGCCATCATCTCCCCACCGGTGTTACGGATGCCCGATTTTTCTAAACCATTTATTTTGCAGACGGACGCGAGTTCGGTCGCGCTCGGGGCGGTTCTGTCCCAAGTCGTTGATGACGCTAGGCAGCCTGTGGCTTTTATTTCCCGAACGTTGACCCAGCAAGAACGAAAGTCATCAGTCTATGAGCAAGAGTGTTTAGCTGTTGTGTACGCTCTAGACAAGTTCAGGCGTTTCTTGGAACATGCTGAGTTCCTGCTCGAGACCGACAATCAGGCTCTCTCTTGGCTTCTTGTTCATCCCCGGCAACTGGGAAAAATTGGTAGATGGGTGGTCAAGATCTCATCCTTCAAGTTCAAGGTGCAACACATTAGGGGAACTCAAAATGTGGTTGCAGATGCTTTGTCACGCATGTTTTCCCAGCCCAGTCTTCACTTTCCAATCTGAGCAACCCTGTTCCGTTCTGTTAGATTTTCCGCTAGCCTTCACTGATGTGTTACCCCATCAGTTGAACGACGAAGAGCTGGGTCCGATCATCCAGACTATAAAGGAGGGTAACGTACAGGTCCCATACTTCTTGTCCAAGGGCGTCCTGTGTTGTAGGGAGAAAAAGGGACGTGCCCCTAAGATCGTGCTGCCTAGCAAGTTAGTGCCCATGGTCTTCAGCTATTACCATAATTCCCCAGTAGGAGGCCACAAGGGAATTTCTAAGACCATTTCCAGCATTAGACATTTCATCTTGAAGGGCATGGACAGGGACATTGCGACGAGGGTTAAGAGTTGTCATCTATGCGGCTTGAGTAAGCCCCTGCCCAGAACACCAAGTTAGGGTTTGTTGTCATCGGACGTGACGAGCAGACCGATGGACAAGCTATTCATAGACTACGTGGGGCCCTTCCCCCGTAGCAAGTCTGGTAATGCTTACCTGCTTGTATGCGTGGATGCATTTTCGAAGTTTGCCTGGCTATTGCCCTTACGGCAGGCAACGGCTCGTTTGACCATAAGCGCGCTCCAGAATCATGTATTTCAGCATTTCGGTCTTCCGACCATCATTGTCTCTGACAATGGGCCACAGTTCATTTCGGGTGAGTTCCGACGAATGTGTTTCGCCAGTGGGATCAAACATGTAACCACCTCTCCTTATTACCCACAGCCGTCCCATGCGGAGAGATTCAATAGGAATCTCAGGTCCGCACTCATTGCTTATCATGCTGAGCAACAGACCACCTGGGACCAGAATCTGAAGTGGTTACAGCTAGCTTTTAATACGGCCCTACATGACAGCCACCAGGCCGTTCCCTTTGAAATTATGTTTGGCTTCTCGCCCGCACTCCCATTGACTAACTTGTGGAACATCGCGGATCTTCTACCACGGGACCCAGATAGTGGCACAGCGGAGAGGTGGAAGGAGGCTCGGAAGAATTTGCTGCGAGCGCACGAGCGGGTCCGTAGACGATATAATCAGGGGCGAATTCCTAACCCCTTCCAGATAGGGGACTGGGTCTATTGCCAGAGCCACCCACTCAGCTCAGCCGCGGACAGACGGTCCGCAAAGTTGTGTTATCGCTGGTCGGGGCCATATCGTATCCTGGGGTTTGCGTCACCGGTGACGGCTAGGCTGGGCGTACCGGGGAGCGATTCGAAAGAGATTGTGACACATATCTCGAAATTGAAGCTCTGTTGGAAGGGGTAAACCGGCTGATAGAAAAGGGGGGTGAGATTTGGTGGTCTCCATGTATGTAGGGATTGTGGTCATTCTAAGGGGGTGTGCAAGAAAATGTTAAGGTAGCGGGTAGATGTTCCCCACAGACCCAGTGGTGTTCTTCTATTTCAGGGATGCGACCCCGCCTGCGCGAGCCTTGGTTTTCTCCATTCTTCTTTATTGCCGGAGGGAGCCATGTCTTACCTTTAGTCCCAGGACCAGACCTTTCAATGATCCCCTTGCCCCTTCCATTTCCATCTTCCCGATTTTCCTAACCCTCCCCTCAAAAAAAAAAAAGAGTTAGTGGAGTGAAACCTACCGTGTCGACGGGGCCGGTTGTGGACCTGGTTGACACGGTATGTTTCGGCAATGCCCTTGGAGCGCACATGTATTAGGTTATAGGAATATATATATATCTGGAAATGAAATTATTGTGTCATGGAAACCACCCCCTCTCCCTTGTCCTAGGGGATGTGATGGGTATTTATGTGACAATGTTGTTATTTGGTTTTTGGGGTTACCCCCCGTGTAATTATAGGGCATGTGGACCTGTTAAGGTAGCGTCAGTGTCCCAGCATAAGTGGTCAAGCCTCAGGAGGTCAGAACTCAGGGAGCTCCCGAACTTCTCTTCCTTCTTTTCTTCTTCTGTCTTTCTTGCTGTATGCTGGCCCTGATCAGGTCAGCGTACCGTGACAACATACTTACACTCTACACGTCTTCTTTCTGCTCTTTCGTCTTCCTTCTGAGTCTCTGTGCTCCTGAGAGCGAAGACTACTGCGAACACCGATGAATACCCGTGTTTTAGAAGACAATATAGGGGTACACTGCAGGGTACCCCTCAGTCTAAGTGCAGGGCAACTAGTTTGCCCTTTTGGGCTGGGGGTGTGCCGGTTGTCCACGCACCGGCGCTGATATAAGATATATATAAATAGATATTTAAGTCTAACGCGAAATCGGTTAGCAGTATCTGTATTTAACGGGGGTAAAATCTAGTTTGCCGTGGTACCACCCACGCATTCTGGTGGTAGCCTGGAAACGCGTGATTCGTCACGGTGCCGAAGCACCGGTTTCGTTTGTTCTTGCCCCAGTCGCCATACTGTGAACAGCTGCATCTCTCTCCGACAGAGTGAAGTCCTTTTGATCGTATTCTATCTCCGTCTGATGGCTAGATAATCTAGTACAGATCTGCGGTAAGTAACTTTAGCGTATATATAATGGTTTGCTTAAAATAAAATGTGAATTTGAGTATTGTAAGAGTGGATGGGGCTTGATAGCTTTTTACCGTACACTGGAAGTGTTCAGTATCAGAGAATTCTAAATTATTTAAACCCTCATGTAATTAAATTGTATCTTAATTAAGATACAGTAATTGCCTATCACTTTAGTGCAGTAAAATTATGTAATTTTGGCTGACTTATAAGTTTTCAAATGCAGTATCACATGCCCGTGCACAAAATGGACAGGTTATAGTGTGTCAAACTTTCTGCCCACGTAGGCATAATCAAGTAATTAAAAATTATAAATTGGTTTTAGGGGTGTCTGCGAGTAAATTATAAATGTCAAAAGAGAAGACGTATGTTTTAATTAAAACGAACAGAGTTTAAATGGTCAGGGGAAGGCCTGTTCAAATTTGTTCTGTACGGGTTCAATCGAGTGTGCGTGTGGGAGTAGCCTGTGAAAATAAGTGTTGGGACATCCCTCTAATTATCTATGTATGCTTAGGGTCCCTGCGCCCTAGACGAGGACCCCGGCCCAGGCATGAACATCTGCTCCTGAACGTATTAAAAGAGGCTCTCGACTTCGCCTGCCGGAAGGAACAGCGAGATCAGCATGCCACACCAAAACTACATGCACTAGACGTTGAACTCAAGCACCACAACATGATATAAATAAGGTGAAATCCAACCATTTATTATTTTTGACCTACATAGACACCACCGATTTGTGCAGATAACACTTACTAAAACTTGTGGGGTATATTGTGACACACTATGATATTGCTTTCATCTTTTAAATGTTTTAATTGGGCTCCGGTTTAACTGGACATAATTGTGCGCGGATTTTGGGGGGAACTTTTGTATAATATGTACTGATATTTGATATTAAGTGTAAGCCCGGGGGCTGGCATGTATCCGAGGCTTATTACAATTCATGCACTTATTTTTTCTTTCTCGTTTTCTGTAAAGGGGGTGGTTCAAGTATTAGGGGAATTTCAGATATGTAGGGGGGTTCTGTTGGTGACAGGATGAACCCCACCGGCTGGTCGGGTTCAGTTATAATTCCTGTCAGGTTAGCTCTGGTAATTGCGGTTATATCACATATTAAATTTAGGTTTTGGGTCATCTAAGGGTTGTAAGTTTTTTTTATTCAGTAACAGTCCAGCCCTCTGTTTAATCCTGTGTAGGCAGGTTTTGCGTGCAGATATATGCAGGCCCCATGCACAGTTTAATGTAGGTACGGACATGCTTAGGAACATGACGGCTACCGGGCCAAATCAGTTTTCTTAGAAAAGGTTATAAAGTATTATGTCACATCACAGTTGTAAAAGTTATTTTTGATTTATTATTGCCAAATCAGTTTTCTTAGAAAAAGGTATAAAGTATTATGTCACATCACAGTTGTAAAAGTTCTTTTTAATTTATTATTGCCAAATCAGTTTTTTTAGAAAAACTTATATAACGTATTATGTCACATAACTGTTGTAAATTTTTAATCATTATTGCTAAACTAGATTTCTTACAAAAAAATTTATAAATTATTATCTCACAATATTCACACATACTGTTCAGATCACGGAAAGATTGTAGCTTGCTTTCTTTTCGAGTTATTATTGTCAATTATAATTTTTCCAACAACTTGTGATTATAATTTCACCAAGTTCATATGCACGGTTTAAGTGCATTTTAAAGTTGTATCTAGCATTCTGGCCAACCCAGATTGTGGGGGGGGGGCACTAGAGATATGTATATATATTCGGATGTCTGTATAGGTATTGTGGTTGAAATTTCTATTAATTATTAATTATTTCTATTATATGGGGCGATATATGTAAAGAGAGGAAATGTATATAGGCGGGTGGCAATGCTTTAATGTTATAAGGGTGTTTGTTATTTATGTTGTGATATTGAACATGTGTATGTGATAGAGGTATATATTTTAATATATATAATACTTTCACTTATGAACTTACTGTTGTCACTTCCCAAACGTTTCAAGATGTTGTTTCTCTTCTTCAATGGGTTGAGTACTAACTGTCGATTACAGAATAACCGTTACGGAATGGAGTGTGTGGTGGGGGTTGATGGTGGGAAGGGATTGGCGCTGAGGTTCGAATTATGTGTGTGGATCAGTGTGTCAAATAGTGTATGTGATTTGTAATGTATCTGTTCATTTAATATGTTGTTTGGTTGTAGTGTGTGATATCTGTATATTTCAAATTGTTCAGCTGTGTTTAGTTTTCTACTTTTTGGTAAGTAGTGTAATATTTCCATGTTGTGTTCTATGTTTGTGTAGCTGTGGTTTTCGTTATGTAAATGTGTGGCAAATGTGGAATGAATGTAGTTTGTGGTGAGGGCTTTTAAATGTTCAGAAAACCTGGAAGAAAAAGATCTTCCCGTCTAGCCGATGTAGAATTGTTGACAATCATTGCAATTTAATTTATAAACCCCTGTTTTGCTGTATGTGTCAATGTCTTTGTTAGTATTGTTATGTGTTTTCTAATGGTGTTGTTGGTTCTGTAAGCTACTTTATAATTTTGTTTCCTAAATGTGTTTGCAATTTTATGTGTATTGGAATTGTAGTATGTAAGTGTTATGTATTTACTGGGTTGTGTGCTGTTGGGTCAGATGTGTTTTACTTTTTGTGTTGAGGATTCGTTTGTGTAGTTTATTTATTAATTCGGGGTTGTATCCGTTTTTGACTGCTATGTATTTAATTGTGTTTAATTCATCTTGGTAGTCATGTGTGTTTAGGGGTATTGACGTGAGCCTATGGAGCATGTAGTTGAAAGCTGCATGTTTGTGTTGAGTTGGGTGGTTGGATGTGTTGTGTATGACCATGTCTGATGTGGTGGGTTTTCTGTATATTTTGTATGTGTGTGTGTTGTTTGTTTTGGTGATTGTAAGGTCTAAAAAGTTTATGCTGTTGTTTAATTCTATTTCAACTGTGAATTTTAATTTATGCTGTAAAGTGTTAAATGTATTTGTGGAAATTTTCTATTTGTCTTTTGATGCCGTTGTAAAGGAGTAAAATGTCGTCGACATACCTGTGCCAATATATTATTTTATCGGTGTATTTGTTGTTGTTCAGTATGTGTTTCTGTTCTATGGTGTGTATGAATATTTCTGCTAGTATACCTGATATAGGGGAGCCCATGGGTAGTCCATCTGTGTGTAATACATGCTATTGTGTGCGAAATAATTTTGATCTGTGATAATTTTAGTTAGATGGATGATCTCGTTTATGTGTGTTTCGGGTGTGTTATTTATTTTTACAATTGTTCTAATGTAATTATGGTTTCTTTTATGGGAACATTGGTGTATAGGTTTGTTATGTCGAATGAAGCAAGTGTGGAATTGTGGGGAATGTGTACATGTTGAGTTTTATTCACTAGATCTATATTATTTTTGACAGTGGTGTTGTTTGTTAAATTTATGCTATTTCTGATCAATTTATCTAAATGTCTAGCTATTTTGTGTGCTGGTGCTTGTGTGTTGTTTATAAGTGGTCTGATGGGAATATTGGGTTTGTGTAATTTCGGTAGTGCATTTAGTGTAGGGGCTTTTGGTTTAATTTGTTTTAGATATTTGATGTTGTCAGGTGATACTATGTGTTTTGTGTTATTTAGGGTTTTGTTTATTTGCTTGTGATATTTAGGGGTGGGGTCTTTATTTAATTTAGTGATGTTGTTTTCCTTAAAAAATGTTTCAATTTTGTTATTTAAAGCCTGTTTTTCTATTATGACATTTATATTACCTTTGTCTGCTTTAAGTATGGTTAGGTTGTGTTCGTGTAATTTGTGTTTTATGTTTTTTAGTGTTTGGAATTCATTATTGTGTTGTTTATTTTCGTATTGTTGTGTGTGTTGTAATTTACGCTTTATTTCATAATGTATTGTATCATGGTCTTGGTTTAGTGTGTGTTGTATGGCTGTTTCAGCATCTAGGACTATGTCACGTGTATGTTTACTATTACCGTTATTAATTGTATTGGTACCTAAATTGTGTTTTAGACCTTTATCTAAGAGGTTTATTTCTGCGTTAGTGAAATTGGTTGTCGTTGTATTTACAGTACGTGTGTGAAATTTATGTGTCGGTGTCGGGACAGTTACGTTCCTGCGTGTTAATATGTTATTGATTTTTCTGTTATGTACTTCCTGTATTTTTATTTGGATTTTCTCTATGATATTTCGTGTATGTTGTATTACGTGTTCGAATTCAATGTGGTGTAATATTTTTGTGAGTTTTACGTGTAGGTTATATGCCGTTTTGTTTAGTGTATCTTTTTTATGGTATAAATCATTGATGATATTGTCTAGGTGTATTATTTCGGCCTTACGTTTTGTTTTTGTTGCTGCATATGTATTATTTTTTATTGTGATTTGTGCATGTGTGGGTATAATGTTGTGTTTACGGCAAGTTTTGTTGTAAGCAATGTTCATGGAGGTTTTCATTAGCTGTAATCTAACATTTCTGTACTTGTGGATGTAATACGATGCGTTGGCGGTATTAAAATTATCTTGTTGTTGCATCCTCTTCGTTCACTTATTAATTTAATAATATATATAATACTTTCACTTATGAACTTACTGTTGTCACTTCCCAAACGTTTCAAGACGTTGTTTCTCTTCTTCAGTGGGTTGAGTACTAACTGTCGATTACAGAATAACCGTTACGGAATGGAGTGTGTGTTGGGGGTTGATGGTGGGAAGGGATTGGCGCTGAGGTTCGAATTATGTGTGTGGATCAGTGTGTCAAATAGTGTATGTGATTTGTAATGTATCTGTTCATTTAATATGTTGTTTGGTTGTAGTGTGTGATATCTGTATATTTCAAATTGTTCAGCTGTGTTTAGTTTTCTACTTTTTGGTAAGTAGTGTAATATTTCCATGTTGTGTTCTATGTTTGTGTAGCTGTGGTTTTCGTTATGTAAATGTGTGGCAAATGTGGAATGAATGTAGTTTGTGGTGAGGGCTTTTAAATGTTCAGAAAACCTGGAAGAAAAAGATCTTCCCGTCTGGCCGATGTAGAATTGTTGACAATCATTGCAATTTAATTTATAAACCCCTGTTTTGCTGTATGTGTCAATGTCTTTGTTAGTATTGTTTATGTGTTTTCTAATGGTGTTGTTGGTTCTGTAAGCTACTTTATAATTTTGTTTCCTAAATGTGTTTGCAATTTTATGTGTATTGGAATTGTATGTAAGTGTTATGTATTTACTGGGTTGTGTGCTGTTGGTCAGATGTGTTTTACTTTTTGTGTTGAGGATTCGTTTGTGTAGTTTATTTATTAATTCGGGGTTGTATCCGTTTTTGACTGCTATGTATTTAATTGTGTTTAATTCATCTTGGTAGTCATGTGTGTTTAGGGGTATTGACGTGAGCCTATGGAGCATGTAGTTGAAAGCTGCATGTTTGTGTTGAGTTGGGTGGTTGGATGTGTTGTGTTGTGTATGACCATGTCTGATGTGGTGGGTTTTCTGTATATTTTGTATGTGTGTGTGTTGTTTGTTTTGGTGATTGTAAGGTCTAAAAAGTTTATGCTGTTGTTTAATTCTATTTCAAGTGTGAATTTTAATTTATGCTGTAAAGTGTTAAATGTATTTGTGGAAATTTTCTATTTGTCTTTTGATGCCGTTGTAAAGGAGTAAAATGTCGTCGACATACCTGTGCCAATATATTATTTTATCGGTGTATTTGTTGTTGTTCAGTATGTGTTTCTGTTCTATGGTGTGTATGAATATTTCTGCTAGTATACCTGATATAGGGGAGCCCATGGGTAGTCCATCTGTTTGTGTGTAATACATGCTATTGTGTGCAAAATAATTTTGATCCGTGATAATTTTAGTTAGATGGATGATCTCGTTTATGTGTGTTTCGGGTGTGTTATTTATTTTTAGTAATTGTTCTAATGTAATTATGGTTTCTTTTATGGGAACATTGGTGTATAGGTTTGTTATGTCGAATGAAGCAAGTGTGGAATTGTGGGGAATGTGTACATGTTGAGTTTTATTCACTAGATCTATATTATTTTTGACAGTGGTGTTGTTTGTTAAATTTATGCTATTTCTGATCAATTTATCTAAATGTCTAGCTATTTTGTGTGCAGGTGCTTGTGTGTTGTTTATAAGTGGTCTGATGGGAATATTGGGTTTGTGTAATTTCGGTAGTGCATTTAGTGTAGGGGCTTTTGGTTTCATTTGTTTTAGATATTTGGTGTTGTCAGGTGATACTATGTGTTTCGTGTTATTTAGGGTTTTGTTTATTTGCTTGTGATATTTAGGGGTGGGGTCTTTATTTAATTTAGTGATGTTGTTTTCCTTAAAAAATGTTTCAATTTTGTTATTTAAAGCCTGTTTTTCTATTATGACATTTATATTACCTTTGTCTGCTTTAAGTATGGTTAGGTTGTGTTCGTGTAATTTGTGTTTTATGTTTTTTATGTTTGGAATTCATTATTGTGTTGTTTATTTTCGTATTGTTGTGTGTGTTGTAATTTACGCTTTATTTCATAACGTATTGTATCATGGTCTTGGTTTAGTGTGTGTTGAATGGCTGTTTCAGCGTCTAGGACTATGTCACGTGTATGTTTACTATTACCGTTATTATTTGTATTGGTACCTAAATTGTGTTTTAGACCTTTATCTAAGAGGTTTATTTCTGCGTTAGTGAAATTGGTTGTCGTTGTATTTACAGTACGTGTGTGAAATTTATGTGTCGGTGTCGGGACAGTTACGTTCCTGCGTGTTAATATGTTATTGATTTTTCTGTTATGTACTTCCTATATTTTTATTTGGATTTTCTCTATGATATTTCGTGTATGTTGTATTACGTGTTCGAATTCAATGTGGTGTAATATTTTTGTGAGTTTTACGTGTAGGTTATATGCCGTTTTGTTTAGTGTATCTTTTTTATGGTATAAATCATTGATGATATTGTCTAGGTGTATTATTTCGGCCTTAGGTTTTGTTTTTGTTGCTGCATATGTATTATTTTTTATTGTGATTTGTGCATGTGTGGGTATAATGTTGTGTTTACGGCAAGTTTTGTTGTAAGCAATGTTCATGGAGGTTTTCATTAGCTGTAATCTAACATTTCTGTACTTGTGGATGTAATACGATGCATTGGCGGTATTAAAATTATCTTGTTGTTGCATCCTCTTCGTTCACTTATTAATTTAATAATATATATAATACTTTCACTTATGAACTTACTGTTGTCACTTCCCAAACGTTTCAAGATGTTGTTTCTCTTCTTCAGTGGGTTGAGTACTAACTGTCGATTACAGAATAACCGTTACGGAATGGAGTGTGTGGTGGGGGTTGATGGTGGAAGGGATTGGCGCTGAGGTTCGAATTATGTGTGTGGATCAGTGTGTCAAATAGTGTATGTGATTTGTTATGTATCTGTTCATTTAATATGTTGTTTGGTTGTAGTGTGTGATATCTGTATATTTCAAATTGTTCAGCTGTGTTTAGTTTTCTACTTTTTGGTAAGTAGTGTAATATTTCCATGTTGTGTTCTATGTTTGTGTAGCTGTGGTTTTCGTTATGTAAATGTGTGGCAAATGTGGAATGTATGTAGTTTGTGGTGAGGGCTTTTAAATGTTCAGAAAACCTGGAAGAAAAAGATCTTCCCGTCTGGCCGATGTAGAATTGTTGACAATCATTGCAATTTAATTTATAAACCCCTGTTTTGCTGTATGTGTCAATGTCTTTGTTAGTATTGTTTATGTGTTTTCTAATGGTGTTGTTGGTTCTGTAAGCTACTTTATAATTTTGTTTCCTAAATGTGTTTGCAATTTTATGTGTATTGGAATTGTATGTAAGTGTTATGTATTTACTGGGTTGTGTGCTGTTGGTCAGATGTGTTTTACTTTTTGTGTTGAGGAATCGTTTGTGTAGTTTATTTATTAATTCGGGGTTGTATCCGTTTTTGACTGCTATGTATTTAATTGTGTTTAATTCATCTTGGTAGTCATGTGTGTTTAGGGGTATTGACGTGAGCCTATGGAGCATGTAGTTGAAAGCTGCATGTTTGTGTTGAGTTGGGTGGTTGGATGTGTTGTGTATGACCATGTCTGATGTGGTGGGTTTTCTGTATATTTTGTATGTGTGTGTGTTGTTTGTTTTGGTGATTGTAAGGTCTAAAAAGTTTATGCTGTTGTTTAATTCTATTTCAAGTGTGAATTTTAATTTATGCTGTAAAGTATTAATGTATTTGTGGAAATTTTCTATTTGTCTTTTGATGCCGTTGTAAAGGAGTAAAATGTCGTCGACATACCTGTGCCAATATATTATTTTATCGGTGTATTTGTTGTTGTTCAGTATGTGTTTCTGTTCTATGGTGTGTATGAATATTTCTGCTAGTATACCTGATATAGGGGAACCCATGGGTAGTCCATCTGTTTGTGTGTAATACATGCTATTGTGTGCGAAATAATTTTGATCCGTGATAATTTTAGTTAGATGGATGATCTCGTTTATGTGTGTTTCGGGTGTGTTATTTATTTTTAGTAATTGTTCTAATGTAATTATGGTTTCTTTTATGGGAACATTGGTGTATAGGTTTGTTATGTCGAATGAAGCAAGTGTGGAATTGTGGGGAATGTGTACATGTTGAGTTTTATTCACTAGATCTATATTATTTTTGACAGTGGTGTTGTTTGTTAAATGTATGCTATTTCTGATCAATTTATCTAAATGTCTAGCTATTTTGTGTGCAGGTGCTTGTGTGTTGTTTATAAGTGGTCTGATGGGAATATTGGGTTTGTGTAATTTCGGTAGTGCATTTAGTGTAGGGGCTTTTGGTTTCATTTGTTTTAGATATTTGGTGTTGTCAGGTGATACTATGTGTTTTGTGTTATTTAGGGTTTTGTTTATTTGCTTGTGATATTTAGGGGTGGGGTCTTTATTTAATTTAGTGATGTTGTTTTCCTTAAAAAATGTTTCAATTTTGTTATTTAAAGCCTGTTTTTCTATTATGACATTTATATTACCTTTGTCTGCTTTAAGTATGGTTAGGTTGTGTTCGTGTAATTTGTGTTTTATGTTTTTTAATGTTTGGAATTCATTATTGTGTTGTTTATTTTCGTATTGTTGTGTGTGTTGTAATTTACGCTTTATTTCATAACGTATTGTATCATGGTCTTGGTTTAGTGTGTGTTGAATGGCTGTTTCAGCGTCTAGGACTATGTCACGTGTATGTTTACTATTACCGTTATTATTTGTATTGGTACCTAAATTGTGTTTTAGACCTTTATCTAAGAGGTTTATTTCTGCGTTAGTGAAATTGGTTGTCGTTGTATTTACAGTACGTGTGTGAAATTTATGTGTCGGTGTCGGGACAGTTACGTTCCTGCGTGTTAATATGTTATTGATTTTTCTGTTATGTACTTCCTGTATTTTTATTTGGATTTTCTCTATGATATTTCGTGTATGTTGTATTACATGTTCGAATTCAATGTGGTGTAATATTTTTGTGAGTTTTACGTGTAGGTTATATGCCGTTTTGTTTAGTGTATCTTTTTTATGGTATAAATCATTGATGATATTGTCTAGGTGTATTATTTCGGCCTTACGTTTTGTTTTTGTTGCTGCATATGTATTATTTTTTATTGTGATTTGTGCATGTGTGGGTATAATGTTGTGTTTACGGCAAGTTTTGTTGTAAGCAATGTTCATGGAGGTTTTCGTTAGCTGTAATCTAACATTTCTGTACTTGTGGATGTAATACGATGCGTTGGCGGTATTAAAATTATCTTGTTGTTGCATCCTCTTCGTTCACTTATTAATTTAATAATATATATAATACTTTCACTTATGAACTTACTGTTGTCACTTCCCAAACGTTTCAAGATGTTGTTTCTCTTCTTCAGTGGGTTGAGTACTAACTGTCGATTACAGAATAACCGTTACGGAATGGAGTGTGTGGTGGGGGTTGATGGTGGAAGGGATTGGCGCTGAGGTTCGAATTATGTGTGTGGATCAGTGTGTCAAATAGTGTATGTGATTTGTTATGTATCTGTTCATTTAATATGTTGTTTGGTTGTAGTGTGTGATATCTGTATATTTCAAATTGTTCAGCTGTGTTTAGTTTTCTACTTTTTGGTAAGTAGTGTAATATTTCCATGTTGTGTTCTATGTTTGTGTAGCTGTGGTTTTCGTTATGTAAATGTGTGGCAAATGTGGAATGTATGTAGTTTGTGGTGAGGGCTTTTAAATGTTCAGAAAACCTGGAAGAAAAAGATCTTCCCGTCTGGCCGATGTAGAATTGTTGACAATCATTGCAATTTAATTTATAAACCCCTGTTTTGCTGTATGTGTCAATGTCTTTGTTAGTATTGTTTATGTGTTTTCTAATGGTGTTGTTGGTTCTGTAAGCTACTTTATAATTTTGTTTCCTAAATGTGTTTGCAATTTTATGTGTATTGGAATTGTATGTAAGTGTTATGTATTTACTGGGTTGTGTGCTGTTGGTCAGATGTGTTTTACTTTTTGTGTTGAGGATTCGTTTGTGTAGTTTATTTATTAATTCGGGGTTGTATCCGTTTTTGACTGCTATGTATTTAATTGTGTTTAATTCATCTTGGTAGTCATGTGTGTTTAGGGGTATTGACGTGAGCCTATGGAGCATGTAGTTGAAAGCTGCATGTTTGTGTTGAGTTGGGTGGTTGGATGTGTTGTGTTGTGTATGACCATGTCTGATGTGGTGGGTTTTCTGTATATTTTGTATGTGTGTGTGTTGTTTGTTTTGGTGATTGTAAGGTCTAAAAAGTTTATGCTGTTGTTTAATTCTATTTCAAGTGTGAATTTTAATTTATGCTGTAAAGTGTTAAATGTATTTGTGGAAATTTTCTATTTGTCTTTTGATGCCGTTGTAAAGGAGTAAAATGTCGTCGACATACCTGTGCCAATATATTATTTTATCGGTGTATTTGTTGTTGTTCAGTATGTGTTTCTGTTCTATGGTGTGTATGAATATTTCTGCTAGTATACCTGATATAGGGGAACCCATGGGTAGTCCATCTGTTTGTGTGTAATACATGCTATTGTGTGCGAAATAATTTTGATCCGTGATAATTTTAGTTAGATGGATGATCTCGTTTATGTGTGTTTCGGGTGTGTTATTTATTTTTAGTAATTGTTCTAATGTAATTATGGTTTCTTTTATGGGAACATTGGTGTATAGGTTTGTTATGTCGAATGAAGCAAGTGTGGAATTGTGGGGAATGTGTACATGTTGAGTTTTATTCACTAGATCTATATTATTTTTGACAGTGGTGTTGTTTGTTAAATTTATGCTATTTCTGATCAATTTATCTAAATGTCTAGCTATTTTGTGTGCAGGTGCTTGTGTGTTGTTTATAAGTGGTCTGATGGGAATATTGGGTTTGTGTAATTTCGGTAGTGCATTTAGTGTAGGGGCTTTTGGTTTCATTTGTTTTAGATATTTGATGTTGTCAGGTGATACTATGTGTTTTGTGTTATTTAGGGTTTTGTTTATTTGCTTGTGATATTTAGGGGTGGGGTCTTTATTTAATTTAGTGATGTTGTTTTCCTTAAAAAATGTTTCAATTTTGTTATTTAAAGCCTGTTTTTCTATTATGACATTTATATTACCTTTGTCTGCTTTAAGTATGGTTAGGTTGTGTTCGTGTAATTTGTGTTTTATGTTTTTTAATGTTTGGAATTCATTATTGTGTTGTTTATTTTCGTATTGTTGTGTGTGTTGTAATTTACGCTTTATTTCATAACGTATTGTATCATGGTCTTGGTTTAGTGTGTGTTGTATGGCTGTTTCAGCGTCTAGGACTATGTCACGTGTATGTTTACTATTACCGTTATTATTTGTATTGGTACCTAAATTGTGTTTTAGACCTTTATCTAAGAGGTTTATTTCTGCGTTAGTGAAATTGGTTGTCGTTGTATTTACAGTACGTGTGTGAAATTTATGTGTCGGTGTCGGGACAGTTACGTTCCTGCGTGTTAATATGTTATTGATTTTTCTGTTATGTACTTCCTGTATTTTTATTTGGATTTTCTCTATGATATTTCGTGTATGTTGTATTACGTGTTCGAATTCAATGTGGTGTAATATTTTTGTGAGTTTTACGTGTAGGTTATATGCCGTTTTGTTTAGTGTATCTTTTTTATGGTATAAATCATTGATGATATTGTCTAGGTGTATTATTTCGGCCTTACGTTTTGTTTTTGTTGCTGCATATGTATTATTTTTTATTGTGATTTGTGCATGTGTGGGTATAATGTTGTGTTTACGGCAAGTTTTGTTGTAAGCAATGTTCATGGAGGTTTTCGTTAGCTGTAATCTAACATTTCTGTACTTGTGGATGTAATACGATGCGTTGGCGGTATTAAAATTATCTTGTTGTTGCATCCTCTTCGTTCACTTATTAATTTAATAATATATATAATACTTTCACTTATGAACTTACTGTTGTCACTTCCCAAACGTTTCAAGATGTTGTTTCTCTTCTTCAGTGGGTTGAGTACTAACTGTCGATTACAGAATAACCGTTACGGAATGGAGTGTGTGGTGGGGGTTGATGGTGGAAGGGATTGGCGCTGAGGTTCGAATTATGTGTGTGGATCAGTGTGTCAAATAGTGTATGTGATTTGTTATGTATCTGTTCATTTAATATGTTGTTTGGTTGTAGTGTGTGATATCTGTATATTTCAAATTGTTCAGCTGTGTTTAGTTTTCTACTTTTTGGTAAGTAGTGTAATATTTCCATGTTGTGTTCTATGTTTGTGTAGCTGTGGTTTTCGTTATGTAAATGTGTGGCAAATGTGGAATGTATGTAGTTTGTGGTGAGGGCTTTTAAATGTTCAGAAAACCTGGAAGAAAAAGATCTTCCCGTCTGGCCGATGTAGAATTGTTGACAATCATTGCAATTTAATTTATAAACCCCTGTTTTGCTGTATGTGTCAATGTCTTTGTTAGTATTGTTTATGTGTTTTCTAATGGTGTTGTTGGTTCTGTAAGCTACTTTATAATTTTGTTTCCTAAATGTGTTTGCAATTTTATGTGTATTGGAATTGTATTTAAGTGTTATGTATTTACTGGGTTGTGTGCTGTTGGTCAGATGTGTTTTACTTTTTGTGTTGAGGATTCGTTTGTGTAGTTTATTTATTAATTCGGGGTTGTATCCGTTTTTGACTGCTATGTATTTAATTGTGTTTAATACATCTTGGTAGTCATGTGTGTTTAGGGGTATTGACGTGAGCCTATGGAGCATGTAGTTGAAAGCTGCATGTTTGTGTTGAGTTGGGTGGTTGGATGT
Source organism: Magicicada septendecula (assembly GCA_034769895.1). Classification (NCBI taxonomy): domain Eukaryota; kingdom Metazoa; phylum Arthropoda; class Insecta; order Hemiptera; family Cicadidae; genus Magicicada; species Magicicada septendecula. Next base: position 1,155,981,456 of record CM068367.1, read on the forward strand.
GTTGTGTTGTGTATGACCATGTCTGATGTGGTGGGTTTTCTGTATATTTTGTATGTGTGTGTGTTGTTTGTTTTGGTGATTGTAAGGTCTAAAAAGTTTATGCTGTTGTTTAATTCTATTTCAAGTGTGAATTTTAATTTATGCTGTAAAGTGTTAAATGTATTTGTGGAAATTTTCTATTTGTCTTTTGATGCCGTTGTAAAGGAGTAAAATGTCGTCGACATACCTGTGCCAATATATTATTTTATCGGTGTATTTGTTGTTGTTCAGTATGTGTTTCTGTTCTATGGTGTGTATGAATATTTCTGCTAGTATACCTGATATAGGGGAGCCCATGGGTAGTCCATCTGTTTGTGTGTAATACATGCTATTGTGTGCAAAATAATTTTGATCCGTGATAATTTTAGTTAGATGGATGACCTCGTTTATGTGTGTTTCGGGTGTGTTATTTATTTTTAGTAATTGTTCTAATGTAATTATGGTTTCTTTTATGGGAACATTGGTGTATAGGTTTGTTATGTCGAATGAAGCAAGTGTGGAATTGTGGGGAATGTGTACATGTTGAGTTTTATTCACTAGATCTATATTATTTTTGACAGTGGTGTTGTTTGTTAAATTTATGCTATTTCTGATCAATTTATCTAAATGTCTAGCTATTTTGTGTGCAGGTGCTTGTGTGTTGTTTATAAGTGGTCTGATGGGAATATTGGGTTTGTGTAATTTCGGTAGTGCATTTAGTGTAGGGGCTTTTGGTTTAATTTGTTTTAGATATTTGATGTTGTCAGGTGATACTATGTGTTTTGTGTTATTTAGGGTTTTGTTTATTTGCTTGTGATATTTAGGGGTGGGGTCTTTATTTAATTTAGTGATGTTGTTTTCCTTAAAAAATGTTTCAATTTTGTTATTTAAAGCCTGTTTTTCTATTATGACATTTATATTACCTTTGTCTGCTTTAAGTATGGTTAGGTTGTGTTCGTGTAATTTGTGTTTTATGTTCTTTAGTGTTTGGAATTCATTATTGTGTTGTTTATTTTCGTATTGTTGTGTGTGTTGTAATTTACGCTTTATTTCATAACGTATTGTATCATGGTCTTGGTTTAGTGTGTGTTGTATGGCTGTTTCAGCATCTAGGACTATGTCACGTGTATGTTTACTATTACCGTTATTAATTGTATTGGTACCTAAATTGTGTTTTAGACCTTTATCTAAGAGGTTTATTTCTGCGTTAGTGAAATTGGTTGGCGTTGTATTTACAGTACGTGTGTGAAATTTATGTGTCCGTGTCGGGACAGTTACGTTCCTGCGTGTTAATATGTTATTGATTTTTCTGTTATGTACTTCCTGTATTTTTATTTGGATTTTCTCTATGATATTTCGTGTATGTTGTATTACGTGTTCGAATTCAATGTGGTGTAATATTTTTGTGAGTTTTACGTGTAGGTTATATGCCGTTTTGTTTAGTGTATCTTTTTTATGGTATAAATCATTGATGATATTGTCTAGGTGTATTATTTCGGCCTTACGTTTTGTTTTTGTTGCTGCATATGTATTATTTTTTATTGTGATTTGTGCATGTGTGGGTATAATGTTGTGTTTACGGCAAGTTTTGTTGTAAGCAATGTTCATGGAGGTTTTCATTAGCTGTAATCTAACATTTCTGTACTTGTGGATGTAATACGATGTGTTGGCGGTATTAAAATTATCTTGTTGTTGCATCCTCTTCGTTCACTTATTAATTTAATAATATATATAATACTTTCACTTATGAACTTACTGTTGTCACTTCCCAAACGTTTCAAGATGTTGTTTCTCTTCTTCAGTGGGTTGAGTACTAACTGTCGATTACAGAATAACCGTTACGGAATGGAGTGTGTGGTGGGGGTTGATGGTGGAAGGGATTGGCGCTGAGGTTCGAATTATGTGTGTGGATCAGTGTGTCAAATAGTGTATGTGATTTGTTATGTATCTGTTCATTTAATATGTTGTTTGGTTGTAGTGTGTGATATCTGTATATTTCAAATTGTTCAGCTGTGTTTAGTTTTCTACTTTTTGGTAAGTAGTGTAATATTTCCATGTTGTGTTCTATGTTTGTGTAGCTGTGGTTTTCGTTATGTAAATGTGTGGCAAATGTGGAATGTATGTAGTTTGTGGTGAGGGCTTTTAAATGTTCAGAAAACCTGGAAGAAAAAGATCTTCCCGTCTGGCCGATGTAGAATTGTTGACAATCATTGCAATTTAATTTATAAACCCCTGTTTTGCTGTATGTGTCAATGTCTTTGTTAGTATTGTTTATGTGTTTTCTAATGGTGTTGTTGGTTCTGTAAGCTACTTTATAATTTTGTTTCCTAAATGTGTTTGCAATTTTATGTGTATTGGAATTGTATGTAAGTGTTATGTATTTACTGGGTTGTGTGCTGTTGGTCAGATGTGTTTTACTTTTTGTGTTGAGGATTCGTTTGTGTAGTTTATTTATTAATTCGGGGTTGTATCCGTTTTTGACTGCTATGTATTTAATTGTGGCTGTAAAGTGTTAAATGTATTTGTGGAAATTTTCTATTTGTCTTTTGATGCCGTTGTAAAGGAGTAAAATGTCGTCGACATACCTGTGCCAATATATTATTTTATCGGTGTATTTGTTGTTGTTCAGTATGTGTTTCTGTTCTATGGTGTGTATGAATATTTCTGCTAGTATACCTGATATAGGGGAACCCATGGGTAGTCCATCTGTTTGTGTGTAATACATGCTATTGTGTGCGAAATAATTTTGATCCGTGATAATTTTAGTTAGATGGATGATCTCGTTTATGTGTGTTTCGGGTGTGTTATTTATTTTTAGTAATTGTTCTAATGTAATTATGGTTTCTTTTATGGGAACATTGGTGTATAGGTTTGTTATGTCGAATGAAGCAAGTGTGGAATTGTGGGGAATGTGTACATGTTGAGTTTTATTCACTAGATCTATATTATTTTTGACAGTGGTGTTGTTTGTTAAATTTATGCTATTTCTGATCAATTTATCTAAATGTCTAGCTATTTTGTGTGCAGGTGCTTGTGTGTTGTTTATAAGTGGTCTGATGGGAATATTGGGTTTGTGTAATTTCGGTAGTGCATTTAGTGTAGGGGCTTTTGGTTTCATTTGTTTTAGATATTTGGTGTTGTCAGGTGATACTATGTGTTTCGTGTTATTTAGGGTTTTGTTTATTTGCTTGTGATATTTAGGGGTGGGGTCTTTATTTAATTTAGTGATGTTGTTTTCCTTAAAAAATGTTTCAATTTTGTTATTTAAAGCCTGTTTTTCTATTATGACATTTATATTACCTTTGTCTGCTTTAAGTATGGTTAGGTTGTGTTCGTGTAATTTGTGTTTTATGTTTTTTATGTTTGGAATTCATTATTGTGTTGTTTATTTTCGTATTGTTGTGTGTGTTGTAATTTACGCTTTATTTCATAACGTATTGTATCATGGTCTTGGTTTAGTGTGTGTTGTATGGCTGTTTCAGCGTCTAGGACTATGTCACGTGTATGTTTACTATTACCGTTATTATTTGTATTGGTACCTAAATTGTGTTTTAGACCTTTATCTAAGAGGTTTATTTCTGCGTTAGTGAAATTGGTTGTCGTTGTATTTACAGTACGTGTGTGAAATTTATGTGTCGGTGTCGGGACAGTTACATTCCTGCGTGTTAATATGTTATTGATTTTTCTGTTATGTACTTCCTATATTTTTATTTGGATTTTCTCTATGATATTTCGTGTATGTTGTATTACGTGTTTGAATTCAATGTGGTGTAATATTTTTGTGAGTTTTACGTGTAGGTTATATGCCGTTTTGTTTAGTGTATCTTTTTTATGGTATAAATCATTGATGATATTGTCTAGGTGTATTATTTCGGCCTTACGTTTTGTTTTTGTTGCTGCATATGTATTATTTTTTATTGTGATTTGTGCATGTGTGGGTATAATGTTGTGTTTACGGCAAGTTTTGTTGTAAGCAATGTTCATGGAGGTTTTCCTTAGCTGTAATCTAACATTTCTGTACTTGTGGATGTAATACGATGCGTTGGCGGTATTAAAATTATCTTGTTGTTGCATCCTCTTCGTTCACTTATTAATTTAATAATATATATAATACTTTCACTTATGAACTTACTGTTGTCACTTCCCAAACGTTTCAAGATGTTGTTTCTCTTCTTCAGTGGGTTGAGTACTAACTGTCGATTACAGAATAACCGTTACGGAATGGAGTGTGTGGTGGGGGTTGATGGTGGAAGGGATTGGCGCTGAGGTTCGAATTATGTGTGTGGATCGGTGTGTCAAATAGTGTATGTGATTTGTTATGTATCTGTTCATTTAATATGTTGTTTGGTTGTAGTGTGTGATATCTGTATATTTCAAATTGTTCAGCTGTGTTTAGTTTTCTACTTTTTGGTAAGTAGTGTAATATTTCCATGTTGTGTTCTATGTTTGTGTAGCTGTGGTTTTCGTTATGTAAATGTGTGGCAAATGTGGAATGTATGTAGTTTGTGGTGAGGGCTTTTAAATGTTCAGAAAACCTGGAAGAAAAAGATCTTCCCGTCTGGCCGATGTAGAATTGTTGACAATCATTGCAATTTAATTTATAAACCCCTGTTTTGCTGTATGTGTCAATGTCTTTGTTAGTATTGTTTATGTGTTTTCTAATGGTGTTGTTGGTTCTGTAAGCTACTTTATAATTTTGTTTCCTAAATGTGTTTGCAATTTTATGTGTATTGGAATTGTATGTAAGTGTTATGTATTTACTGGGTTGTGTGCTGTTGGTCAGATGTGTTTTACTTTTTGTGTTGAGGAATCGTTTGTGTAGTTTATTTATTAATTCGGGGTTGTATCCGTTTTTGACTGCTATGTATTTAATTGTGTTTAATTCATCTTGGTAGTCATGTGTGTTTAGGGGTATTGACGTGAGCCTATGGAGCATGTAGTTGAAAGCTGCATGTTTGTGTTGAGTTGGGTGGTTGGATGTGTTGTGTATGACCATGTCTGATGTGGTGGGTTTTCTGTATATTTTGTATGTGTGTGTGTTGTTTGTTTTGGTGATTGTAAGGTCTAAAAAGTTTATGCTGTTGTTTAATTCTATTTCAAGTGTGAATTTTAATTTATGCTGTAAAGTGTTAATGTATTTGTGGAAACTTTCTATTTGTCTTTTGATGCCGTTGTAAAGGAGTTAAATGTCGTCGACATACCTGTGCCAATATATTATTTTATCGGTGTATTTGTTGTTGTTCAGTATGTGTTTCTGTTCTATGGTGTGTATGAATATTTCTGCTAGTATACCTGATATAGGGGAACCCATGGGTAGTCCATCTGTTTGTGTGTAATACATGCTATTGTGTGCGAAATAATTTTGATCCGTGATAATTTTAGTTAGATGGATGATCTCGTTTATGTGTGTTTCGGGTGTGTTATTTATTTTTAGTAATTGTTCTAATGTAATTATGGTTTCTTTTATGGGAACATTGGTGTATAGGTTTGTTATGTCGAATGAAGCAAGTGTGGAATTGTGGGGAATGTGTACATGTTGAGTTTTATTCACTAGATCTATATTATTTTTGAAAGTGGTGTTGTTTGTTAAATTTATGCTATTTCTGATCAATTTATCTAAATGTCTAGCTATTTTGTGTGCAGGTGCTTGTGTGTTGTTTATAAGTGGTCTGATGGGAATATTGGGTTTGTGTAATTTCGGTAGTGCATTTAGTGTAGGGGCTTTTGGTTTCATTTGTTTTAGATATTTGGTGTTGTCAGGTGATACTATGTGTTTCGTGTTATTTAGGGTTTTGTTTATTTGCTTGTGATATTTAGGGGTGGGGTGTTTATTTAATTTAGTGATGTTGTTTTCCTTAAAAAATGTTTCAATTTTGTTATTTAAAGCCTGTTTTTCTATTATGACATTTATATTACCTTTGTCTGCTTTAAGTATGGTTAGGTTGTGTTCGTGTAATTTGTGTTTTATGTTTTTTAATGTTTGGAATTCATTATTGTGTTGTTTATTTTCGTATTGTTGTGTGTGTTGTAATTTACGCTTTATTTCATAACGTATTGTATCATGGTCTTGGTTTAGTGTGTGTTGTATGGCTGTTTCAGCGTCTAGGACTATGTCACGTGTATGTTTACTATTACCGTTATTATTTGTATTGGTACCTAAATTGTGTTTTAGACCTTTATCTAAGAGGTTTATTTCTGCGTTAGTGAAATTGGTTGTCGTTGTATTTACAGTCCGTGTGTGAAATTTATGTGTCGGTGTCGGGACAGTTACGTTCCTGCGTGTTAATATGTTATTGATTTTTCTGTTATGTACTTCCTGTATTTTTATTTGGATTTTCTCTATGATATTTCGTGTATGTTGTATTACGTGTTCGAATTCAATGTGGTGTAATATTTTTGTGAGTTTTACGTGTAGGTTATATGCCGTTTTGTTTAGTGTATCTTTTTTATGGTATAAATCATTGATGATATTGTCTAGGTGTATTATTTCGGCCTTACGTTTTGTTTTTGTTGCTGCATATGTATTATTTTTTATTGTGATTTGTGCATGTGTGGGTATAATGTTGTGTTTACGGCAAGTTTTGTTGTAAGCAATGTTCATGGAGGTTTTCGTTAGCTGTAATCTAACATTTCTGTACTTGTGGATGTAATACGATGCGTTGGCGGTATTAAAATTATCTTGTTGTTGCATCCTCTTCGTTCACTTATTAATTTAATAATATATATAATACTTTCACTTATGAACTTACTGTTGTCACTTCCCAAACGTTTCAAGATGTTGTTTCTCTTCTTCAGTGGGTTGAGTACTAACTGTCGATTACAGAATAACCGTTACGGAATGGAGTGTGTGGTGGGGGTTGATGGTGGAAGGGATTGGCGCTGAGGTTCGAATTATGTGTGTGGATCAGTGTGTCAAATAGTGTATGTGATTTGTTATGTATCTGTTCATTTAATATGTTGTTTGGTTGTAGTGTGTGATATCTGTATATTTCAAATTGTTCAGCTGTGTTTAGTTTTCTACTTTTTGGTAAGTAGTGTAATATTTCCATGTTGTGTTCTATGTTTGTGTAGCTGTGGTTTTCGTTATGTAAATGTGTGGCAAATGTGGAATGTATGTAGTTTGTGGTGAGGGCTTTTAAATGTTCAGAAAACCTGGAAGAAAAAGATCTTCCCGTCTGGCCGATGTAGAATTGTTGACAATCATTGCAATTTAATTTATAAACCCCTGTTTTGCTGTATGTGTCAATGTCTTTGTTAGTATTGTTTATGTGTTTTCTAGTGGTGTTGTTGGTTCTGTAAGCTACTTTATAATTTTGTTTCCTAAATGTGTTTGCAATTTTATGTGTATTGGAATTGTATGTAAGTGTTATGTATTTACTGGGTTGTGTGCTGTTGGTCAGATGTGTTTTACTTTTTGTGTTGAGGATTCGTTTGTGTAGTTTATTTATTAATTCGGGGTTGTATCCGTTTTTGACTGCTATGTATTTAATTGTGTTTAATTCATCTTGGTAGTCATGTGTGTTTAGGGGTATTGACGTGAGCCTATGGAGCATGTAGTTGAAAGCTGCATGTTTGTGTTCAGTTGGGTGGTTGGATGTGTTGTGTATGACCATGTCTGATGTGGTGGGTTTTCTGTATATTTTGTATGTGTGTGTGTTGTTTGTTTTGGTGATTGTAAGGTCTAAAAAGTTTATGCTGTTGTTTAATTCTATTTCAAGTGTGAATTTTAATTTATGCTGTAAAGTGTTAAATGTATTTGTGGAAATTTTCTATTTGTCTTTTGATGCCGTTGTAAAGGAGTAAAATGTCGTCGACATACCTGTGCCAATATATTATTTTATCGGTGTATTTGTTGTTGTTCAGTATGTGTTTCTGTTCTATGGTGTGTATGAATATTTCTGCTAGTATACCTGATATAGGGGAACCCATGGGTAGTCCATCTGTTTGTGTGTAATACATGCTATTGTGTGCGAAATAATTTTGATCCGTGATAATTTTAGTTAGATGGATGATCTCGTTTATGTGTGTTTCGGGTGTGTTATTTATTTTTAGTAATTGTTCTAATGTAATTATGGTTTCTTTTATGGGAACATTGGTGTATAGGTTTGTTATGTCGAATGAAGCAAGTGTGGAATTGTGGGGAATGTGTACATGTTGAGTTTTATTCACTAGATCTATATTATTTTTGACAGTGGTGTTGTTTGTTAAATTTATGCTATTTCTGATCAATTTATCTAAATGTCTAGCTATTTTGTGTGCAGGTGCTTGTGTGTTGTTTATAAGTGGTCTGGTGGGAATATTGGGTTTGTGTAATTTCGGTAGTGCATTTAGTGTAGGGGCTTTTGGTTTCATTTGTTTTAGATATTTGATGTTGTCAGGTGATACTATGTGTTTTGTGTTATTTAGGGTTTTGTTTATTTGCTTGTGATATTTAGGGGTGGGGTCTTTATTTAATTTAGTGATGTTGTTTTCCTTAAAAAATGTTTCAATTTTGTTATTTAAAGCCTGTTTTTCTATTATGACATTTATATTACCTTTGTCTGCTTTAAGTATGGTTAGGTTGTGTTCGTGTAATTTGTGTTTTATGTTTTTTAATGTTTGGAATTCATTATTGTGTTGTTTATTTTCGTATTGTTGTGTGTGTTGTAATTTACGCTTTATTTCATAACGTATTGTATCATGGTCTTGGTTTAGTGTGTGTTGTATGGCTGTTTCAGCGTCTAGGACTATGTCACGTGTATGTTTACTATTACCGTTATTATTTGTATTGGTACCTAAATTGTGTTTTAGACCTTTATCTAAGAGGTTTATTTCTGCGTTAGTGAAATTGGTTGTCGTTGTATTTACAGTACGTGTGTGAAATTTATGTGTCGGTGTCGGGACAGTTACGTTCCTGCGTGTTAATGTGTTATTGATTTTTCTGTTATGTACTTCCTGTATTTTTATTTGGATTTTCTCTATGATATTTCGTGTATGTTGTATTACGTGTTCGAATTCAATGTGGTGTAATATTTGTGTGAGTTTTAAGTGTAGGTTATATGCCGTTTTGTTTAGTGTATCTTTTTTATGGTATAAATCATTGATGATATTGTCTAGGTGTATTATTTCGGCCTTACGTTTTGTTTTTGTTGCTGCATATGTATTATTTTTTATTGTGATTTGTGCATGTGTGGGTATAATGTTGTGTTTACGGCAAGTTTTGTTGTAAGCAATGTTCATGGAGGTTTTCGTTATCTGTAATCTAACATTTCTGTACTTGTGGATGTAATACGCTGTGTTGGAGGTAAAAAAATTATCTTGTTGTTGCATCCTCTTCGTTCACTTATTAATTTAATAATATATATAATACTTTCACTTATGAACTTACTGTTGTCACTTCCCAAACGTTTCAAGATGTTGTTTCTCTTCTTCAGTGGGTTGAGTACTAACTGTCGACTACAGAATAACCGTTACGGAATGGAGTGTGTGTTGGGGGTTGATGGTGGGAAGGGATTGGCGCTGAGGTTCGAATTATGTGTGTGGATCAGTGTGTCAAATAGTGTATGTGATTTGTTATGTATCTGTTCATTTAATATGTTGTTTGGTTGTAGTGTGTGATATCTGTATATTTCAAATTGTTCAGCTGTGTTTAGTTTTCTACTTTTTGGTAAGTAGTGTAATATTTCCATGTTGTGTTCTATGTTTGTGTAGCTGTGGTTTTCGTTATATAAATGTGTGGCAAATGTGGAATGTATGTAGTTTGTGGTGAGGGCTTTTAAATGTTCAGAAAACCTGGAAGAAAAAGATCTTCCCGTCTGGCCGATGTAGAATTGTTGACAATCATTGCAATTTAATTTATAAACCCCTGTTTTGCTGTATGTGTCAATGTCTTTGTTAGTATTGTTTATGTGTTTTCTAATGGTGTTGTTGGTTCTGTAAGCTACTTTATAATTTTGTTTCCTAAATGTGTTTGCAATTTTATGTGTATTGGAATTGTATGTAAGTGTTATGTATTTACTGGGTTGTGTGCTGTTGGTCAGATGTGTTTTACTTTTTGTGTTGAGGATTCGTTTGTGTAGTTTATTTATTAATTCGGGGTTGTATCCGTTTTTGACTGCTATGTATTTAATTGTGTTTAATTCATCTTGGTATTCATGTGTGTTTAGGGGTATTGACGTGAGCCTATGGAGCATGTAGTTGAAAGCTGCATGTTTGTGTTGAGTTGGGTGGTTGGATGTGTTGTGTATGACCATGTCTGATGTGGTGGGTTTTCTGTATATTTTGTATGTGTGTGTGTTGTTTGTTTTGGTGATTGTAAGGTCTAAAAAGTTTATGCTGTTGTTTAATTCTATTTCAAGTGTGAATTTTAATTTATGCTGTAAAGTGTTAAATGTATTTGTGGAAATTTTCTATTTGTCTTTTGATGCCGTTGTAAAGGAGTAAAATGTCGTCGACATACCTGTGCCAATATATTATTTTATCGGTGTATTTGTTGTTGTTCAGTATGTGTTTCTGTTCTATGGTGTGTATGAATATTTCTGCTAGTATACCTGATATAGGGGAACCCATGGGTAGTCCATCTGTTTGTGTGTAATACATGCTATTGTGTGCGAAATAATTTTGATCCGTGATAATTTTAGTTAGATGGATGATCTCGTTTATGTGTGTTTCGGGTGTGTTATTTATTTTTAGTAATTGTTCTAATGTAATTATGGTTTCTTTTATGGGAACATTGGTGTATAGGCTTGTTATGTCGAATGAAGCAAGTGTGGAATTGTGGGGAATGTGTACATGTTGAGTTTTATTCACTAGATCTATATTATTTTTGACAGTGGTGTTGTTTGTTAAATTTATGCTATTTCTGATCAATTTATCTAAATGTCTAGCTATTTTGTGTGCAGGTGCTTGTGTGTTGTTTATAAGTGGTCTGGTGGGAATATTGGGTTTGTGTAATTTCGGTAGTGCATTTAGTGTAGGGGCTTTTGGTTTCATTTGTTTTAGATATTTGATGTTGTCAGGTGATACTATGTGTTTTGTGTTATTTAGGGTTTTGTTTATTTGCTTGTGATATTTAGGGGTGGGGTCTTTATTTAATTTAGTGATGTTGTTTTCCTTAAAAAATGTTTCAATTTTGTTATTTAAAGCCTGTTTTTCTATTATGACATTTATATTACCTTTGTCTGCTTTAAGTATGGTTAGGTTGTGTTCGTGTAATTTGTGTTTTATGTTTTTTAATGTTTGGAATTCATTATTGTGTTGTTTATTTTCGTATTGTTGTGTGTGTTGTAATTTACGCTTTATTTCATAACGTATTGTATCATGGTCTTGGTTTAGTGTGTGTTGTATGGCTGTTTCAGCGTCTAGGACTATGTCACGTGTATGTTTACTATTACCGTTATTATTTGTATTGGTACCTAAATTGTGTTTTAGACCTTTATCTAAGAGGTTTATTTCTGCGTTAGTGAAATTGGTTGTCGTTGTATTTACAGTACGTGTGTGAAATTTATGTGTCGGTGTCGGGACAGTTACGTTCCTGCGTGTTAATATGTTATTGATTTTTCTGTTATGTACTTCCTGTATTTTTATTTGGATTTTCTCTATGATATTTCGTGTATGTTGTATTACGTGTTCGAATTCAATGTGGTGTAATATTTGTGTGAGTTTTAAGTGTAGGTTATATGCCGTTTTGTTTAGTGTATCTTTTTTATGGTATAAATCATTGATGATATTGTCTAGGTGTATTATTTCGGCCTTACGTTTTGTTTTTGTTGCTGCATATGTATTATTTTTTATTGTGATTTGTGCATGTGTGGGTATAATGTTGTGTTTACGGCAAGTTTTGTTGTAAGCAATGTTCATGGAGGTTTTCGTTATCTGTAATCTAACATTTCTGTACTTGTGGATGTAATACGCTGTGTTGGAGGTATTAAAATTATCTTGTTGTTGCATCCTCTTCGTTCACTTATTAATTTAATAATATATATAATACTTTCACTTATGAACTTACTGTTGTCACTTCCCAAACGTTTCAAGACGTTGTTTCTCTTCTTCAGTGGGTTGAGTACTAACTGTCGATTACAGAATAACCGTTACGGAATGGAGTGTGTGTTGGGGGTTGATGGTGGGAAGGGATTGGCGCTGAGGTTCGAATTATGTGTGTGGATCAGTGTGTCAAATAGTGTATGTGATTTGTTATGTATCTGTTCATTTAATATGTTGTTTGGTTGTAGTGTGTGATATCTGTATATTTAAAATTGTTCAGCTGTGTTTAGTTTTCTACTTTTTGGTAAGTAGTGTAATATTTCCATGTTGTGTTCTATGTTTGTGTAGCTGTGGTTTTCGTTATGTAAATGTGTGGCAAATGTGGAATGTATGTAGTTTGTGGTGAGGGCTTTTAAATGTTCAGAAAACCTGGAAGAAAAAGATCTTCCCGTCTGGCCGATGTAGAATTGTTGACAATCATTGCAATTTAATTTATAAACCCCTGTTTTGCTGTATGTGTCAATGTCTTTGTTAGTATTGTTTATGTGTTTTCTAATGGTGTTGTTGGTTCTGTAAGCTACTTTATAATTTTGTTTCCTAAATGTGTTTGCAATTTTATGTGTATTGGCATTGTATGTAAGTGTTATGTATTTACTGGGTTGTGTGCTGTTGGTCAGATGTGTTTTACTTTTTGTGTTGAGGATTCGTTTGTGTAGTTTATTTATTAATTCGGGGTGTATCCGTTTTTGACTGCTATGTATTTAATTGTGTTTAATTCATCTTGGTAGTCATGTGTGTTTAGGGGTATTGACGTGAGCCTATGGAGCATGTAGTTGAAAGCTGCATGTTTGTGTTGAGTTGGGTGGTTGGATGTGTTGTGTTGTGTATGACCATGTCTGATGTGGTGGGTTTTCTGTATATTTTGTATGTGTGTGTGTTGTTTGTTTTGGTGATTGTAAGGTCTAAAAAGTTTATGCTGTTGTTTAATTCTATTTCAAGTGTGAATTTTAATTTATGCTGTAAAGTGTTAAATGTATTTGTGGAAATTTTCTATTTGTCTTTTGATGCCGTTGTAAAGGAGTAAAATGTCGTCGACATACCTGTGCCAATATATTATTTTATCGGTGTATTTGTTGTTGTTCAGTATGTGTTTCTGTTCTATGGTGTGTATGAATATTTCTGCTAGTATACCTGATATAGGGGAACCCATGGGTAGTCCATCTGTTTGTGTGTAATACATGCTATTGTGTGCGAAATAATTTTGATCTGTGATAATTTTAGTTAGATGGATGATCTCGTTTATGTGTGTTTCGGGTGTGTTATTTATTTTTAGTAATTGTTCTAATGTAATTATGGTTTCTTTTATGGGAACATTGGTGTATAGGTTTGTTATGTCGAATGAAGCAAGTGTGGAATTGTGGGGAATGTGTACATGTTGAGTTTTATTCACTAGATCTATATTATTTTTGACAGTGGTGTTGTTTGTTAAATTTATGCTATTTCTGATCAATTTATCTAAATGTCTAGCTATTTTGTGTGCAGGTGCTTGTGTGTTGTTTATAAGTGGTCTGATGGGAATATTGGGTTTGTGTAATTTCGGTAGTGCATTTAGTGTAGGGGCTTTTGGTTTCATTTGTTTTAGATATTTGATGTTGTCAGGTGATACTATGTGTTTTGTGTTATTTAGGGTTTTGTTTATTTGCTTGTGATATTTAGGGGTGGGGTCTTTATTTAATTTAGTGATGTTGTTTTCCTTAAAAAATGTTTCAATTTTGTTATTTAAAGCCTGTTTTTCTATTATGACATTTATATTACCTTTGTCTGCTTTAAGTATGGTTAGGTTGTGTTCGTGTAATTTGTGTTTTATGTTTTTTAATGTTTGGAATTCATGATTGTGTTGTTTATTTTCGTATTGTTGTGCGTGTTGTAATTTACGCTTTATTTCATAACGTATTGTATCATGGTCTTGGTTTAGTGTGTGTTGTATGGCTGTTTCAGGGTCTAGGACTATGTCACGTTTATGTTTACTATTACCGTTATTATTTGTATTGGTACCTAAATTGTGTTTTAGACCTTTATCTAAGAGGTTTATTTCTGCGTTAGTGAAATTGGTTGTCGTTGTATTTACAGTACGTGTGTGAAATTTATGTGTCGGTGTCGGGACAGTTACTTTCCTGCGTGTTAATATGTTATTGATTTTTCTGTTATGTACTTCCTGTATTTTTATTTGGATTTTCTCTATGATATTTCGTGTATGTTGTATTACGTGTTCGAATTCAATGTGGTGTAATATTTTTGTGAGTTTTACGTGTAGGTTATATGCCGTTTTGTTTAGTGTATCTTTTTTATGGTATAAATCATTGATGATATTGTCTAGGTGTATTATTTCGGCCTTAAGTTTTGTTTTTGTTGCTGCATATGTATTATTTTTTATTGTGATTTGTGCATGTGTGGGTATAATGTTGTGTTTACGGCAAGTTTTGTTGTAAGCAATGTTCATGGAGGTTTTCGTTATCTGTAATCTAACATTTCTGTACTTGTGGATGTAATACGCTGTGTTGGAGGTATTAAAATTATCTTGTTGTTGCATCCTCTTCGTTCACTTATTAATTTAATAATATATATAATACTTTCACTTATGAACTTACTGTTGTCACTTCCCAAACGTTTCAAGATGTTGTTTCTCTTCTTCAGTGGGTTGAGTACTAACTGTCGACTACAGAATAACCGTTACGGAATGGAGTGTGTGTTGGGGGTTGATGGTGGGAAGGGATTGGCGCTGAGGTTCGAATTATGTGTGTGGATCAGTGTGTCAAATAGTGTATGTGATTTGTTATGTATCTGTTCATTTAATATGTTGTTTGGTTGTAGTGTGTGATATCTGTATATTTCAAATTGTTCAGCTGTGTTTAGTTTTCTACTTTTTGGTAAGTAGTGTAATATTTCCATGTTGTGTTCTATGTTTGTGTAGCTGTGGTTTTCGTTATATAAATGTGTGGCAAATGTGGAATGTATGTAGTTTGTGGTGAGGGCTTTTAAATGTTCAGAAAACCTGGAAGAAAAAGATCTTCCCGTCTGGCCGATGTAGAATTGTTGACAATCATTGCAATTTAATTTATAAACCCCTGTTTTGCTGTATGTGTCAATGTCTTTGTTAGTATTGTTTATGTGTTTTCTAATGGTGTTGTTGGTTCTGTAAGCTACTTTATAATTTTGTTTCCTAAATGTGTTTGCAATTTTATGTGTATTGGAATTGTATGTAAGTGTTATGTATTTACTGGGTTGTGTGCTGTTGGTCAGATGTGTTTTACTTTTTGTGTTGAGGATTCGTTTGTGTAGTTTATTTATTAATTCGGGGTTGTATCCGTTTTTGACTGCTATGTATTTAATTGTGTTTAATTCATCTTGGTATTCATGTGTGTTTAGGGGTATTGACGTGAGCCTATGGAGCATGTAGTTGAAAGCTGCATGTTTGTGTTGAGTTGGGTGGTTGGATGTGTTGTGTATGACCATGTCTGATGTGGTGGGTTTTCTGTATATTTTGTATGTGTGTGTGTTGTTTGTTTTGGTGATTGTAAGGTCTAAAAAGTTTATGCTGTTGTTTAATTCTATTTCAAGTGTGAATTTTAATTTATGCTGTAAAGTGTTAAATGTATTTGTGGAAATTTTCTATTTGTCTTTTGATGCCGTTGTAAAGGAGTAAAATGTCGTCGACATACCTGTGCCAATATATTATTTTATCGGTGTATTTGTTGTTGTTCAGTATGTGTTTCTGTTCTATGGTGTGTATGAATATTTCTGCTAGTATACCTGATATAGGGGAACCCATGGGTAGTCCATCTGTTTGTGTGTAATACATGCTATTGTGTGCGAAATAATTTTGATCCGTGATAATTTTAGTTAGATGGATGATCTCGTTTATGTGTGTTTCGGGTGTGTTATTTATTTTTAGTAATTGTTCTAATGTAATTATGGTTTCTTTTATGGGAACATTGGTGTATAGGTTTGTTATGTCGAATGAAGCAAGTGTGGAATTGTGGGGAATGTGTACATGTTGAGTTTTATTCACTAGATCTATATTATTTTTGACAGTGGTGTTGTTTGTTAAATTTATGCTATTTCTGATCAATTTATCTAAATGTCTAGCTATTTTGTGTGCAGGTGCTTGTGTGTTGTTTATAAGTGGTCTGATGGGAATATTGGGTTTGTGTAATTTCGGTAGTGCATTTAGTGTAGGGGCTTTTGGTTTCATTTGTTTTAGATATTTGATGTTGTCAGGTGATACTATGTGTTTTGTGTTATTTAGGGTTTTGTTTATTTGCTTGTGATATTTAGGGGTGGGGTCTTTATTTAATTTAGTGATGTTGTTTTCCTTAAAAAATGTTTCAATTTTGTTATTTAAAGCCTGTTTTTCTATTATGACATTTATATTACCTTTGTCTGCTTTAAGTATGGTTAGGTTGTGTTCGTGTAATTTGTGTTTTATGTTTTTTAATGTTTGGAATTCATTATTGTGTTGTTTATTTTTGTATTGTTGTGTGTGTTGTAATTTACGCTTTATTTCATAACGTATTGTATCATGGTCTTGGTTTAGTGTGTGTTGTATGGCTGTTTCAGCGTCTAGGACTATGTCACGTGTATGTTTACTATTACCGTTATTATTTGTATTGGTACCTAAATTGTGTTTTAGACCTTTATCTAAGAGGTTTATTTCTGCGTTAGTGAAATTGGTTGTCGTTGTATTTACAGTACGTGTGTGAAATTTATGTGTCGGTGTCGGGACAGTTACGTTCCTGCGTGTTAATATGTTATTGATTTTTCTGTTATGTACTTCCTGTATTTTTATTTGCATTTTCTCTATGATATTTCGTGTATGTTGTATTACGTGTTCGAATTCAATGTGGTGTAATATTTTTGTGAGTTTTACGTGTAGGTTATATGCCGTTTTGTTTAGTGTATCTTTTTTATGGTATAAATCATTGATGATATTGTCTAGGTGTATTATTTCGGCCTTACGTTTTGTTTTTGTTGCTGCATATGTATTATTTTTTATTGTGATTTGTGCATGTGTGGGTATAATGTTGTGTTTACGGCAAGTTTTGTTGTAAGCAATGTTCATGGAGGTTTTCGTTATCTGTAATCTAACATTTCTGTACTTGTGGATGTAATACGCTGTGTTGGAGGTATTAAAATTATCTTGTTGTTGCATCCTCTTCGTTCACTTATTAATTTAATAATATATATAATACTTTCACTTATGAACTTACTGTTGTCACTTCCCAAACGTTTCAAGACGTTGTTTCTCTTCTTCAGTGGGTTGAGTACTAACTGTCGATTACAGAATAACCGTTACGGAATGGAGTGTGTGTTGGGGGTTGATGGTGGGAAGGGATTGGCGCTGAGGTTCGAATTATGTGTGTGGATCAGTGTGTCAAATAGTGTATGTGATTTGTTATGTATCTGTTCATTTAATATGTTGTTTGGTTGTAGTGTGTGATATCTGTATATTTCAAATTGTTCAGCTGTGTTTAGTTTTCTACTTTTTGGTAAGTAGTGTAATATTTCCATGTTGTGTTCTATGTTTGTGTAGCTGTGGTTTTCGTTATGTAAATGTGTGGCAAATGTGGAATGTATGTAGTTTGTGGTGAGGGCTTTTAAATGTTCAGAAAACCTGGAAGAAAAAGATCTTCCCGTCTGGCCGATGTAGAATTGTTGACAATCATTGCAATTTAATTTATAAACCCCTGTTTTGCTGTATGTGTCAATGTCTTTGTTAGTATTGTTTATGTGTTTTCTAATGGTGTTGTTGGTTCTGTAAGCTACTTTATAATTTTGTTTCCTAAATGTGTTTGCAATTTTATGTGTATTGGAATTGTATATAAGTGTTATGTATTTACTGGGTTGTGTGCTGTTGGTCAGATGTGTTTTACTTTTTGTGTTGAGGATTCGTTTGTGTAGTTTATTTATTAATTCGGGGTTGTATCCGTTTTTGACTGCTATGTATTTAATTGTGTTTAATTCATCTTGGTAGTCATGTGTGTTTAGGGGTATTGACGTGAGCCTATGGAGCATGTAGTTGAAAGCTGCATGTTTGTGTTGAGTTGGGTGGTTGGATGTGTTGTGTATGACCATGTCTGATGTGGTGGGTTTTCTGTATATTTTGTATGTGTGTGTGTTGTTTGTTTTGGTGATTGTAAGGTCTAAAAAGTTTATGCTGTTGTTTAATTCTATTTCAAGTGTGAATTTTAATTTATGCTGTAAAGTGTTAAATGTATTTGTGGAAATTTTCTATTTGTCTTTTGATGCCGTTGTAAAGGAGTAAAATGTCGTCGACATACCTGTGCCAATATATTATTTTATCGGTGTATTTGTTGTTGTTCAGTATGTGTTTCTGTTCTATGGTGTGTATGAATATTTCTGCTAGTATACCTGATATAGGGGAACCCATGGGTAGTCCATCTGTTTGTGTGTAATACATGCTATTGTGTGCGAAATAATTTTGATCCGTGATAATTTTAGTTAGATGGATGATCTCGTTTATGTGTGTTTCGGGTGTGTTATTTATTTTTAGTAATTGTTCTAATGTAATTATGGTTTCTTTTATGGGAACATTGGTGTATAGGTTTGTTATGTCGAATGAAGCAAGTGTGGAATTGTGGGGAATGTGTACATGTTGAGTTTTATTCACTAGATCTATATTATTTTTGACAGTGGTGTTGTTTGTTAAATTTATGCTATTTCTGATCAATTTATCTAAATGTCTAGCTATTTTGTGTGCAGGTGCTTGTGTGTTGTTTATAAGTGGTCTGATGGGAATATTGGGTTTGTGTAATTTCGGTAGTGCATTTAGTGTAGGGGCTTTTGGTTTCATTTGTTTTAGATATTTGGTGTTGTCAGGTGATACTATGTGTTTTGTGTTATTTAGGGTTTTGTTTATTTGCTTGTGATATTTAGGGGTGGGGTCTTTATTTAATTTAGTGATGTTGTTTTCCTTAAAAAATGTTTCAATTTTGTTATTTAAAGCCTGTTTTCCTATTATGACATTTATATTACCTTTGTCTGCTTTAAGTATGGTTAGGTTGTGTTCGTGTAATTTGTGTTTTATGTTTTTTAATGTTTGGAATTCATTATTGTGTTGTTTATTTTCGTATTGTTGTGTGTGTTGTAATTTACGCTTTATTTCATAACGTATTGTATCATGGTCTTGGTTTAGTGTGTGTTGTATGGCTGTTTCAGCGTCTAGGACTATGTCACGTGTATGTTTACTATTACCGTTATTATTTGTATTGGTACCTAAATTGTGTTTTAGACCTTTATCTAAGAGGTTTATTTCTGCGTTAGTGAAATTGGTTGTCGTTGTATTTACAGTACGTGTGTGAAATTTATGTGTCGGTGTCGGGACAGTTACGTTCCTGCGTGTTAATATGTTATTGATTTTTCTGTTATGTACTTCCTGTATTTTTATTTGCATTTTCTCTATGATATTTCGTGTATGTTGTATTACGTGTTCGAATTCAATGTGGTGTAATATTTTTGTGAGTTTTACGTGTAGGTTATATGCCGTTTTGTTTAGTGTATCTTTTTTATGGTATAAATCATTGATGATATTGTCTAGGTGTATTATTTCGGTTTTACGTTTTGTTTTTGTTGCTGCATATGTATTATTTTTTATTGTGATTTGTGCATGTGTGGGTATAATGTTGTGTTTACGGCAAGTTTTGTGGTAAGCAATGTTCATGGAGGTTTTCTTTAGCTGTAATCTAACATTTCTGTACTTGTGGATGTAATACGATGCGTTGGCGGTATTAAAATTATCTTGTTGTTGCATCCTCTTCGTTCACTTATTAATTTAATAATATATATAATACTTTCACTTATGAACTTACTGTTGTCACTTCCCAAACGTTTCAAGATGTTGTTTCTCTTCTTCAGTGGGTTGAGTACTAACTGTCGATTACAGAATAACCGTTACGGAATGGAGTGTGTGGTGGGGGTTGATGGTGGAAGGGATTGGCGCTGAGGTTCGAATTATGTGTGTGGATCAGTGTGTCAAATAGTGTATGTGATTTGTTATGTATCTGTTCATTTAATATGTTGTTTGGTTGTAGTGTGTGATATCTGTATATTTCAAATTGTTCAGCTGTGTTTAGTTTTCTACTTTTTGGTAAGTAGTGTAATATTTCCATGTTGTGTTCTATGTTTGTGTAGCTGTGGTTTTCGTTATGTAAATGTGTGGCAAATGTGGAATGTATGTAGTTTGTGGTGAGGGCTTTTAAATGTTCAGAAAACCTGGAAGAAAAAGATCTTCCCGTCTGGCCGATGTAGAATTGTTGACAATCATTGCAATTTAATTTATAAACCCCTGTTTTGCTGTATGTGTCAATGTCTTTGTTAGTATTGTTTATGTGTTTTCTAATGGTGTTGTTGGTTCTGTAAGCTACTTTATAATTTTGTTTCCTAAATGTGTTTGCAATTTTGTGTGTATTGGAATTGTATGTAAGTGTTATGTATTTACTGGGTTGTGTGCTGTTGGTCAGATGTGTTTTACTTTTTGTGTTGAGGATTCGTTTGTGTAGTTTATTTATTAATTCGGGGTTGTATCCGTTTTTGACTGCTATGTATTTAATTGTGTTTAATTCATCTTGGTAGTCATGTGTGTTTAGGGGTATTGACGTGAGCCTATGGAGCATGTAGTTGAAAGCTGCATGTTTGTGTTGAGTTGGGTGGTTGGATGTGTTGTGTATGACCATGTCTGATGTGGTGGGTTTTCTGTATATTTTGTATGTGTGTGTGTTGTTTGTTTTGGTGATTGTAAGGTCTAAAAAGTTTATGCTGTTGTTTAATTCTATTTCAAGTGTGAATTTTAATTTATGCTGTAAAGTGTTAATGTATTTGTGGAAATTTTCTATTTGTCTTTTGTTGCCGTTGTAAAGGAGTAAAATGTCGTCGACATACCTGTGCCAATATATTATTTTATCGGTGTATTTGTTGTTGTTCAGTATGTGTTTCTGTTCTATGGTGTGTATGAATATTTCTGCTAGTATACCTGATATAGGGGAGCCCATGGGTAGTCCATCTGTTTGTGTGTAATACATGCTATTGTGTGCGAAATAATTTTGATCTGTGATAATTTTAGTTAGATGGATGATCTCGTTTATGTGTGTTTCGGGTGTGTTATTTATTTTTAGTAATTGTTCTAATGTAATTATGGTTTCTTTTATGGGAACATTGGTGTATAGGTTTGTTATGTCGAATGAAGCAAGTGTGGAATTGTGGGGAATGTGTACATGTTGAGTTTTATTCACTAGATCTATATTATTTTTGACAGTGGTGTTGTTTGTTAAATTTATGCTATTTCTGATCAATTTATCTAAATGTCTAGCTATTTTGTGTGCAGGTGCTTGTGTGTTGTTTATAAGTGGTCTGATGGGAATATTGGGTTTGTGTAATTTCGGTAGTGCATTTAGTGTAGGGGCTTTTGGTTTCATTTGTTTTAGATATTTGATGTTGTCAGGTGATACTATGTGTTTTGTGTTATTTAGGGTTTTGTTTATTTGCTTGTGATATTTAGGGGTGGGGTCTTTATTTAATTTAGTGATGTTGTTTTCCTTAAAAAATGTTTCAATTTTGTTATTTAAAGCCTGTTTTTCTATTATGACATTTATATTACCTTTGTCTGCTTTAAGTATGGTTAGGTTGTGTTCGTGTAATTTGTGTTTTATGTTTTTTAATGTTTGGAATTCATTATTGTGTTGTTTATTTTCGTATTGTTGTGTGTGTTGTAATTTACGCTTTATTTCATAACGTATTGTATCATGGTCTTGGTTTAGTGTGTGTTGTATGGCTGTTTCAGCGTCTAGGACTATGTCACGTGTATGTTTACTATTACCGTTATTATTTGTATTGGTACCTAAATTGTGTTTTAGACCTTTATCTAAGAGGTTTATTTCTGCGTTAGTGAAATTGGTTGTCGTTGTATTTACAGTACGTGTGTGAAATTTATGTGTCGGTGTCGGGACAGTTACGTTCCTGCGTGTTAATATGTTATTGATTTTTCTGTTATGTACTTCCTGTATTTTTATTTGGATTTTCTCTATGATATTTCGTGTATGTTGTATTACGTGTTCGAATTCAATGTGGTGTAATATTTTTGTGAGTTTTACGTGTAGGTTATATGCCGTTTTGTTTAGTGTATCTTTTTTATGGTATAAATCATTGATGATATTGTCTAGGTGTATTATTTCGGCCTTACGTTTTGTTTTTGTTGCTGCATATGTATTATTTTTTATTGTGATTTGTGCATGTGTGGGTATAATGTTGTGTTTACGGCAAGTTTTGTTGTAAGCAATGTTCATGGAGGTTTTCATTAGCTGTAATCTAACATTTCTGTACTTGTGGATGTAATACGATGCGTTGGCGGTATTAAAATTATCTTGTTGTTGCATCCTCTTCGTTCACTTATTAATTTAATAATATATATAATACTTTCACTTATGAACTTACTGTTGTCACTTCCCAAACGTTTCAAGATGTTGTTTCTCTTCTTCAGTGGGTTGAGTACTAACTGTCGATTACAGAATAACCGTTACGGAATGGAGTGTGTGGTGGGGGTTGATGGTGGAAGGGATTGGCGCTGAGGTTCGAATTATGTGTGTGGATCAGTGTGTCAAATAGTGTATGTGATTTGTTATGTATCTGTTCATTTAATATGTTGTTTGGTTGTAGTGTGTGATATCTGTATATTTCAAATTGTTCAGCTGTGTTTAGTTTTCTACTTTTTGGTAAGTAGTGTAATATTTCCATGTTGTGTTCTATGTTTGTGTAGCTGTGGTTTTCGTTATGTAAATGTGTGGCAAATGTGGAATGTATGTAGTTTGTGGTGAGGGCTTTTAAATGTTCAGAAAACCTGGAAGAAAAAGATCTTCCCGTCTGGCCGATGTAGAATTGTTGACAATCATTGCAATTTAATTTATAAACCCCTGTTTTGCTGTATGTATCAATGTCTTTGTTAGTATTGTTTATGTGTTTTCTAATGGTGTTGTTGGTTCTGTAAGCTACTTTATAATTTTGTTTCCTAAATGTGTTTGCAATTTTATGTGTATTGGAATTGTATGTAAGTGTTATGTATTTACTGGGTTGTGTGCTGTTGGTCAGATGTGTTTTACTTTTTGTGTTGAGGATTCGTTTGTGTAGTTTATTTATTAATTCGGGGTTGTATCCGTTTTTGACTGCTATGTATTTAATTGTGTTTAATTCATCTTGGTAGTCATGTGTGTTTAGGGGTATTGACGTGAGCCTATGGAGCATGTAGCTGAAAGCTGCATGTTTGTGTTGAGTTGGGTGGTTGGATGTGTTGTGTATGACCATGTCTGATGTGGTGGGTTTTCTGTATATTTTGTATGTGTGTGTGTTGTTTGTTTTGGTGATTGTAAGGTCTAAAAAGTTTATGCTGTTGTTTAATTCTATTTCAAGTGTGAATTTTAATTTATGCTGTAAAGTGTTAAATGTATTTGTGGAAATTTTCTATTTGTCTTTTGATGCCGTTGTAAAGGAGTAAAATGTCGTCGACATACCTGTGCCAATATATTATTTTATCGGTGTATTTGTTGTTGTTCAGTATGTGTTTCTGTTCTATGGTGTGTATGAATATTTCTGCTAGTATACCTGATATAGGGGAACCCATGGGTAGTCCATCTGTTTGTGTGTAATACATGCTATTGTGTGCGAAATAATTTTGATCCGTGATAATTTTAGTTAGATGGATGATCTCGTTTATGTGTGTTTCGGGTGTGTTATTTATTTTTAGTAATTGTTCTAATGTAATTATGGTTTCTTTTATGGGAACATTGGTGTATAGGTTTGTTATGTCGAATGAAGCAAGTGTGGAATTGTGGGGAATGTGTACATGTTGAGTTTTATTCACTAGATCTATATTATTTTTGACAGTGGTGTTGTTTGTTAAATTTATGCTATTTCTGATCAATTTATCTAAATGTCTAGCTATTTTGTGTGCAGGTGCTTGTGTGTTGTTTATAAGTGGTCTGATGGGAATATTGGGTTTGTGTAATTTCGGTAGTGCATTTAGTGTAGGGGCTTTTGGTTTCATTTGTTTTAGATATTTGATGTTGTCAGGTGATACTATGTGTTTTGTGTTATTTAGGGTTTTGTTTATTTGCTTGTGATATTTAGGGGTGGGGTCTTTATTTAATTTAGTGATGTTGTTTTCCTTAAAAAATGTTTCAATTTTGTTATTTAAAGCCTGTTTTTCTATTATGACATTTATATTACCTTTGTCTGCTTTAAGTATGGTTAGGTTGTGTTCGTGTAATTTGTGTTTTATGTTTTTTAATGTTTGGAATTCATTATTGTGTTGTTTATTTTCGTATTGTTGTGTGTGTTGTAATTTACGCTTTATTTCATAACGTATTGTATCATGGTCTTGGTTTAGTGTGTGTTGTATGGCTGTTTCAGCGTCTAGGACTATGTCACGTGTATGTTTACTATTACCGTTATTATTTGTATTGGTACCTAAATTGTGTTTTAGACCTTTATCTAAGAGGTTTATTTCTGCGTTAGTGAAATTGGTTGTCGTTGTATTTACAGTACGTGTGTGAAATTTATGTGTCGGTGTCGGGACAGTTACGTTCCTGCGTGTTAATATGTTATTGATTTTTCTGTTATGTACTTCCTGTATTTTTATTTGGATTTTCTCTATGATATTTCGTGTATGTTGTATTACGTGTTCGAATTCAATGTGGTGTAATATTTGTGTGAGTTTTAAGTGTAGGTTATATGCCGTTTTGTTTAGTGTATCTTTTTTATGGTATAAATCATTGATGATATTGTCTAGGTGTATTATTTCGGCCTTACGTTTTGTTTTTGTTGCTGCATATGTATTATTTTTTATTGTGATTTGTGCATGTGTGGGTATAATGTTGTGTTTACGGCAAGTTTTGTTGTAAGCAATGTTCATGGAGGTTTTCGTTATCTGTAATCTAACATTTCTGTACTTGTGGATGTAATACGCTGTGTTGGAGGTATTAAAATTATCTTGTTGTTGCATCCTCTTCGTTCACTTATTAATTTAATAATATATATAATACTTTCACTTATGAACTTACTGTTGTCACTTCCCAAACGTTTCAAGACGTTGTTTCTCTTCTTCAGTGGGTTGAGTACTAACTGTCGATTACAGAATAACCGTTACGGAATGGAGTGTGTGTTGGGGGTTGATGGTGGGAAGGGATTGGCGCTGAGGTTCGAATTATGTGTGTGGATCAGTGTGTCAAATAGTGTATGTGATTTGTTATGTATCTGTTCATTTAATATGTTGTTTGGTTGTAGTGTGTGATAGCTGTATATTTCAAATTGTTCAGCTGTGTTTAGTTTTCTACTATTTGGTAAGTAGTGTAATATTTCCATGTTGTGTTCTATGTTTGTGTAGCTGTGGTTTTCGTTATGTAAATGTGTGGCAAATGTGGAATGTATGTAGTTTGTGGTGAGGGCTTTTAAATGTTCAGAAAACCTGGAAGAAAAAGATCTTCCCGTCTGGCCGATGTAGAATTGTTGACAATCATTGCAATTTAATTTATAAACCCCTGTTTTGCTGTATGTGTCAATGTCTTTGTTAGTATTGTTTATGTGTTTTCTAATGGTGTTGTTGGTTCTGTAAGCTACTTTATAATTTTGTTTCCTAAATGTGTTTGCAATTTTGTGTGTATTGGAATTGTATGTAAGTGTTATGTATTTACTGGGTTGTGTGCTGTTGGTCAGATGTGTTTTACTTTTTGTGTTGAGGATTCGTTTGTGTAGTTTATTTATTAATTCGGGGTTGTATCCGTTTTTGACTGCTATGTATTTAATTGTGTTTAATTCATCTTGGTAGTCATGTGTGTTTAGGGGTATTGACGTGAGCCTATGGAGCATGTAGTTGAAAGCTGCATGTTTGTGTTGAGTTGGGTGGTTGGATGTGTTGTGTATGACCATGTCTGATGTGGTGGGTTTTCTGTATATTTTGTATGTGTGTGTGTTGTTTGTTTTGGTGATTGTAAGGTCTAAAAAGTTTATGCTGTTGTTTAATTCTATTTCAAGTGTGAATTTTAATTTATGCTGTAAAGTGTTAATGTATTTGTGGAAATTTTCTATTTGTCTTTTGTTGCCGTTGTAAAGGAGTAAAATGTCGTCGACATACCTGTGCCAATATATTATTTTATCGGTGTATTTGTTGTTGTTCAGTATGTGTTTCTGTTCTATGGTGTGTATGAATATTTCTGCTAGTATACCTGATATAGGGGAGCCCATGGGTAGTCCATCTGTTTGTGTGTAATACATGCTATTGTGTGCGAAATAATTTTGATCTGTGATAATTTTAGTTAGATGGATGATCTCGTTTATGTGTGTTTCGGGTGTGTTATTTATTTTTAGTAATTGTTCTAATGTAATTATGGTTTCTTTTATGGGAACATTGGTGTATAGGTTTGTTATGTCGAATGAAGCAAGTGTGGAATTGTGGGGAATGTGTACATGTTGAGTTTTATTCACTAGATCTATATTATTTTTGACAGTGGTGTTGTTTGTTAAATTTATGCTATTTCTGATCAATTTATCTAAATGTCTAGCTATTTTGTGTGCAGGTGCTTGTGTGTTGTTTATAAGTGGTCTGATGGGAATATTGGGTTTGTGTAATTTCGGTAGTGCATTTAGTGTAGGGGCTTTTGGTTTCATTTGTTTTAGATATTTGATGTTGTCAGGTGATACTATGTGTTTTGTGTTATTTAGGGTTTTGTTTATTTGCTTGTGATATTTAGGGGTGGGGTCTTTATTTAATTTAGTGATGTTGTTTTCCTTAAAAAATGTTTCAATTTTGTTATTTAAAGCCTGTTTTTCTATTATGACATTTATATTACCTTTGTCTGCTTTAAGTATGGTTAGGTTGTGTTCGTGTAATTTGTGTTTTATGTTTTTTAATGTTTGGAATTCATTATTGTGTTGTTTATTTTCGTATTGTTGTGTGTGTTGTAATTTACGCTTTATTTCATAACGTATTGTATCATGGTCTTGGTTTAGTGTGTGTTGTATGGCTGTTTCAGCGTCTAGGACTATGTCACGTGTATGTTTACTATTACCGTTATTATTTGTATTGGTACCTAAATTGTGTTTTAGACCTTTATCTAAGAGGTTTATTTCTGCGTTAGTGAAATTGGTTGTCGTTGTATTTACAGTACGTGTGTGAAATTTATGTGTCGGTGTCGGGACAGTTACGTTCCTGCGTGTTAATATGTTATTGATTTTTCTGTTATGTACTTCCTGTATTTTTATTTGGATTTTCTCTATGATATTTCGTGTATGTTGTATTACGTGTTCGAATTCAATGTGGTGTAATATTTTTGTGAGTTTTACGTGTAGGTTATATGCCGTTTTGTTTAGTGTATCTTTTTTATGGTATAAATCATTGATGATATTGTCTAGGTGTATTATTTCGGCCTTACGTTTTGTTTTTGTTGCTGCATATGTATTATTTTTTATTGTGATTTGTGCATGTGTGGGTATAATGTTGTGTTTACGGCAAGTTTTGTTGTAAGCAATGTTCATGGAGGTTTTCATTAGCTGTAATCTAACATTTCTGTACTTGTGGATGTAATACGATGCGTTGGCGGTATTAAAATTATCTTGTTGTTGCATCCTCTTCGTTCACTTATTAATTTAATAATATATATAATACTTTCACTTATGAACTTACTGTTGTCACTTCCCAAACGTTTCAAGATGTTGTTTCTCTTCTTCAGTGGGTTGAGTACTAACTGTCGATTACAGAATAACCGTTACGGAATGGAGTGTGTGGTGGGGGTTGATGGTGGAAGGGATTGGCGCTGAGGTTCGAATTATGTGTGTGGATCAGTGTGTCAAATAGTGTATGTGATTTGTTATGTATCTGTTCATTTAATATGTTGTTTGGTTGTAGTGTGTGATATCTGTATATTTCAAATTGTTCAGCTGTGTTTAGTTTTCTACTTTTTGGTAAGTAGTGTAATATTTCCATGTTGTGTTCTATGTTTGTGTAGCTGTGGTTTTCGTTATGTAAATGTGTGGCAAATGTGGAATGTATGTAGTTTGTGGTGAGGGCTTTTAAATGTTCAGAAAACCTGGAAGAAAAAGATCTTCCCGTCTGGCCGATGTAGAATTGTTGACAATCATTGCAATTTAATTTATAAACCCCTGTTTTGCTGTATGTATCAATGTCTTTGTTAGTATTGTTTATGTGTTTTCTAATGGTGTTGTTGGTTCTGTAAGCTACTTTATAATTTTGTTTCCTAAATGTGTTTGCAATTTTATGTGTATTGGAATTGTATGTAAGTGTTATGTATTTACTGGGTTGTGTGCTGTTGGTCAGATGTGTTTTACTTTTTGTGTTGAGGATTCGTTTGTGTAGTTTATTTATTAATTCGGGGTTGTATCCGTTTTTGACTGCTATGTATTTAATTGTGTTTAATTCATCTTGGTAGTCATGTGTGTTTAGGGGTATTGACGTGAGCCTATGGAGCATGTAGCTGAAAGCTGCATGTTTGTGTTGAGTTGGGTGGTTGGATGTGTTGTGTATGACCATGTCTGATGTGGTGGGTTTTCTGTATATTTTGTATGTGTGTGTGTTGTTTGTTTTGGTGATTGTAAGGTCTAAAAAGTTTATGCTGTTGTTTAATTCTATTTCAAGTGTGAATTTTAATTTATGCTGTAAAGTGTTAAATGTATTTGTGGAAATTTTCTATTTGTCTTTTGATGCCGTTGTAAAGGAGTAAAATGTCGTCGACATACCTGTGCCAATATATTATTTTATCGGTGTATTTGTTGTTGTTCAGTATGTGTTTCTGTTCTATGGTGTGTATGAATATTTCTGCTAGTATACCTGATATAGGGGAACCCATGGGTAGTCCATCTGTTTGTGTGTAATACATGCTATTGTGTGCGAAATAATTTTGATCCGTGATAATTTTAGTTAGATGGATGATCTCGTTTATGTGTGTTTCGGGTGTGTTATTTATTTTTAGTAATTGTTCTAATGTAATTATGGTTTCTTTTATGGGAACATTGGTGTATAGGTTTGTTATGTCGAATGAAGCAAGTGTGAAATTGTGGGGAATGTGTACATGTTGAGTTTTATTCACTAGATCTATATTATTTTTGACAGTGGTGTTGTTTGTTAAATTTATGCTATTTCTGATCAATTTATCTAAATGTCTAGCTATTTTGTGTGCAGGTGCTTGTGTGTTGTTTATAAGTGGTCTGATGGGAATATTGGGTTTGTGTAATTTCGGTAGTGCATTTAGTGTAGGGGCTTTTGGTTTCATTTGTTTTAGATATTTGATGTTGTCAGGTGATACTATGTGTTTTGTGTTATTTAGGGTTTTGTTTATTTGCTTGTGATATTTAGGGGTGGGGTCTTTATTTAATTTAGTGATGTTGTTTTCCTTAAAAAATGTTTCAATTTTGTTATTTAAAGCCTGTTTTTCTATTATGACATTTATATTACCTTTGTCTGCTTTAAGTATGGTTAGGTTGTGTTCGTGTAATTTGTGTTTTATGTTTTTTAATGTTTGGAATTCATTATTGTGTTGTTTATTTTCGTATTGTTGTGTGTGTTGTAATTTACGCTTTATTTCATAACGTATTGTATCATGGTCTTGGTTTAGTGTGTGTTGTATGGCTGTTTCAGCGTCTAGGACTATGTCACGTGTATGTTTACTATTACCGTTATTATTTGTATTGGTACCTAAATTGTGTTTTAGACCTTTATCTAAGAGGTTTATTTCTGCGTTAGTGAAATTGGTTGTCGTTGTATTTACAGTACGTGTGTGAAATTTATGTGTCGGTGTCGGGACAGTTACGTTCCTGCGTGTTAATATGTTATTGATTTTTCTGTTATGTACTTCCTGTATTTTTATTTGGATTTTCTCTATGATATTTCGTGTATGTTGTATTACGTGTTCGAATTCAATGTGGTGTAATATTTGTGTGAGTTTTAAGTGTAGGTTATATGCCGTTTTGTTTAGTGTATCTTTTTTATGGTATAAATCATTGATGATATTGTCTAGGTGTATTATTTCGGCCTTACGTTTTGTTTTTGTTGCTGCATATGTATTATTTTTTATTGTGATTTGTGCATGTGTGGGTATAATGTTGTGTTTACGGCAAGTTTTGTTGTAAGCAATGTTCATGGAGGTTTTCGTTATCTGTAATCTAACATTTCTGTACTTGTGGATGTAATACGCTGTGTTGGAGGTATTAAAATTATCTTGTTGTTGCATCCTCTTCGTTCACTTATTAATTTAATAATATATATAATACTTTCACTTATGAACTTACTGTTGTCACTTCCCAAACGTTTCAAGACGTTGTTTCTCTTCTTCAGTGGGTTGAGTACTAACTGTCGATTACAGAATAACCGTTACGGAATGGAGTGTGTGTTGGGGGTTGATGGTGGGAAGGGATTGGCGCTGAGGTTCGAATTATGTGTGTGGATCAGTGTGTCAAATAGTGTATGTGATTTGTTATGTATCTGTTCATTTAATATGTTGTTTGGTTGTAGTGTGTGATATCTGTATATTTCAAATTGTTCAGCTGTGTTTAGTTTTCTACTTTTTGGTAAGTTGTGTAATATTTCCATGTTGTGTTCTATGTTTGTGTAGCTGTGGTTTTCGTTATGTAAATGTGTGGCAAATGTGGAATGTATGTAGTTTGTGGTGAGGGCTTTTAAATGTTCAGAAAACCTGGAAGAAAAAGATCTTCCCGTCTGGCCGATGTAGAATTGTTGACAATCATTGCAATTTAATTTATAAACCCCTGTTTTGCTGTATGTGTCAATGTCTTTGTTAGTATTGTTTATGTGTTTTCTAATGGTGTTGTTGGTTCTGTAAGCTACTTTATAATTTTGTTTCCTAAATGTGTTTGCAATTTTATGTGTATTGGCATTGTATGTAAGTGTTATGTATTTACTGGGTTGTGTGCTGTTGGTCAGATGTGTTTTACTTTTTGTGTTGAGGATTCGTTTGTGTAGTTTATTTATTAATTCGGGGTGTATCCGTTTTTGACTGCTATGTATTTAATTGTGTTTAATTCATCTTGGTAGTCATGTGTGTTTAGGGGTATTGACGTGAGCCTATGGAGCATGTAGTTGAAAGCTGCATGTTTGTGTTGAGTTGGGTGGTTGGATGTGTTGTGTATGACCATGTCTGATGTGGTGGGTTTTCTGTATATTTTGTATGTGTGTGTGTTGTTTGTTTTGGTGATTGTAAGGTCTAAAAAGTTTATGCTGTTGTTTAATTCTATTTCAAGTGTGAATTTTAATTTATGCTGTAAAGTGTTAAATGTATTTGTGGAAATTTTCTATTTGTCTTTTGATGCCGTTGTAAAGGAGTAAAATGTCGTCGACATACCTGTGCCAATATATTATTTTATCGGTGTATTTGTTGTTGTTCAGTATGTGTTTCTGTTCTATGGTGTGTATGAATATTTCTGCTAGTATACCTGATATAGGGGAACCCATGGGTAGTCCATCTGTTTGTGTGTAATACATGCTATTGTGTGCGAAATAATTTTGATCCGTGATAATTTTAGTTAGATGGATGATCTCGTTTATGTGTGTTTCGGGTGTGTTATTTATTTTTAGTAATTGTTCTAATGTAATTATGGTTTCTTTTATGGGAACATTGGTGTATAGGTTTGTTATGTCGAATGAAGCAAGTGTGGAATTGTGGGGAATGTGTACATGTTGAGTTTTATTCACTAGATCTATATTATTTTTGACAGTGGTGTTGTTTGTTAAATTTATGCTATTTCTGATCAATTTATCTAAATGTCTAGCTATTTTGTGTGCAGGTGCTTGTGTGTTGTTTATAAGTGGTCTGATGGGAATATTGGGTTTGTGTAATTTCGGTAGTGCATTTAGTGTAGGGGCTTTTGGTTTCATTTGTTTTAGATATTTGATGTTGTCAGGTGATACTATGTGTTTTGTGTTATTTAGGGTTTTGTTTATTTGCTTGTGATATTTAGGGGTGGGGTCTTTATTTAATTTAGTGATGTTGTTTTCCTTAAAAAATGTTTCAATTTTGTTATTTAAAGCCTGTTTTTCTATTATGACATTTATATTACCTTTGTCTGCTTTAAGTATGGTTAGGTTGTGTTCGTGTAATTTGTGTTTTATGTTTTTTAATGTTTGGAATTCATGATTGTGTTGTTTATTTTCGTATTGTTGTGTGTGTTGTAATTTACGCTTTATTTCATAACGTATTGTATCATGGTCTTGGTTTAGTGTGTGTTGTATGGCTGTTTCAGGGTCTAGGACTATGTCACGTGTATGTTTACTATTACCGTTATTATTTGTATTGGTACCTAAATTGTGTTTTAGACCTTTATCTAAGAGGTTTATTTCTGCGTTAGTGAAATTGGTTGTCGTTGTATTTACAGTATGTGTGTGAAATTTATGTGTCGGTGTCGGGACAGTTACGTTCCTGCGTGTTAATATGTTATTGATTTTTCTGTTATGTACTTCCTGTATTTTTATTTGGATTTTCTCTATGATATTTCGTGTATGTTGTATTACGTGTTCGAATTCAATGTGGTGTAATATTTGTGTGAGTTTTAAGTGTAGGTTATATGCCGTTTTGTTTAGTGTATCTTTTTTATGGTATAAATCATTGATGATATTGTCTAGGTGTATTATTTCGGCCTTACGTTTTGTTTTTGTTGCTGCATATGTATTATTTTTTATTGTGATTTGTGCATGTGTGGGTATAATGTTGTGTTTACGGCAAGTTTTGTTGTAAGCAATGTTCATGGAGGTTTTCGTTATCTGTAATCTAACATTTCTGTACTTGTGGATGTAATACGCTGTGTTGGAGGTATTAAAATTATCTTGTTGTTGCATCCTCTTCGTTCACTTATTAATTTAATAATATATATAATACTTTCACTTATGAACTTACTGTTGTCACTTCCCAAACGTTTCAAGACGTTGTTTCTCTTCTTCAGTGGGTTGAGTACTAACTGTCGATTACAGAATAACCGTTACGGAATGGAGTGTGTGTTGGGGGTTGATGGTGGGAAGGGATTGGCGCTGAGGTTCGAATTATGTGTGTGGATCAGTGTGTCAAATAGTGTATGTGATTTGTTATGTATCTGTTCATTTAATATGTTGTTTGGTTGTAGTGTGTGATATCTGTATATTTCAAATTGTTCAGCTGTGTTTAGTTTTCTACTTTTTGGTAAGTAGTGTAATATTTCCATGTTGTGTTCTATGTTTGTGTAGCTGTGGTTTTCGTTATGTAAATGTGTGGCAAATGTGGAATGTATGTAGTTTGTGGTGAGGGCTTTTAAATGTTCAGAAAACCTGGAAGAAAAAGATCTTCCCGTCTGGCCGATGTAGAATTGTTGACAATCATTGCAATTTAATTTATAAACCCCTGTTTTGCTGTATGTGTCAATGTCTTTGTTAGTATTGTTTATGTGTTTTCTAATGGTGTTGTTGGTTCTGTAAGCTACTTTATAATTTTGTTTCCTAAATGTGTTTGCAATTTTGTGTGTATTGGAATTGTATGTAAGTGTTATGTATTTACTGGGTTGTGTGCTGTTGGTCAGATGTGTTTTACTTTTTGTGTTGAGGATTCGTTTGTGTAGTTTATTTATTAATTCGGGGTTGTATCCGTTTTTGACTGCTATGTATTTAATTGTGTTTAATTCATCTTGGTAGTCATGTGTGTTTAGGGGTATTGACGTGAGCCTATGGAGCATGTAGTTGAAAGCTGCATGTTTGTGTTGAGTTGGGTGGTTGGATGTGTTGTGTATGACCATGTCTGATGTGGTGGGTTTTCTGTATATTTTGTATGTGTGTGTGTTGTTTGTTTTGGTGATTGTAAGGTCTAAAAAGTTTATGCTGTTGTTTAATTCTATTTCAAGTGTGAATTTTAATTTATGCTGTAAAGTGTTAATGTATTTGTGGAAATTTTCTATTTGTCTTTTGTTGCCGTTGTAAAGGAGTAAAATGTCGTCGACATACCTGTGCCAATATATTATTTTATCGGTGTATTTGTTGTTGTTCAGTATGTGTTTCTGTTCTATGGTGTGTATGAATATTTCTGCTAGTATACCTGATATAGGGGAGCCCATGGGTAGTCCATCTGTTTGTGTGTAATACATGCTATTGTGTGCGAAATAATTTTGATCTGTGATAATTTTAGTTAGATGGATGATCTCGTTTATGTGTGTTTCGGGTGTGTTATTTATTTTTAGTAATTGTTCTAATGTAATTATGGTTTCTTTTATGGGAACATTGGTGTATAGGTTTGTTATGTCGAATGAAGCAAGTGTGGAATTGTGGGGAATGTGTACATGTTGAGTTTTATTCACTAGATCTATATTATTTTTGACAGTGGTGTTGTTTGTTAAATTTATGCTATTTCTGATCAATTTATCTAAATGTCTAGCTATTTTGTGTGCAGGTGCTTGTGTGTTGTTTATAAGTGGTCTGATGGGAATATTGGGTTTGTGTAATTTCGGTAGTGCATTTAGTGTAGGGGCTTTTGGTTTCATTTGTTTTAGATATTTGATGTTGTCAGGTGATACTATGTGTTTTGTGTTATTTAGGGTTTTGTTTATTTGCTTGTGATATTTAGGGGTGGGGTCTTTATTTAATTTAGTGATGTTGTTTTCCTTAAAAAATGTTTCAATTTTGTTATTTAAAGCCTGTTTTTCTATTATGACATTTATATTACCTTTGTCTGCTTTAAGTATGGTTAGGTTGTGTTCGTGTAATTTGTGTTTTATGTTTTTTAATGTTTGGAATTCATTATTGTGTTGTTTATTTTCGTATTGTTGTGTGTGTTGTAATTTACGCTTTATTTCATAACGTATTGTATCATGGTCTTGGTTTAGTGTGTGTTGTATGGCTGTTTCAGCGTCTAGGACTATGTCACGTGTATGTTTACTATTACCGTTATTATTTGTATTGGTACCTAAATTGTGTTTTAGACCTTTATCTAAGAGGTTTATTTCTGCGTTAGTGAAATTGGTTGTCGTTGTATTTACAGTACGTGTGTGAAATTTATGTGTCGGTGTCGGGACAGTTACGTTCCTGCGTGTTAATATGTTATTGATTTTTCTGTTATGTACTTCCTGTATTTTTATTTGGATTTTCTCTATGATATTTCGTGTATGTTGTATTACGTGTTCGAATTCAATGTGGTGTAATATTTTTGTGAGTTTTACGTGTAGGTTATATGCCGTTTTGTTTAGTGTATCTTTTTTATGGTATAAATCATTGATGATATTGTCTAGGTGTATTATTTCGGCCTTACGTTTTGTTTTTGTTGCTGCATATGTATTATTTTTTATTGTGATTTGTGCATGTGTGGGTATAATGTTGTGTTTACGGCAAGTTTTGTTGTAAGCAATGTTCATGGAGGTTTTCATTAGCTGTAATCTAACATTTCTGTACTTGTGGATGTAATACGATGCGTTGGCGGTATTAAAATTATCTTGTTGTTGCATCCTCTTCGTTCACTTATTAATTTAATAATATATATAATACTTTCACTTATGAACTTACTGTTGTCACTTCCCAAACGTTTCAAGATGTTGTTTCTCTTCTTCAGTGGGTTGAGTACTAACTGTCGATTACAGAATAACCGTTACGGAATGGAGTGTGTGGTGGGGGTTGATGGTGGAAGGGATTGGCGCTGAGGTTCGAATTATGTGTGTGGATCAGTGTGTCAAATAGTGTATGTGATTTGTTATGTATCTGTTCATTTAATATGTTGTTTGGTTGTAGTGTGTGATATCTGTATATTTCAAATTGTTCAGCTGTGTTTAGTTTTCTACTTTTTGGTAAGTAGTGTAATATTTCCATGTTGTGTTCTATGTTTGTGTAGCTGTGGTTTTCGTTATGTAAATGTGTGGCAAATGTGGAATGTATGTAGTTTGTGGTGAGGGCTTTTAAATGTTCAGAAAACCTGGAAGAAAAAGATCTTCCCGTCTGGCCGATGTAGAATTGTTGACAATCATTGCAATTTTATTTATAAACCCCTGTTTTGCTGTATGTATCAATGTCTTTGTTAGTATTGTTTATGTGTTTTCTAATGGTGTTGTTGGTTCTGTAAGCTACTTTATAATTTTGTTTCCTAAATGTGTTTGCAATTTTATGTGTATTGGAATTGTATGTAAGTGTTATGTATTTACTGGGTTGTGTGCTGTTGGTCAGATGTGTTTTACTTTTTGTGTTGAGGATTCGTTTGTGTAGTTTATTTATTAATTCGGGGTTGTATCCGTTTTTGACTGCTATGTATTTAATTGTGTTTAATTCATCTTGGTAGTCATGTGTGTTTAGGGGTATTGACGTGAGCCTATGGAGCATGTAGCTGAAAGCTGCATGTTTGTGTTGAGTTGGGTGGTTGGATGTGTTGTGTATGACCATGTCTGATGTGGTGGGTTTTCTGTATATTTTGTATGTGTGTGTGTTGTTTGTTTTGGTGATTGTAAGGTCTAAAAAGTTTATGCTGTTGTTTAATTCTATTTCAAGTGTGAATTTTAATTTATGCTGTAAAGTGTTAAATGTATTTGTGGAAATTTTCTATTTGTCTTTTGATGCCGTTGTAAAGGAGTAAAATGTCGTCGACATACCTGTGCCAATATATTATTTTATCGGTGTATTTGTTGTTGTTCAGTATGTGTTTCTGTTCTATGGTGTGTATGAATATTTCTGCTAGTATACCTGATATAGGGGAACCCATGGGTAGTCCATCTGTTTGTGTGTAATACATGCTATTGTGTGCGAAATAATTTTGATCCGTGATAATTTTAGTTAGATGGATGATCTCGTTTATGTGTGTTTCGGGTGTGTTATTTATTTTTAGTAATTGTTCTAATGTAATTATGGTTTCTTTTATGGGAACATTGGTGTATAGGTTTGTTATGTCGAATGAAGCAAGTGTGGAATTGTGGGGAATGTGTACATGTTGAGTTTTATTCACTAGATCTATATTATTTTTGACAGTGGTGTTGTTTGTTAAATTTATGCTATTTCTGATCAATTTATCTAAATGTCTAGCTATTTTGTGTGCAGGTGCTTGTGTGTTGTTTATAAGTGGTCTGATGGGAATATTGGGTTTGTGTAATTTCGGTAGTGCATTTAGTGTAGGGGCTTTTGGTTTCATTTGTTTTAGATATTTGATGTTGTCAGGTGATACTATGTGTTTTGTGTTATTTAGGGTTTTGTTTATTTGCTTGTGATATTTAGGGGTGGGGTCTTTATTTAATTTAGTGATGTTGTTTTCCTTAAAAAATGTTTCAATTTTGTTATTTAAAGCCTGTTTTTCTATTATGACATTTATATTACCTTTGTCTGCTTTAAGTATGGTTAGGTTGTGTTCGTGTAATTTGTGTTTTATGTTTTTTAATGTTTGGAATTCATTATTGTGTTGTTTATTTTCGTATTGTTGTGTGTGTTGTAATTTACGCTTTATTTCATAACGTATTGTATCATGGTCTTGGTTTAGTGTGTGTTGTATGGCTGTTTCAGCGTCTAGGACTATGTCACGTGTATGTTTACTATTACCGTTATTATTTGTATTGGTACCTAAATTGTGTTTTAGACCTTTATCTAAGAGGTTTATTTCTGCGTTAGTGAAATTGGTTGTCGTTGTATTTACAGTACGTGTGTGAAATTTATGTGTCGGTGTCGGGACAGTTACGTTCCTGCGTGTTAATATGTTATTGATTTTTCTGTTATGTACTTCCTGTATTTTTATTTGGATTTTCTCTATGATATTTCGTGTATGTTGTATTACGTGTTCGAATTCAATGTGGTGTAATATTTGTGTGAGTTTTAAGTGTAGGTTATATGCCGTTTTGTTTAGTGTATCTTTTTTATGGTATAAATCATTGATGATATTGTCTAGGTGTATTATTTCGGCCTTACGTTTTGTTTTTGTTGCTGCATATGTATTATTTTTTATTGTGATTTGTGCATGTGTGGGTATAATGTTGTGTTTACGGCAAGTTTTGTTGTAAGCAATGTTCATGGAGGTTTTCGTTATCTGTAATCTAACATTTCTGTACTTGTGGATGTAATACGCTGTGTTGGAGGTATTAAAATTATCTTGTTGTTGCATCCTCTTCGTTCACTTATTAATTTAATAATATATATAATACTTTCACTTATGAACTTACTGTTGTCACTTCCCAAACGTTTCAAGACGTTGTTTCTCTTCTTCAGTGGGTTGAGTACTAACTGTCGATTACAGAATAACCGTTACGGAATGGAGTGTGTGTTGGGGGTTGATGGTGGGAAGGGATTGGCGCTGAGGTTCGAATTATGTGTGTGGATCAGTGTGTCAAATAGTGTATGTGATTTGTTATGTATCTGTTCATTTAATATGTTGTTTGGTTGTAGTGTGTGATATCTGTATATTTCAAATTGTTCAGCTGTGTTTAGTTTTCTACTTTTTGGTAAGTTGTGTAATATTTCCATGTTGTGTTCTATGTTTGTGTAGCTGTGGTTTTCGTTATGTAAATGTGTGGCAAATGTGGAATGTATGTAGTTTGTGGTGAGGGCTTTTAAATGTTCAGAAAACCTGGAAGAAAAAGATCTTCCCGTCTGGCCGATGTAGAATTGTTGACAATCATTGCAATTTAATTTATAAACCCCTGTTTTGCTGTATGTGTCAATGTCTTTGTTAGTATTGTTTATGTGTTTTCTAATGGTGTTGTTGGTTCTGTAAGCTACTTTATAATTTTGTTTCCTAAATGTGTTTGCAATTTTATGTGTATTGGCATTGTATGTAAGTGTTATGTATTTACTGGGTTGTGTGCTGTTGGTCAGATGTGTTTTACTTTTTGTGTTGAGGATTCGTTTGTGTAGTTTATTTATTAATTCGGGGTGTATCCGTTTTTGACTGCTATGTATTTAATTGTGTTTAATTCATCTTGGTAGTCATGTGTGTTTAGGGGTATTGACGTGAGCCTATGGAGCATGTAGTTGAAAGCTGCATGTTTGTGTTGAGTTGGGTGGTTGGATGTGTTGTGTATGACCATGTCTGATGTGGTGGGTTTTCTGTATATTTTGTATGTGTGTGTGTTGTTTGTTTTGGTGATTGTAAGGTCTAAAAAGTTTATGCTGTTGTTTAATTCTATTTCAAGTGTGAATTTTAATTTATGCTGTAAAGTGTTAAATGTATTTGTGGAAATTTTCTATTTGTCTTTTGATGCCGTTGTAAAGGAGTAAAATGTCGTCGACATACCTGTGCCAATATATTATTTTATCGGTGTATTTGTTGTTGTTCAGTATGTGTTTCTGTTCTATGGTGTGTATGAATATTTCTGCTAGTATACCTGATATAGGGGAACCCATGGGTAGTCCATCTGTTTGTGTGTAATACATGCTATTGTGTGCGAAATAATTTTGATCCGTGATAATTTTAGTTAGATGGATGATCTCGTTTATGTGTGTTTCGGGTGTGTTATTTATTTTTAGTAATTGTTCTAATGTAATTATGGTTTCTTTTATGGGAACATTGGTGTATAGGTTTGTTATGTCGAATGAAGCAAGTGTGGAATTGTGGGGAATGTGTACATGTTGAGTTTTATTCACTAGATCTATATTATTTTTGACAGTGGTGTTGTTTGTTAAATTTATGCTATTTCTGATCAATTTATCTAAATGTCTAGCTATTTTGTGTGCAGGTGCTTGTGTGTTGTTTATAAGTGGTCTGATGGGAATATTGGGTTTGTGTAATTTCGGTAGTGCATTTAGTGTAGGGGCTTTTGGTTTCATTTGTTTTAGATATTTGATGTTGTCAGGTGATACTATGTGTTTTGTGTTATTTAGGGTTTTGTTTATTTGCTTGTGATATTTAGGGGTGGGGTCTTTATTTAATTTAGTGATGTTGTTTTCCTTAAAAAATGTTTCAATTTTGTTATTTAAAGCCTGTTTTTCTATTATGACATTTATATTACCTTTGTCTGCTTTAAGTATGGTTAGGTTGTGTTCGTGTAATTTGTGTTTTATGTTTTTTAATGTTTGGAATTCATTATTGTGTTGTTTATTTTCGTATTGTTGTGTGTGTTGTAATTTACGCTTTATTTCATAACGTATTGTATCATGGTCTTGGTTTAGTGTGTGTTGTATGGCTGTTTCAGGGTCTAGGACTATGTCACGTGTATGTTTACTATTACCGTTATTATTTGTATTGGTACCTAAATTGTGTTTTAGACCTTTATCTAAGAGGTTTATTTCTGCGTTAGTGAAATTGGTTGTCGTTGTATTTACAGTACGTGTGTGAAATTTATGTGTCGGTGTCGGGACAGTTACGTTCCTGCGTGTTAATATGTTATTGATTTTTCTGTTATGTACTTCCTGTATTTTTATTTGGATTTTCTCTATGATATTTCGTGTATGTTGTATTACGTGTTCGAATTCAATGTGGTGTAATATTTTTGTGAGTTTTACGTGTAGGTTATATGCCGTTTTGTTTAGTGTATCTTTTTTATGGTATAAATCATTGATGATATTGTCTAGGTGTATTATTTCGGCCTTACGTTTTGTTTTTGTTGCTGCATATGTATTATTTTTTATTGTGATTTGTGCATGTGTGGGTATAATGTTGTGTTTACGGCAAGTTTTGTTGTAAGCAATGTTCATGGAGGTTTTCGTTATCTGTAATCTAACATTTCTGTACTTGTGGATGTAATACGCTGTGTTGGAGGTATTAAAATTATCTTGTTGTTGCATCCTCTTCGTTCACTTATTAATTTAATAATATATATAATACTTTCACTTATGAACTTACTGTTGTCACTTCCCAAACGTTTCAAGATGTTGTTTCTCTTCTTCAGTGGGTTGAGTACTAACTGTCGATTACAGAATAACCGTTACGGAATGGAGTGTGTGGTGGGGGTTGATGGTGGAAGGGATTGGCGCTTAGGTTCGAATTATGTGTGTGGATCAGTGTGTCAAATAGTGTATGTGATTTGTTATGTATCTGTTCATTTAATATGTTGTTTGGTTGTAGTGTGTGATATCTGTATATTTCAAATTGTTCAGCTGTGTTTAGTTTTCTACTTTTTGGTAAGTAGTGTAATATTTCCATGTTGTGTTCTATGTTTGTGTAGCTGTTGTTTTCGTTATGTAAATGTGTGGCAAATGTGGAATGTATGTAGTTTGTGGTGAGGGCTTTTAAATGTTCTGAAAACCTGGAAGAAAAAGATCTTCCCGTCTGGCCGATGTAGAATTGTTGACAATCATTGCAATTTAATTTATAAACCCCTGTTTTGCTGTATGTGTCAATGTCTTTGTTAGTATTGTTTATGTGTTTTCTAATGGTGTTGTTGGTTCTGTAAGCTACTTTATAATTTTGTTTCCTAAATGTGTTTGCAATTTTATGTGTATTGGAATTGTATGTAAGTGTTATGTATTTACTGGGTTGTGTGCTGTTGGTCAGATGTGTTTTACTTTTTGTGTTGAGGATTCGTTTGTGTAGTTTATTTATTAATTCGGGGTTGTATCCGTTTTTGACTGCTATGTATTTAATTGTGTTTAATTCATCTTGGTATTCATGTGTGTTTAGGGGTATTGACGTGAGCCTATGGAGCATGTAGTTGAAAGCTGCATGTTTGTGTTGAGTTGGGTGGTTGGATGTGTTGTGTATGACCATGTCTGATGTGGTGGGTTTTCTGTATATTTTGTATGTGTGTGTGTTGTTTGTTTTGGTGATTGTAAGGTCTAAAAAGTTTATGCTGTTGTTTAATTCTATTTCAAGTGTGAA
The DNA here is from genome assembly GCA_034769895.1 of Magicicada septendecula. Taxonomy (NCBI): domain Eukaryota; kingdom Metazoa; phylum Arthropoda; class Insecta; order Hemiptera; family Cicadidae; genus Magicicada; species Magicicada septendecula. The sequence goes on from CM068367.1 coordinate 1,156,023,239, forward strand.
TTTTAATTTATGCTGTAAAGTGTTAAATGTATTTGTGGAAATTTTCTATTTGTCTTTTGATGCCGTTGTAAAGGAGTAAAATGTCGTCGACATACCTGTGCCAATATATTATTTTATCGGTGTATTTGTTGTTGTTCAGTATGTGTTTCTGTTCTATGGTGTGTATGAATATTTCTGCTAGTATACCTGATATAGGGGAACCCATGGGTAGTCCATCTGTTTGTGTGTAATACATGCTATTGTGTGCGAAATAATTTTGATCCGTGATAATTTTAGTTAGATGGATGATCTCGTTTATGTGTGTTTCGGGTGTGTTATTTATTTTTAGTAATTGTTCTAATGTAATTATGGTTTCTTTTATGGGAACATTGGTGTATAGGTTTGTTATGTCGAATGAAGCAAGTGTGGAATTGTGGGGAATGTGTACATGTTGAGTTTTATTCACTAGATCTATATTATTTTTGACAGTGGTGTTGTTTGTTAAATTTATGCTATTTCTGATCAATTTATCTAAATGTCTAGCTATTTTGTGTGCAGGTGCTTGTGTGTTGTTTATAAGTGGTCTGATGGGAATATTGGGTTTGTGTAATTTCGGTAGTGCATTTAGTGTAGGGGCTTTTGGTTTCATTTGTTTTAGATATTTGATGTTGTCAGGTGATACTATGTGTTTTGTGTTATTTAGGGTTTTGTTTATTTGCTTGTGATATTTAGGGGTGGGGTCTTTATTTAATTTAGTGATGTTGTTTTCCTTAAAAAATGTTTCAATTTTGTTATTTAAAGCCTGTTTTCCTATTATGACATTTATATTACCTTTGTCTGCTTTAAGTATGGTTAGGTTGTGTTCGTGTAATTTGTGTTTGATGTTTTTTAATGTTTGGAATTCATTATTGTGTTGTTTATTTTCGTATTGTTGTGTGTGTTGTAATTTACGCTTTATTTCATAACGTATTGTATCATGGTCTTGGTTTAGTGTGTGTTGTATGGCTGTTTCAGCGTCTAGGACTATGTCACGTGTATGTTTACTATTACCGTTATTATTTGTATTGGTACCTAAATTGTGTTTTAGACCTTTATCTAAGAGGTTTATTTCTGCGTTAGTGAAATTGGTTGTCGTTGTATTTACAGTACGTGTGTGAAATTTATGTGTCGGTGTCGGGACAGTTACGTTCCTGCGTGTTAATATGTTATTGATTTTTCTGTTATGTACTTCCTGTATTTTTATTTGCATTTTCTCTATGATATTTCGTGTATGTTGTATTACGTGTTCGAATTCAATGTGGTGTAATATTTTTGTGAGTTTTACGTGTAGGTTATATGCCGTTTTGTTTAGTGTATCTTTTTTATGGTATAAATCATTGATGATATTGTCTAGGTGTATTATTTCGGCCTTACGTTTTGTTTTTGTTGCTGCATATGTATTATTTTTTATTGTGATTTGTGCATGTGTGGGTATAATGTTGTGTTTACGGCAAGTTTTGTTGTAAGCAATGTTCATGGAGGTTTTCGTTATCTGTAATCTAACATTTCTGTACTTGTGGATGTAATACGCTGTGTTGGAGGTATTAAAATTATCTTGTTGTTGCATCCTCTTCGTTCACTTATTAATTTAATAATATATATAATACTTTCACTTATGAACTTACTGTTGTCACTTCCCAAACGTTTCAAGACGTTGTTTCTCTTCTTCAGTGGGTTGAGTACTAACTGTCGATTACAGAATAACCGTTACGGAATGGAGTGTGTGTTGGGGGTTGATGGTGGGAAGGGATTGGCGCTGAGGTTCGAATTATGTGTGTGGATCAGTGTGTCAAATAGTGTATGTGATTTGTTATGTATCTGTTCATTTAATATGTTGTTTGGTTGTAGTGTGTGATATCTGTATATTTCAAATTGTTCAGCTGTGTTTAGTTTTCTACTTTTTGGTAAGTAGTGTAATATTTCCATGTTGTGTTCTATGTTTGTGTAGCTGTGGTTTTCGTTATGTAAATGTGTGGCAAATGTGGAATGTATGTAGTTTGTGGTGAGGGCTTTTAAATGTTCAGAAAACCTGGAAGAAAAAGATCTTCCCGTCTGGCCGATGTAGAATTGTTGACAATCATTGCAATTTAATTTATAAACCCCTGTTTTGCTGTATGTGTCAATGTCTTTGTTAGTATTGTTTATGTGTTTTCTAATGGTGTTGTTGGTTCTGTAACCTACTTTATAATTTTGTTTCCTAAATGTGTTTGCAATTTTATGTGTATTGGAATTGTATGTAAGTGTTATGTATTTACTGGGTTGTGTGCTGTTGGTCAGATGTGTTTTACTTTTTGTGTTGAGGATTCGTTTGTGTAGTTTATTTATTAATTCGGGGTTGTATCCGTTTTTGACTGCTATGTATTTAATTGTGTTTAATTCATCTTGGTAGTCATGTGTGTTTAGGGGTATTGACGTGAGCCTATGGAGCATGTAGTTGAAAGCTGCATGTTTGTGTTGAGTTGGGTGGTTGGATGTGTTGTGTATGACCATGTCTGATGTGGTGGGTTTTCTGTATATTTTGTATGTGTGTGTGTTGTTTGTTTTGGTGATTGTAAGGTCTAAAAAGTTTATGCTGTTGTTTAATTCTATTTCAAGTGTGAATTTTAATTTATGCTGTAAAGTGTTAAATGTATTTGTGGAAATTTTCTATTTGTCTTTTGATGCCGTTGTAAAGGAGTTAAATGTCGTCGACATACCTGTGCCAATATATTATTTTATCGGTGTATTTGTTGTTGTTCAGTATGTGTTTCTGTTCTATGGTGTGTATGAATATTTCTGCTAGTATACCTGATATAGGGGAACCCATGGGTAGTCCATCTGTTTGTGTGTAATACATGCTATTGTGTGCGAAATAATTTTGATCCGTGATAATTTTAGTTAGATGGATGATCTCGTTTATGTGTGTTTCGGGTGTGTTATTTATTTTTAGTAATTGTTCTAATGTAATTATGGTTTCTTTTATGGGAACATTGGTGTATAGGTTTGTTATGTCGAATGAAGCAAGTGTGGAATTGTGGGGAATGTGTACATGTTGAGTTTTATTCACTAGATCTATATTATTTTTGACAGTGGTGTTGTTTGTTAAATTTATGCTATTTCTGATCAATTTATCTAAATGTCTAGCTATTTTGTGTGCAGGTGCTTGTGTGTTGTTTATAAGTGGTCTGATGGGAATATTGGGTTTGTGTAATTTCGGTAATGCATTTAGTGTAGGGGCTTTTGGTTTCATTTGTTTTAGATATTTGGTGTTGTCAGGTGATACTATGTGTTTTGTGTTATTTAGGGTTTTGTTTATTTGCTTGTGATATTTAGGGGTGGGGTCTTTATTTAATTTAGTGATGTTGTTTTCCTTAAAAAATGTTTCAATTTTGTTATTTAAAGCCTGTTTTTCTATTATGACATTTATATTACCTTTGTCTGCTTTAAGTATGGTTAGGTTGTGTTCGTGTAATTTGTGTTTTATGTTTTTTAATGTTTGGAATTCATTATTGTGTTGTTTATTTTCGTATTGTTGTGTGTGTTGTAATTTACGCTTTATTTCATAACGTATTGTATCATGGTCTTGGTTTAGTGTGTGTTGTATGGCTGTTTCAGCGTCTAGGACTATGTCACGTGTATGTTTACTATTACCGTTATTATTTGTATTGGTACCTAAATTGTGTTTTAGACCTTTATCTAAGAGGTTTATTTCTGCGTTAGTGAAATTGGTTGTCGTTGTATTTACAGTATGTGTGTGAAATTTATGTGTCGGTGTCGGGACAGTTACGTTCCTGCGTGTTAATATGTTATTGATTTTTCTGTTATGTACTTCCTGTATTTTTATTTGGATTTTCTCTATGATATTTCGTGTATGTTGTATTACATGTTCGAATTCAATATGGTGTAATATTTTTGTGAGTTTTACGTGTAGGTTATATGCCGTTTTGTTTAGTGTATCTTTTTTATGGTATAAATCATTGATGATATTGTCTAGGTGTATTATTTCGGCCTTATGTTTTGTTTTTGTTGCTGCATATGTATTATTTTTTATTGTGATTTGTGCATGTGTGGGTATAATGTTGTGTTTACGGCAAGTTTTGTTGTAAGCTATGTTCATGGAGGTTTTCATTAGCTGTAATCTAACATTTCTGTACTTGTGGATGTAATACGATGCGTTGGCGGTATTAAAATTATCTTGTTGTTGCATCCTCTTCGTTCACTTATTAATTTAATAATATATATAATACTTTCACTTATGAACTTACTGTTGTCACTTCCCAAACGTTTCAAGATGTTGTTTCTCTTCTTCAGTGGGTTGAGTACTAACTGTCGATTACAGAATAACCGTTACGGAATGGAGTGTGTGGTGGGGGTTGATGGTGGAAGGGATTGGCGCTGAGGTTCGAATTATGTGTGTGGATCAGTGTGTCAAATAGTGTATGTGATTTGTTATGTATCTGTTCATTTAATATGTTGTTTGGTTGTAGTGTGTGATATCTGTATATTTCAAATTGTTCAGCTGTGTTTAGTTTTCTACTTTTTGGTAAGTAGTGTAATATTTCCATGTTGTGTTCTATGTTTGTGTAGCTGTGGTTTTCGTTATGTAAATGTGTGGCAAATGTGGAATGTATGTAGTTTGTGGTGAGGGCTTTTAAATGTTCAGAAAACCTGGAAGAAAAAGATCTTCCCGTCTGGCCGATGTAGAATTGTTGACAATCATTGCAATTTAATTTATAAACCCCTGTTTTGCTGTATGTGTCAATGTCTTTGTTAGTATTGTTTATGTGTTTTCTAATGGTGTTGTTGGTTCTGTAAGCTACTTTATAATTTTGTTTCCTAAATGTGTTTGCAATTTTGTGTGTATTGGAATTGTATGTAAGTGTTATGTATTTACTGGGTTGTGTGCTGTTGGTCAGATGTGTTTTACTTTTTGTGTTGAGGATTCGTTTGTGTAGTTTATTTATTAATTCGGGGTTGTATCCGTTTTTGACTGCTATGTATTTAATTGTGTTTAATTCATCTTGGTAGTCATGTGTGTTTAGGGGTATTGACGTGAGCCTATGGAGCATGTAGTTGAAAGCTGCATGTTTGTGTTGAGTTGGGTGGTTGGATGTGTTGTGTATGACCATGTCTGATGTGGTGGGTTTTCTGTATATTTTGTATGTGTGTGTGTTGTTTGTTTTGGTGATTGTAAGGTCTAAAAAGTTTATGCTGTTGTTTAATTCTATTTCAAGTGTGAATTTTAATTTATGCTGTAAAGTGTTAATGTATTTGTGGAAATTTTCTATTTGTCTTTTGTTGCCGTTGTAAAGGAGTAAAATGTCGTCGACATACCTGTGCCAATATATTATTTTATCGGTGTATTTGTTGTTGTTCAGTATGTGTTTCTGTTCTATGGTGTGTATGAATATTTCTGCTAGTATACCTGATATAGGGGAGCCCATGGGTAGTCCATCTGTTTGTGTGTAATACATGCTATTGTGTGCGAAATAATTTTGATCTGTGATAATTTTAGTTAGATGGATGATCTCGTTTATGTGTGTTTCGGGTGTGTTATTTATTTTTAGTAATTGTTCTAATGTAATTATGGTTTCTTTTATGGGAACATTGGTGTATAGGTTTGTTATGTCGAATGAAGCAAGTGTGGAATTGTGGGGAATGTGTACATGTTGAGTTTTATTCACTAGATCTATATTATTTTTGACAGTGGTGTTGTTTGTTAAATTTATGCTATTTCTGATCAATTTATCTAAATGTCTAGCTATTTTGTGTGCAGGTGCTTGTGTGTTGTTTATAAGTGGTCTGATGGGAATATTGGGTTTGTGTAATTTCGGTAGTGCATTTAGTGTAGGGGCTTTTGGTTTCATTTGTTTTAGATATTTGATGTTGTCAGGTGATACTATGTGTTTTGTGTTATTTAGGGTTTTGTTTATTTGCTTGTGATATTTAGGGGTGGGGTCTTTATTTAATTTAGTGATGTTGTTTTCCTTAAAAAATGTTTCAATTTTGTTATTTAAAGCCTGTTTTTCTATTATGACATTTATATTACCTTTGTCTGCTTTAAGTATGGTTAGGTTGTGTTCGTGTAATTTGTGTTTTATGTTTTTTAATGTTTGGAATTCATTATTGTGTTGTTTATTTTCGTATTGTTGTGTGTGTTGTAATTTACGCTTTATTTCATAACGTATTGTATCATGGTCTTGGTTTAGTGTGTGTTGTATGGCTGTTTCAGCGTCTAGGACTATGTCACGTGTATGTTTACTATTACCGTTATTATTTGTATTGGTACCTAAATTGTGTTTTAGACCTTTATCTAAGAGGTTTATTTCTGCGTTAGTGAAATTGGTTGTCGTTGTATTTACAGTACGTGTGTGAAATTTATGTGTCGGTGTCGGGACAGTTACGTTCCTGCGTGTTAATATGTTATTGATTTTTCTGTTATGTACTTCCTGTATTTTTATTTGGATTTTCTCTATGATATTTCGTGTATGTTGTATTACGTGTTCGAATTCAATGTGGTGTAATATTTTTGTGAGTTTTACGTGTAGGTTATATGCCGTTTTGTTTAGTGTATCTTTTTTATGGTATAAATCATTGATGATATTGTCTAGGTGTATTATTTCGGCCTTACGTTTTGTTTTTGTTGCTGCATATGTATTATTTTTTATTGTGATTTGTGCATGTGTGGGTATAATGTTGTGTTTACGGCAAGTTTTGTTGTAAGCAATGTTCATGGAGGTTTTCGTTATCTGTAATCTAACATTTCTGTACTTGTGGATGTAATACGATACGTTGGCGGTATTAAAATTATCTTGTTGTTGCATCCTCTTCGTTCACTTATTAATTTAATAATATATATAATACTTTCACTTATGAACTTACTGTTGTCACTTCCCAAACGTTTCAAGATGTTGTTTCTCTTCTTCAGTGGGTTGAGTACTAACTGTCGATTACAGAATAACCGTTACGGAATGGAGTGTGTGGTGGGGGTTGATGGTGGAAGGGATTGGCGCTGAGGTTCGAATTATGTGTGTGGATCAGTGTGTCAAATAGTGTATGTGATTTGTTATGTATCTGTTCATTTAATATGTTGTTTGGTTGTAGTGTGTGATATCTGTATATTTCAAATTGTTCAGCTGTGTTTAGTTTTCTACTTTTTGGTAAGTAGTGTAATATTTCCATGTTGTGTTCTATGTTTGTGTAGCTGTGGTTTTCGTTATGTAAATGTGTGGCAAATGTGGAATGTATGTAGTTTGTGGTGAGGGCTTTTAAATGTTCAGAAAACCTGGAAGAAAAAGATCTTCCCGTCTGGCCGATGTAGAATTGTTGACAATCATTGCAATTTAATTTATAAACCCCTGTTTTGCTGTATGTATCAATGTCTTTGTTAGTATTGTTTATGTGTTTTCTAATGGTGTTGTTGGTTCTGTAAGCTACTTTATAATTTTGTTTCCTAAATGTGTTTGCAATTTTATGTGTATTGGAATTGTATGTAAGTGTTATGTATTTACTGGGTTGTGTGCTGTTGGTCAGATGTGTTTTACTTTTTGTGTTGAGGATTCGTTTGTGTAGTTTATTTATTAATTCGGGGTTGTATCCGTTTTTGACTGCTATGTATTTAATTGTGTTTAATTCATCTTGGTAGTCATGTGTGTTTAGGGGTATTGACGTGAGCCTATGGAGCATGTAGCTGAAAGCTGCATGTTTGTGTTGAGTTGGGTGGTTGGATGTGTTGTGTATGACCATGTCTGATGTGGTGGGTTTTCTGTATATTTTGTATGTGTGTGTGTTGTTTGTTTTGGTGATTGTAAGGTCTAAAAAGTTTATGCTGTTGTTTAATTCTATTTCAAGTGTGAATTTTAATTTATGCTGTAAAGTGTTAAATGTATTTGTGGAAATTTTCTATTTGTCTTTTGATGCCGTTGTAAAGGAGTAAAATGTCGTCGACATACCTGTGCCAATATATTATTTTATCGGTGTATTTGTTGTTGTTCAGTATGTGTTTCTGTTCTATGGTGTGTATGAATATTTCTGCTAGTATACCTGATATAGGGGAACCCATGGGTAGTCCATCTGTTTGTGTGTAATACATGCTATTGTGTGCGAAATAATTTTGATCCGTGATAATTTTAGTTAGATGGATGATCTCGTTTATGTGTGTTTCGGGTGTGTTATTTATTTTTAGTAATTGTTCTAATGTAATTATGGTTTCTTTTATGGGAACATTGGTGTATAGGTTTGTTATGTCGAATGAAGCAAGTGTGGAATTGTGGGGAATGTGTACATGTTGAGTTTTATTCACTAGATCTATATTATTTTTGACAGTGGTGTTGTTTGTTAAATTTATGCTATTTCTGATCAATTTATCTAAATGTCTAGCTATTTTGTGTGCAGGTGCTTGTGTGTTGTTTATAAGTGGTCTGATGGGAATATTGGGTTTGTGTAATTTCGGTAGTGCATTTAGTGTAGGGGCTTTTGGTTTCATTTGTTTTAGATATTTGATGTTGTCAGGTGATACTATGTGTTTTGTGTTATTTAGGGTTTTGTTTATTTGCTTGTGATATTTAGGGGTGGGGTCTTTATTTAATTTAGTGATGTTGTTTTCCTTAAAAAATGTTTCAATTTTGTTATTTAAAGCCTGTTTTTCTATTATGACATTTATATTACCTTTGTCTGCTTTAAGTATGGTTAGGTTGTGTTCGTGTAATTTGTGTTTTATGTTTTTTAATGTTTGGAATTCATTATTGTGTTGTTTATTTTCGTATTGTTGTGTGTGTTGTAATTTACGCTTTATTTCATAACGTATTGTATCATGGTCTTGGTTTAGTGTGTGTTGTATGGCTGTTTCAGCGTCTAGGACTATGTCACGTGTATGTTTACTATTACCGTTATTATTTGTATTGGTACCTAAATTGTGTTTTAGACCTTTATCTAAGAGGTTTATTTCTGCGTTAGTGAAATTGGTTGTCGTTGTATTTACAGTACGTGTGTGAAATTTATGTGTCGGTGTCGGGACAGTTACGTTCCTGCGTGTTAATATGTTATTGATTTTTCTGTTATGTACTTCCTGTATTTTTATTTGGATTTTCTCTATGATATTTCGTGTATGTTGTATTACGTGTTCGAATTCAATGTGGTGTAATATTTGTGTGAGTTTTAAGTGTAGGTTATATGCCGTTTTGTTTAGTGTATCTTTTTTATGGTATAAATCATTGATGATATTGTCTAGGTGTATTATTTCGGCCTTACGTTTTGTTTTTGTTGCTGCATATGTATTATTTTTTATTGTGATTTGTGCATGTGTGGGTATAATGTTGTGTTTACGGCAAGTTTTGTTGTAAGCAATGTTCATGGAGGTTTTCGTTATCTGTAATCTAACATTTCTGTACTTGTGGATGTAATACGCTGTGTTGGAGGTATTAAAATTATCTTGTTGTTGCATCCTCTTCGTTCACTTATTAATTTAATAATATATATAATACTTTCACTTATGAACTTACTGTTGTCACTTCCCAAACGTTTCAAGACGTTGTTTCTCTTCTTCAGTGGGTTGAGTACTAACTGTCGATTACAGAATAACCGTTACGGAATGGAGTGTGTGTTGGGGGTTGATGGTGGGAAGGGATTGGCGCTGAGGTTCGAATTATGTGTGTGGATCAGTGTGTCAAATAGTGTATGTGATTTGTTATGTATCTGTTCATTTAATATGTTGTTTGGTTGTAGTGTGTGATATCTGTATATTTCAAATTGTTCAGCTGTGTTTAGTTTTCTACTTTTTGGTAAGTTGTGTAATATTTCCATGTTGTGTTCTATGTTTGTGTAGCTGTGGTTTTCGTTATGTAAATGTGTGGCAAATGTGGAATGTATGTAGTTTGTGGTGAGGGCTTTTAAATGTTCAGAAAACCTGGAAGAAAAAGATCTTCCCGTCTGGCCGATGTAGAATTGTTGACAATCATTGCAATTTAATTTATAAACCCCTGTTTTGCTGTATGTGTCAATGTCTTTGTTAGTATTGTTTATGTGTTTTCTAATGGTGTTGTTGGTTCTGTAAGCTACTTTATAATTTTGTTTCCTAAATGTGTTTGCAATTTTATGTGTATTGGCATTGTATGTAAGTGTTATGTATTTACTGGGTTGTGTGCTGTTGGTCAGATGTGTTTTACTTTTTGTGTTGAGGATTCGTTTGTGTAGTTTATTTATTAATTCGGGGTGTATCCGTTTTTGACTGCTATGTATTTAATTGTGTTTAATTCATCTTGGTAGTCATGTGTGTTTAGGGGTATTGACGTGAGCCTATGGAGCATGTAGTTGAAAGCTGCATGTTTGTGTTGAGTTGGGTGGTTGGATGTGTTGTGTATGACCATGTCTGATGTGGTGGGTTTTCTGTATATTTTGTATGTGTGTGTGTTGTTTGTTTTGGTGATTGTAAGGTCTAAAAAGTTTATGCTGTTGTTTAATTCTATTTCAAGTGTGAATTTTAATTTATGCTGTAAAGTGTTAAATGTATTTGTGGAAATTTTCTATTTGTCTTTTGATGCCGTTGTAAAGGAGTAAAATGTCGTCGACATACCTGTGCCAATATATTATTTTATCGGTGTATTTGTTGTTGTTCAGTATGTGTTTCTGTTCTATGGTGTGTATGAATATTTCTGCTAGTATACCTGATATAGGGGAACCCATGGGTAGTCCATCTGTTTGTGTGTAATACATGCTATTGTGTGCGAAATAATTTTGATCCGTGATAATTTTAGTTAGATGGATGATCTCGTTTATGTGTGTTTCGGGTGTGTTATTTATTTTTAGTAATTGTTCTAATGTAATTATGGTTTCTTTTATGGGAACATTGGTGTATAGGTTTGTTATGTCGAATGAAGCAAGTGTGGAATTGTGGGGAATGTGTACATGTTGAGTTTTATTCACTAGATCTATATTATTTTTGACAGTGGTGTTGTTTGTTAAATTTATGCTATTTCTGATCAATTTATCTAAATGTCTAGCTATTTTGTGTGCAGGTGCTTGTGTGTTGTTTATAAGTGGTCTGATGGGAATATTGGGTTTGTGTAATTTCGGTAGTGCATTTAGTGTAGGGGCTTTTGGTTTCATTTGTTTTAGATATTTGATGTTGTCAGGTGATACTATGTGTTTTGTGTTATTTAGGGTTTTGTTTATTTGCTTGTGATATTTAGGGGTGGGGTCTTTATTTAATTTAGTGATGTTGTTTTCCTTAAAAAATGTTTCAATTTTGTTATTTAAAGCCTGTTTTTCTATTATGACATTTATATTACCTTTGTCTGCTTTAAGTATGGTTAGGTTGTGTTCGTGTAATTTGTGTTTTATGTTTTTTAATGTTTGGAATTCATTATTGTGTTGTTTATTTTCGTATTGTTGTGTGTGTTGTAATTTACGCTTTATTTCATAACGTATTGTATCATGGTCTTGGTTTAGTGTGTGTTGTATGGCTGTTTCAGCGTCTAGGACTATGTCACGTGTATGTTTACTATTACCGTTATTATTTGTATTGGTACCTAAATTGTGTTTTAGACCTTTATCTAAGAGGTTTATTTCTGCGTTAGTGAAATTGGTTGTCGTTGTATTTACAGTACGTGTGTGAAATTTATGTGTCGGTGTCGGGACAGTTACGTTCCTGCGTGTTAATATGTTATTGATTTTTCTGTTATGTACTTCCTGTATTTTTATTTGGATTTTCTCTATGATATTTCGTGTATGTTGTATTACGTGTTCGAATTCAATGTGGTGTAATATTTTTGTGAGTTTTACGTGTAGGTTATATGCCGTTTTGTTTAGTGTATCTTTTTTATGGTATAAATCATTGATGATATTGTCTAGGTGTATTATTTCGGCCTTACGTTTTGTTTTTGTTGCTGCATATGTATTATTTTTTATTGTGATTTGTGCATGTGTGGGTATAATGTTGTGTTTACGGCAAGTTTTGTTGTAAGCAATGTTCATGGAGGTTTTCGTTATCTGTAATCTAACATTTCTGTACTTGTGGATGTAATACGCTGTGTTGGAGGTATTAAAATTATCTTGTTGTTGCATCCTCTTCGTTCACTTATTAATTTAATAATATATATAATACTTTCACTTATGAACTTACTGTTGTCACTTCCCAAACGTTTCAAGATGTTGTTTCTCTTCTTCAGTGGGTTGAGTACTAACTGTCGATTACAGAATAACCGTTACGGAATGGAGTGTGTGGTGGGGGTTGATGGTGGAAGGGATTGGCGCTTAGGTTCGAATTATGTGTGTGGATCAGTGTGTCAAATAGTGTATGTGATTTGTTATGTATCTGTTCATTTAATATGTTGTTTGGTTGTAGTGTGTGATATCTGTATATTTCAAATTGTTCAGCTGTGTTTAGTTTTCTACTTTTTGGTAAGTAGTGTAATATTTCCATGTTGTGTTCTATGTTTGTGTAGCTGTTGTTTTCGTTATGTAAATGTGTGGCAAATGTGGAATGTATGTAGTTTGTGGTGAGGGCTTTTAAATGTTCTGAAAACCTGGAAGAAAAAGATCTTCCCGTCTGGCCGATGTAGAATTGTTGACAATCATTGCAATTTAATTTATAAACCCCTGTTTTGCTGTATGTGTCAATGTCTTTGTTAGTATTGTTTATGTGTTTTCTAATGGTGTTGTTGGTTCTGTAAGCTACTTTATAATTTTGTTTCCTAAATGTGTTTGCAATTTTATGTGTATTGGAATTGTATGTAAGTGTTATGTATTTACTGGGTTGTGTGCTGTTGGTCAGATGTGTTTTACTTTTTGTGTTGAGGATTCGTTTGTGTAGTTTATTTATTAATTCGGGGTTGTATCCGTTTTTGACTGCTATGTATTTAATTGTGTTTAATTCATCTTGGTATTCATGTGTGTTTAGGGGTATTGACGTGAGCCTATGGAGCATGTAGTTGAAAGCTGCATGTTTGTGTTGAGTTGGGTGGTTGGATGTGTTGTGTATGACCATGTCTGATGTGGTGGGTTTTCTGTATATTTTGTATGTGTGTGTGTTGTTTGTTTTGGTGATTGTAAGGTCTAAAAAGTTTATGCTGTTGTTTAATTCTATTTCAAGTGTGAATTTTAATTTATGCTGTAAAGTGTTAAATGTATTTGTGGAAATTTTCTATTTGTCTTTTGATGCCGTTGTAAAGGAGTAAAATGTCGTCGACATACCTGTGCCAATATATTATTTTATCGGTGTATTTGTTGTTGTTCAGTATGTGTTTCTGTTCTATGGTGTGTATGAATATTTCTGCTAGTATACCTGATATAGGGGAACCCATGGGTAGTCCATCTGTTTGTGTGTAATACATGCTATTGTGTGCGAAATAATTTTGATCCGTGATAATTTTAGTTAGATGGATGATCTCGTTTATGTGTGTTTCGGGTGTGTTATTTATTTTTAGTAATTGTTCTAATGTAATTATGGTTTCTTTTATGGGAACATTGGTGTATAGGTTTGTTATGTCGAATGAAGCAAGTGTGGAATTGTGGGGAATGTGTACATGTTGAGTTTTATTCACTAGATCTATATTATTTTTGACAGTGGTGTTGTTTGTTAAATTTATGCTATTTCTGATCAATTTATCTAAATGTCTAGCTATTTTGTGTGCAGGTGCTTGTGTGTTGTTTATAAGTGGTCTGATGGGAATATTGGGTTTGTGTAATTTCGGTAGTGCATTTAGTGTAGGGGCTTTTGGTTTCATTTGTTTTAGATATTTGATGTTGTCAGGTGATACTATGTGTTTTGTGTTATTTAGGGTTTTGTTTATTTGCTTGTGATATTTAGGGGTGGGGTCTTTATTTAATTTAGTGATGTTGTTTTCCTTAAAAAATGTTTCAATTTTGTTATTTAAAGCCTGTTTTCCTATTATGACATTTATATTACCTTTGTCTGCTTTAAGTATGGTTAGGTTGTGTTCGTGTAATTTGTGTTTGATGTTTTTTAATGTTTGGAATTCATTATTGTGTTGTTTATTTTCGTATTGTTGTGTGTGTTGTAATTTATGCTTTATTTCATAACGTATTGTATCATGGTCTTGGTTTAGTGTGTGTTGTATGGCTGTTTCAGCGTCTAGGACTATGTCACGTGTATGTTTACTATTACCGTTATTATTTGTATTGGTACCTAAATTGTGTTTTAGACCTTTATCTAAGAGGTTTATTTCTGCGTTAGTGAAATTGGTTGTCGTTGTATTTACAGTACGTGTGTGAAATTTATGTGTCGGTGTCGGGACAGTTACGTTCCTGCGTGTTAATATGTTATTGATTTTTCTGTTATGTACTTCCTGTATTTTTATTTGCATTTTCTCTATGATATTTCGTGTATGTTGTATTACGTGTTCGAATTCAATGTGGTGTAATATTTTTGTGAGTTTTACGTGTAGGTTATATGCCGTTTTGTTTAGTGTATCTTTTTTATGGTATAAATCATTGATGATATTGTCTAGGTGTATTATTTCGGCCTTACGTTTTGTTTTTGTTGCTGCATATGTATTATTTTTTATTGTGATTTGTGCATGTGTGGGTATAATGTTGTGTTTACGGCAAGTTTTGTTGTAAGCAATGTTCATGGAGGTTTTCGTTATCTGTAATCTAACATTTCTGTACTTGTGGATGTAATACGCTGTGTTGGAGGTATTAAAATTATCTTGTTGTTGCATCCTCTTCGTTCACTTATTAATTTAATAATATATATAATACTTTCACTTATGAACTTACTGTTGTCACTTCCCAAACGTTTCAAGACGTTGTTTCTCTTCTTCAGTGGGTTGAGTACTAACTGTCGATTACAGAATAACCGTTACGGAATGGAGTGTGTGTTGGGGGTTGATGGTGGGAAGGGATTGGCGCTGAGGTTCGAATTATGTGTGTGGATCAGTGTGTCAAATAGTGTATGTGATTTGTTATGTATCTGTTCATTTAATATGTTGTTTGGTTGTAGTGTGTGATATCTGTATATTTCAAATTGTTCAGCTGTGTTTAGTTTTCTACTTTTTGGTAAGTAGTGTAATATTTCCATGTTGTGTTCTATGTTTGTGTAGCTGTGGTTTTCGTTATGTAAATGTGTGGCAAATGTGGAATGTATGTAGTTTGTGGTGAGGGCTTTTAAATGTTCAGAAAACCTGGAAGAAAAAGATCTTCCCGTCTGGCCGATGTAGAATTGTTGACAATCATTGCAATTTAATTTATAAACCCCTGTTTTGCTGTATGTGTCAATGTCTTTGTTAGTATTGTTTATGTGTTTTCTAATGGTGTTGTTGGTTCTGTAACCTACTTTATAATTTTGTTTCCTAAATGTGTTTGCAATTTTATGTGTATTGGAATTGTATGTAAGTGTTATGTATTTACTGGGTTGTGTGCTGTTGGTCAGATGTGTTTTACTTTTTGTGTTGAGGATTCGTTTGTGTAGTTTATTTATTAATTCGGGGTTGTATCCGTTTTTGACTGCTATGTATTTAATTGTGTTTAATTCATCTTGGTAGTCATGTGTGTTTAGGGGTATTGACGTGAGCCTATGGAGCATGTAGTTGAAAGCTGCATGTTTGTGTTGAGTTGGGTGGTTGGATGTGTTGTGTATGACCATGTCTGATGTGGTGGGTTTTCTGTATATTTTGTATGTGTGTGTGTTGTTTGTTTTGGTGATTGTAAGGTCTAAAAAGTTTATGCTGTTGTTTAATTCTATTTCAAGTGTGAATTTTAATTTATGCTGTAAAGTGTTAAATGTATTTGTGGAAATTTTCTATTTGTCTTTTGATGCCGTTGTAAAGGAGTTAAATGTCGTCGACATACCTGTGCCAATATATTATTTTATCGGTGTATTTGTTGTTGTTCAGTATGTGTTTCTGTTCTATGGTGTGTATGAATATTTCTGCTAGTATACCTGATATAGGGGAACCCATGGGTAGTCCATCTGTTTGTGTGTAATACATGCTATTGTGTGCGAAATAATTTTGATCCGTGATAATTTTAGTTAGATGGATGATCTCGTTTATGTGTGTTTCGGGTGTGTTATTTATTTTTAGTAATTGTTCTAATGTAATTATGGTTTCTTTTATGGGAACATTGGTGTATAGGTTTGTTATGTCGAATGAAGCAAGTGTGGAATTGTGGGGAATGTGTACATGTTGAGTTTTATTCACTAGATCTATATTATTTTTGACAGTGGTGTTGTTTGTTAAATTTATGCTATTTCTGATCAATTTATCTAAATGTCTAGCTATTTTGTGTGCAGGTGCTTGTGTGTTGTTTATAAGTGGTCTGATGGGAATATTGGGTTTGTGTAATTTCGGTAGTGCATTTAGTGTAGGGGCTTTTGGTTTCATTTGTTTTAGATATTTGATGTTGTCAGGTGATACTATGTGTTTTGTGTTATTTAGGGTTTTGTTTATTTGCTTGTGATATTTAGGGGTGGGGTCTTTATTTAATTTAGTGATGTTGTTTTCCTTAAAAAATGTTTCAATTTTGTTATTTAAAGCCTGTTTTTCTATTATGACATTTATATTACCTTTGTCTGCTTTAAGTATGGTTAGGTTGTGTTCGTGTAATTTGTGTTTTATGTTTTTTAATGTTTGGAATTCATTATTGTGTTGTTTATTTTCGTATTGTTGTGTGTGTTGTAATTTACGCTTTATTTCATAACGTATTGTATCATGGTCTTGGTTTAGTGTGTGTTGTATGGCTGTTTCAGGGTCTAGGACTATGTCACGTGTATGTTTACTATTACCGTTATTATTTGTATTGGTACCTAAATTGTGTTTTAGACCTTTATCTAAGAGGTTTATTTCTGCGTTAGTGAAATTGGTTGTCGTTGTATTTACAGTACGTGTGTGAAATTTATGTGTCGGTGTCGGGACAGTTACGTTCCTGCGTGTTAATATGTTATTGATTTTTCTGTTATGTACTTCCTGTATTTTTATTTGGATTTTCTCTATGATATTTCGTGTATGTTGTATTACGTGTTCGAATTCAATGTGGTGTAATATTTTTGTGAGTTTTACGTGTAGGTTATATGCCGTTTTGTTTAGTGTATCTTTTTTATGGTATAAATCATTGATGATATTGTCTAGGTGTATTATTTCGGCCTTACGTTTTGTTTTTGTTGCTGCATATGTATTATTTTTTATTGTGATTTGTGCATGTGTGGGTATAATGTTGTGTTTACGGCAAGTTTTGTTGTAAGCAATGTTCATGGAGGTTTTCGTTATCTGTAATCTAACATTTCTGTACTTGTGGATGTAATACGCTGTGTTGGAGGTATTAAAATTATCTTGTTGTTGCATCCTCTTCGTTCACTTATTAATTTAATAATATATATAATACTTTCACTTATGAACTTACTGTTGTCACTTCCCAAACGTTTCAAGATGTTGTTTCTCTTCTTCAGTGGGTTGAGTACTAACTGTCGATTACAGAATAACCGTTACGGAATGGAGTGTGTGGTGGGGGTTGATGGTGGAAGGGATTGGCGCTTAGGTTCGAATTATGTGTGTGGATCAGTGTGTCAAATAGTGTATGTGATTTGTTATGTATCTGTTCATTTAATATGTTGTTTGGTTGTAGTGTGTGATATCTGTATATTTCAAATTGTTCAGCTGTGTTTAGTTTTCTACTTTTTGGTAAGTAGTGTAATATTTCCATGTTGTGTTCTATGTTTGTGTAGCTGTTGTTTTCGTTATGTAAATGTGTGGCAAATGTGGAATGTATGTAGTTTGTGGTGAGGGCTTTTAAATGTTCTGAAAACCTGGAAGAAAAAGATCTTCCCGTCTGGCCGATGTAGAATTGTTGACAATCATTGCAATTTAATTTATAAACCCCTGTTTTGCTGTATGTGTCAATGTCTTTGTTAGTATTGTTTATGTGTTTTCTAATGGTGTTGTTGGTTCTGTAAGCTACTTTATAATTTTGTTTCCTAAATGTGTTTGCAATTTTATGTGTATTGGAATTGTATGTAAGTGTTATGTATTTACTGGGTTGTGTGCTGTTGGTCAGATGTGTTTTACTTTTTGTGTTGAGGATTCGTTTGTGTAGTTTATTTATTAATTCGGGGTTGTATCCGTTTTTGACTGCTATGTATTTAATTGTGTTTAATTCATCTTGGTATTCATGTGTGTTTAGGGGTATTGACGTGAGCCTATGGAGCATGTAGTTGAAAGCTGCATGTTTGTGTTGAGTTGGGTGGTTGGATGTGTTGTGTATGACCATGTCTGATGTGGTGGGTTTTCTGTATATTTTGTATGTGTGTGTGTTGTTTGTTTTGGTGATTGTAAGGTCTAAAAAGTTTATGCTGTTGTTTAATTCTATTTCAAGTGTGAATTTTAATTTATGCTGTAAAGTGTTAAATGTATTTGTGGAAATTTTCTATTTGTCTTTTGATGCCGTTGTAAAGGAGTAAAATGTCGTCGACATACCTGTGCCAATATATTATTTTATCGGTGTATTTGTTGTTGTTCAGTATGTGTTTCTGTTCTATGGTGTGTATGAATATTTCTGCTAGTATACCTGATATAGGGGAACCCATGGGTAGTCCATCTGTTTGTGTGTAATACATGCTATTGTGTGCGAAATAATTTTGATCCGTGATAATTTTAGTTAGATGGATGATCTCGTTTATGTGTGTTTCGGGTGTGTTATTTATTTTTAGTAATTGTTCTAATGTAATTATGGTTTCTTTTATGGGAACATTGGTGTATAGGTTTGTTATGTCGAATGAAGCAAGTGTGGAATTGTGGGGAATGTGTACATGTTGAGTTTTATTCACTAGATCTATATTATTTTTGACAGTGGTGTTGTTTGTTAAATTTATGCTATTTCTGATCAATTTATCTAAATGTCTAGCTATTTTGTGTGCAGGTGCTTGTGTGTTGTTTATAAGTGGTCTGATGGGAATATTGGGTTTGTGTAATTTCGGTAGTGCATTTAGTGTAGGGGCTTTTGGTTTCATTTGTTTTAGATATTTGATGTTGTCAGGTGATACTATGTGTTTTGTGTTATTTAGGGTTTTGTTTATTTGCTTGTGATATTTAGGGGTGGGGTCTTTATTTAATTTAGTGATGTTGTTTTCCTTAAAAAATGTTTCAATTTTGTTATTTAAAGCCTGTTTTCCTATTATGACATTTATATTACCTTTGTCTGCTTTAAGTATGGTTAGGTTGTGTTCGTGTAATTTGTGTTTGATGTTTTTTAATGTTTGGAATTCATTATTGTGTTGTTTATTTTCGTATTGTTGTGTGTGTTGTAATTTACGCTTTATTTCATAACGTATTGTATCATGGTCTTGGTTTAGTGTGTGTTGTATGGCTGTTTCAGCGTCTAGGACTATGTCACGTGTATGTTTACTATTACCGTTATTATTTGTATTGGTACCTAAATTGTGTTTTAGACCTTTATCTAAGAGGTTTATTTCTGCGTTAGTGAAATTGGTTGTCGTTGTATTTACAGTACGTGTGTGAAATTTATGTGTCGGTGTCGGGACAGTTACGTTCCTGCGTGTTAATATGTTATTGATTTTTCTGTTATGTACTTCCTGTATTTTTATTTGCATTTTCTCTATGATATTTCGTGTATGTTGTATTACGTGTTCGAATACAATGTGGTGTAATATTTTTGTGAGTTTTACGTGTAGGTTATATGCCGTTTTGTTTAGTGTATCTTTTTTATGGTATAAATCATTGATGATATTGTCTAGGTGTATTATTTCGGCCTTACGTTTTGTTTTTGTTGCTGCATATGTATTATTTTTTATTGTGATTTGTGCATGTGTGGGTATAATGTTGTGTTTACGGCAAGTTTTGTTGTAAGCAATGTTCATGGAGGTTTTCGTTATCTGTAATCTAACATTTCTGTACTTGTGGATGTAATACGCTGTGTTGGAGGTATTAAAATTATCTTGTTGTTGCATCCTCTTCGTTCACTTATTAATTTAATAATATATATAATACTTTCACTTATGAACTTACTGTTGTCACTTCCCAAACGTTTCAAGACGTTGTTTCTCTTCTTCAGTGGGTTGAGTACTAACTGTCGATTACAGAATAACCGTTACGGAATGGAGTGTGTGTTGGGGGTTGATGGTGGGAAGGGATTGGCGCTGAGGTTCGAATTATGTGTGTGGATCAGTGTGTCAAATAGTGTATGTGATTTGTTATGTATCTGTTCATTTAATATGTTGTTTGGTTGTAGTGTGTGATATCTGTATATTTCAAATTGTTCAGCTGTGTTTAGTTTTCTACTTTTTGGTAAGTAGTGTAATATTTCCATGTTGTGTTCTATGTTTGTGTAGCTGTGGTTTTCGTTATGTAAATGTGTGGCAAATGTGGAATGTATGTAGTTTGTGGTGAGGGCTTTTAAATGTTCAGAAAACCTGGAAGAAAAAGATCTTCCCGTCTGGCCGATGTAGAATTGTTGACAATCATTGCAATTTAATTTATAAACCCCTGTTTTGCTGTATGTGTCAATGTCTTTGTTAGTATTGTTTATGTGTTTTCTAATGGTGTTGTTGGTTCTGTAACCTACTTTATAATTTTGTTTCCTAAATGTGTTTGCAATTTTATGTGTATTGGAATTGTATGTAAGTGTTATGTATTTACTGGGTTGTGTGCTGTTGGTCAGATGTGTTTTACTTTTTGTGTTGAGGATTCGTTTGTGTAGTTTATTTATTAATTCGGGGTTGTATCCGTTTTTGACTGCTATGTATTTAATTGTGTTTAATTCATCTTGGTAGTCATGTGTGTTTAGGGGTATTGACGTGAGCCTATGGAGCATGTAGTTGAAAGCTGCATGTTTGTGTTGAGTTGGGTGGTTGGATGTGTTGTGTATGACCATGTCTGATGTGGTGGGTTTTCTGTATATTTTGTATGTGTGTGTGTTGTTTGTTTTGGTGATTGTAAGGTCTAAAAAGTTTATGCTGTTGTTTAATTCTATTTCAAGTGTGAATTTTAATTTATGCTGTAAAGTGTTAAATGTATTTGTGGAAATTTTCTATTTGTCTTTTGATGCCGTTGTAAAGGAGTTAAATGTCGTCGACATACCTGTGCCAATATATTATTTTATCGGTGTATTTGTTGTTGTTCAGTATGTGTTTCTGTTCTATGGTGTGTATGAATATTTCTGCTAGTATACCTGATATAGGGGAACCCATGGGTAGTCCATCTGTTTGTGTGTAATACATGCTATTGTGTGCGAAATAATTTTGATCCGTGATAATTTTAGTTAGATGGATGATCTCGTTTATGTGTGTTTCGGGTGTGTTATTTATTTTTAGTAATTGTTCTAATGTAATTATGGTTTCTTTTATGGGAACATTGGTGTATAGGTTTGTTATGTCGAATGAAGCAAGTGTGGAATTGTGGGGAATGTGTACATGTTGAGTTTTATTCACTAGATCTATATTATTTTTGACAGTGGTGTTGTTTGTTAAATTTATGCTATTTCTGATCAATTTATCTAAATGTCTAGCTATTTTGTGTGCAGGTGCTTGTGTGTTGTTTATAAGTGGTCTGATGGGAATATTGGGTTTGTGTAATTTCGGTAATGCATTTAGTGTAGGGGCTTTTGGTTTCATTTGTTTTAGATATTTGGTGTTGTCAGGTGATACTATGTGTTTTGTGTTATTTAGGGTTTTGTTTATTTGCTTGTGATATTTAGGGGTGGGGTCTTTATTTAATTTAGTGATGTTGTTTTCCTTAAAAAATGTTTCAATTTTGTTATTTAAAGCCTGTTTTTCTATTATGACATTTATATTACCTTTGTCTGCTTTAAGTATGGTTAGGTTGTGTTCGTGTAATTTGTGTTTTATGTTTTTTAGTGTTTGGAATTCATTATTGTGTTGTTTATTTTCGTATTGTTGTGTGTGTTGTAATTTACGCTTTATTTCATAACGTATTGTATCATGGTCTTGGTTTAGTGTGTGTTGTATGGCTGTTTCAGCGTCTAGGACTATGTCACGTGTATGTTTACTATTACCGTTATTATTTGTATTGGTACCTAAATTGTGTTTTAGACCTTTATCTAAGAGGTTTATTTCTGCGTTAGTGAAATTGGTAGTCGTTGTATTTACAGTACGTGTGTGAAATTTATGTGTCGGTGTCGGGACAGTTACGTTCCTGCGTGTTAATATGTTATTGATTTTTCTGTTATGTACTTCCTGTATTTTTATTTGGATTTTCTCTATGATATTATTGTATGTTGTATTACGTGTTCGAATTCAATGTGGTGTAATATTTGTGTGAGTTTTACGTGTAGGTTATATGCCGTTTTGTTTAGTGTATCTTTTTTATGGTATAAATCATTGATGATATTGTCTATGTGTATTATTTCGGCCTTACGTTTTGTTTTTGTTGCTGCATATGTATTATTTTTTATTGTGATTTGTGCATGTGTGGGTATAATGTTGTGTTTACGGCAAGTTTTGTTGTAAGCGATGATCAAGGAGGTTTTCATTATCTGTAATCTAACATTTCTGTACTTGTGGCTGTAATACGCTGTGTTGGCGGTATTAAAATTATCTTGTTGTTGCATCCTCTTCGTTCACTTATTAATTTAATAATATATATAATACTTTCACTTATGAACTAACTGTTGTCACTTCCCAAACGTTTCAAGATGTTGTTTCTCTTCTACAGTGGGTTGAGTACTAACTGTCGATTACAGAATAACCGTTACGGAATGGAGTGTGTGGTGGGGGTTGATGGTGGGAAGGGATTGGCGCTGAGGATCGAATTATGTGTGTGGATCAGTGTGTCAAATAGTGTATGTGATTTGTAATGTATCTGTTCATTTAATATGTTGTTTGGTTGTAGTGTGTGATATCTGTATATTTCAAATTGTTCAGCTGTGTTTAGTTTTCTACTTTTTGGTAAGTAGTGTAATATTTCCATGTTGTGTTCTATGTTTGTGTAGCTGTGGTTTTCGTTATGTAAATGTGTGGCAAATGTGGAATGTATGTAGTTTGTGGTGAGGGCTTTTAAATGTTCAGAAAACCTGGAAGAAAAAGATCTTCCCGTCTGGCCGATGTAGAATTGTTGACTATCATTGCAATTTAATTTATAAACCCCTGTTTTGCTGTATGTGTCAATGTCTTTGTTAGTATTGTTTATGTGTTTTCTAATGGTGTTGTTGGTTCTGTAAGCTACTTTATAATTTTGTTTCCTAAATGTGTTTGCAATTTTATGTGTATTGGAATTGTAGTATGTAAGTGTTATGTATTTACTGGGTTGTGTGCTGTTGGTCAGATGTGTTTTACTTTTTGTATTGAGGATTCGTTTGTGTAGTTTATTTATTAATTCGGGGTTGTATCCGTTTTTGACTGCTATGTATTTAATTGTGTTTAATTCATCTTGGTAGTCATGTGTGTTTAGGGGTATTGACGTGAGCCTATGGAGCATGTAGTTGAAAGCTGCATGTTTGTGTTGAGTTGGGTGGTTGGATGTGTTGTGTATGACCATGTCTGATGTGGTGGGTTTTCTGTATATTTTGTATGTGTGTGTGTTGTTTGTTTTGGTGATTGTAAGGTCTAGAAAGTTTATGCTGTTGTTTAATTCTATTTCAAGTGTGAATTTTAATTTATGGTGTAAAGTGTTAATGTATTTGTGGAAATTTTCTATTTGTCTTTTGTTGCCGTTGTAAAGGAGTAAAATGTCGACATACCTGTGCCAATATATTATTTTATCGGTGTATTTGTTGTTGTTCAGTATGTGTTTCTGTTCTATGGTGTGTATGAATATTTCTGCTAGTATACCTGATATAGGGGAGCCCATGGGTAGTCCATCTGTTTGTGTGTAATACATGCTATTGTGTGCGAAATAATTTTGATCTGTGATAATTTTAGTTAGATGGATGATCTCGTTTATGTGTGTTTCGGGTGTGTTATTTATTTTTAGTAATTGTTCTAATGTAATTATGGTTTCTTTTATGGGAACATTGGTGTATAGGTTTGTTATGTCGAATGAAGCAAGTGTGGAATTGTGGGGAATGTGTACATGTTGAGTTTTATTCACTAGATCTATATTATTTTTGACAGTGGTGTTGTTTGTTAAATTTATGCTATTTCTGATCAATTTATCTAAATGTCTAGCTATTTTGTGTGCAGGTGCTTGTGTGTTGTTTATAAGTGGTCTGATGAGAATATTGGGTTTGTGTAATTTCGGTAGTGCATTTAGTGTAGGGGCTTTTGGTTTAATTTGTTTTAGATATTTGATGTTGTCAGGTGATACTATGTGTTTTGTGTTATTTAGGGTTTTGTTTATTTGCTTGTGATATTTAGGGGTGGGGTCTTTATTTAATTTAGTGATGTTGTTTTCCTTAAAAAATGTTTCAATTTTGTTATTTAAAGCCTGTTTTTCTATTATGACATTTATATTACCTTTGTCTGCTTTAAGTATGGTTAGGTTGTGTTCGTGTAATTTGTTTTATGTTTTTTAGTGTTTGGAATTCATTATTGTGTTGTTTATTTTCGTATTGTTGTGTGTGTTGTAATTTACTCTTTATTTCATAACGTATTGTATCATGGTCTTGGTTTAGTGTGTGTTGTATGGCTGTTTCAGCGTCTAGGACTATGTCACGTGTATGTTTACTATTACCGTTATTATTTGTATTGGTACCTAAATTGTGTTTTAGACCTTTATCTAAGAGGTTTATTTCTGCGTTAGTGAAATTGGTAGTCGTTGTATTTACAGTACGTGTGTGAAATTTATGTGTCGGTGTCGGGACAGTTACGTTCCTGCGTGTTAATATGTTATTGATTTTTCTGTTATGTACTTCCTGTATTTTTATTTGGATTTTCTCTATGATATTATTGTATGTTGTATTACGTGTTCGAATTCAATGTGGTGTAATATTTGTGTGAGTTTTACGTGTAGGTTATATGCCGTTTTGTTTAGTGTATCTTTTTTATGGTATAAATCATAGATGATATTGTCTAGGTGTATTATTTCGGCCTTACGTTTTGTTTTTGTTGCTGCATATGTATTATTTTTTATTGTGATTTGTGCATGTGTGGGTATAATGTTGTGTTTACGGCAAGTTTTGTTGTAAGCGATTATCAAGGAGGTTTTCGTTATCTGTAATCTAACATTTCTGTACTTGTGGATGTAATACGCTGTGTTGGCGGTATTAAAATTATCTTGTTGTTGCATCCTCTTCGTTCACTTATTAATTTAATAATATATATAATACTTTCACTTATGAACTTACTGTTGTCACTTCCCAAACGTTTCAAGATGTTGTTTCTCTTCTTCAGTGGGTTGAGTACTAACTGTCGATTACAGAATAACCGTTACGGAATGGAGTGTGTGGTGGGGGTTGATGGTGGAAGGCATTGGCGCTGAGGTTCGAATTATGTGTGTGGATCAGTGTGTCAAATAGTGTATGTGATTTGTTATGTATCTGTTCATTTAATATGTTGTTTGGTTGTAGTGTGTGATATCTGTATATTTCAAATTGTTCAGCTGTGTTTAGTTTTCTACTTTTTGGTAAGTAGTGTAATATTTCCATGTTGTGTTCTATGTTTGTGTAGCTGTGGTTTTCGTTATGTAAATGTGTGGCAAATGTGGAATGTATGTAGTTTGTGGTGAGGGCTTTTAAATGTTCAGAAAACCTGGAAGAAAAAGATCTTCCCGTCTGGCCGATGTAGAATTGTTGACTATCATTGCAATTTAATTTATAAACCCCTGTTTTGCTGTATGTGTCAGTGTCTTTGTTAGTATTGTTTATATGTTTTCTAATGGTGTTGTTGGTTCTGTAAGCTACTTTATAATTTTGTTTCCTAAATGTGTTTGCAATTTTATGTGTATTGGAATTGTATGTAAGTGTTATGTATTTACTGGGTTGTGTGCTGTTGGTCAGATGTGTTTTACTTTTTGTGTTGAGGATTCGTTTGTGTAGTTTATTTATTAATTCGGGGTTGTATCCGTTTTTGACTGCTATGTATTTAATTGTGTTTAATTCATCTTGGTAGTCATGTGTGTTTAGGGGTATTGACGTGAGCCTATGGAGCATGTAGTTGAAAGCTGCATGTTTGTGTTGAGTTGGGTGGTTGGATGTGTTGTGTATGACCATGTCTGATGTGGTGGGTTTTCTGTATATTTTGTATGTGTGTGTGTTGTTTGTTTTGGTGATTGTAAGGTCTAGAAAGTTTATGCTGTTGTTTAATTCTATTTCAAGTGTGAATTTTAATTTATGGTGTAAAGTGTTAATGTATTTGTGGAAATTTTCTATTTGTCTTTTGTTGCCGTTGTAAAGGAGTAAAATGTCGTCGACATACCTGTGCCAATATATTATTTTATCGGTGTATTTGTTGTTGTTCAGTATGTGTTTCTGTTCTATGGTGTGTATGAATATTTCTGCTAGTATACCTGATATAGGGGAGCCCATGGGTAGTCCATCTGTTTGTGTGTAATACATGCTATTGTGTGCGAAATAATTTTGATCTGTGATCATTTTAGTTAGATGGATGATCTCGTTTATGTGTGTTTCGGGTGTGTTATTTATTTTTAGTAATTGTTCTAATGTAATTATGGTTTCTTTTATGGGAACATTGGTGTATAGGTTTATGTCGAATGAAGCAAGTGTGGAATTGTGGGGAATGTGTACATGTTGAGTTTTATTCACTAGATCTATATTATTTTTGACAGTGGTGTTGTTTGTTAAATTTATGCTATATCTGATCAATTTATCTAAATGTCTAGCTATTTTGTGTGCAGGTGCTTGTGTGTTGTTTATAAGTGGTCTGATGGGAATATTGGGTTTGTGTAATTTCGGTAGTGCATTTAGTGTAGGGGCTTTTGGTTTAATTTGTTTTAGATATTTGATGTTGTCAGGTGAAACTATGTGTTTTGTGTTATTTAGGGTTTTGTTTATTTGCTTGTGATATTTAGGGGTGGGGTCTTTATTTAATTTAGTGATGTAGTTATCCTTAAAAAATGTTTCAATTTTGTTATTTAAAGCCTGTTTTTCTATTATGACATTTATATTACCTTTGTCTGCTTTAAGTATGGTTAGGTTGTGTTCGTGTAATTTGTGTTTTATGTTTTTTAGTGTTTGGAATTCATTATTGTGTTGTTTATTTTCGTATTGTTGTGTGTGTTGTAATTTACGCTTTATTTCATAACGTATTGTATCATGGTCTTGGTTTAGTGTGTGTTGTATGGCTGTTTCAGCGTCTAGGACTATGTCACGTGTATGTTTACTATTACTGTTATTATTTGTATTGGTACCTAAATTGTGTTTTAGACCTTTATCTAAGAGGTTTATTTCTGCGTTAGTGAAATTGGTTGTCGTTGTATTTACAGTACGTGTGTGAAATTTATGTGTCGGTGTCGGGACAGTTACGTTCCTGCGTGTTAATATGTTATTGATTTTTCTGTTATGTACTTCCTGTATTTTTATTTGGATTTTCTCTATGATATTTCGTGTATGTTGTATTACGTGTTCGAATTCAATGTGGTGTAATATTTTTGTGAGTTTTACGTGTAGGTTATATGCCGTTTTGTTTAGTGTATCTTTTTTATGGTATAAATCATTGATGATATTGTCTAGGTGTATTATTTCGGCCTTATGTTTTGTTTTTGTTGCTGCATATGTATTATTTTTTATTGTGATTTGTGCATGTGTGGGTATAATGTTGTGTTTACGGCAAGTTTTGTTGTAAGCTATGTTCATGGAGGTTTTCATTAGCTGTAATCTAACATTTCTGTACTTGTGGATGTAATACGATGCGTTGGCGGTATTAAAATTATCTTGTTGTTGCATCCTCTTCGTTCACTTATTAATTTAATAATATATATAATACTTTCACTTATGAACTTACTGTTGTCACTTCCCAAACGTTTCAAGATGTTGTTTCTCTTCTTCAGTGGGTTGAGTACTAACTGTCGATTACAGAA
The DNA here is from genome assembly GCA_034769895.1 of Magicicada septendecula. Classification (NCBI taxonomy): domain Eukaryota; kingdom Metazoa; phylum Arthropoda; class Insecta; order Hemiptera; family Cicadidae; genus Magicicada; species Magicicada septendecula. The sequence continues at coordinate 1,156,051,132 of CM068367.1, forward strand.
TAACCGTTACGGAATGGAGTGTGTGGTGGGGGTTGATGGTGGAAGGGATTGGCGCTGAGGTTCGAATTATGTGTGTGGATCAGTGTGTCAAATAGTGTATGTGATTTGTTATGTATCTGTTCATTTAATATGTTGTTTGGTTGTAGTGTGTGATATCTGTATATTTCAAATTGTTCAGCTGTGTTTAGTTTTCTACTTTTTGGTAAGTAGTGTAATATTTCCATGTTGTGTTCTATGTTTGTGTAGCTGTGGTTTTCGTTATGTTAATGTGTGGCAAATGTGGAATGTATGTAGTTTGTGGTGAGGGCTTTTAAATGTTCAGAAAACCTGGAAGAAAAAGATCTTCCCGTCTGGCCGATGTAGAATTGTTGACAATCATTGCAATTTAATTTATAAACCCCTGTTTTGCTGTATGTGTCAATGTCTTTGTTAGTATTGTTTATGTGTTTTCTAATGGTGTTGTTGGTTCTGTAAGCTACTTTATAATTTTGTTTCCTAAATGTGTTTGCAATTTTATGTGTATTGGAATTGTATGTAAGTGTTATGTATTTACTGGGTTGTGTGCTGTTGGTCAGATGTGTTTTACTTTTTGTGTTGAGGATTCGTTTGTGTAGTTTATTTATTAATTCGGGGTTGTATCCGTTTTTGACTGCTATGTATTTAATTGTGTTTAATTCATCTTGGTAGTCATGTGTGTTTAGGGGTATTGACGTGAGCCTATGGAGCATGTAGTTGAAAGCTGCATGTTTGTGTTGAGTTGGGTGGTTGGATGTGTTGTGTATGACCATGTCTGATGTGGTGGGTTTTCTGTATATTTTGTATGTGTGTGTGTTGTTTGTTTTGGTGATTGTAAAGTCTAAAAAGTTTATGCTGTTGTTTAATTCTATTTCAAGTGTGAATTTTAATTTATGCTGTAAAGTGTTAAATGTATTTGTGGAAATTTTCTATTTGTCTTTTGATGCCGTTGTAAAGGAGTAAAATGTCGTCGACATACCTGTGCCAATATATTATTTTATCGGTGTATTTGTTGTTGTTCAGTATGTGTTTCTGTTCTATGGTGTGTATGAATATTTCTGCTAGTATACCTGATATAGGGGAACCCATGGGTAGTCCATCTGTTTGTGTGTAATACATGCTATTGTGTGCGAAATAATTTTGATCCGTGATAATTTTAGTTAGATGGATGATCTCGTTTATGTGTGTTTCGGGTGTGTTATTTATTTTTAGTAATTGTTCTAATGTAATTATGGTTTCTTTTATGGGAACATTGGTGTATAGGTTTGTTATGTCGAATGAAGCAAGTGTGGAATTGTGGGGAATGTGTACATGTTGAGTTTTATTCACTAGATCTATATTATTTTTGACAGTGGTGTTGTTTGTTAAATTTATGCTATTTCTGATCAATTTATCTAAATGTCTAGCTATTTTGTGTGCAGGTGCTTGTGTGTTGTTTATAAGTGGTCTGATGGGAATATTGGGTTTGTGTAATTTCGGTAGTGCATTTAGTGTAGGGGCTTTTGGTTTCATTTGTTTTAGATATTTGATGTTGTCAGGATGATACTATGTGTTTTGTGTTATTTAGGGTTATGTTTATTTGTTTGTGATATTTAGGGGTGGGGTCTTTATTTAATTTAGTGATGTTGTTTTCCTTAAAAAATGTTTCAATTTTGTTATTTAAAGCCTGTTTTTCTATTATGACATTTATATTACCTTTGTCTGCTTTAAGTATGGTTAGGTTGTGTTCGTGTAATTTGTGTTTTATGTTTTTTAATGTTTGGAATTCATTATTGTGTTGTTTATTTTCGTATTGTTGTGTGTGTTGTAATTTACGCTTTATTTCATAACGTATTGTATCATGGTCTTGGTTTAGTGTGTGTTGTATGGCTGTTTCAGCGTCTAGGACTATGTCACGTGTATGTTTACTATTACCGTTATTATTTGTATTGGTACCGAAATTGTGTTTTAGACCTTTATCTAAGAGGTTTATTTCTGCGTTAGTGAAATTGGTTGTCGTTGTATTTACAGTACGTGTGTGAAATTTATGTGTCGGTGTCGGGACAGTTACGTCCCTGCGTGTTAATATGTTATTGATTTTTCTGTTATGTACTTCCTGTATTTTTATTTGGATTTTCTCTATGATATTTCGTGTATGTTGTATTACGTGTTCGAATTCAATGTGGTGTAATATTTTTGTGAGTTTTACGTGTAGGTTATATGCCCTTTTGTTTAGTGTATCTTTTTTATGGTATAAATCATTGATGATATTGTCTAGGTGTATTATTTCGGCCTTACGTTTTGTTTTTGTTGCTGCATATGTATTATTTTTTATTGTGATTTGTGCATGTGTGGGTATAATGTTGTGTTTACGGCAAGTTTTGTTGTAAGCAATGTTCATGGAGGTTTTCGTTAGCTGTAATCTAACATTTCTGTACTTGTGGATGTAATACGATGCGTTGGCGGTATTAAAATTATCTTGTTGTTGCATCCTCTTCGTTCACTTATTAATTTAATAATATATATAATACTTTCACTTATGAACTTACTGTTGTCACTTCCCAAACGTTTCAAGATGTTGTTTCTCTTCTTCAGTGGGTTGAGTACTAACTGTCGATTACAGAATAACCGTTACGGAATGGAGTGTGTGGTGGGGGTTGATGGTGGAAGGCATTGGCGCTGAGGTTCGAATTATGTGTGTGGATCAGTGTGTCAAATAGTGTATGTGATTTGTTATGTATCTGTTCATTTAATATGTTGTTTGGTTGTAGTGTGTGATATCTGTATATTTCAAATTGTTCAGCTGTGTTTAGTTTTCTACTTTTTGGTAAGTAGTGTAATATTTCCATGTTGTGTTCTATGTTTGTGTAGCTGTGGTTTTCGTTATGTAAATGTGTGGCAAATGTGGAATGTATGTAGTTTGTGGTGAGGGCTTTTAAATGTTCAGAAAACCTGGAAGAAAAAGATCTTCCCGTCTGGCCGATGTAGAATTGTTGACTATCATTGCAATTTAATTTATAAACCCCTGTTTTGCTGTATGTGTCAGTGTCTTTGTTAGTATTGTTTATATGTTTTCTAATGGTGTTGTTGGTTCTGTAAGCTACTTTATAATTTTGTTTCCTAAATGTGTTTGCAATTTTATGTGTATTGGAATTGTATGTAAGTGTTATGTATTTACTGGGTTGTGTGCTGTTGGTCAGATGTGTTTTACTTTTTGTGTTGAGGATTCGTTTGTGTAGTTTATTTATTAATTCGGGGTTGTATCCGTTTTTGACTGCTATGTATTTAATTGTGTTTAATTCATCTTGGTAGTCATGTGTGTTTAGGGGTATTGACGTGAGCCTATGGAGCATGTAGTTGAAAGCTGCATGTTTGTGTTGAGTTGGGTGGTTGGATGTGTTGTGTATGACCATGTCTGATGTGGTGGGTTTTCTGTATATTTTGTATGTGTGTGTGTTGTTTGTTTTGGTGATTGTAAGGTCTAGAAAGTTTATGCTGTTGTTTAATTCTATTTCAAGTGTGAATTTTAATTTATGGTGTAAAGTGTTAATGTATTTTTGGAAATTTTCTATTTGTCTTTTGTTGCCGTTGTAAAGGAGTAAAATGTCGTCGACATACCTGTGCCAATATATTATTTTATCGGTGTATTTGTTGTTGTTCAGTATGTGTTTCTGTTCTATGGTGTGTATGAATATTTCTGCTAGTATACCTGATATAGGGGAGCCCATGGGTAGTCCATCTGTTTGTGTGTAATACATGCTATTGTGTGCGAAATAATTTTGATCTGTGATCATTTTAGTTAGATGGATGATCTCGTTTATGTGTGTTTCGGGTGTGTTATTTATTTTTAGTAATTGTTCTAATGTAATTATGGTTTCTTTTATGGTAACATTGGTGTATAGGTTTATGTCGAATGAAGCAAGTGTGGAATTGTGGGGAATGTGTACATGTTGAGTTTTATTCACTAGATCTATATTATTTTTGACAGTGGTGTTGTTTGTTAAATTTATGCTATATCTGATCAATTTATCTAAATGTCTAGCTATTTTGTGTGCAGGTGCTTGTGTGTTGTTTATAAGTGGTCTGATGGGAATATTGGGTTTGTGTAATTTCGGTAGTGCATTTAGTGTAGGGGCTTTTGGTTTAATTTGTTTTAGATATTTGATGTTGTCAGGTGAAACTATGTGTTTTGTGTTATTTAGGGTTTTGTTTATTTGCTTGTGATATTTAGGGGTGGGGTCTTTATTTAATTTAGTGATGTAGTTATCCTTAAAAAATGTTTCAATTTTGTTATTTAAAGCCTGTTTTTCTATTATGACATTTATATTACCTTTGTCTGCTTTAAGTATGGTTAGGTTGTGTTCGTGTAATTTGTGTTTTATGTTTTTTAGTGTTTGGAATTCATTATTGTGTTGTTTATTTTCGTATTGTTGTGTGTGTTGTAATTTACGCTTTATTTCATAACGTATTGTATCATGGTCTTGGTTTAGTGTGTGTTGTATGGCTGTTTCAGCGTCTAGGACTATGTCACGTGTATGTTTACTATTACCGTTATTATTTGTATTGGTACCTAAATTGTGTTTTAGACCTTTATCTAAGAGGTTTATTTCTGCGTTAGTGAAATTGGTAGTCGTTGTATTTACAGTACGTGTGTGAAATTTATGTGTCGGTGTCGGGACAGTTACGTTCCTGCGTGTTAATATGTTATTGATTTTTCTGTTATGTACTTCCTGTATTTTTATTTGGATTTTCTCTATGATATTATTGTATGTTGTATTACGTGTTCGAATTCAATGTGGTGTAATATTTGTGTGAGTTTTACGTGTAGGTTATATGCCGTTTTGTTTAGTGTATCTTTTTTATGGTATAAATCATTGATGATATTGTCTATGTGTATTATTTCGGCCTTACGTTTTGTTTTTGTTGCTGCATATGTATTATTTTTTATTGTGATTTGTGCATGTGTGGGTATAATGTTGTGTTTACGGCAAGTTTTGTTGTAAGCGATGATCAAGGAGGTTTTCGTTATCTGTAATCTAACATTTCTGTACTTGTGGCTGTAATACGCTGTGTTGGCGGTATTAAAATTATCTTGTTGTTGCATCCTCTTCGTTCACTTATTAATTTAATAATATATATAATACTTTCACTTATGAACTAACTGTTGTCACTTCCCAAACGTTTCAAGATGTTGTTTCTCTTCTACAGTGGGTTGAGTACTAACTGTCGATTACAGAATAACCGTTACGGAATGGAGTGTGTGGTGGGGGTTGATGGTGGGAAGGGATTGGCGCTGAGGATCGAATTATGTGTGTGGATCAGTGTGTCAAATAGTGTATGTGATTTGTAATGTATCTGTTCATTTAATATGTTGTTTGGTTGTAGTGTGTGATATCTGTATATTTCAAATTGTTCAGCTGTGTTTAGTTTTCTACTTTTTGGTAAGTAGTGTAATATTTCCATGTTGTGTTCTATGTTTGTGTAGCTGTGGTTTTCGTTATGTAAATGTGTGGCAAATGTGGAATGTATGTAGTTTGTGGTGAGGGCTTTTAAATGTTCAGAAAACCTGGAAGAAAAAGATCTTCCCGTCTGGCCGATGTAGAATTGTTGACTATCATTGCAATTTAATTTATAAACCCCTGTTTTGCTGTATGTGTCAATGTCTTTGTTAGTATTGTTTATGTGTTTTCTAATGGTGTTGTTGGTTCTGTAAGCTACTTTATAATTTTGTTTCCTAAATGTGTTTGCAATTTTATGTGTATTGGAATTGTAGTATGTAAGTGTTATGTATTTACTGGGTTGTGTGCTGTTGGTCAGATGTGTTTTACTTTTTGTATTGAGGATTCGTTTGTGTAGTTTATTTATTAATTCGGGGTTGTATCCGTTTTTGACTGCTATGTATTTAATTGTGTTTAATTCATCTTGGTAGTCATGTGTGTTTAGGGGTATTGACGTGAGCCTATGGAGCATGTAGTTGAAAGCTGCATGTTTGTGTTGAGTTGGGTGGTTGGATGTGTTGTGTATGACCATGTCTGATGTGGTGGGTTTTCTGTATATTTTGTATGTGTGTGTGTTGTTTGTTTTGGTGATTGTAAGGTCTAGAAAGTTTATGCTGTTGTTTAATTCTATTTCAAGTGTGAATTTTAATTTATGGTGTAAAGTGTTAATGTATTTGTGGAAATTTTCTATTTGTCTTTTGTTGCCGTTGTAAAGGAGTAAAATGTCGACATACCTGTGCCAATATATTATTTTATCGGTGTATTTGTTGTTGTTCAGTATGTGTTTCTGTTCTATGGTGTGTATGAATATTTCTGCTAGTATACCTGATATAGGGGAGCCCATGGGTAGTCCATCTGTTTGTGTGTAATACATGCTATTGTGTGCGAAATAATTTTGATCTGTGATAATTTTAGTTAGATGGATGATCTCGTTTATGTGTGTTTCGGGTGTGTTATTTATTTTTAGTAATTGTTCTAATGTAATTATGGTTTCTTTTATGGGAACATTGGTGTATAGGTTTGTTATGTCGAATGAAGCAAGTGTGGAATTGTGGGGAATGTGTACATGTTGAGTTTTATTCACTAGATCTATATTATTTTTGACAGTGGTGTTGTTTGTTAAATTTATGCTATTTCTGATCAATTTATCTAAATGTCTAGCTATTTTGTGTGCAGGTGCTTGTGTGTTGTTTATAAGTGGTCTGATGAGAATATTGGGTTTGTGTAATTTCGGTAGTGCATTTAGTGTAGGGGCTTTTGGTTTAATTTGTTTTAGATATTTGATGTTGTCAGGTGATACTATGTGTTTTGTGTTATTTAGGGTTTTGTTTATTTGCTTGTGATATTTAGGGGTGGGGTCTTTATTTAATTTAGTGATGTTGTTTTCCTTAAAAAATGTTTCAATTTTGTTATTTAAAGCCTGTTTTTCTATTATGACATTTATATTACCTTTGTCAGCTTTAAGTATGGTTAGGTTGTGTTCGTGTAATTTGTTTTATGTTTTTTAGTGTTTGGAATTCATTATTGTGTTGTTTATTTTCGTATTGTTGTGTGTGTTGTAATTTACGCTTTATTTCATAACGTATTGTATCATGGTCTTGGTTTAGTGTGTGTTGTATGGCTGTTTCAGCGTCTAGGACTATGTCACGTGTATGTTTACTATTACCGTTATTATTTGTATTGGTACCTAAATTGTGTTTTAGACCTTTATCTAAGAGGTTTATTTCTGCGTTAGTGAAATTGGTAGTCGTTGTATTTACAGTACGTGTGTGAAATTTATGTGTCGGTGTCGGGACAGTTACGTTCCTGCGTGTTAATATGTTATTGATTTTTCTGTTATGTACTTCCTGTATTTTTATTTGGATTTTCTCTATGATATTATTGTATGTTGTATTACGTGTTCGAATTCAATGTGGTGTAATATTTGTGTGAGTTTTACGTGTAGGTTATATGCCGTTTTGTTTAGTGTATCTTTTTTATGGTATAAATCATAGATGATATTGTCTAGGTGTATTATTTCGGCCTTACGTTTTGTTTTTGTTGCTGCATATGTATTATTTTTTATTGTGATTTGTGCATGTGTGGGTATAATGTTGTGTTTACGGCAAGTTTTGTTGTAAGCGATTATCAAGGAGGTTTTCGTTATCTGTAATCTAACATTTCTGTACTTGTGGATGTAATACGCTGTGTTGGCGGTATTAAAATTATCTTGTTGTTGCATCCTCTTCGTTCACTTATTAATTTAATAATATATATAATACTTTCACTTATGAACTTACTGTTGTCACTTCCCAAACGTTTCAAGATGTTGTTTCTCTTCTTCAGTGGGTTGAGTACTAACTGTCGATTACAGAATAACCGTTACGGAATGGAGTGTGTGGTGGGGGTTGATGGTGGAAGGCATTGGCGCTGAGGTTCGAATTATGTGTGTGGATCAGTGTGTCAAATAGTGTATGTGACTTGTTATGTATCTGTTCATTTAATATGTTGTTTGGTTGTAGTGTGTGATATCTGTATATTTCAAATTGTTCAGCTGTGTTTAGTTTTCTACTTTTTGGTAAGTAGTGTAATATTTCCATGTTGTGTTCTATGTTTGTGTAGCTGTGGTTTTCGTTATGTAAATGTGTGGCAAATGTGGAATGTATGTAGTTTGTGGTGAGGGCTTTTAAATGTTCAGAAAACCTGGAAGAAAAAGATCTTCCCGTCTGGCCGATGTAGAATTGTTGACTATCATTGCAATTTAATTTATAAACCCCTGTTTTGCTGTATGTGTCAGTGTCTTTGTTAGTATTGTTTATATGTTTTCTAATGGTGTTGTTGGTTCTGTAAGCTACTTTATAATTTTGTTTCCTAAATGTGTTTGCAATTTTATGTGTATTGGAATTGTATGTAAGTGTTATGTATTTACTGGGTTGTGTGCTGTTGGTCAGATGTGTTTTACTTTTTGTGTTGAGGATTCGTTTGTGTAGTTTATTTATTAATTCGGGGTTGTATCCGTTTTTGACTGCTATGTATTTAATTGTGTTTAATTCATCTTGGTAGTCATGTGTGTTTAGGGGTATTGACGTGAGCCTATGGAGCATGTAGTTGAAAGCTGCATGTTTGTGTTGAGTTGGGTGGTTGGATGTGTTGTGTATGACCATGTCTGATGTGGTGGGTTTTCTGTATATTTTGTATGTGTGTGTGTTGTTTGTTTTGGTGATTGTAAGGTCTAGAAAGTTTATGCTGTTGTTTAATTCTATTTCAAGTGTGAATTTTAATTTATGGTGTAAAGTGTTAATGTATTTTTGGAAATTTTCTATTTGTCTTTTGTTGCCGTTGTAAAGGAGTAAAATGTCGTCGACATACCTGTGCCAATATATTATTTTATCGGTGTATTTGTTGTTGTTCAGTATGTGTTTCTGTTCTATGGTGTGTATGAATATTTCTGCTAGTATACCTGATATAGGGGAGCCCATGGGTAGTCCATCTGTTTGTGTGTAATACATGCTATTGTGTGCGAAATAATTTTGATCTGTGATCATTTTAGTTAGATGGATGATCTCGTTTATGTGTGTTTCGGGTGTGTTATTTATTTTTAGTAATTGTTCTAATGTAATTATGGTTTCTTTTATGGGAACATTGGTGTATAGGTTTATGTCGAATGAAGCAAGTGTGGAATTGTGGGGAATGTGTACATGTTGAGTTTTATTCACTAGATCTATATTATTTTTGACAGTGGTGTTGTTTGTTAAATTTATGCTATATCTGATCAATTTATCTAAATGTCTAGCTATTTTGTGTGCAGGTGCTTGTGTGTTGTTTATAAGTGGTCTGATGGGAATATTGGGTTTGTGTAATTTCGGTAGTGCATTTAGTGTAGGGGCTTTTGGTTTAATTTGTTTTAGATATTTGATGTTGTCAGGTGAAACTATGTGTTTTGTGTTATTTAGGGTTTTGTTTATTTGCTTGTGATATTTAGGGGTGGGGTCTTTATTTAATTTAGTGATGTAGTTATCCTTAAAAAATGTTTCAATTTTGTTATTTAAAGCCTGTTTTTCTATTATGACATTTATATTACCTTTGTCTGCTTTAAGTATGGTTAGGTTGTGTTCGTGTAATTTGTGTTTTATGTTTTTTAGTGTTTGGAATTCATTATTGTGTTGTTTATTTTCGTATTGTTGTGTGTGTTGTAATTTACGCTTTATTTCATAACGTATTGTATCATGGTCTTGGTTTAGTGTGTGTTGTATGGCTGTTTCAGCATCTAGGACTATGTCACGTGTATGTTTACTATTACCGTTATTATTTGTATTGGTACCTAAATTGTGTTTTAGACCTTTATCTAAGAGGTTTATTTCTGCGTTAGTGAAATTGGTAGTCGTTGTATTTACAGTACGTGTGTGAAATTTATGTGTCGGTGTCGGGACAGTTACATTCCTGCGTGTTAATATGTTATTGATTTTTCTGTTATGTACTTCCTGTATTTTTATTTGGATTTTCTCTATGATATTATTGTATGTTGTATTACGTGTTCGAATTCAATGTGGTGTAATATTTGTGTGAGTTTTACGTGTAGGTTATATGCCGTTTTGTTTAGTGTATCTTTTTTATGGTATAAATCATTGATGATATTGTCTATGTGTATTATTTCGGCCTTACGTTTTGTTTTTGTTGCTGCATATGTATTATTTTTTATTGTGATTTGTGCATGTGTGGGTATAATGTTGTGTTTACGGCAAGTTTTGTTGTAAGCGATGATCAAGGAGGTTTTCGTTATCTGTAATCTAACATTTCTGTACTTGTGGCTGTAATACGCTGTGTTGGCGGTATTAAAATTATCTTGTTGTTGCATCCTCTTCGTTCACTTATTAATTTAATAATATATATAATACTTTCACTTATGAACTAACTGTTGTCACTTCCCAAACGTTTCAAGATGTTGTTTCTCTTCTACACTGGGTTGAGTACTAACTGTCGATTACAGAATAACCGTTACGGAATGGAGTGTGTGGTGGGGGTTGATGGTGGGAAGGGATTGGCGCTGAGGATCGAATTATGTGTGTGGATCAGTGTGTCAAATAGTGTATGTGATTTGTAATGTATCTGTTCATTTAATATGTTGTTTGGTTGTAGTGTGTGATATCTGTATATTTCAAATTGTTCAGCTGTGTTTAGTTTTCTACTTTTTGGTAAGTAGTGTAATATTTCCATGTTGTGTTCTATGTTTGTGTAGCTGTGGTTTTCGTTATGTAAATGTGTGGCAAATGTGGAATGTATGTAGTTTGTGGTGAGGGCTTTTAAATGTTCAGAAAACCTGGAAGAAAAAGATCTTCCCGTCTGGCCGATGTAGAATTGTTGACTATCATTGCAATTTAATTTATAAACCCCTGTTTTGCTGTATGTGTCAATGTCTTTGTTAGTATTGTTTATGTGTTTTCTAATGGTGTTGTTGGTTCTGTAAGCTACTTTATAATTTTGTTTCCTAAATGTGTTTGCAATTTTATGTGTATTGGAATTGTAGTATGTAAGTGTTATGTATTTACTGGGTTGTGTGCTGTTGGTCAGATGTGTTTTACTTTTTGTATTGAGGATTCGTTTGTGTAGTTTATTTATTAATTCGGGGTTGTATCCGTTTTTGACTGCTATGTATTTAATTGTGTTTAATTCATCTTGGTAGTCATGTGTGTTTAGGGGTATTGACGTGAGCCTATGGAGCATGTAGTTGAAAGCTGCATGTTTGTGTTGAGTTGGGTGGTTGGATGTGTTGTGTATGACCATGTCTGATGTGGTGGGTTTTCTGTATATTTTGTATGTGTGTGTGTTGTTTGTTTTGGTGATTGTAAGGTCTAGAAAGTTTATGCTGTTGTTTAATTCTATTTCAAGTGTGAATTTTAATTTATGGTGTAAAGTGTTAATGTATTTGTGGAAATTTTCTATTTGTCTTTTGTTGCCGTTGTAAAGGAGTAAAATGTCGACATACCTGTGCCAATATATTATTTTATCGGTGTATTTGTTGTTGTTCAGTATGTGTTTCTGTTCTATGGTGTGTATGAATATTTCTGCTAGTATACCTGATATAGGGGAGCCCATGGGTAGTCCATCTGTTTGTGTGTAATACATGCTATTGTGTGCGAAATAATTTTGATCTGTGATAATTTTAGTTAGATGGATGATCTCGTTTATGTGTGTTAAGGTGTGTTATTTATTTTTAGTAATTGTTCTAATGTAATTATGGTTTCTTTTATGGGAACATTGGTGTATAGGTTTATGTCGAATGAAGCAAGTGTGGAATTGTGGGGAATGTGTACATGTTGAGTTTTATTCACTAGATCTATATTATTTTTGACAGTGGTGTTGTTTGTTAAATTTATGCTATATCTGATCAATTTATCTAAATGTCTAGCTATTTTGTGTGCAGGTGCTTGTGTGTTGTTTATAAGTGGTCTGATGGGAATATTGGGTTTGTGTAATTTCGGTAGTGCATTTAGTGTAGGGGCTTTTGGTTTAATTTGTTTTAGATATTTGATGTTGTCAGGTGAAACTATGTGTTTTGTGTTATTTAGGGTTTTGTTTATTTGCTTGTGATATTTAGGGGTGGGGTCTTTATTTAATTTAGTGATGTAGTTATCCTTAAAAAATGTTTCAATTTTGTTATTTAAAGCCTGTTTTTCTATTATGACATTTATATTACCTTTGTCTGCTTTAAGTATGGTTAGGTTGTGTTCGTGTAATTTGTGTTTTATGTTTTTTAGTGTTTGGAATTCATTATTGTGTTGTTTATTTTCGTATTGTTGTGTGTGTTGTAATTTACGCTTTATTTCATAACGTATTGTATCATGGTCTTGGTTTAGTGTGTGTTGTATGGCTGTTTCAGCGTCTAGGACTATGTCACGTGTATGTTTACTATTACCGTTATTATTTGTATTGGTACCTAAATTGTGTTTTAGACCTTTATCTAAGAGGTTTATTTCTGCGTTAGTGAAATTGGTAGTCGTTGTATTTACAGTACGTGTGTGAAATTTATGTGTCGGTGTCGGGACAGTTACGTTCCTGCGTGTTAATATGTTATTGATTTTTCTGTTATGTACTTCCTGTATTTTTATTTGGATTTTCTCTATGATATTATTGTATGTTGTATTACGTGTTCGAATTCAATGTGGTGTAATATTTGTGTGAGTTTTACGTGTAGGTTATATGCCGTTTTGTTTAGTGTATCTTTTTTATGGTATAAATCATTGATGATATTGTCTATGTGTATTATTTCGGCCTTACGTTTTGTTTTTGTTGCTGCATATGTATTATTTTTTATTGTGATTTGTGCATGTGTGGGTATAATGTTGTGTTTACGGCAAGTTTTGTTGTAAGCGATGATCAAGGAGGTTTTCGTTATCTGTAATCTAACATTTCTGTACTTGTGGCTGTTATACGCTGTGTTGGCGGTATTAAAATTATCTTGTTGTTGCATCCTCTTCGTTCACTTATTAATTTAATAATATATATAATACTTTCACTTATGAACTAACTGTTGTCACTTCCCAAACGTTTCAAGATGTTGTTTCTCTTCTACACTGGGTTGAGTACTAACTGTCGATTACAGAATAACCGTTACGGAATGGAGTGTGTGGTGGGGGTTGATGGTGGGAAGGGATTGGCGCTGAGGATCGAATTATGTGTGTGGATCAGTGTGTCAAATAGTGTATGTGATTTGTAATGTATCTGTTCATTTAATATGTTGTTTGGTTGTAGTGTGTGATATCTGTATATTTCAAATTGTTCAGCTGTGTTTAGTTTTCTACTTTTTGGTAAGTAGTGTAATATTTCCATGTTGTGTTCTATGTTTGTGTAGCTGTGGTTTTCGTTATGTAAATGTGTGGCAAATGTGGAATGTATGTAGTTTGTGGTGAGGGCTTTTAAATGTTCAGAAAACCTGGAAGAAAAAGATCTTCCCGTCTGGCCGATGTAGAATTGTTGACTATCATTGCAATTTAATTTATAAACCCCTGTTTTGCTGTATGTGTCAATGTCTTTGTTAGTATTGTTTATGTGTTTTCTAATGGTGTTGTTGGTTCTGTAAGCTACTTTATAATTTTGTTTCCTAAATGTGTTTGCAATTTTATGTGTATTGGAATTGTAGTATGTAAGTGTTATGTATTTACTGGGTTGTGTGCTGTTGGTCAGATGTGTTTTACTTTTTGTATTGAGGATTCGTTTGTGTAGTTTATTTATTAATTCGGGGTTGTATCCGTTTTTGACTGCTATGTATTTAATTGTGTTTAATTCATCTTGGTAGTCATGTGTGTTTAGGGGTATTGACGTGAGCCTATGGAGCATGTAGTTGAAAGCTGCATGTTTGTGTTGAGTTGGGTGGTTGGATGTGTTGTGTATGACCATGTCTGATGTGGTGGGTTTTCTGTATATTTTGTATGTGTGTGTGTTGTTTGTTTTGGTGATTGTAAGGTCTAGAAAGTTTATGCTGTTGTTTAATTCTATTTCAAGTGTGAATTTTAATTTATGGTGTAAAGTGTTAATGTATTTGTGGAAATTTTCTATTTGTCTTTTGTTGCCGTTGTAAAGGAGTAAAATGTCGACATACCTGTGCCAATATATTATTTTATCGGTGTATTTGTTGTTGTTCAGTATGTGTTTCTGTTCTATGGTGTGTATGAATATTTCTGCTAGTATACCTGATATAGGGGAGCCCATGGGTAGTCCATCTGTTTGTGTGTAATACATGCTATTGTGTGCGAAATAATTTTGATCTGTGATAATTTTAGTTAGATGGATGATCTCGTTTATGTGTGTTAAGGTGTGTTATTTATTTTTAGTAATTGTTCTAATGTAATTATGGTTTCTTTTATGGGAACATTGGTGTATAGGTTTGTTATGTCGAATGAAGCAAGTGTGGAATTGTGGGGAATGTGTACATGTTGAGTTTTATTCACTAGATCTATATTATTTTTGACAATGGTGTTGTTTGTTAAATTTATGCTATTTCTGATCAATTTATCTAAATGTCTAGCTATTTCGTGTGCCGGTGCTTGTGTGTTGTTTATAAGTGGTCTGATGGGAATATTGGGTTTGTGTAATTTCGGTAGTGCATTTAGTGTAGGGGCTTTTGGTTTCATTTGTTTTAGATATTTGATGTTGTCAGGTGATACTATGTGTTTTGTGTTATTTAGGGTTTTGTTTATTTGCTTGTGATATTTAGGGGTGGGGTCTTTATTTAATTTAGTGATGTTGTTTTCCTTAAAAAATGTTTCAATTTTGTTATTTAAAGCCTGTTTTTCTATTATGACATTTATATTACCTTTGTCTGCTTTAAGTATGGTTAGGTTGTGTTCGTGTAATTTGTGTTTTATGTTTTTTAGTGTTTGGAATTCATTATTGTGTTGTTTATTTTCGTATTGTTGTGTGTGTTGTAATTTACGCTTTATTTCATAACGTATTGTATCATGGTCTTGGTTTAGTGTGTGTTGTATGGCTGTTTCAGCGTCTAGGACCATGTCAAGTGTATGTTTACTATTACCGTTATTATTTGTATTGGTACCTAAATTGTGTTTTAGACCTTTATCTAAGAGGTTTATTTCTGCGTTAGTGAAATTGGTTGTCGTTGTATTTACAGTACGTGTGTGAAATTTATGTGTCGGTGTCGGGACAGTTACGTTCCTGCGTGTTAATATGTTATTGATTTTTCTGTTATGTACTTCCTGTATTTTTATTTGGATTTTCTCTATGATCTTTCGTGTATGTTGTATTACGTGTTCGAATTCAATGTGGTGTAATATTTGTGTGAGTTTTACGTGTAGGTTATATGCCGTTTTGTTTAGTATATCTTTTTTATGGTATAAATCATTGATGATATTGTCTAGGTGTATTATTTCGGCCTTACGTTTTGTTTTTGTTGCTGCATATGTATTATTTTTTATTGTGATTTGTGCATGTGTGGGTATAATGTTGTGTTAAGGCAAGTTTTGTTGTAAGCGATGATCAAGGAGGTTTTCGTTATCTGTAATCTAACATTTCTGTACTTGTGGATGTAATACGCTGTGTTGGCGGTATTAAAATTATCTTGTTGTTGCATCCTCTTCGTTCACTTATTAATTTAATAATATATATAATACTTTCACTTATGAACTTACTGTTGTCACTTCCCAAACGTTTCAAGATGGTGTTTCTCTTCTTCAGTGGGTTGAGTAATAACTGTCGATTACAGAATAACCGTTACGGAATGGAGTGTGTGGTGGGGGTTGATGGTGGAAGGCATTGGCGCTGAGGTTCGAATTATGTGTGTGGATCAGTGTGTCAAATAGTGTATGTGATTTGTTATGTATCTCTTCATTTAATATGTTGTTTGGTTGTAGTGTGTGATATCTGTATATTTCAAATTGTTCAGCTGTGTTTAGTTTTCTACTTTTTGGTAAGTAGTGTAATATTTCCATGTTGTGTTCTATGTTTGTGTAACTGTGGTTTTCGTTATGTAAATGTGTGGCAAATGTGGAATGTATGTAGTTTGTGGTGAGGGCTTTTAAATGTTCAGAAAACCTGGAAGAAAAAGATCTTCCCGTCTGGCCGATGTAGAATTGTTGACTATCATTGCAATTTAATTTATAAACCCCTGTTTTGCTGTATGTGTCAATGTCTTTGTTAGTATTGTTTATGTGTTTTCTAATGGTGTTGTTGGTTCTGTAAGCTACTTTATAATTTTGTTTCCTAAATGTGTTTGCAATTTTATGTGTATTGGAATTGTAGTATGTAAGTGTTATGTATTTACTGGGTTGTGTGCTGTTGGTCAGATGTGTTTTACTTTTTGTGTTGAGGATTCGTTTGTGTAGTTTATTTATTAATTCGGGGTTGTATCCGTTTTTGACTGCTATGTATTTAATTGTGTTTAATTCATCTTGGTAGTCATGTGTGTTTAGGGGTATTGACGTGAGCCTATGGAGCATGTAGTTGAAAGCTGCATGTTTGTGTTGAGTTGGGTGGTTGGATGTGTTGTGTATGACCATGTCTGATGTGGTGGGTTTTCTGTATATTTTGTATGTGTGTGTGTTTGTTTTGGTGATTGTAAGGTCTAGAAAGTTTATGCTGTTGTTTAATTCTATTTCAAGTGTGAATTTTAATTTATGGTGTAAAGTGTTAATGTATTTGTGGAAATTTTCTATTTGTCTTTTGTTGCCGTTGTAAAGGAGTAAAATGTCGTCGACATACCTGTGCCAATATATTATTTTATCGGTGTATTTGTTGTTGTTCAGTATGTGTTTCTGTTCTATGGTGTGTATGAATATTTCTGCTAGTATACCTGATATAGGGGAGCCCATGGGTAGTCCATCTGTTTGTGTGTAATACATGCTATTGTGTGCGAAATAATTTTGATCTGTGATAATTTTAGTTAGATGGATGATCTCGTTTATGTGTGTTTCGGGTGTGTTATTTATTTTTAGTAATTGTTCTAATGTAATTATGGTTTCTTTTATGGGAACATTGGTGTATAGTTTTGTTATGTCGAATGAAGCAAGTGTGGAATTGTGGGGAATGTGTACATGTTGAGTTTTATTCACTAGATCTATATTATTTTTGACAGTGGTGTTGTTTGTTAAATTTATGCTATTTCTGATCAATTTATCTAAATGTCTAGCTATTTTGTGTGCAGGTGCTTGTGTGTTGTTTATAAGTGGTCTGATGGGAATATTGGGTTTGTGTAATTTCGGTAGTGCATTTAGTGTAGGGGCTTTTGGTTTAATTTGTTTTAGATATTTGATGTTGTCAGGTGATACTATTTGTTTTGTGTTATTTAGGGTTTTGTTTATTTGCTTGTGATATTTAGGGGTGGGGTCTTTATTTAATTTAGTGATGTTGTTTTCCTTAAAAAATGTTTCAATTTTGTTATTTAAAGCCTGTTTTTCTATTATGACATTTATATTACCTTTGTCTGCTTTAAGTATGGTTAGGTTGTGTTCGTGTAATTTGTGTTTTATGTTTTTTAGGGTTTGGAATTCATTATTGTGTTGTTTATTATCGTATTGTTGTGTGTGTTGTAATTTACGCTTTATTTCATAACGTATTGTATCATGGTCTTGGTTTAGTGTGTGTTGTATGGCTGTTTCAGCGTCTAGGACCATGTCAAGTGTATGTTTACTATTACCGTTATTATTTGTATTGGTACCTAAATTGTGTTTTAGACCTTTATCCAAGAGGTTTATTTCTGCGTTAGTGAAATTGGTTGTCGTTGTATTTACAGTAAGTGTGTGAAATTTATGTGTCGGTGTCGGGACAGTTACGTTCCTGCGTGTTAATATGTTATTGATTTTTCTGTTATGTACTTCCTGTATTTTTATTTGGATTTTCTCTATGATATTTCGTGTATGTTGTATTACGTGTTCGAATTCAATGTGGTGTAATATTTTTGTGAGTTTTACGTGTAGGTTATATGCCGTTTTGTTTAGTGTATCTTTTTTATGGTATAAATCATTGATGATATTGTCTAGGTGTATTATTTCGGCCTTACGTTTTGTTTTTGTTGCTGCATATGTATTATTTTTTATTGTGATTTGTGCATGTGTGGGTATAATGTTGTGTTTACAGCAAGTTTTATTGTAAGCGATGATCAAGGAGGTTTTCGTTATCTGTATTCTAACATTTCTGTACTTGTGGATGTAATACGCTGTGTTGGCGGTATTAAAATTATCTTGTTGTTGCATCCTCTTCGTTCACTTATTAATTTAATAATATATATAATACTTTCACTTATGAACTTACTGTTGTCACTTCCCAAACGTTTCAAGACGTTGTTTCTCTTCTTCAGTGGGTTGAGTACTAACTGTCGATTACAGAATAACCGTTACGGAATGAAGTGTGTGGTGGGGGTTGATGGTGGGAAGGGATTGGCGCTGAGGTTCGAATTATGTGTGTGGATCAGTGTGTCAAATAGTGTATGTGATTTGTAATGTATCTGTTCATTTAATATGTTGTTTGGTTGTAGTGTGTGATATCTGTATATTTCAAATTGTTCAGCTGTGTTTAGTTTTCTACTTTTTGGTAAGTAGTGTAATATTTCCATGTTGTGTTCTATGTTTGTGTAGCTGTGGTTTTCGTTATGTAAATGTGTGGCAAATGTGGAATGTATGTAGTTTGTGGTGAGGGCTTTTAAATGTTCAGAAAACCTGGAAGAAAAAGATCTTCCCGTCTGGCCGATGTAGAATTGTTGACTATCATTGCAATTTAATTTATAAACCCCTGTTTTGCTGTATGTGTCAGTGTCTTTGTTAGTATTGTTTATATGTTTTCTAATGGTGTTGTTGGTTCTGTAAGCTACTTTATAATTTTGTTTCCTAAATGTATTTGCAATTTTATGTGTATTGGAATTGTAGTATGTAAGTGTTATGTATTTACTGGGTTGTGTGCTGTTGGTCAGATGTGTTTTACTTTTTGTGTTGAGGATTCGTTTGTGTAGTTTATTTATTAATTCGGGGTTGTATCCGTTTTTGACTGCTATGTATTTAATTGTGTTTAATTCATCTTGGTAGTCATGTGTGTTTAGGGGTATTGACGTGAGCCTATGGAGCATGTAGTTGAAAGCTGCATGTTTGTGTTGAGTTGGGTGGTTGGATGTGTTGTGTATGACCATGTCTGATGTGGTGGGTTTTCTGTATATTTTGTATATGTGTGTGTTGTTTGTTTTGGTGATTGTAAGGTCTAAAAAGTTTATGCTGTTGTTTAATTCTATTTCAAGTGTGAATTTTAATTTATGGTGTAAAGTGTTAATGTATTTGTGGAAATTTTCTATTTGTCTTTTGTTGCCGTTGTAAAGGAGTAAAATGTCGTCGACATACCTGTGCCAATATATTATTTTATCGGTGTATTTGTTGTTGTTCAGTATGTGTTTCTGTTCTATGGTGTGTATGAATATTTCTGCTAGTATACCTGATATAGGGGAGCCCATGGGTAGTCCATCTGTTTGTGTGTAATACATGCTATTGTGTGCGAAATAATTTTGATCTGTGATCATTTTAGTTAGATGGATGATCTCGTTTATGTGTGTTTCGGGTGTGTTATTTATTTTTAGTAATTGTTCTAATGTAATTATGGTTTCTTTTATGGGAACATTGGTGTATAGGTTTATGTCGAATGAAGCAAGTGTGGAATTGTGGGGAATGTGTACATGTTGAGTTTTATTCACTAGATCTATATTATTTTTGACAGTGGTGTTGTTTGTTAAATTTATGCTATTTCTGATCAATTTATCTAAATGTCTAGCTATTTTGTGTGCAGGTGCTTGTGTGTTGTTTATAAGTGGTCTGATGGGAATATTGGGTTTGTGTAATTTCGGTAGTGCATTTAGTGTAGGGGCTTTTGGTTTAATTTGTTTTAGATATTTGATGTTGTCAGGTGAAACTATGTGTTTTGTGTTATTTAGGGTTTTGTTTATTTGCTTGTGATATTTAGGGGTGGGGTCTTTATTTAATTTAGTGATGTTGTTTTCCTTAAAAAATGTTTCAATTTTGTTATTTAGAGCCTGTTTTTCTATTATGACATTTATATTACCTTTGTCTGCTTTAAGTATGGTTAGGTTGTGTTCGTGTAATTTGTGTTTTATGTTTTTTAGTGTTTGGAATTCATTATTGTGTTGTTTATTTTCGTATTGTTGTGTGTGTTGTAATTTACGCTTTATTTCATAACGTATTATATCATGGTCTTGGTTTAGTGTGTGTTGTATGGCTGTTTCAGCGTCTAGGACCATGTCAAGTGTATGTTTACTATTACCGTTATTATTTGTATTGGTACCTAAATTGTGTTTTAGACCTTTATCTAAGAGGTTTATTTCTGCGTTAGTGAAATTGGTTGTCGTTGTATTTACAGTACGTGTGTGAAATTTATGTGTCGGTGTCGGGACAGTTACGTTCCTGCGTGTTAATATGTTATTGATTTTTCTGTTATGTACTTCCTGTATTTTTATTTGGATTTTCTCTATGATATTTCGTGTATGTTGTATTACGTGTTCGAATTCAATGTGGTGTAATATTTGTGTGAGTTTTACGTGTAGGTTATATGCCGTTTTGTTTAGTGTATCTTTTTTATGGTATAAATCATTGATGATATTGTCTAGGTGTATTATTTCGGCCTTACGTTTTGTTTTTGTTGCTGCATATGTATTATTTTTTATTGTGATTTGTGCATGTGTGGGTATAATGTTGTGTTAAGGCAAGTTTTGTTGTAAGCGATGATCAAGGAGGTTTTCGTTATCTGTAATCTAACATTTCTGTACTTGTGGATGTAATACGCTGTGTTGGCGGTATTAAAATTATCTTGTTGTTGCATCCTCTTCGTTCACTTATTAATTTAATAATATATATAATACTTTCACTTATGAACTTACTGTTGTCACTTCCCAAACGTTTCAAGATGGTGTTTCTCTTCTTCAGTGGGTTGAGTACTAACTGTCGATTACAGAATAACCGTTACGGAATGGAGTGTGTGGTGGGGGTTGATGGTGGAAGGCATTGGCGCTGAGGTTCGAATTATGTGTGTGGATCAGTGTGTCAAATAGTGTATGTGATTTGTAATGTATCTCTTCATTTAATATGTTGTTTGGTTGTAGTGTGTGATATCTGTATATTTCAAATTGTTCAGCTGTGTTTAGTTTTCTACTTTTTGGTAAGTAGTGTAATATTTCCATGTTGTGTTCTATGTTTGTGTAGCTGTGGTTTTCGTTATGTAAATGTGTGGCAAATGTGGAATGTATGTAGTTTGTGGTGAGGGCTTTTAAATGTTCAGAAAACCTGGAAGAAAAAGATCTTCCCGTCTGGCCGATGTAGAATTGTTGACTATCATTGCAATTTAATTTATAAACCCCTGTTTTGCTGTATGTGTCAGTGTCTTTGTTAGTATTGTTTATGTGTTTTCTAATGGTGTTGTTGGTTCTGTAAGCTACTTTATAATTTTGTTTCCTAAATGTGTTTGCAATTTTATGTGTATTGGAATTGTAGTATGTAAGTGTTATGTATTTACTGGGTTGTGTGCTGTTGGTCAGATGTGTTTTACTTTTTGTGTTGAGGATTCGTTTGTGTAGTTTATTTATTAATTCGGGGTTGTATCCGTTTTTGACTGCTATGTATTTAATTGTGTTTAATTCATCTTGGTAGTCATGTGTGTTTAGGGGTATTGACGTGAGCCTATGGAGCATGTAGTTGAAAGCTGCATGTTTGTGTTGAGTTGGGTGGTTGGATGTGTTGTGTATGACCATGTCTGATGTGGTGGGTTTTCTGTATATTTTGTATGTGTGTGTGTTGTTTGTTTTGGTGATTGTAAGGTCTAGAAAGTTTATGCTGTTGTTTAATTCTATTTCAAGTGTGAATTTTAATTTATGGTGTAAAGTGTTAATGTATTTGTGGAAATTTTCTATTTGTCTTTTGTTGCCGTTGTAAAGGAGTAAAATGTCGTCGACATACCTGTGCCAATATATTATTTTATCAGTGTATTTGTTGTTGTTCAGTATGTGTTTCTGTTCTATGGTGTGTATGAATATTTCTGCTAGTATACCTGATATAGGGGAGCCCATGGGTAGTCCATCTGTTTGTGTGTAATACATGCTATTGTGTGCGAAATAATTTTGATCTGTGATAATTTTAGTTAGATGGATGATCTCGTTTATGTGTGTTAAGGTGTGTTATTTATTTTTAGTAATTGTTCTAATGTAATTATGGTTTCTTTTATGGGAACATTGGTGTATAGGTTTGTTATGTCGAATGAAGCAAGTGTGGAATTGTGGGGAATGTGTACATGTTGAGTTTTATTCACTAGATCTATATTATTTTTGACAATGGTGTTGTTTGTTAAATTTATGCTATTTCTGATCAATTTATCTAAATGTCTAGCTATTTCGTGTGCCGGTGCTTGTGTGTTGTTTATAAGTGGTCTGATGGGAATATTGGGTTTGTGTAATTTCGGTAGTGCATTTAGTGTAGGGGCTTTTGGTTTCATTTGTTTTAGATATTTGATGTTGTCAGGTGATACTATGTGTTTTGTGTTATTTAGGGTTTTGTTTATTTTCTTGTGATATTTAGGGGTGGGGTCTTTATTTAATTTAGTGATGTTGTTTTCTTAAAAAATGTTTCAATTTTGTTATTTAAAGCCTGTTCTTCTATTATGACATTTATATTACCTTTGTCTGCTTTAAGTATGGTTAGGTTGTGTTCGTGTAATTTGTGTTTTATGTTTTTTAGTGTTTGGAATTCATTATTGTGTTGTTTATTTTCGTATTGTTGTGTGTGTTGTAATTTACGCTTTATTTCATAACGTATTGTATCATGGTCTTGGTTTAGTGTGTGTTGTATGGCTGTTTCAGCGTCTAGGACCATGTCAAGTGTATGTTTACTATTACCGTTATTATTTGTATTGGTACCTAAATTGTGTTTTAGACCTTTATCTAAGAGGTTTATTTCTGCGTTAGTGAAATTGGTTGTCGTTGTATTTACAGTACGTGTGTGAAATTTATGTGTCGGTGTCGGGACAGTTACGTTCCTGCGTGTTAATATGTTATTGATTTTTCTGTTATGTACTTCCTGTATTTTTATTTGGATTTTCTCTATGATATTTCGTGTATGTTGTATTACGTGTTCGAATTCAATGTGGTGTAATATTTGTGTGAGTTTTACGTGTAGGTTATATGCCGTTTTGTTTAGTGTATCTTTTTTATGGTATAAATCATTGATGATATTGTCTAGGTGTATTATTTCGGCCTTACGTTTTGTTTTTGTTGCCGCATATGTATTATTTTTTATTGTGATTTGTGTATGTGTGGGTATAATGTTGTGTTAAGGCAAGTTTTGTTGTAAGCGATGATCAAGGAGGTTTCCGTTATCTGTAATCTAACATTTCTGTACTTGTGGATGTAATACGCTGTGTTGGCGGTATTAAAATTATCTTGTTGTTGCATCCTCTTCGTTCACTTATTAATTTAATAATATATATAATACTTTCACTTATGAACTTACTGTTGTCACTTCCCAAACGTTTCAAGACGTTGTTTCTCTTCTTCAGTGGGTTGAGTACTAACTGTCGATTACAGAATAACCGTTACGGAATGGAGTGTGTGGTGGGGGTTGATGGTGGGAAGGGATTGGCGCTGACGTTCGAATTATGTGTGTGGATCAGTGTGTCAAATAGTGTATGTGATTTGTAATGTATCTGTTCATTTAACTAGCTATTTTGTGTGCAGGTGCTTGTGTGTTGTTTATAAGTGGTCTGATGGGAATATTGGGTTTGTGTAATTTCGGTAGTGCATTTAGTGTAGGGGCTTTTGGTTTAATTTGTTTTAGATATTTGATGTTGTCAGGTGAAACTATGTGTTTTGTGTTATTTAGGGTTTTGTTTATTTGCTTGTGATATTTAGGGGTGGGGTCTTTATTTAATTTAGTGATGTTGTTTTCCTTAAAAAATGTTTCAATTTTGTTATTTAAAGCCTGTTTTTCTATTATGACATTTATATTACCTTTGTCTGCTTTAAGTATGGTTAGGTTGTGTTCGTGTAATTTGTGTTTTATGTTTTTTAGTGTTTGGAATTCATTATTGTGTTGTTTATTTTCGTATTGTTGTGTGTGTTGTAATTTACGCTTTATTTCATAACGTATTGTATCATGGTCTTGGTTTAGTGTGTGTTGTATGGCTGTTTCAGCGTCTAGGACTATGTCACGTGTATGTTTACTATTACCGTTATTATTTGTATTGGTACCTAAATTGTGTTTTAGACCTTTATCTAAGAGGTTTATTTCTGCGTTAGTGAAATTGGTAGTCGTTGTATTTACAGTACGTGTGTGAAATTTATGTGTCGGTGTCGGGACAGTTACGTTCCTGCGTGTTAATATGTTATTGATTTTTCTGTTATGTACTTCCTGTATTTTTATTTGGATTTTCTCTATGATATTTCGTGTATGTTGTATTACGTGTTCGAATTCAATGTGGTGTAATATTTTTGTGAGTTTTACGTGTAGGTTATATGCCGTTTTGTTTAGTGTATCTTTTTTATGGTATAAATCATTGATGATATTGTCTATGTGTATTATTTCGGCCTTACGTTTTGTTTTTGTTGCTGCATATGTATTATTTTTTATTGTGATTTGTGCATGTGTGGGTATAATGTTGTGTTTACGGCAAGTTTTGTTGTAAGCGATGATCAAGGAGGTTTTCGTTATCTGTAATCTAACATTTCTGTACTTGTGGATGTAATACGCTGTGTTGGCGGTATTAAAATTATCTTGTTGTTGCATCCTCTTCGTTCACTTATTAATTTAATAATATATATAATACTTTCACTTATGAACTAACTGTTGTCACTTCCCAAACGTTGATTTTTCTGTTATGTACTCCTGTATTTTTATTTGGATTTTCTCTATGATATTTCGTGTATGTTGTATTACGTGTTCGAATTCAATGTGGTGTAATATTTGTGTGAGTTTTACGTGTAGGTTATATGCCGTTTTGTTTAGTGTATCTTTTTTATGGTATAAAACATTGATGATATTGTCTAGGTGTATTATTTCGGCCTTATGTTTTGTTTTTGTTGCTGCATATGTATTATTTTTTATTGTGATTTGTGCATGTGTGGGTATAATGTTGTGTTAAGGCAAGTTTTGTTGTAAGCGATGATCAAGGAGGTTTTCGTTATCTGTAATCTAACATTTCTGTACTTGTGGATGTAATACGCTGTGTTGGCGGTATTAAAATTATCTTGTTGTTGCATCCTCTTCGTTCACTTATTAATTTAATAATATATATAATACTTTCACTTATGAACTTACTGTTGTCACTTCCCAAACGTTTCAAGACGTTGTTTCTCTTCTTCAGTGGGTTGAGTACTAACTGTCGATTACAGAATAACCGTTACGGAATGGAGTGTGTGGTGGGGGTTGATGGTGGGAAGGGATTGGCGCTGACGTTCGAATTATGTGTGTGGATCAGTGTGTCAAATAGTGTATGTGATTTGTAATGTATCTGTTCATTTAATATGTTGTTTGGTTGTAGTGTGTGATATCTGTATATTTCAAATTGTTCAGCTGTGTTTAGTTTTCTACTTTTTGGTAAGTAGTGTAATATTTCCATGTTGTGTTCTATGTTTGTGTAGCTGTGGTTTTCGTTATGTAAATGTGTGGCAAATGTGGAATGTATGTAGTTTGTGGTGAGGGCTTTTAAATGTTCAGAAAACCTGGAAGAAAAAGATCTTCCCGTCTGGCCGATGTAGAATTGTTGACTATGATTGCAATTTAATTTATAAACCCCTGTTTTGCTGTATGTGTCAATGTCTTTGTTAGTATTGTTTATGTGTTTTCTAATGGTGTTGTTGGTTCTGTAAGCTACTTTATAATTTTGTTTCCTAAATGTGTTTGCAATTTTATGTGTATTGGAATTGTAGTATGTAAGTGTTATGTATTTACTGGGTTTTGTGCTGTTGGTCAGATGTGTTTTACTTTTTGTGTTGAGGATTCGTTTGTGTAGTTTATTTATTAATTCGGGGTTGTATCCGTTTTTGACTGCTATGTATTTAATTGTGTTTAATTCATCTTGGTAGTCATGTGTGTTTAGGGGTATTGACGTGAGCCTATGGAGCATGTAGTTGAAAGCTGCATGTTTGTGTTGAGTTGGGTGGTTGGATGTGTTGTGTATGACCATGTCTGATGTGGTGGGTTTTCTGTATATTTTGTATGTGTGTGTGTTGTTTGTTTTGGTGATTGTAAGGTCTAAAAAGTTTATGCTGTTGTTTAATGCTATTTCAAGTGTGAATTTTAATTTATGGTGTAAAGTGTTAATGTATTTGTGGAAATTTTCTATTTGTCTTTTGTTGCCGTTGTAAAGGAGTAAAATGTCGTCGACATACCTGTGCCAATATATTATTTTATCGGTGTATTTGTTGTTGTTCAGTATGTGTTTCTGTTCTATGGTGTGTATGAATATTTCTGCTAGTATACCTGATATAGGGGAGCCCATGGGTAGTCCATCTGTTTGTGTGTAATACATGCTATTGTGTGCGAAATAATTTTGATCTGTGATCATTTTAGTTAGATGGATGATCTCGTTTATGTGTGTTTCGGGTGTGTTATTTATTTTTAGTAATTGTTCTAATGTAATTATGGTTTCTTTTATGGGAACATTGGTGTATAGGTTTGTTATGTCGAATGAAGCAAGTGTGGAATTGTGGGGAATGTGTACATGTTGAGTTTTATTCACTAGATCTATATTATTTTTGACAGTGGTGTTGTTTGTTAAATTTATGCTATTTCTGATCAATTTATCTAAATGTCTAGCTATTTTGTGTGCAGGTGCTTGTGTGTTGTTTATAAGTGGTCTGATGGGAATATTGGGTTTGTGTAATTTCGGTAGTGCATTTAGTGTAGGGGCTTTTGGTTTAATTTGTTTTAGATATTTGATGTTGTCAGGTGAAACTATGTGTTTTGTGTTATTTAGGGTTTTGTTTATTTGCTTTTGATATTTAGGGGTGGGGTCTTTATTTAATTTAGTGATGTTGTTTTCTTAAAAAATGTTTCAATTTTGTTATTTAAAGCCTGTTTTTCTATTATGACATTTATATTACCTTTGTCTGCTTTAAGTATGGTTAGGTTGTGTTCGTGTAATTTGTGTTTTATGTTTTTTAGTGTTTGGAATTCATTATTGTGTTGTTTATTTTCGTATTGTTGTGTGTGTTGTAATTTACGCTTTATTTCATAACGTATTGTATCATGGTCTTGGTTTAGTGTGTGTTGTATGGCTGTTTCAGCGTCTAGGACTATGTCACGTGTATGTTTACTATTACCGTTATTATTTGTATTGGTACCTAAATTGTGTTTTAGACCTTTATCTAAGAGGTTTATTTCTGCGTTAGTGAAATTGGTAGTCGTTGTATTTACAGTACGTGTGTGAAATTTATGTGTCGGTGTCGGGACAGTTACGTTCCTGCGTGTTAATATGTTATTGATTTTTCTGTTATGTACTTCCTGTATTTTTATTTGGATTTTCTCTATGATATTTCGTGTATGTTGTATTACGTGTTCGAATTCAATGTGGTGTAATATTTGTGTGAGTTTTACGTGTAGGTTATATGCCGTTTTGTTTAGTGTATCTTTTTTATGGTATAAATCATTGATGATATTGTCTATGTGTATTATTTCGGCCTTACGTTTTGTTTTTGTTGCTGCATATGTATTATTTTTTATTGTGATTTGTGCATGTGTGGGTATAATGTTGTGTTAAGGCAAGTTTTGTTGTAAGCGATGATCAAGGAGGTTTTCGTTATCTGTAATCTAACATTTCTGTACTTGTTGATGTAATACGCTGTGTTGGCGGTATTAAAATTATCTTGTTGTTGCATCCTCTTCGTTCACTTATTAATTTAATAATATATATAATACTTTCACTTATGAACTTACTGTTGTCACTTCCCAAACGTTTCAAGATGTTGTTTCTCTTCTTCAGTGGGTTGAGTACTAACTGTCGATTACAGAATAACCGTTACGGAATGGAGTGTGTGGTGGGGGTTGATGGTGGGAAGGGATTGGCGCTGAGGTTCGAATTATGTGTGTGGATCAGTGTGTCAAATAGTGTATGTGATTTGTAATGTATCTGTTCATTTAATATGTTGTTTGGTTGTAGTGTGTGATATCTGTATATTTCAAATTGTTCAGCTGTGTTTAGTTTTCTACTTTTTGGTAAGTAGTGTAATATTTCCATGTTGTGTTCTATGTTTGTGTAGCTGTGGTTTTCGTTATGTAAATGTGTGGCAAATGTGGAATGTATGTAGTTTGTGGTGAGGGCTTTTAAATGTTCAGAAAACCTGGAAGAAAAAGATCTTCCCGTCTGGCCGATGTAGAATTGTTGACTATCATTGCAATTTAATTTATAAACCCCTGTTTTGCTGTATGTGTCAGTGTCTTTGTTAGTATTGTTTATGTGTTTTCTAATGGTGTTGTTGGTTCTGTAAGCTACTTTATAATTTTGTTTCCTAAATGTGTTTGCAATTTTATGTGTATTGGAATTGTAGTATGTAAGTGTTATGTATTTACTGGGTTGTGTGCTGTTGGTCAGATGTGTTTTACTTTTTGTGTTGAGGATTCGTTTGTGTAGTTTATTTATTAATTCGGGGTTGTATCCGTTTTTGACTGCTATGTATTTAATTGTGTTTAATTCATCTTGGTAGTCATGTGTGTTTAGGGGTATTGACGTGAGCCTATGGAGCATGTAGTTGAAAGCTGCATGTTTGTGTTGAGTTGGGTGGTTGGATGTGTTGTGTATGACCATCAGGGCCGTAACTAGGCAGTGGCGAGATGTGCCCCCGCCAAGGGCGCAGGTACAAAGAGGGCGCAAAATTGACCATGAAAAATATCTTTTTTTAGAGTTAGATTGGTACAATTTGTCAAGCAAATAAAAACTCCACGTTATTGGAAAAAATCTTTCAGTTTCAGATTGTTAAAAGTTACTGTACGTGAACTGTCTATATTTGTGTCTATTATACAAAAAGCAGCTACGTAAATTTAGTAACTGCAATGGACCTTGCCCTACTGATGGGCGCGGAGTCGGGCCAGGCGCAAAGCGAAAATCCCTTCCCCTCCGCCCCTCCCATGATGAGTCAGTCACTGGGTCACTGCACTGCACCTGCGCCTTCTTGGTTTTAGCAACGAATATAGACGTAACTAGAAGAACACTTCTTATGGAGCGAGTGGGCACAACCTCCAAAATTTTTTCACATTTGTTTGACACACTGGGTACGAAGGAATGAATCAAATAAATGCAGCCTACTCAAAAAATGCACTTTTGATGCATTCTTTATTATGCA
The DNA here is from genome assembly GCA_034769895.1 of Magicicada septendecula. Classification (NCBI taxonomy): domain Eukaryota; kingdom Metazoa; phylum Arthropoda; class Insecta; order Hemiptera; family Cicadidae; genus Magicicada; species Magicicada septendecula. The sequence continues at coordinate 1,156,080,421 of CM068367.1, forward strand.
GTGCGCAAAAGAATTTTAAAATATACAAGAACATGCGTCTTATTATTACAAACATTTTTTTCATCTACCACTCTTTTATAGCCTACAAAAAGTAGTAGCATTGTTTCAACTACGCTTTTAATAACTCAGAAGTGTGCTTCTAGTAACGTCTATATTCGTTGGTTTTATCAAGCTTGTCATAACTTGAATAGTACTCATACTCATACTCATACCCCCCTACCCCCCGCGCCTTGCCACGGCCATGTCAGTCTATTGCTCTATTCTAGTTTGTTCTGTTGGTTTTGTTGAGACTCAGTGTAATTACAGTCGCTGGTATTATTTTCTATTGTAATTTGTGAACTAAGTGATTTTCACACTCAGCGATTAGACGACACTTATAGTGTTTGTGTTGTTACTTGCTGATGTTGGCGTTGCTTCTGTTGTACGGGTAAGAATGATTTCAATAAAATGTACCACAGCTTAGTCTACATTAACCCTAGAATTGGCGCATGTTATTCCCCGTGGTGGCAGCCTATTTTTTCCCTTTTTGTACAGTTTTTGAAAACAGTACATATTATTATTATTATAACACGGTATTATTGCAAAACAATACATTAATTATACTATTTACTCTTCAACATCACGAAAACGTTAGTGAATCAAACACTCAATGGCGGTTACCGTGCGAAACTTGACTCCAGCTGTCAGAAATAATTTCCCAACATTCGTTCTGTCTTTACTGCCAGACTGACAAAGCCAAATAGGCCTAACTAATATCACTGTGTTCGCCGTTTCATTTTCTAGACCTACAGAAAATAAAAAAAATACCGGAAGAAAGAAGAAGAACGGGCCCGTTCCATTGGTATAACTTATATTCCTATTGGTTCATTTTTAGCGGAAGTGGTCGTTGTTGAAAATGTCCAATTTTCAGCAAGTGTCAGCTGATTTTGTTGAGCAAGTCTGCTGACTAAAATAGTCCTGATTTCAAAATTAGTTTACGTAAATATTTCAATCACAAGTTTCATGAATATGGTATCAATTTTATTTTTATAATTGGATGAGCGATCGCGTACACGGAAACCCCGAAGCACTGTAGGCCTAAATACAAGTGAGCCTCTCGCGGTAAGAAAAAAGAAACGATGTCTGCGACGTTTTAACGCTATCACCGAATTTTTCGGTGAACGCAACTGTAGGCACTGAACATAAACACGAATTTCGTAATATTTCGTGTTTATGTTGAGTGCCGACAGTTGCGTTCACCGAACAATTCGGTGATAGCGTTAAAACGTCGCAGACATCGTTTCTTTTTTCTTACCGCGAAAGGCTCACTTGTATTTACAGTGCTTCGGATTTTCCGTGTAATCCTATTACTCAGGATTCAAAAAAACTTTTTGGCCGTCTGTGTGTCTGTAACAATGACAATGACAGCGGCAGCGCCCAAACAAATTTACCGATTATGACCAAACTTGGCACACAGGTCCTTGCGCAGTGGGCACAATATCTTGGCGGAGTTCGTTAATGTTTGAGATCGGTCGAGTAGTTTTTAAATGGCAGCCATTTACAACTGTAATACAATGTAAATTAAATGGGAATGGTTTGTTTCAGAAATGGGGCCAAAAAAACCTTCTGGAAGTGAATTTAAAAAAATCAAAAAACGAAAAATTAGCATCGGCGCTTGGAAATTGGCTGCGAAATGAAGAGAAAGAAGTAGGTGAAAGTGATAGTGCCAGTAATAGTAATGCACTTCAAGAAGAAGAAGAAGAAGAAGAAGAAGAAGAAGAAGAAGAAGAAGAAGACGACCAAGAAGAAATGGAAGGAGAAAATGAAAAAGAAGATAGCAAGACTGAGACTGTTTCAGAAGACAACCACAGCCAGATCACTCCAATGGAGTTCGTCACAAACGTCATTGATTTTAAAGAAGGAAGTGATCCTGAGCTAAGTCATTCCACAATAGGCAGGCAATCAACTGATCTTGAAAAACCCAGCACATCTTGCACATCTAATTGTAATGAAAATGATGCATTAAATACTACTGATGTGGGAATAGAAATTATCTACGAGGATCCCAAAAAATGGGCAGCAAATTTTTGATCAGACACAGTTCGTTGTAAACTTGTTGAACGAGGCCCACAAACAATTGACTTATAGATAGCTGCAAATTCCCCTGTGCAGATGATGAAAGACACTTTTCTCAGAAATGGGTTTATAAAATTCTACCAAACGGGGAAAAAGTAAAAAGGCAATGGTTGTTGTACAGCCAGTCTAAGGACGCACTGTTTTGTTTCCCTTGCCTTCTCTTTTCAAAAGACGACAAAAAGGACAAATCTGCTTTCTCTAATATTGATGAGGGATTCAATGATTGGAGACACTTGAACCCATTTATTGTCATTCATGAAAGGTCGATACCTCACCAACATTCTTATGTCGATTGGAAAGAATTAGAAATTGGACTGAAAACTAGTAGATCTGTTGATGCAGAACATCAAACATTGATACAAGCTGAAGCAGAAAAGTGGTGCAATGTTCTCAAATGTATTGTGGATGTAATTCTCCATTGTGCCAGGAATAACTTACCTTTAAGAGGAGGTTCCGATTCGATCAGTAACAGCAACTATGGTGTATTTCTGAGTACATTAGAACTTATTAGTCACTACAATCCTCAACTATCTAAGCACATAGAAAATGTTAAAAGTGGAAAACATGTAACAAGCTATTTTTCACCTCTAATTCAAAATGAGGTCATAGACATTTTGGGAAATAAGGTTCGATCTGAAATACTGAAGAATGTAAAAAGTGCCAAGTATTTCTCTATTATGTTTGACTGCACCCCGGACACAGCACATTTAGAACAAATGAGTGAAATAATAAGGTATGTTAACATTAAGGATGAGAAGTGCTCAGTTGAAGAAAGTTTTGTGGACTTCATCATAAGTCACCAGAAAAAAGGAAGAGGGTTATCACAACAAATATTGCAAAAGCTAAACAATGATGGCTTGGTCAAGGCTTTGACAACGGCTCAAACATGGCAGGAAAATATGAAGGCGTTCAAGCGCACATATCCCAACTAAACGACCTTGCTAAATTTGTGCCTTGTGCAGCACACAGCCTTAACCTCGTTGGCGTGCATGCCGCGGAAGTGTCAATTATGATGACAAGTTTTTTTGGAAAAGTGTTGGAGTTTTTCAACTTCTTTAGTAGCTCTACCTTAAGGTTTTAATTGGTTGTCTCAAAACTACCCTTAAGAGACATTGTGATACAAGATGGTCTTCCAGGCGTCAAGCTGTGACAGCTCTTAAGAAGAACTTATCATCTGTACACAAAGTTTTACAAAACATGGCTCATAGTGCTGATAGAGACAACGACTGGAACACTGACACACTGTCTGGTGCTATGAAACTTGTTAGACAAATTGATTACGAATTTGTGTGCCTTTTAGAGATGTGGTCTGATGTTTTGATAAGTTTGGACTGCACCAACAAGTCACTGTAAGGAAAGGGCACAACTCTTGACGTAGCATCAAGTTTGCTCTCAGGTTTGGCAAAAAAAAGTTGAAGACCTACGTAAAGAAGGAATTAAAAAATACACAGAAAAAGCCAAAGCTATTTGTGATTCCATGGCCATCCAAAGCAGTTTTGCTGTTAAGAGGCTGAGAAAAGTCAAGAGGATGGCTGGGGAGACGGCTGAAGACGAAGCACACTTGTTGAGTTCTGATAAATCATTTGAGATAGAATGTTACACTGTATTTGATAGAATTGTAAGTGAAATGGAAAAAAGGGCACACATTTACCACACAGTTTCATCAGACTTCAGTTTTTTGTCAGGAAAGTCCTTAAGTGAATGCTCTGTTTCTTTTCTTGAAAAGTGTGCAGCTGATCTTGGTGCGATATATAGCAGAGACATTGACAGAGTTGAGCTAGTTAACGAAGTAGCTGCTTTCAAGTTTCACGCAAAAGAGCTGGTGAAGAACATTTACAAGGCTTCCCATCTGGATATTCTGAAAGTTATTTCAAACTATAGATTAAGAGATGCTTATCCAAACATCGAAATAGCATTGAGGATATTTTTGACAATGCCCGTCAGAGTGGCGTCTTGCAAGCGTACTTTCAGCAAGCTGAAGATAATCAAAAACTACTTACGGTCAAGTGTGTGTGAAAACAGATTGAAAAACTTAGCTATCCTGTCCATAGAATATGAGATTGCTTCGAAACTTGATTTTAGTGAAATAATTAGTGAGTTTGCCTTGCTGAAAGCACGAAAGGTAAAGTTTTAGTTCCATGGCTTTTCTGCTGTATACTGTATGTAACAATTTGTAAAAGCAATATATTTCTTTACTGAAGAGTTTCAATTTGTTATTTACAGCCCCCAGAGCCAAAAAAATGGTACCTGCAGTTACAACAACAGAATGTTGTAAGTGCAAGTCCTGAAGTCCTGTGTAAAAAAAATCAAGATAAATTATAGAACTAAAGCACCGACTAAAGTTATGAATTATTTCTCTGGAAGATTTTGTTATAATCAATACCTCATCAGTTACAGTAGTGTGATATAATCTAACTGTTAACTAAAGAAGGCCTACTGTAAATTGATGTAACTATCAATAAAAATATTTTGCATTTTTTTTCTCATTTTCTCATATTGCAGGTTGCAGAAGCTGCTATAGTTTACTTAAATACTGTTACTAGAAGCTTAGTTTTTATTCTAAAAAAGTTTGTAATTGTATATTACCTACCTTAATGTAGTGTAAATATTAAGTTTTAGTAGGCCTTACCATGTACTGTACTTTGGTAACTACGTTTTTTTTTGTTTAGTTACTTTTTACATAGTTCAATCACCTGCAAATTAGGTTTTATACCTCCTACAGATTCCACCACTTTCAGTTAGTTTTTAAAAATAGTTTTAAGTTCAGTCTTTCTCTTACAATAGTAATACTTTTATATTCAGATAATATAGAATTTTACAGAAATTCGACCAAAAAGTTACCTAGAAAAGAGGCAAAAACTTGGCTTAAATAGCTTAAAAAACTACCATTTTTGCACTTTAATTTTAAAAATTTTCCGGACTCCCCGCTACGCTGGTGGGTATTCCAGACCCCCCAGTATTGGTATTGGGGGCGCAGCTTTGTCAAAATTGCCAAGGGCGCAGGAGTACCTTGTTACGGCCCTGATGACCATGTCTGATGTGGTGGGTTTTCTGTATATTTTGTATGTGTGTGTGTTGTTTGTTTTGGTGATTGTAAGGTCTAGAAAGTTTATGCTGTTGTTTAATTTTATTTCAAGTGTGAATTTTAATTTATGGTGTAAAGTGTTAATGTATTTGTGGAAATTTTCTATTTGTCTTTTGTTGCCGTTGTAAAGGAGTAAAATGTCGTCGACATACCTGTGCCAATATATTATTTTATCGGTGTATTTGTTGTTGTTCAGTATGTGTTTCTGTTCTATGGTGTGTATGAATATTTCTGCTAGTATACCTGATATAGGGGAGCCCATGGGTAGTCCATCTGTTTGTGTGTAATACATGCTATTGTGTGCGAAATAATTTTGATCTGTGATAATTTTAGTTAGATGGATGATCTCGTTTATGTGTGTTAAGGTGTGTTATTTATTTTTAGTAATTGTTCTAATGTAATTATGGTTTCTTTTATGGGAACATTGGTGTATAGGTTTGTTATGTCGAATGAAGCAAGTGTGGAATTGTGGGGAATGTGTACATGTTGAGTTTTATTCACTAGATCTATATTATTTTTGACAATGGTGTTGTTTGTTAAATTTATGCTATTTCTGATCAATTTATCTAAATGTCTAGCTATTTCGTGTGCCGGTGCTTGTGTGTTGTTTATAAGTGGTCTGATGGGAATATTGGGTTTGTGTAATTTTGGTAGTGCATTTAGGGTAGGGGCTTTTGGTTTCATTTGTTTTAGATATTTGATGTTGTCAGGTGATACTATGTGTTTTGTGTTATTTAGGGTTTTGTTTATTTGCTTGTGATATTTAGGGGTGGGGTCTTTATTTAATTTAGTGATGTTGTTTTCTTAAAAAATGTTTCAATTTTGTTATTTAAAGCCTGTTCTTCTATTATGACATTTATATTACCTATGTCTGCTTTAAGTATGTTTAGGTTGTGTTCGTGTAATTTGTGTTTTATGTTTTTTAGTGTTTGGAATTCATTATTGTGTTGTTTATTTTCGTATTGTTGTGTGTGTTGTAATTTACGCTTTATTTCATAACGTATTGTATCATGGTCTTGGTTTAGTGTGTGTTGTATGGCTGTTTCAGCGTCTAGGACCATGTCAAGTGTATGTTTACTATTACCGTTATTATTTGTATTGGTACCTAAATTGTGTTTTAGACCTTTATCTAAGAGGTTTATTTCTGCGTTAGTGAAATTGGTAGTCGTTGTATTTACAGTACGTGTGTGAAATTTATGTGTCGGTGTCGGGACAGTTACGTTCCTGCGTGTTAATATGTTATTGATTTTTCTGTTATGTACTTCCTGTATTTTTATTTGGATTTTCTCTATGATATTTCGTGTATGTTGTATTATGTGTTCGAATTCAATGTGGTGTAATATTTGTGTGAGTTTTACGTGTAGGTTATATGCCGTTTTGTTTAGTGTATCTTTTTTATGGTATAAATCATTGATGATATTGTCTAGGTGTATTATTTCGGCCTTACGTTTTGTTTTTGTTGCTGCATATGTATTATTTTTTATTGTGATTTGTGCATGTGTGGGTATAATGTTGTGTTAAGGCAAGTTTTGTTGTAAGCGATGATCAAGGAGGTTTTCGTTATCTGTAATCTCACATTTCTGTACTTGTGGATGTAATACGCTGTGTTGGCGGTATTAAAATTATCTTGTTGTTGCATCCTCTTCGTTCACTTATTAATTTAATAATATATATAATACTTTCACTTATGAACTTACTGTTGTCACTTCCCAAACGTTTCAAGACGTTGTTTCTCTTCTTCAGTGGGTTGAGTACTAACTGTCGATTACAGAATAACCGTTACGGAATGGAGTGTGTGGTGGGGGTTGATGGTGGGAAGGGATTGGCGCTGACGTTCGAATTATGTGTGTGGATCAGTGTGTCAAATAGTGTATGTGATTTGTAATGTATCTGTTCATTTAATATGTTGTTTGGTTGTAGTGTGTGATATCTGTATATTTCTAATTGTTCAGCTGTGTTTAGTTTTCTACTTTTTGGTAAGTAGTGTAATATTTCCATGTTGTGTTCTATGTTTGTGTAGCTGTGGTTTTCGTTATGTAAATGTGTGGCAAATGTGGAATGTATGTAGTTTGTGGTGAGGGCTTTTAAATGTTCAGAAAACCTGGAAGAAAAAGATCTTCCCGTCTGGCCGATGTAGAATTGTTGACTATCATTGCAATTTAATTTATAAACCCCTGTTTTGCTGTATGTGTCAATGTCTTTGTTAGTATTGTTTATGTGTTTTCTAATGGTGTTGTTGGTTCTGTAAGCTACTTTATAATTTTGTTTCCTAAATGTGTTTGCAATTTTATGTGTATTGGAATTGTAGTATGTAAGTGTTATGTATTTACTGGGTTGTGTGCTGTTGGTCAGATGTGTTTTACTTTTTGTGTTGAGGATTCGTTTGTGTAGTTTATTTATTAATTCGGGGTTGTATCCGTTTTTGACTGCTATGTATTTAATTGTGTTTAATTCATCTTGGTAGTCATGTGTGTTTAGGGGTATTGACGTGAGCCTATGGAGCATGTAGTTGAAAGCTGCATGTTTGTGTTGAGTTGGGTGGTTGGATGTGTTGTGTATGACCATGTCTGATGTGGTGGGTTTTCTGTATATTTTGTATGTGTGTGTGTTGTTTGTTTTGGTGATTGTAAGGTCTAAAAAGTTTATGCTGTTGTTTAATTCTATTTCAAGTGTGAATTTTAATTTATGGTGTAAAGTGTTAATGTATTTGTGGAAATTTTCTATTTGTCTTTTGTTGCCGTTGTAAAGGAGTAAAATGTCGTCGACATACCTGTGCCAATATATTATTTTATCGGTGTATTTGTTGTTGTTCAGTATGTGTTTCTGTTCTATGGTGTGTATGAATATTTCTGCTAGTATACCTGATATAGGGGAGCCCATGGGTAGTCCATCTGTTTGTGTGTAATACATGCTATTGTGTGCGAAATAATTTTGATGTGATCATTTTAGTTAGATGGATGATCTCGTTTATGTGTGTTTCGGGTGTGTTATTTATTTTTAGTAATTGTTCTAATGTAATTATGGTTTCTTTTATGGGAACATTGGTGTATAGGTTTATGTCGAATGAAGCAAGTGTGGAATTGTGGGGAATGTGTACATGTTGAGTTTTATTCACTAGATCTATATTATTTTTGACAGTGGTGTTGTTTGTTAAATTTATGCTATTTCTGATCAATTTATCTAAATGTCTAGCTATTTTGTGTGCAGGTGCTTGTGTGTTGTTTATAAGTGGTCTGATGGGAATATTGGGTTTGTGTAATTTCGGTAGTGCATTTAGTGTAGGGGCTTTTGGTTTAATTTGTTTTAGATATTTGATGTTGTCAGGTGAAACTATGTGTTTTGTGTTATTTAGGGTTTTGTTTATTTGCTTGTGATATTTAGGGGTGGGGTCTTTATTTAATTTAGTGATGTTGTTTTCCTTAAAGCCTGTTTTTCTATTATGACATTTATATTACCTTTGTCTGCTTTAAGTATGGTTAGGTTGTGTTCGTGTAATTTGTGTTTTATGTTTTTTAGTGTTTGGAATTCATTATTGTGTTGTTTATTTTCGTATTGTTGTGTGTGTTGTAATTTACGCTTTATTTCATAACGTATTGTATCATGGTCTTGGTTTAGTGTGTGTTGTATGGCTGTTTCAGCGTCTAGGACCATGTCACGTGTATGTTTACTATTACCGTTATTATTTGTATTGGTACCTAAATTGTGTTTTAGACCTTTATCTAAGAGGTTTATTTCTGCGTTAGTGAAATTGGTAGTCGTTGTATTTACAGTACGTGTGTGAAATTTATGTGTCGGTGTCGGGACAGTTACGTTCCTGCGTGTTAATATGTTATTGATTTTTCTGTTATGTACTTCCTGTATTTTTATTTGGATTTTCTCTATGATATTTCGTGTATGTTGTATTACGTGTTCGAATTCAATGTGGTGTAATATTTGTGTGAGTTTTACGTGTAGGTTATATGCCGTTTTGTTTAGTGTATCTTTTTTATGGTATAAATCATTGATGATATTGTCTAGGTGTATTATTTCGGCCTTACGTTTTGTTTTTGTTGCTGCATATGTATTATTTTTTATTGTGATTTGTGCATGTGTGGGTATAATGTTGTGTTAAGGCAAGTTTTGTTGTAAGCGATGATCAAGGTTTTCGTTATCTGTAATCTAACATTTCTGTACTTGTGGATGTAATACGCTGTGTTGGCGGTATTAAAATTATCTTGTTGTTGCATCCTCTTCGTTCACTTATTAATTTAATAATATATATAATACTTTCACTTATGAACTTACTGTTGTCACTTCCCAAACGTTTCAAGATGGTGTTTCTCTTCTTCAGTGGGTTGAGTACTAACTGTCGATTACAGAATAACCGTTACGGAATGGAGTGTGTGGTGGGGGTTGATGGTGGAAGGGATTGGCGCTGAGGTTCGAATTATGTGTGTGGATCAGTGTGTCAAATAGTGTATGTGATTTGTTATGTATCTCTTCATTTAATATGTTGTTTGGTTGTAGTGTGTGATATCTGTATATTTCAAATTGTTCAGCTGTGTTTAGTTTTCTACTTTTTGGTAAGTAGTGTAATATTTCCATGTTATGTTCTATGTTTGTGTAGCTGTGGTTTTCGTTATGTAAATGTGTGGCAAATGTGGAATGTATGTAGTTTGTGGTGAGGGCTTTTAAATGTTCAGAAAACCTGGAAGAAAAAGATCTTCCCGTCTGGCCGATGTAGAATTGTTGACTATCATTGCAATTTAATTTATAAACCCCTGTTTTGCTGTATGTGTCAATGTCTTTGTTAGTATTGTTTATGTGTTTTCTAATGGTGTTGTTGGTTCTGTAAGCTACTTTATAATTTTGTTTCCTAAATGTGTTTGCAATTTTATGTGTATTGGAATTGTAGTATGTAAGTGTTATGTATTTACTGGGTTGTGTGCTGTTGGTCAGATGTGTTTTACTTTTTGTGTTGAGGATTCGTTTGTGTAGTTTATTTATTCATTCGGGGTTGTATCCGTTTTTGACTGCTATGTATTTAATTGTGTTTAATTCATCTTGGTAGTCATGTGTGTTTAGGGGTATTGACGTGAGCCTATGGAGCATGTAGTTGAAAGCTGCATGTTTGTGTTGAGTTGGGTGGTTGGATGTGTTGTGTATGACCATGTCTGATGTGGTGGGTTTTCTGTATATTTTGTATGTGTGTGTGTTGTTTGTTTTGGTGATTGTAAGGTCTAAAAAGTTTATGCTGTTGTTTAATTCTATTTCAAGTGTGAATTTTAATTTATGCTGTAAAGTGTTAATGTATTTGTGGAAATTTTCTATTTGTCTTTTGTTGCCGTTGTAAAGGAGTAAAATGTCGTCGACATACCTGTGCCAATATATTATTTTATCGGTGTATTTGTTGTTGTTCAGTATGTGTTTCTGTTCTATGGTGTGTATGAATATTTCTGCTAGTATACCTGATATAGGGGAGCCCATGGGTAGTCCATCTGTTTGTGTGTAATACATGCTATTGTGTGCGAAATAATTTTGATGTGATCATTTTAGTTAGATGGATGATCTCGTTTATGTGTGTTTCGGGTGTGTTATTTATTTTTAGTAATTGTTCTAATGTAATTATGGTTTCTTTTATGGGAACATTGGTGTATAGGTTTATGTCGAATGAAGCAAGTGTGGAATTGTGGGGAATGTGTACATGTTGAGTTTTATTCACTAGATCTATATTATTTTTGACAGTGGTGTTGTTTGTTAAATTTATGCTATTTCTGATCAATTTATCTAAATGTCTAGCTATTTTGTGTGCAGGTGCTTGTGTGTTGTTTATAAGTGGTCTGATGGGAATATTGGGTTTGTGTAATTTCGGTAGTGCATTTAGTGTAGGGGCTTTTGGTTTAATTTGTTTTAGATATTTGATGTTGTCAGGTGAAACTATGTGTTTTGTGTTATTTAGGGTTTTGTTTATTTGCTTGTGATATTTAGGGGTGGGGTCTTTATTTAATTTAGTGATGTTGTTTTCCTTAAAGCCTGTTTTTCTATTATGACATTTATATTACCTTTGTCTGCTTTAAGTATGGTTAGGTTGTGTTCGTGTAATTTGTTTTATGTTTTTTAGTGTTTGGAATTCATTATTGTGTTGTTTATTTTCGTATTGTTGTGTGTGTTGTAATTTACGCTTTATTTCATAACGTATTGTATCATGGTCTTGGTTTAGTGTGTGTTGTATGGCTGTTTCAGCGTCTAGGACCATGTCACGTGTATGTTTACTATTACCGTTATTATTTGTATTGGTACCTAAATTGTGTTTTAGACCTTTATCTAAGAGGTTTATTTCTGCGTTAGTGAAATTGGTAGTCGTTGTATTTACAGTACGTGTGTGAAATTTATGTGTCGGTGTCGGGACAGTTACGTTCCTGCGTGTTAATATGTTATTGATTTTTCTGTTATGTACTTCCTGTATTTTTATTTGGATTTTCTCTATGATATTTCGTGTATGTTGTATTACGTGTTCGAATTCAATGTGGTGTAATATTTGTGTGAGTTTTACGTGTAGGTTATATGCCGTTTTGTTTAGTGTATCTTTTTTATGGTATAAATCATTGATGATATTGTCTAGGTGTATTATTTCGGCCTTACGTTTTGTTTTTGTTGCTGCATATGTATTATTTTTTATTGTGATTTGTGCATGTGTGGGTATAATGTTGTGTTAAGGCAAGTTTTGTTGTAAGCGATGATCAAGGAGGTTTTCGTTATCTGTAATCTAACATTTCTGTACTTGTGGATGTAATACGCTGTGTTGGCGGTATTAAAATTATCTTGTTGTTGCATCCTCTTCGTTCACTTATTAATTTAATAATATATATAATACTTTCACTTATGAACTTACTGTTGTCACTTCCCAAACGTTTCAAGATGTTGTTTCTCTTCTTCAGTGGGTTGAGTACTAACTGTCGATTACAGAATAACCGTTACGGAATGAAGTGTGTGGTGGGGGTTGATGGTGGGAAGGGATTGGCGCTGAGGTTCGAATTATGTGTGTGGATCAGTGTGTCAAATAGTGTATGTGATTTGTAATGTATCTGTTCATTTAATATGTTGTTTGGTTGTAGTGTGTGATATCTGTATATTTCAAATTGTTCAGCTGTGTTTAGTTTTCTACTTTTTGGTAAGTAGTGTAATATTTCCATGTTGTGTTCTATGTTTGTGTAGCTGTGGTTTTCGTTATGTAAATGTGTGGCAAATGTGGAATGTATGTAGTTTGTGGTGAGGGCTTTTAAATGTTCAGAAAACCTGGAAGAAAAAGATCTTCCCATCTGGCCGATGTAGAATTGTTGACTATCATTGCAATTTAATTTATAAACCCCTGTTTTGCTGTATGTGTCAATGTCTTTGTTAGTATTGTTTATGTGTTTTCTAATGGTGTTGTTGGTTCTGTAAGCTACTTTATAATTTTGTTTCCTAAATGTGTTTGCAATTTTATGTGTATTGGAATTGTAGTATGTAAGTGTTATGTATTTACTGGGTTGTGTGCTGTTGGTCAGATGTGTTTTACTTTTTGTGTTGAGGATTCGTTTGTGTAGTTTATTTATTAATTCGGGGTTGTATCCGTTTTTGACTGCTATGTATTTAATTGTGTTTAATTCATCTTGGTAGTCATGTGTGTTTAGGGGTATTGACGTGAGCCTATGGAGCATGTAGTTGAAAGCTGCATGTTTGTGTTGAGTTGGGTGGTTGGATGTGTTGTGTATGACCATGTCTGATGTGGTGGGTTTTCTGTATATTTTGTATGTGTGTGTGTTGTTTGTTTTGGTGATTGTAAGGTCTAGAAAGTTTATGCTGTTGTTTAATTCTATTTCAAGTGTGAATTTTAATTTACGGTGTAAAGTGTTAATGTATTTGTGGAAATTTTCTATTTGTCTTTTGTTGCCGTTGTAAAGGAGTAAAATGTCGTCGACATACCTGTGCCAATATATTATTTTATCGGTGTATTTGTTGTTGTTCAGTATGTGTTTCTGTTCTATGGTGTGTATGAATATTTCTGCTAGTATACCTGATATAGGGGAGCCCATGGGTAGTCCATCTGTTTGTGTGTAATACATGCTATTGTGTGCGAAATAATTTTGATCTGTGATCATTTTAGTTAGATGGATGATCTCGTTTATGTGTGTTTCGGGTGTGTTATTTATTTTTAGTAATTGTTCTAATGTAATTATGGTTTCTTTTATGGGAACATTGGTGTATAGGTTTGTTATGTCGAATGAAGCAAGTGTGGAATTGTGGGGAATGTGTACATGTTGAGTTTTATTCACTAGATCTATATTATTTTTGACAATGGTGTTGTTTGTTAAATTTATGCTATTTCTGATCAATTTATCTAAATGTCTAGCTATTTCGTGTGCCGGTGCTTGTGTGTTGTTTATAAGTGGTCTGATGGGAATATTGGGTTTGTGTAATTTCGGTAGTGCATTTAGTGTAGGGGCTTTTGGTTTCATTTGTTTTAGATATTTGATGTTGTCAGGTGATACTATGTGTTTTGTGTTATTTAGGGTTTTGTTTATTTGCTTGTGATATTTAGGGGTGAGGTCTTTATTTAATTTAGTGATGTTGTTTTCTTAAAAAATGTTTCAATTTTGTTATTTAAAGCCTGTTTTTCTATTATGACATTTATATTACCTTTGTCTGCTTTAAGTATGGTTAGGTTGTGTTCGTGTAATTTGTGTTTTATGTTTTTTAGTGTTTGGAATTCATTATTGTGTTGTTTATTTTCGTATTGTTGTGTGTGTTGTAATTTACGCTTTATTTCATAACGTATTGTATCATGGTCTTGGTTTAGTGTGTGTTGTATGGCTGTTTCAGCGTCTAGGACCATGTCAATTGTATGTTTACTATTACCGTTATTATTTGTATTGGTACCTAAATTGTGTTTTAGACCTTTATCTAAGAGGTTTATTTCTGCGTTAGTGAAATTGGTTGTCGTATTTACAGTACGTGTGTGAAATTTATGTGTCGGTGTCGGGACAGTTACGTTCCTGCGTGTTAATATGTTATTGATTTTTCTGTTATGTACTTCCTGTATTTTTATTTGGATTTTCTCTATGATATTTCGTGTATGTTGTATTACGTGTTAGAATTCAATGTGGTGTAATATTTGTGTGAGTTTTACGTGTAGGTTATATGCCGTTTTGTTTAGTGTATCTTTTTTATGGTATAAATCATTGATGATATTGTCTAGGTGTATTATTTCGGCCTTACGTTTTGTTTTTGTTGCTGCATATGTATTATTTTTTATTGTGATTTGTGCATGTGTGGGTATAATGTTGTGTTAAGGCAAGTTTTGTTGTAAGCGATGATCAAGGTTTTCGTTATCTGTAATCTAACATTTCTGTACTTGTGGATGTAATACGCTGTGTTGGCGGTATTAAAATTATCTTGTTGTTGCATCCTCTTCGTTCACTTATTAATTTAATAATATATATAATACTTTCACTTATGAACTTACTGTTGTCACTTCCCAAACGTTTCAAGATGGTGTTTCTCTTCTTCAGTGGGTTGAGTACTAACTGTCGATTACAGAATAACCGTTACGGAATGGAGTGTGTGGTGGGGGTTGATGGTGGAAGGGATTGGCGCTGAGGTTCGAATTATGTGTGTGGATCAGTGTGTCAAATAGTGTATGTGATTTGTTATGTATCTCTTCATTTAATATGTTGTTTGGTTGTAGTGTGTGATATCTGTATATTTCAAATTGTTCAGCTGTGTTTAGTTTTCTACTTTTTGGTAAGTAGTGTAATATTTCCATGTTATGTTCTATGTTTGTGTAGCTGTGGTTTTCGTTATGTAAATGTGTGGCAAATGTGGAATGTATGTAGTTTGTGGTGAGGGCTTTTAAATGTTCAGAAAACCTGGAAGAAAAAGATCTTCCCGTCTGGCCGATGTAGAATTGTTGACTATCATTGCAATTTAATTTATAAACCCCTGTTTTGCTGTATGTGTCAATGTCTTTGTTAGTATTGTTTATGTGTTTTCTAATGGTGTTGTTGGTTCTGTAAGCTACTTTATAATTTTGTTTCCTAAATGTGTTTGCAATTTTATGTGTATTGGAATTGTAGTATGTAAGTGTTATGTATTTACTGGGTTGTGTGCTGTTGGTCAGATGTGTTTTACTTTTTGTGTTGAGGTTTCGTTTGTGTAGTTTATTTATTAATTCGGGGTTGTATCCGTTTTTGACTGCTATGTATTTAATTGTGTTTAATTCATCTTGGTAGTCATGTGTGTTTAGGGGTATTGACGTGAGCCTATGGAGCATGTAGTTGAAAGCTGCATGTTTGTGTTGAGTTGGGTGGTTGGATGTGTTGTGTATGACCATGTCTGATGTGGTGGGTTTTCTGTATATTTTGTATGTGTGTGTGTTGTTTGTTTTGGTGATTGTAAGGTCTAGAAAGTTTATGCTGTTGTTTAATTCTATTTCAAGTGTGAATTTTAATTTATGGTGTAAAGTGTTAATGTATTTGTGGAAATTTTCTATTTGTCTTTTGTTGCCGTTGTAAAGGAGTAAAATGTCGTCGACATACCTGTGCCAATATATTATTTTATCGGTGTATTTGTTGTTGTTCAGTATGTGTTTCTGTTCTATGTTGTGTATGAATATTTCTGCTAGTATACCTGATATAGGGGAGCCCATGGGTAGTCCATCTGTTTGTGTGTAATACATGCTATTGTGTGCGAAATAATTTTGATCTGTGATCATTTTAGTTAGATGGATGATCTCGTTTATGTGTGTTTCGGGTGTGTTATTTATTTTTAGTAATTGCTCTAATGTAATTATGGTTTCTTTTATGGGAACATTGGTGTATAGGTTTGTTATATCGAATGAAGCAAGTGTGGAATTGTGGGGAATGTGTACATGTTGAGTTTTATTCACTAGATCTATATTATTTTTGACAGTGGTGTTGTTTGTTAAATTTATGCTATTTCTGATCAATTTATCTAAATGTCTAGCTATTTTGTGTGCAGGTGCTTGTGTGTTGTTTATAAGTGGTCTGATGGGAATATTGGGTTTGTGTAATTTCGGTAGTGCATTTAGTGTAGGGGCTTTTGGTTTAATTTGTTTTAGATATTTGATGTTGTCAGGTGATACTATGTGTTTTGTGTTATTTAGGGTTTTGTTTATTTGCTTGTGATATTTAGGGGTGGGGTCTTTATTTAATTTAGTGATGTTGTTTTCCTTAAAAAATGTTTCAATTTTGTTATTTAAAGCCTGTTTTTCTATTATGACATTTATATTACCTTTGTCTGCTTTAAGTATGGTTAGGTTGTGTTCGTGTAATTTGTGTTTTATGTTTTTTAGTGTTTGGAATTCATTATTGTGTTGTTTATTTTCGTATTGTTGTGTGTGTTGTAATTTACGCTTTATTCCATAACGTATTGTATCATGGTCTTGGTTTAGTGTGTGTTGTATGGCTGTTTCAGCGTCTAGGACCATGTCAAGTGTATGTTTACTATTACCGTTATTATTTGTATTGGTACCTAAATTGTGTTTTAGACCTTTATCTAAGAGGTTTATTTCTGCGTTAGTGAAATTGGTTGTCATTGTATTTACAGTACGTGTGTGAAATTTATGTGTCGGTGTCGGGACAGTTACGTTCCTGCGTGTTAATATGTTATTGATTTTTCTGTTATGTACTTCCTGTATTTTTATTTGGATTTTCTCTATGATATTTCGTGTATGTTGTATTACGTGTTCGAATTCAATGTGGTGTAATATTTGTGTGAGTTTTACGTGTAGGTTATATGCCGTTTTGTTTAGTGTATCTTTTTTATGGTATAAATCATTGATGATATTGTCTAGGTGTATTATTTCGGCCTTACGTTTTGTTTTTGTTGCTGCATATGTATTATTTTTTATTGTGATTTGTGCATGTGTGGGTATAATGTTGTGTTTACGGCAAGTTTTATTGTAAGCGATGATCAAGGAGGTTTTCGTTATCTGTAATCTAACATTTCTGTACTTGTGGATGTAATACGCTGTGTTGGCGGTATTAAAATTATCTTGTTGTTGCATCCTCTTCGTTCACTTATTAATTTAATAATATATATAATACTTTCACTTATGAACTTACTGTTGTCACTTCCCAAACGTTTCAAGACGTTGTTTCTCTTCTTCAGTGGGTTGAGTACTAACTGTCGATTACAGAATAACCGTTACGGAATGAAGTGTGTGGTGGGGGTTGATGGTGGGAAGGGATTGGCGCTGAGGTTCGAATTATGTGTGTGGATCAGTGTGTCAAATAGTGTATGTGATTTGTAATGTATCTGTTCATTTAATATGTTGTTTGGTTGTAGTGTGTGATATCTGTATATTTCAAATTGTTCAGCTGTGTTTAGTTTTCTACTTTTTGGTAAGTATGTAGCGGGGCATTTTTGGGCATACCTGTGGTAATAACAGAATTTGTATTATTTATGAAATAATAATATTTACCGAGAGGTAAATTTGTTATGTGGAAGCGATCGCAACGTGGCTGCACTGCTGTTGACTGTATGAATTGTTTAATAATTGTGTGGACCGTTTTAATAACTGCAAATGTACCAAAGTCAGTTCAAGGACAATGACGAACACGGAAAACGTAAACACGTTATGTAACAAAATCTGTCAACAAATTATATAACCAGACATCAGGCGATGTGTTGCGTCAGCAACTTATATAACGATGTGTGTCACCAGTTTTGTCAACAGGCCAAAAACAGTCCACTGGCGAACGAATACAAACTGTAAACCAATGAGAGTTGGGCGAACAACAGCCGCTTCACAAAATAGCGGCTGTAAATCTCCCCAGTATAACGCCATCACCACTCGCGAGTGGTATCTATAAAAAGTTTCGGCAGTAAGTGCGGGCCCGCAAAACCATAAAATGTGAATACTATATTTTAAAACATGAACTAAAATCAAAATTTCGTATTAAAAGTGTAATTAACAGTTTTATTATAATCTAACAGTTCGATAATCATGAAGTGAAGTAAAGTGCGCACGTAAAACCATGTGACGGTTTCAGGAATAATAATCGGCTTCAAATTCAGCTAAGTAGCCATGTATCAATGAGATTTTAATAAGGGTTTTTCAAAATTACTGGCGGAATGGGGAAATCAATTTTGATTTCATAATCATAAAGTATAAAATATTTAAAATGAGATCTCTAAAGTAGCTTTGTGTGTGTGTGTGTGTGAGAATATAGTTTTACTATAGTTTATAGTAATAAGAAGGCTGGTTTGCGTTCCCATTATAATTCTTAATAAATGTATTCCAAGAATCTGTTATTGTAATGCGAGTAAGTAAATTAAAAGAGATTCAAGGTAATTAACAACTATTATTCACGTTTTGTCAATTATTAATTCAAATTTTGTCTGTATGATTTTATTAACATGAAATATGAATAATAATAAAGTAATAATAACGTTTAATTATTGATGAACATAAATGATTGTTATTATTTCAGCAACCACATTCTGTTCTCCTAGTTCGCTGAAACGAACCTTGGTAAATTATTTTCTTACAGTTGGTAAGATGGCGCCCGAGAAATATACAATGTTTGTTAGTTAATTTTATGTGATACAAAAAGGTAAGTAGCTTCACATTTGGCGCCCGAACAGGGACAATTTATATAATTATATTATATAAATATAAGCCTACGGGGAGAACAGAATGGCTGTTTGGAATGTGTATTTACGTATGTACGTAAATTAGACGTAAGAGGTTATGTTCAAGATGGGTGAGTAGAATATTTTTCAATAAGTATATGTTACATATAATAGGATTTTAATAAAGAAATATATATTAAAAAATTTTTAAGAAAAATGGCAGATAATAATGATATTAGTTTATCTGATAGTCAGATAGCAAATCAAATAAGTAGCGACTCCGGAATTCAAACAACTGACAGTAGTCTTGAGGAGTCAAAAATAATACAGACAGTTGAGATTCATTCAACACCTATTTTAGGAAATCAAAATAAGAAACCTGATAATGATACTATGTTAGCAAGATTGTATGATATGATGTACAATAGTGTAGAAAAACAAGATAGTAATTTCAGAGAATTAAAAAACCAAATTAACGAAATAAAAAGTGATTCTGACGTTAAATTTAATATACAGAATGAAAAGTTCGATATTCAAAAGAATAGTTTTGAGGAGTTAAAACATCAGAATAAAGAGTTGAGACATGAGATACAAGAAATTAACAAACATTGTGAAAATACCAAAGTAGAATTTACTAATAAAATCAGCCAAGTAGAAACTAAGTTGGATGATTCAATACAAAAGATAGATGTTAAATTTAATGAAATAGATAGCCAGATAGACAGAGTTGAGAAGCAAATCAATGAAAACAATGAAATATTAATAAATTCAATGAATGAGTATAACAATGACATAGAATCTAAAATTATTAAATGTAATATTGAAACTGAATGTAAGTTGAGTAGCGTAGTAATGACAGTTGAAAAATTTAGTCAGAATATTGATGAACACCAAAATAAGATAGACTCTAAAATATATGAAATTGAAAGTAATTATAAGACAGAAATACAAGCAGTAAATGAATCTATTGAAGTAATAGCAAAAAATAATGTACAGTCTGAATATAGTAATGACAAAAAATTATATTCACTTGAACAAAATATTAGTAGTATGCGAGATGAATTAAGTTTAGTGAAAAATCAAAATGTAAACAATGTTACTGAGCGCATATTTATGACACGAGATACAAATAATGAAATAGAATTAGAAACTTTCAATTGTGACAATCGTAGAGTACACCCAATGCAATTTTTAAATAGGGTTAGGGAATTTAATCGGTTTAATAATAGTAGCTGGGAGGTTAAGTTGCTGAAGATTATCAAATGTTTCAAAGGTAGTGCCGAGATATGGTCGGAAGTACACCATACCGAATGGGAAAGTTATGAAGATTTTGAGATAGCTTTCCGCAACAAATATTGGTCAGAAGAAGACCAAGAAATATTAAGAAGTAAAATAATGGGTAACGGGAATTTTGGTAGGATTAATAACCACCTAACAATATATGTGATGACCATTTATAACGAAGCAAAGTATTTAGAACCGCCGTTGCCATTCCGGTCATTTGTACGACATATTAGCAAACACCTGCCCAGAGAGGTGCAAATAACGTTAATGACTAGAGAGATTACAAATATAAGCGAGTTAGAAAACATGTTAGATGTATTACAGAATATAGGAGAACGCGACATGGGACGACGTCCAAACACACCAGTAGTACCACACCATAATAATAATAATAATAATAATTTCCATCATAACAGGGGTACACAGAATTTTCATAGAGGAGCGCGGGGAGGAAGTTTCGATAATAGGGGCGAAAGTTGGAGGTGTAGAGTCTGTGAAATTGATAACTATGCTAATAGAACGAATTGTTTTAGATGTCATCGAACCAGGGAGTGCGCCAGAAATGAGAGGACAAACCCACCACCAAATCAACAGTCGAGAGGAGGAGAATTTTATAGAGGTGCGCCTCGAGGAGGAGGAAATCATAATAGAGGTAGAGGAGGAAATCATCAAGCTGTGGCAGGTCCATCCACGGAAAACTGAGGAAGACAATGGGGAAGCGGGCCCAACCATTGTCAACGGAGGACCGGGTCCAAGTAATTAACGAATACACAAACAACGTCATCAAGATGGATATGGCAAAAGAGTTGTTAGAAGAAGAGGAGAACAAGGTGGTGGAACGCCGAACAGGATTGACTGAGGTGACGATTAACATTGAAGGTAAAAATTATAAAACTTTAATTGATACCGGTAGCGAGATCTCAGTAATTTCTGAAAATGTCATGGGTGAATTAAAAGAGTTAAACAAGAATATACCGTCATTACCAGTTGCAGGGGTCACTGTAGTGGGGGTAACTGGGGTGAGAAGTAAAAGAATAACCAGACAAGTACAATTAAATATTTTAATAAATGAAGTTGAATTTGAAAACACTTTCCTAGTAGTTAAAGGGTTAAGTCTAGATGTAATATTGGGAAATGATTTTTTGGAAAGAAACGGAGCAGTAATAGATTTTAATAAACAAATAGTAAAATTTGAGAAGGGGAATAAACCAGTCAGAATAGAGTTTAAGAAAGTAGTAAATGAAAATAAAGTCACTGGAATAAAAATGTTACATAAACAGATAAGTGATAGAGAGATGGAAACTAAAATAAATATATGTCTAGAGAGTGATAGTCTAGAAAATGAGGAGAGAGAGATGCATGAGCGTAATGAGAGTGTGTGGGCAGATAGAGCCGATAAATTTTTCAATGAAAATACAGTTATAGGAAATACTCAGCGAGAGGAGCTGTGGGCAGTTGTGGAGCAGTACAGAGGGGTGTTTGATGAATCACCAGGGAAAGCGAAGGACTACATCTGTGAGTTGAAAGTTCGGGACCACGCACCATACATGCAGAGAAGCTACCCGGTGCCGTTTTCGAAGAGGAGGGCTGTACAGGAGGAATTAGACCGGATGATGCAAGGAGGCATAATTGAACGCTCAGTATCACCTTATTCAAACCCTCTGGTGGTAGTGATAAAGAAGGATGGCAAGGTAAGGTTATGTTTAGATGCTAGAAAAATCAATCAGATTATTATACCGGACAGAGAATCTCCAGAACCCATAAATGAGATTTTACAAAAGTTTAGCGGAGTCAAATACATGACATCTTTAGACCTGACCGCTGGATACTGGCAGGTACCATTAGCAACAGAGAGTAGGAAATATACAGCTTTTCTTTTTAACGGTAAGAATTACCAGTTTAAACGCTTACCTTTTGGATTAAACACCAGTGTTGCCAGTTTTATCAAATGTTTAGATAATATTTTACAACCTAAGGACTTAGACTTTTTAACTGTGTATGTCGATGATATTTTGATAGCCTCTAGAACATTCACTGAACATTTAGAACACATAGAATATGTATTAGATAAGCTACAAGTAGGGGGTTTAACAGTGAATTGGGACAAGTCTAAGTTTCTGCAAACAGAAATACACTTTTTAGGATTTATTATTACACAAGAGGGGATATTAGCCAACCCTGACAAAGTCGAAGCAATAATGCGATTCCCTGAACCTAAAAACATTAAGCAACTACAGAGTTTTTTAGGCTTATGCAATTTTTACAGGAAATTTCAGGAGAACTACGCACACACAACATCCAAACTGAGTGCTGTCCTGCAGAAGAATAAACAGTGGAGATGGGGCGATGCGGAACGAGCTGCGTTTAATGAAATTAAGAGAAAGTTCAGTCACATGATAATGATGAATCATCCTGATTTTAATAAGATCTTTTATTTGCAGACCGACGCCAGCAATGTAGCGCTAGGTGCCGAGTTATACCAAGAGAGCTGCGACAAGGAACACCTAACGATCGCCTTCGCCAGTAGATCACTGTTATCGGCGGAAAAGAATTACACGACAACAGAAAGGGAACTTCTGAGCATTGTGTTCGCCGTGGGTAAATTCCGCACGTACATACTAGGGAATACTACGATCATCCGGACGGACCACAAGGCACTGTCATTTCTGAATTCATGTAAGCTAACACACAGCCGATTAACCAGGTGGGTATTAGCCTTACAGGAATATAACTTTTCATGGGAGTACATAAAGGGGTCAGA
Source organism: Magicicada septendecula (assembly GCA_034769895.1). NCBI lineage: Eukaryota > Metazoa > Arthropoda > Insecta > Hemiptera > Cicadidae > Magicicada > Magicicada septendecula. The sequence continues at coordinate 1,156,103,283 of CM068367.1, forward strand.
TAATAAAGTACCAGATACACTTTCTAGAATAGATGTTATAGATAATAAGACTGGTAGGGACCTTAGAGAAATAGAAATTTTTAGACTAACTAGGGAAGATAGGATTTTTGGTGGGGAATTAAGTGACATTAAAAACTTGCAAAGATCTGATAGCAAACTGGGTAAAATAATTGTTAGTTTAGAAACAGATGTAGCGGGATCAGAATATAATGAGCGATTTCAAGTATATCAAGGTATTTTGTTTAAAAAAGTCGATGGTGGGGAGCGTGATTGGAGGTTAGTTATACCTGATGGGTTAATAGATAAAATTGTTTGGGATTGTCATATAAGGTATGGTCATTTTGGTGCGAGAAAGTGTGCAAATGTTTTGAAAGAGTCATGTATATTTAAGAATATGGAGAGGAGAGTGAGAAAAGTGTTGAGAGTGTGTGATTTATGTCAAAAATCGAAAGTGGTGAATTATAGAGTGGAAGGAGAGATGAATTACATAAAAGTAGATAAGCCTTTTGATCTAGTTGCGGTTGATTTATATGGACCGTTACCCAGAGGTAGAGGGGGTGTGGTATATGTATTTGTAGTTTTAGACACTTTTTCAAAATTTGTAAAATTATATAGCATTAAGAGGGCAACTAGTAAAGTACTTAGTGAGAGAATAGTAAAAGATTATATGCTTAATGTGGGAAAGCCGAGAATTATATTATCTGACCATGGTCCACAGTTTATAAGCGGCAAGTGGCGGCAGACGCTTGGATGGGAAGGCATCATACCCAAGCATACGGCAGTGTACCATCCTCAGTCGAACCAAGCAGAACGGGTGATGAGAGAGATTGGTAGGATATTCCGGGCGTACTGTCACGCCAAACACACAGAATGGCCATCCTACGTGAAAAAAGTAGAGGAGTGGCTGAATTGTACCACCCATGAGTCCACGGGATTTACGCCGCATGAGTTGATAAGGGGAACAAGGCCGCCCAGGATATTAGAACAACTTTTCACATACCCACCTGAAGGTCAAATTTTGGACAGGAATATGAAGATTAGATTGGCGAACGAGAATTTACTTACTAGAGGAGAGCGACAAAAACAGAAACATGATGCTAAGGGTAAATGGACCAAGTATGAGGTAGGCCAGTTAGTGTTAGTAAAAAGACATGATTTGTCCAGTGCTCAAGATAGGGAAATAAAAAAGTTTTTCTTGTTATATGAAGGACCTTATGAAGTTATAGAAGTAAAAATGCAGAATGCGTATGTGCTGAGGAACCCAGCGACGCAGGAAATAGTAGGTACTCAAAATGCGACGAATTTAAAATTATATAGGTCACTTTAATTGTTATGTTTATAAATAAGTTTTTTCAAATATTATTGTATGTTTTCAGAAGGGATCCTCCCCCATTTTCGGGCGGTCACGATCTTACCAGTCCTGGCCGTGGAATTCGGAACTCGGAGGCGGGCCATGGTTGGCGGATCTTCCTTCGGGCGGTGAAAACAACGATGGTCCGGCTCCACCAAAATTGGTATAAAGTAGAAAACCTAACTGCACATTTGAACGGGGAGGGGGACCCCACAGGTACGTGACACAAATTATTTTTTTATACACTCCCGGTGCAGCGGTTTTGGTGTGCCTGTCACGTGCCTGTACTGCCTTAGAGTGTTTGTAAATAATGGAGGCTGCATTTAAGTAACAGGCAGTGCATTCAATTTAAATTTTTTAGTGTCAAGGGCAAAATTAAAATGGAGCCCTTGACAATATTTTCTGATTAGCCCGAAACGACGAGTTTTGGGGCAGGACGTTTTGGAGCACGGTAGAAAGCGGGGTAGAAGAAATGGTAGGAGAGGGGAAATAGTGTGTTTCAGAGGGGGGACGTGAATTCACGTAGTATATCTACCTTGTGCCTATTCGTTTTGCAGCAAGACCCGGCATTTCAGGCGGCTGCGATCTTCCTAGACGTAGAGTAAGTTTATGACAATAGAGTCAGCCTCCTATGTAAATAGTATATATATATAAAAAAAAAAAAAAAAAAAAAAAAAAAAAAAACCCCAAAATAATTTTGGATGTGTATAATTTTAAATTTAAGATATAATTTTTTTTTTCTTCTAAATTTTTTAGCATTAGGTGACCAAATATACTTGTTAGATTTTAGTATTAGTGAGTATAGGAACGTTTTGAAGAAATGTGTAGTAATATAAGAACTTGTTATCAATACAAGATGTGGGGATAATTTTGGGGGGTAGTTTGGTGCTCAATGAAGTGACATAACAGTGTAGTGTGGAACTGCTAGGGGGGAGGTTGTAGATTTTGTATTTAATATTTTATGTTAATAATGGTTAAGCTTCCATATAAAGTGGGTTAAAACCCCATCTAAATTAATATTGTCATTTAAATATAAATTCGTAAATTTAATATTACGAAAGATATTTTACTTGTGATTCCCCAAATTTTCGGGCGGTCACGGCCTCACCGAACCCTGACCGTGGAATTGGTTTAGCTTTAACAGCTATGGTTGGGGCACATTACGATTACGCGCTGACCATAACTGGCCATAGCTGTTATCGTTGTAAAGGTGTATTTTGAAATTGATGGGGGGGTAATAAAAGGGGAATCACCAAACTATGGAACAGCGGCTGCCACTCTGTTCGAGGAGGAACAGCAGAGCCAGGTGGTAGATCCGTCTTAAGGGTGTGTGATTATTTAACAAGAACATGTTGATGTTCACCAATTTTAACTTAACAGCGGAAGCAGAGACACGGAGAGGTAAAACCCTGCTCCAAAATATACAGTCTCTGTGGAAGCGAAAGGGCGAGACAGTCCTCCATAATTGGAAATAGTGTGTGTGGCTGGGAGGTTATCCAAGGGGATAACGTATTAAAAATTTGATATATTTTAATTAATAATGATGATTTGCTACTCAATAATTTTGTTTGAATTTAAAAAATAGATGCACTAAATACTTCTTATATTGTGTTATTATGTCTTAGTGTGTTGATTGCATTTAGTATGTTAGGAATAAGAATTAATAAAAATATGATGATAGGTTTTCAATGTGTTTATAGATTTTAAAATAAAATGAAAAATAGTTGTGATAGGTAAAATTTTCAAGGGGTTGTAAAAGATAGAAATGGGTGATAGTAATTGTTTGAATAAAATGTTTGAATCAGTTCAAGTTGAATTTTGTGGGACATAGATCTGTCCAAATCGAAGTAAGAGTTAAAGTAATAGTGGAAATGAAAATAATGCAATGTTGTTTTGAGTTAATGTAATGTTATAGAATTTGAGAAGTATAAGTGGAGACACAGTAGAAATGGAGAATTTATGTAGAGATTTGAGTGATATATTGTTGTTTATTTGTTGATGTTAATTTGTTGTAATTGTAGTGAGGTTATGAGATTGAGATTTTTTGGGGGATGGCAATTTTGTAGTAGGGGTATAGGGGTAGTGTAATGTGGGAGTCCGCAACATAATGGTTGGGACGGGATTTGGTATAGTTTTAGTGGGAAGGGGTAAAAATCCAGGGGCCAGAGAACGGGAATTGAGCTTTTTTGGGGGGGGAAAACACGTATCCTATGTACAAAGGGTTAGAGAGTATTTTTTTTTATATAAGAGTAGAAGGTGGCGATTGGAGTTAAAATAGTAAGTAGTTAGAGGTAGAGAAGGGTTAGTAAAATTTTGATAGTGGGGTGTCATACTAGTTAAAGATTTTGTAAGGGAGCATTAGAGTAATAAAAGGGGTAAGATTATGAGTAAATGCCAAGTTGATAAAGTAAATTATAAGGAATAACGTAGAAGCACCCAAAGTAATGAAATGGAATAATGATGGCCATAATTGAAAAAAATAAATAAATAAAATAAAATAATTTTTGTAATTTTGAGAATAGAATTAATAAGAGTAAATCAAGTTTAAAAGTAATTTTTTGATTTTATATGCCAATTTAATGATATAAAGTGTGTAACATTTTAATTGTAAGTTGTTTATTTTAAAATGAATTATTAATGTACTGTGTTTTCTTATGTTAGGTTATGTTAGGTATTCTGATATATATATGTTAGTAATAAGAAAAAACAAAACCAGTGCTTCTTAGCGCAAACCAGCACCGCTAGGGGGAAACAGATCAGTTGGGGATATGGTGTTGTATAAGGCCACTATTTGATATTTTGATTTGTTGTTTCAGTGTTTGGTGATGCTGTGGCGGCGGACCTGAGCTGGCCTGCGCGTCAGGGCAGGGGCGTTGAGTATCTGTCTGACTCTACGGTGTTGGGATCTCGAGAGAGAAGTCCAGTATTGTCATGCAGATGCGGTCACAGGCACCGGACCAAGGGTGAGTTGATTATTCTTTTTTGTAAACCATACAGGGGGTTGTGGCGACATATCCTGGCTGATCCCTCTAGCAAGTATGAATGTGTCAATGAGATTTTTTATGCTTCGGCATAAAATATCTCATTGAGGGGGTATTGTAGCGGGGCATTTTTGGGCATACCTGTGGTAATAACAGAATTTGTATTATTTATGAAATAATAATATTTACCGAGAGGTAAATTTGTTATGTGGAAGCGATCGCAACGTGGCTGCACTGCTGTTGACTGTATGAATTGTTTAATAATTGTGTGGACCGTTTTAATAACTGCAAATGTACCAAAGTCAGTTCAAGGACAATGACGAACACGGAAAACGTAAACACGTTATGTAACAAAATCTGTCAACAAATTATATAACCAGACATCAGGCGATGTGTTGCGTCAGCAACTTATATAACGATGTGTGTCACCAGTTTTGTCAACAGGCCAAAAACAGTCCACTGGCGAACGAATACAAACTGTAAACCAATGAGAGTTGGGCGAACAACAGCCGCTTCACAAAATAGCGGCTGTAAATCTCCCCAGTATAACGCCATCACCACTCGCGAGTGGTATCTATAAAAAGTTTCGGCAGTAAGTGCGGGCCCGCAAAACCATAAAATGTGAATACTATATTTTAAAACATGAACTAAAATCAAAATTTCGTATTAAAAGTGTAATTAACAGTTTTATTATAATCTAACAGTTCGATAATCATGAAGTGAAGTAAAGTGCGCACGTAAAACCATGTGACGGTTTCAGGAATAATAATCGGCTTCAAATTCAGCTAAGTAGCCATGTATCAATGAGATTTTAATAAGGGTTTTTCAAAATTACTGGCGGAATGGGGAAATCAATTTTGATTTCATAATCATAAAGTATAAAATATTTAAAATGAGATCTCTAAAGTAGCTTTGTGTGTGTGTTGTGTGTGTGTGTGTGAGAATATAGTTTTACTATAGTTTATAGTAATAAGAAGGCTGGTTTGCGTTCCCATTATAATTCTTAATAAATGTATTCCAAGAATCTGTTATTGTAATGCGAGTAAGTAAATTAAAAGAGATTCAAGGTAATTAACAACTATTATTCACGTTTTGTCAATTATTAATTCAAATTTTGTCTGTATGATTTTATTAACATGAAATATGAATAATAATAAAGTAATAATAACGTTTAATTATTGATGAACATAAATGATTGTTATTATTTCAGCAACCACATTCTGTTCTCCTAGTTCGCTGAAACGAACCTTGGTAAATTATTTTCTTACAGTTGGTAAGATGGCGCCCGAGAAATATACAATGTTTGTTAGTTAATTTTATGTGATACAAAAAGGTAAGTAGCTTCACAAGTAGTGTAATATTTCCATGTTGTGTTCTATGTTTGTGTAGCTGTGGTTTTCGTTATGTAAATGTGTGGCAAATGTGGAATGTATGTAGTTTGTGGTGAGGGCTTTTAAATGTTCAGAAAACCTGGAAGAAAAAGATCTTCCCGTCTGGCCGATGTAGAATTGTTGACTATCATTGCAATTTAATTTATAAACCCCTGTTTTGCTGTATGTGTCAATGTCTTTGTTAGTATTGTTTATGTGTTGTTGGTTCTGTAAGCTACTTTATAATTTTGTTTCCTAAATGTGTTTGCAATTTTATGTGTATTGGAATTGTAGTATGTAAGTGTTATGTATTTACTGGGTTGTGTGCTGTTGGTCAGATGTGTTTTACTTTTTGTGTTGAGGATTCGTTTGTGTAGTTTATTTATTAATTCGGGGTTGTATCCGTTTTTGACTGCTATGTATTTAATTGTGTTTAATTCATCTTGGTAGTCATGTGTGTTTAGGGGTATTGACGTGAGCCTATGGAGCATGTAGTTGAAAGCTGCATGTTTGTGTTGAGTTGGGTGGTTGGATGTGTTGTGTATGACCATGTCTGATGTGGTGGGTTTTCTGTATATTTTGTATGTGTGTGTGTTGTTTGTTTTGGTGATTGTAAGGTCTAAAAAGTTTATGCTGTTGTTTAATTCTATTTCAAGTGTGAATTTTAATTTATGGTGTAAAGTGTTAATGTATTTGTGGAAATTTTCTATTTGTCTTTTGTTGCCGTTGTAAAGGAGTAAAATGTCGTCGACATACCTGTGCCAATATATTATTTTATCGGTGTATTTGTTGTTGTTCAGTATGTGTTTCTGTTCTATGGTGTGTATGAATATTTCTGCTAGTATACCTGATATAGGGGAGCCCATGGGTAGTCCATCTGTTTGTGTGTAATACATGCTATTGTGTGCGAAATAATTTTGATGTGATAATTTTAGTTAGATGGATGATCTCGTTTATGTGTGTTTCGGGTGTGTTATTTATTTTTAGTAATTGTTCTAATGTAATTATGGTTTCTTTTATGGGAACATTGGTGTATAGGTTTATGTCGAATGAAGCAAGTGTGGAATTGTGGGGAATGTGTACATGTTGAGTTTTATTCACTAGATCTATATTATTTTTGACAGTGGTGTTGTTTGTTAAATTTATGCTATTTCTGATCAATTTATCTAAATGTCTAGCTATTTTGTGTGCAGGTGCTTGTGTGTTGTTTATAAGTGGTCTGATGGGAATATTGGGTTTGTGTAATTTCGGTAGTGCATTTAGTGTAGGGGCTTTTGGTTTAATTTGTTTTAGATATTTGATGTTGTCAGGTGAAACTATGTGTTTTGTGTTATTTAGGGTTTTGTTTATTTGCTTGTGATATTTAGGGGTGGGGTCTTTATTTAATTTAGTGATGTTGTTTTCCTTAAAGCCTGTTTTTCTATTATGACATTTATATTACCTTTGTCTGCTTTAAGTATGGTTAGGTTGTGTTCGTGTAATTTGTGTTTTATGTTTTTTAGTGTTTGGAATTCATTATTGTGTTGTTTATTTTCGTATTGTTGTGTGTGTTGTAATTTACGCTTTATTTCATAACGTATTGTATCATGGTCTTGGTTTAGTGTGTGTTGTATGGCTGTTTCAGCGTCTAGGACTATGTCACGTGTATGTTTACTATTACCGTTATTATTTGTATTGGTACCTAAATTGTGTTTTAGACCTTTATCTAAGAGGTTTATTTCTGCGTTAGTGAAATTGGTAGTCGTTGTATTTACAGTACGTGTGTGAAATTTATGTGTCGGTGTCGGGACAGTTACGTTCCTGTGTGTTAATGTTATTGATTTTTCTGTTATGTACTTCCTGTATTTTTATTTGGATTTTCTCTATGATATTTCGTGTATGTTGTATTACGTGTTCGAATTCAATGTGGTGTAATATTTGTGTGAGTTTTACGTGTAGGTTATATGCCGTTTTGTTTAGTGTATCTTTTTTATGGTATAAATCATTGATGATATTGTCTATGTGTATTATTTCGGCCTTACGTTTTGTTTTTGTTGCTGCATATGTATTATTTTTTATTGTGATTTGTGCATGTGCGGGTATAATGTTGTGTTTACGGCAAGTTTTGTTGTATGCGATGATCAAGGAGGTTTTCGTTATCTGTAATCTAACATTTCTGTACTTGTGGATGTAATACGCTGTGTTGGCGGTATTAAAATTATCTTGTTGTTGCATCCTCTTCGTTCACTTATTAATTTAATAATATATATAATACTTTCACTTATGAACTTACTGTTGTCACTTCCCAAACGTTTCAAGATGTTGTTTCTCTTCTTCAGTGGGTTGAGTACTAACTGTCGATTACAGAATAACCGTTACGGAATGGAGTGTGTGGTGGGGGTTGATGGTGGGAAGGGATTGGCGCTGAGGTTCGAATTATGTGTGTGGATCAGTGTGTCAAATAGTGTATGTGATTTGTAATGTATCTGTTCATTTAATATGTTGTTTGGTTGTAGTGTGTGATATCTGTATATTTCAAATTGTTCAGCTGTGTTTAGTTTTCTACTTTTTGGTAAGTAGTGTAATATTTCCATGTTGTGTTCTATGTTTGTGTAGCTGTGGTTTTCGTTATGTAAATGTGTGGCAAATGTGGAATGTATGTAGTTTGTGGTGAGGGCTTTTAAATGTTCAGAAAACCTGGAAGAAAAAGATCTTCCCGTCTGGCCGATGTAGAATTGTTGACTATCATTGCAATTTAATTTATAAACCCCTGTTTTGCTGTATGTGTCAATGTCTTTGTTAGTATTGTTTATGTGTTGTTGGTTCTGTAAGCTACTTTATAATTTTGTTTCCTAAATGTGTTTGCAATTTTATGTGTATTGGAATTGTAGTATGTAAGTGTTATGTATTTACTGGGTTGTGTGCTGTTGGTCAGATGTGTTTTACTTTTTGTGTTGAGGATTCGTTTGTGTAGTTTATTTATTAATTCGGGGTTGTATCCGTTTTTGACTGCTATGTATTTAATTGTGTTTAATTCATCTTGGTAGTCATGTGTGTTTAGGGGTATTGACGTGAGCCTATGGAGCATGTAGTTGAAAGCTGCATATTTGTGTTGAGTTGGGTGGTTGGATGTGTTGTGTATGACCATGTCTGATGTGGTGGGTTTTCTGTATATTTTGTATGTGTGTGTGTTGTTTGTTTTGGTGATTGTAAGGTCTAGAAAGTTTATGCTGTTGTTTAATTCTATTTCAAGTGTGAATTTTAATTTATGGTGTAAAGTGTTAATGTATTTGTGGAAATTTTCTATTTGTCTTTTGTTGCCGTTGTAAAGGAGTAAAATGTCGTCGACATACCTGTGCCAATATATTATTTTATAGGTGTATTTGTTGTTGTTCAGTATGTGTTTCTGTTCTATGGTGTGTATGAATATTTCTGCTAGTATACCTGATATAGGGGAGCCCATGGGTAGTCCATCTGTTTGTGTGTAATACATGCTATTGTGTGCGAAATAATTTTGATCTGTGATCATTTTAGTTAGATGGATGATCTCGTTTATGTGTGTTTCGGGTGTGTTATTTATTTTTAGTAATTGTTCTAATGTAATTATGGTTTCTTTTATGGGAACATTGGTGTATAGGTTTGTTATGTCGAATGAAGCAAGTGTGGAATTGTGGGGAATGTGTACATGTTGAGTTTTATTCACTAGATCTATATTATTTTTGACAGTGGTGTTGTTTGTTAAATTTATGCTATTTCTGATCAATTTATCTAAATGTCTAGCTATTTTGTGTGCAGGTGCTTGTGTGTTGTTTATAAGTGGTCTGATGGGAATATTGGGTTTGTGTAATTTCGGTAGTGCATTTAGTGTAGGGGCTTTTGGTTTAATTTGTTTTAGATATTTGATGTTGTCAGGTGATACTATGTGTTTTGTGTTATTTAGGGTTTTGTTTATTTGCTTGTGATATTTAGGGGTGGGGTCTTTATTTAATTTAGTGATGTTGTTTTCCTTAAAAAATGTTTCAATTTTGTTATTTAAAGCCTGTTTTTCTATTATGACATTTATATTACCTTTGTCTGCTTTAAGTATGGTTAGGTTGTGTTCGTGTAATTTGTGTTTTATGTTTTTTAGTGTTTGGAATTCATTATTGTGTTGTTTATTTTCGTATTGTTGTGTGTGTTGTAATTTACGCTTTATTTCATAACGTATTGTATCATGGTCTTGGTTTAGTGTGTGTTGTATGGCTGTTTCAGCGTCTAGGACCATGTCAAGTGTATGTTTACTATTACCGTTATTATTTGTATTGGTACCTAAATTGTGTTTTAGACCTTTATCTAAGAGGTTTATTTCTGCGTTAGTGAAATTGGTTGTCGTTGTATTTACAGCACGTGTGTGAAATTTATGTGTCGGTGTCGGGACAGTTACGTTCCTGCGTGTTAATATGTTATTGATTTTTCTGTTATGTACTTCCTGTATTTTTATTTGGATTTTCTCTATGATATTTCGTGTATGTTGTATTACGTGTTCGAATTCAATGTGGTGTAATATTTGTGTGAGTTTTACGTGTAGGTTATATGCCGTTTTGTTTAGTGTATCTTTTTTATGGTATAAATCATTGATGATATTGTCTAGGTGTATTATTTCGGCCTTACGTTTTGTTTTTGTTGCTGCATATGTATTATTTTTTATTGTGATTTGTGCATGTGTGGGTATAATGTTGTGTTTACGGCAAGTTTTATTGTAAGCGATGATCAAGGAGGTTTTCGTTATCTGTAATCTAACATTTCTGTACTTGTGGATGTAATACGCTGTGTTGGCGGTATTAAAATTATCTTGTTGTTGCATCCTCTTCGTTCACTTATTAATTTAATAATATATATAATACTTTCACTTATGAACTTACTGTTGTCACTTCCCAAACGTTTCAAGACGTTGTTTCTCTTCTTCAGTGGGTTGAGTACTAACTGTCGATTACAGAATAACCGTTACGGAATGAAGTGTGTGGTGGGGGTTGATGGTGGGAAGGGATTGGCGCTGAGGTTCGAATTATGTGTGTGGATCAGTGTGTCAAATAGTGTATGTGATTTGTAATGTATCTGTTCATTTAATATGTTGTTTGGTTGTAGTGTGTGATATCTGTATATTTCAAATTGTTCAGCTGTGTTTAGTTTTCTACTTTTTGGTAAGTAGTGTAATATTTCCATGTTGTGTTCTATGTTTGTGTAGCTGTGGTTTTCGTTATGTAAATGTGTGGCAAATGTGGAATGTATGTAGTTTGTGGTGAGGGCTTTTAAATGTTCAGAAAACCTGGAAGAAAAAGATCTTCCCGTCTGGCCGATGTAGAATTGTTGACTATCATTGCAATTTAATTTATAAACCCCTGTTTTGCTGTATGTGTCAATGTCTTTGTTAGTATTGTTTATGTGTTTTCTAATGGTGTTGTTGGTTCTGTAAGCTACTTTATAATTTTGTTTCCTAAATGTGTTTGCAATTTTATGTGTATTGGAATTGTAGTATGTAAGTGTTATGTATTTACTGGGTTGTGTGCTGTTGGTCAGATGTGTTTTACTTTTTGTGTTGAGGATTCGTTTGTGTAGTTTATTTATTAATTCGGGGTTGTATCCGTTTTTGACTGCTATGTATTTAATTGTGTTTAATTCATCTTGGTAGTCATGTGTGTTTAGGGGTATTGACGTGAGCCTATGGAGCATGTAGTTGAAAGCTGCATGTTTGTGTTGAGTTGGGCGGTTGGATGTGTTGTGTATGACCATGTCTGATGTGGTGGGTTTTCTGTATATTTTGTATGTGTGTGTGTTGTTTGTTTTGGTGATTGTAAGGTCTAGAAAGTTTATGCTGTTGTTTAATTCTATTTCAAGTGTGAATTTTAATTTATTGTGTAAAGTGTTAATGTATTTGTGGAAATTTTCTATTTGTCTTTTGTTGCCGTTGTAAAGGAGTAAAATGTCGTCGACATACCTGTGCCAATATATTATTTTATAGGTGTATTTGTTGTTGTTCAGTATGTGTTTCTGTTCTATGGTGTGTATGAATATTTCTGCTAGTATACCTGATATAGGGGAGCCCATGGGTAGTCCATCTGTTTGTGTGTAATACATGCTATTGTGTGCGAAATAATTTTGATCTGTGATAATTTTAGTTACATGGATGATCTCGTTTATGTGTGTTTCGGGTGTGTTATTTATTTTTAGTAATTGTTCTAATGTAATTATGGTTTCTTTTATGGGAACATTGGTGTATAGGTTTGTTATGTCGAATGAAGCAAGTGTGGAATTGTGGGGAATGTGTACATGTTGAGTTTTATTCACTAGATCTATATTATTTTTGACAGTGGTGTTGTTTGTTAAATTTATGCTATTTCTGATCAATTTATCTAAATGTCTAGCTATTTTGTGTGCAGGTGCTTGTGTGTTGTTTATAAGTGGTCTGATGGGAATATTGGGTTTGTGTAATTTCGGTAGTGCATTTTGTAGCAGGGCATTTTTGGGCATACCTGGGGTAATGACATAATTTGTATTTTTCATAAATAATAATTAACTTGTTGAGTGATAGAAAATTTTATGACCGAGAGGTAAATTTGTTATGTGGAAGCGATCGCAACGTGGCTGCACTGCTGTTGACTGTATGAATTGTTTAATAATTGTGTGGACCGTTTTAATAACTGCAAATGTACCAAAGTCAGTTCAAGGACAATGACGAACACGGAAAACGTAAACACGTTATGTAACAAAATCTGTCAACAAATTATATAACCAGACATCAGGCGATGTGTTGCGTCAGCAACTTATATAACGATGTGTGTCACCAGTTTTGTCAACAGGCCAAAAACAGTCCACTGGCGAACGAATACAAACTGTAAACCAATGAGAGTTGGGCGAACAACAGCCGCTTCAGTAAATCTCCCCAGTATAACGCCATCACCACTCGCGAGTGGTCTGTATAAAAGTTACAAAACGTAAGTGCGGGCCCGCATACAACCAAAAATGTGAATCTTTTTATATATATATAGAATACAAACAGTTTTTCGGACAATATTCATCCAAAATTAACAGTTCGGCAGAAAAATGTGATAGTGCGAACTATAAAACAGTACACGCCATGAGGAGACTTCTACCCGTAAACAGGAAAGTAGACATTCAAAATAATAATTAAAAATGCTGGGTTTTTCTTTTTTTTTTAAATTTAAATAAAATGGGGAATAAATTTTGAAGTAAAATATTTAAAAAATGAGATCTCTAAAGTAGCTTTGTGTGTGTATGTGAGAATATGGTATTATTATAGTTTATCGTAATAAGAAGGCTGGTTTGCGTTCCCATTATAATTCTTAATAAATGTATTTCAAGAATCTGTTATTGTATTGCGAGTAAGTAAATTAAAAGAGATTCAAGGTAATTAACAACTATTATTCACGTTTTTGTCAATTATTAATTCAAATTTTGTCTGTATGATTTTATTAATATGAAATATGAATAATAATAAAGTATTAATAACGTTTAATTATTGATGAACATAAATGATTGTTATTATTTCAGCAACCACATTCTGTTCTCCTAGTTCGCTGATTCGAACCTTGGTAAATTATTTTCTTACAGTTGGTAAGATGGCGCCCGAGAAATATACAATGTTTGTTAGTTAATTTTATGTGATACAAAAAGGTAAGTAGCTTCACATTTGGCTTCCGAACGTAGGGACGATTTATATAATTATATTATATAAATATAGGCCTACGGGGAGAACAGAATGGTTGTTGAGGTAAAAAATAAAATTTTTTTTTTCCCTTGTACGTAAATTAGACGTAAGAGGTTATGTTTAATATGGGTGAGTAGAATATTTTTCAATAATTATATGTTACGGATAATAAGATTATATAAAGAAATATATATAAAAAATTTTTAAGAAAAATGGCAGACAATCATGAAACTTTCAGCGTCACTGACAGTGTAGATGAAAGCCAGATAAGCATAACTGAATCCCAAATCATGCATGAAGGTGTTCACTCAACACCAGTCATGAACAAAACGGCTGAAGATAATGATTTAATCAAGATGATGAAATTGCTTTTTAATGAACAGAAAAACGATATGCAAGAGTTATTAAAAAATCAGAATAAAGAGTTGAAACATGAGATACAAGAAATTAACAAACATTGTGAAAATACCAAAGTAGAATTTACTAATAAAATCAGCCAAGTAGAAACTAAGCTAGATGATTCAATACAAAAGATAGATATTAAATTTAATGCAATAGATAGCCAGATAGACAGAGTTGAGAAGCAAATCAATGAGAATAACGAAATATTAATAAATTCAATGAATGAGTATAACAATGACATAGAATCTAAAATTATTAAATGTAGTATTGAAACTGAATGTAAGTTGAGTAGTGTAGTAATGACAGTTGAAAAATTTAGTCAGAATATTGATGAACACCAAAATAAGATAGACTCTAAAATATATGAAATTGAAGGTAATTATAAGACAGAAATACAAGCAGTAAATGAATCCATTGAAGTAATAGCAAAAAATAATGTACAGTCTGAATATAGTAATGACAAAAAATTGTATTCACTTGAACAAAATATTAGTAGTATGCGAGATGAATTAAGTTTAGTGAAAAATCAGAATGTAAACAATGTTACTGAGCGCATATTTATGACACGAGACACAAATAATGAAGTAGAATTAGAAACTTTCAATTGTGACAATCGTAGAGTACACCCAATGCAATTTTTAAATAGGGTTAGGGAATTTAATCGGTTTAATAATAGTAGCTGGGAGGTTAAGTTGCTGAAGATTATCAAATGTTTCAAAGGTAGTGCCGAGATATGGTCGGAAGTACACCATACCGAATGGGAAAGTTATGAAGATTTTGAGATAGCTTTTCGCAACAAATATTGGTCAGAAGAAGACCAAGAAATACTAAGAAGTAAAATAATGGGTAATGGGAATTTTGGTAGGATTAATAACCACCTAACAATATATGTGATGACCATTTGTAACGAAGCAAAGTATTTAGAACCGCCGTTGCCATTCCGGTCATTTGTACGACATATTAGCAAACACCTGCCCAGAGAGGTGCAAATAACGTTAATGACTAGAGAGATTACAAATATAAGCGAGTTAGAAAACATGTTAGATGTATTACAGAATATAGGGGAACGCGACATGGGACGACGTCCAAACGCACCAGTAGTACCACACCATAATAATAATAATAATAATTTCCATCATAACAGGGGTACACAGAATTTTCATAGAGGAGCGCGGGGAGGAAGTTTCGATAATAGGGGCGAGAGTTGGAGGTGTAGAGCCTGTGAAATTGATAACTATGCTAATAGAACGAATTGTTTTAGATGTCATCGAACCAGGGAGTGCGCCAGAAACGAGAGGACAAACTCACCACCAAATCAACAGTCGAGAGGAGGAGAATTTTATAGAGGAGCGCCTCGAGGAGGAGGAAATCACAATAGAAGTCGAGGAGGAAATCATCAAGCTGTGGCAGGTCCATCCACGGAAAACTGAGGAAGACAATGGGAAAGCGGGCCCAACCATTGTCAACGGAGGACCGGGTCAAAGTAATTAACGAATACACAAACAACGTCATCAAGATGGATATGGCAAAAGAGTTGTTAGAAGAAGAGGAGAACAAGGTGGTGGAACGCAGAACAGGATTGACTGAGGTGACGATTAACATTGAAGGTAAGAATTATAAAACTTTAATTGATACCGGTAGCGAGATATCAGTAATTTCTGAAAATGTCATGGGTGAATTAAAAGAGTTAAACAAGAATATACCGTCATTACCAGTTGCAGGGGTCACTGCAGTGGGGGTAACTGGGGTGAGAAGTAAAAGAATAACCAGACAAGTACAATTAAATATTTTAATAAATGGAGTTGAATTTGAAAACACTTTCCTAGTAGTTAAAGGGTTGAGTCTAGATGTAATATTAGGGAATGATTTTTTGGAAAGAAACGGAGCAGTAATAGATTTCAATAAACAAATAGTAAAATTTGAAAAAGGGGCTAAACCAGTTAGAATAGAGTTTAAGAAAGTAGTCAATGAAGCTAAAGTCACTGGAATAAAAATGTTACATAAACAGATAAGTGATAGAGAGATAGAAACTAAAATAAATATATGTCTAGAGAGTGATAGCCTAGAAAATAAGGAGAGAGAGATGCATGAGCGTAATGAGAGTGTGTGGGCAAATAGAGCCGATAAATTTTTCAATGAAAATACAGTTGTAGGAAATAATCAGCGAGAGGAGCTGTGGGCAGTTGTGGAGCGGTACAGAGAAGTGTTTGATGAATCACCAGGGAAAGCCAAGGACTACATCTGCGAGCTGAAAGTTCGGGACCATGCACCATACATGCAGAGGAGCTACCCGGTGCCGTTTTCAAAGAGGAGGGCTGTACAGGAGGAATTAGACCGTATGATGCAAGGAGGCATAATTGAACGCTCAGTATCACCTTATTCAAACCCTTTGGTGGTAGTGATAAAGAAGGATGGCAAGGTAAGGTTATGTTTAGATGCTAGAAAAATCAATCAAATTATTATACCGGACAGAGAATCTCCAGAACCCATAAATGAGATTTTACAAAAGTTTAGCGGAGTCAAATACATGACGTCTTTAGATCTGACCTCTGGATACTGGCAGGTGCCATTAGCAACAGAGAGCAGGAAATACACAGCTTTTCTTTTTAACAGTAAGAATTACCAGTTTAAACGCTTACCTTTTGGATTAAACACCAGTGTTGCCAGTTTTATCAAATGTTTAGATAATATTTTACAACCTAAGGACTTAGACTTTTTAACTGTATATGTCGATGATATTTTGATAGCCTCTAGAACATTCACTGAACATTTAGAACACATAGAATATGTATTAGATAAGCTACAAGTAGGGGGTTTAACAGTGAAGTGGGACAAGTCCAAGTTTCTGCAGACAGAAATACACTTTTTAGGATTTATTATTACACAGGAGGGGATATTAGCCAACCCTGACAAAGTCGAAGCAATAATGCGATTCCCTGAACCCAAAAACATTAAGCAACTACAGAGTTTTTTAGGCTTATGCAATTTTTACAGGAAATTTCAGGAGAACTACGCACACACAACATCCAAACTGAGTGCTGTCCTGCAGAAGAATAAACAGTTGAGATGGGGCGATACGGAACGAACTGCTTTTAATGAAATTAAGAGAAAGTTCAGTCACATGATCATGATGAATCATCCCGATTTTAATAAGATTTTTTATTTGCAGACCGACGCCAGCAATGTAGCGCTAGGTGCCGAGTTATACCAGGAGAGCTGCGACAAGGAACACCTAACGATCGCCTTCGCCAGTAGATCGCTGTTATCGGCGGAAAAGAATTACACGACAACTGAGAAGGAACTACTAAGTATCGTGTTCGCCGTGGGTAAATTCCGCACCTACATCCTAGGGAATACTATGATCATCCGGACGGACCACAAGGCACTGTCATTTCTGAATTCATGTAAGCTAACACACAGCCGATTGACCAGGTGGGTATTAGCCTTACAGGAATATAACTTTTCATGGGAGTACATAAAGGGGTCAGATAATAAGGTACCAGATACACTTTCTAGAGTAGATGTTATAGATAATAAAACTGGTAGGGACCTTAAAGAAATAGAAATTTTTAGACTAACTAGGGAAGATAGGATTTTTGGTGAGGAATTAAGTGACATTAAAAACTTGCAAAGATCTGATAGCAAACTGGGTAAAATAATTGTGAGTTTAGAAACAGATGTAGCGGGATCAGAATATAATGAGCGATTTCAAGTATATCAAGGTATTTTGTTTAAAAAAGTAGATGGTGGGGAGCGTGATTGGAGGTTAGTTATACCTGATGGGTTAATAGATAAAATTGTTTGGGATTGTCATATAAGGTATGGTCATTTTGGTGCGAGGAAGTGTGCGAATGTTTTGAAAGAGTCATGTATATTTAAGAATATGGAGAGGAGAGTGAGAAAAGTGTTAAGAGTGTGTGATTTATGTCAAAAATCGAAAGTGGTGAATTATAGAGTGGAAGGAGAGATGAATTATATAAAAGTAGATAAGCCTTTTGATCTAGTCGCGGTTGATTTATATGGACCATTACCCAGAGGTAGAGGAGGTGTGTTGTATGTATTTGTAGTTTTAGACACTTTTTCAAAATTTGTAAAGTTATATAGTATTAAGAGAGCAACGAGTAAGGTACTTAGCGAGAGAATAGTAAAAGATTATATGCTTAATGTGGGAAAGCCGAAAATTATATTATCTGATCATGGTCCACAGTTTATAAGCGGCAAGTGGCGGCAGACGCTTGGATGGGAAGGCATCATACCCAAGCATACGGCAGTGTACCATCCTCAGTCGAACCAAGCAGAACGGGTGATGAGAGAGATTGGCAGGATATTTCGGGCGTACTGTCACGCCAAACACACAGAATGGCCATCCTACGTGAAAAAAGTAGAGGAGTGGCTGAATTGTACCACCCATGAGTCCACGGGATTTACGCCGCATGAGTTGATAAGGGGAACAAGGCCGCCCAGGATATTAGAACAACTTTTCACATACCCACCTGAAGGTCAGGTTTTGGACAGGAATATGAAGATTAGATTGGCCAACGAGAATTTACTCACGAGAGGAGAACGACGAAAACAGAAACATGATGCCAAGGGTAAATGGACCAAGTATGAGGTAGGTCAGTTAGTGTTAGTAAAACGACATGATTTGTCCAGTGCTCAAGATAAAGAAATAAAGAAGTTTTTCTTGTTATATGAAGGACCTTATGAAATCATAGAAATAAAAATGCAGAATGCGTATGTGTTGAGGAACCCAGCGACGCAGGAAATAGTAGGTACTCAAAATGCGACGAATTTAAAATTATATAGGTCACTTTAATTGTTATGTTTATAAATAAGTTTTTCAAATATTATTGTATGTTTTCAGAAGGGATCCTCCCCCATTTTCGGGCGGTCACGATCTTACCAGTCCTGGCCGTGGAATTCGGAACTCGGAGGCGGGCCATGGTTGGCGGATCTTCCTTCGGGCGGTGAAAACAACGATGGTCCGGCTCCACCAAAATTGGTATAAAGTAGAAAACCTAACTGCACATTTGAACGGGGAGGGGGACCCCACAGGTACGTGACACAAATTATTTTTTTATACACTCCCGGTGCAGCGGTTTTGGTGTGCCTGTCACGTGCCTGCACTGCCTTAGAGTGTTTGTAAATAATGGAGGCTGCATTTAAGTAAATGGCATTTAAATTTTTTAGTGTCAAGGGCAAAATTAAAATGGAGCCTTTGACAATATTTTCTGTTTGGCCCGAAACGACGAGTTTTGGGGCAAGACGTTTTGGAGCACGGTAGAAAGCGGGGTAGAAGAAATGGTAGGAGAGGGGGAGTAGTGTGTTTTAGAGAGGGGACGTGAATTCACGTAGTATATCTACCGGGTTCCGATGCGTTTTGCAGCAAGACCCGGCATTTCAGGCGGCTGCGATCTTCCTAGACGTAGAGTAAGTTTATGACAATAGAGTCAGCCTCCTATGTAAAAAAAAAAAAAAAAAAAAAAAAAAAAAAAAAAAAAAAAAAAAAATTGGATGTGTATAATTTTAAATTTAAGATATAATTTTTTTTTTCTTCTAAATTTTTTAGCATTAGGTGACCAAATATAATTGTTAGATTTTAGTATTAGTGAGTATAGGAACGTTTTGAAGAAATGTGTAGTAATATAAGAACTTGTTATCAATACAAGATGTGGGGATAATTTTGGGGGGTAGTTTGGTGCTCAATGAAGTGACATAACAGTGTAGTGTGGAACTGCTATGGGGGGAGGTTGTAGATTTTGTATTTAATATTTTATGTTAATAATGGTTAAGCTTCCATATAAAGTGGGTTAAAACCCCATCTAAATTAATATTGTCATTTAAATATAAATTCGTAAATTTAATATTACGAAAGATATTTTACTTGTGATTCCCCAACTTTTCGGGCGGTCACGGCCTCACCGAACCTTGACCGTGGAATTGGTTTAGCTTTAACAGCTATGGTTGGGGCACATTACGATTACGCGCTGACCATAACTGGCCATAGCTGTTATCGTTGTAAAGGTGTATTTTGAAATTGATGGGGGGTAATAAAAGGGGAATCACCAAACTATGGAACAGCGGCTGCCACTCTGTTCAAGGAGGAACAGCAGAGCCAGGTGGTAGATCCGTTTAAGGGCGCATGATTATTAACAAGAACATGTTGATGTTCAGCAATTTTAAACTTAATAGCGGAAGCAGAGACACGGAGAGGTAAAACCCTGCTCCAAAATTATACAGTCTCTGTGGAAGCGAAAGGGCGAGACAGTCCTCCATAAATTGAAATAGTGTGTGTGGCTGGGAGGTTATCCAAGGGGATAACGTATTAAAAATTTGATATATTTTAATTAATAATGATGATTTGCTACTCAATAATTTTGTTTGAATTTAAAAAATAGATGCACTAAATACTTCTTATATTGTGTTATTATGTCTTAGTGTGTTGATTGCATTTAGTATGTTAGGAATAAGAATTAATAAAAATATGATAATATGTTTTCAATATGTTTATAGATTTGAAAATAAAATGAAAAATAGTGGTGATAGGTAAAGTTTCAATGGGTTGTAAAAGATAGAAATGGGTGATAGTAATTGTTTGAATAAAATGTTTGAGTCAATTCAAGTTGAATTTTGTGGGACATATAGATCTGTTCAAATCGAAGTAAAAGTTAAAGAGAATGAGAGATGAAAATAATGCAATGTTGTTTTGAGTTAGTATATATTATAGAATTTTGAGAAGTATAAGTGGAGACACAGTAGAAATGGAGAATTTATGTAGAGATTTGAGTGATATATTGTTGTTTATTTGTTGATGTTAATTTGTTGTAATTGTAGTGAGGTTATGAGATTGAGATTTTTGGGGATGGCAATTTTGTAGTAGGGGTAGTGTAATGTGGGAGTCCGCAACATAAGGGTTGGGACGGGATTTGGTATAGTTTTAGTGGGAAGGGGCCGCCTTAGGTAAAAATCCAGGGGCCAGAGAACGGGAATTGAGCTTTTTGGGGGGGGGAAACACGTATCCTATGTACAAAGGGTTAGAGAGTATTTTTTTTTTATATAAGAGAGTAGATGGAGATTGGAGTTAAAATAGTAAGTAGTTAGAGGTAGAGAAGGGTTAGTAAATTTTTGATAGTGGGGTGTCATACTAGTTAAAGATTTTGTAAGGGAGCGTTAGAGTAATAAAAGGGGTAAGATTATGAGTAAATGCCAAGTTGATAAAGTAAATTATAATGAATAATGTAGAATCACCCAGATTGATGAAAGAGAATGATAAATAAAATGGGGAAAACGAAGATTGAAGTTGAAAAAAAAAAAAAAAAAAAAAAAAAATTTGTGATTTTGAGAAACGAATTAATAAGAGTAAATCAAATGTAAAAGTAATTTTTTGATTTTATATGCCAATTTAATGATGTAAAGTGTGTAAATTTTAGATATAAATT
This sequence comes from Magicicada septendecula, assembly GCA_034769895.1. Taxonomy (NCBI): domain Eukaryota; kingdom Metazoa; phylum Arthropoda; class Insecta; order Hemiptera; family Cicadidae; genus Magicicada; species Magicicada septendecula. Next base: position 1,156,124,510 of record CM068367.1, read on the forward strand.
GTTTAGTTTAAGATGATAATAACAATGTGAATTAGAAGTGTATTATATTTTCTTATGTTATATTGTGTTTGTTAGTATTTAAGAGAATTTTATGAAGTTAACTATTTTAAATGCATTTTTAAATTGGGGATGAGAGAAATGTAATATGGTAATGGGAAATGTTTATAAGTCGGTCGTCTGTTTATTTAAAATTCTGATGGGAATCAGGGCAATAATTTGAATTTTAGGATAAAGTTAAGAAGGGAAAGTAGATGGAATTTTAAGAGGGGTGTCATATTGTTGGTAAATATGTTATGATATAGGTTAGTAATAAGTAAAAGACAAAACCAGTGCTTCTTAGCGCAAACCAGCACCGCTAGGGGGGAACAGATCAGTTGGGGATATGGTGTTGTATAAGGCCACTATTTGATATTTTGATTTGTTGTTTCAGTGTTTGGTGATGCTGTGGCGGCGGACCTGAGCTGGCCTGCGCGTCAGAGCAGGGGCGTTGAGTATCTGTCTGACTCTACGGTGTTGGGATCTCGAGAGAGAAGTCCAGTATTGTCATGCAGATGCGGTCACAGTCACCAGACCAAGGGTGAGTTGATTATTCTTTTTTGTAAACCATACAGGGGGTTGTGGCGACATATCCTGGCTGATCCCTCTAGCAAGTATGAATGTGTCAATGAGATTTTTTATGCTTCGGCATAAAATATCTCATTGAGGGGGTATTGTAGCAGGGCATTTTTGGGCATACCTGGGGTAATGACATAATTTGTATTTTTCATAAATAATAATTAACTTGTTGAGTGATAGAAAATTTTATGACCGAGAGGTAAATTTGTTATGTGGAAGCGATCGCAACGTGGCTGCACTGCTGTTGACTGTATGAATTGTTTAATAATTGTGTGGACCGTTTTAATAACTGCAAATGTACCAAAGTCAGTTCAAGGACAATGACGAACACGGAAAACGTAAACACGTTATGTAACAAAATCTGTCAACAAATTATATAACCAGACATCAGGCGATGTGTTGCGTCAGCAACTTATATAACGATGTGTGTCACCAGTTTTGTCAACAGGCCAAAAACAGTCCACTGGCGAACGAATACAAACTGTAAACCAATGAGAGTTGGGCGAACAACAGCCGCTTCACAAAATAGCGCCTGTAAATCTCCCCAGTATAATGCCATCACCACTCGCGAGTGGTCTGTATAAAAGTTACAAAACGTAAGTGCGGGCCCGCATACAACCAAAAATGTGAATCTTTTTATATATATATAGAATACAAACAGTTTTTCGGACAATATTCATCCAAAATTAACAGTTCGGCAGAAAAATGTGATAGTGCGAACTATAAAACAGTACACGCCATGAGGAGACTTCTACCTGTAAACAGGAAAGTAGACATTCAAAATAATAATTAAAAATGCTGGGTTTTTCTTTTTTTTTAAAATTTAAATAAAATGGGGAATAAATTTTGAAGTAAAATATTTAAAAAATGAGATCTCTAAAGTAGCTTTGTGTGTGTATGTGAGAATATGGTATTATTATAGTTTATCGTAATAAGAAGGCTGGTTTGCGTTCCCATTATAATTCTTAATAAATGTATTTCAAGAATCTGTTATTGTATTGCGAGTAAGTAAATTAAAAGAGATTCAAGGTAATTAACAACTATTATTCACGTTTTTGTCAATTATTAATTCAAATTTTGTCTGTATGATTTTATTAATACGAAATATGAATAATAATAAAGTATTAATAACGTTTAATTATTGATGAACATAAATGATTGTTATTATTTCAGCAACCACATTCTGTTCTCCTAGTTCGCTGATTCGAACCTTGGTAAATTATTTTCTTACAGTTGGTAAGATGGCGCCCGAGAAATATACAATGTTTGTTAGTTAATTTTATGTGATACAAAAAGGTAAGTAGCTTCACAATTTAGTGTAGGGGCTTTTGGTTTAATTTGTTTTAGATATTTGATGTTGTCAGGTGATACTATGTGTTTTGTGTTATTTAGGGTTTTGTTTATTTGCTTGTGATATTTAGGGGTGGGGTCTTTATTTAATTTAGTGATGTTGTTTTCCTTAAAAAATGTTTCAATTTTGTTATTTAAAGCCTGTTTTTCTATTATGACATTTATATTACCTTTGTCTGCTTTAAGTATGGTTAGGTTGTGTTCGTGTAATTTGTGTTTTATGTTTTTTAGTGTTTGGAATTCATTATTGTGTTGTTTATTTTCGTATTGTTGTGTGTGTTGTAATTTACGCTTTATTTCATAACGTATTGTATCATGGTCTTGGTTTAGTGTGTGTTGTATGGCTGTTTCAGCGTCTAGGACTATGTCACGTGTATGTTTACTATTACCGTTATTATTTGTATTGGTACCTAAATTGTGTTTTAGACCTTTATCTAAGAGGTTTATTTCTGCGTTAGTGAAATTGGTAGTCGTTGTATTTACAGTACGTGTGTGAAATTTATGTGTCGGTGTCGGGACAGTTACGTTCCTGCGTGTTAATATGTTATTGATTTTTCTGTTATGTACTTCCTGTATTTTTATTTGGATTTTCTCTATGATATTTCGTGTATGTTGTATTACGTGTTCGAATTCAATGTGGTGTAATATTTGTGTGAGTTTTACGTGTAGGTTATATGCCGTTTTGTTTAGTGTATCTTTTTTATGGTATAAATCATTGATGATATTGTCTAGGTGTATTATTTCGGCCTTACGTTTTGTTTTTGTTGCTGCATATGTATTATTTTTTATTGTGATTTGTGCATGTGTGGGTATAATGTTGTGTTTACGGCAAGTTTTGTTGTAAGCGATGTTCAAGGAGGTTTTCGTTATCTGTAATCTAACATTTCTGTACTTGTGGATGTAATACGCTGTGTTGGCGGTATTAAAATTATCTTGTTGTTGCATCCTCTTCGGTCACTTATTAATTTAATAATATATATAATACTTTCACTTATGAACTTACTGTTGTCACTTCCCAAACGTTTCAAGATGTTGTTTCTCTTCTTCAGTGGGTTGAGTACTAACTGTCTAAAAAGTTGAGTAAAACTTTTTAGACCTTACAATCACCAAAACAAACAACACACACACATACAAAATATACAGAAAACCCACCACATCAGACATGGTCATACACAACACATCCAACCACCCAACTCAACACAAACATGCAGCTTTCAACTACATGCTCCATAGGCTCACGTCAATACCCCTAAACACACATGACTACCAAGATGAATTAAACACAATTAAATACATAGCAGTCAAAAACGGATACAACCCCGAATTAATAAATAAACTACACAAACGAATCCTCAACCGAAATAATACACCTAGACAATATCATCAATGATTTATACCATAAAAAAGATACACTAAACAAAACGGCATATAACCTACACGTAAAACTCACACAAATATTACACCACATTGAATTCGAACACGTAATACAACATACACGAAATATCATAGAGAAAATCCAAATAAAAATACAGGAAGTACATAACAGAAAAATCAATAACATATTAACACGCAGGAACGTAACTGTCCCGACACCGACACATAAATTTCACACACGTACTCTAAATACAACGACAACCAATTTCACTAACGCAGAAATAAACCTCTTAGATAAAGGTCTAAAACACAATTTAGGTACCAATACAAATAATAACGGTAATAGTAAACATACACGTGACATAGTCCTAGACGCTGAAACAGCCATACAACACACACTAAACCAAGACCATGATACAATACGTTATGAAATAAAGCGTAAATTACAACACACACAACAATACGAAAATAAACAACACAATAATGAATTCCAAACACTAAAAAACATAAAACACAAATTACACGAACACAACCTAACCATACTTAAAGCAGACAAAGGTAATATAAATGTCATAATAGAAAAACAGGCTTTAAATAACAAAATTGAAACATTTTTTAAGGAAAACAACATCACTAAATTAAATAAAGACCCCACCCCTAAATATCACAAGCAAATAAACAAACCCCTAAATAACACAAAACACATAGTATCACCTGACAACATCAAATATCTAAAACAAATTAAACCAAAAGCCCCTACACTAAATGCACTACCGAAATTACACAAACCCAATATTCCCATCAGACCACTTATAAACAACACACAAGCACCTGCACACAAAATAGGTAGACATTTAGATAAATTGATCAGAAATAGCATAAATTTAACAAACAACACCACTGTCAAAAATAATATAGATCTAGTGAATAAAACTCAACATGTACACATTCCCCACAATTCCACACTTGCTTCATTCGACATAACAAACCTATACACCAATGTTCCCATAAAAGAAACCATAATTACATTAGAACAATTACTAAAAATAAATAACACACCCGAAACACACATAAACGAGATCATCCATCTAACTAAAATTATCACAGATCAAAATTATTTCGCACACAATAGCATGTATTACACACAAACAGATGGACTACCCATGGGCTCCCCTATATCAGGTATACTAGCAGAAATATTCATACACACCATAGAACAGAAACACATACTGAACAACAACAAATACTCCGATAAAATAATATATTGGCACAGGTATGTCGACGACATTTTACTCCTTTACAACGGCAATAAAAGACAAATAGAAAAAATTTCCACAAATACATTAACACTTTACACCATAAATTAAAATTCACACTTGAAATAGAATTAAACAACAGCATAAACTTTTTAGACCTTACAATCACCAAAACAAACAACACACACACATACAAAATATACAGAAAACCCACCACATCAGACATGGTCATACACAACACATCCAACCACCCAACTCAACACAAACATGCAGCTTTCAACTACATGCTCCATAGGCTCACGTCAATACCCCTAAACACACATGACTACCAAGATGAATTAAACACAATTAAATACATAGCAGTCAAAAACGGATACAACCCCGAATTAATAAATAAACTACACAAACGAATCCTCAACACAAAAAGTAAAACACATCTGACCAACAGCACACAACCCAGTAAATACATAACACTTACATACTACAATTCCAATACACATAAAATTGCAAACACATTTAGGAAACAAAATTATAAAGTAGCTTACAGAACCAACAACACCATTAGAAAACACATAAACAATACTAACAAAGACATTGACACATACAGCAAAACAGGGGTTTATAAATTAAATTGCAATGATTGTCAACAATTCTACATCGGCCAGACGGGAAGATCTTTTTCTTCCAGGTTTTCTGAACATTTAAAAGCCCTCACCACAAACTACATACATTCCACATTTGCCACACATTTACGTAACGAAAACCACAGCTACACAAACATAGAACACAACATGGAAATATTACACTACTTACCAAAAAGTAGAAAACTAAACACAGCTGAACAATTTGAAATATACAGATATCACACACTACAACCAAACAACATATTAAATGAACAGATACATTACAAATCACATACACTATTTGACACACTGATCCACACACATAATTCGAACCTCAGCGCCAATCCCTTCCCCCACCACCCCCACCACACACTCCATTCCGTAACGGTTATTCTGTAATCGACAGTTAGTACTCAACCCACTGAAGAAGAGAAACAACATCTTGAAACGTTTGGGAAGTGACAACAGTAAGTTCATAAGTGAAAGTATTATATATATTATAAATTAATAAGTGAACGAAGAGGATGCAACAACAAGGTATATATTTATATGTGTATTTATGTGAATTATGTATGTGTTATTTCTGTGGGTTATGTACGGGGACGGTTTATACAAAAATTGCAATTATAAAAACAAAAATTAAAAGATGTAATAAAAGTATTTATCGGTTGTTAATAGTGGGTTTTAATTGCAAGTCCCGTCTCACTGGACCCAGCGCATTTTGGCTTCTCTAGGCTTTGGCCTAGTTTTAAATAACTAGTGGCCCCTCTTCCAAAAAAAAAAAAATTGCATACAAATTTTAAATTGGGGTTACAAACTTAATATACATTTGAAAATCTTAATTCAAACTCCAAAAAATGATTCACCAATTCAATTTAACAACAGTTCCCTCTCACATTCCCATTTAAAAATTACATTTTAATCTCAACTCTCTCATTACAAATTCAGATTACCATTGTTATCTTTACACTGTACAAAATATGATTATACAAAATAGAAAATTACTCAATACCAAAAATACATAGTCAACAAAACATGTACTCCTATACTCCATTACTAGTCACATTATATAGGTTATATATTTCACAAACACTTCATCTCCAAATATCTTATACAACCATGTTGTATATCCCATAAATGCTAAATCTCAAAATAAACATTATCAACATCACATTAAATTAAACATTTAAAATTTGAATTTGAATAACCCTTACACATATTACATAACTCTAGTATTCATTTTCTATTGAACCTTCCAATTGTCACATTACAACTACAACTCTGACTTTCTATTGAATACTAAAATCATCAAATTTTAATCATTTACCATTCATTATAAAATTCAAATCTAAAAAATAAATTTTTCAAATTTATTACCAAAATTTCCATCTTTTAAAACTTAATTAAACCATCTCACATTAATTTAATTACATTATAAAATTCCAGTAATATCAATTATTCCATCAGATAAAATTATAAACACTGCTGCACACAAAATACAATGCACATACAACACAACGTATCCTCTGATACCTTATCATAACAACATAACCTAATACACAATACATCTAACACCAACATAAATTTATATACAATCTACGTCATATCAAATGTCATTGTTTACAGCAAATCATTTCATTATTAAGCCAATTTTTTTTTAAACCATTACATTCCCATAATTAAATGTCCATTAACAATAAATGTCTAACCTCCATCGTCAAAAATTAAATCTTATATTATACCGGTACAATTCATTTTTTATTAAGTCCATTATATTATCCTTTTTAATGTAATACCCATCTAAATCTGTTTTATTTACTATATCATAATAATAATTCACAGGATTATTCCCCATTATTATTCTATCATACATCATGTCTACTTTGGGTATGGTCCAGTCTCCCTTAGTATATTTTGTCACCATTAAGTAGGTTATCATTTCACCTTTATTCTCATCACCTGCTACTGTTACACCCATTTTATCACCAGTAAGTGCTTATTATCATCAATATAATCATCATTTGCTACTATACTAATTACTCCACAAGGTAAGTACTCGATTTTCTCACCTCTCTCAATATTTAAACCCTGTACTAATATTTCATAACTTCTATTCACCTTAAATATTTCTATCTCTCTCTCTCTCTCCTCATAATACCTCTCACAACCCTCCTAAACTCTCTCACCCCACGCAAAGGGCAATACAACATCATTAAAACCCATCCTGGCTTTACCGGGGAAATCATAAAACATAAAGGGACCATTTGGAGACCATACATCTCCCCCAGAGGAATCTTCGTCCTCATTAAACACTTGTGGAGCCTTTACTCCACATACACCATATAGTCCAGTCGGGATCTATAAAAAAAATGCTTTGGTTGACTGTACTCATTGGAGCGCAAATTTTTATTGGAATGTCTCCCGAAGGATGCCTATAATGTGAATTTTGGTTTGCACCAGAAAAAAAAGTTGTGCTAAACTCAGGAAAAATCGTAGAGTGAAAAAATAGACATTTTGGGTCCAGTTTTATGGCCTTTTCGTTCGAATATCTCGGTAAATATCGTATCTACGTGGAAAATGAATACAGGTTAATTTGTTCGCAATAAAATTTCCTATCGGAATATGCTTTTGTAATTTGGAAAAGTCAATTTTCCGCATCACAGGAGTGAAAATTAGCAAAAAAAAGTCAAAAAATGTCGCTTTGGAAAACTGCTTATCGGAAAATGAAGAAAACTCTTAATGCTTCTAATAATGTAGCTAGAAAAACTTTAAGTTATAACAAAAACAATCGCACAAGAAAAAACACGATATCTTTTTTCGTTTTTGCACAATAATTTTGCAATCTAGCAAAATAATTTTGAAGCGAGCCAGTTTTGACTTCCCCCACCACCACCTCCCAGCAACTTTTCGTGCGGTAGGTGAAACTTTCTTCGGTATTTTCTCTATGTTGCCGAAGGGTGCAAGTTTTGAAAATGTTCACATGAAAAGTACTTGGAAAAACGAAGGCTTTTGTTCAAGAATGAGGCTCATAGCATTAATTGTTTACTAGTAAACACCGGTGAACTTTGACGGGCAATATCTCGGGAACGAATTAACGAATTTCAACTTTTTTTTGTAATAAAGCGTCTTGCTGAGTACTTTCATCCTGTCATTTTTGAATTTGAAAGGTTGAAAACTCGCGAAAATATTCTATTTGTTTATAAGTAAAAAAATTAATTACAATTTCTAAAAATTCCCTAGGCTCTCCTAATTAACCGATTTGAATTTTTCAAAATGGGTTTAAAAGTTTGAATGCTCTTCTATGAGTAAAAAAATCAGCGATTCATACAAGACTGTATTTTTCAATCACCAATATTTTCAGATTTTCCGGAGAGCTAGATTGCAAAATTATTGTGCAAAAACGAAAAAAGATATCGTGTTTTTTCTTGCACGATTGTTTTTGTTATAACTTAAAGTTTTTCTAGCTACATTATTAGAAGCATTAAGAGTTTTCTTCATTTTCCGATAAGCAGTTTTCCAAAGCGACATTTTTTCGACTTTTTTTTTCGCGAATTTTCACTCCTGTGACACGGAAAATTTACTCTTCCAAATTACAAAAGCATATTCCGATAGGAAATTTTATTGCGAACAAATTAACCTCTATTCATTTTCCACGTAGATACAATACTTACGGAGATATTCGAACGAAAAGGCCATAAAACAGGACCCAAAATGTCTATTTTTTTCACTCTACGATTTTTCCTGAGTTTAGCACAACTTTTTTTTCTGGTGCAAACCGAAATTCTCATTATAGGCATCCTTCGGGAGACACTCCAATAAAAATTTGAGTTCCGACGGAAAAAAGCAACCCAATACAGATCAAGCTGGACTAATAGGGAAAATTTGCCCTCTGCCCCACATACTCACTTAAACTCTCCTTGTACTCGCTCTCAATCTCATTAACGAGACTATTACCTCACCACTAACCTCTACTCCCATTATATTCTCATTATCACTACTATTACTTAACGTACCATTCTTAGATACCCCATTTTCAGCTATATCATCATTATTACTTGTTATTTCACTATGACAGTTGATCACTATTTTCAGTATCACTTACCTTGTCAACTATTACATTATTTGCACTTAACCTGTCAGCATTATTTCGTTCACTATCAGGATCGCTTACCTGGTTTAGTTCACTTTCTCTACTCCCATGTGAACTTGTACTCTCGTATTTGTTTCGGAATGGTACTAAGAGGTTCGTCAATAGCACTCAGACGCTTATTAATGTTCACATTTTGTTGTTTTACTTCATTTATATCACTCCTTACTTCGGTAAATTTTACGTTTTGTTCATTAAATTTTACGTCTAATTGCTCTAAAATCAACTGCAACATATTCATCACATTCTTATGATCAGACTCACTACTATCTTTTGTTGACACCGGGGTTGAATGTATCCCGGGGTCACTCATTATAACTGATTCAGTTAAACTACTTTCTTTTATTGATATTGGAGTTGAATGAAATCCCGAATCACTCATCATAGCTGAGTCAGTCAGACTAACCTCATTCTCATTATTTTCCATTTAAATTTTTAATTAAATAATTAATGACATTCAATATTTAATTCAATGAAATTTTATATTTGTAAAAAACAATCTTTAACACAATGTGCTACTATGAGCACCTTCAGTCTTGCCAGTACGTTATACTGCAAAACATAACCACAAAATATACGAAACATAAACATATACGATAATTTCAAAACCTTTTCGCCATTAACCAAAAACCTATTCTGTACTTTAAAACAGGCCTAATTCATATAGAAATTATACAAATATCCTGGCAGGGTCGCCAATTGTAAAGGTAAAAAGATTTTACAATCCCCAAGAAGAATATTACTTACTTATGCGATCCTGGTTACCACGAACTTTCTTACGCACTTACCTTAAAAACTCTGAGAATCTCACTGCTTACAGGGCTGCCAACACGTTTGGAGCAGTAAACATGTAAACCTTGACACTCTTCCCATTTGAATAATTTAGTTGATTTTAATTCCCTTAATTCAGAACTTACCCAGGTTCATTTAGGCAAGTTTTTGGCACAGAAAAGTAGGTTAGGTTTTGGTGAAATAACTTCACTTAACACATATTTATGCTCATAATCAATCTTATTTATTATAACTCAAAAATTAATTTCTTTCTGCTTGTCTTACTTTCTTTTTCTATTATGTCATAAACAATTATAAAACATGAACTTATGTAACCAAATTTCTATACGCTAATCTTTATCTACAAACCAGTACTTTCCCTTTTCCATCCACACACTCTCTCACTCTCTATACATATCTTTTTCACCCCCATTTAATGAGCTCTTTAATATTTATTGTTTTACTTCACTTCTGGCCAGTTAAATCGGTTTTGTAACTGTACTTAACTGCATGTGTTTCGCGATGTTGCGTACTAAGTTGTTCAACCCTATTTCACTGCCCTATCACATTACTCGTTTGTAGAAACTGTTAACACTGTCGTAAAACTATTGATGGCTGTTTTACATTATACTATACTCCTTGGTAGACCGACTTTAACATTTTTCAGCCTACCAAGCCGCCCAAGGCTAACGCTAAATTTATATCTGTTCCGTATGATGAGTGGTGCTGAACTGGGGCGAGCTTGGGTTGCATAGTCATGCTATTCGGGCTTTGTGTGTATTGCCACGAGGTTCCAACTGAATATCCACCTCGCCCCCTACCATCACTTATCGAAGAGTCTGGGCGTCTTTAGAATACGGAAGTATGTTTTACCTAAAAACACGTGGCATTCTTATTACGCAGTACAACCACGTGCTCGTCCTCTGACTCAACTACGCTTTGTTCCATCTCTTTGCGCTTCCAAACAATAGACCCCATTACATATTGATAGTTATTGAAAATCACCAAAACAAAATGATTCAGCCCATTTTGTCCCGTTACACTATAAGTTTTAATCTTTTAATATTACTAATGTAATATTGATATAACATTGTAGACATAATTTATTTTTTTATTACCAGGAATTTAAAACTGTATTAATTCACTAAATTAAGATTAGGTGTATAAATTATGATAACTCAAATAGTGATATCCAATATTTATTTGTTTACCAATACTTATTCACAGTAAGTATTAAACATGACATTAATAACTTTCCTATTAACTACAATAAAACCATTAAACAGTTCGATAATTCAAAACATTCTTAGCATCAGTTAATCATAAAAAGTTCTGTACACATCAGCATTACAAACAAATACTTTTACTATCTTTGTTGTTGATGTCGTCCAATAGCTTTTTATGGATATACAATGGGCGAAATGGTTGAGCTTTGTCCAGCTCATAGTTGACCTTAGATAAGTCTTTAGTTTTTGAAAAGCACTGAAGCTTATTTCTGCCTCATGGTTAGATGCTGGGCACATAAACAGAAGACAAACCAAATTTCCTACTTTCTGAAAAAGTCTCAGACTTCTTTACTCATCAAGATCAAGGCTGTGTAAACTTATCATGTAAACATGTCTCCTTCGACTACTACATTCTCGTGGATACGTATAAACAGATTTTGTTTTAGTGTTTGAAAACAAAAATTCCTAATTGATATTTGAATGGCCCATTCCATAGCATATTTTACTGTTTTAGAAGGTTCACGACTGCAATGAGCACAACAGTGCACATAATCAGCCAAAGACTTATGATAGTCTCCTATATCTTTATTGATGCCAATGTTCACATTGGAACTCCTTGGAAGTCTAAGGAGAGCATCACAAATGAGTGATGCTACGTCTGAACTGCACGTTCTACCAGTTTTAAAGACTCATAAAACTTTCTTGAGGTTCAAGGTTAGTTTCACACCAACGGACACAGATACTATATTGTTGATCTGAAATATCTTGTACACCGTCAAAAAATCATTGAATAACATGAAGGATTTGTTAGCTTCACTTTTTAGTGCTATTAGCATCTATTTATTTCCAAGGCAGTTCTATGAAGTTTCCTGCAAAATTTGTATTACCTCTAATAGTCTGTTTCTGTCTAATGGGTCATTCCAAATCAAATTATCCAGCGAGAAAAAATGTTTACACCCCACCCTCTCAGATTTTCATGAAAATTTTTTACAGCATCTATGGACAAATATAACAACCTGTATTTTTCATTTTTGCCAGTTTGCTGTAGTTTTATTTAATGATTTTTTGAAAAAAAAATCCATTTTAAGCCGATTTGTTAGTCGCAGCACGAGATCTAAAGGGCACTTTTCAATAAAAACTCTACTTGTATGGTTATTATTTAATATTAAGTTATGAAACTCACAATACTTACTTGAAATTTCACAAGGATTCCAAATATAGAGTCAAAAATAATATTTTGACACATATAAAACTTGTTTTTCCACTTCAAAGTTGGCAATTCTGAATTTTTTTTCTCCGTGCAGGCTTTTATGTAAATGTTTATAACTTTTTTCTGTCTGGTCCTATGAGGCTGAAAAAGGTCTCATTTGAAAGAGAATGAAATGTAATATAATACCATAAAATAAAAGTCATGGGTATTTAATGACATCATTTTATAATTTAAGTACAAAGTTTATATTTGATATATCATTGAAATATTTTGCAGAGTACCCTATCTTGTGTGACCAATGAGGATTTTTTTTACTTAAGGTATACTTATATTTTTCTGTACTAAAACCTTCAGTTAAAATTAGACGTATCAGTGTAACAAGGCCTAACTACTTGTCAAAACTAAAACAATATAGATTTTAAAGAAGATTTGTCCGTATTTTAAAAATAATAACTTGCTTAGGTATTTACTTGTTGTTAGCTTACCTTTTCAGTCTTAAATGGTATTACAGGATATTTATAATATATACAGGTGCTTCTTGATTGATATGAAACTAATTTGTCCTTGCCCAGGCAGCATTAATATTTTGAATACTTTTTTTGGATAGTCTGAAAAGCATTCGGCCCACCTAAGCACTTAATTCAGGTACATCTATGCAGCAAATTATGTTTGTAAAAGGGACCCACCACTTATCCTCTCTCCCAACATTTCTGTGTTCTGCCCAAAAAAATGTTTTTGATGGCCAGTGAGGATGCATAAAATTGATGTAAGCATCTTGGTTGTCATCATCTAGCTCTAAAATTAGTCCAATATAACATTTTCTTCATAGACACACCCTACATAGGTATTTGGTTGGAGATTTGGAAGTTGCAGTTATTGCGAAAAGCTGTATCTTAAGGAAAAATCTTTGTCACTGCTGATACGTTTTGCTGCTATTTCGGTTTTGGATAGTGGTTGGAAATAATGGAAGGACCTTGTGCCAGTAACGGTTTTATGATCACTAAAACGCAAAGTTAACATAGGTTCGACATATTTTTTACATTATCTGTATTGATGAATTGAAATGTTATTTTTGAAAAATGCTGGTCACAAATCTTGAACATTTCTTCTGGTGTCCAAATTTGATCTTTATACGGCAATTTTTTTCTACAATTGTCACAAATCTTTTTTCCAGGAATTAATATTATTCCTTTTTTTCTTTTTACTTCTTTAGCATATTTAAGAGATATTGGTCTTAAACCTGCTTTGATGACCTTTTTGTGGACATTCTTGGGTCGCAAACACTTTTTTGGTTATTTTCATAATATTCAGTATAGTAGAGATAATGATGTAAACAAACTGTAACTAGGTGTCAATGTTTTTCCTAATCTCCATAAGAATTGCTTTAACTTCATCTGGTAAATTTGAAACCAACAGTATTTCTTTCTCATCTGTAAAATTTGCGTTGTGACAAACAGAATGAGTGATCAGCACCACAATACACTGTTCTTTAGGTACTAACAACTCTTCATCTGAACTCATGATTATACATAGATAGTACAGTAATAAAGAAATCAATCTTTGTTTTAAACTGCACATTAATGGTTATCAATGAAACTTAATAGTACTAAATCAGACATAATGATTGTTGAACCAGAATCAGATGAATCAGAGTACTCACTGTAGTTTGTATGTTTGTTCCAAACACTACTGTCCCCTATTACACTATAAATTTATAGATTATAAAAAAACTATTTTACACAAAACCACTTCAAACAATGTATACACTTTTTTACAATGAACTAATTACGCACTGTTTGTATGCTACTGCAACTGTCACAACAGTGTCACAGAGCAAACTGAGGCTCAAAGTACCTCTGACTGGCTGCCTCTACAGACATGTAGTATTCATGTTGTAACTTGTAGTCCTGCCCTGTTGTAAGTCAGTCATGCAAAATATTTCAATGAAATATCAAATGTAAACTTTGTACTTAAATTATAAAATGATGACACTAAATACCCATGACTTTTATTTTATGCTATTATAGTACATTTCATCCTATGCCTATAAAGAAAAGTGTTATATTGAACTAATTTTGGAGCTAGATGATGACAACCAAGATGCTTACATCAATTTTATGCATCCTCACTGGCCATCAAAAACATTTTTTTGGGCAGAACACAGAAATGTTGGGAGAGAGGATAAGTGGTGGGTCCCTTTTACAAACATAATTTGCTGCATAGATGTACCTGAATTAAGTGCTTAGGTGGGCCGAATGCTTTTCAGACTATCCAAAAAAAGTATTCAAAATATTAATGCTGCCTGGGCAAGGACAAATTAAGTTTCATATCAATCAAGAAGCACTTGTATATATTATAAATATCCTGTAATACCATTTAAGACTGAAAAGGTAAGCTAACTCAACTAGTAAATACCTAAGCAAGTTATTATTTTTAAAATACGGACAAATCTTCTTTAAAATCTATATTGTTTTAGTTTTGACAGGTAGTTAGGCCTTGTTACACTGATAAGCCTAATTGTAACTGAAGGTTTTAGTACAGAAAAATATAAGTATACCTTAAGTAAAAAAAATCCTCATTGGCCACACAAGATAGGGTACTATGCAAAATATTTCAATGAAATATCAAATATAAACTTTGTACTTAAATTATAAAATGATGTCATTAAATACCCATGACTTTTATTTTATGATATTATATTACATTTCATTCTCTTTCAAATGAGACCTTTTTCAGCCTCATAGGACCAGACAGAAAAAAGTTATAAACATTTACATAAAAGCCTGCACGGAGAAAAAAAATTCAGAATTGCCAACTTTGAAGTGGAAAAACAAGTTTTATATGTGTCAAAATGTTATTTTTGACTATATTTGGAATCCTTGTGAAATTTCAAGTAAGCATTGTGAGTTTTAAAACTTAATATTAAATAATAACCATACAAGTACAGTTTTTATTGAAAGGTGCCCTTTAGATCTCGTGCCGCGATTAACAAATTGGCCAAAAATGGACTTTTTTTCAAAAAATCATTAATTAAAACTACAGCGAATTTGGCAAAAATGAAAAATATGGGTTGTTATATTTGTCCATAGATGCTGTAAAAAAATTTTCATGAAAATCTGAGAGGGTGGGGTGTACACCCCTGGATGATTTGACTTGGAATGACCCTAATGAGATATTTATGAGTACTAATAGTTGCTACTCACCTTTAATTTTTGACAACTGCCTTCCAATAGGGGCTTTTTGTTGACCATGACTAAATACAGCTTGGGCACGAGCAGCATATTTTTCATGGTTTTTACACCTTTCAGTTGCCTTTTTACAGTTATTTAATCCTTTTTCACTAAAAGCCATGTCTGCTTTGGTTGAAAGCGTTTTATCTGGACATAAATGAATATATTATGTACTACAAAAATAGTTTACCCCACCAATCCAAGATACATGCAGCGACGGAAATATTTTATACCGTCTGAATGGTACCAGTTTGTTGAAAACGTAATACTCATCCTGTAAGATACCGATGAACTGGAAAACCATCAGGTTAAATTTATGGAAAACATGCTGATTCAGTTTTGGGTGTAACTGGATCACATGCTGTACCCGCTAGCGTTTCTGGTTATGGTAAGCTTCTTTCAGGAAATTTTGAAACTCGAGATTCGGCAGAGTAGAAATTCTTCATGTGATGGCCCAGCATCTGAAAGTAAAATATATTGGACTTGTGGGATCAAGAAAATAAATGTAATTAGGAATTAATATTCAAGGGCTATTCAAAAATCGACCTTCGATTGGCTTGCAAAAAAGTACAAAGTTATGTATAGGGTAATTTTGCATAAAATTCTCATGCCAGAAAAACAAATACATTCTGCACATGTATAATAAAATTCTCATGCCAGTCTTTATTTCAAACACAAAAACATTTAGTGCTAGACCACGTGGTGTCAAGGCAAAATTTACATTATATGAAAAACTAATTTTATACTTCAAAACAAATACGCTCACTTCACATTTACTAATGGAAGAAGTTGGACAAATTAATGTTTGCAGGTCAGAAAGCAGTTTGTTTACATCACACCATCTCCACTTCTCATGCATGAGAATTATTTTGTAACCGTACTATACATATCTATATTACTTATGCTCATAGTTGTTATGTCATCGCTACCCATGTTTAAGTTCATACACTTACCATATTTTGCTTTATCGAAAAATCAGCTCCTAAGATACCCAGTCAATAATTGACACCATCATTTCAAAGACATGTTTTATCAGCTATCCTGATAACAAGACACCATCCTTGCCCAGATTAGCTCCAGTGATGTATCGGCTTTGCTTCAGTAAGCAACAATGCATGCAAAAGGCTGCCCTAAATGTGACCTTACCTGAAGGGGAGCCTTTTAAGTACTTGAAGCCTACCCTCCCCAACTGTCAATTCATGGTGATATGTTACTGGCAAAGGGGAGGTCAACCATCTGATAAAGACACATCAGCTACTCAGCACCCGTACTAACACGATCTAATGGTGATTGGTCGGGATGACCACCGTCCACACCAGATTGTTCAGGGCACAGTTCCGCACCGACATGACAGCGGCTGCACTGTCTTGCTCTCGAATTTTAATGGGCTGAGAGCCTCCTTGCCCAAAATCGTTGATAAATTCTGAGAACAGTATCGAACATGCCTGGCAAGGGACAAAAGGATTCATTAAATAACACAACACACCTCATAGGCTCTATGTTTTGCCAGTCACTACTTGAAGAAAAAAGGCCATGAATTGGTATAAAAGGATACTGGTCGTAACTGTGTATGTGTCGTTTTGCTATTGCAAGCAAACATTTTGTGTACACCAGCCAGTCAAGGTTAATTATCAAAATGACCTTGTACATTCGTGTCCACATAAAAATTCCTTTTTAAAGGAAAGGAGGTAAATTCCTTTTACTCCAGTTCGTTTGTGGCCCCTTCTTTTAATACACAGATATTTACACAGCCTTAAGACCTATAAGCCTGATTGAATGATCGGATAGCATTTTTTACTAGTCACAAAATTTTATTCATTGTATAAAATATAGATTTGTAAAATAAAAAGGATAGGCTCAATATTTTGTTGTGACCTGCGAAAAACTCTGAAATATGAAAGTATTTGCTACAACTCACTGAATGATCTTTCATAGCTGGCAATGGATACTGCAATGGCCAGCATTTTCTGAATAGAAATACAAAGATTTGAGAATATAATCTTAACTCCACATTGAACAAATTTTTATTAACTTTTTTATGTTTATGTTGATCCAACTTGATGGCGATATTCCTAAATTCAAAATTTGTTTTCAAGTGATTCGCTGACCAATATTTCTCTTTTATCCTCAGAGGCTTTTTGAATCCAAGTACACTGATCATTCTGCAACGTCTTTTAAAAATGATTAGTGTACTTAATTATAAAATCCTAGCAAAATCAAAAAACTATAACTCTCTTAAGTGGTTATTTAATTCAGTTGCTTGACTTCTTGGTTTTTTATATCTTGTTTCCATTATGTGTTATTTAAGAGGAAGTTTCTCTTCACTGGGTTTGCACTCTTCATAGTACCAAACTATAACTTAGTGATCATAGACACACAGTTTTTGAGTACCAGGCATCCTTCAAACATTCTGGATAAAGGACTCTTTTAACACAGTGTTATTTCAAAATCAACTTTGACATACTGCAGAGTCACAGTTTTCTGACCTTTCCATCTCCAACATTAGTTTCATCCAATTTTAATAAACAGTGGCTTCTGAATGAGAATTTACTCCAATTTATAAACAGTAATGAAAATGAAACAGATGCCATAACAGGTTACACGTAATGAAGAATCAATTACTATTTTGAGATAGCTTTACATGGAGCCACAGGAAAAAGCTACCAGTACTGATGTGGAGCTCTTCCAGAAATGGTTTGATTTGGCAGCAAGGAAATGATTGTCAATGAAAAAACTATCTAAAATAATCAGTTTCTTTTTTTTACTTTAACTTCAACTGGAATGTTGAATAGATAAAAATGGTTTTAATAATTTAATCCACTTATTTTTTTTAAATAATTGTCAGCTTACAATTAGTTTCTTGTGGGTGTTGTTTGTTACATATCTACACAATTATAGTTTCTAGTTAAAAATATTTTCTCGTATTATCCACCATCAGTATCATCCGTGTAAAATGATGGATAACTGACACTGAGATAACTGCTGCTGCTCTTCTCTGTACAATATCTGTTAATAGCATGCCTGGTTAGGAATAGTATCAAACATGAGGACATCCATAAATGCTGTTCAGGATGCAGTGAGTAAATGATTCTAGTGAACAGTGGGTGTTATGAGGTGAACACCTCATAGGTTTGTTCGGGATACTTATGTCCCTGTAATGTCAGATGTGGACCTAGGATGTTCTTTCATAAACAGGTCAAAACTGACAAAAAATTATAGTAACATAAAGAAATTGGGTACATTAGGTCACTGTCCATCTGAAATGACTCCATGCGTCACTGTGTTCTGGGTTGCAAGATATTTTAACCAACACAGAATTCTTACTAGAGTATCAGACTGTCTAGTAAGAATGCTTACTGCTTATGCATTTCTATCTCCCAAATGTCTGCTTAACACATCTGTTGTCAGTTAACTTTCATTCAATTTCTTTCAACTGTAAAAACTAGTGATGGTTCTTGGCATTTTCGTGAACACTATTCTTTCAGTTTTGTTTTCTGTTGAATCGCTCCTTCTGCTGTAATGTGGGTTGTTGGAGGGACCTGTCCCCCCAATATTTTCCCAAAAGTTTAAATCCTGAATTTTTTTTTTACTCAAATTATTACTTGAATGAAAATATTAACATTAGTAATAAGTAGTAAATATTCATTGCTACTGATGGTCCAATTTGAGACCCAGTGATTTATTTTCTTTGTATTATTATATACAGATGATAAGTTCGTGGAAGTATGTTTATGGCTACAACGCAGGTTGTGAGTTTATTGACACTTTGACACTGCCATCAAAATGTAAACACGGGCAAAAGAATAATGCCCCACCCAACAAACCTTCTGTCCACTGTACTCTCAGTCCTCCAAATGCAGTGGGTGGACTCGGCTAACAGTCTGTCTTTTGTCATTTTGCCATGTTATTTTGTCTGTATTTCTGTTTATCTGATGGTTATCGACTATAAATGAAATTCTCGTTTTTTGACAAATAATTGTCACAGGTTGTAAGGTTATCTCTTCGTTTTTCAGTTGGTCTGTATTTGTTACTCATTCTCATTTGTTTTTTAAGTTAGTTCAGTTTTACTGTGTTTTGTATTGGTATAATGAAGAGAAGTATTGGTGGTAGAGAAGGTCTCGATAAACAGGATTTAGTTATATCTTGGCTGAAGACATTGACATGCAATACTAAAAAGAGGAAGCTTCCGACTTTTTAGAAATTAGGTTAATTATAGAAGTTGAGTAGTGAATTTAATCAAGTCATACTGCAGTGTCAAATAAATACCGAGAATTGTTAATTTAAAAAGCCCACGTAAAAGGTATGAAAAAAATTTATTTACGTAAATACGTAGGCCTAATTGTTACGTAGAGTTGTGGCACGATCTGTCAACTAGTTTGTTTACAGGTTTTGATTAGGTTAGTTGACCTTAAGTGGGCTCTTGCTATTTTTAAAATGGATAAAAATATCGAACAAAGAGTTTGCCTCAAATTTTGTATTGCCAACGAAATTTCTTGTGCTGAATCATTGAAAATGTTGGAGAAGTCCTACGGTTTGTCAGCTTTATTGAAAACATGAGCATATGAGTGGTACAAAGCATTCAAAGAAGGCCGAGAAGTGGTTAATGATTTGCCTCGTTCCGGTCGACCTTCAACGTCTTCGACTGACGAAACCATTGTCAAAGTGAAGGAAATGGTGATGGAAAATCGTCATTCAAGCTTAAGAGACATAAGAGACATTCCCCTGGATCTGGACGTGTCTCACGAATCAGTTCGCACCATTTTAGTTGACGTTTGTTAAATTTTAATAAGGTTTTTTCAAATAATTTAGATTAAACAAAACATGTTATACAGTACTATCTACAATACTGCTACGTAATATGGAACGTTCTACAAGTATCTCAGATATCGCAGCACAGCCCAGCTGTAATGTGTGCGCGCGTACATGTTGCTGTTACTTTGAGATGAAAGAAAATTACGTGACATTTACCATGCAACTATTGAGTCTATTCCAGACGGTACCAGTCAGTCTTCAAAGACACTGTTTCTAGTGGATTCTCAAGACCGCCTGTTTGTTTAACATGCCATCCAAAGTGAAGATTATTCTGGGAGTTCAGCAGGGTATAAATATAGGCATTCAGGGACGGTCAGTTCAGTTTCCTTAGGGCAATTACACAGTGCATCTCAAGTGATGTATTAGTGAAAAGTGATTATAGTGCGGAATTGTTTATAGTTGACATTATTATTTGTGTGGACAGATTAACTTGAATTGTTGTACGAGTGTAATCTTGTTGGGTAACTTGTTGATTACAAACTGTTAATTGTGATAATTACAGCTGGTTTTTAGTGATTTCATTGGTATCTTGTATTTTGTTTTCGACTGTACTATACGATGATCAGTTAGATCGTTGTAACAGTGGGTCAGAAGTGCGACAGAACCGTTAACATTGGACACTTTGTACAAGACTAGTCTAATTTGTAATTAATCGGTAAACAATGGATGCCAGTCAGATGATAGAAAATTTCCAGGCACTGCTGTTGCAGACAGAGGAATGACAATGACAGGATGTAGAGGAAGCAGAGGAAAGACGCCGACAATAGGTGGAAGAAGCAGAAAAAGGACAGAATGAGAAAGCAGATGCGAGACAGAAAACCCTCCTGGTGGAAGCAGAAAAAAAAAGCACTAATGCTGGAAACACAAGAACGCCAGAAAGCATTGCTGCTCGATTCAGAGGAACGGCAGAAAGCACTGTTGCTCGAGTTGGAAGATCGACAGAAAGAAGAATATACGCAGGAAGCAGATGAACGTAAGCGTGAAGCAGGTAACATCAAAGTGTTAATACAGGAGCAAAAGCAGATGCAAGAACATAGTACTGCAGAATTGGGTCTCCTACATGGTAACGTGGGTGAATTATGAGGTGAGCTTAATAATCAAATTACTAGAATATCTGACATAGAAATATCCATGTCAAATAAAATAGCTGAAGTAGAAAAATCTGTCTTGAGTGTGGAAGAAGCTATGTGCACAAAAATAGAAGACTCAATTGAAAATATAAAAGAGCAGATTAAAAATGAAGTCGAGCAGTTCATGAAGACACAACCAAAACAAATTTCTGGACAGACTGTACCGATGATAAAGACAATAGAGAAAGTCACTTTACCTGCAATTGGGGCAGTACATGTCAGGGCCCTAACCTTTGATGGAAGCACAGACTGGGCGATGTACAAAACAGCCAGAACTCCTATGCTGAATTGATAAAAGCTTTAGAATTGCAGTATGGTGATAAACATTTGCGAGATGTGTACTGCATTCAGTTGAGAGCAGCAAGGTGACAGCTTTCCGGGGAGATTCTTCAAGAGTTTGAAGCAAGTATCGACAGACTAATTAGACTGGCTTATCCTGAAGCACCAGAAGATTTCCAAATGAGATTTTGCAATGCAGACATTTACTGATGGTGTCCGAGATAACGAATTACAGCAAGTATTACAAATGGCAAGACACCAGAATAGTGCGGATGCCCTGGTACATGCTTTACAATTTGAGGCCGCCAAGTCAGCGTCTGGTTGGATAAGTCATAAAGTGCGCGCTAAAATATCGCAACGGCACAGACAATGAAGAAGAGCAAGGAACAGAGACCTAACGAAAGGCACCACAGAATAAAGTAATAAAGGATGGAAGACCGAAGTGTGCCGTGTTTTGGGGGAAAACTCGGCGTCTCTATAAAGGAGTTTATATTAATATAATTATCAGCCGTTTTCGTTCTTTCCTAACGCGTAATTAAGTGTCGCTAAGATGTACGTTGCGTGTGTTACCGGACGTCAACGCATTCTGGTGGTGAATTAGAGTGAATAGCTTGCTCAGCGCGGAGTCGAGTTAGTGCAGACTGGCCGGCGTCGTATCAGCAGCATCTGCCTGGCGGAACAAGTCTTTTTGATCGTTGTAAATTCGTTATCCTACATGCATAAATAAGCGCTAAGTGATCCCCGGTAAGTGTGTTAAACATATTTTGTTCATTTTATCATAAAAAGATTTACATTTAGCCTAAAATTAGAGTGGATGCGAGTCGATAATGTTTAAAGTGTGAGCACGTGGCGGGCAGGTTCATTGGGGAATGTCTAAATTGTTTCAAATATTAATACAGACTAAAATATTGTATGTTATAATCTACATATAATCATTTCAATTGTACAAAAGGGGCATAAGGAAAATTATTCTATTATTTTATGGGACTGGCGAACTTTACGAAACTGTCTGTGAGCACGTGGTGCTGTATGGCGCATGCCTGTTTGAGTTTGTTAAATTTGGCATACCCTCGTTATTTTGTGATTTATAATATGGTACATTTATGTTTTGTTATGAAGATAATTATATAATTATGTAGCGTTGAGGCCTTGAGCGTGTCCTGGTATTTTAAATGAGAAACTAGTTGTGAAAATGTCAAAACGGGTTATGGTGAATAGAGTGAATTTGGTATGCTGTGGCATGCTTTTGTTATGAATTGTAGGTCAGTGATTTAATTATTATGCATGTATAGGGTTCCTGACCCAGTTGGAAACTTGATCCTCTCCGTTTGGGGCCGTCCATCTGCCACCGTGACTTAAAAAAAAATAAACCTGAACTCTCGCGATTTTGGCCGCCAGGTGAGAAGCTGCTGCACAGCCTGTCACAGTATCCCCGAGACATCTTCTGGACAAAAGCAGGTGAAATTTAAGCTTTTAAAACACACTAGGCCGTTGCAGTAGACACCATGTGTTGCGACATTCACCAGTAAAAAAAAAAACTTCACTCAGATTCAGTTATCAATTGTGCTCACGCCCATCGGGACATAAGTTGGTTACAAACTTTATCTGTATAACTCTCAGAATGTAATTACGCCTCAAAATCATTGTGGACCCGGTGGCAGGCCAGGTGTCCGCCGATCTTTAATTTCATACTCTTTTTTAAAGGTAAAGTTGGGGAATCAGAATTTTAGTGATTTATGTGGGTGTTGTTCATATATGCTGGGGGGCTTAACCGGCTGGTCGGGTCCTCTCACAAGTGATTATTTTATTGGTATATATATATACAGTAAACCCTCGATTTAACGGACCTCGGTTTAACGGACTTCGGATTTAACGGACAGAATTTGACAGACAAAAAAAAACTGAAACATCAAAGCATGATAATGTTTTTAGGCTTTTGAAACGTATAATGTGCATAAATTGCAGACTCTCCTGTTCTGGCGATATTGCTTGGCTATCGGAGCATTCTTTCGTTTCTTTTCTTCTTGTTTTGAAACACGCACATTTTCTCATCTTCAATAGTATTTGATGAGAACGGAGTATTCATCAAGAATTCATTTAATTCTTCACGATCCCTGTCTTTGCGTTGTCGTTGACACAGGCATCGCACACGTTCAGTGGAAGACATCACGATGACTAACACTGAACAATATACACTGATATGCATCTTATTTCACTGTGAAATATTTGTCCATCAGCTAATACAGCAAGCATTACAGTGGCACATAACTTTTCATTTCCCGTAATCTTTACTGTTACAGATTTGGTTCCGTTTTGGTCCACAGTAAATATACGTAAATAAAAAATAAAAAATACGGGCATTTCATCGGCATTTCCCATGTGTTCAAGTGAATAATTATGCTTCTTGCGTAAATGAATGACAAACCGCTGGGGAGTTTTTCTTCGTAGTCGCTCCGTAGTTTTAGCGCGAGTGATGTACGTCATTTAAGCGCAAATCCATTTCACCGCACATTTGTCTTTTACACCCGAAGCTAGCTTTGAAACCAGAAACTTTTAATTCTTCTGCGATTTCTAAAGCTTTTAATTTTAAAACATGTCTAGTGACAGGGAGTCCTTGCCTTCTTAAAAGCCGTTAAGTATTCACAGACGCTGGACTCTACTGCTATAAAACGCCCAACTTGAGGTGGAGTAAAGTAATTAAAATAACTTGTGTTTTCAATAACTGATTGAATTAAAGAATTTGAAATTAATTAATTAATTAATTAATGATGTATGAAAGAGATTTTGGTAATGAATTTAAATGATTTCATGAGATTGGAACTTGATAATAAATAGTAAATGAATAAATGTAAAATGTATTTAGTTGTGGAATCATATGCTTGTTAAAATGTTTCAGAAGATGCATGGAGTGATTTACATTATTTGGTGGTTATATTTTGTGTCTATGACAGTGATCATGTTGTATTCGAGTACATGAGTGATGTACTGTAAGTATGAAGTTTATAATGCAATTTAAATAAAGTAAAATGTTTAATGTTTGAATGGTAAAGTATAGATGAAACTCACAGATGTTAAAGTAAATAATAATATAACCAAACATATAAGAGTTTACCATCCGAGAATTGTAGTAACGGTGTCGGTGTGAACCTTATATGTCTTTTGGTAGTTTCCCCAATTTTTGAGCGGTCACGGCTTCATCGAACCCTGACCGTGGATTTATAATGTACATATATTCTAAATTGGTGAACATAGAAATTAACCGGGGGGTAACTCAGGGGAAACTACATAACTATGGAACAGCGGCTATCATCGAAGGTGGTGATAGTGCCGTAATAATGGTGTGTGAATCATTATAGTAGGATTACTGGTGTCCTCGGACATCAGTAATGCCGAATTTTTATATAACATTGAACCAAGAACGGTATAGGCAGCGTCTATACCATATATATGTAAACTTCAGTTCTTGGGGATGCAAATGGGTGCTACAGTCCACCAGCAGGAAACAACAGTGTGCGTGGAAAAGGAGCTGGCCGTTACAAGCCAGGGGCACAGATAACGCATCTGTGCATAAGGCAAACGCTCGATCCGGTTTATCTGGCGGGTGGTTACCTAATTGTAACTGGGTATAAGGGGGGAATTTAAGAAAACTGATGTAGTAGGAGAGTAACTGAAAAATCAGTGAGAGGGTGACAACATCTGTAAACAGCGGGCGATCAATTTCAATTACTCTAAAGAGAGAGTTGGTGGTTGTCGACCCAATTTCCTGTTCAGTAACAGTTGCTATAACTATGACTCAATGATTAGTGATGTATTTCCCTTATGAGAGCAAATGATTTTAAGTGCTAGGTTTAATGGTAAGGATTCTAAATCCACCAGAATATTTTATAATGATAACTGTATAATCTTGTGTATGTGTGAGTTATATGAAGTGTGTTGAGAGAAAGGTCATTCACATGACAGTGAGACATCAGCTGATTGCTGGGGTTATATATGTAGTATGTCACTCAAAAGTGATTTGCAGATTTTTATTAAAATAATGAAATGTTTACATAATAAATTTTCAATGTGTTTAAGAGGTTTTAAGTTAAGTGATGAAATCAATTTGAGATAGTTATGAATTTTCACTGGGTAATAAAAGTTAGAGTTTGGGTGATAAATATTTAAATAAGGCATTTGAATTAGTCAGAGGCAATTTTAGATGGGTGTTAAACAGAATAAGATTTTTGGGAGTAAAAGTAGTATAGAAAACAGAGTATTAATAGTGACACAATAGCGATAGGGAGTATATGTAGAGTAATGAGAGGGAAGTAATTGGAAAGTAATTAGCTGATGGTGAAATTTTGTAGAAGGGGTGGTGTGATAAGGAGTCCTCAACGAAAAGCGTTGTGGCGGGGGTGAACCGTATGTGCGTTGGCGGGGTTACCTGGGGGGACCATGAACCAATAAGGGAATGAGCATAGGGAGGGAACACACATCCTAAGTACAAAGAGAGTAAAGGGTATTTTGTTATAAGGGTAGAATGATTCGAAGTGAGTTAGAGTAGTAAGTTAGTGGAGGTAAATGTAGTGAGGGATTGGTGTCATCCTATGTAGATCTGTTAGTGATTGTTAGAGTCAAAAGGGGGGTAAAGATTGTATTTTAATGCCTTTTCAATGAATAAGATTATTATGAATAATTGGGAATCACCCAAACCAATTAATGATGAAAATATTAAATAGAAAATTTTAGTTAAAGGGTAATAATAAAGGAAACAAGTGAAGAATTTAATAGAATTTGAAAATAAAATTAAAACTGTAATGTGTGTAATTTCTGACCAAACTTAAATGTAAATTGTTTATTTTAAGGTAATAAAAACAATGTTAATTATGAGTGTACTATGCTATATTATGTTTTTACTATGTTAGAATGTAAGAGTTATAAACATATGTTATGTATTTTTGGTGGTATAGATTTGTATAGTGTATCTAGGGTAAGGTCATTCACCTGACCCAGAGAAGATCAGCTGATGACTGGTATGTACTGTATAATGGTCAGTGTAACCAATTCCTATGTTCTTTTTATAATCAATGTAAAGTCAAGTTGTATTTTCTTTTATAAATTTCTTTTGCTTGAAGTACAGATTGTGTTTTTATATCCCGGATATATTGCTGGTTATATGTTAATGTATTGACTGAATTATATTGTTCATAGTATATGTGTTTTAAAAAAAGGTAATGATAAGGGAATTTATGATTTAATAAGGTGTTCAATTTATTTTGTTTTTTTTATGATTGTAGCAGTTAATTAAGAAGAATTGTAAATTCATTTTAGAGATTTTGAAATTTTAAGAGTAAATGGAAAAAGTTGATCAAATTAAATTAACGGTAATATGTAATCTTTGATATTGGACTTAGATTAAATTCTGATCAAGAATTTAAATGATTTAATCTGATTTGTGTGATTTATTTTGATTTGAAAAAACAACGTCAAGTAGATAAAATTTGAGAAAAGAAATTGAAAATAAAACAGAAATTATTTTGACATTTGAAAGCAAGAAATGGAATGTAGATGTTATGATCAGTAATAATGAGTATGTGTACACACCCAGTACTTGCAAAGGCAACCCAGCATGCATGTAAGGGGGATCATATCGGTTGAGGATCTGGTATGGTATAAGGCCAGTGTTTTGATT
Source organism: Magicicada septendecula (assembly GCA_034769895.1). Taxonomy (NCBI): domain Eukaryota; kingdom Metazoa; phylum Arthropoda; class Insecta; order Hemiptera; family Cicadidae; genus Magicicada; species Magicicada septendecula. The sequence goes on from CM068367.1 coordinate 1,156,152,204, forward strand.
TTTTGTGGAATGTTAGAAGGTTAGGGGTACTATGGTGAGTATCTGTCCGATTTTATGGTGTTGGGATCTCGTACAGAGAAGTCCAGTAATCTCGTTCAGGTGCAGCCATAGTCGCCGAGCTAGGGGGATAGTTTACCCATGATGTGGTTAGAAGTTAACGTTGTTGGTTGTTGGCGCCATATCCTCACCGATCCTCTTAGGGTTTAGCAATGAGAGTTTTTATGCTCTCGGGCATAAAACCTCTCATTGGGGGGGGAGGTATTGTAATGGGGCAAAAAGGGGGATTTTATTTTTATTAAATTTGTTTAAATCTATTCTGTCAGCATTGCAAGTCCCCTGCAAATTAATGTCGTATTCTAACAAAGAACAGTAACATAAACTTTTTGAATGGAGTGTAGTTGAGAAATGCCAGACTCGTTGGTAAATTCAGTGTTTGTCACGTACAGATAAGTCCACATACTCGACGGCAAGCCGCTACTACACCTAAACATTCAAACCGACGCTACTGAAAATGGCGAAGCGGTAAGAGTTTAGACCATGTGCTTTGAAGCTGAAGGAAGCCGATTAGAGGCTCCACCTACCTGAGCCTCCTGTATTGTCGCCGTGTGATATCATCAACAACTTGGGCACACTGACAATCCATACACTGTGTGCGGCTACGAAAAAAGTGTAGCATGAAGGTGGTGAGTTCCTGTTTAGCAACGAACAATAGTGTTATTCATATGTTTCAACGATCAATGTTTTGTGTTATTCATATGTACAAGAAACAGTAATATTTTAATTTTGAGAGCAAAGATGAGTAATCCATAAAGTTGAAGGAGCATAAAAAATGAAATAAAATTTGAGTTGTTTCACATAAATGAGAGTCGAGCATGTTATTGACATAACCCGAAACCCTGCTTGTATTTCGCCGTTCGTGTGAAGAACCTTGGAACCCAATAGAAGGTAAGAAGTATATAAAAATTAATAATTTTATTCATTATTAATTTGTACTGTGAATGATATTATACACTGTCACTTTACAAAGCAATATGCACCTAGGTAAAATTTCTCCTGCGGCCTGGGTAGCCGGAATAATACAACGAAGATCTAGTGGTTTGGACACTTCCAAATTACCAGAGGAACTTCAGGAATTGCTGAACAGATCTAACGTTCTCTCAAGTGGTGAAGTCAAAGAACTCAGGACAGTTTTTACATGAATTTAAAGATTCTTTTGCAGTTCGAGGCTAGTCACTAGGAAGAACCTCTCTGGTATAACATTGCGTCAATACCGGGGATACAATACCGATATGCCAATCTCCTCGGAGACCTTCATTAGCTAAGCATGAGGAAATGTCCTGTTTGGTACAGGACATATTAACAGAGGGAATAATCGAGCCTTTGTCAAGTGCTTGGTCTTCTCTGGTATTGCTGGTAGCGAAGGAGGATGGTGAATTATGTTTCTGCGTAACTACCGGAGGTTGAGCGACATGACAAGAAAGATTGCTATCCAAAGAGTGAAAGAGGAAGGTTGCTCCCCAGATTGGCAAGAAGTCTGCCATGGTTCGGAAGTGCTGAAGGGCTACTGGGCACAATGGGAATCTCTTACCTTAGAACAGATTGCTGAAAAGGTTTGGGAAAGTGCAGATGGGCGAGACGTGGTCATGCAGCTGATAGTGCCTCGAAGTAAAGTGTAGTCTGTTTTGAAGGAGATGCATGATGGAAGTCTGGAGGTCATCTTGGCGTTAACAAAACCCTTGACAAAATACGGAAGTGATCTATTGGCTTTATCTTCGCCATGACGTAGAGGAATAGTGTCAGACATATTAAATGTGTTGCAAGCAAGGGTCCATAAACCAGAAGCAGGGGAAAAATGAGACAATATAATGTTGGACAGCCTTTCGAGATAATTGTCATAAACATGGCTGGACCTTTCCCAGTTTCTAACGATGGAAACCGGTACATCATGGTTATAAGTGACTACTTTAAAGTAGGTGGAAGCCTACACAATTCCAAACCAGGAGGTTACCACTGTGGCAAAGCAGTTAGTTCACAACTTCTGTTGCCGTTATGGAGTCCCTAAGGAAATTCATACGGATCAATGGAGGAATTTCAAGTCAGGAGTGTTTAAAGAATTATGCTGTCTACTCGGAATTCGAAAGACCAGGACAATGCCTCTCCATCCTCAGTCGGACGGAATGGTTGAGAGGTTCAATAGGACACTTGATCAGCATCTTTAGAAAGTTGATGAGAACCAAACAGACTGGGACCAACATATACCACTATTTCACACGGCGTATAGGTCATCATTACATGACACAACATGACACCAGCAAAATTGGTGTTTGGGCGGGAGATTCATCTTCCTAGGGACTTGATGTTTGGATCACCTGACACTTGGAGCCACAGAACTATTCGATTCCTCACAATTAGAAAACCAACTGTGAGAAATGAATCACTTGATAAGAGGATGGCTGAAAAGTGACAGTGATAAAATGAAAACTCGGTATGACATTCCCAGCAATAGTGTGGGTTTCCAAGAAGATCAGGTTTGGTTGTTCAACCCAAAGCGCCATTGTGGTCGCTCCACAACCGCCTAAACTTAAGACTAACCGGGAAGGACCTTACACTGTGAAAAAGAGAATCAATGATGTTGTCTATCAGATTCAACAGGAAGGACAGCGAAAGTTCAAGGTCGTCCACCTAGATCACCTGGCTATGTACAACTTCAGAAGCTTTGCCAGTTCGGGACGAACAGCTTAAGGATGGGGCAGTGTTACATAATACGGAATGTTCTACAAGCATCTTGGCTGTCCCAGCAGAGCCCAGCTGTAATGTGTGTGTGCGTACATATTGCTGTTACTTTGAGATGAAAGACAATTACATAACACTTATCATGCAACTATCGAGTCTATTCCAGACCGTACCAGTCAGTGCAGTCTGTTCAAGGACACTGTTTCTAATGGATTCTCGAGACCACCTGTTTGTTTAACATGCCATCCATAGTGACAGATTATTCTGGCATTTCGGCAGGGTATAAATATAGGCATTCAGCAACCGTCAGTTCAGTTTACTTAGGGCGATTACACAGTGCATCTCAAGTGGTGTATTAGTGAAAAGTGATTATAGTGCAGAATTCTTTATAGCTGACATTATTAATTGTGTGGACAGATTAAGTTGAATTATTATTGTACGAGTATAATATTGTTGGATGACTTGTTGATTACAGATTGTTAATTGTGATAATTAAAGCTGGTTTTTAGTGACTTCATTGGTGTCTTGTATTTTGTTTTCCATTGTACCATACGACGATCAGTTAGATCGTCGTAACAATACCTTATTCTCACATAATGTTATTTTATATAATCACATTCTTAAAAAGGACATTTCAAATATTCAATTCTTGTTTGCAGAACACACAGAAACATATATAGTATAAACACAGGACTTATATTTATTTATTTTTTTAAATACACACATTCTTAGAAATATGTAAAAGCTCACTTAGTCTCTGCGTGCTTAGTTATTAGTCTTTGTTAAAATATAAATACACGTGTAACATTTAATCTGCTTGACATTTACGTATTGTCACTATTGGGCATTTTCCATAAACCTAATATTTTTTGGGCTGTGTTATCACGTTCACAAATTGATATTCATTGCAGTATCTAACTTCATGTATCTTCCATAGATTCACCCACCACCTACACTAATAATAGTACAGATTAACCTGAATTACTGTGATTTCCAATGTAATTGTATTTTTGTGTCTGTTTGGTTTATACGTTTTTCTTTTACATTCTGGAAAAAATGAATCATTTCTTCTTGCTTAAACATGAAAAGAAATAAAACGTCAAGTATGGAAAAACTGAAACTGAGAATGGAATTGAATACAAATAATGAATATTTCAGCTGACACATTTAATTCACTACTTTCTGACTACAAAAGTCAGCATTTGATTACGTGTGTCTCATTATAAGTTAGCATTTTCCATGCCTGTCATTATAATTTAAAACAAATATTATGGTTTTGTTAACAATGTTTCATATTATTTATTGATAAAATATACACATGAATCATTTACAAAACTTAAATAATGTTTAAAAGACATTCTTCCTTTAAATCATCTAACTAGGTTTCATACTAGCTACATGGACACAGCAAGAATGTCCCTTACTTTATTCCAACGCAAACAAGTTTCTGGAATTTTTCAGTGATAAGGAACATATCTGATTTACTGTTACCCTGTCAGAAGAAGTGAATTCCTGTAGTTTCAATGTATGTTTTATATCAGGTATGTCTCATTTACTCATTGTTAGATCTGAGGTAATTATTTTATTTTATATGACATACTATTCATGTCTGCTAATGAATATTAAATAAATACTCAGGAAAAAACTATCTACAATGTAGTGTTCACTTCTCATGCCAAGAACTTCTTAATTTTTATCAGTTTCATATGTGAAACTCATATTCTATGAAGCCGATGCAGATATATGGAACTGGTATTACTTCTGTCACAGTAAATGGAATATTTAAACTGAAGTAGGATAGCATTCTATTGAGCATGAGAAATGTTTTATTGTTAGGTTGTGGTTGCTAATCTAGAAAACCATTGGTGTTCATACTATGTCAAATACAGAAACTTAACGTCATGAAATTATTCTTAGAAGACGATCAGCATAGCACAAACACACTAAGAAGAAAGAGTAGTATTAACAAATGAAAGAATCTTGAGACACTCTCTTAAAGTTGTACAGAGATTTCTGTTCTACCTATTTATAATGTTCAACACGTTATTCAATCATTAGGATTATCACTAGGAAAGTACGAATCTTGAGGTTAGAGATTTAGTATGAAACTGGAGCAGGTAAATGCAAATTGCAAAAATATTGCTACAAAAATGACACCTAACAGGATAACATAAAACAATTAAAACTTACACTTTTTAATTTTTTGTGTGACGAATATGAAACACAAAATTTTAAACCACTGCTAATTGCTAAAATTACTAAAACATATGCCTTTTTAAAAAACACTGTGATGTAGAGCAGCAACTCCCAAGAGTTTTACTGAAGATTTGAGCTGAATCTGTTTCTTAATCTGTGATCGTGGATTTGTTAAAAGGTAAACAACAGCTAAATTTCAAGCTGGAATAGAAAGTGCTACAAAAGTGATGGAAGATGGAAAAAAATATATCGAAAGTGAATTTCATGAGATTCATTTCCAAAAAAGGCGTGTCCTGGATATATACAGTTAATTTCAAACAAATCTTATACAAGCTTCTAGTCTACCATATATTATTACAATGCATAAACAAAATCTTCAAAAGCAAAAATCCATTAACTCAGAATTTTAGTTAGTCCTTTCGTTACTTTTTATCACTTACTTTCGTTATTTTTTTAAGAATATTTAATTTTACAAGGAGAACATACCTGTGTTAAATCCCTTAACTTTATTTTGTATGATTTTCAAAATTTAAAAAAAGGCTTAAATCCCTGATAATACCATGTTGTTATTGTCACATTAGGTTTGTATGTTTATCTCTCATGTTGCGGAATTTGTTTCTTGCATAAAACACAAATCAGACACAATTTATTTAATGAAAAAATTATTTTCTTCCTGTACCTGTAAGTTTTTTAATGAAATGTATCAACGAGAACTGTTTAGGCACATCAAATAAATTTGAAAAAGAAAATGAGTGTACTTAAATAGTACACAGGACTAACACTTACTTTCTTAGTTTAATATCCCTGCTGATAAAAATTTATATGAGCTTAGAAAACCACCTCTGCAGCAAACAAAAACTGTGTTTATGAGATAATGAAAAAGAGCTAGATACCTCAAAATGCTAGGTTTATGGAAAATTATCCTACTACATGTTGTGGCACTACTCACTGAAACATGTAGCACCAAAGATAGGATTACCAAGCATGCTGTAATAAAGTAAAACATAACATCACTGCTAACATAAGAAAAAGTGCATACATTTAGATACAGGTCTGATCATGGATAAGATGGAATATCTAGACTGAGTGGAATTCCAGTTTTATACCCAGCAGCAGATGTTGCTAGAATCATTATTCTTTTTGCCAAAGACATACAATTTAGTGGAGTCTGAAACAAAAAGGAAATACACAAAAGATATACTTTATATACTTAAATCATTTTTCAAAAATAACTGATGTTACAATATGTGTACAGATAAAAACTAATTTATTACTTAAATCGTAAGTTTCCTTTTCATTTGACGTTACAATGTAATAACTAAATTAAATGTGCTTCATTACTGATATACATGGAAATTCAATAATGGAAAATGTATGTTAACAAAATAAATATTACAGTACGAAAAATTCATTAATAAGTTTGAAAAATTAATTGTCCTTCACCCTCCTTTAAGACCAAAGGCTCATGCAACTTAGAAGTAATTCATGAATCAATATACACAATATTGGAAAATGTGTTTATGTGCAAGTTCAACAGCAAAGTATAAGAAAAAAATATATCCACACAAACTCACATATTTTCATGGAATGAGAATTACAGTTTCCAGTTTCTTAGACTGCTTAAATAGAAGTTGCTACAGTGTATCTTTTGGTGTAGAAAAGTTAATATATCCTTGATAATATAATTAATAAATTTGTACTTATTTATACATTTAAATTTCATTGAAATATTAAGATATGACCATCTTAATCTTTCCTCTTATAAATGGGATAAAACAGATGGAACAAAATAGAACAGGAATCTGGAAACATTATTTTCTGACTTATTATGGTCTGAATTTTGTACTTGCCACAAATAAATTCTGAAGGGGTCCCTAAAAACTGTAACAGGTCTGGAGTTGTAAGGTCAGTGAACTTAATGAATAAGTTAAACATTGAAATTAATCCTAAATTAATTACTAAAACCTTGAAATTAATTCAATTGCTTCCCATAAAAAAAGACAAGCTGATGAGGTTCAAGAAAGTTAATTTATTTCCACAAGTATATGTGACAGAATAAGATGCACTTGAACTCACACTACCACTAACATGAAGTTACAGGAATTGAGTAAAATGTTTACTCATTTGAAAAGTTGTTTTAATCATAACAGAACCACTGGTGATCAAAGTTTAAATGTTATAAAACTATTTTCTTTCAGATGACCTGACATGGTAAGACTTTCACAAAAAATGTCACTAGACAAATACATAATATTTGGAAATAACACTTTGGTGACTACATGTAAAAAATGGGGTAACTTTGAACATCTTGACGGACAGCTCATCAAGGTAGAAATGCAAACTGTAGGAAATTACATAAGGTTTTTGTAGTTTAATATGTGAAACCAGAATGGTTTTGGAAAATAAATATTTTGAAGATTTTATTTTTAATAGATCAGATTTATGACAGACTTTTTCTCCCTATATACGCTATATAAATAATATTTTATATTTTTTGAACAAGAATTTTGTTTATTATTATTAATTTGAATAGTTTATCACACAAATTTATATTTTTACATTTTAAATGCTCAATACCAACATTTGCTTCGGCAACATCATTTACAAACCTACTAACGTTCAGTTCCAGATATTTTATTAATCTCAAGACCATAGGAATTAAGGTATCACACAAAACATTTTCCTTGCAATTTAAAATCATTACAAGATAAATCTTCAGGTGGTCCTGAAGATTTGTTGTCATCTGTAACCTTGATATGACTTGAGGATACTTTCAATTTTCATTGAGGTGCTTTCATTTTTAGATAATTTTATGCAGGAGTTACATAGATAACTACTCACTCCATTAATCACATAAAAGTCATATTCAACATTCCCTATATTTACATAATTTGGATGGCATACTTCCTTACATAAGACATTACACAGTAACCTATTGTGCTTTCTATACAAAGCATTGTCACAAACACTGAATTCGATATTACTTGGAGCCACCTTGTCAATAAATAAAAAAATGACAAATAACCTAACCTAGTTTAAACAGTATCCACAAAATGGAAGTCAAAAGAATAAAACAAAAAATCGTTACAGTTCAACTAAGAAAGAACAAAAATAAAGAGAAATAGCTCACTCTTGGCCTAAGTGAGTAGAAAGGGACCACTTCCCTGACCTGACTCAGATAACAAAAGGTTTGACCATACAGATAATGTATGATCAGATAATGGAAAAAGCCAGTTACTGAAATGGTAGCCTCATTTTATTTCCAATGAGAACAAAGATCACATGTTTAGTATAAGTCCACTTTACATCAATATATTATGTGCATATTACTATAATACTTAAATCAATGGTACAAATAAGTAGTATGAATAAACAAAATATTAAATAATCCAAGAAAGAAAATACAGTGCACATTTTTGTTCACATCAATCAGTCGGATATTAAAAATGATTTTTAGTCTTGAGTAAATTATGTTTATTACAAATTTAACACACTTTTTTATTAAATAAAAACGCATTACCATATACTACACTTTAAAAGTTTAAAACTGTGTCATTTTCTTCTGTTTAATGTTATTTTACAATTTTCAGAGGCACAATCCCTTCATCTTTCCAATTTCAGTTCAGAACATCAAATGGAATTGAAATTAACTGTTGTTCAACATATCGGAGGCTATTTCTAGAGCATATTTGCCTCATTAGATCACTAGCCCAGAAATTCACATCACTTTTAAACGACTGCTTTTGTGTGTGTGTGTGTGACCCATTGCTGTTGGATGATTTTTTCTGTAACCATACAAAAACTAAAAAAAAGTAAAAAATTAAAAAAAAAACGCTTTTATTTAAAATTAACAAAATGATCAATGTACTAAAAAGGATAAAATAATTTATCTTATACCAAATACATTAACAACAAATGAAAATAACGTTTATTAATCAAAAATTTTTGTAACATTAAGTATCACTGATAATAAAAGTGTGGGCGCCTAAGGAATGATTTTATACCATGTTTAAATCAATCTTCAATAAAAAAGATGTATAACTGATACTATTTGTTCTACATTTGATTATTGAGGAATTACATTTTCTGAGTATGCATATATGTGTACATCTGTCTTACAAGTACAATCGTGCGCAATTCCAAAATTTAATTTCTGTAAAGAGAATCATAGTACAGTCGACTCCCTCTCGTTCGGACTCCGATGGTTCGGACGCCGGATGGTCCGGACTACTTCTTGGAAATGAGTCATCAGCGCGCGCCGGGTTTCTCACGGCCGAAAACGACAGGATTGAGCGTGTCTGTTTATTTCCGGCCTACAGTACACGTAAACAAAGATCCTCAGTTCGGCTTACGATTGCGTTTGCTCCGGATCGTCATACAGTGTACTGTAGCTGTTTTTACTAATTACTACTGATATTGTTGTGTGTTTTAATAATTTTCAATGTGAGTTACATATGTTATTATAAGTGAGTTTATTTGTTAGGTGAAATTGTAGTTTCAGTAACTCTGATTATTTGACAGTAAAATTCTCAAAAATGAGTGAAAAACGGAAGCATAATACGGTTAAAATGCAACACAGACTTAATATTTTACAACGTTTAGATAAGGGTGAATCAGTGCAAAGTATTTGTACGGAATTTAATGTAGGGAAAAGCACAATTTATGATTGGTGGAAAAACAGAAAATCGATCGAGGATTTTTGTATGCAAATTGAAGTCGAATCCGTCCTTTCTACTCGATCTACCTTGAAAAAACCACACCATGAACTTGTTGATGACGCATTATGGTTGTGGTTCATGCAGGAACGTAGAAGAGGGACTCCTATAAATGGGCCGATTTTGAAAGAAAAAGCCGTCATTCTTCATTCAAAACTTGGGGAAAAAGGAAACTTCTCGGCAAGCGATGGGTGGCTAACGAGATGGAAAAAACGGCATGGAGTGCATTTCCTTGGAGTTTGCGGGGAGAAGCTTTCAGCAGACCAACCGGCAGCTAATGATTTTTCTGAAAAATTGAAGCGTATCATTGAGCGTGAAAAACTAACCCCAGAACAAGTGTACAATATCGATGAGACCGGGCTTAACTATAAACTTTTGCCTAATAAAACCTTTGCCACTCCTCAAGAAAAGTCTGCTTCGGCCTTTAAAGTAAATAAAGAAAGGATCACTGTTGCACTATGCTCAAACGCAACTGGGACACACAAGATGCCGCTATTTGTGATTGGAAAGTCGGCCAAACCCAGAGTATTCAAAAACTTAAACATGTCTTCCCTTCCAGTGTATTACAGGTCACAAAAGTCTGCCTGGATGGATTCTTATTTGTTTAAGGAGTGGTTCGTGGCTCAATTTGTTCCGTCTGTAAAAGAACATTTGACATCCTTGAAATTGCCAGTAGAAGCAGTTCTTGTGCTTGATAATGCCCCTACGCATCCAGAGGAAGGTCTCGAATGTGATAGTTACAGTGACATCAAGCTTTTATATATGCCTCCAAATGTAACAAGTATCGCACAGCCCATGGACCAGGGTGTAATCGAATGCTTTAAGAGAAAATACCGGAGGAAGCTTCTTTCAGAAATTTTGGATAAGATGGATGGTAATGACAATGCAGGTCTCATCCAGACGCTCAAGACAATTAACATTAAGGACGTCATTTATATCGCTGCTAAATCGTATGATGAAATCCCATCATCTACGTTTACCAAATCCTGGAGAAAATTGTGGCCAGATGTTGAAACTCTCGTTGAGAAGAGACAAGAAGACAACCCAAATACAATAGGGTTAAATATTCATGCAACTGAACCTGATGACAACCACTCAATTTTAAAGGATTTACAACGGCTGCCTGATTCTGCTAGTATTAATGAGAATGACGTTGTGGAATGGATTTCGCGAGCTGATGATGAACTGGCTAATGAAATCCTGAATGATGACGAAATCGTCGATGTAGTCCTTCGTCAAGAGGAAGAAAAAGAAGAAGACGACGACGAAGGTGATAGTGAAGCGGGAAATGGCGTGGGAATTTTGACTCATGCAGAGGGTAGGGCAGCACTGGAACTGGCAACTACCTACGTCGAACAACAGCCTGGCGCATCAGCTGTGGATGTTATGTTTCTAAGGAAGTGGCGTGATTATGCCTTCAAGAAAACAGTTGAAGTAAAGAAGCAGAAGAAAATAACAGATTTCTTTTAATATTGCAAAGCCAAGTTTTTCATTAGTTTTAGGTTTAAGTTTATTCGTTTGGGACAATTTTATGAACCTAAAATTGTGTTCTGTACACTTGAAAATTGTCTTAAAATGTGATATATAGATACGCTATTACAGGTTGTAATTTACATAAGTAAAAAACCGCCGGATGGTCCGGAAATTTTTTAATCCGGACAGGGATCCGGTCCCGAGGTGTCCGGATTAGAGGGAGTCGACTGTATAACTAAATTTGGAAAAATAGCAGATATTTGAAGATTCCTTTCCATTGAATCAAGTTATAACATTATACTTCACATTACAAACTATTATTAAGAGGGGACGTTTAAATTAGGATTGTCAAGGATTATATTTTTAAATAAAAAAAATACACAATGCACTGAATATACAAATAGCTTTTATAATATTTTTGAGATACAAAATTCATTTTGACATCGATTAATTATATTTTCGAATTCATGTTTAAGATCACATTGTCTAAATGAAGGCGCCCATGCTTTTATTATCAGTGATAGTAAATGTAGAACAAATAGTATCAGTTATAGGTCTTTTTTATTGAAGATTGATTTAAACATGGTATATCATTCCCTAGGCACCCATGCTTTTATTATCAGTGATACTTAATGTTACAAAAATTCTTGATTAATAAACGTTATTTTCATTTGTTGTTAATGTATTTGGTATAAGATAAATTATTTTATCCTTTTTAGTACATTGATCATTTAGTTAATTTTAAATAAAAGCATTTTTTTTTAATTTTTTTACTTTTTTTTTATTTCACACTTTTAGTCAAATTTTATAGATAAATTACATAATGATACATAAACAATTATTTATGAAATAGATAAATAGATAGATAAATTGCTTTTTATTGTATAAAATATACATAATTAAATGATCACAGTAATTTTATAATTGCATTCGTACATTGCAGTGTATTGACAACACAGTAGTATTTACAAGATTAAATACAAATTAATATAATTACAATAGTTTACAATATCGTTGTTATCATATACTATATGTTTTAACATTTATCTTGGATGGTGTGATCGCGTTCTGTCCATTTCAGCTAATGCATCATTATTACATGGTTTTTTTCCGAGAAGTTTTGTGTTATCTATTTCTTCAATTTGAAGTCCTTTTAAAGATTTTACTCTACTAAGAGCGACGTATGCCTGCCCTTCTGCAAACATTTTTGGTGACAAATAAACAACCGCATGATCTACAGTACTGCCTTGCATCTTGTGCACTGTTGAAGCCCACGACAAGACCACTGGCAGCATTCTTCTTTCAACAGTGCCATAACTGAATTTTGCAGGAAATTGGATAGACATTGGATCAATTTTATGTATTTCACCTTGGCCAAAGTCCACACGAACTGATGGTATGTCTGCTTCATACATTTGTGCGCGACGAAAATATGGCCACATAATTTCGGTGATAAATCCAATCGCACCATTAACAAGACCTTTATTAAAATCTATGTTTGAACATAACATAATTTTAGCTCCTACAAAAATTTCCAACTCTTTTGGTATACCTCCTGTTTTGTTAATATCAGTCGGGATATTATCCAAATTTTTATCCTCCATGTTCCGAGTGGCATCCACCAGTATATCTTGAGCTTTTATTACATTCATGGTGATTCCTTTGCTTTTGAAATGGTTAATTACTAACTGATTATGTTTGAATACTTCCTCATTTGTAGGATAGATTCTTAGAGCTATTTCTGTTGAAAATTCACCAATCGCTTCATCACTGACTTTTTTCATTAATATCGCAATATGTTCAGCTGTAAGTTTTCCAATTCTCAAAGCGTTGAGAATATCAATAAAAGTTGTATCCCCTTGTTGTCTCATATTCTCAGTAAGTTCAACTAGAGTAAACAATCGCAACAAATGTGTTGCCGGTGCTAGATGGAGAGGCTGGTGGAATACTTGACTTCCTCTGACAGGTGGTAGCTGTATTAGATCACAAAATAATATAACATTGACACCCCTGAAAAACTCATCACAATTCTTTAATTGCTTTAATCTTGAATCAATCATGCATAGTGTTTCGTAAGGTACCATAGATACTTCATCTATGAATATAAATTCAACATCTTTCCACTGCAGACGCATTTGTCTTAAGTAAAGTCCAGTCAAAAGGGGCAGTTGTAAAATTCTTCCACCTTTTTGAACAGGTAGCTTTAAAGTGCTGTGTAACGTAGAGCCTCCAACTAATCATGCTGCTACTCCAGTTAGTGCACATACCTTTACAGCATTTTTTCCATAACATCGATTTACCTGATTTTTAAGATGTAATGTGAAACTCTTTCCTGTTCCTGCATTTTCTGTAATGAATAATCTAATGCAATCTTTATTGCCGTTCATGATTTGGTCGTGGACGTTTCGTATAATGAATGAAAACACTTCCTTCGTCCAACATTCATTGCTCGTTATGCTTGTTGGAATTCATCTTGATTCATTGGTCGAAGTAGTACTTCTTCATTATTATCAGAATCTGTAGAAACAGGCTCTTCATTAAGTATCTCGAATGCATGTACTTGATTCATTGCATTCTCGAGTTGTTGGTCTAGTTTTCTAAACATTGCATGTGTTCGTTCATCTGTTTCATTTGTTCTTCTCGAGCCATAAATGCTTCTTTTGAATTACTGTAGTCTGCAAGCAATTCACTTTCAACACGATAAGGTAAGTATTGCAGAAGCATACTGTAATAGTAATTTTCTGGATCATCTGATGCCTTGAAGTAAGGTATCCACACAACTGCTGGTTTATTTCTTATCAACATTTTACTATTGTCACTTAACGTAATGAATCGATTTCTAGTTTGTACAACCTCATTTTCAAATTGGTCAATGGATTCTTCATTATCATCTTTTTTTATTGTAATGTGGTTCAAATCGCATTGCGAATTCGAGCAAATTCATGTTTTGAAAGTCGTAGTCATCATGTTCAACAGGCCGTTTCTCATATCAATCAAAAATATTTGCACAATATCCGATACCCCGGCCTAAAGCATCAAATTTTAAAACCTTGTATCGCTGTTCAGGTTTTCGTGTATTGAGAAATACGCATTTTCTGGAGCTTTCTCGTAAGTGAAGATGACACAATCTAAATACACATTCACATGCAGATACTTGTCTTTCCTGCAATATTCTCATACATATTTTGAACAACCTACGAGGAGTATCATTTTCTGCACGCTGTATTTCTCTAATTGCTTGCACAATACCTGGACTCAGATCTGTTGGCTCAGATTTCGATAAATAATTACCAATGTAGTATGCTATTGCCTCATTTGAACCACATGGTTGTATATCCATATTCCCTTTCCACATTTTTAGTAAAATGGGATTGTAATTATTAATCCATTTATCTTTCTTACAACGCTTCAACAAACACACTTGTCCTCCACTGCAAATAAAATCATCCGATGAATGAGCAACAATTTTAGTTTTTGCACACTCTTGACGACCAAAACTGAATCTACATGTTTTATTATTCTTTTTACACGTGATTGTATGTAGATGAATTTGACACTTCATTACTAATTCGTGTAAATCTGATTCCTCTGATGGTAAGTCACAAGAGCAAATTTCATCTAGTCAACGTAAACCCTCTTCTGAATCGAATGAAGGATGATTTTCAACCCACACAATCATATGAAGATGCAGACTGCCTCGATTTTGAAATTCAATCTGCCACCAAAAGTCTACTACTTTGCCTCCAAACACATCACAGTTACTTCTCAAAAATTTCATGAGTGCATTGACACGAAGCATAAAATGTTGAGAGATAACGGGATATTTTTCAATCAAACGTTGTTTCATGTATATCAAGATCGTTTGGCTCTACATTTGGCCTTCCATCTGCAATCAATAGTTCTTTTCTCATATCTAACCAATGTAAATCATTGCAACTGAATGTTATGAAATAATGTGGTGGGCCAATGCATTTTATAATTGCAATCAATTCATACAAAACTGTTCGCCAGTAAGCTGCAGTACCTCTTAAGTTTTTCAAGTAAAAATGCACGTCTTCAACCATTCCATTTTCACCTTCAATCTTTTTTCCACAAGCTGAAATACATTTCCCTTACACGTTCATTTTCAAACATGGACAATGCATAGAAAAGATAATCATTTCTTTGAAATCTTGTATCTTTCCCAAGAATCCTGAACTGAAAGTAATCTAAATGATTAATTTTTACTCGTCTTGAAGTTTCTCTCAACCCATTGATTCCAAATGGGAATAGATAAAACCAACTGAATTCTTCTGCTCTCAGTTCATGGTGAACATTTACAATGTTTTTTGTTTTTCGAACACTCTTATACAATTCATCTGATAATTCATATCGCTGTTCAACATCTGGTTCTCTAAAATCAATTTGAGCCATAACACTTGTTTGTACAGATACGTATTCTGTTTGTTCAGAGGGCGCATCCACAGCTATCGAATATGTATTTTATTCTTCTCTTACACATTCCAAGACAGGGTCATATTTTATATTAACCTTTATATAATTTATCGTAAATTGTTGATTTTGTGAACCTGTTGATTGGACACACGTGTTCAAGTTCTGCAAGTGTATTGCATTCAATTATACAAGTTCTTCCAAGATCTTGTATTACACTCTCACCATTTGGACCTCACGAATGTGAATCAGTAAGATAAAATTTGTCGTTATAATGCATTACTGCAAGAGATTTTGATGATGCAATTAAAATTCCAGTTTGATGATAATTGAATAATGTAAGTAATGCTTCATTCAGCATTATTCCAAAACCATTTTGATTTTTATCATCTTGTACATTCCCAAAAATATTAGTGTCATTAATATATTCTACAGAAAAATTCATGTCATACATGATCAAATCTTCTTTAATGACGCCAAAGTTACGCACGTCCAAGTACCCATCTTAGCTGATAGGAGAAGCATTAGGATTATTTGCTGTTAGCATTATAATTTCTTTATAAATTTGATCTCCTTGAAACATGTTCACATCTAGAGTATTTGTAGACCACTGTTTCGGTGGATATATATATGCTCTTATTATGTTTGCTAATGCCATTGCACAACATTGAACACCTGCGTAGCCTGAAGTGAACACTGCTTGATTATTTTGGTTCCATGATGCTCGTACAATTCTTGCAACATTATTTATCTGCATGTAAGCATTACCTACTCTTTGTTGTTGCTCTACAGTTTGATTAAATTGTTGTTGTTCAATTGAATTTTGTGTATGAAACTGTTCGTTGCTATGAATGAGATATCCATTATTTTCTTCATTAACTGTATTTACAGAGATAGCTTTATTCATATTAACATCAATATAACTCTCTTCATTTACCATATCTACAGATGTAGCATTATTCATATTAACATCAATATTGTCCATATTAACGTCAATATAACTTAAAGTAATAGTTTATTTTTAGATCCGGTTGATCGTCTAATTATTCGTTCAAGTTCTACAAGGGTATCGCATTCAATTATACATGGTCTACGAAGATCTGGTCTTGCACTTGCACCTTTTGGACCACATGAGTGAGAATCGGTAAAATAGAATTTTTCATTATAATGCATTACTCTAAGAGATTTTGAAGATGCAATTAAAATCCTAGCCTGATGATGTTTGAATAATGCAAGCAAGGCTTCATTCAGAGTTATTCCATTATTGTTTTGATTTAAATTATTTTGGACATTTCCAAAAATATTAGTGTATTCCTCATATTCTAAAGAGAAATTCAAATCATATACAATTAAATCGTTTTTTATCACAGAGAAATTACGTAGGCCTATCTCTAAGTATCTGTCTTCGTTAATAGGAAATGCAGCTGGATCATTTTCTGTTAACACTCTAATATGTTTGTAAATACGATCTCCTTCAATCATGTTCATAGCTAAAGTATTCATAGACCAATTTTGGGGTGGATAAACAAATGCTCTCACAATATTTGCCAGTGTCATTGCACAACACTGAACACCTGCATAGCCTGAGGTAAACACATCTCGATTATCTTGACTCCATGATGCTCGCAGAATTCTTGATACTCCCGTTAATTTTTTTATAAAAATTATCTTGATGTTCTTTATCAATAACCTCATGTAATTGTTGCTACGGTTTTTCAACAATTCTTACCAAATCCTCTACATCCATTCAAACATTTTTATTGATCTCCACGTCTTTATATAAAGGGTTATGTTCTTATAACCATTTTAATTCATTGTAAACTTTTTCATGAGATACAGAGAATTCTCTAATAATATTCAAGTCTACAAGATGTTCAGTAACAATCACTATTCCAGCATTACTTGAAGATCTTGGTAGCATATTTGGTAGTTTTTCACTGACTTCAAATATGTCTTGAGCAAATAGTACCTCTTGACCTCGAAAGCTGTATTGACCAAACTGTCCGTCAAATTTTATAATTTTAACAAATGGTATTAGTCTTAAGAGTAATCTCTGTTCACACTGAGACAGTTGTTGCAAAACAGCAGGTTGAACACCAGGATCCAAACAGTTCCAGTAAGCCTTTGAAGGAAATGTCACTTTACTGGTGATATGTGCTTTACACCTATCATAAAGAAGTAGGGTTGATTTTTGCTTTAGTTCATTAGGTAGGTATGATTCTGCTGCTGCACTAGGTCGGCATGTTGCTACTTGATTTGGATAGCATTGTTTTGTACAAATATCACATATTTTATCACAAAATGTATTATAGATTTATCAAACGTTTGCAGGTCAATATTGTGACCAATCTTTCAATAAGATTTTATTTAGGTTTCAGGGTTTAATCAAGCTCCACGTAGGTATGCGCCAATTTATAACAAATAATTCTCTTTGTGTTTCTTATTTATATTACAGTTACAGTTTGTAGTTAATTTTAAAAAATTAAATTAACTAATTCGATCTGTTTAAGGAAAATGCTTATTATGTTATCGTAGAGGTGACCTCCTGCAACTCAATATTAATAAAAATTTTATTTATTATATCGTTGCTGCAACTTGTATGTAGAATATAGCCCTGTGTTAATCAATTACTAAATGTTTACCAGATGATACCTCTATATTACATATATTTTAGTTAATAATTCGATAATTCTCTCCAACCCTATTCAGTCCGTATTATTTAAATTAATTCAAAAGTTGCGAAGGAAATACGTTAGTTCGGCAATCTCACGTTCCACCAGCTGTCTACAGCAAGCGCTGCTATTCGTAATTGACTCACCCTTATAGGTTAGTTTGTTTCACCTGATAGTTGATCACCTTCTTTACCTGTAAATTACTCCCCCATCAAAATACAATACCTATTCTACAATAATACAAAACATCATTACATACAAGAAGGATTCTTTATTTGTATTACTTTTTAATTTCCAACAGTGTTCTTCACAGTTACGTGATCGTTATATCGATCGTACAATGCTGAATCGATTTGTTAATGGACTAGTCCTGTATAATACAATTTAAATATAATTTTGTTTATCTCTTATCCCAGGGTACGTGTGATTCTTTTAACGATTAGTAAGGCCAGGTAATGCAAAATTAAGGTTACTAAGTATTACAAATTGTTATTAATTCTTAATGTATAAAATTAAATATAAACTGGTGTTACCGTACAATGCGATTCTCAAGATAGCCGTGTCTGTTTACAAACGCTTGAAGACTTGCTGATGAGGTTACTTTTGTCCAGAAAATGTGTCCAGATTATTAATAAAGATGGAAAGGTGATGTCCCGGAGTGCAACAGGAATTCTTCTATTCTTCGTTCTTCTTCACGATCCTCGTGGTTGTCGGTCCCAGTGGAATTAGTGTAGTATTATAATTTCTTCCCTCTTGGAAGTGAGGTTTATGTCTCCCGTACCAAAGGTTCTTGTGTATATTTGGTTTATAATTTCATTAATTCAGACTTCTTGTTCATTCAATAAGTATCCTGGTTCAATGGGAAATCGGGTTCATCATTAATTCCAATGGAATTAATTTGAAGAAGGAAATAGTAATTCCGCTACCTTTTGGAGGTGTATGAGTATATTTCTCGAAATCTAGTTCAGTAATTATTCATCAGTTTGGTTAGAATGAATTGGTTTTGATACTTTAAATTTATTAAGGTTAATTCATTTTATTTTAATTTATTTTTTCGTTTAAAATTGTCTACTGAACTGTTCTAAATAGCATATAACAATCGAATGTTAAGGTTTTTTTATAAATTCTTTCCTGGATTTGTATTAATTCAACTTCACCCATTAGCATATAACAATCGAATAATGAAAATCCACAAGATTTTTTACATTTTAGTTACCCTAACAACCATTACTTTCTGTCATTGGATAATATTTGATATCCTAGAGCCAGAATTAGAAAATATTACTACTCTTTTTTAATAAAATACTCCATGCTTGGAATTATACCAAATTACATAAAACTCTCACTTAATCTACCTTATTAAACCGCAGACATTTTACTATAATTTCATCTGACTGGACTTATTAAAAAGGTATTAATTTCCTTTTACAAATATTAAATTTAGGCCTATTGGTTTTCTTACACCTGTTATAATATTGTTTTGTTTTTAACTTAATTTTTCTTTACCTGACCTACTGTACAAATAGTCACTGGCTTATGGCCACTTACATCAATTTTAATTTCCTGGTTTCAGTTCATTATATTATTTAGTTCATCATTGAACCCTTCATTATTTTTTAACATAACTATAAGAACTACTTTGCCAACTTATTAACACTTATTGCCTTCCTGGCCAAGTTTACAAACATTATTTTAAACATCTTCATTAATCCATTAAAGTAAATACATTTAACATAATATCATACCTAATACATGTACTTATACTTAATTATTTAAATACAATTTTAACATAAATAAAAGGAGTACCACTGACTAAGTACTTCTTTAAAGCAACAGCTCCACTCTTACTATCCACAAAACATAAAATAAATATCCTGTAAACACTATATCATGCTACAGTACAACACCAAGTACATTTTATAACACATTAAATATTAATTTGAATAGTATTTTATACTTAATTCCTACACATTAAACTCCTCCCATTAGACACAATGTTTATGTTTTACATCTCGTACTACTCCTTACATATTTTAGATTTTAGGTACACTTTTGATGTTTTAATTACTTAGTAACCTTACTATGTACCTCTAATGCATTCTTCAGGTGAGATGGGCCCTCTTGTATTTAATTATTACAGGCTTTGGGTATTGTCTTAAATCATATTTACAGTTTTTTATGTAACGTCGGGGACCTCCACTCTGTTACGTTACATAACACTCCCCCTTCGAAAGAAGTTTATTTTGGCTCAATGTAGTTTAGTAAAAATAAACTTATAGTTCGTCCCTGATCAGGTTATCTTTTTACTCATAATATTTTTCTTATTTCCGTTTGGTTATATACCTGTTATTCGGTTAATGGTAATTGCTGTTTTCCTACTCAACTCTCTCTCTCTTGGAGGCAAATTCATCAATTATTTATTTCTCTGGGTAGTGGTACTTCCACATTTTACTTGATAAGGACTGGTCACACTAATCATAAAAAACTTCTTTTAACACTTATTTTCTTATTTACTTCTATAAATTCGCTCTCTCAATTAAGCTTCTGTCTGCTATCTTCCTTCTATTTTCTTCATCTATACTTCTGGAATCTAATATCACTCTTTTCAGCTATTTTATAATTATTATCCCTTAAATATTCAATTTCCCTAACATTTTTCCCTATCCTGTGCGGTGGTACCAGTCGGGTGGCCACTTTTGGGTCCATTACTCCGCTGTCCATCCTTACACCTTCTGAGACTAGGGGAACATCATCCCTGCTCAGGAAAATTATTGCCGGAACATTTCTACGGTCAATTCGTTATAATAAAAAGATTACAAGTAGTCGATTAGCGACTAATACTAAACACTTTTGGGATTCTTCATACTGTTGCTGTTTGCATTTAATTATATATTTCTTCTTCTTCTTGATTCCTTCTTCTTTTCCATTAACTAATAGCATATAACATTATTGATAGGAATTATTTTAAAATCCTTTTGACTTTCCTTCTTGTGACATATTTTCTCCGTATCATTTCTTCTTATATAATCTTCAATTCCGAGAAATTCTAATTATTGTTGTATTAATTATCATCCTCCTTCAGTTTCATTGGAGTCATTAAATTATTCGTTATTCTTCTTATCTGAGCACATTACCATCAATTGTTTTTATTTATTTATTTATTCTTCTTGTTCCCATAAAAATATTATTTTTCCTATTATTCCATTTTAAATCAATTCTGTATAAATATTATTTAATAATCTGTTCTTACATACTCTTGGTGTTTTACTGTTTATTAAATCAAATTGTTGCGAGATATCTTAAATCATATTATTTCTGAATAAATTAAGTAAGTTGTCCTTACGTACTTTTTGAATTTTGGGGTTTTAGTCTTTTTATTTTAAATTATATTGTTTCAAAATAACTTGAGTAAGTTGTCCTTACGTGCTTTTTGAATTTTGGGGTTTTAGTCTTTTTATTTTAAATTATATTGTTTCGAAATAACTTGAGTAAGTTGTCCTTAGTTTTTTTAGAATTTTGGGGTTTTAGTCTCTTTATTTTAAATAGTGTATAGAGTTATTTCTGTCCTTGAGACATATCTCACTATTATGTAGTTCCGCCATTTTGTTGTTATAAAATTTTCATTCATGCTGAAGTCTACCATCGTTTTTCGGGCTGATTCTTCCGTACCGTTTCTTAATCTTTCGAATGGTTCATACATAATCTCCAGAAGTCCTCCATGCTCCTCAGTTAGTTTTGGCTTTTTCGGTCCGTCTAATCTATCTAGGAATTCAATTGTGGTTCGTTTAGAGTTTCTTAATTGCCTTACTTCTCTGGGTTCCACAATTGGTATATTAAGCAGTTTAACTAATCCCCCTTTAATCATCTCCAATCCTTCCCGTGTATTCATGAATTTCCTTTGACGTGTTTGCCTTATTTTCTTGATATTCTCTTTCCTGGTTTGGATATTCTCTTTGTTCTTTCTATTTTTATTTTCAGATAGCAACGCCTTTTGGTCTTCTCTAATTTCTGTTTCCTTGCTGCTCTCCTCTGTATTCGGATTTACCTTAACACCTTCAGAAGTGCTGTCTAGGGTTTCAGTCATTTTCTTTAAACACCTATCCATTGTTTTCATTAATTTTTCATGGTGTCTCTGGTTATCTTCTCTTATTTCGTTTAATATTTCGTTATGTTTCCTAAATTGTTCTGCTATAAAATTCATCATTTCTTGGTGGGTCACTTTCTTTGGTTGTTCTGGCATTTTCTTCTGTTGCTTCACTTTGACTATTTCTATTTCTTGTTGCATATTTGACTGTTCTACGTTTTTATGATTTGGCATTCCTATAAATTCTTCTGTTTGATTATGTTCTTTCCTCCAGTTACACATATCTTCTCTGGATAGTTCAAACATCACCCTTATCCATTCCCTTAATTCTGTGTTTTCTGTTTGTATTGGATTTTCAGGTTGTCTTATTACTCGTCTCCATTGTTCATATTCTTCCTGAGTATATTGTTCTGTCACCTGGGCGTATACTCCTGTTCTTTCGTTTTTCATTTGTTCTTCATTATCGTCCCATCTTTCCCAATCTTCTTCAGTCATCCTTTCCACCTTGTTATCGTCTTTTTCGTGGGCTGTCCCAATAGTCTTTTCTTTATTACACCTGGCATCTAACTCCCACATTTCATCATAAATGTCTCTCAAAGTCATTTTGTCGTTTGGTGTTCCCATTGCATTCGCGCTCTTTCGTGATCGGTGGCGTTCTTCTTAATATACTCCATATCCTTGCTGAATTTTTTAAATAGCGCCGTCATCCATTCCGCGTAACTTAGTCGTCTTTCTTGTTCGGGCATTTTCGTTTCCTGGTCCTTCGCAATCCTTTTAGAAACACCTCTCGTATGCATTCCTGTGCCTCTAATAGTTGCCTGCTCCAGTTAAGTAATAGCCTAATTTTTTTCTTAACTAAAGCCCCACGTTGGGCGCCAATTTGTGACCAATCTTTCAATGAGATTTTATTTAGATTTCAGGGTTTAATCAAGCTCCACGTTGGTATGCGCCAATTTGTAACAAATAATTCTCTTTGTGTTTCTTATTTATATTACAGTTACAGTTTGTAGTTAATTTTAAAAAATTAAATTAACTAATTCGATCTGTTTAAGGAAAATGTTTATTGTTATCATAGAGGTGACCTCCTGCAACTCAATATTAATAAAAATTTTATTTATTATATCGTAGCTTGAACTTGTATGTAGAATGTAGCCCTGTGTTAATCAATTACTAAATGTTTACCAGATGATACCTCTATATTACATATATTTTAGTTAATAATTCGATAATTCTCTCCAACCCTATTCAGTCC
Organism: Magicicada septendecula; assembly: GCA_034769895.1. Classification (NCBI taxonomy): domain Eukaryota; kingdom Metazoa; phylum Arthropoda; class Insecta; order Hemiptera; family Cicadidae; genus Magicicada; species Magicicada septendecula. The sequence goes on from CM068367.1 coordinate 1,156,175,760, forward strand.
GTATTATTTAAATTAATTCAAAAGTTGCGAAGGAAATACGTTAGTTCGGCAATCTCACGTTCCACCAGCTGTCTACAGCAAGCGCTGCTATTCGTAATTGACTCACCCTTATAGGTTAGTTTGTTTCACCTGATAGTTGATCACCTTCTTTACCTGTAAATTACTCCCCCATCAAAATACAATACCTATTCTACAATAATACAAAACATCATTACATACAAGAAGGATTCTTTATTTGTATTACTTTTTAATTTCCAACAGTGTTCTTCACAGTTACGTGATCGTTATATCGATCGTACAATGCTGAATCGATTTGTTAATGGACTAGTCCTGTATAATACAATTTAAATATAATTTTGTTTATCTCTTATCCCAGGGTACGTGTGATTCTTTTAACGATTAGTAAGGCCAGGTAATGCAAAATTAAGGTTACTAAGTATTACAAATTGTTATTAATTCTTAATGTATAAAATTAAATATAAGCTGGTGTTACCGTACAATGCGATTCTCAAGATAGCCGTGTCTGTTTACAAACGCTTGAAGACTTGCTGATGAGGTTACTTTTGTCCAGAAAATGTGTCCAGATTATTAATAAAGATGGAAAGGTGATGTCCCGGAGTGCAACAGGAATTCTTCTATTCTTCGTTCTTCTTCACGATCCTCGTGGTTGTCGGTCCCAGTGGAATTGGTGTAGTATTATAATTTCTTCCCTCTTGGAAGTGAGGTTTATGTCTCCCGTACCAAAAGTTCTTGTATATATTTGGTTTATAATTTCATTAATTCAGACTTCTTGTTCATTCAATAAGTATCCTGGTTCAATGGGAAATCGGGTTCATCATTAATTCCAATGGAATTAATTTGAAGAAGGAAATAGTAATTCCGCTACCTTTTGGAGGTGTATGAGTATATTTCTCGAAATCTAGTTCAGTAATTATTCATCAGTTTGGTTTGATTGAATTGGTTTTGATACTTTAAATTTATTAAGGTTAATTCATTTTATTTTAATTTATTTTTTCGTTTAAAATTGTCTACTGAACTGTTCTAAATAGCATATAACAATCGAATGTTAAGGTTTTTTATAAATTCTTTCCTGGATTTGTATTAATTCAACTTCACCCATTAGCATATAACAATCGAATAATGAAAATCAACAAGATTTTTTACATTTTAGTTACCCTAACAACCATTACTTTCTGTCATTGGATAATATTTGATATCCTAGAGCAGAATTAGAAAATATTACTACTCTTTTTTAATAAAATACTCCATGCTTGGAATTACACCAAATTACATAAAACTCTCACTTAATCTACCTTATTAAACCGTAGACATTTTACTATAATTTCATCTGACTGGACTTATTAAAAAGGTATTAATTTCCTTTTACAAATATTAAATTTAGGCCTATTGGTTTTCTTACACCTGTTATAATATTGTTTTGTTTTTAACTTAATTTTTCTTTACCTGACCTACTGTACAAATAGTCACTGGCTTATGGCCACTTACATCAATTTTAATTTCCTGGTTTCAGTTCATTATATTATTTAGTTCATCATTGAACCCTTCATTATTTTTTAACATAACTATAAGAACTACTTTGCCAACTTATTAACACTTATTGCCTTCCTGGCCAAGTTTACAAACATTATTTTAAACATCTTCATTAATCCATTAAAGTAAATACATTTAACATAATATCATACCTAATACATGTACTTATACTTAATTATTTAAATACAATTTTAACATAAATAAAAGGAGTACCACTGACTAAGTACTTCTTTAAAGCAACAGCTCCACTCTTACTATCCACAAAACATAAAATAAATATCCTGTAAACACTATATCATGCTACAGTACAACACCAAGTACATTTTATAACACATTAAATATTAATTTGAATAGTATTTTATACTTAATTCCTACACATTAAACTCCTCCCATTAGACACAATGTTTATGTTTTACATCTCGTACTACTCCTTACATATTTTAGATTTTAGGTACACTTTTGATGTTTTAATTACTTAGTAACCTTACTATGTACCTCTAATGCATTCTTCAGGTGAGATGGGCCCTCTTGTATTTAATTATTACAGGCTTTGGGTATTGTCTTAAATCATATTTACAGTTTTTTATGTAACGTCGGGGACCTCCACTCTGTTACGTTACATAACACTCCCCCTTCGAAAGAAGTTTATTTTGGCTCAATGTAGTTTAGTAAAAATAAACTTATAGTTCGTCCCTGATCAGGTTATCTTTTTACTCATAATATTTTTCTTATTTCCGTTTGGTTATATACCTGTTATTCGGTTAATGGTAATTGCTGTTTTCCTACTCAACTCTCTCTCTCTTGGAGGCAAATTCATCAATTATTTATTTCTCTGGGTAGTGGTACTTCCACATTTTACTTGATAAGGACTGGTCACACTAATCATAAAAAACTTCTTTTAACACTTATTTTCTTATTTACTTCTATAAATTCGCTCTCTCAATTAAGCTTCTGTCTGCTATCTTCCTTCTATTTTCTTCATCTATACTTCTAGAATCTAATATCACTCTTTTCAGATATTTTATAATTATTATCCCTTAAATATTCAATTTCCCTAACATTTTTCCCTATCCTGTGCGGTGGTACCAGTCGGGTGGCCACTTTTGGGTCCATTACTCCGCTGTCCATCCTTACACCTTCTGAGACCAGGGGAACATCATCCCTGCTCAGGAAAATTATTGCCGGAACATTTCTACGGTCAATTCGTTATAATAAAAAGATTACAAGTAGTCGATTAGCGACTAATACTAAACACTTTTGGGATTCTTCATACTGTTGCTGTTTGCATTTAATTATATATTTCTTCTTCTTCTTGATTCCTTCTTCTTTTCCATTAACTAATAGCATATAACATTGTTGATAGGAATTATTTTAAAATCCTTTTGACTTTCCTTCTTGTAACATATTTTCTCCGTATCATTTCTTCTTATATAATCTTCAATTCCGAGAAATTCTAATTATTGTTGTATTAATTATCATCCTCCTTCAGTTTCATTGGAGTCATTAAATTATTCGTTATTCTTCTTATCTGAGCACATTACCATCAATTGTTTTTATTTATTTATTTATTCTTCTTGTTCCCATAAAAATATTATTTTTCCTATTATTCCATTTTAAATCAATTCTGTATAAATATTATTTAATAATCTGTTCTTACATACTCTTGGTGTTTTACTGTTTATTAAATCAAATTGTTGCGAGATATCTTAAATCATATTATTTCTGAATAAATTAAGTAAGTTGTCCTTACGTACTTTTTGAATTTTGGGGTTTTAGTCTTTTTATTTTAAATTATATTGTTTCAAAATAACTTGAGTAAGTTGTCCTTACGTGCTTTTTGAATTTTGGGGTTTTAGTCTTTTTATTTTAAATTATATTGTTTCGAAATAACTTGAGTAAGTTGTCCTTACAGTTTTTTTAGAATTTTGGGGTTTTAGTCTCTTTATTTTAAATAGTGTATAGAGTTATTTCTGTCCTTGTGACATATCTCACTATTATGTAGTTCCGCCATTTTGTTGTTATAAAATTTTCATTCATGCTGAAGTCTACCATCGTTTTTCGGGCTGATTCTTCCGTACCGTTTCTTAATCTTTCGAATGGTTCATACATAATCTCCAGAAGTCCTCCATGCTCCTCAGTTAGTTTTGGCTTTTTCGGTCCATCTAATCTATCTAGGAATTCAATTGTGGTTCGTTTAGAGTTTCTTAATTGCCTTACTTCTCTGGGTTCCACAATTGGTATATTAAGCAGTTTAACTAATCCCCCTTTAATCATCTCCAATCCTTCCCGTGTATTCATGAATTTCCTTTGACGTGTTTGCCTTATTTTCTTGATATTCTCTTTCCTGGTTTGGATATTCTCTTTGTTCTTTCTATTTTTATTTTCAGATAGCAACGCCTTTTGGTCTTCTCTAATTTCTGTTTCCTTGCTGCTCTCCTCTGTATTCGGATTTACCTTAACACCTTCAGAAGTGCTGTCTAGGGTTTCAGTCATTTTCTTTAAACACCTATCCATTGTTTTCATTAATTTTTCATGGTGTCTCTGGTTATCTTCTCTTATTTCGTTTAATATTTCGTTATGTTTCCTAAATTGTTCTGCTATAAAATTCATCATTTCTTGGTGGGTCACTTTCTTTGGTTGTTCTGGCATTTTCTTCTGTTGCTTCACTTTGACTATTTCTATTTCTTGTTGCATATTTGACTGTTCTACGTTTTTATGATTTGGCATTCCTATAAATTCTTCTGTTTGATTATGTTCTTTCCTCCAGTTACACATATCTTCTCTGGATAGTTCAAACATCACCCTTATCCATTCCCTTAATTCTGTGTTTTCTGTTTGTATTGGATTTTCAGGTTGTCTTATTACTCGTCTCCATTGTTCATATTCTTCCTGAGTATATTGTTCTGTCACCTGGGCGTATACTCCTGTTCTTTCGTTTTTCATTTGTTCTTCATTATCGTCCCATCTTTCCCAATCTTCTTCAGTCATCCTTTCCACCTTGTTATCGTCTTTTTCGTGGGCTGTCCCAATAGTCTTTTCTTTATTACACCTGGCATCTAACTCCCACATTTCATCATAAATGTCTCTCAAAGTCATTTTGTCGTTTGGTGTTCCCATTGCATTCGCGCTCTTTCGTGATCGGTGGCGTTCTTCTTAATATACTCCATATCCTTGCTGAATTTTTTAAATAGCGCCGTCATCCATTCCGCGTAACTTAGTCGTCTTTCTTGTTCGGGCATTTTCGTTTCCTGGTCCTTCGCAATCCTTTTAGAAACACCTCTCGTATGCATTCCTGTGCCTCTAATAGTTGCCTGCTCCAGTTAAGTAATAGCCTAATTTTTTTCTTAACTAAAGCCCCACGTTGGGCGCCAATTTGTGACCAATCTTTCAATGAGATTTTATTTAGATTTCAGGGTTTAATCAAGCTCCACGTTGGTATGCGCCAATTTGTAACAAATAATTCTCTTTGTGTTTCTTATTTATATTACAGTTACAGTTTGTAGTTAATTTTAAAAAATTAAATTAACTAATTCGATCTGTTTAAGGAAAATGTTTATTGTTATCATAGAGGTGACCTCCTGCAACTCAATATTAATAAAAATTTTATTTATTATATCGTAGCTTGAACTTGTATGTAGAATGTAGCCCTGTGTTAATCAATTACTAAATGTTTACCAGATGATACCTCTATATTACATATATTTTAGTTAATAATTCGATAATTCTCTCCAACCCTATTCAGTCCGTATTATTTAAATTAATTCAAAAGTTGCGAAGGAAATACGTTAGTTCGGCAATCTCACGTTCCACCAGCTGTCTACAGCAAGCGCTGCTATTCGTAATTGACTCACCCTTATAGGTTAGTTTGTTTCACCTGATAGTTGATCACCTTCTTTACCTGTAAATTACTCCCCCATCAAAATACAATACCTATTCTACAATAATACAAAACATCATTACATACAAGAAGGATTCTTTATTTGTATTACTTTTTAATTTCCAACAGTGTTCTTCACAGTTACGTGATCGTTATATCGATCGTACAATGCTGAATCGATTTGTTAATGGACTAGTCCTGTATAATACAATTTAAATATAATTTTGTTTATCTCTTATCCCAGGGTACGTGTGATTCTTTTAACGATTAGTAAGGCCAGGTAATGCAAAATTAAGGTTACTAAGTATTACAAATTGTTATTAATTCTTAATGTATAAAATTAAATATAAGCTGGTGTTACCGTACAATGCGATTCTCAAGATAGCCGTGTCTGTTTACAAACGCTTGAAGACTTGCTGATGAGGTTACTTTTGTCCAGAAAATGTGTCCAGATTATTAATAAAGATGGAAAGGTGATGTCCCGGAGTGCAACAGGAATTCTTCTATTCTTCGTTCTTCTTCACGATCCTCGTGGTTGTCGGTCCCAGTGGAATTGGTGTAGTATTATAATTTCTTCCCTCTTGGAAGTGAGGTTTATGTCTCCCGTACCAAAAGTTCTTGTATATATTTGGTTTATAATTTCATTAATTCAGACTTCTTGTTCATTCAATAAGTATCCTGGTTCAATGGGAAATCGGGTTCATCATTAATTCCAATGGAATTAATTTGAAGAAGGAAATAGTAATTCCGCTACCTTTTGGAGGTGTATGAGTATATTTCTCGAAATCTAGTTCAGTAATTATTCATCAGTTTGGTTTGATTGAATTGGTTTTGATACTTTAAATTTATTAAGGTTAATTCATTTTATTTTAATTTATTTTTTCGTTTAAAATTGTCTACTGAACTGTTCTAAATAGCATATAACAATCGAATGTTAAGGTTTTTTATAAATTCTTTCCTGGATTTGTATTAATTCAACTTCACCCATTAGCATATAACAATCGAATAATGAAAATCAACAAGATTTTTTACATTTTAGTTACCCTAACAACCATTACTTTCTGTCATTGGATAATATTTGATATCCTAGAGCAGAATTAGAAAATATTACTACTCTTTTTTAATAAAATACTCCATGCTTGGAATTACACCAAATTACATAAAACTCTCACTTAATCTACCTTATTAAACCGTAGACATTTTACTATAATTTCATCTGACTGGACTTATTAAAAAGGTATTAATTTCCTTTTACAAATATTAAATTTAGGCCTATTGGTTTTCTTACACCTGTTATAATATTGTTTTGTTTTTAACTTAATTTTTCTTTACCTGACCTACTGTACAAATAGTCACTGGCTTATGGCCACTTACATCAATTTTAATTTCCTGGTTTCAGTTCATTATATTATTTAGTTCATCATTGAACCCTTCATTATTTTTTAACATAACTATAAGAACTACTTTGCCAACTTATTAACACTTATTGCCTTCCTGGCCAAGTTTACAAACATTATTTTAAACATCTTCATTAATCCATTAAAGTAAATACATTTAACATAATATCATACCTAATACATGTACTTATACTTAATTATTTAAATACAATTTTAACATAAATAAAAGGAGTACCACTGACTAAGTACTTCTTTAAAGCAACAGCTCCACTCTTACTATCCACAAAACATAAAATAAATATCCTGTAAACACTATATCATGCTACAGTACAACACCAAGTACATTTTATAACACATTAAATATTAATTTGAATAGTATTTTATACTTAATTCCTACACATTAAACTCCTCCCATTAGACACAATGTTTATGTTTTACATCTCGTACTACTCCTTACATATTTTAGATTTTAGGTACACTTTTGATGTTTTAATTACTTAGTAACCTTACTATGTACCTCTAATGCATTCTTCAGGTGAGATGGGCCCTCTTGTATTTAATTATTACAGGCTTTGGGTATTGTCTTAAATCATATTTACAGTTTTTTATGTAACGTCGGGGACCTCCACTCTGTTACGTTACATAACACTCCCCCTTCGAAAGAAGTTTATTTTGGCTCAATGTAGTTTAGTAAAAATAAACTTATAGTTCGTCCCTGATCAGGTTATCTTTTTACTCATAATATTTTTCTTATTTCCGTTTGGTTATATACCTGTTATTCGGTTAATGGTAATTGCTGTTTTCCTACTCAACTCTCTCTCTCTTGGAGGCAAATTCATCAATTATTTATTTCTCTGGGTAGTGGTACTTCCACATTTTACTTGATAAGGACTGGTCACACTAATCATAAAAAACTTCTTTTAACACTTATTTTCTTATTTACTTCTATAAATTCGCTCTCTCAATTAAGCTTCTGTCTGCTATCTTCCTTCTATTTTCTTCATCTATACTTCTAGAATCTAATATCACTCTTTTCAGATATTTTATAATTATTATCCCTTAAATATTCAATTTCCCTAACATTTTTCCCTATCCTGTGCGGTGGTACCAGTCGGGTGGCCACTTTTGGGTCCATTACTCCGCTGTCCATCCTTACACCTTCTGAGACCAGGGGAACATCATCCCTGCTCAGGAAAATTATTGCCGGAACATTTCTACGGTCAATTCGTTATAATAAAAAGATTACAAGTAGTCGATTAGCGACTAATACTAAACACTTTTGGGATTCTTCATACTGTTGCTGTTTGCATTTAATTATATATTTCTTCTTCTTCTTGATTCCTTCTTCTTTTCCATTAACTAATAGCATATAACATTGTTGATAGGAATTATTTTAAAATCCTTTTGACTTTCCTTCTTGTGACATATTTTCTCCGTATCATTTCTTCTTATATAATCTTCAATTCCGAGAAATTCTAATTATTGTTGTATTAATTATCATCCTCCTTCAGTTTCATTGGAGTCATTAAATTATTCGTTATTCTTCTTATCTGAGCACATTACCATCAATTGTTTTTATTTATTTATTTATTCTTCTTGTTCCCATAAAAATATTATTTTTCCTATTATTCCATTTTAAATCAATTCTGTATAAATATTATTTAATAATCTGTTCTTACATACTCTTGGTGTTTTACTGTTTATTAAATCAAATTGTTGCGAGATATCTTAAATCATATTATTTCTGAATAAATTAAGTAAGTTGTCCTTACGTACTTTTTGAATTTTGGGGTTTTAGTCTTTTTATTTTAAATTATATTGTTTCAAAATAACTTGAGTAAGTTGTCCTTACGTGCTTTTTGAATTTTGGGGTTTTAGTCTTTTTATTTTAAATTATATTGTTTCGAAATAACTTGAGTAAGTTGTCCTTACAGTTTTTTTAGAATTTTGGGGTTTTAGTCTCTTTATTTTAAATAGTGTATAGAGTTATTTCTGTCCTTGTGACATATCTCACTATTATGTAGTTCCGCCATTTTGTTGTTATAAAATTTTCATTCATGCTGAAGTCTACCATCGTTTTTCGGGCTGATTCTTCCGTACCGTTTCTTAATCTTTCGAATGGTTCATACATAATCTCCAGAAGTCCTCCATGCTCCTCAGTTAGTTTTGGCTTTTTCGGTCCATCTAATCTATCTAGGAATTCAATTGTGGTTCGTTTAGAGTTTCTTAATTGCCTTACTTCTCTGGGTTCCACAATTGGTATATTAAGCAGTTTAACTAATCCCCCTTTAATCATCTCCAATCCTTCCCGTGTATTCATGAATTTCCTTTGACGTGTTTGCCTTATTTTCTTGATATTCTCTTTCCTGGTTTGGATATTCTCTTTGTTCTTTCTATTTTTATTTTCAGATAGCAACGCCTTTTGGTCTTCTCTAATTTCTGTTTCCTTGCTGCTCTCCTCTGTATTCGGATTTACCTTAACACCTTCAGAAGTGCTGTCTAGGGTTTCAGTCATTTTCTTTAAACACCTATCCATTGTTTTCATTAATTTTTCATGGTGTCTCTGGTTATCTTCTCTTATTTCGTTTAATATTTCGTTATGTTTCCTAAATTGTTCTGCTATAAAATTCATCATTTCTTGGTGGGTCACTTTCTTTGGTTGTTCTGGCATTTTCTTCTGTTGCTTCACTTTGACTATTTCTATTTCTTGTTGCATATTTGACTGTTCTACGTTTTTATGATTTGGCATTCCTATAAATTCTTCTGTTTGATTATGTTCTTTCCTCCAGTTACACATATCTTCTCTGGATAGTTCAAACATCACCCTTATCCATTCCCTTAATTCTGTGTTTTCTGTTTGTATTGGATTTTCAGGTTGTCTTATTACTCGTCTCCATTGTTCATATTCTTCCTGAGTATATTGTTCTGTCACCTGGGCGTATACTCCTGTTCTTTCGTTTTTCATTTGTTCTTCATTATCGTCCCATCTTTCCCAATCTTCTTCAGTCATCCTTTCCACCTTGTTATCGTCTTTTTCGTGGGCTGTCCCAATAGTCTTTTCTTTATTACACCTGGCATCTAACTCCCACATTTCATCATAAATGTCTCTCAAAGTCATTTTGTCGTTTGGTGTTCCCATTGCATTCGCGCTCTTTCGTGATCGGTGGCGTTCTTCTTAATATACTCCATATCCTTGCTGAATTTTTTAAATAGCGCCGTCATCCATTCCGCGTAACTTAGTCGTCTTTCTTGTTCGGGCATTTTCGTTTCCTGGTCCTTCGCAATCCTTTTAGAAACACCTCTCGTATGCATTCCTGTGCCTCTAATAGTTGCCTGCTCCAGTTAAGTAATAGCCTAATTTTTTTCTTAACTAAAGCCCCACGTTGGGCGCCAATTTGTGACCAATCTTTCAATGAGATTTTATTTAGATTTCAGGGTTTAATCAAGCTCCACGTTGGTATGCGCCAATTTGTAACAAATAATTCTCTTTGTGTTTCTTATTTATATTACAGTTACAGTTTGTAGTTAATTTTAAAAAATTAAATTAACTAATTCGATCTGTTTAAGGAAAATGTTTATTGTTATCATAGAGGTGACCTCCTGCAACTCAATATTAATAAAAATTTTATTTATTATATCGTAGCTTGAACTTGTATGTAGAATGTAGCCCTGTGTTAATCAATTACTAAATGTTTACCAGATGATACCTCTATATTACATATATTTTAGTTAATAATTCGATAATTCTCTCCAACCCTATTCAGTCCGTATTATTTAAATTAATTCAAAAGTTGCGAAGGAAATACGTTAGTTCGGCAATCTCACGTTCCACCAGCTGTCTACAGCAAGCGCTGCTATTCGTAATTGACTCACCCTTATAGGTTAGTTTGTTTCACCTGATAGTTGATCACCTTCTTTACCTGTAAATTACTCCCCCATCAAAATACAATACCTATTCTACAATAATACAAAACATCATTACATACAAGAAGGATTCTTTATTTGTATTACTTTTTAATTTCCAACAGTGTTCTTCACAGTTACGTGATCGTTATATCGATCGTACAATGCTGAATCGATTTGTTAATGGACTAGTCCTGTATAATACAATTTAAATATAATTTTGTTTATCTCTTATCCCAGGGTACGTGTGATTCTTTTAACGATTAGTAAGGCCAGGTAATGCAAAATTAAGGTTACTAAGTATTACAAATTGTTATTAATTCTTAATGTATAAAATTAAATATAATCTGGTGTTACCGTACAATGCGATTCTCAAGATAGCCGTGTCTGTTTACAAACGCTTGAAGACTTGCTGATGAGGTTACTTTTGTCCAGAAAATGTGTCCAGATTATTAATAAAGATGGAAAGGTGATGTCCCGGAGTGCAACAGGAATTCTTCTATTCTTCGTTCTTCTTCATGATCCTCGTGGTTGTCGGTCCCAGTGGAATTGGTGTAGTATTATAATTTCTTCCCTCTTGGAAGTGAGGTTTATGTCTCCCGTACCAAAAGTTCTTGTGTATATTTGGTTTATAATTTCATTAATTCAGACTTCTTGTTCATTCAATAAGTATCCTGGTTCAATGGGAAATCGGGTTCATCATTAATTCCAATGGAATTAATTTGAAGAAGGAAATAGTAATTCCGCTACCTTTTGGAGGTGTATGAGTATATTTCTCGAAATCTAGTTCAGTAATTATTCATCAGTTTGGTTTGATTGAATTGGTTTTGATACTTTAAATTTATTAAGGTTAATTCATTTTATTTTAATTTATTTTTTCGTTTAAAATTGTCTACTGAACTGTTCTAAATAGCATATAACAATCGAATGTTAAGGTTTTTTATAAATTCTTTCCTGGATTTGTATTAATTCAACTTCACCCATTAGCATATAACAATCGAATAATGAAAATCAACAAGATTTTTTACATTTTAGTTACCCTAACAACCATTACTTTCTGTCATTGGATAATATTTGATATCCTAGAGCAGAATTAGAAAATATTACTACTCTTTTTTAATAAAATACTCCATGCTTGGAATTACACCAAATTACATAAAACTCTCACTTAATCTACCTTATTAAACCGTAGACATTTTACTATAATTTCATCTGACTGGACTTATTAAAAAGGTATTAATTTCCTTTTACAAATATTAAATTTAGGCCTATTGGTTTTCTTACACCTGTTATAATATTGTTTTGTTTTTAACTTAATTTTTCTTTACCTGACCTACTGTACAAATAGTCACTGGCTTATGGCCACTTACATCAATTTTAATTTCCTGGTTTCAGTTCATTATATTATTTAGTTCATCATTGAACCCTTCATTATTTTTTAACATAACTATAAGAACTACTTTGCCAACTTATTAACACTTATTGCCTTCCTGGCCAAGTTTACAAACATTATTTTAAACATCTTCATTAATCCATTAAAGTAAATACATTTAACATAATATCATACCTAATACATGTACTTATACTTAATTATTTAAATACAATTTTAACATAAATAAAAGGAGTACCACTGACTAAGTACTTCTTTAAAGCAACAGCTCCACTCTTACTATCCACAAAACATAAAATAAATATCCTGTAAACACTATATCATGCTACAGTACAACACCAAGTACATTTTATAACACATTAAATATTAATTTGAATAGTATTTTATACTTAATTCCTACACATTAAACTCCTCCCATTAGACACAATGTTTATGTTTTACATCTCGTACTACTCCTTACATATTTTAGATTTTAGGTACACTTTTGATGTTTTAATTACTTAGTAACCTTACTATGTACCTCTAATGCATTCTTCAGGTGAGATGGGCCCTCTTGTATTTAATTATTACAGGCTTTGGGTATTGTCTTAAATCATATTTACAGTTTTTTATGTAACGTCGGGGACCTCCACTCTGTTACGTTACATAACACTCCCCCTTCGAAAGAAGTTTATTTTGGCTCAATGTAGTTTAGTAAAAATAAACTTATAGTTCGTCCCTGATCAGGTTATCTTTTTACTCATAATATTTTTCTTATTTCCGTTTGGTTATATACCTGTTATTCGGTTAATGGTAATTGCTGTTTTCCTACTCAACTCTCTCTCTCTTGGAGGCAAATTCATCAATTATTTATTTCTCTGGGTAGTGGTACTTCCACATTTTACTTGATAAGGACTGGTCACACTAATCATAAAAAACTTCTTTTAACACTTATTTTCTTATTTACTTCTATAAATTCGCTCTCTCAATTAAGCTTCTGTCTGCTATCTTCCTTCTATTTTCTTCATCTATACTTCTGGAATCTAATATCACTCTTTTCAGCTATTTTATAATTATTATCCCTTAAATATTCAATTTCCCTAACATTTTTCCCTATCCTGTGCGGTGGTACCAGTCGGGTGGCCACTTTTGGGTCCATTACTCCGCTGTCCATCCTTACACCTTCTGAGACCAGGGGAACATCATCCCTGCTCAGGAAAATTATTGCCGGAACATTTCTACGGTCAATTCGTTATAATAAAAAGATTACAAGTAGTCGATTAGCGACTAATACTAAACACTTTTGGGATTCTTCATACTGTTGCTGTTTGCATTTAATTATATATTTCTTCTTCTTCTTGATTCCTTCTTCTTTTCCATTAACTAATAGCATATAACATTATTGATAGGAATTATTTTAAAATCCTTTTGACTTTCCTTCTTGTGACATATTTTCTCCGTATCATTTCTTCTTATATAATCTTCAATTCCGAGAAATTCTAATTATTGTTGTATTAATTATCATCCTCCTTCAGTTTCATTGGAGTCATTAAATTATTCGTTATTCTTCTTATCTGAGCACATTACCATCAATTGTTTTTATTTATTTATTTATTCTTCTTGTTCCCATAAAAATATTATTTTTCCTATTATTCCATTTTAAATCAATTCTGTATAAATATTATTTAATAATCTGTTCTTACATACTCTTGGTGTTTTACTGTTTATTAAATCAAATTGTTGCGAGATATCTTAAATCATATTATTTCTGAATAAATTAAGTAAGTTGTCCTTACGTACTTTTTGAATTTTGGGGTTTTAGTCTTTTTATTTTAAATTATATTGTTTCAAAATAACTTGAGTAAGTTGTCCTTACGTGCTTTTTGAATTTTGGGGTTTTAGTCTTTTTATTTTAAATTATATTGTTTCGAAATAACTTGAGTAAGTTGTCCTTACAGTTTTTTTAGAATTTTGGGGTTTTAGTCTCTTTATTTTAAATAGTGTGTAGAGTTATTTCTGTCCTTGTGACATATCTCACTATTATGTAGTTCCGCCATTTTGTTGTTATAAAATTTTCATTCATGCTGAAGTCTACCATCGTTTTTCGGGCTGATTCTTCCGTACCGTTTCTTAATCTTTCGAATGGTTCATACATAATCTCCAGAAGTCCTCCATGCTCCTCAGTTAGTTTTGGCTTTTTCGGTCCGTCTAATCTATCTAGGAATTCAATTGTGGTTCGTTTAGAGTTTCTTAATTGCCTTACTTCTCTGGGTTCCACAATTGGTATATTAAGCAGTTTAACTAATCCCCCTTTAATCATCTCCAATCCTTCCCGTGTATTCATGAATTTCCTTTGACGTGTTTGCCTTATTTTCTTGATATTCTCTTTCCTGGTTTGGATATTCTCTTTGTTCTTTCTATTTTTATTTTCAGATAGCAACGCCTTTTGGTCTTCTCTAATTTCTGTTTCCTTGCTGCTCTCCTCTGTATTCGGATTTACCTTAACACCTTCAGAAGTGCTGTCTAGGGTTTCAGTCATTTTCTTTAAACACCTATCCATTGTTTTCATTAATTTTTCATGGTGTCTCTGGTTATCTTCTCTTATTTCGTTTAATATTTCGTTATGTTTCCTAAATTGTTCTGCTATAAAATTCATCATTTCTTGGTGGGTCACTTTCTTTGGTTGTTCTGGCATTTTCTTCTGTTGCTTCACTTTGACTATTTCTATTTCTTGTTGCATATTTGACTGTTCTACGTTTTTATGATTTGGCATTCCTATAAATTCTTCTGTTTGATTATGTTCTTTCCTCCAGTTACACATATCTTCTCTGGATAGTTCAAACATCACCCTTATCCATTCCCTTAATTCTGTGTTTTCTGTTTGTATTGGATTTTCAGGTTGTCTTATTACTCGTCTCCATTGTTCATATTCTTCCTGAGTATATTGTTCTGTCACCTGGGCGTATACTCCTGTTCTTTCGTTTTTCATTTGTTCTTCATTATCGTCCCATCTTTCCCAATCTTCTTCAGTCATCCTTTCCACCTTGTTATCGTCTTTTTCGTGGGCTGTCCCAATAGTCTTTTCTTTATTACACCTGGCATCTAACTCCCACATTTCATCATAAATGTCTCTCAAAGTCATTTTGTCGTTTGGTGTTCCCATTGCATTCGCGCTCTTTCGTGATCGGTGGCGTTCTTCTTAATATACTCCATATCCTTGCTGAATTTTTTAAATAGCGCCGTCATCCATTCCGCGTAACTTAGTCGTCTTTCTTGTTCGGGCATTTTCGTTTCCTGGTCCTTCGCAATCCTTTTAGAAACACCTCTCGTATGCATTCCTGTGCCTCTAATAGTTGCCTGCTCCAGTTAAGTAATAGCCTAATTTTTTCTTAACTAAAGCCCCACGTTGGGCGCCAATTTGTGACCAATCTTTCAATAAGATTTTATTTAGGTTTCAGGGTTTAATCAAGCTCCACGTTGGTATGCGCCAATTTGTAACAAATAATTCTCTTTGTGTTTCTTATTTATATTACAGTTACAGTTTGTAGTTAATTTTAAAAAATTAAATTAACTAATTCGATCTGTTTAAGGAAAATGTTTATTGTTATCATAGAGGTGACCCTCCTGCAACTCAATATTAATAAAAATTTTATTTATTATATCGTAGCTTGAACTTGTATGTAGAATGTAGCCCTGTGTTAATCAATTACTAAATGTTTACCAGATGATACCTCTATATTACATATATTTTAGTTAATAATTCGATAATTCTCTCCAACCCTATTCAGTCCGTATTATTTAAATTAATTCAAAAGTTGCGAAGGAAATACGTTAGTTCGGCAATCTCACGTTCCACCAGCTGTCTACAGCAAGCGCTGCTATTCGTAATTGACTCACCCTTATAGGTTAGTTTGTTTCACCTGATAGTTGATCACCTTCTTTACCTGTAAATTACTCCCCCATCAAAATACAATACCTATTCTACAATAATACAAAACATCATTACATACAAGAAGGATTCTTTATTTGTATTACTTTTTAATTTCCAACAGTGTTCTTCACAGTTACGTGATCGTTATATCGATCGTACAATGCTGAATCGATTTGTTAATGGACTAGTCCTGTATAATACAATTTAAATATAATTTTGTTTATCTCTTATCCCAGGGTACGTGTGATTCTTTTAACGATTAGTAAGGCCAGGTAATGCAAAATTAAGGTTACTAAGTATTACAAATTGTTATTAATTCTTAATGTATAAAATTAAATATAAGCTGGTGTTACCGTACAATGCGATTCTCAAGATAGCCGTGTCTGTTTACAAACGCTTGAAGACTTGCTGATGAGGTTACTTTTGTCCAGAAAATGTGTCCAGATTATTAATAAAGATGGAAAGGTGATGTCCCGGAGTGCAACAGGAATTCTTCTATTCTTCGTTCTTCTTCATGATCCTCGTGGTTGTCGGTCCCAGTGGAATTGGTGTAGTATTATAATTTCTTCCCTCTTGGAAGTGAGGTTTATGTCTCCCGTACCAAAAGTTCTTGTGTATATTTGGTTTATAATTTCATTAATTCAGACTTCTTGTTCATTCAATAAGTATCCTGGTTCAATGGGAAATCGGGTTCATCATTAATTCCAATGGAATTAATTTGAAGAAGGAAATAGTAATTCCGCTACCTTTTGGAGGTGTATGAGTATATTTCTCGAAATCTAGTTCAGTAATTATTCATCAGTTTGGTTTGATTGAATTGGTTTTGATACTTTAAATTTATTAAGGTTAATTCATTTTATTTTAATTTATTTTTTCGTTTAAAATTGTCTACTGAACTGTTCTAAATAGCATATAACAATCGAATGTTAAGGTTTTTTATAAATTCTTTCCTGGATTTGTATTAATTCAACTTCACCCATTAGCATATAACAATCGAATAATGAAAATCAACAAGATTTTTTACATTTTAGTTACCCTAACAACCATTACTTTCTGTCATTGGATAATATTTGATATCCTAGAGCAGAATTAGAAAATATTACTACTCTTTTTTAATAAAATACTCCATGCTTGGAATTACACCAAATTACATAAAACTCTCACTTAATCTACCTTATTAAACCGTAGACATTTTACTATAATTTCATCTGACTGGACTTATTAAAAAGGTATTAATTTCCTTTTACAAATATTAAATTTAGGCCTATTGGTTTTCTTACACCTGTTATAATATTGTTTTGTTTTTAACTTAATTTTTCTTTACCTGACCTACTGTACAAATAGTCACTGGCTTATGGCCACTTACATCAATTTTAATTTCCTGGTTTCAGTTCATTATATTATTTAGTTCATCATTGAACCCTTCATTATTTTTTAACATAACTATAAGAACTACTTTGCCAACTTATTAACACTTATTGCCTTCCTGGCCAAGTTTACAAACATTATTTTAAACATCTTCATTAATCCATTAAAGTAAATACATTTAACATAATATCATACCTAATACATGTACTTATACTTAATTATTTAAATACAATTTTAACATAAATAAAAGGAGTACCACTGACTAAGTACTTCTTTAAAGCAACAGCTCCACTCTTACTATCCACAAAACATAAAATAAATATCCTGTAAACACTATATCATGCTACAGTACAACACCAAGTACATTTTATAACACATTAAATATTAATTTGAATAGTATTTTATACTTAATTCCTACACATTAAACTCCTCCCATTAGACACAATGTTTATGTTTTACATCTCGTACTACTCCTTACATATTTTAGATTTTAGGTACACTTTTGATGTTTTAATTACTTAGTAACCTTACTATGTACCTCTAATGCATTCTTCAGGTGAGATGGGCCCTCTTGTATTTAATTATTACAGGCTTTGGGTATTGTCTTAAATCATATTTACAGTTTTTTATGTAACGTCGGGGACCTCCACTCTGTTACGTTACATAACACTCCCCCTTCGAAAGAAGTTTATTTTGGCTCAATGTAGTTTAGTAAAAATAAACTTATAGTTCGTCCCTGATCAGGTTATCTTTTTACTCATAATATTTTTCTTATTTCCGTTTGGTTATATACCTGTTATTCGGTTAATGGTAATTGCTGTTTTCCTACTCAACTCTCTCTCTCTTGGAGGCAAATTCATCAATTATTTATTTCTCTGGGTAGTGGTACTTCCACATTTTACTTGATAAGGACTGGTCACACTAATCATAAAAAACTTCTTTTAACACTTATTTTCTTATTTACTTCTATAAATTCGCTCTCTCAATTAAGCTTCTGTCTGCTATCTTCCTTCTATTTTCTTCATCTATACTTCTGGAATCTAATATCACTCTTTTCAGCTATTTTATAATTATTATCCCTTAAATATTCAATTTCCCTAACATTTTTCCCTATCCTGTGCGGTGGTACCAGTCGGGTGGCCACTTTTGGGTCCATTACTCCGCTGTCCATCCTTACACCTTCTGAGACCAGGGGAACATCATCCCTGCTCAGGAAAATTATTGCCGGAACATTTCTACGGTCAATTCGTTATAATAAAAAGATTACAAGTAGTCGATTAGCGACTAATACTAAACACTTTTGGGATTCTTCATACTGTTGCTGTTTGCATTTAATTATATATTTCTTCTTCTTCTTGATTCCTTCTTCTTTTCCATTAACTAATAGCATATAACATTATTGATAGGAATTATTTTAAAATCCTTTTGACTTTCCTTCTTGTGACATATTTTCTCCGTATCATTTCTTCTTATATAATCTTCAATTCCGAGAAATTCTAATTATTGTTGTATTAATTATCATCCTCCTTCAGTTTCATTGGAGTCATTAAATTATTCGTTATTCTTCTTATCTGAGCACATTACCATCAATTGTTTTTATTTATTTATTTATTCTTCTTGTTCCCATAAAAATATTATTTTTCCTATTATTCCATTTTAAATCAATTCTGTATAAATATTATTTAATAATCTGTTCTTACATACTCTTGGTGTTTTACTGTTTATTAAATCAAATTGTTGCGAGATATCTTAAATCATATTATTTCTGAATAAATTAAGTAAGTTGTCCTTACGTACTTTTTGAATTTTGGGGTTTTAGTCTTTTTATTTTAAATTATATTGTTTCAAAATAACTTGAGTAAGTTGTCCTTACGTGCTTTTTGAATTTTGGGGTTTTAGTCTTTTTATTTTAAATTATATTGTTTCGAAATAACTTGAGTAAGTTGTCCTTACAGTTTTTTTAGAATTTTGGGGTTTTAGTCTCTTTATTTTAAATAGTGTATAGAGTTATTTCTGTCCTTGTGACATATCTCACTATTATGTAGTTCCGCCATTTTGTTGTTATAAAATTTTCATTCATGCTGAAGTCTACCATCGTTTTTCGGGCTGATTCTTCCGTACCGTTTCTTAATCTTTCGAATGGTTCATACATAATCTCCAGAAGTCCTCCATGCTCCTCAGTTAGTTTTGGCTTTTTCGGTCCGTCTAATCTATCTAGGAATTCAATTGTGGTTCGTTTAGAGTTTCTTAATTGCCTTACTTCTCTGGGTTCCACAATTGGTATATTAAGCAGTTTAACTAATCCCCCTTTAATCATCTCCAATCCTTCCCGTGTATTCATGAATTTCCTTTGACGTGTTTGCCTTATTTTCTTGATATTCTCTTTCCTGGTTTGGATATTCTCTTTGTTCTTTCTATTTTTATTTTCAGATAGCAACGCCTTTTGGTCTTCTCTAATTTCTGTTTCCTTGCTGCTCTCCTCTGTATTCGGATTTACCTTAACACCTTCAGAAGTGCTGTCTAGGGTTTCAGTCATTTTCTTTAAACACCTATCCATTGTTTTCATTAATTTTTCATGGTGTCTCTGGTTATCTTCTCTTATTTCGTTTAATATTTCGTTATGTTTCCTAAATTGTTCTGCTATAAAATTCATCATTTCTTGGTGGGTCACTTTCTTTGGTTGTTCTGGCATTTTCTTCTGTTGCTTCACTTTGACTATTTCTATTTCTTGTTGCATATTTGACTGTTCTACGTTTTTATGATTTGGCATTCCTATAAATTCTTCTGTTTGATTATGTTCTTTCCTCCAGTTACACATATCTTCTCTGGATAGTTCAAACATCACCCTTATCCATTCCCTTAATTCTGTGTTTTCTGTTTGTATTGGATTTTCAGGTTGTCTTATTACTCGTCTCCATTGTTCATATTCTTCCTGAGTATATTGTTCTGTCACCTGGGCGTATACTCCTGTTCTTTCGTTTTTCATTTGTTCTTCATTATCGTCCCATCTTTCCCAATCTTCTTCAGTCATCCTTTCCACCTTGTTATCGTCTTTTTCGTGGGCTGTCCCAATAGTCTTTTCTTTATTACACCTGGCATCTAACTCCCACATTTCATCATAAATGTCTCTCAAAGTCATTTTGTCGTTTGGTGTTCCCATTGCATTCGCGCTCTTTCGTGATCGGTGGCGTTCTTCTTAATATACTCCATATCCTTGCTGAATTTTTTAAATAGCGCCGTCATCCATTCCGCGTAACTTAGTCGTCTTTCTTGTTCGGGCATTTTCGTTTCCTGGTCCTTCGCAATCCTTTTAGAAACACCTCTCGTATGCATTCCTGTGCCTCTAATAGTTGCCTGCTCCAGTTAAGTAATAGCCTAATTTTTTCTTAACTAAAGCCCCACGTTGGGCGCCAATTTGTGACCAATCTTTCAATAAGATTTTATTTAGGTTTCAGGGTTTAATCAAGCTCCACGTTGGTATGCGCCAATTTGTAACAAATAATTCTCTTTGTGTTTCTTATTTATATTACAGTTACAGTTTGTAGTTAATTTTAAAAAATTAAATTAACTAATTCGATCTGTTTAAGGAAAATGTTTATTGTTATCATAGAGGTGACCTCCTGCAACTCAATATTAATAAAAATTTTATTTATTATATCGTAGCTTGAACTTGTATGTAGAATGTAGCCCTGTGTTAATCAATTACTAAATGTTTACCAGATGATACCTCTATATTACATATATTTTAGTTAATAATTCGATAATTCTCTCCAACCCTATTCAGTCCGTATTATTTAAATTAATTCAAAAGTTGCGAAGGAAATACGTTAGTTCGGCAATCTCACGTTCCACCAGCTGTCTACAGCAAGCGCTGCTATTCGTAATTGACTCACCCTTATAGGTTAGTTTGTTTCACCTGATAGTTGATCACCTTCTTTACCTGTAAATTACTCCCCCATCAAAATACAATACCTATTCTACAATAATACAAAACATCATTACATACAAGAAGGATTCTTTATTTGTATTACTTTTTAATTTCCAACAGTGTTCTTCACAGTTACGTGATCGTTATATCGATCGTACAATGCTGAATCGATTTGTTAATGGACTAGTCCTGTATAATACAATTTAAATATAATTTTGTTTATCTCTTATCCCAGGGTACGTGTGATTCTTTTAACGATTAGTAAGGCCAGGTAATGCAAAATTAAGGTTACTAAGTATTACAAATTGTTATTAATTCTTAATGTATAAAATTAAATATAAGCTGGTGTTACCGTACAATGCGATTCTCAAGATAGCCGTGTCTGTTTACAAACGCTTGAAGACTTGCTGATGAGGTTACTTTTGTCCAGAAAATGTGTCCAGATTATTAATAAAGATGGAAAGGTGATGTCCCGGAGTGCAACAGGAATTCTTCTATTCTTCGTTCTTCTTCATGATCCTCGTGGTTGTCGGTCCCAGTGGAATTGGTGTAGTATTATAATTTCTTCCCTCTTGGAAGTGAGGTTTATGTCTCCCGTACCAAAAGTTCTTGTGTATATTTGGTTTATAATTTCATTAATTCAGACTTCTTGTTCATTCAATAAGTATCCTGGTTCAATGGGAAATCGGGTTCATCATTAATTCCAATGGAATTAATTTGAAGAAGGAAATAGTAATTCCGCTACCTTTTGGAGGTGTATGAGTATATTTCTCGAAATCTAGTTCAGTAATTATTCATCAGTTTGGTTTGATTGAATTGGTTTTGATACTTTAAATTTATTAAGGTTAATTCATTTTATTTTAATTTATTTTTTCGTTTAAAATTGTCTACTGAACTGTTCTAAATAGCATATAACAATCGAATGTTAAGGTTTTTTATAAATTCTTTCCTGGATTTGTATTAATTCAACTTCACCCATTAGCATATAACAATCGAATAATGAAAATCAACAAGATTTTTTACATTTTAGTTACCCTAACAACCATTACTTTCTGTCATTGGATAATATTTGATATCCTAGAGCAGAATTAGAAAATATTACTACTCTTTTTTAATAAAATACTCCATGCTTGGAATTACACCAAATTACATAAAACTCTCACTTAATCTACCTTATTAAACCGTAGACATTTTACTATAATTTCATCTGACTGGACTTATTAAAAAGGTATTAATTTCCTTTTACAAATATTAAATTTAGGCCTATTGGTTTTCTTACACCTGTTATAATATTGTTTTGTTTTTAACTTAATTTTTCTTTACCTGACCTACTGTACAAATAGTCACTGGCTTATGGCCACTTACATCAATTTTAATTTCCTGGTTTCAGTTCATTATATTATTTAGTTCATCATTGAACCCTTCATTATTTTTTAACATAACTATAAGAACTACTTTGCCAACTTATTAACACTTATTGCCTTCCTGGCCAAGTTTACAAACATTATTTTAAACATCTTCATTAATCCATTAAAGTAAATACATTTAACATAATATCATACCTAATACATGTACTTATACTTAATTATTTAAATACAATTTTAACATAAATAAAAGGAGTACCACTGACTAAGTACTTCTTTAAAGCAACAGCTCCACTCTTACTATCCACAAAACATAAAATAAATATCCTGTAAACACTATATCATGCTACAGTACAACACCAAGTACATTTTATAACACATTAAATATTAATTTGAATAGTATTTTATACTTAATTCCTACACATTAAACTCCTCCCATTAGACACAATGTTTATGTTTTACATCTCGTACTACTCCTTACATATTTTAGATTTTAGGTACACTTTTGATGTTTTAATTACTTAGTAACCTTACTATGTACCTCTAATGCATTCTTCAGGTGAGATGGGCCCTCTTGTATTTAATTATTACAGGCTTTGGGTATTGTCTTAAATCATATTTACAGTTTTTTATGTAACGTCGGGGACCTCCACTCTGTTACGTTACATAACACTCCCCCTTCGAAAGAAGTTTATTTTGGCTCAATGTAGTTTAGTAAAAATAAACTTATAGTTCGTCCCTGATCAGGTTATCTTTTTACTCATAATATTTTTCTTATTTCCGTTTGGTTATATACCTGTTATTCGGTTAATGGTAATTGCTGTTTTCCTACTCAACTCTCTCTCTCTTGGAGGCAAATTCATCAATTATTTATTTCTCTGGGTAGTGGTACTTCCACATTTTACTTGATAAGGACTGGTCACACTAATCATAAAAAACTTCTTTTAACACTTATTTTCTTATTTACTTCTATAAATTCGCTCTCTCAATTAAGCTTCTGTCTGCTATCTTCCTTCTATTTTCTTCATCTATACTTCTGGAATCTAATATCACTCTTTTCAGCTATTTTATAATTATTATCCCTTAAATATTCAATTTCCCTAACATTTTTCCCTATCCTGTGCGGTGGTACCAGTCGGGTGGCCACTTTTGGGTCCATTACTCCGCTGTCCATCCTTACACCTTCTGAGACCAGGGGAACATCATCCCTGCTCAGGAAAATTATTGCCGGAACATTTCTACGGTCAATTCGTTATAATAAAAAGATTACAAGTAGTCGATTAGCGACTAATACTAAACACTTTTGGGATTCTTCATACTGTTGCTGTTTGCATTTAATTATATATTTCTTCTTCTTCTTGATTCCTTCTTCTTTTCCATTAACTAATAGCATATAACATTATTGATAGGAATTATTTTAAAATCCTTTTGACTTTCCTTCTTGTGACATATTTTCTCCGTATCATTTCTTCTTATATAATCTTCAATTCCGAGAAATTCTAATTATTGTTGTATTAATTATCATCCTCCTTCAGTTTCATTGGAGTCATTAAATTATTCGTTATTCTTCTTATCTGAGCACATTACCATCAATTGTTTTTATTTATTTATTTATTCTTCTTGTTCCCATAAAAATATTATTTTTCCTATTATTCCATTTTAAATCAATTCTGTATAAATATTATTTAATAATCTGTTCTTACATACTCTTGGTGTTTTACTGTTTATTAAATCAAATTGTTGCGAGATATCTTAAATCATATTATTTCTGAATAAATTAAGTAAGTTGTCCTTACGTACTTTTTGAATTTTGGGGTTTTAGTCTTTTTATTTTAAATTATATTGTTTCAAAATAACTTGAGTAAGTTGTCCTTACGTGCTTTTTGAATTTTGGGGTTTTAGTCTTTTTATTTTAAATTATATTGTTTCGAAATAACTTGAGTAAGTTGTCCTTACAGTTTTTTTAGAATTTTGGGGTTTTAGTCTCTTTATTTTAAATAGTGTATACAGTTATTTCTGTCCTTGTGACATATCTCACTATTATGTAGTTCCGCCATTTTGTTGTTATAAAATTTTCATTCATGCTGAAGTCTACCATCGTTTTTCGGGCTGATTCTTCCGTACCGTTTCTTAATCTTTCGAATGGTTCATACATAATCTCCAGAAGTCCTCCATGCTCCTCAGTTAGTTTTGGCTTTTTCGGTCCGTCTAATCTATCTAGGAATTCAATTGTGGTTCGTTTAGAGTTTCTTAATTGCCTTACTTCTCTGGGTTCCACAATTGGTATATTAAGCAGTTTAACTAATCCCCCTTTAATCATCTCCAATCCTTCCCGTGTATTCATGAATTTCCTTTGACGTGTTTGCCTTATTTTCTTGATATTCTCTTTCCTGGTTTGGATATTCTCTTTGTTCTTTCTATTTTTATTTTCAGATAGCAACGCCTTTTGGTCTTCTCTAATTTCTGTTTCCTTGCTGCTCTCCTCTGTATTCGGATTTACCTTAACACCTTCAGAAGTGCTGTCTAGGGTTTCAGTCATTTTCTTTAAACACCTATCCATTGTTTTCATTAATTTTTCATGGTGTCTCTGGTTATCTTCTCTTATTTCGTTTAATATTTCGTTATGTTTCCTAAATTGTTCTGCTATAAAATTCATCATTTCTTGGTGGGTCACTTTCTTTGGTTGTTCTGGCATTTTCTTCTGTTGCTTCACTTTGACTATTTCTATTTCTTGTTGCATATTTGACTGTTCTACGTTTTTATGATTTGGCATTCCTATAAATTCTTCTGTTTGATTATGTTCTTTCCTCCAGTTACACATATCTTCTCTGGATAGTTCAAACATCACCCTTATCCATTCCCTTAATTCTGTGTTTTCTGTTTGTATTGGATTTTCAGGTTGTCTTATTACTCGTCTCCATTGTTCATATTCTTCCTGAGTATATTGTTCTGTCACCTGGGCGTATACTCCTGTTCTTTCGTTTTTCATTTGTTCTTCATTATCGTCCCATCTTTCCCAATCTTCTTCAGTCATCCTTTCCACCTTGTTATCGTCTTTTTCGTGGGCTGTCCCAATAGTCTTTTCTTTATTACACCTGGCATCTAACTCCCACATTTCATCATAAATGTCTCTCAAAGTCATTTTGTCGTTTGGTGTTCCCATTGCATTCGCGCTCTTTCGTGATCGGTGGCGTTCTTCTTAATATACTCCATATCCTTGCTGAATTTTTTAAATAGCGCCGTCATCCATTCCGCGTAACTTAGTCGTCTTTCTTGTTCGGGCATTTTCGTTTCCTGGTCCTTCGCAATCCTTTTAGAAACACCTCTCGTATGCATTCCTGTGCCTCTAATAGTTGCCTGCTCCAGTTAAGTAATAGCCTAATTTTTTTCTTAACTAAAGCCCCACGTTGGGCGCCAATTTGTGACCAATCTTTCAATAAGATTTTATTTAGGTTTCAGGGTTTAATCAAGCTCCACGTTGGTATGCGCCAATTTGTAACAAATAATTCTCTTTGTGTTTCTTATTTATATTACAGTTACAGTTTGTAGTTAATTTTAAAAAATTAAATTAACTAATTCGATCTGTTTAAGGAAAATGTTTATTGTTATCATAGAGGTGACCTCCTGCAACTCAATATTAATAAAAATTTTATTTATTATATCGTAGCTTGAACTTGTATGTAGAATGTAGCCCTGTGTTAATCAATTACTAAATGTTTACCAGATGATACCTCTATATTACATATATTTTAGTTAATAATTCGATAATTCTCTCCAACCCTATTCAGTCCGTATTATTTAAATTAATTCAAAAGTTGCGAAGGAAATACGTTAGTTCGGCAATCTCACGTTCCACCAGCTGTCTACAGCAAGCGCTGCTATTCGTAATTGACTCACCCTTATAGGTTAGTTTGTTTCACCTGATAGTTGATCACCTTCTTTACCTGTAAATTACTCCCCCATCAAAATACAATACCTATTCTACAATAATACAAAACATCATTACATACAAGAAGGATTCTTTATTTGTATTACTTTTTAATTTCCAACAGTGTTCTTCACAGTTACGTGATCGTTATATCGATCGTACAATGCTGAATCGATTTGTTAATGGACTAGTCCTGTATAATACAATTTAAATATAATTTTGTTTATCTCTTATCCCAGGGTACGTGTGATTCTTTTAACGATTAGTAAGGCCAGGTAATGCAAAATTAAGGTTACTAAGTATTACAAATTGTTATTAATTCTTAATGTATAAAATTAAATATAAGCTGGTGTTACCGTACAATGCGATTCTCAAGATAGCCGTGTCTGTTTACAAACGCTTGAAGACTTGCTGATGAGGTTACTTTTGTCCAGAAAATGTGTCCAGATTATTAATAAAGATGGAAAGGTGATGTCCCGGAGTGCAACAGGAATTCTTCTATTCTTCGTTCTTCTTCACGATCCTCGTGGTTGTCGGTCCCAGTGGAATTGGTGTAGTATTATAATTTCTTCCCTCTTGGAAGTGAGGTTTATGTCTCCCGTACCAAAAGTTCTTGTGTATATTTGGTTTATAATTTCATTAATTCAGACTTCTTGTTCATTCAATAAGTATCCTGGTTCAATGGGAAATCGGGTTCATCATTAATTCCAATGGAATTAATTTGAAGAAGGAAATAGTAATTCCGCTACCTTTTGGAGGTGTATGAGTATATTTTTCGAAATCTAGTTCAGTAATTATTCATCAGTTTGGTTTGATTGCATTGGTTTTGATACTTTAAATTTATTAAGGTTAATTCATTTTATTTTAATTTATTTTTTCGTTTAAAATTGTCTACTGAACTGTTCTAAATAGCATATAACAATCGAATGTTAAGGTTTTTTATAAATTCTTTCCTGGATTTGTATTAATTCAACTTCACCCATTAGCATATAACAATCGAATAATGAAAATCAACAAGATTTCTTACATTTTAGTTACCCTAACAACCATTACTTTCTGTCATTGGATAATATTTGATATCCTAGAGCCAGAATTAGAAAATGTTACTACTCTTTTTTAATAAAATACTCCATGCTTGGAATTACACCAAATTACATAAAACTCTCACTTAATCTACCTTATTAAACCGTAGACATTTTACTATAATTTCATCTGACTGGACTTATTAAAAAGGTATTAATTTCCTTTTACAAATATTAAATTTAGGCCTATTGGTTTTCTTACACCTGTTATAATATTGTTTTGTTTTTAACTTAATTTTTCTTTACCTGACCTACTGTACAAATAGTCACTGGCTTATGGCCACTTACATCAATTTTAATTTCCTGGTTTCAGTTCATTATATTATTTAGTTCATCATTGAACCCTTCATTATTTTTTAACATAACTATAAGAACTACTTTGCCAACTTATTAACACTTATTGCCTTCCTGGCCAAGTTTACAAACATTATTTTAAACATCTTCATTAATCCATTAAAGTAAATACATTTAACATAATATCATACCTAATACATGTACTTATACTTAATTATTTAAATACAATTTTAACATAAATAAAAGGAGTACCACTGACTAAGTACTTCTTTAAAGCAACAGCTCCACTCTTACTATCCACAAAACATAAAATAAATATCCTGTAAACACTATATCATGCTACAGTACAACACCAAGTACATTTTATAACACATTAAATATTAATTTGAATAGTATTTTATACTTAATTCCTACACATTAAACTCCTCCCATTAGACACAATGTTTATGTTTTACATCTCGTACTACTCCTTACATATTTTAGATTTTAGGTACACTTTTGATGTTTTAATTACTTAGTAACCTTACTATGTACCTCTAATGCATTCTTCAGGTGAGATGGGCCCTCTTGTATTTAATTATTACAGGCTTTGGGTATTGTCTTAAATCATATTTACAGTTTTTTATGTAACGTCGGGGACCTCCACTCTGTTACGTTACATAACACTCCCCCTTCGAAAGAAGTTTATTTTGGCTCAATGTAGTTTAGTAAAAATAAACTTATAGTTCGTCCCTGATCAGGTTATCTTTTTACTCATAATATTTTTCTTATTTCCGTTTGGTTATATACCTGTTATTCGGTTAATGGTAATTGCTGTTTTCCTACTCAACTCTCTCTCTCTTGGAGGCAAATTCATCAGTTATTTATTTCTCTGGGTAGTGGTACTTCCACATTTTACTTGATAAGGACTGGTCACACTAATCATAAAAAACTTCTTTTAACACTTATTTTCTTATTTACTTCTATAAATTCGCTCTCTCAATTAAGCTTCTGTCTGCTATCTTCCTTCTATTTTCTTCATCTATACTTCTGGAATCTAATATCACTCTTTTCAGCTATTTTATAATTATTATCCCTTAAATATTCAATTTCCCTAACATTTTTCCCTATCCTGTGCGGTGGTACCAGTCGGGTGGCAACTTTTGGGTCCATTACTCCGCTGTCCATCCTTACACCTTCTGAGACCAGGGGAACATCATCCCTGCTCAGGAAAATTATTGCCGGAACATTTCTACGGTCAATTCGTTATAATAAAAAGATTACAAGTAGTCGATTAGCGACTAATACTAAACACTTTTGGGATTCTTCATACTGTTGCTGTTTGCATTTAATTATATATTTCTTCTTCTTCTTGATTCCTTCTTCTTTTCCATTAACTAATAGCATATAACATTATTGATAGGAATTATTTTAAAATCCTTTTGACTTTCCTTCTTGTGACATATTTTCTCCGTATCATTTCTTCTTATATAATCTTCAATTCCGAGAAATTCTAATTATTGTTGTATTAATTATCATCCTCCTTCAGTTTCATTGGAGTCATTAAATTATTCGTTATTCTTCTTATCTGAGCACATTACCATCAATTGTTTTTATTTATTTATTTATTCCTCTTGTTCCCATAAAAATATTATTTTTCCTATTATTCCATTTTAAATCAATTCTGTATAAATATTATTTAATAATCTGTTCTTACATACTCTTGGTGTTTTACTGTTTATTAAATCAAATTGTTGCGAGATATCTTAAATCATATTATTTCTGAATAAATTAAGTAAGTTGTCCTTACGTACTTTTTGAATTTTGGGGTTTTAGTCTTTTTATTTTAAATTATATTGTTTCAAAATAACTTGAGTAAGTTGTCCTTACGTGCTTTTTGAATTTTGGGGTTTTAGTCTTTTTATTTTAAATTATATTGTTTCGAAATAACTTGAGTAAGTTGTCCTTAGTTTTTTTAGAATTTTGGGGTTTTAGTCTCTTTATTTTAAATAGTGTATAGAGTTATTTCTGTCCTTGTGACATATCTCACTATTATGTAGTTCCGCCATTTTGTTGTTATAAAATTTTCATTCATGCTGAAGTCTACCATCGTTTTTCGGGCTGATTCTTCCGTACCGTTTCTTAATCTTTCGAATGGTTCATACATAATCTCCAGAAGTCCTCCATGCTCCTCAGTTAGTTTTGGCTTTTTCGGTCCGTCTAATCTATCTAGGAATTCAATTGTGGTTCGTTTAGAGTTTCTTAATTGCCTTACTTCTCTGGGTTCCACAATTGGTATATTAAGCAGTTTAACTAATCCCCCTTTAATCATCTCCAATCCTTCCCGTGTATTCATGAATTTCCTTTGACGTGTTTGCCTTATTTTCTTGATATTCTCTTTCCTGGTTTGGATATTCTCTTTGTTCTTTCTATTTTTATTTTCAGATAGCAACGCCTTTTGGTCTTCTCTAATTTCTGTTTCCTTGCTGCTCTCCTCTGTATTCGGATTTACCTTAACACCTTCGGAAGTGCTGTCTAGGGTTTCAGTCATTTTCTTTAAACACCTATCCATTGTTTTCATTAATTTTTCATGGTGTCTCTGGTTATCTTCTCTTATTTCGTTTAATATTTCGTTATGTTTCCTAAATTGTTCTGCTATAAAATTCATCATTTCTTGGTGGGTCACTTTCTTTGGTTGTTCTGGCATTTTCTTCTGTTGCTTCACTTTGACTATTTCTATTTCTTGTTGCATATTTGACTGTTCTACGTTTTTATGATTTGGCATTCCTATAAATTCTTCTGTTTGATTATGTTCTTTCCTCCAGTTACACATATCTTCTCTGGATAGTTCAAACATCACCCTTATCCATTCCCTTAATTCTGTGTTTTCTGTTTGTATTGGATTTTCAGGTTGTCTTATTACTCGTCTCCATTGTTCATATTCTTCCTGAGTATATTGTTCTGTCACCTGGGCGTATACTCCTGTTCTTTCGTTTTTCATTTGTTCTTCATTATCGTCCCATCTTTCCCAATCTTCTTCAGTCATCCTTTCCACCTTGTTATCGTCTTTTTCGTGGGCTGTCCCAATAGTCTTTTCTTTATTACACCTGGCATCTAACTCCCACATTTCATCATAAATGTCTCTCAAAGTCATTTTGTCGTTTGGTGTTCCCATTGCATTCGCGCTCTTTCGTGATCGGTGGCGTTCTTCTTAATATACTCCATATCCTTGCTGAATTTTTTAAATAGCGCCGTCATCCATTCCGCGTAACTTAGTCGTCTTTCTTGTTCGGGCATTTTCGTTTCCTGGTCCTTCGCAATCCTTTTAGAAACACCTCTCGTATGCATTCCTGTGCCTCTAATAGTTGCCTGCTCCAGTTAAGTAATAGCCTAATTTTTTTCTTAACTAAAGCCCCACGTTGGGCGCCAATTTGTGACCAATCTTTCAATAAGATTTTATTTAGGTTTCAGGGTTTAATCAAGCTCCACGTTGGTATGCGCCAATTTGTAACAAATAATTCTCTTTGTGTTTCTTATTTATATTACAGTTACAGTTTGTAGTTAATTTTAAAAAATTAAATTAACTAATTCGATCTGTTTAAGGAAAATGTTTATTGTTATCATAGAGGTGACCTCCTGCAACTCAATATTAATAAAAATTTTATTTATTATATCGTAGCTTGAACTTGTATGTAGAATGTAGCCCTGTGTTAATCAATTACTAAATGTTTACCAGATGATACCTCTATATTACATATATTTTAGTTAATAATTCGATAATTCTCTCCAACCCTATTCAGTCCGTATTATTTAAATTAATTCAAAAGTTGCGAAGGAAATACGTTAGTTCGGCAATCTCACGTTCCACCAGCTGTCTACAGCAAGCGCTGCTATTCGTAATTGACTCACCCTTATAGGTTAGTTTGTTTCACCTGATAGTTGATCACCTTCTTTACCTGTAAATTACTCCCCCATCAAAATACAATACCTATTCTACAATAATACAAAACATCATTACATACAAGAAGGATTCTTTATTTGTATTACTTTTTAATTTCCAACAGTGTTCTTCACAGTTACGTGATCGTTATATCGATCGTACAATGCTGAATCGATTTGTTAATGGACTAGTCCTGTATAATACAATTTAAATATAATTTTGTTTATCTCTTATCCCAGGGTACGTGTGATTCTTTTAACGATTAGTAATGCCAGGTAATGCAAAATTAAGGTTACTAAGTATTACAAATTGTTATTAATTCTTAATGTATAAAATTAAATATAAGCTGGTGTTACCGTACAATGCGATTCTCAAGTAGCCGTGTCTGTTTACAAACGCTTGAAGACTTGCTGATGAGGTTACTTTTGTCCAGAAAATGTGTCCAGATTATTAATAAAGATGGAAAGGTGATGTCCCGGAGTGCAACAGGAATTCTTCTATTCTTCGTTCTTCTTCACGATCCTCGTGGTTGTCGGTCCCAGTGGAATTGGTGTAGTATTATAATTTCTTCCCTCTTGGAAGTGAGGTTTATGTCTCCCGCACCAAAAGTTCTTGTGTATATTTGGTTTATAATTTCATTAATTCAGACTTCTTGTTCATTCAATAAGTATCCTGGTTCAATGGGAAATCGGGTTCATCATTAATTCCAATGGAATTAATTTGAAGAAGGAAATAGTAATTCCGCTACCTTTTGGAGGTGTATGAGTATATTTCTCGAAATCTAGTTCAGTAATTATTCATCAGTTTGGTTTGATTGAATTGGTTTTGATACTTTAAATTTATTAAGGTTAATTCATTTTATTTTAATTTATTTTTTCGTTTAAAATTGTCTACTGAACTGTTCTAAAGGCATATAACAATCGAATGTTAAGGTTTTTTATAAATTCTTTCCTGGATTTGTATTAATTCAACTTCACCCATTAGCATATAACAATCGAATAATGAAAATCAACAAGATTTTTTACATTTTAGTTACCCTAACAACCATTACTTTCTGTCATTGGATAATATTTGATATCCTAGAGCCAGAATTAGAAAATATTACTACTCTTTTTTAATAAAATACTCCATGCTTGGAATTACACCAAATTACATAAAACTCTCACTTAATCTACCTTATTAAACCGTAGACATTTTACTATAATTTCATCTGACTGGACTTATTAAAAAGGTATTAATTTCCTTTTACAAATATTAAATTTAGGCCTATTGGTTTTCTTACACCTGTTATAATATTGTTTTGTTTTTAACTTAATTTTTCTTTACCTGACCTACTGTACAAATAGTCACTGGCTTATGGCCACTTACATCAATTTTAATTTCCTGGTTTCAGTTCATTATATTATTTAGTTCATCACTGAACCCTTCATTATTTTTTAACATAACTATAAGAACTACTTTGCCAACTTATTAACACTTATTGCCTTCCTGGCCAAGTTTACAAACATTATTTTAAACATCTTCATTAATCCATTAAAGTAAATACATTTAACATAATATCATACCTAATACATGTACTTATACTTAATTATTTAAATACAATTTTAACATAAATAAAAGGAGTACCACTGACTAAGTACTTCTTTAAAGCAACAGCTCCACTCTTACTATCCACAAAACATAAAATAAATATCCTGTAAACACTATATCATGCTACAGTACAACACCAAGTACATTTTATAACACATTAAATATTAATTTGAATAGTATTTTATACTTAATTCCTACACATTAAACTCCTCCCATTAGACACAATGTTTATGTTTTACATCTCGTACTACTCCTTACATATTTTAGATTTTAGGTACACTTTTGATGTTTTAATTACTTAGTAACCTTACTATGTACCTCTAATGCATTCTTCAGGTGAGATGGGCCCTCTTGTATTTAATTATTACAGGCTTTGGGTATTGTCTTAAATCATATTTACAGTTTTTTATGTAACGTCGGGGACCTCCACTCTGTTACGTTACATAACACTCCCCCTTCGAAAGAAGTTTATTTTGGCTCAATGTAGTTTAGTAAAAATAAACTTATAGTTCGTCCCTGATCAGGTTATCTTTTTACTCATAATATTTTTCTTATTTCCGTTTGGTTATATACCTGTTATTCGGTTAATGGTAATTGCTGTTTTCCTACTCAACTCTCTCTCTCTTGGAGGCAAATTCATCAATTATTTATTTCTCTGGGTAGTGGTACTTCCACATTTTACTTGATAAGGACTGGTCACACTAATCATAAAAAACTTCTTTTAACACTTATTTTCTTATTTACTTCTATAAATTCGCTCTCTCAATTAAGCTTCTGTCTGCTATCTTCCTTCTATTTTCTTCATCTATACTTCTGGAATCTAATATCACTCTTTTCAGCTATTTTATAATTATTATCCCTTAAATATTCAATTTCCCTAACATTTTTCCCTATCCTGTGCGGTGGTACCAGTCGGGTGGCCACTTTTGGGTCCATTACTCCGCTGTCCATCCTTACACCTTCTGAGACCAGGGGAACATCATCCCTGCTCAGGAAAATTATTGCCGGAACATTTCTACGGTCAATTCGTTATAATAAAAAGATTACAAGTAGTCGATTAGCGACTAATACTAAACACTTTTGGGATTCTTCATACTGTTGCTGTTTGCATTTAATTATATATTTCTTCTTCTTCTTCTTCTTCTTCTTGATTCCTTCTTCTTTTCCATTAACTAATAGCATATAACATTATTGATAGGAATTATTTTAAAATCCTTTTGACTTTCCTTCTTGTGACATATTTTCTCCGTATCATTTCTTCTTATATAATCTTCAATTCCGAGAAATTCTAATTATTGTTGTATTAATTATCATCCTCCTTCAGTTTCATTGGAGTCATTAAATTATTCGTTATTCTTCTTATCTGAGCACATTACCATCAATTGTTTTTATTTATTTATTTATTCCTCTTGTTCCCATAAAAATATTATTTTTCCTATTATTCCATTTTAAATCAATTCTGTATAAATATTATTTAATAATCTGTTCTTACATACTCTTGGTGTTTTACTGTTTATTAAATCAAATTGTTGCGAGATATCTTAAATCATATTATTTCTGAATAAATTAAGTAAGTTGTCCTTACGTACTTTTTGAATTTTGGGGTTTTAGTCTTTTTATTTTAAATTATATTGTTTCAAAATAACTTGAGTAAGTTGTCCTTACGTGCTTTTTGAATTTTGGGGTTTTAGTCTTTTTATTTTAAATTATATTGTTTCGAAATAACTTGAGTAAGTTGTCCTTAGTTTTTTTAGAATTTTGGGGTTTTAGTCTCTTTATTTTAAATAGTGTATAGAGTTATTTCTGTCCTTGTGACATATCTCACTATTATGTAGTTCCGCCATTTTGTTGTTATAAAATTTTCATTCATGCTGAAGTCTACCATCGTTTTTCGGGCTGATTCTTCCGTACCGTTTCTTAATCTTTCGAATGGTTCATACATAATCTCCAGAAGTCCTCCATGCTCCTCAGTTAGTTTTGGCTTTTTCGGTCCGTCTAATCTATCTAGGAATTCAATTGTGGTTCGTTTAGAGTTTCTTAATTGCCTTACTTCTCTGGGTTCCACAATTGGTATATTAAGCAGTTTAACTAATCCCCCTTTAATCATCTCCAATCCTTCCCGTGTATTCATGAATTTCCTTTGACGTGTTTGCCTTATTTTCTTGATATTCTCTTTCCTGGTTTGGATATTCTCTTTGTTCTTTCTATTTTTATTTTCAGATAGCAACGCCTTTTGGTCTTCTCTAATTTCTGTTTCCTTGCTGCTCTCCTCTGTATTCGGATTTACCTTAACACCTTCGGAAGTGCTGTCTAGGGTTTCAGTCATTTTCTTTAAACACCTATCCATTGTTTTCATTAATTTTTCATGGTGTCTCTGGTTATCTTCTCTTATTTCGTTTAATATTTCGTTATGTTTCCTAAATTGTTCTGCTATAAAATTCATCATTTCTTGGTGGGTCACTTTCTTTGGTTGTTCTGGCATTTTCTTCTGTTGCTTCACTTTGACTATTTCTATTTCTTGTTGCATATTTGACTGTTCTACGTTTTTATGATTTGGCATTCCTATAAATTCTTCTGTTTGATTATGTTCTTTCCTCCAGTTACACATATCTTCTCTGGATAGTTCAAACATCACCCTTATCCATTCCCTTAATTCTGTGTTTTCTGTTTGTATTGGATTTTCAGGTTGTCTTATTACTCGTCTCCATTGTTCATATTCTTCCTGAGTATATTGTTCTGTCACCTGGGCGTATACTCCTGTTCTTTCGTTTTTCATTTGTTCTTCATTATCGTCCCATCTTTCCCAATCTTCTTCAGTCATCCTTTCCACCTTGTTATCGTCTTTTTCGTGGGCTGTCCCAATAGTCTTTTCTTTATTACACCTGGCATCTAACTCCCACATTTCATCATAAATGTCTCTCAAAGTCATTTTGTCGTTTGGTGTTCCCATTGCATTCGCGCTCTTTCGTGATCGGTGGCGTTCTTCTTAATATACTCCATATCCTTGCTGAATTTTTTAAATAGCGCCGTCATCCATTCCGCGTAACTTAGTCGTCTTTCTTGTTCGGGCATTTTCGTTTCCTGGTCCTTCGCAATCCTTTTAGAAACACCTCTCGTATGCATTCCTGTGCCTCTAATAGTTGCCTGCTCCAGTTAAGTAATAGCCTAATTTTTTTCTTAACTAAAGCCCCACGTTGGGCGCCAATTTGTGACCAATCTTTCAATAAGATTTTATTTAGGTTTCAGGGTTTAACCCTTTCATGGTTAAAATTTGTGGGTTGCAATATTTGTTTGAAAACTTGGTTTCAGAACCTTAAAAATACTATTAATAACATGGAGTATATGACATAATTTTGCATTTTGTCTTTTGTCCAAAATAATTAGTGGGACATATATGTTCCACTGACCACGTCAATTACACAATTTTTTTTTTAAGTGTCGTATGTTTTGTGTATGTAATTTTTACAATAAAAGTTTTTTTATTATATTTTAATAAAGTAAAACATTTGAGTAAAAAATTACTTTTAATAACACAAAGTCTATACATTTTACTTCTTTGAAAACTCACCTTTTATGAGGTATGTTTTATAAAATAAAAATAGTCCGCACAATTTCTATAAAAACACTATAAACATAAACACTCAGTTTTACCAAAAAAAGAACATAAGATAAACACAAAATGTTAAATGTAAAAAATATGTATAGAGATCCATGAGTCTTTCACTTTTCATGAAATTTTGAGAAGCATGGTGTAACGCACAGTGGAACATTGCATGATGAACATATTATTTTGGTCCGTTTGTCTTCCCTCTTTGTACTGCAATATCTGCATCTCCTCCTAGTTTCAGATGACTTTGGGATGTGTCTGCCTACATTAGTACATCGGACCTCATCTGGAACTCCTGTGACACCCCTTTTTGCTGGCATGAAAACTGGAACTGGTCCTCTCTTTATTCTTGATGAAAAACTACCAATTAGCTGTCTTGCCAATCGAAGACGAAAAGATAGTTGGTCAGTTTTTCCACATACTAGTTTTTTTAACTGAAATGAATTAATTACTGCCAAATCAATAAAGAAATAGAACAGTCTGT
Organism: Magicicada septendecula; assembly: GCA_034769895.1. Lineage (NCBI taxonomy): Eukaryota > Metazoa > Arthropoda > Insecta > Hemiptera > Cicadidae > Magicicada > Magicicada septendecula. The sequence goes on from CM068367.1 coordinate 1,156,213,352, forward strand.
GCCACCACTTTACAGATCTCCTCCCAATCGCATAGCGTTCTCGCAGTTGGTCGAACCTATCTACTCCACCCATAATATTATTATAGGTTCTTACAACTTCAGGGCAAGAAATGTCAATTCGAGACCCATCCTTTTGTTTTCTCTGGATAAAAACAACGTCTTTTGGATTATGCAAAGTTGAAAGTAATGAAACGGCTTTATTATCTTGCCACTTCACAGCTGCAACACAGGATTTGACTAAAAATGTGAACTCACCACGATTTAGCTTAATTTTTGTATCAGATAAAATTGAAGGCAGACCTTTCCTATTTCCCCTTACTGTACCGCAGCTGTACAGACCATTTTTTCGTAGTGTCTTCATTAATTTATATGTGGTAAAGAAATTGTCAAATGCGACAAGCCTATTTGTTGAAAAGTATGGTTCACACAGATCGAGAACAACACGTTCACACATTTGAAAATTCGTAAAATTTCCAACAGAAACAGCAGTTTTTCCAGTGTACACTTGTAAATTTGTAATGTAACCAGTTGCAGAATCTGCTAAGCACCATATTTTGTACCCTCGTTTCACGGGTTTTAGCGGCATGTACTGTTTTAGTGTTGTGCGCCCTTTGAATGGCACCATAGATTCATCAACTGAAAGCGTATGTGACGGTACATAACATTTCTGGCATTTAGCATTCAGCATTGTAATTATCGGTCTTAATTTATAAAGTCTGTCATATTGTGGATGATTTTTGGATGGAAATTTAGAATTGTCATTACAGTGAAGATTTTCAACTATCTTTTTGTACCGCGATACAGTCATAACATTTGATACACTGTGGACATTCAATATTGGATCTGAACTCCAGTAATTACAAGCTGCTGGTAATACATGTATTCCCATTATAATGTTAACCCCAAGAAATGCTTTTAGCTCACTAACTGTTATATCTTTCCAGTTCTTACTTTTGTTTTGAAAAGCATACAAATTTGTTTCATAGCATATTTTGCTAAGTATCTCTTCATCTAGAAACTGTTCCAAGTATACTAATTCAGCATCAGTTTTAGAAAACTCGTATGTTGGTTTTGGTAGCATCTCATGAACACTACTACACAGTCCTTCAAATTCTGTTACATCATAATCCCAGTCCTCACTATCACTTTCTTCTTCTATCTGCACAGGATTTATATTGCTACCACCATTAGAGTACGATGTATCTTGTAATTGATTTTGAGGTAAAAACACATTTTCTGTATTATCATGATGATTACTAACAGACCCATTATTCAATGAATTGCGGAAATCAAAACTGTCATCTTGTTGTGGTGCACAAGAGGTTGTGCTGTCAAACTCCTCTAACGCATCGTCATCTCCTTCAATGTCCGATGTTTCTGGATCAATAGGAGTTGAGTAAATCAAATCTAAAATTTCTTCTTCAGTCAAGAACTGGAATAGATATAATAATATGTTTCAGAAGCAAATAGAGGTAATATTATTATCAATAATGTTCAGATAGAAGCTGCAAGTAGGTCTATGGGTTATATAATAGCACTTGACAATGCACAAGTATAGGTTATAATACTAGAGATAAATATATGCTTATAACCTAATTATAAATTACTATAAAAACTTTAAAAATATCAAAACTTTCAGTGAATATCAAATTTTTATTTGACTGCTACTATATGAATCTGGTAGACGCCTAGGCTGTTGGGACACATGTGTCCCACTAATTTATGTGCACCAGTAAATTTATATACTTATCTAAAACTCAAGAAATGGGTGTAGGTATGACCCAAATATAATAATAAAATAGCTAAAAACACGATCACTTACTTTACTCATTGTATATTGATGTAGTAGAAAAATAAACACAACATTACACAATTTGAAGAGGTTATGCCTCCAAAACGATGCACTTTGTCAACAAATATGGCCACTGCTACCAACATCGTAACTACACAACAGTACAATATTTTTTTTTATGTTTACTAGTCTTCTCACAAGATAGCACCACTAGCCAAAGGTGGGATAAACGTGCACCAGTCAGCCAGGGATTGAAAACAATAAGTGGTACACTTATGTCCCACCAACCACGAAAGGGTTAATCAAGCTCCACGTTGGTATGCGCCAATTTGTAACAAATAATTCTCTTTGTGTTTCTTATTTATATTACAGTTACAGTTTGTAGTTAATTTTAAAAAATTAAATTAACTAATTCGATCTGTTTAAGGAAAATGTTTATTGTTATCATAGAGGTGACCTCCTGCAACTCAATATTAATAAAAATTTTATTTATTATATCGTAGCTTGAACTTGTATGTAGAATGTAGCCCTGTCTTAATCAATTACTAAATGTTTACCAGATGATACCTCTATATTACATATATTTTAGTTAATAATTCGATAATTCTCTCCAACCCTATTCAGTCCGTATTATTTAAATTAATTCAAAAGTTGCGAAGGAAATACGTTAGTTCGGCAATCTCACGTTCCACCAGCTGTCTACAGCAAGCGCTGCTATTCGTAATTGACTCACCCTTATAGGTTAGTTTGTTTCACCTGATAGTTGATCACCTTCTTTACCTGTAAATTACTCCCCCATCAAAATACAATACCTATTCTACAATAATACAAAACATCATTACATACAAGAAGGATTCTTTATTTGTATTACTTTTTAATTTCCAACAGTGTTCTTCACAGTTACGTGATCGTTATATCGATCGTACAATGCTGAATCGATTTGTTAATGGACTAGTCCTGTATAATACAATTTAAATATAATTTTGTTTATCTCTTATCCCAGGGTGCGTGTGATTCTTTTAACGATTAGTAAGGCCAGGTAATGCAAAATTAAGGTTACTAAGTATTACAAATTGTTATTAATTCTTAATGTATAAAATTAAATATAAGCTGGTGTTACCGTACAATGCGATTCTCAAGATAGCCGTGTCTGTTTACAAACGCTTGAAGACTTGCTGATGAGGTTACTTTTGTCCAGAAAATGTGTCCAGATTATTAATAAAGATGGAAAGGTGATGTCCCGGAGTGCAACAGGAATTCTTCTATTCTTCGTTCTTCTTCACGATCCTCGTGGTTGTCGGTCCCAGTGGAATTGGTGTAGTATTATAATTTCTTCCCTCTTGGAAGTGAGGTTTATGTCTCCCGTACCAAAAGTTCTTGTGTATATTTGGTTTATAATTTCATTAATTCAGACTTCTTGTTCATTCAATAAGTATCCTGGTTCAATGGGAAATCGGGTTCATCATTAATTCCAATGGAATTAATTTGAAGAAGGAAATAGTAATTCCGCTACCTTTTGGAGGTGTATGAGTATATTTCTCGAAATCTAGTTCAGTAATTATTCATCAGTTTGGTTTGATTGAATTGGTTTTGATACTTTAAATTTATTAAGGTTAATTCATTTTATTTTAATTTATTTTTTCGTTTAAAATTGTCTACTGAACTGTTCTAAATGGCATATAACAATCGAATGTTAAGGTTTTTTATAAATTCTTTCCTGGATTTGTATTAATTCAACTTCACCCATTAGCATATAACAATCGAATAATGAAAATCAACAAGATTTTTTACATTTTAGTTACCCTAACAACCATTACTTTCTGTCATTGGATAATATTTGATATCCTAGAGCCAGAATTAGAAAATATTACTACTCTTTTTTAATAAAATACTCCATGCTTGGAATTACACCAAATTACATAAAACTCTCACTTAATCTACCTTATTAAACCGTAGACATTTTACTATAATTTCATCTGACTGGACTTATTAAAAAGGTATTAATTTCCTTTTACAAATATTAAATTTAGGCCTATTGGTTTTCTTACACCTGTTATAATATTGTTTTGTTTTTAACTTAATTTTTCTTTACCTGACCTACTGTACAAATAGTCACTGGCTTATGGCCACTTACATCAATTTTAATTTCCTGGTTTCAGTTCATTATATTATTTAGTTCATCATTGAACCCTTCATTATTTTTTAACATAACTATAAGAACTACTTTGCCAACTTATTAACACTTATTGCCTTCCTGGCCAAGTTTACAAACATTATTTTAAACATCTTCATTAATCCATTAAAGTAAATACATTTAACATAATATCATACCTAATACATGTACTTATACTTAATTATTTAAATACAATTTTAACATAAATAAAAGGAGTACCACTGACTAAGTACTTCTTTAAAGCAACAGCTCCACTCTTACTATCCACAAAACATAAAATAAATATCCTGTAAACACTATATCATGCTACAGTACAACACCAAGTACATTTTATAACACATTAAATATTAATTTGAATAGTATTTTATACTTAATTCCTACACATTAAACTCCTCCCATTAGACACAATGTTTATGTTTTACATCTCGTACTACTCCTTACATATTTTAGATTTTAGGTACACTTTTGATGTTTTAATTACTTAGTAACCTTACTATGTACCTCTAATGCATTCTTCAGGTGAGATGGGCCCTCTTGTATTTAATTATTACAGGCTTTGGGTATTGTCTTAAATCATATTTACAGTTTTTTATGTAACGTCGGGGACCTCCACTCTGTTACGTTACAATATTCAAGTGTGATTTTTTTTGCGAGTATTTTTGTCTATCATTCTCCAATCGAATTTCCTGTTGTAGTAACGTTTCAGCAGCTCTTACTTGTGAATGATACAAATGATGTGACGTACTAATCAATCACATTTATTATTACAACCAAATTTCAAATTAACTCTTACTTACCGGCATGATAGCTTCAACAAGGTCGCAGGGTTCGATCACATGTAGCTGGATACAAACATGGTCTATGGGTTACACAAAGCACTGACACAACTCATTTATGAAGAGAATTAATATTTATTATTATTTACGCTTGAATGATAGTAAACTCATGAAGATTCATTTGGATACATATTTTCAAAGTTGTGCAACACTAGCATAATTACACTTATTAACTACAGCTTACCTTGTTGTATATTACACAAAACACAATTATAAAACTCAGATACAAACGGAAAGCAGCCCAGCTTTGCCACACTCACATTCAGACACAATTTTAAAACCCCACATTTACTTAATTTAGGCCTTTATATGAAAATATTTGAATGGAATACTGTAACTTGTTGCAGTAGCATCCCCGCCGACCTCATGGCGCGTCCTGTAACGTTCTCGCACTATGTCCAAACGTTTGATAGTTCACTTTTTGTTTTCTACACACTCACTTGATTTTTACATCGTTACATATTACCCTCAACTGTTGAATTGTTTTATAAACTCTGATACCAACTTGGTTAGGCGGCCGACTTAATAAAATGAAAATTTTCCCGGACAGAAAGTTTAGATGACCGCGCTATTGTTTGTACCACTTTACACTTTTCATTGGGCTTTAAAAATAGGCCGAGTTACTTTTACGACCTATATTGCACCCGAGGCCACCGTTTAAATTTAAACCAACTTTACTGTCTGATGCTGCTCACTACTGTGTGTTGTGCACTATCTGATGACACACTGTAGACTGGGTTTCACACAAGCCTGCTGGTGGGTGGTTACGCAATGCGTCTGGCAATTGTTTTGGCTGACTGTATGTATGTTGCATTGCTGTACTGGAGGCTCCCCACAGGTGAAAGTCTGGCAATTTGAAAGTGGTTGAATGGGTAATTTGTATTAATATAAAATTAAACGGGGGTGGCTTATACATACATGAAGTGAATTTAAAATCTTTATAAAATCAAGTCCCAAAATCAATAAAATAAAAAACCTTCTAATTCGACCCATTACAATACCCCCCCAATGAGAAGTCTTCTGTCGAAACAGAAGAATTCTCATTGCTAAACCCCTAAGAGGACCGGTGAGGAACTGGTGCCAATAACCCCTAGTTCTTAATCTGCATGGGTACACGACCCCCCTGGCTCAGCGACCATGGACTCATCTGAATGAGATCACTGGACTTCTCCGTAAGAGATCCCAACACCGAGAAATCGAACAGCCTCGTACCACAGAGCACCTCACCTTCTAACATGCTACCCCCCCAAAATCCTCAACCCCTGGCTAAAATTATTCCAGCTCCTCCGCCGATATGGATCCCCTTTTATGAAAGCTGGGCTGCCTTTAGCAAATACTGGGCTCACACATACTCACATTACATGATACATTGTGAAATTGAAAAATTACAAAAATTCTTTAGAATTGACAAAAGTTTTTAAAAAAATTCAAAGTGCAAAAAAATAATATGCTCAAAAAATTCTCTTCATTATTTTTTGTTTCCTTTAAAATGACTTGAATTAAGAGTTTTCTCTACTTGAACAAATCCTTAACCTAACATGTCTTAGTCTAACAATACAGTTCAATACAAGAAATCAGTAAACTAAACAATTAACAAAACATGGTAAATACACACATAATAAAACAATCCCTACCTAAAATATGCGTTCGCTGGCAGGCGAAAAATGAAAAATTTTTTTTTTTCTTCAAAAAATTCAAATTCCCCAAAAATTTTAAAATTCAAAAAAATTTAAATTTGTTCAAAGGTTTCATTTATATTTAGAAATTATTCAAAACTGGTTTAAAGTGATTAAATAAACAAATAAAATTAATTCCCTACTATACAAGTTTAGTAGGTGTCTGACCCCATCAGCTGATCGTAACTAGGTCAAGTCCAAAACCTTGACCTACATATGTTATATATAAGTTCTGAAAACACATTGAACATCTGTAATATCCCATCTTGAAATACAAAACATAGTAACATAAAATATTTAAAATTACAAAATATTAATATAAATGATCATCAGCTTGATATTTAAATTATTTAAAACAAACAATTCTTAATTTTACATTATTTTCAATTCTACCAAAAGTTTGTCACTGGCTTTCAAAAAATGAAAATTTTATATCTTTATCATAAATTTCTCTCTTTATGCTTAACAATCTTACTTTTCATTTAACAATCTCTCTATACTTTACTGTGGGTGATGTAAATTATTTATTCTCATTGACTGTACTAGATCTGTATGCATACATTATCTTTCTCCCTATGACTCTAATATTAATCAACTTCAATTATCATGACACCCATCTCTATCAAAACATCCACCCCAAAACACTCTAAATCCCAACTTATCATGTAACTCAATTCACCACCTTCTCTACATATATAAAAAAATACTCTCTAACCCTTTGTACATAGGATATGTGTTTCCCCTACCCCAAAACTCAATTCCCTTATTTGGCCCCTGGATTCTACCTAAGGCGGCCCCTTCCCCACTAAAAGCTATCCCTATCCTGTCCCAACCCTTGTTGCGGACTCCTACATTACACTACCCTCTAATACAAAATTGCCATCCCCAAAAATCTCAATCTCATTACCTCACTACAAATACACAAAATAACCTCCTTAATTGTAAACATAAATATATCATTCAAAACTCCACATAAATTCTCCACAACTACTGTGTCAACATCAATATTTCACAACATTCTGTTACATTACATTAACTCAAAAACAACATTACCTCATATTCACCTCTACTATTTCAGATTCAACTTTGATTTTAACTTGGACAGATATATGTGTCCCACAACATATTTATCACCCAAAACTATCTTTTGTTAACTTGCATCAATCGTTACTTTATTTCTCATTTTAGCAAATTATTTTTATCATTACTTCAAAACATCTGTAATACATCAAACATTACATTGAACATCAATTACTTAAAACATTTCTAAATAATATACCAGTGACGTATTATTGCTGATCAGCTGATCCTCCTAACACAATGAAAATGCATCTCAAAATTGAACAACTTATAGTAAATATATATATATTTATTTATCATTATTTCTCACCTACTGGTTTCCCTTTTTCTCTGATTCTGATAGTTCATATTGGACCGCCTGCCAGACGTTTACTTTCTGACTTAGTTTAAAATATACATACATAATGAAAAAACATTTTTTATCAACAACTATATCTAACACACAACAATAAAATGATACCTTTAAAATCATAGTATGAACACCTTATATTGAAAATATGAGCATCTGGTTATTTGAGCAGAGTGCAAACATTTTTTATTGAATCAAACTTTGAATGAGCAAAAAATTTCTTTATGTTATAAAATTTAAGTTCGTGACTCGTTTGAGCCACCTCCTAGCCACACACACTATTTCAGATTATGGTGGACTGTCTCGCCCTTGCGCTTCGACAGAGACGGTATATTTTGGAGCAGGGTTTTACCTCTCCGTGTCTCTGCTTCCTCTATTAAGTTTTAAAATTAGTGAACATCATCATGTTCTTGTTATAAAATTACACCCTTAAGACGGATCTACCACCTGTCTTGCTACCCCAAGGCGGGCAGAGTGGCAGCCGCTGTTCCATAGTTCCGGGAAGATTTCCTCTAATTGTCACCCCCCATTGAATTTCAAATATATACCAATTTCAAGTCAGCTATGGTCAAGGGACTTGATATGACCATAGCTGGCCGCTAGCCAAAACCACGGTTAGTGCTGGTAAGACATTAACCGCCCGAAAAGTCGGGGAAATCTAACTTTAATTTAATTGCCTGTTTCATCAATCTAGTTATGTGCAACACAGTAGTTTGGCAGTGTGTACACTTTAATTTACACGGATAAGGTGTGCCGCACATTTATCGCCCTTTTGGCCTCCGAGGGAGGTAACACTCACTGTTACCCCCAACCCATTTCTATTAGCGAGAGCACAGGCAACCCCCGCCATAGCCACTTAATAGCTAACTAATTTATTAACAATTGAACTAAACTTTCTACAAATACAGTTCAACACTCCATTGTTCTATCACTTCACTGAGCACCAATCCACCCCCCAAAATCACCCCCACTTCTTGTATTGGTATCAAGTTTATATTTTGTTACACATCGTTTCAAAACGTTCCCATGCTCACTGATACTAACTCTTGACAATTGTTTTTGGTCACTTAATTCTAAGATTTATTGAAATTTGAAATTATATACATCCCATTTTTTTTTTTTCAAGACTTTTAAAATTCAAACAATTTAAGTTCATTGTTAAAAATCATTGTTCTATTAATTTGAATACCAAATTAATTTAATGGTATTTAATTTCTCAAACTCTGGGTTACAATAATTACCTCATTACTGTTTTAACAAAATTTACTTTAATTCCTTTATGTCACAATAGGGTTTTGCTCAAGATACTGATTCAGCAGACTACAACATTTCTGTTTACATTTGTGTGCCAGACTTGTTTTCATAAACAACAGTTATAAACATGCTCAGTTTCAGCATTCATAGTCTAAACATTCTGGTTACATCATATATTGCCATATCTGCTTACTACACTCTTCAAGTTTTATAAATCTTTTAGATAACATACTTGTCTCTTAGATTTTTTATTCCAATTCAGATCAGATATATTTTTGATTCCTTAATAAAATTGACCCTTTTAAATTACCTGTTTAACTTGAAAATTCTCTAACAGTCTCCACCCAAAACAGTTTGATTTTAATTACGGCTGTATGAAGTTAATGTATAAAATATGTAAAATTACACTTTCAAATTGAATCAAAATGAATTTACACAGCACTAGCATCTACAATATTAAGTTACTCCAGGGGCGGCTATACTTCAATTTCATCTCTTAGTACAGTCAAAACAATTTCCATAACTTTAATTACAATTTTCAAAATGATTCTACGTGATTAAATGTTTCAGTTTTCCTAATATTTCACTAAATTTTACAAGCATTACATCATTGGTTCTAATCTCTCTTTAAATTCCTCCACTATCACATTCCAACTACCATTATCCCGTACTCATAACCTAACATAGCAGGTACCACAAAAATAATAATTAAACCCTTTGGTTACATAAGTTTACTTTAGAACATTTTCCAAAATTATTTACTTACTTGATATTATACTTATTGTAATATTTATACTTATTATTTTTTCTTAATTACCTGTAAATAGGTTGTGCTTTACTTGTACAGAATCATTGTTTCTATTAAATTATACAAAATTTATTATTTAGTTTGTCTACCCAGCCACAAAACTTCTCCACTACCTACCTAATTAAGGGATGAGTTTACAAGTCATAAATAACGCCAGTTTATTTAATTTTGAGGATTACCCTAATGTAGTATTTAGAATTAAGGCAATCAATTGGTTCAAAAAAGTGTGCCAATTTGTGTAACTATTGTTTATGTGTTTACTCTAAGGGGAGGGTTAGGGAAATCGGGACGTTAAAAGGGATAAGGATTATTAAAAGGTCACGAACTAGGACTAAAGGTAGGGGACAAAGCTTCCTCCGGAAATAAGGGTACATGGAGAAAACCAAGGCTCGCGTGGGCAGGGGCGCGTCCCTGAAATAGACGAACCCCACTGGGACAAGTGGGGAACATCTATCCGCTACCACTTTTTTATATATTAAATTCCTAATTTTGTAGTTATTTAGTTTGTATTTAATTACAAGATTTAATGTATTATTTTAATTATTTCAATTATTGGCAACAACATTTTTAATTACTTTCATTAAGTATAATAGTTACAACTCATTCATTATCTTCCTCCAAATTATTTTTGTTATTTATTTAAGCTGCAAAATATTAATATTATTATTAATATCACAACAATTTCTACTACATACACCTATACCTAACATTTTACAATATACACAATTAATTGTGTACAACATATATTTACAATTCTTCATCATTACTTATTCAGTTATATCACACTTCAATATCTAAAATCGGCTAGGTCATTACCATATATTAACATATTTGAAATTGTCCAATTGTGAATTTAAGGCTCAACCTCCATCGTCAAAAATTAGACGGGGTTTCAGATAACATCGTTCAATTTTATTACCGCACAAATGACTGTTTTGTGTGTGGTAACCATACAAACTAAACTGATTTATTTTATCCACATAATCATTAAACAAGTCAACATTAAGTACATTGGTTAAGTCTCCATCAGTAATATTCGTTATCAAGTCAGTTATTTTTTCTTCATAAAGTAAATTATTATTATTTAAACATGTATTATCAAAATAATCTTCACTTTCTATTTTAACAAGTAAGTTTAACATCTCTTTCAACTCGTTATACTCTCTCATTAGTTTATATAATTCTATCTCTTTGTCAACACACAACTCTCCATTTAAATTTCTCTCATCATAATGCCATATCACACTTTCTCTCTCATTCCATGCAGAGGGTACAAAATTATTCAACAAAAATAAACAACTCAAATCTTTCACTAATAAGGGTCTCTTGCCCAAAATTAACACTTTTGAACACTCTGGTTCATCACAAATAAGGGGAAAATTTACCCTCTGCTCTACACATTCGCTTAAACTCTCCTTACGCACGCTCTCCATCTCATCAACAACTATTACCTCCTCCTTAACATCTAATCCCATTAAACTGTCATTATCACTACTATTATTTAATGTGTCATTCTCTACTACTACATTTTCAGTTACATCACCACTTTCAATATCATTGTTAATATTTGTTATCTTGCTCTCCACTACCACGTTTTTACACATATCATTATAATTATCATCTGTTTTACATTCAAAATTTTCAGTTACCTTTTGTCTTTGTTTATCAAAATTTTCTACCACATTACTCTCTATTTTGTCAATTTTATTATTCCTACTATTCAATGAGTGACTCCGTATTTCTTTTAATTCATTTGTCAATTTGATAAAGTTACTCTCACAATTGATTTGTACTTTATTAATTTCAGTTTTAAGTTCATCAAATTTTACGCTAATACTCTGCTGAAACTGAATATTCTGTTCTTCGAATTTCTCATTTACACTACTTTTAAATTCTTGAATTTCGTTTTTCTGTTCATCAAATTTTACACTCTGTTTTTCTAACATTGCTTGTATTATTTTAAACATTTCATAGCTATCATCAGATTTTTTATCTTGGACCGGTGTCGACTGACTTTCTATTTTATCGTCAGTGAAGCTGACTTGGTTATTATTTTTACTTTCTCTACTCCATTTTGGGGTTACTTGAACTCCCGAATCATCAGTTACATTACTCTGGTTGCTTAAACTTATCTCTGCTTTCTCCCGACTCGCACTTGGAGTCGAGTGTGCTTCAAAGTTACTAATGTTCGAGTCGTCGAAAACTTCGACACTCATTTTATTTACGTTATTTTCGTTGTCTGACATTTTGTATTATTAATATAATTAAATTAAATAAATTGTTTAAATAGATTAATTAAATAAATACTGTAATTACTTAAATTTTGTAATATAATGTTAGGTTGCTATGCTAACCTAGAACATGTTTGTATCTCTGTAGATGCGGAATTTTAATTAAATATCATTAATTACAATTCGTCCCTGTTCGGGCGCCAAATGTGACGTACTAATCAATCACATTTATTATTACAACCAAATTTCAAATTAACTCTTACTTACCGGCACGATAGCTTCAACAAGGTCGCAGGGTTCGATCACATGTAGCTGGATACAAACATGGTCTATGGGTTACACAAAGCACTGACACAACTCATTTATGAAGAGAATTAATATTTATTATTATTTACGCTTGAATGATAGTAAACGCATGAAGATTCATTTGGATACATATTTTCAAAGTTGTGCAACACTAGCATAATTACACTTATTAACTACAGCTTACCTTGTTGTATATTACACAAAACACAATTATAAAACTCAGATACAAACGGAAAGCAGCCCAGCTTTGCCACACTCACATTCAGACACAATTTTAAAACCCCACATTTACTTAATTTAGGCCTTTATAAGAAAATATTTGAATGGAATACTGTAACTTGTTGCAGTAGCGTCCCCGCCGACCTCATGGCGCGTCCTGTAACGTTCTCGCACTATGTCCAAACGTCCAAACGTTTGATAGTTCACTTTTTGTTTTCTACACACTCACTTGATTTTTACATCGTTACATATTACTCTCAACTGTTGAATTGTTTTATAAACTCTGATACCAACTTGGTTAGGCGGCCGACTTAATAAAATGAAAATTTTCCCGGACAGAAAGTTTAGATGACCGCGCTATTGTTTGTACCACTTTACACTTTTCATTGGGCTTTAAAAATAGGCCGAGTTACTTTTACGACCTATATTGCACCCGAGGCCACCGTTTAAATTTAAACCAACTTTACTGTCTGATGCTGCTCACTACTGTGTGTTGTGCACTATCTGATGACACACTGTAGACTGGGTTTCACACAAGCCTGCTGGTGGGTGGTTACGCAATGCGTCTGGCAATTGTTTTGGCTGACTGTATGTATGTTGCATTGCTGTACTGGAGGCTCCCCACAGGTGAAAGTCTGGCAATTTGAAAGTGGTTGAATGGGTAATTTGTATTAATATAAAATTAAACGGGGGTGGCTTATACATACATGAAGTGAATTTTAAATCTTTATAAAATCAAGTCCCAAAATCAATAAAATAAAAAACCTTCTAATTCGACCCATTACAATGATCATGTTCTAATCATGTTTCACGTTGTTCTGGTGTTTCTTTTTGTAATTTCTGTGACTTATACATTTTGTATTGCATTAATCTAGCTTCTTTTTCTTCTACTGTTTCGGAAGGTACTGTTAATGAAAAGCATCTTCTACCCATTTCTAATCTAGCTTCAAGATTTTCATTTGACTGTTTCACTTTATATACTCTGCATTTTTGTAATCTGCCTTTCTTTGTCTCGATATCTTCATTTTTAATTTCTCTAGTCTTTTATGGCGCTTTTTTCCCAATCGCCTTTCTCTCTGAGTAGTCATTTCTGTTTGACTCATTTTTCAACACCTACAAAATTAATTATTCATTAAATATTTTGTATACAGTTTGATAGTAAAAGTAAATTTTAGCTAATTTGAGTTTACAAGTAAAATTGAAAGTTTATTGTAAATCTATTATTTAAATATTTCTTACAATAGGCAAAACGACATAACTTCTCTTTCATTGGAAAATTTCAAAGTGAAACGTTTTGTACATAGTAAAATTACTTACCGTTATTTGTAATCACGTAGACAGTTTCACCAAACTGATTTTAATTTTGATTGCTCCACTAAGCCTAAAAGTATCCTGCCCCCCTTACAAAAATGTTTGCCGGCCACTGGTACAGATGACACAGTAAGTTTGTATTAACGTAGATACAGCAAGTCAAAAACCAGCTGCCATTATTCATTTTTCATTTCACATACATATTTCCAACGGTTGATACTGGAGGTTAAAGTCTTTAGTTATACGCATTGTTTACAATTAAGGACTCGGAATCGAACATCAGACGAGTTAGGTGTACAGTGAACCGGAGTTAAATTATAATCGAGTGATAAAACTATATAGTGAATTGTTAAAATAATAATAAATGAATTACATAGTGGAAACAACCAAAAAGGAATATAAAAGTGCAAACTTAAAAAGGAAAGTATTGTGATAATCAAATTAAAAAAATGTTTAATGGTTATTATAAACTAACCTGTGACACTACATATACTAGCAAACTATTTTTTTACAAACACTGAACTATCACACAATAACACTGTTGTAATTTTTTTTGTTAGTTGTGAATCATTATTTTTGTGTGTTTAATTTTAAGAAGTGTAGTATTAATTAACCTAAAAAAGACCGTATCTGAGATCGAAAACTTTCAATAGTGCCATATACCAAGCCAGGGTAATTCATATTAAGAATTATTTATTTATTTTAATTTTAAAAGAGAAAAATTCAAAGTGAAACGTTTTGTACAAAGTAATATTACTTACCGTTATTTGTAATCATGTAGACAGTTTTAACATTGAAAATGTTTATAAGGACGTGTCGCACATTTGCGCGTGATCGAAAATGGGAACCGGTGAGTTTCCACTTATACTACTTCTTTGTTGTCAATAATGTAGTACACATATAAAACTTCGCTTATGAATGCGACTACATTTAACTTATAATCTGTACATTGGTAAATATATGTATGTATTTTTTTTCATAGTATTGTATTGTCACGTGATTCAAGTGTG
This sequence comes from Magicicada septendecula, assembly GCA_034769895.1. Classification (NCBI taxonomy): domain Eukaryota; kingdom Metazoa; phylum Arthropoda; class Insecta; order Hemiptera; family Cicadidae; genus Magicicada; species Magicicada septendecula. The sequence goes on from CM068367.1 coordinate 1,156,228,397, forward strand.
TATGCAAAATTTCAAGTCGCTATCGCATCGGGAAGTATGCGAAAATTCGATTTGAAAAATCCACTTTAGAGCGACAGGAAAAGCAAGTTAAATAAAAGTGTTTAATATTTTCTTAATCACAGTATTATGTTTTTAAAGATATCTAAGTACATGTACTGAGGTATATTCTATTCAGTTTTGTACCTTATCCTTTGTTGTCATGTAGTAATATTTTATTTCTATCTGGTTAAACACCATTAAGGTTATATTTCATCATGTCAGAATACTTTTATGCCTTATAGCACATGTTTATTTGGTTACATTTACTAATTACGAGCATATTATAACAACCACTGATATTTGTAAGCAAAAAGCTCTCTCTCTCTCTCTCTCTCTCTCTCTCTCTCTCTCTCTCTCTCTCTCTCTCTCTCTCTCTCTCACACACACACACACACACACACACACACACACACAAGAAAAATACTTTTTTCTATTGTACTATAAACTATATTAAGATAATTCTAGCACTAAAATTTTTACATGTTTTCGGAATAATGAGTTTTACATACCAGTACATCACCGTTTATAAGATTGATAGAATATTTCTGACTCAGTTGAGCAACAGCATCAGGTGGAAATCCAATCTCTGAAGGGCGCAAATTATTGGTACCATTTACTAAACAAAGTCGCCCACACAAATACAATGAATCAACACATCTTATACTATCCTCGACCTGAAAATGGATGTTTACATGATTACCAAATAGATCAATAGTGTGTCTGCCATCTACTACTCAATTTATATATTTATGTGTGTGTGTGCACGCGCGCGTGCGTGCTTTTCTGTGAAACACACTGTATACATGAACTCTTAATTCTAAAATTTTCATTTAGAGATGGTTTATAATTTTTGTTAAGAATACCGGTACTTATTAAAATATATAGTATAGACCTAATGATAAATACACTCTACATGTGTTTGTGCAATATATGTAATGCATGGAAATAAAAAATGACCATTGGCATAAACTGAGTACTGTCTTTGATTTCTCTCCTTCAATGCCTACGATTATATGAAAAAAAAAGTAATGAAGTAGTGTATGCACGAACGTTTAAGATATGAACGAGTGTACTATGCAATATGGTTTAATTATTTTTCTTTTTTTTGTGGTTGACTTTAATTTGCAATGCAGATTTTATTTACATTTTAGGCAGGATGGTGTTATAGACATGATGTAGTATGATTTATTATGTGTTTAAGTTTAATGTCACATGAAGATTTCATGTTATGAGTTACAATTTATTTGGCATTTTGACTTTTTGTAACACCTCCTATAGGAGCGGTGTTTAGAGTAATAAAGTTAAATGAAAAATTGTTTAATATAAGGAATTATAAAAATAATTAATTTTTTTAAACTCAGATTAAACAGATGAAACCGCGGGCCCCCATATTCACTGGCTTGCCCAAAATACACAAAGAACACATGCCCATACGACCCTTAGTTAATTACACATCTGCGCCTAGTTATATAGTAGCTAAAAAACTACAACTCATTTTAAAAAATAGTATCAAACTAACAAAGGTTCATAGCATAAAGAATAGCCTGGAATTTATAAACAACATAAGGAACGTCAATTTTGACCCGAACTATAAACTAGTCTCGTTTGACATTACCAATTTATACACTAACATATCGGTAAATGAGACTATAAACATACTTCAAACCAACTTGATTAATGCCGCAGTTTTAAGCCAGCAGCAAATTCAAGAACTATTGTCATTGTTACGAGTCATATTACAACAAAATTATTTTACTTTTGATAACAAGTTTTTCGAGCAGAAAGAAGGATTAGCGATGGGTTCCCCGCTCAGTGGTCTATTGGCAGAAATATACCTTAATTATTACGAAAATAAATATCTTTTGTCTGCTCATAACAAATTGCAGGAACTTATCATTTCATACACCCGATACGTTGATGACACCTTTATAATATTCAACGGCACAAATAGACAAATCGATATAATGCTCAAACACATGAACAATATAAACGGTAACATTAAATTTACTATGGAAACAGAGACATATAATAGCTTAAATTTTATGGACGTATGCATCAAGAAATGCACCGATTCTTTTAAATTTGGGATGTACAGAAAATCCACAACTACAGACATGGTTATTCATGCAGATTCATATCACCCATACACACAAAAATTGGCTTCCTTTATGCTTTCGTACACAGATTATTGTCATTCCCACTAAGCCAAGAAGACCTGAAGGAAGAGATAAACACTGTCAAATTCATTGCTGTAAGGAATGGATATAAAGACACAATTATAGACAAACTAATTCGTAAACACAAATCCAAAGCAAATAAAGTGATTATATCTAATAATACAGAGAACGCTTTCATCGCGACTGAATATACTAATCTTCTTCCACACATTATAAAAAACGTATTTAAAAAACTAAACATTAATGTATTTTTTAAAACCACGAATAACTTGCGGAATTTCTTCAGACATAATAAACATTCAGAACTTGAAAATAACTCGGGTGTGTATAAAATTGTGTGCGATGATTGTGACATGTTTTACATTGGCCAGATAGGGAGAAAATTTAAAGATAGATTTCGTGAACACATACCGAAGGGCAGCATTAGATATACTACCTCCAACTTCGCGTTACATTTGATTAAAATTTGAAACCATTACATATTTGCAACAAAGGGCGAATTATGAGCGCTTTAGAAGAATTCGAAATCTACAAAGCATCGAGAACACAAAAAAACCTAGTGCTCAACGATCAATTGTCGTTTAACTCGAACAGCTTGTACGATACTGCGTTACAACATGTTTATCAGATTATAGACGAATGAGAAATCAACAGTTGCGATTATGAACCCGAACAGTGCGCACTGATTCTTCGCGCGGTACATTATTAATGTAGTGTGTGATGGTACAATCATGGTACATTTTTGGAATTACTTTAAATATGGTAACTAGAACATAACTATTGTATTTTTCTATTTTTGTCATACTAAACCCAACCTTAAACACCCGATACGAATATACAGTGAGTGTAGTGTATGACAATATTTGTCAGGTTTTGAAACAATTCATAGCAAAAAACTGTGTAACATCACAAAAACAGTGTGCAGTTATTGCGATAACCGAGCCAAACCTTAATTACGTCAGAAGCGGAGAATGTGTTGACAACGACAACACGGCGCTGTCAACAAGTTAAACAATAGGATTGTGACGTCAGTACACCCCACTTCCGCAAAATCCAACAAAGAATTGTCGTCATTTCTTCTGCAGCTCTGATCAACGCCGGCCGGCAACCCGTTCACTTACGGGTGAATTTTAACTTTTTAGACCACTGTAGGTGGTTAATAAACAGTATAAATATCTATATTCAAAATGTACTAAGGAAAGTTATAGTTCGGCTTTGTGTAGGCGTCCTCGGCCGATGAATCGTCCGTAAAAAGATCGACGTTTAGAATCGGTCCCACGACGGTGGGTTACGTAGGTTGACACAAAGGTGCCCCATCAAGCGCCGTAAAATTAAACCGATTGTGCCGATGTCGGGACGATGCTAGCAGTGCGAGGAGGCCAACACGAAATGGGTGAGAGCGTTCCTTGTACACTTTAAATCCTTATTTCATTATTTCCCAATATAAAATTTTATTGTAGAAATCAATTATTTAAAAAATTATTTAAAATTTCAATATATTTAAAAGGAGCTCCTCAATTCATAAAAGTTTGTACCATGAGTATGGAAGAGCGAGTGGTTGTGTGTGTGTGTAGTAATTCCTAAGTGCTGGGTTGAGCACCACTATATAAATATATATTATTATTGTATAATCATTAAGCTTATAGAACTACATAATCAAATACTATTATTACACATTGTTTTTGGAAGGGTTAAAGTTGGTTTTGAAAAACTGGTATGTAACAAAGTAAAGAATAAAAAGGGGTATTTCATTGGTAACAATTAGAACAGCTGTTTTGTTATTTCAAGCAATTTCCGTTTCCTAATAACTTCGCGTAACGAAATCCTGGCCCATGTCATATGTAACATAGATGGCGTCCTAGTTTTGGTAATAATAACCATAAGTGTGATCTATAATATATCGTATCTATAAATCAAAATAAACGTAAGTTCACAGGTGGCGCCCGAACAGGGACATTAGGTGGTATTATTTAAACATATTATTACCTAATGTACGCCTAGAAAGAACGGAACAAATTGCTTGAGGTAACGGACACAAAATTTTATAATTCGTAAACATAACCCCACAATTAGGTTATACAATTGTATGCATGCGTGTATTGCAAAATTGCCAACATGAGTACTAGTGACAATATTGTAGTAGAAACCAGTACATCTGAGATAAATGTAACTAGTGAAATGGATGTACAAACACCTCAAACTAGTCAGACTGATGAGGCAAGTACGCCTGGGTCTGCAGAGATAACGAAAACTGACACATCCATTTACACTATTTCAGATAGCAAACTAGACAGTACTGCTTCATTGATGCAACTATTATTAAACAAATTCGATGAACAGAGTGTAAAATTCGATAATTTTGACAAGAAACTAGATGTTCAGAAAAGCGAAATTAAAGAAATTCAAAATAGTTTTGAAATTAATTTCGATGAGATGAAAAATGAAATTCAATTGGGTCACGACAAACTTATTAAGAAATGTGACCAGCTTATTACAAAACTAGATAATTTAAATGTGGTAGAAAATAAAGTAGAAACCCAGAAAGTCAATAGCGGTACCCAGCAAAATGCTGTACTGAACATAAACCTATTTAAAAATAATAATTCCAATAATGAATGTAGTATAGATAATCCAAATAATACAAGTAGTAAGATTGTGGTGTTAGAAAAGGATAAACATGATAATGAAAGTATAATGAATGATAATGAAATATTTGAATTTAGGAAGTCAGAAAGAAAGTTGAGAGAAAGTATTTTAGTACAAGGAATGCAGGGGGTAGAATTTTCTTTTAATGTTGTATTAGGGGGTGAAGACAAGTCTTCATGTAATTGTTATAAGGATAAGAATGCCTTTAATTTATATTTGATAGACGATAGTTCTACAAATAAAGTTTCTTTATGTTTTTGTGTACCTAAGAAGAGGTGCAACAATTTTATGATAGGGACCCCTGCATATTTGGAGAGAGAAAGTGTATTTTGGTGTTATGGAGAGAAATGTATTAAGAGAGAAAGTATAGAGAGATATTGTGAGAGTAAAAGAGTAATAGAAATATTTAAAGTAAACAGAAATTACAGACAATTGTTAGAAAGGTTAGGGTTAAATGTGGTATATGAAAATGATGAATACTTACCTGATAATAACAATAAATTGGAAATAACAAGAAATGAGAATAAAGACATTAAGTATTTACCTGTGGTGGAATATTATGGGGATAATTATAGTATAAACCGATTAATGACATATGATACTGAGATAAACGGAACCCTACTTGATCGTGACTGGAAATATTTGTTTAATAACCGTTTCATAAAGGAGTACGAATTTTATAGTAATAAAATCTATTTATTAAATAAGAATTTATATAGACCTAAGATTCGTTTGTTGTTTAATGATGGTGGATAGACTGTTTAAATTGTGTATGAACATTAAAAAAAAATATATATGTGCAAAGTGGTTTTGAATTGGACTGCATATGGACTGATTTCGATTAATGACACAATAATGAAGTTGGAGTGTATATTTTTCATTGTATTCACTGTATTTATATATCCATGTATTTTTGATATGTATTATGTATTACAGGTATATTTACACCAGTGTGTATTATTATATATTTACATATATAACATGTTTAATAATAATATTTTAATTTTTAATTGGTAATGAATAAATATGAATGTTTAAATAAAGAATATATATTTGAATTTTGAAAAGAGGTATTGTTATAAGTAGGTAAGAGAGGAATTTTATAAGGGAATTGTCAAGGATTACAGTACAGTAAATGTTTAAACAGGAATAGAGCCTGGGGATAGGTAAGAAGTAGGTGAGTTATGCAATTAATGTAAATGGAGTTAGAAAGATAAGAATTTTTAAGAAAATACAAAGAGAATTATTAGATATTTAGGGACACAGTAGTTAGTGAAGGTGTTTAAGTAAAGGTATAAACATATAATTATTGTTGATGAATTCTGTAGTGGGGGTGAGGTGATAAAGAGTAGCCAACCAATAGTGTTGTGGCAGGTATTAGCGTAGTTTAAGGGAGTGTTTGCCGAATATTTTGGAAGGGCAAAATATTATGAATGTATATAGCCAGTTAGGGAACACCCAACTCATTGCAAAGACGAGCGGTGCCATAGGATTTAAATGGAATTAGTAATGGTGTTTATAATTGAGATATTGGTGTCATAATAGGTAATTTGATTGTCAGTTAGAAGAAGGTGAGTAAAAATATAATGAGTATAGTGAATATAGGAGTTATCCAGACTAAACAGTGATAGAAGGTGAGAGGTTAGGTAGTTAGGTAGGTAGAAAGTTCAGAGTATAGAGGAAGTAAGAAGTGAATAATGAAATAATATTAATAATGTAGTACGAATACTAATAATAAATTTGAAATAAATATTAATAATTAAAAATAATAAAATTGATGTATAATTAATGAAAGTTTAAGTGAAATTGTAAATTTTAAATGATTTAAATGCAACCGTTAATGGAATATGCAAAACAAGATTAAAATGAATCAAGAATATTTAATGTATTAATGTATCAGTGTTAATTATTAATGTATTATTATTATGTAAAATGTATTTATGTTATAGAAATTTCAACATGATTCTATAATAAGGAAATAATGTGTAGGAAAAAAAAAAAATTTTTTAACTGGCGCTGTTAATAATAACAATAAGCCAGATAATTACCTGTTAATAATAATAATAATAATAAGAAGAAGAATTTTTTGTTTGTTTTATCATTCACTGAGAGTATTCAATAAATAAATATACCAAGTTATTAATTCTTTTATAATTTGTTTTTCTCTAGATTAGTGAGATCTATAATGTGTAATTTTCCTATTTTCAATTATATTTTATTCAATTGATGATAGATAAGAATGAAGATAAATATTATCGATAGGAATCGAAACCATTTTTCAACTCAGGGTTTGTAATATGAAAAAGAGATATTCTTTTTAATTCTTGAGGATTATAATTTTATAAATATATTAAGTGCTTATTGGCACAAACCAGCACTTAGCTAAGGGGAACCAGATCAGTTGAGGATGGAGTGATTTACTAAGCCACTATTTTAATATTTATTATGTATTGTTTCAGTGTTTGGTGGTGTGACAGCGGTCCTGAGCTGGCCAACGAGTCAGAGCAGGGACGTTAAGAACCTAAGTGGCCTTATGGTGTTGGGATCTCGCAGGAGAAGTCCAGTAAGGTCATCTAGGTACGGTCATCATCACCAGACCAAGGGTGAGTTGTTATTTTTTATATAAATTTGTAAGGGGGTTGTGGCGACTTGTCCTGGCTGATCCCTTTAGGAAGTATGAAAGGGTCAATGAAAGTTTGTGTGCTTCGTCACACCATCTTTCATTGAGGGGATTTTGTGATGGTACAATCATGGTACATTTTTGGAATTACTTTAAATATGGTAACTAGAACATAACTATTGTATTTTTCTATTTTTGTCATACTAAACTCAACCTTAAACACCTGATACGAATATACAGTGAGTGTAGTGTATGACAATATTTGTCAGGTTTTGAAACAATTCATAGCAAAAAACTGTGTAACATCACAAAAACAGTGTGCAGTTATTGCGATAACCGAGCCAAACCTTAATTACGTCAGAAGCGGAGAATGTGTTGACAACGACAACACGGCGCTGTCAACAAGTTAAACAATAGGATTGTGACGTCAGTACACCCCACTTCCGCAAAATCCAACAAAGAATTGTCGTCATTTCTTCTGCAGCTCTGATCAACGCCGGCCGGCAACCCGTTCACTTACGGGTGAATTTTAACTTTTTAGACCACTGTAGGTGGTTAATAAACAGTATAAATATCTATATTCAAAATGTACTAAGGAAAGTTATAGTTCGGCTTTGTGTAGGCGTCCTCGGCCGATGAATCGTCCGTAAAAAGATCGACGTTTAGAATCGGTCCCACAAAGGTGCCCCATCAAGCGCCGTAAAATTAAACCAATTGTGCCGATGTCGGGACGATGCTAGCAGTGCGAGGAGGCCAACACGAAATGGGTGAGAGCGTTCCTTGTACACTTTAAATCCTTATTTCATTATTTCCCAATATAAAATTTTATTGTAGAAATCAATTATTTAAAATTTCAATATATTTAAAAGGAGCTCCTCAATTCATAAAAGTTTGTACCATGAGTATGGAAGAGCGAGTGGTTGTGTGTGTGTGTAGTAATTCCTAAGTGCTGGGTTGAGCACCACTATATAAATATATATTATTATTGTATAATCATTAAGCTTATAGAAGTACATAATCAAATATTATTATTACACATTATGTTTTTGGAAGGGTTAAAGTTGGTTTTGAAAAACTGGTATGTAACAAAGTAAAGAATAAAAAGGGGTATTTCATTGGTAACAATTAGAACAGCTGTTTTGTTATTTCAAGCAATTTCCGTTTCCTAATAACTTCGCGTAACGAAATCCTGGCCCATGTCATATGTAACATAGATGGCGTCCTAGTTTTGGTAATAATAACCATAAGTGTGATCTATAATATATCGTATCTATAAATCAAAATAAACGTAAGTTCACAGGTGGCGCCCGAACAGGGACATTAGGTGGTATTATTTAAACATATTATTACCTAATGTACGCCTAGAAAGAACGGAACAAATTGCTTGAGGTAACGGACACAAAATTTTATAATTCGTAAACATAACCCCACAATTAGGTTATACAATTGTATGCATGCGTGTATTGCAAAATTGCCAACATGAGTACTAGTGACAATATTGTAGTAGAAACCAGTACATCTGAGATAAATGTAACTAGTGAAATGGATGTACAAACACCTCAAACTAGTCAGACTGATGAGGCAAGTATGCCTGGGTCTGCAGAGATAACGAAAACTGACACATCCATTTACACTATTTCAGATAGCAAACTAGACAGTACTGCTTCATTGATGCAACTATTATTAAACAAATTCGATGAACAGAGTGTAAAATTCGATAATTTTGACAAGAAACTAGATGTTCAGAAAAGCGAAATTAAAGAAATTCAAAATAGTTTTGAAATTAATTTCGATGAGATGAAAAATGAAATTCAATTGGGTCACGACAAACTTATTAAGAAATGTGACCAGCTTATTACAAAACTAGATAATTTAAATGTGGTAGAAAATCAAGTAGAAACCCAGAAAGTCAATAGCGGTACCCAGCAAAATGCTGTACTGAACATAAACCTATTTAAAAATAATAATTCCAATAATGAATGTAGTATAGATAATCCAAATAATACAAGTAGTAAGATTGTGGTGTTAGAAAAGGATAAACATGATAATGAAAGTATAATGAATGATAATGAAATATTTGAATTTAGGAAGTCAGAAAGAAAGTTGAGAGAAAGTATTTTAGTACAAGGAATGCAGGGGGTAGAATTTTCTTTTAATGTTGTATTAGGGGGTGAAGACAAGTCTTCATGTAATTGTTATAAGGATAAGAATGCCTTTAATTTATATTTGATAGACGATAGTTCTACAAATAAAGTTTCTTTATGTTTTTGTGTACCTAAGAAGAGGTGCAACAATTTTATGATAGGGACCCCTGCATATTTGGAGAGAGAAAGTGTATTTTGGTGTTATGGAGAGAAATGTATTAAGAGAGAAAGTATAGAGAGATATTGTGAGAGTAAAAGAGTAATAGAAATATTTAAAGTAAACAGAAATTACAGACAATTGTTAGAAAGGTTAGGGTTAAATGTGGTATATGAAAATGATGAATACTTACCTGATAATAACAATAAATTGGAAATAACAAGAAATGAGAATAAAGACATTAAGTATTTACCTGTGGTGGAATATTATGGGGATAATTATAGTATAAACCGATTAATGACATATGATACTGAGATAAACGGAACCCTACTTGATCGTGACTGGAAATATTTGTTTAATAACCGTTTCATAAAGGAGTACGAATTTTATAGTAATAAAATCTATTTATTAAATAAGAATTTATATAGACCTAAGATTCGTTTGTTGTTTAATTATGGTGGATAGACTGTTTAAATTGTGTATGAACATTAAAAAAAAATATATATGTGCAAAGTGGTTTTGAATTGGACTGCATACGGACTGATTTCGATTAATGACACAATAATGAAGTTGGAGTGTATATTTTTCATTGTATTCACTGTATTTATATATCCATGTATTTTTGATATGTATTATGTATTATGTATTACAGGTATATTTACACCAGTGTGTATTATTATATATTTACATATATAACATTTTTAATAATAATATTTTAATTTTTAATTGGTAATGAATAAATATGAATGTTTAAATAAAGAATATATATTTGAATTTTGAAAAGAGGTATTGTTATAAGTAGGTAAGAGAGGAATTTTATAAGGGAATTGTCAAGGATTACAGTACAGTAAATGTTTAAACAGGAATAGAGCCTGGGGATAGGTAAGAAGTAGGTGAGTTATGCAATTAATGTAAATGGAGTTAGAAAGATAAGAATTTTTAAGAAAATACAAAGAGAATTATTAGATATTTAGGGACACAGTAGTTAGTGAAGGTGTTTAAGTAAAGGTATAAACATATAATTATTGTTGATGAATTCTGTAGTGGGGGTGAGGTGATAAAGAGTAGCCAACCAATAGTGTTGTGGCAGGTATTAGCGCAGTTTAAGGGAGTGTTTGCCGAATATTTTGGAAGGGCAAAATATTATGAATGTATATAGCCAGTTAGGGAACACCCAACTCATTGCAAAGACGAGCGGTGCCATAGGATTTAAATGGAATTAGTAATGGTGTTTATAATTGAGATATTGGTGTCATAATAGGTAATTTGATTGTCAGTTAGAAGAAGGTGAGTAAAAATATAATGAGTATAGTGAATATAGGAGTTATCCAGACTAAACAGTGATAGAAGGTGAGAGGTTAGGTAGTTAGGTAGGTAGAAAGTTCAGAGTATAGAGGAAGTAAGAAGTGAATAATGAAATAATATTAATAATGTAGTACGAATACTAATAATAAATTTGAAATAAATATTAATAATTAAAAATAATAAAATTGATGTATAATTAATGAAAGTTTAAGTGAAATTGTAAATTTTAAATGATTTAAATGCAACTGTTAATGGAATATGCAAAACAAGATTAAAATGAATCAAGAATATTTAATGTATTAATGTATCAGTGTTAATTATTAATGTATTATTATTATGTAAAATGTATTTATGTTATAGAAATTTCAACATGATTCTATAATAAGGAAATAATGTGTAGGAAAAAAAAAAAATTTTTTAACTGGCGCTGTTAATAATAACAATAAGCCAGATAATTACCTGTTAATAATAATAATAATAATAATAAGAAGAATTTTTTGTTTGTTTTATCATTCACTGAGAGTATTCAATAAATAAATATACCAAGTTATTAATTCTTTTATAATTTGTTTTTCTCTAGATTAGTGAGATCTATAATGTGTAATTTTCCTATTTTCAATTATATTTTATTCAATTGATGATAGATAAGAATGAAGATAAATATTATCGATAGGAATCGAAACCATTTTTCAACTCAGGTTTTGTAATATGAAAAAGAGATATTCTTTTTAATTCTTGAGGATTATAATTTTATAAATATATTAAGCCAACCCAGTGCTTATTGGCACAAACCAGCACTTAGCTAAGGGGAACCAGATCAGTTGAGGATGGAGTGATTTACTAAGCCACTATTTTAATATTTATTATGTATTGTTTCAGTGTTTGGTGGTGTGACAGCGGTCCTGAGCTGGCCAACGAGTCAGAGCAGGGACGTTAAGAACCTAAGTGGCCTTATGGTGTTGGGATCTCGCAGGAGAAGTCCAGTAAGGTCATCTAGGTACGGTCATCATCACCAGACCAAGGGTGAGTTGTTGTTATTTTTTATATAAATTTGTAAGGGGGTTGTGGCGACTTGTCCTGGCTGATCCCTTTAGGAAGTATGAAAGGGTCAATGAAAGTTTGTGTGCTTCGTCACACCATCTTTCATTGAGGGGGTTTTGTGATGGTACAATCATGGTACATTTTTGGAATTACTTTAAATATGGTAACTAGAACATAACTATTGTATTTTTCTATTTTTGTCATACTAAACCCAACCTTAAACACCTGATACGAATATACAGTGAGTGTAGTGTATGACAATATTTGTCACGTTTTGAAACAATTCATAGCAAAAAACTGTGTAACATCACAAAAACAGTGTGCAGTTATTGCGATAACCGAGCCAAACCTTAATTACGTCAGAAGCGGAGAATGTGTTGACAACGACAACACGGCGCTGTCAACAAGTTAAACAATAGGATTGTGACGTCAGTACACCCCACTTCCGCAAAATCCAACAAAGAATTGTCGTCATTTCTTCTGCAGCTCTGATCAACGCCGGCCGGCAACCCGTTCACTTACGGGTGAATTTTAACTTTTTAGACCACTGTAGGTGGTTAATAAACAGTATAAATATCTATATTCAAAATGTACTAAGGAAAGTTATAGTTCGGCTTTGTGTAGGCGTCCTCGGCCGATGAATCGTCCGTAAAAAGATCGACGTTTAGAATCGGTCCCACGACGGTGGGTTACGTAGGTTGACACAAAGGTGCCCCATCAAGCGCCGTAAAATTAAACCAATTGTGCCGATGTCGGGACGATGCTAGCAGTGCGAGGAGGCCAACACGAAATGGGTGAGAGCGTTCCTTGTACACTTTAAATCCTTATTTCATTATTTCCCAATATAAAATTTTATTGTAGAAATCAATTATTTAAAATTTCAATATATTTAAAAGGAGCTCCTCAATTCATAAAAGTTTGTACCATGAGTATGGAAGAGCGAGTGGTTGTGTGTGTGTGTAGTAATTCCTAAGTGCTGGGTTGAGCACCACTATATAAATATATATTATTATTGTATAATCATTAAGCTTATAGAAGTACATAATCAAATATTATTATTACACATTATGTTTTTGGAAGGGTTAAAGTTGGTTTTGAAAAACTGGTATGTAACAAAGTAAAGAATAAAAAGGGGTATTTCATTGGTAACAATTAGAACAGCTGTTTTGTTATTTCAAGCAATTTCCGTTTCCTAATAACTTCGCATAACGAAATCCTGGCCCATGTCATATGTAACATAGATGGCGTCCTAGTTTTGGTAATAATAACCATAAGTGTGATCTATAATATATCGTATCTATAAATCAAAATAAACGTAAGTTCACAAGTGTGTTTTTAATTATGTTAGTAAAAGTTTTTATTTACTTTGACAAGTTCCTCATGTGAGAACGAAAAGTTTTTAAACCTGAAGATGGGAACATGTTTCCCGAAACATGTCGTGTATGACATATAATGAAGTCGCAAGATGGAAAGGAAATAAGGTAAAACTATAAGTTTTATTTCAATTAATTTTACTGTTTTTCAAAAACTTATTTCAAAATTTTGATTTTTCAATACATTTAAAAGCCCATTAAATGAGATTAACTGATTAACCTTACGAATTTAAAATTTGTTAAAATTTTGGGGTTGTTTCTGAGCCACACTTGTGAAAACCAGTAAGTAATTTATAAGTACTAAATAAACTGACATTATGAAAAACAGAAATGGCTGGTCAAATATTAGTATTTGAGTGGATTCATAAACTGGTTTGTAGCCTTGATGAAGGATGTTTTCAGACAATTACAGTGGGAAACAAAGTTAAAATAGAACACATCTTCCGATCAGAGATTTGCAGATAATGTACTGCTGATTAGTAAAAGTACAATGGAGATAGCAAAAATGATTAGTTAGTCAACCAGTAAAGCTAAGCCAAACAAATATAGAAAAGACAAAATATTGGTTAATAGGCTGTTGAAGCTGAGGAAGTGAAAATTTATGATAGAGATCTAACAGCTGGGAATTAAATGAAATATTTGGGTAAAAAAGTAACTATCACTGGAGATGGAATGCCAAAAATTATTTATTAAATACGATCAGAGCGGACGATTGTCTATGGAAAGATGGGCAATATTAGGGAGAATAAGATTTGCCATTTTGTTAAAAAAAAAAAAAAAAAAAAAGATTTCGTCATATTGTGTTAACTGCAATGACTTCTAGGACAGAAACATACACAGAGAACATGGAATGACATAAAATTTGTAGACTGCACTAAGAAGTATAGACAGACAAACAAGGTGATGCACAAAAAGCAAACAGCTTACATGTAATGAAACCAGAATAAATATCATTTAAAGAATCGAGAAAATTAATAGACATGAGTAGGACATTTGTTATGCTACTAGATGGGAGATGGTTACAATGACTGAGACTGGAGATCAAGAAACATAAAGAGGCTATGATGATAACTGCAAGTGTGATCTGGTTAAGTATCTCACTCTGGGTCTGTTTGTCAAAGGTCTATACACATTCTTTGTCATCATTTCAAATGATCTTCTCTTTATATGTCCAACAATCTTAGCCGCTGTGCTGTTATATATCTTATCTCTTATTCTTTCCATTCAGTAAGTCGTCTATTTCTTGATTTTTCAACCACTTATACTGTATTCTTTGTCACACATTTTCTTTGGGACTATAATTTTCAAACCTTTAATTTGGGTCATCTTCCATTCACACCTTTTTAGTTTACCTTTGTAATCTTTTCCTCCCTGTATACACTCTGCAATTTCTTTACTTCTCTCATGTTCTTCATTTATCACTGCTTCTAAATACTAAAATATTCTCTGCTTTCCAATATACTCTCCTCCAGATATGACTTGTTTAACTCTCGTATCTTGTCTTGAGCATATAACACTTAATCACATGTCGATATATCATTAGTCCTCTGATTTCTGCTGCTCATGGAAACCTTCACATCACATTCTCCAAATATTGTTAGTTTTTTGCCAGTACCACCAAATCATTGGAGTAAGCAACAATTTGTGTGTTACTCTGAAAAATATATATTCCACTGCCTCTACATTCCATTAACACTATATACAAAAATGTCATCAACAGTGCACTCCCTTATCTCATACCTCTCTTCGTATCAATTCTCTCTGTTATCCTTGTATTGTATGGTTGCTTGTATCCATGTTAATTTCATCATCTTCTGTGGTGCTTTCAACATTCTCGTCTACTCCATTAGTTAATATTTTAACACATATAAAAAGTGAACTTCAGTGACATGAAGGCAAGGAGTAATGATAACCAAACACAGTATGTTCTTCAACTGACTGTCAAGTAGTGAAAAGTCAAGAACTCAACTTCCACTCCTACCTGTTGCTTAATTAAATTTAGAAAGGAAAAGCTGAAAACAAAAATACTTACCAGGCCAACATATCAGGCCCTGATAACCCTTAAAAAATGCTATCCATGTAACTACCACCATTGTTACTGTTATAATGTACAAAAAGTTAATCATAATTAATTTAAAAATTCTTTTTATCTTAAAGCTGCTGCAATATGTTACACTGAATATAATTTAAGTACTTTAAATTAACAACATTACATTATCTTCTGTTTAAAACCATCAGCATTACTAACGTTTATGTTCATTTTGGAATACAAAATAAAAGTTATATTTATTTCAATATGAATCATTCAACCAGAAAAACTTGCTGGTAAATAATAATTTACAGTATCAGTAAACGAATTCAGATTTCTTTTAAAATAACTATTTGCCTTGTTTATGAATTACTACATCTATATTATATAACAGAGTTCGTACAATTTTGCAATTTAATGTTAGTCATGATAGCCAAAATCTGAAAACTGAAATTGCTAGATTGTTTTGTATTGTAGCCTAATTAAATTATGTACTAGTGGAAACTAGGGATGAGCATCGATGGCCGATGTTCCAAAAACATCGATGGTTAACGTTCGATGTTTTTACCATCGATGGTTCAGTTGCGATGTTTTCATACTATCGATGGTTCCGTTTCGATGTTTTCCTTTGAACATTTTTTTTAATTTGTAATGAAGACTTTTTTAAGTTGATTGTTAAATTTAGTTTATTTTAAATCAACAAATTTTTATTTTAGATATTAATGGCTATGTAGTTTGCTCCCTAACCTAGGTACACGATAAATACCATGTACAGTAATATTAAACAGACATGAATCAGCACGCAGGTTGTAGTGGGGAGAAGACGGCAGCAGTGAAAGGCACGAGAGAAGAGGGAAAATGTCCACTAACGCAGTTGAAAATATTAGTCTACTCTCTGAATTGTCAATAAGACGCACATATGACAGGAGTAATCTATTTTGACACGGGTTGACTTTTTATACCTAATGTGCCGAAGTTACGCTTCTTTAATAATTAAAGATGAAAGATAATAGTTAAATTTACGTTTTTCCTTGTAAAAGTAGTAAAATTAGAAAACTGATATCGCTTATAATGAAATAAAGCAGATTCACAATTATTTTCGTTTTATTATATTTATAACTTTATTTATTTAGTTTTCTATTTTCTATGATTCTTATAGTGTTTTCAATTGTTTATTTTTAATTTTTAACGTTTTTATGTATTTATTGTTTTTTACATTTCATTAGCTACATTTTTAATTATATTACTAAATACTTTACCAAACTAAATTTTACAGCCCTACCAACACACACACACACACACACACACACACACACACACACACACACGCACGCACGCACGCACGCACGCACGCACGCACAGATAGGCCTATATGTAACTTACTTTTACTAACTTACCTAACTTTTTATTAACCAATTATTCTTATAATTTGAAAATTCTTTTATTTTTTTAATTGTTTTTAAGGTGTTTATCTTAAATTTGGTTACCTACGAAATTTGGTTGTAGGTAAGTTTTGATTTCGATTACGACAGTAAACTTGGACATTTTGTAAGACGAAACAAGCTCAGACACAACAGAAAGAGACAATGTAGACCTAATAAAGATTTCTATTATTTTGTAAACAGTGACTTGGCGTGCTGTGTCTGTTGCAATGTTTCTCGAAAGTCGAGGCTAGACATCAACAATCGTATATTTTGGAATGTGTACACTTTGTGTACATATTACGATTCACGAAAAACGTAGAAATATATTATCCACATTGCTCTGGCATCTTAATTTGTTTGAATAAGTAACATTAATAACAGCCTCGTACGCAAAATGATTTTGTGTTTAAAAAATGTAAAGTACCGTTTACCAAATGGTAAAAGCTTAAGAGCATGATAATGTCTTTCAGCCGCCAGCTAAACGCAACATTATTATGGTTACTGACTGACTGATTGGTTACATACCTATCTACAGCTATGCAGTGTTGTTTGCTTGTTAGGTCTTTAATCTGCGACGGACGTTAGCACGTTAGCGGTCGCGGTTTTAGTTAATGATTCCCGGCTGGTAAATGATGACGTCATGCAGCGTGATGCGTTACAGAAATTTTCAAATGACCCCCAGCCATAAGACATTATCATGTCAAAACAAGCAGATGTAAACTATCCGTAAAGAACCGGAAAGACAATATTAATGTATTATTATTATTATTATGACATGGTGTAGGCTAGACATTACAGTATCTGTTTATTCAGGTGCAGTCATGTAGTGCGATTCTGTCAGCTTGAGACTAAACTATAACGATTAGTCACTCTTATTTGAATAGCAGTATGATACAATATGTGGATATTGCAAAATGCTTATTACATCATTGTGTATGGGTGGTCATAATTATTGTTTGTGACAGGAGGAAGGAACTATACCTAATTTTTGAGAAGACCTCTTATAAACTTTTATTGAAAGCAATTATAGTTGTGGTTGCAATGAAACACCAGATTTGACGTCATATCGTACGCAAAAACAAAACTCTAGAAATGCGACATAGCACTGAAACGAGACTAGGAAAAAATTCGGAAGATTTACACCAAATTTCGTATTTTATGGAACATTAAAAAAAAATCGGAAGGTCTTCCGAAATTTCGGAAGACCTGACAACACTGCGCACTCAGCAAAACAACTGACAAGTATGTAAACAAGCTGGTGAGTCATCAACAAGTCGGTGCCTGAGCCGTGGTCGGACCAGCCGGGGGTCGGACTAGAGAGGTTTTACTGTACCTGTATAATTTGTTATAAAAAATAAATTGAATCTAAAAGTATTAACAGTGTTACTTTACACTGTGATTTTATTAAGCTTTTACTGTTTAAAAGAAAATAAGAGAATTTATAGGCCTATCTCTCTTTGGGAATACTAATTTAAACTTTCACTAGGAGTAAACAAACCTGACATAGATTTAAAGAGGTTTCTGTTTTTGTTAAAGGGTGGGTTTTATGTATGTTTGTTCAAAACACTTTATAATCATTATAATAATAAATAATAATGAACAGATTTAGTTAATTATGAATGTGAGTTCAATTATTTTAACGTCACCTCGCCTTTACCTAACCTATTCTCAACGAGTTTGTCAACGGCCCTGGAAATTCTGATACGGGGAAGTTAGATGTATTAAATTGTTTTCTCGGGTACAGTGTTGAGGTTTCCACATTCCGCCTGTCAAAATGTGGTGGTCACCAAGGGCTTTTGGTTTTTCAAAATCTTCTGCTAAGGTGAGTAAAGTATCGGGGTATATTATTCTTCTCTTTAATTATTTTTATTTATTATTCATCCCCAATTATTTGTACTATTACAAACATGTAAAAAGCATAGATTTTTATTTGAATTGCAACATTGGCATAAAAACATCGATGTTTGAAGTCTTAAAACATCGATGTTTTCATACCGATGTTTTTTTAACATCGATGTACTCTTCACGATGTTAAACATCGATGGTTTTCTGGCGATGCTCATCCCTAGTGGAAACCTCTATACAAACCATCCTTTATGACCCAGTAGGCCCTAATGTTCATACATAGACTCCTGAACCCCCAATCAAAACACAAGCTGTGCCACTGAAATAGACATCTTTCCTACGTTTAATAAATATAAAGGCAGTTTCCCATTTCCCAACAGGACTTAATTTGTCTCATTTTTTCTATATTGTTACATTTAAAGTATAATGTTATAAAATAGTTGTACTTACTTTTTGCAGCATTTCTGTAAAATTAACCCTAAAATCTGAATAACTACCCACACCAAACTTAACTAACTTTTTTTGACTTTTACATACATATTTTTACGAACCACTAACTAACCACAATTGGTAATTTGCTTAACTAACCACAATGACCATACCAAACCTTTCTGAAAACACTCCTTTGTTTTGGGTAATTCTCAGAAAAAAGAATTTTTAGCATTAAAATTCTTGGTTAATCAAAGTATAGTTTGAACTTGGACAATTTAGTATATCTTATAATATAGTTTTGGCATAATTTAATACTTTTTTTATCCAAACCATAGAAATTGGATTATGTAAGTAGGCCTTAACAGTTCACCCCCATGCTTCAGTAACTCTGTGGATAGATTATCCACTCCTGGGGATATTATGCCAACACTAGACCATTAAGAAGCAAACTCATTAGTCATTACAAAAATTAAAATATATAAGACGACACTTATCAGCCGGCTGTTACTTATAAATGCGAGACATGGACATTAACAAAAAAAAGAACAAGAAACACTAAGGTTTGAAAGCAAAACTGTCAGAAGTTTATGGCCTGGTTTAAGGATATGACAAATTGAGAATAATGAATAACCAGGAGACAGATAAGCTATAAAAGCATGAAGACATTGTAAGATTTGTAAACACTCAAATACAATAGCTAGGTCACCTAGAGCAGATGTATGCCAAAGAAAATCTTGTGGGGACAAGTCAATAAAAGCAGAAAGAGGGGCTGACCTAGGATAAGACGGTTGGATGATGTACTGGAAGACCTATGAAGAATGGATGCGAGAGGTTACACTGAAATAGTAATGGATAGGAGACATTGGAGAAGAAGACTGGTGTTGGAAGCAGTACTCATACTGGGTAGTAGTGCTAAAGAAAAAGAATAATTTAACTTTATTATATGATAATCATTTAACTCAAAAGAGAGTTATTAAATATACATATTACAGCTACACCAAGACATAACAGGAAATATAAAGTTTAAATTAATATAGCATGATGGGAAAATAGTGTAAAATTACGGGTAAGTGCCCATTTAACTAACATAAATTATCAAAACAATCTGAGATGACTAGCTTCTACTCCTGATGGATATCATACCCAAATGTGGTACAATTTCAATATATATGTAGGTCTAAATATTCAAGCTGTTTATTGCCTTATATCTTACAATGTTTATGCAGTTACTGTTTCTCAGGTCTAACACAATTGCAATAAAATCGACTGTTAAATTCTGATACGACGATAACAGTATATTTTCAATGGATTCGCAGAAGTTTATTTGGAGTCTCCTGCAGTAAGAATTTTTATTTTCCAAGAGCATTGCTTCTTTAAGTTTTCTAGTAAACTCCCCTGTTGTAACAACCTGCAATAAAATAAATTTATACTGTCAACAAACCTATCGTTGCGTTATAAATAATATTCACTCACAATATTAAGTACAGTTCATTTGTCTGCCTAGAAAAGTAGCATACTAATCACTTACAGACCATTTATGTCAAGCAAACTTGTTGAAAATTTGATGACATTCAACATAGGGTACAATGTAATAACTATGGATTCACCTCAGTATGAAATATTTTACCAACTTGATTCAGATTTTCATTCAGAAAAATAACCATGTTGGCAACTAACAACCTCTTCTTAGCTATTAGAGGCTTTACATTACTTTCTAAATGTATTACTGTTTACAAAATATAATTACATACTTACAAGTATTGAAAGCCTTTGAAATGGTGTGTCATTTCCAAAAAATGACAACTTTGCCATTTTAAATTTATAATGGAGGCATATAGAACTCAACTATTTCTCCTAACGAAACTCACTTATAACAAAAACATTAACACCTGTTTTGGCGCCATTTTATAATCTGCCACATTCATCGCAGCACGATAAAATTGAGTTTTAAAAGGGAACCTTGACTATTATTATAATAAATATATGTAAGCTGTAGGTTTCTATAACAACACAGTTCTATCCTTAAAGAATCTATATGTGTATAGTTCCGTCTTTCTTATGTTAATGGGATAATTGGCTGCGTTCAGCTTTAAAAGCACAGTCGCATAAATGGTTCCAACATAAGTAATTAGTTGCCCAGTATATTTTTTAATTTTACACATATGTTTATTGAAAATTCAGTTGTTTTTCAAGAAAGGAGATTATTTTTGTTTTATCTGTTGAAAGAACATCATACGATTTTAGAATCGGGTACTTGTCTGTTGAGGCTACAAAGGTTTTAGTTCGGGTAATTGACCAAATGACCCACATGCTCGAAGGACTTACAATAATAATATTAGAGCTCTATAATATGTTTTCAATTTAATGTAATGTGATAATATAATATAAAAGTGGTTATTTACTTTACCTATAAATAAAGCAATACCTATACCAAGAAATAAGGGTACTGGCCCAATAACTGTGCCCGCAGTCGCTTTCGGTATTTCGATTACGCGATTATTGGCGTCGATATGTAGTGAATGTCACATAATTTTAGTTGGGTAATTGAAATTGTGAAAATTTATCTGTGTATGTTATAAAATAGTTTATGATTGCAATCGTGTTTTCATTGTCATATTCTTTACGAGAAATGTTTCTGGCAATAATATAACACCGATGTGTGATTGTGACGCCAAAAGTTGGAGTTGTTGGGTTAACATGCAAACTAAAATTACACATGGAAACCAATAAGCGTTTAAAATTATACTCACTTTTTGTGAAATCCACGTAAAAAACACCAACTCGAAGTACCGTATTATAACCTATTATCGAAGCGAACACTAATTTACCTATTACTATACATGTCTCCCTTTTTATAGCAGAACTCGTTTTCCACTAATACTCGGTTTTTGTGCAGATTACTAATAAAGCAACTGGCTCGCGGACTGGGGGTTGCGCGGCTCGTTGGAGGGCCTGAAGCGACCCTCGATGATGGATTTTACCACCGGAGCTAGCAAACGGGGTCGCTTCCAAGACTCACCTGGCCTTGGAATGTAATTACCGAGTAAGGCGATCAGGAGATTGCGGGTTACACGCGCAGCCCGACCGTAGAATCTACGCTCTCAAGGTGTCCTCAAAAGAGCGGACACCTAAACCTCTTCTCAATGCACGAGAAGAGAATCTCCGGGGGTCTTTACATGCGAGTTTAAGTCCCCTATCGAGAACGCGCTGGAGCGCCGATCTATGACAGCGTGCAAGGTAACCCCACACGGCACAGACACGTCTAGACGTAGGTAATCACCGGCAACACATACGTGTGACATTAAATTAAATTTGAAATATATTTATTTTTGTTTATAAAAATATAAAAATGATGTATTATTAATTTAAGTAACAAGAATAATGTGGACAGCCTATGAAACATATTTTCTACCAGAAACCAATAGGTAGTAGAAGAAGGGGAAGACCCCGAAGTAGATTCAAAGATCAGGTAGAGGAGGACCTCAGAAAGCTGAACATAAGAGTGGAAAGCCAGAACACGCAATAGGGAAGACTGGAGTCGGCCCTTGGAGCAGGTCAAGACCCACCATGGGTTTTAGAGCCACAGCTGATGGTGAACAAGAATAATTTGAGTAATTACACTCACAGACACGCGCGCGTGCGTACTTACTTATATATTAATTTTAGGAACATATAAATACGCATAATTTACACAGAAAATGCGCACGGGAATTTCCATTTGTAATATCAAGATAAGGTTACATAGATGGGTTTTGTAAATTTATTTAATCTAACCCATATATCTTCTTCAGCCACAGAATGCACTTAAATCCATTATTTTTGTAAAGCAAAATGTATTATACCATTAGCAAAACATTTTAATTTTCATCGTATAATTCAGTAGGAATTTAATTACGACATGTAATTTGGTCTTCCATTCTCATCCTTGCAACCACATCTATTCGAACAATTAAATGCAGCAATGATTATAACAGATTGACACTTAGTGACTATCTCAGCACAAAAAAAAAACATTGTTTTGACAGTCAAGCGTTTTCTTCTTTATTCAAAAACATGCGGAACCTACACTTAAAATGTTCACAATGGA
Organism: Magicicada septendecula; assembly: GCA_034769895.1. Lineage (NCBI taxonomy): Eukaryota > Metazoa > Arthropoda > Insecta > Hemiptera > Cicadidae > Magicicada > Magicicada septendecula. The sequence continues at coordinate 1,156,251,716 of CM068367.1, forward strand.
TGTATTTTTTTACTGTAGGGTTATATTTAAATCTCACCTAAGGAACCTAACATTACGATTTTTGCAAACGTGTTGCGATTAAAACCGAATATATTATATCTTTACGGACTGTATTTTAACCGTTTGCACGGTATACATCGTCAACATTAAAAAAAAAAAACTGTAAATGTAGTACTGGACCAGAGAAAAGCGACACCCACAAATAGATTTCGGCTACAAAAAAAAAAATTACATGAGCGAAACGCTAGTTCTGTCACAAAGCGGTGGGGGAGGTGGCGTTACCTCGAGTTGTTCTTTTTTTATGTGATTTTCACAAAAAAAGCGAGTATTATTTTAAAGGCATATTGGTTTTCATTTATACTTTTTGCATAGCTAGTAGAAATCTCTCTCTCTCTTCTACTCGCTATGCTTTTTGTTTGCCTGTTAACCTAACAACGTCAACTTTTGGCGTCATAGGAGCAGATCGAAGCTGTTTTTGGATAAAAACCAATTTTCGTAATAAATATGAAAATGGAAAACGACTGCAATCGTCAACAAGCTATATTATAACGTACGCAATTATACTTAACGCTTCTATAATCTTATCGATGCTAACTATCGCATAATATAAATATCGAAAATAATAGTAGTTTAGCCACGGTTGTTGGGAACGTACCACTATTTGTAAAAAACCATTGAATTGTCTACTCATTTCTTTCTCTCTCAACGTATAATCGTTTGATCTCTTCTCATTACTAATCTTACCATAGTAATACTGCTATGCCAGCTGTTGTTAAGTCTCCTTGAATTTCCAGCTGTTGTATTGCTTCAAGATTGTTTTCAATATCAAAAATTTGTGGCTTAAAATAAAATTATTTTGAAAATTGCATGCTGGCCCCGGTTTCAAAATGTTAGTTAATAGTCGAAATTAACACGTTTTTAAGCAAATCTCCACTTATTTACATCTCAATTTAAAAATTTTATTCTAATCTACTGTAAAGCACATAAATTACTATGGGTGCTGTCCTTAAAATTTCATAATAACTAAAGTAAAGAATATTATTGTTTATATATTTAAATTTAGTACCAACTGTGGGACGGAAGATGTCGTCTCAGTATAATTTCCGGACTCCATGTTTGATTTCGCTCCATTTTGTGAGAGAGTGAGACAGTCGAGCGGCGGCAGTTGATTATAGAGTTTTGTGTTTTTATGTTTCATATTGCTTGAAAGTGTGCGGAAGCAAGTACAGCTAAGGTATTTTATGTATGGCTCATTGTAATTACACCGATAGAAAGTGTATATCGTTGAAGGTTACTGAAGTATTGTGTCTGTTATAATAATTTACAGGTAGCCATCTTTACGTTTTGCAAATAATTGCATGAATTCTAAGAAGCAAACAGTAGTTGCAGTAATGTTTATTATTTTAAATTACAACTGCCACAGAGTATAAGCATTAGAATGCATACTCAATTAAAAAAAGCAATTTTATATGCCTTGAATAAAAGTACTTAACCTCAACAGTCATCAGGGCAAATAGTATATGAGAAGATCCGTCCAAAAAGTAGCAAGCACAGACCCAATTAAGATATTAAAAAATACTCTTTTCGGAAGTGCTAATAGAATATTTTTTTAAGAGCCGATTATATTTGTGAGATAAAATGAACAGACTTCAAAACCATGCAATGCTTTATAGAGATATTTACTGTCAGTTTCAAAAGAACGATTTTTGGAACATGTTGAGATACATTACCTCCCCCATCATCATGTTTAGAACCCCTATGCACATTCGAAACTTGTCTAATTGAATTTAGTTGAACAACTGCAATTTACTATTTTTGGTAAAAGAATTGTGAACCATAAAATAACATAGCCTCAATGTGTGTGTTTTGGGGGTATTGTGAGATTCTTGTGGACCTAATTTGTTAATGTATTTACATATGGGTTCTTTTGAATTCCATTCTCCCTCCACAACTTCACAGTGGGGAGCAGAGGCTGGCAATGATTACACATCCACCCATGTATTAATGCCTCCATGAACAAAGATTTGTAATTCAAATTTAGGATTAAGTGTGATCTTGTATACTGATTTGGTAATTATGACAATTCCCATCAATGCTGATATTGCGGTGATATATTTTTTTTCTATTCTATGTTATATAAACAGTAGAAAAATTTTAAACGGTGGTCGAACCTATTTACATAGAAAAAAAATTAAATTATTACTCCCATAAGAAAGGATGCAATGGTGAATGAGCGCCATATTGACTGTAGATGGTGAGAAATGGCATAATTACCCACTTTTGCTTTAATGTAATTCATTTGCCTACAACGCAAAGCATTACATTTCGGACTTGTGGGTGGCCGGCTCATCAGTTTCCTACAGTATCCACTGCTGAGAGTGATTTTGGGTAGCCGGCTCACCGCACATGCTTTAGTCTCCGGCGCCGTCGACTACTCCGAGATTACTAATAATAAACTCGCGGTGGGCTCAACGCAAAGCTTTAAATCGCCGTTTGGGCTCAACGCAATTTTGAACATGTAAGAATCATGTAAATTTTGTTTTGAAAAAGCGTCACGCGTCAACAACAGCTGTACCTATGTAATTTCTCACCGTCTACACTCAATATGGCGCTCATTCACTATTGCATGCGTTCTCATGGGAGTAATAATTTAATTTTTTTTCTACGTAAATAGGTTCGACTGCCGTTTAAAATTATTTTTCTCCTGTTTATATAACATAGAAGAATAGAAAAAAAAAAATATATCACCGCAATATCAGCATTGATGAGAACTGTCATAATTACCACTGATTTATACCCAGTTCCTTTTCACAGAATTTTCCTAAAGTATGTATGTTGCTAGCACCAAGCATAATATGTAAAAAGGCAATTTCATAAATTCATAACGTCAAGCCTGTGAAAATCATGTGGCACTTAAAACCTGTTTACAAATACGAAATGTGGTTTCTTGCCCTTTGTCCTTGTATTATATAGGCTAGTAATCTTTCTTTTGAAATGGTTGTATTGCATCTTCTTCAGTCTGAATTGCAATGACCACCTCTAACATGATCATTTAGTAATGCATAACATAATAAAAGAAATATAACATTAGTAAGAAAAAATGATAAGTAACAAAGTAAGCAAATATATTAGACTACAGGCAAGTGTTGAATTTTGAGCATTGATAAAGTATTTGGTAACGTGGTACAGATTGGTGAGAAAATTTTGTAATAGGTAGGTGCTCGGCAGGAACTAGAACGTTTTTTATACATACATTTTTTATTGCAGCTGGTTGTTATTTAGTAGTTAGTTTTACAGTAGTTTTTAAAGGCCGTCTCACCAGGAATAAAGATACTATATTCCTGGCACTTTCAACACATGGGTTGTAGGAGTAAAGCAGACACATTACTGAAGGTGTGTCAACAAATTAATATCAGTTACAAAAGAGTAATTTAAACGTTTGTAGTGTTGGTAGTAATTACACACAAAACGCTAGTCATTGTCTACTTTTTGATGCTAGATGTAGTATTTTGGATCAACTGTTACTGTATTTGTAATTGGCTGACGTGATTTTATGTGGTGAATTCTTTTCTGAGCAGTCTGTTAAGTTGATTTTCGTTTTGTTTATGGTAAATTCACACAAGTAACTATAGAACAAACCATGAATACAGTTTTAAAGAATCAATTTTAATTCTTGAGAATTCAGGACACTCCTAGTATATACAAAGTTGTTTGGCGGACTTAAAATAAGGGCTGGTATCTCGGTATTCAATCAACATAAATTTATGACAAGTACTGTAAAATGTAAACAGACATGAAGCAGCGCACAGGTTACAGTGGGGAGAAGGCGGGTTAGCCACGAGAGAGGAAAATGTCTACTAATACAGTTGAAAATATTGGCCTACTCTCTGAATTGTGAATAAGATGCGTGTATGAGTAAGGCACTTAGGCAGATAAGTAATCTATTTTGAGACGAATTAACTTTTTATACCTTATGTGTCGAAGTTATGCTTCTTTAATTAAAGATGAAAGAAAATAGTAAAATTTACGTTTTTTCCTGTGAAAGTTCTCAAATTTAAAAAATGGTATCGCATATAATGACAGCTGAAATAAAGCAGTCATACTGCCTTGTGAATTCACAGTTTTTTTTTCTTTTGATTACTTTTATAATTTATTTACTTAATTTTCTATTGTCTATGCAATCTTATAACGTTTTCAATGTTTTTTTTTAATTTTTTAAAGTTTTTTTTTGTATTCATTATTTTCTACATTTCATTAGCTACATTTTTAACTATATTACTAAATATTTTAGCAAATTAAGTTTTACAGTCCTACCAACACACACACACACACACACACACACACACACACACACACACACACACACACACACACACACACACACACACACACACACACACACACACACACACACACACACACACACACAACTTTTTTACTAACTTACCTAACTTTTTACTAAGCAATTATTTTTATAATGTTAAAATTGTTTTGTTATTTTTAAAATTGTTTGGAAGTTTTTTACATTTTAGTACGTTTTATGCTCAATACACTGATTTTTTTACCAAGTTACTAAAAATGTGGGTGTGTTGGTATGAACATTTTGTAAGATGAGACAAGCGTCAGACACAACAGAAAGAGACAATATAAAGATTTTGCATAGTTATAAAATATTTAATACTGGCATTATTTTGTAAATAGTGACTTGGCATGTTGTGTCTGTTTCAATGTTTCTCCAAAGTCGAGCCTAGACATAAACAATCCTTGTATATTTTGGATTGTGTAACACTTTGTGTACATGTTACGATTCATGAAAAACGTGGTAATATATGATACACATTTCTCTGGCATTTAATTTGTTTGAATAAGTAACATCAATAACAGCCTCGCGAGTCAATCCATTGATCATATCATACAATTGAAATAATATTTGTTGCTCAACATTTTTAATTTTTGTAAAAATTTTACCAGGAGTTCCTTGTACCTTTATGAATGCCAGACTATCATTAAAAAATTTTGTTGGAGATTCTTTTTTTTGGCGGCCATTTTTGTTTATGCAAATTGCTCGTTTTTTCACAAAAAACGTGTTTTGCAGAATATCTTGTAACTCTTTTATTTATAAAGATATAAAAACAAATAAAAACCCAAAACGTTCAGCATGAAATGGACTACAATATTTGTTTAAACTATTTTCTCATAAGTATAGAGGAAGTTAGTCAAATAAAATAAAATAAATAAAAAATTAGTCAATGATTAAAATGCAATTTTCGAGGGCAATATTTTTCATGAAAGAAAAGAGACTCACCTTGATTATTTTTTTCTGTCAAAGTTATCTTATAACACTACTTGGAATTAAGTTTCATCCATGAGACTTGTCCTTTTTTTTCTAGAGCCCTTAAAAGATGGAGGGTAGTCCGTTTTTAGCCATTTTCATTGCCACATATCTTAAAAGGGACTGAGTGAAAACATTTGAAAATTTTACAACAAACACTTCTTTCATGCTGTATAAATTTCATCACCGAGACTCATCTGGTTTAGGAGTTGCAGAGCATCAAAGTTGGGTGAAAATGTGCTGAGTACTTTCGCAGTTGATAATGGTCATAATGACTTAAAAACTAACAAAAGCCTCTATTTATGGTTACTTACTCTTAAGTATAATTTAATGTTGATTCTATATAACTAAAATAATTAGTATATTAGTGTTAAACAAGGCCTAAACAAACAATTTGGATCAACATGTATCGACTTGTATCAACATGCTTCAGCTTGTTGATACTTGAACCAACCCTCGAAAATTGTTGGCGTTTCCCACTCGCCAGATACCGTTTCCCAGGGGGGGGGGGAATAAAACTTTAATATTTAGCATGTACCGCTCCATTATTCATTAGCCCAGTTTATATTCTGATAGTCCCTTATCGAGTTGAAGATGAAAAATAATTGATTAAAAATAATCAAGCTGGACTAGGCTGAGTGTTTCCTCTTGTGGCCACTAACATGGCGAAATCCCGACGAGAAATACCATTTGTCTATTGCTAGACCAGGGTTGAAATCTTCTAAGGGTGGTCCATTTACTGCCAGCTGCATTAGATCTCCTAATGAAGTGGTGTCCCGGGAAAATCTCTGTTTCACTTTTATCCTGTTAACAAAGCTAAATCCCCGTTCACAACATGCTGTTGTTACTGCCATGCATGCAACGCCGTAAAATACTTCCTTTAGTTCACCAAAATGCTCAGGAAACTTGTACAGAGTTTTTAATAGCTCACAGTCCTTTTGAAGTTATTTGCTCTTCTTTAACCATCATTTTTAATTGAAGCCATTCCGATAGCAAAACATACTCATTTATATCACCAGTAATAAAAACATGCGCCAATTGAAGAATCTCCTCATTGCCATATGCAGTTAGGGTGTCATCTTGAGGAAGGCACAAGAAATCCAGAACGTGGCACTTGGTGCCTACTACAGTCTCAAGTGTATCAAGACGGCACTTCAAGTAATGAACTGTGCTTTCGATCAGCTTATTACGGATTAATTTGTATTCTTCCTCCCCTTGAGACGTGTTTGTGAGAACAATTCCTTGGTCGCTTTTGTATTTTCAGCAATTCAGTTTCTCTGAGTCTGAGGTGTCAGAAAGGAATTGTTTCACACTGGATCCTTCAGATGAAAGCAAGAACTGAACTATTTCCACCGTTACCATCATTGACGATCGTACATGTGAGACCAGTAGGCTAACTGTTTCAACTGTAAAACTTTACAAAATGGCTCTAGTTTCCCATACAGGTCAATCAAAATGTTTAATGTTTTTACAAACTTGTATGATGTAAGGATTTTTAGATAGCCTTTTGCTCTAGCTGCATCCGTAGCTTCTCCTGTTGTAGCTTTTCGGTTCGTTATATCCTCAAGATGGATGACCAGAAGTACGAGATCACGCCGCAAAGCTTTCAAAGCGTCAGATTTACTACATAGCCACCGTACATTGTGAATATTTCTGAGTTTTACTATCTCACTTCCTAAAGTTTCGCGGTGTTTTTAAGCTCATGGAGGCGTTTTGAGGATCGTTTGTAAAATTTGTATATGTTCTTCACAGTTTCGTCAAGCTTTCCTAGGTAAGGGATGGAATTGGCAGCATCAAGTATGGCCAATTGTAGACGATGCGCGGCGCAGTGAATGCTAATTAAATGCGGAGCTTCTTCTTTCAAACGAAGTACGAAACCTGACTTTGAGCCAATCATAGACGACGCCCCGTCAGTTCCCACACTAACCATGTACTTTTCTCTTCTCCAATCAAGCCCTAAGTTATCCAAGAGCCCAGTAACAGCAGTGAAATACGACTCTGCCCTACCGCTCTCGAGAGGCACAAGGCGTAAAAGGTCTTCTCTTATCTCCCCTTCACACACATAACGAGCTAAACAATCACATGTTCCCCAGCACTTCGGTCAGTGGAACCATCAATCAAAATACTGAAACACTGAGCATTTTTTAATTTTTGAACCACATCTTCTTGTAACTGTTTAGCAATAAAATTAATGAAAACTTGGCAGTTTTTATCGTTTACATATTGTTTTGCCTCCACATTTACACCTAATTTAGTTTCAAGGGCAACTTGCTTAGGGAAGTCGGTAAATGGTTTTTCATTGATGCCTATGAAATAGGCTATGTTGAATAAAGTTGTTAGATGCTCAAACATAGAAGACTCTATTTTCTTAATACATTTGGCAAGAGGAGTTTTTCCTGGTTCTGACTCTACTTCAAACCGCGTTAAATTGTCCATATGTACTAGGCTTTTACCATGAAACACAAAAGTTTCGTTTTTCATGGAACCAGAAAATCCTGCTACCCATTTTGGGTCACTATTTTGAGGGTATTTAGCGCATATAGTACATTTTGCGCGGTCGGAATCGTAAGCTAGCCAGGGGAAGATATCCAGCCAAGCTCTTTGAAATTTTCGTTTCCCAGAGGAACCGTGAGTAGGCCTAAGTCCACTAGAACTCACGTTTTCCACAGTAGGCATTTCAGTTTCCCTACTAGGCCCGGTACTTACATCTCTAGCAGTAGACATCGCACTTGCAGACTCACTAGGCGTCGTCGTACTGACAGTAGAACTTTTTTTAAAGAAATAATTAAGTTTAATTATGTTTCATTATGAATAAAATAACACACGAAAAATAAAATACACACTGAACACGATCTTAGAAATTGAAAATACTCTTAGTACACGAAACAATAAATCACACGCGTAACACATCCGGTCAACTCAACAATAATTAGCAGACTGTACAATTACAACTTGGAAGGAGTGACAAAGGCCGGCGGCGGCGGCCCGGAATTTCCGCTCCCCACTCTCAGCAACACTATTTTGTTCGACGTGTTTTAAGATGTTTATATCCAACAGAGCAGTTTTGTTTATAAAATTCACACGGTGACAACTAACTGACTGCCTATGACTTCAACACGCGCCTTAACTAAAACAAAAACATGACGTGTTTTGGTTTAATAGACGTCCTTCTTTTTTCCATTTTTCATTCTTACTCTCCTCTTTTCTCCTTTTTTTCACAGTCAAAACCCACTCGCCACTGGCGAGTGGGCGAGTGCAACTTTCGAGGGTTGCTTGAACCCCCCCCCCACACACACACAGAACCTGGGTCACAAGTGGGATCACTTCAGTTTATAGTTGGTGTTGGTTTGAGTGACAAGTGTTGTGATTTTATTATTGATGTTTTCTTTGTTATAATTACACTACTTAGATATTTACATACAGCAGTTGTTATTAATCATTCATTAGTTTAATATGAATTGTTTTGTGAGTGAAGTGACATATGAACAGTGCCATAAACAAGATTACAAGCCAGTGCCTGAAGAGGTAATTAGTGTAAGTGATTTGCCAGAATCAAAACTACTTATTAAAAATTAAGAGTTTCAGCAGAAATAAAAAACATCTCTCATTACCATAAATTTAAATATTTGGAAAAATTCAACCATATATTTGGAAAGAAATGTTGTGATCCCTTAAAACTACATAAAAAAACAGTAAAAAATGGCTTGCGAAAATACTTGTTGAGCATCTCTCCTAAGCCGACAAATTTTAATGTAAATTTGATACCTGGTAAAGCACTTTGCCCAACATGTGCTTCAAAAATATTTATTAAAAAATCAGTAACAGATCCTAACAAACATCAAAATGAATTTATTCCTGATGCGTATGAATTTGTTGAGGAAACAACTTTGCAACAGGTTAGCTCAGTATGTGAAACATTAGAACTCTCTCCTATTTGTAAAATACTGAATTTAAATAAAGAACAAAGGCATTCTGCACTACAGAAAAAAAACTGATAAAATTGCGTCTGCTGTAAAAAGAAAATTGGAAACATCTTTTGGTGAAGATTTAGAAGAAAAAGACCAGCCTAGTTGTAGCTCACAGGAAAATGAGTATGAAATGCTGATAAAAAAACTCAAAGAAAAATGTAAATTGGCCAGTAAAGATGACAAAATCAAAATTATCAGCCTTTTGCCAAATACATAGTCAAAAAATAAAATAGTTGAAGAATTTGGTGTGTCTCATCATCTTGTAAATATGACAAGGCATTTGGTTAAGGATCAAGGTATCCTGCCACATCTTTCAAAAATTCAAGGCAATAAGATTAGCGAAGAAGTTGTTAAGAGCGTAATTTTCTTTTACGAAGATGATGAAAACAGTTGATTGTGCCCAGGGAAGAAAGACTATGTTTCAACTGCCATAGACAACACTAGAGTATATAAACAAAAGCGATTAATGTTGATCTCCCTAAATAAGCTCTTCAGTCTTTATAAGCAAAAATACCCTGCACACAAGATTGGTCGGTCAATGTTCTGTTCTCTGCGACCAAAATGGTGCGTTCTGCCAGGTTCATCTGGCACTCACAGTGTTTTGTGTGTGCAGATATCATCAGAACATTAAATTGACGATCGAAAGAGCTAAGCTGAATACAAGCTACAGAGATTTGATTGATTTTCTTGTGTGTGACAGTGAAAAAGAAGAGCGTATGCTGAATGACTGTAAAGAGTGTCCTTTACCAGAAGCCCTACAGGAGATTTTATTTAATGAAATTGACAACTTGGTGGATAAAATTTCATTTAAACAGTGGGTGCAAACTGATAGAGCTGAACTTATTACACAAATCCAACCAAGCGATGAGTTTATGACTTCACTGGTAGACAAACTCATGTCTTTAAAGTCACACCATTTTATTTCAAAAGTTCAATCTACAGTAATTATTTTAAGGTACTTAAAGAAAACCTTGTTGATGATTGTGAATGTTTTATTATTGGAGACTTTTCAGAAAATTACACCTTCACTGTTCAGGATGAAATTCAAAGCTTCCACTGGACAAACTCACAGGCTTCTCTGTATCCATTTGTTTTTTACTTCAAAAAAGAAGACAAAATTTGCTGTAAGAGCATATGTGTAATAAGTGATAGCCTTTCACACGATACTACTACTGTACACACTTTTCAACAACATCTAATTAATGAGATTAAAAGTGTGCTACCTGACGTTAAGAAGATGATATATTTTAGTGATGGCGCCAGTAGCCAATATAAGAATAAGAAGAACTTCGTCAATGTGTGCCAACACATAAATGATTTTGGAATATCAGCCGAGTGGAACTTCTTTGCTTCTTCCCATGGTAAAAACTCTTGCGATGGAATTGGAGGCACAACAAAGCGAGAGGTGACAAGGGCAAGCTTGCAAAGGCCCTACAACGACCAGATTTTGACACCAATAGACATGTTTAAATTTTGCCAAGATAAAATAACAGGAGTAAAATTCATATTTGTTCCATCAGAAGAAATACAGAACACAGAAGAAAAACTTAAAAAGAGGTTTGAATGTTGCTTGCAGGTGAAAGGTATAAGAAATTACCATCGGTTTGTTCCTTTAAGTGATAACAAAATAAGATGTTATCCTACATCAAAATCAGACAAATTTGATGACCATCAAACATCTATTCAGTTTACTAACACAAATTCCTTAGGAATCCAAGATAACATTGCTTGCATATTATGGAGATGAATGGTGGATTGGAACAGTCAGAGATGAAAATGAAGAAAACAACGATGTTTTGGTTCACTTCTTTCACCCATCAGGCCCCCAATCATCTTTTAAATTATCAAAAAGTGACATTGTTTGGGTTCCCATAAGGAATGTTTTAAGAAAAATAACCCCCTTAGAATTAACACCATGTCTGGAGGAACATATAATATCAGAGAAGTTGTGTAACGAAATTTCATAAATATTTAATAGTTGTTTTGATTGTTCATCATCTTTTTTCACAGCACAAAACTAACAATAATTTGGATCCCTGCACCAATCCCCTTCCTCCACACACCACCCCCACTATACCTTTCAAAATAAAAACCGTTACAAGTTAATGGCAGTCTGTCTCAAAGCTGACGAAGGCAAACACCACGCCGAAACGCGTACGAGAAGAAAAGGCAAGTAAGTTTCACAAGTTGAAAGTTTCAATACTTAATATTTTGAGAAAATATTAAAATTATGATTGGTTGTTGTTCTCCTCATAACAGTTCATTTTTAATGTAATATTGGTCACACAATGTTAACTCCAGTAAGTTTAATTTGAGATTTAAAATATAATTTTTTAACAGCAAACTAAGTTTTTTTATTGTCTATCCTTCTCACGTATAAACAATATTAATGTGTTCTTTTATTATTTTTGATGCTCTGAAACTCTAAAACTAGTTGTGTCTGTTATAAATTTCTATGATATGTTGCTATTGGAAAGAAATATGTGTTGTAAATAAAAAAAAATAATTTAAAATATTATGACCATTATAACCTGCGAAAGTACTCAGCACATTTTAACCCAACTTTCATGCTGTGCAACTCCTAAACTAGTTGAGTCTCAGTGATGAAATTTAAATAGCATGTTTGTGCTGGAAAGACGTGTTTGTTGTAAAATTTTCAAATGTTTTCACTCAGTCCCTTTTAAGATATGTGGCAATGAAAATGGCTAAAAACGGACTACCCTCCATCTTTTAAGGGCTCTAGAAAAAAAAGGACAAGTCTCATGGATGAAACTTAATTCCAAGTAGTGTTATAAGATAACTTTGACAGAAAAAAATAATCAAGGTGAGTCTCTTTTCTTTCATGAAAAATATTGCCCTCGAAAATTGCATTTTAATCATTGACTAATTTTATTTGACTAACTTCCTCTATACTTATGAGGAAATAGTTTAAACAAATGTTGTAGTCCATTTCATGCTGAACATTTTGGTTTTTTATTTGTTTTGATATCTTTATAAATAAGAGAGTTACAAGATATTCCGCAAAACACGTTTTTTGTGAAAAACGAGCAATTTGCACAAACAAAAATGGCCGCCAAAAAAAAGAATCTCCCAAAAATTTTTTTTAATGATAGTTTGGAATTCATAAAGGTACAAGGAACTCCTGGTAACAATTTTACAAAAATTAAAAATGTTGAGCAACAATGCCTGTATGATTTGATATGGATTGACCTGCATGTGAAATGTGTGTGTGTGTTAAACAAGCAGATGTAAACTATCCATAAAGAACATTAATGCAAGAATTAGACTAAAACTATTTAAGCAATATAGAGCATATTTACCTACATGCAATTACAATTATTTAGGTCAGTTCTTCCACCCCACTAATATTTTGTCACTGTTTTCACCATTAGCCGACTATCACTATTACTCAAATCATCTTCACCGTTGTTATCCTGTTCTATATTAATTTCTAAACTATATGTTACAGTATCCACTATTTGGTCCGATTTCACGTAGTCATTTTCAATTTTCATGACTTGGTCACATCTTGATCTCCAGTTTACGGGAGAAATACAATCAAATTCCTTTTTCGCTTTTTATGACACTGTCTACAGAAAAATGCATGGTTTTTTCTTTTAACATGTTCCTTCATGGTTACCCAATTCAGTTCGATAAGATTAAGATCCGGGTGATAGGGTGGAAGTCGTAAAACGGAATATCCATGGTTTGCCAAAATAGCGTCTATTTTAAAAGTTTTGTATGTTGGTTTATTTTGTTTAACTAGTGCATAGAGCTCAGGTTTTAACATAGATGGACTACAAGGAATGTCATGATTCTCTAATCAGTTAATCGTGTCTGCCTTTTTTGTTAAAGATGTTGGAGGTGGATTTATTTGTACATTGTGGTAGGAGGCATTGTCTATTACTATTACGCTGTTCTTATTCAAATGAAATGAAACTAAACGCTTCACTTTTGATGAATACTGATGTTTTTTGAAAAGTACGCACACAGTAATCTCCACAGCGTCTAGTAGAAAACGAAGTGTATTTCTCTGCTGACGCATGCGCATTACATAACCTGCGCCGTTAGCACGAAAACGGTTGATTCGTGTCTAGTGAATCTTACTGTGTGTAATTTATATTTACAACAGTTATTTTGTTCTTATATTGAACTTGCTATAAAAGGTCCTTTAATTTATCTTTGATATTCTCTGATAACCTGATAACACATTTAAAGTAAATTAGTGAGAACAAAGTGTTCTAGTGAACAAAATTCAGTTTGTTTAATTTAACAGAGGTTTTGTGATTTGTAACAATATGTTGAATTAAAATACAATTAATTGTATTTATTTAAATAGATGACTGATTATTAAAAACAAATACATTTAAAAAATAAATTTTTATCTTCCAAATGCTTTTCAAACTAAAAGTGTACATTTGAAACAAGACCGTATGCAGTACCATTAAGCTTTGGTTACTGTAGACTAATAAATTAACATTAATTTTTATTTCAAAGTAATTAAGGAAATGTTTAGGCTCCCATAAAAATCAGTACTGTGCCATTTCTCTAGTAACATGTATTAAACAACATTACATTTTTTTTTGGCTGTTGACTTTACAATATTTTCAGCAAAAATCCTTAACAGTCCAAATTATTAATATTGGTCACATAATTATTTAAACAATAACCCAAAATATATTTTATTTCATTTCGAGAACAGAAAGCTTGATATAATAATCATTATAGTCATCAGTCCTGAGATTGGTTTGTACTTTTTGTTTGTACTTCTGGCATGTATTTTTACAGATGCTGTCACAGTTATGTTGAACTGTGACATGGAGTTACATTATGCAGGCTCCTAGTGGGTAAGCAGAGGTGTTTTAGTGGGTAACAGTGCCATTTGAAATAGGCTGTTTCTGAGTCTGAGACTCTGTAATCACTGTCACCACATTTCTTTTTTTTAACCTTCAGTCAGATTCTGAGGTTTACTTTGTCTTCCAGAGAAAATAAAGGCCTACCTCTACATGTTTTCTTTTGAAACTTTTTCAAAAACTTCATCCTTTTTCTGGTGAATTCTAAATGTTTTGGTATACCCTTTTATAGCAGAAATAGTCCAGACTTTCCAAACCTTAAATCCCTTTTTGATAGGCGTTTTTGGGTTATAGAGGAGATTTGGGAATTAAGGACATTTTTCAGTTTCTGATCTTATAAAATTTTCTGGTGTAAGGTATGAGTTTGTAATGATGCACAGTGTTTACTACAATATACACTATCTTTTTGCTTTAATAGTATCAAATGAAAGTAATTGCTTACAGCTTCTTATATTTATAAAAATGAATTTTTTTCAACCTATGTAAAATCCCCCCAACAGTAAGGGACATTGGACAACAGTAAGGAAGATTCGGAACATAATAAGTGTGAGCAAGTGCATGTAAAAAATTGCTTTTTGTTTCACATAAAAGTTTGAAACCCAATCAAAATAAAAGTCATATTAGGAGGTAAAATGACCAGGCGTACATTGCAACTCTAGGATTTTTTCATTCTATTTTCACATAAATTTTGTTTGAGAAATGTATTGAACTCCCTATCAGCTTTTTAGGCTTGCAGCTGAAACTCTTTTTTCTGCTCAACCTTTTTCTTCTTTTACCATAATTTTCTCTCTCCTCTCCTCTCCCTGGCCTTCTCTAGAGCGTAAATTAAAATTCTAGTTCTGCTAGGGTTTCTGTAAAATTACTGTTTTATTTTCTTGGGCTTGTCTGTTTTATTTTTGGGCTTGTTCAGGGGAATTTTTGTGGAGTTGGAGTTTCAGTAGTTTTTAGGCTTGTAGGCGCAATTCCTTGATCCCAGTGAGGTATGATACAACTAGTGTCAGGTGAAGTTGATGGTATAGTCAAGTTGATTTCATGTTGGTGATGATGCAGCCCAATTCAGTAGAAGACTTTTCTGAACTGAAATACAGCCCTAGCAAGTAACATTTTAAAATCCTTTTTTTTTTTACAGTGCTTTAAAGCAGACCTTTGCTTTCAACTATTTCTTGCTTGACCTCTTTGGTTGTTTCACAAGATTATAGAACATTTCTACAAGTTTTCCTCATGTACTTTGAAGGCATTGTTTGTAGTTTGTAGCAAGAAGCAGGGCAGTCAAAGGACTAGTAATGATTACTAAGTATGCAATAATAAAATAATGAGTTATTAATAAAATAAATACAAGAAGGCTTCAAGTAGTAGCATGTTTTTTTTTGTAAGACAAAATAGGAGGTTTTTTGATATTTTAGCTAAGGTTTTGACAAATTAGTGTACATTAAGAATGTAGGATAGTGAATGTACATCATCTCTAGGCTCTTATAAAGTTTCTGAATGTTTTAAACCCTACAATAAATTAATAAAAAAAAAAAAGGGAGATTGGAACAGTGCCTAAACCTCCCTTCTGTATCCCATCTATCCCTTTAGTACACATTATATTTAACCTCATCTTGAATTCATAATCTCAAATGATCCATTCAAGTTTCATTATTCTAATATTTAAAAACATTGTGAATTTTTATGTTTTTGTTTCAAAGGATGTGTTATAAATTGAAAATCCAGTAGTAAATTCGATGGTTTTGCTATCTCAGATAAACTTTTTCTTCATATCAATCCAGGAGTAGTAACTAACACTTTGTAAATACAGCTACAGAAAAAGGAAGGGAACAGAATCAATTTGAGAGAAGCCAGCTTAGTGCAATGAATTTTTGTATTTCAAATTATGATGTCCCAAATATCCCAACTCTCCCCTACTGCTTTATACTCGAGCGGTTTTTGAAAATAGTCTTGCCTACACTTGTTCTCTGGTACTTTCATATACCACCGTGGACCTTAGTTTCAATTTTGGACCTTAGCTTGTAAAGTTCGTCTTAGTCACTTCCACTGTAATGAAGGTAGTAAAAAGGCATATGAGATTGATTTCTTGATTTTCTAAAAAAAAAAAGTCAAATGATATAACTCTAAGCAATATAAGACATGATTGTTATGGATTTATGATTTTTTCTGTTCTGTAGCACAGTAAAATAAAAACAATTTAGCATCTTAGACACCAAACCTGTAACAGTCTAACATCACAGTTCAGTTGCTAGGTGACTGAATGCTATATAGCCAGCATGATAGTGAAGATATTCTCTTATAAACTGATGGTACTAGAAAGTGCCAACGAGCTCTAAGACATTTGAACAAAACGAAAGCTCAGTATAAGGGAAAAAGTAAGTGGTACTCTCATGTATCATTGGTTGTCTGAGGGTAGAAATTCTTTGGTAAGATCAGAGCTCATTATTTGAGTTACAAGTTATAACTAATTTGCATCATTACATTATATTAAATTGAGTCAGATTTGTTCAGCTCTAAATTGCAGTCTTCAAGAGTGTGAATAAAGAATATTACTGATTAATATTTATACGATTTATACAAAAACTAGTTACTTAATCTATCTGTAAATGGCATATATGTGGAGGAATCTGTATTTTAAATTCAAAAAGTGGTGTTATGTCTAAACTTTAGGAAGCAGTACCCATTATTTGAGACATTTTAGCTGTATTATTGAACGCTGTAAATAGGACTGTGTAGGACATTCAGTTGTGTGCTGTTAAATGTTTGTATTGTCTGCCTATTTCACACTAATTTAGCATTAGATTCTGAAGGATACCAGGTAAATGTAGTCCAAGTATGTTTGAAATTGTTATCAGTTTGTTACTGTCAAGTTATTGGGATAAATCTGGAATAAGACGAGGAAAATAAGCGAGCCAACTTTCGAATGTACAAGATATATTTTTATTACGTTACAACAACAATGTGTGTGCGCACACAGCGCTTGTTTATTAGTATCTATGTAGTTTTACATACACATGTTCATATCTTGACACCCCTTCTCAAGTTGAATTATCTAATAATTTAAATTGGAAAATAGCACGTAAATAAGGCATTAATAAACACTTAAACAGAAATAGTTTACATGACATTTGGTTACATGAAGGGCTTATTTTAATAGTGGTCCAACTCCAGTTTCTGTCAAAATGGAGTTAACTGCAAATTTACACTCAGTAAAATATCATTTATTTATTTAAAAAATGGTTCATCTCCACCTTCTTTCTACACACTGCAGAGTGCACCACAAGATATACTTATAAATGAAAGCACAATTTTTTTAATTTCAGTAGTGGTACAACTCCAGATCATCAGCTGTTTTATTTCAGTAATGGTATACCTCCATTTTGCTTGTTTAGGCAGATAAATATTATTTAGTGTGTCATTATAAAGATGAGTTACTTAAAGGATTCAGATGTTGCTGATTGTTTTAACATGGAAATTAGTTGCTCTGAACAAACAGATGATGAAGATTTGAATCCAGATTTCAAAATTTCTACAGGTATTTATACATTTCATTTTTTTAGTATGGTATAATAAAACATTTCCCTATTAGGTTATGTTCAAAATATTATAGTGTTACATGAAATTATACGTAGTAATTCTTTACTTTTTGTTCTTATTAAAAAAATGTACTCATTAACTGGGAAAGAAGGAATTTTCATTCTTGAACATTTCATTTTTGGTATTGTAGTACACTATAGTTTTAGTACCTTAATAAGTATGCAAAATTTAGAGGTTAACAAGGGGCATCGTCAGTTAATGTTCTATTCATTACTATTTTATATACATTGTCAATGATAAAATGCTGGAATAAATTATTTAGAATGATATGCATTTATTATTTCAAATCTGTCGTTTCACATCAAGGAATAAATTTAGGTGAAAATGATTCTACAGATCCATATGCAAAATTTTGAAAGGCCTACACTTTTCATGAAGGTTTTACTCTATTTTTGTCGTGTGATTAATCAAACATTTTACTAATAATTTCTTGTTATCTTTGACAGTTTTTATTTAATGTAAGCTATGTTGAATGTATTAAAACTTTTTCTGAACCAAGTATACCCATTTATTAAATTCTTAAAAGATTGTTAGTGAGCCTCTAAACATTATTCATCTATGTCTCATCTATAAAAATTACAAGAATCTGTTTTATGTTTTTGTAATTTCCAGTTTCAAATGAAGACACTGAAGTAAGTGATGCTGTGAATGATGTTCCAAACAGTAACAGAGGAAAACAAGTTCAAGGCAAAAAGGGACAGAGAAAAGAGTATGAAGTAAATATCCGAAAGAGGAAAAGAAATGGTGGTGAATCTTATTTACCAAAAGCTGGTAAGGTTGTTCCAGCTAAAATATTTACTAATGTTAACTGTCAGTGCCCTCGTAAATGTATTGATAAAATTACTGAAAATTCAAGGAAAACACTGTTTGAAAAGTTTTGGTCTATGGCCGATTTTAATCTTCAAAATAGTTACCTAAATGGGTTGTGTACTAGTCAGTCAGTCAAACGTAGACGTCCATCCAATGGAAATGGAAAACAGAAGGGTTATATCTATACCTATCATTTGGAAATTGATAGCAATAGGTTTGTTGTATGTAAAAGTGCTTTTTTGAATACTTTCGGCATTTCCAATGGACACCTTGGTAGGCTTCTGAATAAAAGCAAAACTCAAGGCACACCTCATGTTGACAAAAGAGGCAAACATGTAAATAGATATTGCATACCTGATGCAATTTCAAATGAAATAAAAGACCGCATTAGAAGCTTTCCTGTTTCTGAAAGTCATTATTATAGAAAAGACAATCCTAACAAAATGTATTTAAATCCTGATCTAAATATTTCTAAAATGCATATATTATATGTAGAAAAATGCAAAGAGGAAAACATACCCTTTGCTGGAGAACATATCTACAGAAAAATTTTTCATAATGATTTTAATCTGTCATTCAGACATCCTCGCCAAGATATTGTAGCACTTGCGACACATTAGACTTAAACATAAAGGCTTGTTTAGAAAATGAAGAAAAATTGTGTTAATACTTAAAAAGGAACTTCGTTTTAGAAAAGCTGAGGCTGCAAGATCAGCAATGTCATTTGATGCTGAATCTAGCAAGCTACCTAATTCTCAGATGCTAGTATTCACATTTGACTTACAGAATGCACTAGCCTACCCTAAGTTAACTACTTCTGTGTCATATTACAAAAGAAATATGTATGTATATAATTTTGGATGTCATAATTTAACAAAAAATGAAGTGTTTATGTACTACTGGGATGAGGTGTCAGGATCTCGGGGTGGGTCCCAAGAAATTGGTACATGCTTATTGAAACACATAACAAATTCTATTTCATCAGAGAAACACATCGTTGTCTACAGTGATACGTGTGGTGGCCAAAATAGAAATTTATATATTGCACTGACCATGATGCGAATCACACAAGATCCTAACCTAAGTGTGGAAACTTTTGATTTAAAATTTTTGTTACCTGGCCATTTGTATCTCCCTAATGACAGAGATTTTGGTCATATAGAGAAGAATTTAAGAAAAAAAGAAATTATTTATATTCCAAATGTAATGAAATTTTTATTGTAATACAAAACACTAGTAAAAAATGTAAATTTATTTGCACTGAAACGAAACAGTGATTTTTTAGCTATTAAAGAATTACAAAATGAAATAACTAGACATAAGAAAAATGAAGACAAGGTTGATTGCAATTGGCTAAAAATAAAATGGATACGATTTGAAAGAAGTAAGCCATACATTATGAAATACAAAGACACATTAAATGAAGATGTAGAGTTTTTCACCTTAAACTTTAAACTTAACAAGACAGGAAGACCAAGACATTTTGGTACAGTTCCCATTCCGTCTTTGTATCCTGAACCACGGAGAATTGATGAGAAGAAGAAAAAAGACATGATTGATTTTTTCCTTTTATCCCATCAATTCATCATGATTACTTTAATAATATAGTTACTACCAAAGATAATAACAGTTCAGATGTTACTACTAGCAAAAATAAAAATAAATCTACAAAGAAGAAATAAATTAAAAAGCAGCTTATTGAAAACTCTGATATTGTATATATTTTTCTTTTATTATGTATTTTTTTTTGTATTTCATCACATTTTATAAATTAACAATACAGTATTCTTTCATCCATTGCACAGTTGTTTTTATTTCCTGGTGGTCTACCTCCATCATTATCTAAAGAAATTTCTGAAGATGTTGAAAATTGTTTATTTTAACAGTGGTCCATCTCCTTTGAGCATTTACCTTGGAAACCACATTACATGGATCAATTCAGGTTTATAGCATAAAAAATAAGTATTTCATTGTCAACTAGTTGGTATATTTACCTATTCATAAATTTCATTAGTGAATTTTCTGTATTGTCTAAACTTTAGAACCTTCTTTCTAATAAACATAGAAACTGGAGTTGGACCACTATTAAAATAAACCCTTCTTAATCTTTAGCTTTTCACAAAAATATTGAAATTTTACATTACATAAAGATTTGGTCAGGATATCTGCAATATTTTCACTTGTGCTTATATATTTGAGCTTGATTAGTCCTTTTGCCACAATGTCTTTACTATAGTGGAACTTAATGTCAATGTGTTTAGTGCGCTTGCTGTTTTCATAGCTCTCTACCATATTAATTGCACTTTGATTGTCGACGAGCATTACTGGTGTAGAAGTGTCGTACTGCATATCCTCCAAGATTCTTTGTAGATAAATCAAATCTGTTGCTGTGGATGCACAGGCTATATATTCTGATTGTGCTGAGGACAAGGATACACAACTTTGCTTATGAGAAGTCGATAAAATTAGATTACCACAGTGATAGATTACAGATCCAGTTGTGCTCTTACGATCTGTAGTGTCTCCTGCCCAGTCTGCATCGGAGTATGCATACAGTGCATCTTCAGTTGAGCAACGATATGTCGAGCTTTTTATATCTCGTTTTCTTGATGTATCGCAGTACTCTCTTTGCTGCGGTCAACAGTTGGTTGTTGGTCTATCTAAATACCTACTCAGCACTGAAGTTGCTTAGGCTATATCTGGCCTAGAGATAACTGAAATGTAGATCAGTGATCCCATGATTCCCTAAATGGTAAATCCTTGTTATTTGCAGGTTCAGATCAACTTTAAAGTTGTTTTCCAGTGGTGTACTTGCAGTTTTACAGTTCTGCATTCCAAACTTGGTTAAGACTTTGTCTATAAATTTATGTTGAGATATTTCTATGGAGTTCTTTTCTATATGTATTTCTGTTCCTAGAAAATCTTTAACTGTTCCAAAGTCTTTAGCGCAGAATTCTGTTTTGAGAAAATCTATCAGCTTGTTACATGTTTTGGGTTTTCCTGTGACTATGATGTCATCTACCCATATCAATAACCAGACGTTGTTACCAGTGTAGAGACAAGAGTCACTTTTTGACCTAATTAACCCATATTGCTCGACTGCATCGGTGAATCTTTCATTCCACTTTCTTGGAGCTGAAAGCAATCCATAAAGACTTTTTCAGCTTCAGAATTTTGCAATTACAATCAACTCCCTATGGTGTTTTGATGAAGACGTCAGTGTCTAGTACAGTAGAACTTGGCTAATTCGAACGTGCATAATTCGAATTCGTGGATAATTCGAACTTTTACTGTGGTCCCTTGAATATCCTATGTAAAACCGTGCAAAAACATCGTCTGTAATTCGAACTTTTTTTTGTTAATTCGAAATAAAAATGTTGCTCAAACTACAAAAAATCGCCTGCAGTATGGGTTAGACCACGTAACAATAGAGACACGACTGGAAACAGACAAGCAGGCATCACCCTTTGTGAACAGACGCTTGTCCTTTGTGTCAAATTCATGAATTGGCGCCAGTATCTCACGATGACACGTGACTGGCTCGTGTAACGGTACCGTCCGCCATTATCTGTTGTTCCATGCCTTGTCAGTCAGCCACCCTCACTATTGCTTTCAGTTTAGGTTTAGTCTGCCTGCATTTGTGGAAGGGTTAAGTCTTTTTGAGTTTCTACTGTGCGAGCTGTGTCCTGTAGTGAGAGACCGTTCCTTTCTTTATATACTCGTAAAGACTGGCGTGTTTTAGTGACGCTTATTGTGCAGTTTTATTGTGTTGTGTGTTCATCATGGCCCTTTCAAAACCAACATGGATCCAATACGAATCACTGAAAAAGTTGCCATTATTCGGGAAGTGGAAAAGGGACAAAAAAAGAAATCTGAAATTGCTAAGGAATTCGGGATACCGCCAAATACACTGTCAACGTATCTAAAAAATAAAGAGAAGATTTTGAATAGTGTGTGTAAGCCAGTGACAAAGATAGGAAAAGAGCGCGAGCACCAGAAAATCCTGACGTAGATGAATGTGTAGTGAAGTGGTTTAAGCAAGCAAGGGACAAAAAAATTTCAGTCAGTGGGCCCCTCGTCAGAGCCAAAGCTGAGGAATTCGCATCTAGCTTAGGGAAAAATGTTTTTAAGGCCAGCACTGGTTGGCTCGATGGTTTAAAGAAAGGAATGGCATGTCTTTCAAAACTGTTTGTGGGGAAAGTGGATCTGTTGACGTTGAAGCTGCAAATTCATGGAAAGACGATTTGTTGCAATTGATTTCTGATAGAGACGCTAAAGACATTTTTAACGTAGACGAGACGGGCTTATTCTTCAAATGCACCCCCGACAAAACACTTGCTTTTAAAGGAGAAAGTTGTAGTGGCGGCAAACACAGCAAGGAGCGCATAACACTTTTAGTCAGAGCAAACATGGATGGCTCGGAAAAACTGCCTTTGCTAATGATAGGGAAGTCAGCTAACCCACGTTGTTTCAAAAATGTAAAAACAAAACCAGTTGAATATGAATCAAACAATAAAGCTTGGATGACAGGTGAAATTTTCGAAAGATGGCTTTTGAAAATCAACAGGCAATTTCGGAATCAAAACAGAAGAATCGTCTTGTTTATTGACAACTGTAGAGCGCACAACACTATTCTTGTGATGGAAAATGTAAAGGTCGTGTTTTCCCCCCAAACATGACTTTAGTAGTTCAACCTATGGACCAAGGTGTAATAAAAAATTTTAAGCATTTTTCAGACGGCTTGTGGTCCAAAACATTCTGTCAGGTGTTTAGTTAGATGAGCACGAAAATACTATCAAGATTAACATCCTTCAAGCTGCCCGCATGTGCAACAGTGCTTGGGACCAAGTTACGCAAAAATAATTGCTAATTGCTTTCGTAAAGGTGGTTTCTGCCACATTGAAGGTGAAGAGGAGAATAAAGCTGCTAGAGAAGTCGTACCCACTGCGGATAACTGGGAAGATGTTGGACATGACGCAGGCATTCATTATGAAGAGTTTGTAAACATGGATGAAGACTTGGCGGTGTGCGGTGAACAGACAGATGCGGAGATCTTGGTTGATGTTATGAACAAAAGAAATGATGGTGCAACTTCAGATGAAGAAGGGGACCAGCTAGAACTTCCAGAGATACCGATTCCAACGGATTCACAGGCATCAAATTACATTCAAGACTTGAGACGGTTTGTTGAAGGACAGCAGAACGTAAGTGACGCTATTTTCCAAGCACTTAATAAACTTGAAGAGTTTACTACAACTCAGTGTATTAATTGCAATATGCAATCAAAAGTTTCTAGCTTTTTCAAAAAACTGTAAATGCTATATTTTGTACTGAAACGTCTTTATACGTTTGTAATACATATGTATAAGGAAATTGTTTAATAAAATAACATATTGCTTTACTGAATTTCGGTTTTTGATTTGATTTTTCTACCCTTATTAAAACTTTCCTAATTCGAATTTTTGGATAATTCGAATTTTTTACTGGTCCCTTCAGCTTCGAATTAGCCAAGTTCTACTGTATTCCATTTAGAAATGCACTCGGGATATCCAACTGTCTTATATCTCACTGTTTTTGTAGAGCAACTGACAAAAGTAGACGTATAGTGGATATTCGAGCAATAGGAGCATAGATATTATTTGTTACCTGTTCTTGAAATCCTCTTGCAACTAATCTTGCTCTTTTTGTGCCATCTGACTTAACCTTGAATAACCAACGTGTATCTATAGGTGTGGCATTGCGAGGTAGTGATGCTGGTTCCCAGGTCTTTTGTTTATCCAGTGCATTAATTTCTGATTTTACTGCCTCCTTCCATCCATCATCAATTTTCATAGGTGTCTGAGAGGATATTTAAACCATCACTTATTAAACAGTAGACAAGAAATGCATCCTCTGGAATATTATCTGGATAATAGATTCAGTCTTGAAGTTTCTTGGGTGGTTATCTATTTCGTTTTGGTCTCTCATTTCCTTTTCTTTATGTGTTTCAATAGACTCTTTACAATTTTCATCTATCTTGGCAGATTCTTCAGCTGGGTTAGTTTGATCGTCGTCATCTTCATTTTCGATTGCTTGATTTTTATAGATGTCAGTATTTGAGTCTTCTTCAGGTAGGTAATCTTGGTCTTGATGGTCATCATACAGAATGTGTTTATATAATTCATTGTTTTCACTTGGTTCTGGCTTATGATTATATTGTGTTTCATCAAATGTCACATCTCTTGAGATTATTATTCTATCTTCATTTGGAATCCATAATCTGTAGCCATTTTTCGCATAGCCAACCATGATGCACTCGTAGGCTCTAGTATCTAGCTTGCTTCTTGGTACTGGCAGCTTAGATGCCCAAGCTTTGCAGCCAAAAACTTTAATCTGTTTATGTTCACTTTACCTAAGTATTCATGTGCTGGAGTTTTTCCTTCAAGAGCAGTTGTTGGTGAACGATAAAGTTGGTAGGCAGCACACCTTATGGCTTCTTCCCATAAGTACTTGGGTACATTAGTTTCAGTGAGTAGAGTCCTAGTCTTTCTCATCAGCATAAAATTTATTCTCTCACCTCATTTTGTTGTGGAGTATGAGGTAGACTACTCTCAAGGCTGATTCCTTTTTGCCTGCAGAAGTTTTGAAAAACTTTTGAAGAGAACTCTCCTCAACAATCTGCCCTGATCCTCGAGGAAGAATATCAATTTGCTTTTAACTCACGGATATAGTCCATTAAATTTCTTTCAGCTTCACTTTTTTATTTGAGAAGATACACTCGGACAAAATGTGTGTAGTCATCGATGATAGTTTGGTAGTATCTTTCACTATCCATTGTTTGAACTTTTACTGGTCCAGCCAAATCACTGTGCAATACTTCTCCCTTTCGACTCGATCTTGGCAATTCGACGTCACAGAAAGGTTTGCGTTTAGCTTTGCCTTGATTGCAGGGACTACAAACTCCGAATTTATGTGGTAGTTTCATTTTTCTTAAACTGTTTTCATTTAAATGTCCTAATCTTTGGTGCCATAGATTTGCATTATTGGCCACACAACAGTCTCTTTATCTATTTCAAGTTTTGTGATGTACTGATTTCCCATTGATTTACATATCAGCTTGAAATTATTTTTATTTTTGATTGTAGCAGCATTTTTATCAAAAATCACAGCATTACCTTTTTGACTAATTTTCCTTACCGACAGTAAATTGTATGAAAGTCCCGGAACAGTCAGAGTGGTAATTTTATGCGCTTAGTTTCACCGTGTTTGTTTTTCGTTCGAAGTTTCAACACGCCTCTCTTTGTAACTGGTAACTGTTTACAATTTTTATCCCCACTTTTCTTCGATCTGCTTGACGTCGGACATGTATTTTTCTGCAGCTTCTGTCACTAGGTGATCCGTGGCGCCGCTGTTGAGGATAAAGGTTATACTGTTGTTTGTCGTGTTGGTAAAAAGGGCACTGCTTTTTCCTTCACAGTCGTTCGCTGCGATGAACGATATATCATTGCTTCCTTTTTCTTCCGCCACATTTGAATTCTCGCTTCTGTACGGCCTAGCCTTACCTTGACCTCTTTGCGCGCCTCTTCCTCGTTTCTGATGTCGACGACTTTTTGATGTTTTGGGACAATCCCTAGCGTAATTGCCGTCTTCACCACACTCATAGCAGCCTGTACTTTTATTCGACTTGTTCGCAGAGAATGAGTAATTTTTGTCGATGTTATCTTGATGATTTTCCTTGAATTTAAGCTCTGCATCAAGCAATCGTTTTTTCACAGATTCGTGTGTAAAAGTTTTCTTATCGGTGTTCATCGTTTATGTAGCCGTGATGACTGTTTCACATAGCGCTCCGGCATCGTAAGAAGTAAATAACACGACTTATCACTGTCGCTGAGTTGCGAGTCAAATGCTGATAATTCCTCTATTAAAGTTTCGAACTGGGTAAAATGATCTTGCAGGTCTCCGGTACAAAATTTCAGTTTCAGCCATCTTCGCATAACATACATTTTCATCAAAGGGCTTGTCCTTTCAAACAGATTTGCCAGCAGCTCCATCACTTCTCTCGCCGTCTTGGCATTTTGAATGATGCGTACATATTTATCCGATATGGACTGCACAATTGTATGGATTGCATCTTGCTTTGGTGTCTTTGGTTGTAAAAGAAACCTTGTCTTCTTCACGTATATCCTCTAATTTGATGTCTAATACATCTACACCTTCTTTTTCGAGTATCGTCCTTACTTGAAATTTCCAGCTCGAGAAATGTTTCTCCGTCAATATAGGGAACGGTACTGTTGCAGCAGCCATCTTGTTCACTCTGCTGGTTTTACCCTCACGCGCTTACTTTACTCCCCCAAAGCAGAACAACGGGCGACGGTGCGACATTGTCGCAGAAAGGAAACGAGGCCTGCAGAAAGATCGTCCACCGCGTTAACGAAAAACGCGTAAAAAATTTGCTGCAGTAAAATTTCTAAAAAAAATAAATTGTTGCATAAAAACAGATACGAATAAACGAATCAATTGAATAACAAAATCTATGTTAGTGACTCAATAGGCCTAATATACGGATAAATTTTCGATGAGAGGCCGATCGGTAAAGGTTACATGTAATCTATTGAAGTCAGAGCGCCGGCTGCAGCCAGCAGACTGAGTCACGCGGCCGCGCTCCGGCGTAGTAATTCACAATCCGGATAGTTGTGTATTTCTGGACTGATTTTTTATATCAACCTAAAATCAATATCCTATAATATCAATATATTTAAATGTAATTTACAAATTTATTCAAATAAATTCTGATAGACCTTATATTTCCGAAAACCTAAATCTAAAAATATCTCAATTTTTGTCTCCTGAAATTTTAAGGATTATTATTTTAATACTTGTATAGAACGGAGAGAGCCATTGCATCAAACAATTTTAACTACGTTACTACTGAAATGCATGCAGAAAGTATTTGATTTTCTTAAAATCCGTTGCAGAAAGATGAAAAAAATTCTGCTTTTAGGCTTTACTCTTACGCCAGGATTTAACTCGTTGATTGTCAATTTCTTATATCAAATTGCACAGCTCAAATTTAGGCATGACCTGGGCCCATAACCTGTCAAGTTATTGGGATAAATCCAGTGGCAAAGCTAGTAGTTAATGAATGGGTAGGCATAAATCTTACCTTAAATTTTTTTTTAAAGAATCACTAAAAGGACAGTGGTTCAAATCGGAAGCTGAGGTAGAGTTTGCTGTTAGCGAATGGTTCCCCAAACAGCCGTAAGAATTTTACTAGCAAGATTAGTGCAAGAGTGGGACTCATGTCATAATTTAATGGAGACTTCTTTTAAAATCGTTGAATAAAAAATGCTTTACAACTCTAAATGTGTTTCTATTGAACAATCCTTGTATAAGTCATACACAATAATACTAGGCCTACATCTGATTGAACTTCAAATTTTTAAACTTGATTAGTTTCTATACCTATATTATATGTTTAATGTTACAAACAATTCAAAAAACAATCTTGATCATCTGTTAGTTCAGCGGAATAACAGGCACACTTTTAATAACCGCATAAAATAAGCACACTTATAAACCACACAGCGTGCTTTAACTTAACTGTTTGCACCATAGAAGTGAGACATGCCTCAACGCTCTATGTGTACAGCATGGGACAATCCCCCTCCCCCGCACTTCCCTTACGCGCCAGCACATTGCTTACATACGATGTATACAAAAAATGCTGAGGCAAGTTCACATTGCCTCATTCGCTTTATGCCGAATCTCACCTGTCACCATCTAGCGGTCACTCAGTAAAGCACATTTCGGCTTAATAAATTCGACAGTCACAGTAACAATGTATTATAACGTCTCTCTTGCAAAGACATTATAACATCGGGAACCAGTTCAATTGTTCGCTGTTAATTAAACTAGCTGCCGTAGTTAGTAAAATTTACTTACCAACAAATTATAACTATATATATATGATATATATATATATCAGGAATTAGTCAAGGGTTACATAAATTTATTCAATTTCTGGGTATTAGCGAAAACATCTCTTTATTCTTGTATTTTAACTAATTATAAAAGTAATAGCTGTAATGGTCATCCTTTAATTTTTTACTTACTTTACTTTACTTTTAAAAAGAAAAATTCTTATAAATTCTGCATTAAATATTCTTTAAATTTTTATTCTTTACTCTTTTTTTATCTCAGAATCCTTCAGCTATGTATTATTTCAATTACCACGGATCCGGGTCTTAACTTTGCAATATTCTAATATATCACAACAACATCCAAACTATTTGAAGAATAGTCCGGTGTAATTTTCAGAATTACTTTACCTTAAATATCATCAGGTTATTACTATATCATTACAGAAATTACAAACATTTATATGTTAATCTTTAAGTTATCTAAAAGTCTTTACAAGAAACTTTACTGTTCTTTTTGTTCCGGTTTTAAAAAAAAACAAGTTATGCACAAATGTTATGATTTAATATCACCTGAATAGAACGTGAGTTTGCTGTGGATGTTCGTGATGGTCTTCTTCAGTAGGTCTTCTTGGGTGTAGTTCGTTGTTCCTCAGGATCCTCCATTTAGTTGATTGTTTCCGAATTGTAGTCTAGGTCATGACGATTGGATTCTGCTACTTGAAGTTCATACGGTTGTTGTTGTTACTTTCTTCTTCTGGAGTTGGTTGTTCACATTTTACATTTTAATTGTTCTTATTTTAGCAGCACTAAAATATGGTAAGGAACATATCTTACTACTTACTGTTTGTAAAGAGATGTGTCGGCTAAGTTTTTTTTTTATTTATAAATTACCAATATTTGCTTCACGCACTACATTACTAGTTTTTTAGTTATTTTCCAACGTTACATTGGATTAAATCAATTATAACAACTAACGTCTGGTTGTATCGTTGTTTAGTGGTATACACCTAAGTGTAACTTGACAACACATTTTCGACCTGCTTACATGTCGAAGTTTCTCCAGTGACTGGGGGTTGTTTAGCGGCAGGGAGTCTGTAAGCTGGCGCGGTTTACGTGCTGAGAAAAGTAGTTCGTTCCTTTAGTATTATTAATTGTTCATTAATTAACTAGTAATAAATTATGCTACCTTTTTGTTATGAGTTAGATATTTCCTTTATTATTAATACGTCTTTTATTTAATTAAAAGAATTATTATTTTTTGCTTAATAACATTGTACTTTGCGTGTTCATACTGGACAATTTGCACGTTGATACAGGAATCTAGGTACAGATAAGGGGTGGATAATACTCTCACTTGTTATAAGAACAAAAATTTTAATTTGTGCTATTTAAATAATTTTTAAATCGTCACATCCTCCTGCAAGATGAGGACGGGGCGACGGGGTATTAAATGAAAACCTAAGAAGTACAATTCCACTTGGGCACGGAACTTCGTGCTGAAATGTCTCTCCCTCAGATGATTTCTATCCATCAATTGATTATCTTACATCTTATACAAAATATTTAAAATCTAATACATTTACTACACATAAAATACACAAATGCATAAATCTACCTTATATTTAATTCTTACATCTACTACCGGGTTTTTTTTTTATTTCTTCACTCGTTTTACGGAGTTACACTCATGAGTAGGTTACTAATAATAATAACGTATTGTAATAACAATCGAATTACTTTTAGTTTACTGCGCTAGACGTTTGTTGTTCGTCAGCTGACTTCTCATTCTTTATTTCACTCTCGTAGGACATTAGCTAAGGTTGATCAGGCCTCGCTAGTATTCATACGAGGTGTTTGAGTTTATACTCAATTACGATATAGGATGTTGCAGAATCTTATTATATTCCTGTATAAGTATATACAACATATTTTACTCTTAATACTTAAGTTATTCTTGGTTTACTATCTATAATATTAATTATCGCTTCCAACGTGGAGCATCACAAATGTAAATTATATTATATTTACAACGTTATATCGTTGCATAATATGGCGTCCTAGATTGGGTGGCTCCGCAAACACAAATAAATTTATATTTGCAACGTTGTATCGTTGTATAATATGTCGCCCTGGACGTGGGGCACGACATGCCTAAATTTATGTGCAAAAAATTTGTTACATAAATTGTAGCCCATGAACGTATGGCCCAATCCCCACCATTTAACTATTAATTTTTTTTTATGTAGCTAAATGGTTGCTCTAAAATATAAGTGTGTTAAATAAAAAATGTATTATATGTAATAATTATTTATATTAAACAGTAACTGAATGTAATGTTAATTGTTGTGTAATCACACAGCTGGCGCCCACAAATAATATTGTTTGTCTATGTAACAGGTGTAACTGTAATGAGTATTAATAATAACTTAATAAAAATACAGAAATAAATAAATAAGTAGGGAACGGTTATCAATAATAATTGTTAAAGAATTACTACTAAATAAATATTTTAATAATACTTCAACATGACGACTTCAGGAAATTTAGACGTAGAGGCATTCCAGACGATGATGCGTGCCTGGGTCGATGAATTAAGCACAAAACAGACAGAAAATTTAAATAAACAGACAGAAAATTTAAATGCTAGAATAGACGAACTAAAAGAAATAAATACAAAACAAACAGAAAGTTTAGAAAATAAATTAGAGCTACAGTCCGAAAATTTTAGACAGGACACCATAAAAATCACAGAGTCTAGAAGAGTTAAAAATTGATAATATTGAAATAAAACAAAGTATAATTGACAGTAATGCGCAGTTAAACGAAAAAATTGGTGACACCAACATACGTATTGATACTCTAGAGAATAATTTTAAACAAGCCTTACATGAACAAGTTGTACGGATTGAAAATAAACAAAAAGAATTACGTCTCGAGTGGAGAAAAGATTTAAAAGAAACACATAAACAAATAAATGATACTTTAACTACTATAACACGAGAACATGATGATAAAATTCAAACTATTAATAATGTATCGCAAACAAATACCAATAAACTTAGAGAAATAGAAACACGTACTGTAGTTATTGAGAATAAAATTGAAGAAACTACGAAGGACCGTTCGGGAGACGTATCACATATGAAAGAAGAAATTCAAGAGGAAATGAACCAGCTACGAAGTGAGTTAAGAAGACGCCAGTACCAAATGACCATATTTCCTACACCAACGGAAGAAAGGAGCAGACTTAAGTTCTCGGGTGGTAAAGGGGAGAACAGTGTGGAATTCCTAGCTAGAGTAGAGAAGGAAATAGAAAAAATTGGGAGTGCAATAAATGACAACGAGAAGATAGACTTCGTCACGCGATATCTTAGAGATTCAGCCAGCCAATGGTACTCTATTATTAGAGATAACGTCAGTACATATCAGCAGTTTCGTGAGGCATTCGAAAACCGATACTGGAATCTACATACCCAACGACAAGTACGGGATCAACTCGAATATGAAAAGTTCAATGCACAAGGACAGCAGAGTATTGAACAATACACAATTACGCAAATAGAACGTGTAAATCATCTCAAACCTAAATTCTCAGAATACGAAATTGTTTCAAAATTATCTTACCATTTTCAGCGAGATATCCAGTTAGCAGTTTATACGCAGGGAATTAAAACCATAGAAGAATTTTTAATCCTTGTGACACAGTCGGAGAATATCAATAAAGGTAAGAACACACAATAGTGGGAACAAAAACACACAAATCACCATCATAATTATCACAGAGATGACAAGAAAGCAATACAAAACACTACACCACACCGTGATAATTACAAAATAAATTATTCGCCACCAATATACAACACTACAACGCACACAGCTAGAGAGACTGAACGAATAAATACAGCTAAACGACAAGGAGACGTTGTATGGTCGTCCAATCGTAAACATTTTTCAAAACCAGCTGACAAACGCGTTGCCGCAGTACGAGGGTACGACGAAAAAAAATTGAAGAGAGAAAGCCAAGAAATGAATGAGATGGAGACAATAACATCCCACAGCCGGCCGTCTACATCAAAGGCGTCACAATGACTGAATAAACGGAAGCAAAATTATAAAATAAACAACATATACCCCTGCGATATTAGGGAGGACTTATTAAGCACTGAACAGGATATAAAGCGAGACGCGCAGCAAACACAATGCCCTATTGTGACTGTAAGCATAAACAGGTGTAAAATACGGATGCTAGTTGACACAGGCAGCCAGCTGTCAGTTCTTAACGCTGCGTGGGTTCAACGCAACAAAAAATATTTTAAAAATACTGCAATTTTGCCCGTAAATAATTTAAATATTACAACAGCTACCAATAAAAAAGAAAGAGTTAAACAACAAGCATATGTAACTCTAACATATAAAAATCTAGAATTAGAACATCCCATGATAATTATGCATAAATTGATTTATGATGGAATTTTAGGTATCGATATACTAAATAGAATAAATGCTAAGATTAATATTAATGATAATACAATTGTGTGTAATTATAAAAATGTTCGATATGAATTAAATATGAACAGCGAGGAAGAAGAGTGCAAGGTAAGTGAAACACCTATTACTTTGTACAAGCCACAAATACAATATGGTCCAACTCGACATGTGAATGCGGTAGATGAAGGGATGACGACACAGGAAGAAGAGAAACTGCACGAATTAATAGAAGAATATAGTGATGTATTTAGTGAAGTACCGACGCAGACGACAGTATACGAGCACTCTATAGCTGTGTCAGACCCGACGAAAATCATTAGGAAGACATACCCTATCCCAATGCGATATGAGGAAGAGGTTGAACTGGAAATTCGGCGTATGATCGAAGGTGGAGTCATAGAGCGATCGAACAGCAACTTCCTGAATCCTCTAGTGGTAGTGAAGAAGAAAAATGGTGAGATACGTCTATGCCTTGACATGAGGGAGCTGAACAGCATTGTATTAAAGGAGTATGACTGTGCGCCAACTGCGGACGAATTATTTACTAAGTGTGAAGGAGCAAGGTATCTGACGAAGCTAGATGATTCCAATTCGTGAAGAGAATAGAAAGTACACTGCTTTCCTGTATAAAAATAAATGCTACCAACACAGGGTAGTACCCTTCGGATTAAGCACGAGTTTGGCAGCCATCGTAAAGTGTCTAGAAAGAGCCCTAGGACCTGAAGTGGAACCCTACACCATGATATTTGTAGATGATATCTTAGTTGTATCTAAAACATTAGGCGAACATATAAAACATCTAAGCACGATATTCCACAAGTTTAAACAAGCGAACATATCCCTTAACGTAGACAAATGTGAATTTATCAAATCCTGTATCCAATTCCTAGGTCACATTATTTCATCCTCTGGTATTCAACCCGATCCTATTAAAATTTCCAGCATAACTAATTTCCCGATACCCAGAAATCTCAAAGAGTTAAGAGCATTCTTAGGACTAACCGGATACTACAGAAGATTCTCACCGTTATATGCAAGATATACGCAACCGCTCCTAGAGCTGACGAAGAAAGAAAAAAAAAATGGAAATGGGAGAAGAAACATCAAGATGCCTTTAACCAAGTGAAAGAGTTGTTCATCGAAAATATTATGTTACATCATCCTCAACGAGAAGGAAAATTCGTAATATACTCCGATGCTAGTGACTACGCAGTAGGAAGTGTACTGTATCAACAAGATAATACGGGAGAGCACCGAGTTATTGCCTACGCCAGTAGAGTTTTCAAAGGAGCTGAAAAACACTACTCCACATCAGAAAAAGAAATACTTGCTATAGTGTACGCTCTTAAGCATTTCAGATATTATGTTTATGGAACTCATTTTGAGATACATACTGACCACCAAGCATTATCATTTCTATTGAAATGCAAAGTAACAAATACCCGATTATTAAGATGGATTTTAGCCATTAGCGAATACTCATTCACCATTATATACTGTAAAGGTAAAGACAATATTATAGCTGATACACTAAGCCGATACATCAAAGAAGAATGTAACGAAGTTTATGAGAGCGAGAAGAAAGAAATACGATTGTTATCAATTAAATTCAAAGAGAATGATGAAGTAAAACAAATGCTGAAAAACTTAGCACATCAACAAGATTTGGACGTGACGATAAGGGAGATGAAGGACCAAGAAGAGCTACAAAATCATTATAAGTTACTTAATGGAATTCTTTTCAGGTTAGTAAGACAAGACTGGAAGATAGTACTAACGAATGACATGCTACAAAAATTAATTCAACCAGCACATGAGAGTTTAGCGCATGCTGCCACTCTGAAATGTTATCTGAGTCTACAAGAAGATTTTACGATTAATATTATGTATCGAAAGATAAAGAAGGAGGTAAAGAAGTGTTATGAGTGTCAAACGGCGAAAGGGCCGAATTTACACACATACGTAGGAATGCAGAGTGTACAGAAGGAGAACAAGGGAGAGCTAATTGCAGTGGATTTTCTGGGACCACTACCACGATCAAGTCGAGGTGTGAAGCACATATTGGTATGTATCGATGTGTTTTCCAAGGCAGTCCGACTGTACCCAATTATGCGACCCACAACCAAAGTTGTTCTAAAGATACTACTGCAGAAATATATTCCGCCATATGGAAAAATGAAGAAGGTACTCGGTGATCAAGGTGTACATTCCAAAGTGAAAAATGGGAGAGGACGTTATGGGAAAATGGAATACAACCTGTACTCACATCCATAAGACATCCTCAAGGAAACCTTGCTGAGAGAGTTAACAAAGAATTAGGTAAATATTTACGAATATATTGCCATGATCAACACAATAAATGGGCAGAATATTTACCATTTCTTGAGAAAGCCATTAATGAAAATTATAATGAAGCAACAGGATATACTCCAATGGAATTAGAAGAAGATAAGAAGCCAAACAGATTTTGGACTAAGTATATAAACAAACCTAATAACCAAAATGTACCTGTACCAATAAGTGTGAAAATTGAATACGCAAAGCAACGGATAAGAGAAAGAGGTAACAAGAGAGTAGAAAGATTTAATCTAACTCACAAGCTACAACAATTCAGCGTGGGAGAAAGTGTACTACTCAAAGCTAATCCAGTGGGAAAACGGAGTGATAATACGGCGAAGAAATTCTTCAGACTTTATAATGGACCGTATACGTTAAGACAGCGAGTAGGACAACACACTTTCATCGTATATGATGAGATACAGAAGAAAGAAATTGGTAAATTCCACGCAACGTCATTTAGGAAGTTTTACACATGAAAACAACGAGGTCAATGAAACCAGTCAGATCAGCTGTTGTTGAAGCCACCCTACTACAAGGTCACGAGCAGTGAGCGTATAAGGAGGGGAGGTAAGACATTTGTATACACTCCAATTAAGAGTGAAATGACGAATAGTATTCTTTATTATTTGTTACATTTTTTTCAAGTGTAATAATAATAAAAAAAAAATTATAATAAATAAATTTATTAAATTTTTTTTTGTTACCAAGCAGAGGGATAATGCGACAGTACAAATAAGTGATGTACTGAGCATTGAATATAAAAATTTAAATATACCTAATAAACTGTAAATAATTAATAATATATTAGAAATAAGCATGTCAGGGATTGCAAGCTTGGCTCAGACAAAAATATGAACAGGTGTTTCGACCTGAATCGACGTGCACACACACGCAAATGTAACTGAAAGTGTGTACTCCAGTATTTTGCTAGTGTGTGTGAACGCAGGTCTATGCAGGCGAGTTTACCACCCCAAGATGAATAATTGCATAATTACTGTTTTTCCGTAATTATTCATAAACTATAATTAAAGAGTACAATCCAAAAACACAATAAAATGTAAGAAAATTTACTAAATACTGTGTACGAACACCTTGTGAAAGTGCCACACCGTACGAGTGTAATAGTGAAATAACTGTACAAATCGAAAGGGTTAAGTTGCAATGTCCAAAATTACACTGAACATGTGTTGTAAAAATAGTTATAAGATAAGTATAAGAGTATACTTACAGGACTCTGTAATTCGCAGAAATATAAGAAATAGCGAAATTGACAAAGAGTGGGGGAACTGAATCCAGAGACAGTTTCTGACATGTCGATTTCGTACCACTGCAGGTGTCGACCAAGACATGGGCATAAATAGGACACACAAGCTACAGTGGTTCTCTTTCTTAAATCATCCACGGTGCAGCGGGAGCTTCTGCCCGTCCACACAGAATATTTAAATTTTTGTAAATAATTTCATCCTTCCAGTTACATACAGTTATGTAACTCGATTGTCAAACCAACTGTTTTTAAATAATAACAAAATTACATAAGAAGATCCACATACCATTGACGTCAGAAACAGCACTAGGAGAAGTTCCAGAGAGCGAGTCGACGCTGGACAAGAGGCGAGTCGACGCTGGACGAGAAGAGAGTCAACGCTGGACAAGAAGAGAGTTGACGCTGGACAAGAGGACGCTGGAGCGCGAGACGAGGACGACTACAGATGGATCAAATGATCGAGTATGATTGACGACAATAAGGTGATAAACAACTTATTTATCTCTTAATCGAACAATGAACTCAAAGACAATTAAAGACATTCTTGTTTTATTTAAAAGTAAGAGCCAATGTTTATTTTAAAGTAGAATTAAAATCATAGATGTTTTAGAAATACGATTAACGTAACAAGAGCTCAAATTAGTATTGAAATAAAACGAATACAAAGAATTTAAATGAAAACAATTAGTGTTTGATATAAATCAGTACTGAGAAACAAAAGACAAATTCAATAACTCTTAATATTTTGAGTACATTACAATATATAAAAAGATATTTAAATATTGATATTTTGAAACACATTAATTGACTGAGTAGTCTGAAAATGAGATTTTTCTTTAATACAATAATTAGTAGAATAGAATATTTAGTCAGTAAGGATGTATATAGCATAAGCCTTACGGCATAATAACAAATAATAACGAATGTTTTAAGTCGAAGTAAGTGCTAAGTGCACAGTTTTATTAATATCAAATAAATTTGAAATATCGTTACAAGTTACATAGAGTTCTTATTGCAGATACACCTGAAACCCAATTTAAATGCTATTTTGTTACATAATTTGTCAATCTTGAACGTGAGACCAGTCACGCCTATTTTATGTATATCGTATTGTTGCATATTAATTATCGCTTCCAACGTGGAGCATCACAAATGTAAATTATATTATATTTACAACGTTATATCGTTGCATAATATGGCGTCCTAGATTGGGGGGCTCCGCAAACACAAATAAATTTATATTTGCAACGTTGTATCGTTGTAATATATATATATATATATATTATAACATTGCCAAACCCTGATCATATTTGATATCAATAAGTTTGTAAAAAATGCTAAGAAATAATATATTTTGATAAATAAATAATAACGAGAATGAAAGTAGTAATTATAATTAAGAGTGAAGGAGGAAGAATAGTAAACCAAAGGTGATTATTAAATAAGAAATACAAACTAGACTGACAGACAAATGACTTTGACCCAACCCCAGAGATTGGCCAGATATTAACCAAAATAAAGCGAGACAAGATGGAAGTGAAGGAGAAGAAAAATGAATTTAAATAATGGAACAAACCAACTGCAAAGAAAATAAAATGAACCAAGATGATGAAACACAGACAAACAATGTAGAAGAGGGAAGGGGGTGATGATACCATCCAATATCATAAAGTAAACGAAACCGGTGATTAACCAATATAAAAAAGAAATGTTAATATTATCTATGTGACAAATATGACCCATAATTAATAAAAACCCATTAAATAAAAATACACTAACCCACAAATTAGTAGTATATGTAAATAAGAAATCTAGAAAGAGACATGAACTCGTTAGATACAAATAAACTTAGTAATGATAGTGAGATAGTGAGAAATATAATGAAAATAATTAAGTGACATAGAGAAATAATAATAGGGTTTACCCACCAATAAGTGTAAAATAAAAAGTGATAACAGTGACAGTGATGTATGAAAAAGGATATTGTAAGCAATAGTGTAATTAAAAAGATAGTGATAGATAAGTAAACACTCAATGAATCAATGACGGACTAATGAAAGATTTAAGAGTGGAATTGTAAAAAATTATAGAAGTAAGGGTAATTAGAGATAGTGTTTAGATTAAAAATAGATAAAGAATACAATATTATTCAGGGGAGAAAGCCCAGGTAAAATAAACTGTTTGTGTTAACATGGGATGTAGAAAAGTATTAGTAAAGACTTAAGTAATTAAAAATATAGTTGGTAAATACCCTATGTTATGGGGGAAATTAAGTTAAATAAATTTACAAGAAGTAATGATGTTTATTACTCAGAATAGTAGCAAAGAAGGAAATTAATGTTAAAAACAACAGTTACTAATAACTTGTAAAGAATTGTTTGTTTCAATTATGAAGAGGATATGGTTGGAGGGAACTTACAGTCCATAGGCCTAAGTGTTATATTTTAAGTATTAAGACATAAAAAATAATCCTGACATATGTTCAGAACAAAAACAAACTCAAGACATAACAACCACTAAACAAATCATTCATAACAACAGAACAAAAACTTTGTAATGAGATGAAATATAATTAGAATAATTTAAATAGAAATAATCAATGGCTACTAAGGCCTAGGAAATGTATAACTGTCAATGATAAATAATTGCAAACTGTATAAAAACAACCAGGAGATTAAGAAATTCAAGGCAAGTAAATAGCCGAGAATAATTTATAAATCATTTTAAAGAAAAAATATTAGAATAAGAACTTAGTTTAAAAGAGAAATGTAAATACCAAATATTAACAGATTTGTACAAACATTGATATTTCATAAAAACATACATTATGGGATACCAAATTAATCTTTGAAAGGAAATAATAACAGTGGTGATAATATTTAATATGTAGGGAAGAGGACGGAAGAATATAATCAAAAAGAAGATATGCAGTTATTTTGAATAAAAATTCAAAATTTGATAATAGACTACTTCAGAATTAACCAATCAGGATTATTTGGTTACTATGACAACAGTCGTTTGGTGTCTAATTACCGTTAGATTTCTTCATTGGATATATGACGCTTTCGTTGAATAGACGCTAGTTTTCGAATGACCAAAATTGTCATTTAAAACATAAAAAACCTCAGAAGAAGTTACTACCAAGTGAATACCAAGAAGTAAAACGATGAATGGAACCATATTACTGAGGTCGAGGCCGAATTAACGAAAAAAGAAAATAAATTCCTACCGATTAAACTGGAAAAGGTGCCTGATGTCCCGAACCAATACAAATTAAAGAGGATTGCAGTATAACCATAATGCCAGATCGAATGAACTCGTCCTAACTACTGAAGTGATAAGTACCTATTAAACTACCCAAATTTATAAATAAACTCACGTTAATTATTTCTCACTAAAGGTCGAAATCTCACTAAACTGAAAATAATTACTTTCAAAGATTAAAAAGAATACTAAGTCACTGAAAATTTATAAACTGACAAAGATAACCTGTTGTTAATTATCCATAACTTGTAAACACTTTTACTACACTACACTAAACAAATTATACCTACACAATATGTTATTTAAGTTTAACTGATGTAAGGGTGTGTATTTTTATTGTTTTAAACATTTGTAATCCTTTTAACGTAATCTCAAGAACCTATGACAAACGAACACTAATATTTTGTGTATAATTTCCAACAGACGCCATTACTAAAAGTCTGTCTATCAGTTCAAATATCGATTTGTCAAACCCTGTAGTTGTCTCATATAAATAACCGGAGCATTTGTAGTAGAATAATTTGTATTAAATGAATAACTAATCACTAATAAAAAATGTATAAGTATTGAGTGTAACCACGGTGTTATAATTTCATTAGGAGGTGCACAATATTTTATGTACATTTTAGCAGACAAGTAGTGTTGACGACTAACGATTTACACAGCCCACGCAACGAACTACTGATCGCTACAGTTGGCCTAAGCTGGCGGAAATATTTGAATTATTCAAACCGCCTGAGCTGCGCTGGTCATACACCTTTGAATTTTATTTTAATTGTTTTAATAAAACAATTTGGCGCCACCGGGATTTTCACACCCCTAGTGAACAACAGGTAAGAACATCGAGACCTGGTTATTCGTACGTTCGCAACGGACGAAATCTGCGGAAGTTGCATGCATTTGAACTACGGATAGAGAAGACACGTTACACCCATTACACACAAATTGTACATTATTCATATTTTACAGAGTAAAACGGTAGCCGTACACACGACACCATTACAAATTGGCGACCAACCGGTGGAGCTAGAAGAGAGAGAAACAAAATTCTAGCGGCGATTGCGAAAGGTTACAATATGCACACCAGAGGATTGTCGAAAAAATTAGCAAAGGAGAAGGAGATGGAAGAAAACAGAGGGGAAGAAGAGGAAGGAACACCGATTGAAGAAGTGGAGACAGTAATAACCACAACAGAACCAAGCCAAGACGAAGAAATGGAAACACAGGCTGGAGATAGGGAGGAAGCCAGAGGAGGAATGGATTTACAAAAATTATGGGAGTTGATTAATGGAAAATTAGACAAGAATGAGGAGAGTTTGAAAGAGATGAACAATAAATTCGACAAGAATGAGGAGAGTCTGAAACAGATGAAGAAAGAAACCAGTCACTGTCTAAAACAAATTAATGAAAAATTTGACAAGAGTGAGGAGAGTCTGAAACAAATCAATAAAAAGATAATTAGTACCAACGAAAGTACTAAGGAAGAGTTAAGACAAACCATTAATCAGAATAACGAAACATTACAACACCAATTGATGGAATGCTGGCTAGAGACTAAACAGCAGATCACTGAAACAAATGAAAAATTAGAGGAGACGGAGAAACTGGAGAAAACCAATGAAACTGTTTCCGAAGTCCGGGAGGAGGTAATCAATAAAATCAACAACCTCGAAGGAGAAACCAAAAGGAGAATTGAGGAATGTCATGAAGAAACAACCAAAAGGTGGGAACAAGTGAACCAGGACGTGCATCAAGTCTGGGAAGAGAATCAGAAGGAGACAGCAGTGATACGAACAGACCTGGGAGAAAGAATGGAAGGGGTGTACAGCAATTTAAATAAAATCGACAGTAAAGTGGACAAGAATAAACAAAAAATTGAAGAGATACATAGACGAGAAGAATTATTACAGGAAGAAGTGGACGCCTGGCGTGACCGGTCATGTAACCATAACCAAATATTTAACAATGACAATAGAGATACAATAAATTTCCACAACTATAGGCGCAACCCGATGGAGTTTTTGAAGAGAGTAGAAGAACTAATAATAAAGAACCGTGAAACACGATGGACAGCAGTGAGGGGAATGTTAGATGACATGTTTAAGGAAACATATGACAACTGGTGGACCGCCACACGACCAGACATCCAGAGTATCCAAGAATTTAAAACCCAATTCAAAGCAAAGTACTGGTCAGAGTCAACCCAGAACATGGTCCGTAACAATTTAAGTAACGGCAGGTATGAAAACCAAAACGGACAAACATTAACCTCATACTTTCTAGGAAAAAGCTGCATGGCCAGGAATTTGGAACCACGCATTCCGGAAGAGTGTTTAGTAATACAATTATCGTACCACTATGACGATGCGATCCAGAAAGCCCGTATGTATAGTCAAGTCAAGACAATTCAGGACATGGCTAGTTTATTAGAGAGCCATGAACACGAATGGCAGTACCGCAAGAACAGATTCACGAGTTTCCGAAATAGTAGACCAAATGAAGGGCCATCCCCACCAAACCAACAGGGTGACAATAAGCCACCACCGAACAACACAAATAACTACCAAGGAAATCAACGTGGGAATAATGCGCCCAGGAACTATCACTCAAACAATAACAATAATGGCAATTTCAGAAACGATTACAGAGGGAATCAACAACGGAACGGTCCTAATAATTATTACCGTCCAGGAAACGGCAACAACAGCAACAACAACCGAGGATACCGACCGCAAGTGAATTATGTGAGATGTCAAGCACGACGTAGTCCAGTAAGAAATTATTCTCAGGCAAATAACCGACGAACGTACTATAACCAGGTACCAAACACAAGAGTCCACACCTTCGAGGAAAATGTCAGGAATGATGGTGATGATACAAACCACCAACAGGAACCATCAACAAGCCAACAAATGAACACAAATGAAGTCAGAACCAATGAGACCAGTCCTCATTTAAACGAATAAGGTCGGTGAGAACTGTGAACAGCCCATCACTGGACCAATCTCTTGGGGAATATAAGACAACAAAAGACAAGAAGATCACCATTATATGTAATAACTATTTGAAAAATATAAGGGACGATTTAATCGAAGAAAATGATAACATGATGCCCATTAGAAACAATGAAATAGTGTATGTGAGTGCCCAAATAAATGGAATTCTATCAACAATAATGATCGATACAGGGTCTAATGTCTCTCTGATCGACCAAATAGAATTAAATAGACTAAAGCAGGGAAGTAGTGTACCCATATCAACCCTGCCCATAAACAATATAACTATCATTGGTGCTACCGGCCGACAAAATAAAACTGTCCAGAAACAAGTATCCTTGGAACTTAATAGCAAAGGTATAATAGTAACTATGCCATTTCTTGTTGCCAGCGGCCTACCTTTCTCAATACTTGTTGGGTGTGATGTACTCAGACAACACTCTGCCATAATTAACCTGCGGCAGGGAGAAGTATCACTAACCACAGAACAAGGGATATGGTCAGCCGATCTAGTGAATGGTGGCAACTTACCATTGATAACAAACCACTATAACATGATCCAAAACAATTATTGCCAACAATCACCCGAAAGAATATTGACAGATTGGAAGGATGAAGAATTATGGTCAAGCAAGCTGGATGAGCAGAAACTTCCAACGAGAAGAACAATATCCACAGATTAGTGTGCAACAGTCAGAGGAACTCATAAATATATACAACAGATATAAACACATTTTTTCTGACGCCCCAGGCAAAGTAAAGAATTATCAATGCCGAATACGATTTAAAGAACCTGTTGACTTCAAGAAAAAATCTTATCCCATTGCTTAC
This sequence comes from Magicicada septendecula, assembly GCA_034769895.1. NCBI lineage: Eukaryota > Metazoa > Arthropoda > Insecta > Hemiptera > Cicadidae > Magicicada > Magicicada septendecula. The sequence continues at coordinate 1,156,295,346 of CM068367.1, forward strand.
TCACAAAGAAATGCAGTGAGGGCAGAAAGCAATCAAATGATGGAAGACGATATCATTGAATTAAGTCAATCACCGTATACAAGTCCAATAGTGGCGATACCAAAAAAGGACGGAAAGGTGAGAATCTGCCTCGATGCCAGAGAAATTAATAAAATGATAGTGAACGATAGAACATCACCGGGTGAAATAGAAGAAATCCTTAAGAAGTTCCACGGTATAAAATACATCAGCTCGTGGGACACGGTATGTGGCTACTGGCAGGTGGAGCTACATCCGAACAGTAGACAATACTTAGCATTCCTGTTCGATGGGAGGAACTATCAGTTCAAAAGACTGCCATTTGGACTGATAAATTTGGTCGCAGTATTTGTTAAATGTATGGACCAAATACTGGGACAAGATGTACTGAATTTTACCACCGTGTACGTAGATGACCTACTAATAACATCATCAAATTGGCAAGAGCACTGTGCCAGAGTGGAAACCGTACTAAAAAAGTTATCAGATAATCACGTAACCCTTAAGCTGAACAAGTCAAAGTTCATAGCCCGAAAAATACAATTTCTAGGATTCAATCTAGCAGAGGAAGGCATATCTCCTTCGTCAGAAAAAGTTGAGGCGATACGATTCCCCACACCAAAAAACAAAAAACAACTTCAATCTTTCCTGGGAATCTGCAATTATTATCGTAAATTTCAAGATAATTATTCCAAACTAACAGCAAAATTCAAAAAACAATTATCAGTTAAGGACAAGTGGACTTGGGGGTCCGAACAAGATGAAGTATTTAACCAAATAAAAGAAAAGTTTTTGAACACCGTGATCTTACATCATCCAGACTTCAAAAAGCCATTCTTCATGAACTGTGATGCGAGTGATGTCAGTGTAGGTGCGGTATTATACCAAGAAGATGAGAAGGGACAGCATATGGTTATTAGTTTTGCAAGCAGAATTTTAAATGGATGCGAACGAAATTATCACGTCACGGAGAAAGAACTACTTAGTGTCGTGTTCGCCTGCAACAAATTTAGGACTTACATTCTGGGATACGATATAACAGTGAGAAATGACCATAGATCCATTTCATTCCTTAAGCAGTGTAAACTCAGCCACGGAAGATTAACTCGATGGATATTGTTGCTACAGGAATATCACATAAACTGGGAGTACATCCCAGGGAAGAAAAACATAGCTGCGGACATCTTATCCCGTATAAACGTCCAGCAACAAACTTTCGAGGGTGAGAAAGAACAATTAGTTAAGGTGTATAACATTATCAAAAACAGAGTAGATCTAGAAAAAATAACCAAAGAAATAAGAAGATGTCAAACTGTGGATCCAAAAATAATGAGTATCCGGGAGAGAATGTTAAAAGAAGAAGAAACCATTCTACAATATTATAAAATACATAACAACTTGCTATTTATTAAAAACAATCCTGCAATCGGAGAATGGAAAATTGTAATACCATCTATAGTGGAGGAAAAATTGATACTAGACTACCACATTAGATACGGCCATATGGGGGCTGTAAAAGTGATAAAAGCTTTACAGGAACAAGTTTACATCAAAAATATTTATCGAAAAGTAAACAAAATTATTCAAAAATGTGATATTTGCCAAAAGGTAAAATGCAATAATTCAAAAAAGGAAGGTATGATGATACCTATCACATCAAGTCAGAAATTAGAAAGGGTATTCCTTGATATATGTGGTCCGTTTCCTATCAGTGGAGGAAGACACAGATACAAATTTATAATCATCATGTTTGACCACTTCACCAAATATACAAAGTTGTACTCCATTAACCGTGCAACAACAAAGAAAATAATTGAGATTATCTTAACCAAGTTTATACCAGAAGTGGGAAAACCGACGGCCGTTATAACAGATCATGGAACCCAATTTAAGGGAAATCTCTGGAAAAATAAGCTCTGTGAACATAATATTAAAACTTACAAAACATCCGTTTATCACCCCAGCAGCAACCCAGCTGAGAGAGTACTCAGAGAAGTGGGTCGTATACTGAGAACCTACTGCCACGATAAACAAAGAGAATGGCACAATTACGTGAACCACTGAAGAATTTATAAACTTAGCTTACCACGACTTTACGGAAGCTACCCCATACACAATGATGTTTGAGCGGCCACCGCCTAGAGAGATAACTAATATGATCCAATTCCCCACCAACACCGAATATCAATTCGAGAAAAAAAGATTCTACAACAGAATAGCCGAAAAGGTAGAGCAACAAAAGAATAAATACGCTAAGAACCAGAAAAAGACTATTAAGTACGATGTAGGAGAAAGGGTACTTGTAAAAAACAGAGAATTACCCAGCTCCATAGAAGGCATCACTAGAAAGTTACTATTATTATACGTGGGACCATACACTATAACAAAAGACAAGGGCAATAACACTTATGAGGTCACTCACCCTGTCACCAAGAAAATAAAGGGTGTATACAATCAAGCCTCAATTAAGAAATATTATGACAATCAACAATGACTGTAAAAAACAATTTAAAGTAAAAAACCAACAAAAATACTTTAAATAAAGAAAAAAAAATAACGTGACAAACAAACAAGTTTGCCAATGTCATAAAGAAAAGATCTCTAAAGAATGTCAAAATTCCAAAACATTTGTAAGTACAGCTTACACTAATCATTAGAGAAACCATTATGATGAAAAAAAAATTATGAAAAATCAAAAAGATATATAAAAAAAAGCTTACCCAAATATCTCGATAATATTTTAGAACAATTAAAAATGGAGAGATAAAAGTTACAAGGCATTCATATAAAGTAAGAGCAACCAACTTACTACAATATTTAAATAAAAAATTAGCAATAGAGGAGTGTAGTCACAAAACATTCCTACGAAATAAGATTAAATTACCATAATATTTAGCCAAAAAATTGAGGCATGAAAAGCATAACATACTATAAAGGAATAAGCTACAAAAAATTCCTAACTAGTAAGAAGCAATAACTTACTATGATATTTAAAAATTATGAAAAAAAAATCAATCAAAATGATCAGCTTCCACAACTATTTAGAAAGAGGGGAAGTGAAATTACCCAAACCAATGATCAAAAAACTAAATAAATGAAATAAACATTCTAAGAGTTATAATGTGAGATGAGATGAAACAAAGAGTAATTAAAAATGAATAAAAAATGTGAATTGTATCAATAAAAAACAATGCTTCGAATATTATCAAGTAGTATCTATAAAGAAAGATGAAACAATATATGACTCGAACTGAGCAATAATGAAGAATAAAAGTAAAAGATTCCCAACAAATATTATGATTATGATTATTATTATTATTATTTTGAGTCACGAGTTGACTGTGTTTAAGAATTATTAATTGAGATTGTCTGTTGAATGAATCCAGCAAGCATTTTACTGAGCAGGGATGATGTTCCCCTGATCTCAGTATAAGAGTAGTTTTGATGGAAAATAAGATTTATAGGGAATAAGTTATAATAAAAAATCAATAAGCCAGTTCGCAATATGAGAAAATTATGAAGAAAAGACTAAGAAGAATGGAAATAAAAGATACAGAATTAATCATAAAAAAATGAATGAGAAGCAGAATTTGAAAAAAAAATGATACGATACAATTGATAATTTCATCAAACTTAGAATCACGTTTTATAAAATGATCAATTTTGGTGGAAGGGCATTATATAACATTGCCAAACCCTGATCATATTTGATATCAATAAGTATGTAAAAAATGCTAAGAAATAATATATTTTGATAAATAAATAATAACGAGAATGAAAGTAGTAATTATAATTAAGAGTGAAGGAGGAAGAATAGTAAACCAAAGGTGATTATTAAATAAGAAATACAAACTAGACTGACAGACAAATGACTTTGACCCAACCCCAGAGATTGGCCAGATATTAACCAAAATAAAGCGAGACAAGATGGAAGTGAAGGAGAAGAAAAATGAATTTAAATAATGGAACAAACCAACTGCAAAGAAAATAAAATGAACCAAGGTGATGAAACACAGACAAACAATGTAGAAGAGGGAAGGGGGTGATGATACCATCCAATATCATAAAGTAAACGAAACCGGTGATTAACCAATATAAAAAAGAAATGTTAATATTATCTATGTGACAAATATGACCCATAATTAATAAAAACCCATTAAATAAAAATACACTAACCCACGAATTAGTAGTATATGTAAATAAGAAATCTAGAAAGAGACATGAACTCGTTAGATACAAATAAACTTAGTAATGATAGTGAGATAGTGAGAAATATAATGAAAATAATTAAGTGACATAGAGAAATAATAATAGGGTTTACCCACCAATAAGTGTAAAATAAAAAGTGATAACAGTGACAGTGATGTATGAAAAAGGATATTGTAAGCAATAGTGTAATTAAAAAGATAGTGATAGATAAGTAAACACTCAATGAATCAATGACGGACTAATGAAAGATTTAAGAGTGGAATTGTAAAAAATTATAGAAGTAAGGGTAATTAGAGATAGTGTTTAGATTAAAAATAGATAAAGAATACAATATTATTCAGGGGAGAAAGCCCAGGTAAAATAAACTGTTTGTGTTAACATGGGATGTAGAAAAGTATTAGTAAAGACTTAAGTAATTAAAAATATAGTTGGTAAATACCCTATGTTATGGGGGAAATTAAGTTAAATAAATTTACAAGAAGTAATGATGTTTATTACTCAGAATAGTAGCAAAGAAGGAAATTAATGTTAAAAACAACAGTTACTAATAACTTGTAAAGAATTGTTTGTTTCAATTATGAAGAGGATATGGTTGGAGGGAACTTACAGTCCATAGGCCCAAGTGTTATATTTTAAGTATTAAGACATAAAAAATAATCCTGACATATGTTCAGAACAAAAACAAACTCAAGACATAACAACCACTAAACAAATCATTTATAACAACAGAACAAAAACTTTGTAATGAGATGAAATATAATTAGAATAATTTAAATAGAAATAATCAATGGCTACTAAGGGCTAGGAAATGTATAACTGTCAATGATAAATAATTGCAAACTGTATAAAAACAACCAGGAGATTAAGAAATTCAAGGCAAGTAAATAGCCGAGAATAATTTATAAATCATTTTAAAGAAAAAATATTAGAATAAGAACTTAGTTTAAAAGAGAAATGTAAATACCAAATATTAACAGATTTGTACAAACATTGATATTTCATAAAAACATACATTATGGGATACCAAATTAATCTTTGAAAGGAAATAATAACAGTGGTGATAATATTTAATATGTAGGGAAGAGGACGGAAGAATATAATCAAAAAGAAGATATGCAGTTATTTTGAATAAAAATTCAAAATTTGATAACAATAGACTACTTCAGAATTAACCAATCAGGATTATTTGGTTACTATGACAACAGTCGTTTGGTGTCTAATTACCGTTAGATTTCTTCATTGGATATATGACGCTTTCGTTGAATAGACGCTAGTTTTCGAATGACCAAAATTGTCATTTAAAACATAGAAAACCTCAGAAGAAGTTACTACCAAGTGAATACCAAGAAGTAAAACGATGAATGGAACCATATTACTGAGGTCGAGGCCGAATTAACGAAAAAAGAAAATAAATTCCTACCGATTAAACTGGAAAAGGTGCCTGATGTCCCGAACCAATACAAATTAAAGAGGATTGCAGTATAACCATAATGCCAGATCGAATGAACTCGTCCTAACTACTGAAGTGATAAGTACCTATTAAACTACCCAAATTTATAAATAAACTCACGTTAATTATTTCTCACTAAAGGTCGAAATCTCACTAAACTGAAAATAATTACTTTCAAAGATTAAAAAGAATACTAAGTCACTGAAAATTTATAAACTGACAAAGATAACCTGTTGTTAATTATCCATAACTTGTAAACACTTTTACTACACTACACTAAACAAATTATACCTACACAATATGTTATTTAAGTTTAACTGATGTAAGGGTGTGTATTTTTATTGTTTTAAACATTTGTAATCCTTTTAACGTAATCTCAAGAACCTATGACAAACGAACACTAATATTTTGTGTATAATTTCCAACAGACGCCATTACTAAAAGTCTGTCTATCAGTTCAAATATCGATTTGTCAAACCCTGTAGTTGTCTCATATAAATAACCGGAGCATTTGTAGTAGAATAATTTGTATTAAATGAATAACTAATCACTAATAAAAAATGTATAAGTATTGAGTGTAACCACGGTGTTATAATTTCATTAGGAGGTGCACAATATTTTATGTACATTTTAGCAGACAAGTAGTGTTGACGACTAACGATTTACACAGCCCACGCAACGAACTACTGATCGCTACAGTTGGCCTAAGCTGGCGGAAATATTTGAAGTATTCAAACCGCCTGAGCTGCGCTGGTCATACACCTTTGAATTTTATTTTAATTGTTTTAATAAAACAATTTGGCGCCACCGAGATTTTCACACCCCTAGTGAACAACAGGTAAGAACATCGAGACCTGGTTATTCGTACGTTCGCAACGGACGAAATCTGCGGAAGTTGCATGCATTTGAACTACGGATAGAGAAGACACGTTACACCCATTACACACAAATTGTACATTATTCATATTTTACAGAGTAAAACGGTAGCCGTACACATGACTCCATTACAATATATATATATATATATATATATATATATATTGTAATGGGTCGAATTAGAAGGTTTATTTTATTTTATTGATTGTGGTCTCGATTTTATAAAGATTTTAAATTCACTTCATGTATGTAAGCTACCCCAGTTTAATTTTATATTAATACAAATTACCCATTAAATCACTTTCAAATTGCCAGACTTCACCTGTGAGGAGCCTCCAGTACAGCAATGCACATTATTTAGCCAAAACAATTTCCAGACGTATTGCGTAACCACCCAGCAGCAGGCTTGTGTGAAACCCAGTCTGCAGTGTGTCATTAGAGAGTGCACAACAGACAGCCAGCATCAGACAGTAAAGTTCGTGAATTAACACCAGTGGCCTCGGGCATAAGATAGGCCTAGATTAAATGGGCCTATCTATTTAAACCACTTAAAAAACAAGTGCTATTGTAACTCTCGAACGCGCGGCCAGTCTACAAAAAAAATTAGTGCGAATAAAATTCAGTCGGCCGACTTCATCATATTGTATAATGTGGAACCAATAAAACAGTAAAAACATTTGAACACAAACAGTAAACGTATTAAACGAGTACCGGAGTGCGTGAGATCGAAGCAAGTATTCAACAACAGTTCGCGCAACCAACCCTAGGAGTACGCTGCGTATGGGTAACTAGAACATTTAATATGCATATTAGAACCAATGCCAAATAACTGGTGATTGTTCGTTATAAAAGGAAAATATAAAACACCAATAATTCGTACGATAGAGTTCTCTCAGGGGCGGAGTTTATTCAAAGATCAATGTAACAGAATGAGTGTGTGCGTGCTAATATAGAGGTTATACACTGGTTCATTTTCAATGTTTTATTTATTTAACGAGATTACTTATAATAGTGTTTATGTATCACTATGTGTTTATATAGACAGTATCAAATGTGTTTACATAAGATGTAGATTTTAACTTTGTTGATATAAGATGTTTTGCCAAAAAAAAATGTAAGGAAATTTTAATTTGTTTGATTTTTTTATTGGAAAAGAATAATACAAAACTGAGATAAGTACATATTAAACAATTTTAATTCTCTTTAAAAAATGAGTTGCGTAAGTTTTTGCAATAACCTATAATCATATTTGCATTTTTAACGTTCGTGTTGCGGACTCTGGCAGAAGGCGGAAGGCGAAACAGGTAGGTGGAAAATAAAATAAAAATAAATTTGTGTATTGGTATGTGATTAGAGCATCACATTTGGCGCCCGAACAGGGACTTTAATTTGAATAATTAAAATTCCACACCTACGATAAATGCAAGTTCGATTTGAGGGTTGAGTAACAATACGTAAAAAATTACGCAGCACATACAAACTAGTACATCAATGTTTAGAGTTTAAGAGTTAAGTGGTAGATGGTTTTATGTAAGTAAATCTAGATTACAAAATTTAGAAAAATGGCAGGAAAGAATGAGAGCAATATACATGAAACGACTAGTGTCGAAAACTATAATGAATCAAATAGCATGAGCGATTTTGAAATCCACTCGACTCCAAACGTGAGTCAGGAAAATAAAACAAAAAATAATGCAAATGAAACAAAGAGTACAGACAATTCGGGGATACAAATAACCCCAAAATCGAGTAGGGAAAGTGAAATGAATAATGAAGTCAGCTTCACTGACAAAAATGGTTACACTGACAAAAGAGGTTATACACTGGTTCATTTTCAATGTTTTATTTATTTAACGAGATTACTTATAATAGTGTTTATGTATCACTATGTGTTTATATAGACAGTATAAAATGTGTTTACATAAGATGTAGATTTTTACTTTGTTGATATAAGATGTTTTGCCAAAAAAAAATGTAAGGAAATTTTAATTTGTCTTGATTTTTTTATTGGAAAAGAATAACAATACAAAACTGAAATAAGTACATATTAAAAAATTTTAATTCTCTTCAAAAAATGAGTTGCGTAAGTTTTTGCGATAACCTATAACCATATTTGCATTTTTAACGTTCGTGTTGCGGACTCTGGCAGAAGGCGGAAGGCGAAACAGGTAGGTGGAAAATAAAATAAAAATAAATTTGTGTATTGGTATGTGATTAGAGCATCACACGCACGCACGCACGCACGCACGCACGCACGCACGCACGCACGCACACACGCACACACACACACACACACACACAGGTTCTGGCAGAGAAACCTGACAATTTTTGAAGTAGTTCTGTGGAGTGTAGCATGGAGCGCTGCAATCGAGCTTGCGCTCATGTGTTCGACAGCTCAAAGCATTTCAGTCGCCATGGAGCGTTGGTCAGCACAACGTCGTGCGTTCGTAGTGGAAACGTTTTTTAAAAACAATGAGTCAGTTATTGTTACGCAGCGTGCTTTTCGCCGCCATTTCAGCATTCATCGAAATGACAGTGTTCCAAGCCGCAATACCATACTGTTGTGGGTGGCGAATTTTCGGGAAACGGCCTCTGCCTTAAAGAAGATGCCACCAGGGAAACAGCGTACTGTTCGAACCCCGGAGAATGTTGAACGCGTGTGTCATGCTATTCGTAGGAGTCCTCGGCGATCGGCATTAAAACACGCAAGTGCCCTACAGATTTCTGACCGCTCCGCACGCAGAATTTTGCATCTGGAACTCGACTTTCATCCCTACAAACTTGTTATAGTGCAAACACTGAGTGCCCAGGATAAGAGAATTCGCATGCATTGTTGCCATGTACTTGTGAATATTGTGAATGACCAAGTGTTAAAGAATCTGCTCATGACCGATGAGGCCAATTTCCATCTGTGTGGTTATGTCAATACGCAGAACTGCCGGTACTGGGCATCGCAGAATCCTCAAGAACTGTTTGAACGACCGTTACACAGTGATAAGGTTGTTGTGTAGTGTGGGTTAACGTCTTCCGGGATAATTGGCCCCTACTTCTTTGAAGACGAAGAGGGGAATGCAGCGACTGTAAATTCACAACGTTACGTTCACATGCTTACAACATTTCTCGCACCTGAGTTACGGCAACATGGTATTGCATTGGAAACCACATGGTTCCAGCAGGATGGGGCAACTGCTCACACTGCAAGGGCTTCCCTGAATAAATTGAGAGAAATGTTTGGAGCCCGAGTGATCTCACACTGAGGGGATGTTCAGTGGCCTCCAAGATCGCCCGACTTCAACGCTTGCGATTACTTTCTGTGGGGCTATCTCAAGAATAGGGTGTACCAGAACCGACCAAGGACAATCGTGGATTTGAAGCGAAATATTCGGACAGAAGTGGCGGCAATCTCTCTGGAAGTTCTGCGGCGCGTAATGCACGGTTTACCGTTACGGCTCGAAGAATGTGTTGAAAATGAGGGACACCATCTAAAGAATGTGATTTTCAAAAAGTAATTAATGTAAGTAAAATGCTTTGAGATGTACTTTAATTCTAAAATAAAATTTTGTTTATAAACTATTTATTCTGGTCATAATTTCACTTAAAAAACCGTCAGGTTTCTCTGCCAGACCCTATACATATATATATATATATATATATTACTACTACTACTACTACTACTACTGTAATAGATAATATCATAGTCGAAACTGAAAACGCAATTAATAATGTAGAACAAGAAAAACAAGATAAAATAAGATAAGAAACAGACTGTAGCAGAAAGTGATTGAAATATATATATATATATATATATATTACATTTAATATTTATAAATAAATTTACTTCAAGATATACCTTTTTTTCCTTATTATATATCTTGAAGTAAATTTATTTATAAATATTAAATGTATTATATACATCAAGAAACGGACTGTAGCAGAAAGTGATTGAATATATATATATATATATATATATATATATATATATATATATATATATATACATCCTGCTATCAACTCGGCTTCCGTACATGATTGTGGTATCATGGCATCCCCCTGAAGGAATAATAATTTGTCCTATCCAACTGCGAATATTTCATTTATTTGTAAGGCAGAAAAATTAATGACACTCACAATTTAAATCCAATACTTATTAAAAATATACACTTCACAACAAAGTGTGTATACTCTGTCTTCAATGTAGAATCCATTCATACTGAGTTAAGTGACTTCCGCGCGTATATCAAGATACATTTCACCGCGTATGTAGCCTCCAGTTGAATATTCAAGTACATTCGATCGCTGAAGTGACCTCTGCGACGTTGCCAATTTAACATGGAGTAAAAACGTGTATTTGGTGTGCATGGACCAGTGGTAGCCAACCTGTCCGACGTGTTCCAGTTAACGCCTATTTATGCTACAACGGGGCGGATACGGCACGAGTGTCGTACGAGACACGTCGATGTTTTATCTCACTGATTTCATAGAGGGCATTTATGTTACGGGGACGTGTGCCGTAAGGTACACGTTGGCCGCCCGTCGCTAACGATATTTTTCTGTCCCCGTCACCTCCTCACAGTCACGTTGTCGCCACGTCCCGTTGTAACATAAACGAACCAACGTGTAGTTCACAGTTCATTGCTACACTTGGTGAGTTGTGTACGTAGTGTTTTGGATTACGAGATATTCATCTCGTACTTGGATAATAATACAAAAGCATCACTTTGGAAGAAAATATCGGATGAAATGAACGAATCAGGTCAGTAGAAACTTTGTATTTATTCTTCATAGTATTCATATACAAAACTTATAAATTTTATAAAATGATAGATTTTGTTAGTGTTTATTTTGTATAATATGTTTACACGTTAATATCTAAAGGTACAATCCTGTCAACAGGTGAAGAGAAATAATCTTTAAATACTTCTCTGACGGCAAAGGCAGTATCTGTTCCTCTTCCTCCTTGAGGCGGTAAACTAAGTAAAATTTGGGATGTACTCAAGACCTCATCAATACGTGTACTAACTTTGTTTGCTGAACTGTTCATTTGTTTTATAAAATTATGTAATACACATGCAGCCGTAAAAATGTAGTCCGCGTTTTCAGGAGACGACTTATAGTCTTAAAAAAATTCTAAATTTTTGAGTCAAAATACCAAAAGTATTTTCTACGACATGTCGAGCACGGGATAGCCGATAATTAAAATTTGTAATATGTTCATTTCTGCTAGACTGACGCCCACGGTATGGTCTCATAAATAAATTTTTAAAGGGAAGGCTTCATCAGCAATTATAACAAATGACGCATCTATATTGGTCCCGGGTAAAGACTTTACTGTCGGTATGTTAAGACTACCATTTTCTAAACGTTTTCCCAATGCCGAATGAGAAAATACACCACCATCACTGCTTCTCCCAATAGAACCGGCATCAATCATAATGAAATTGTAATTAGCATCTACTAACTCAAGTAATACAACAGAGAAAGTTCTCTTATAATTGAAATACACAGAGCCACTGATGGCAGGTGCGTCGATATTAACGTGTTTACCATCTAGTGCCCCTAAACAATTAGGGAAATTCCAAATGTTCCAAAAGCTTTCGGCGATAGCCAACCATTCTTCTTCAGATGGTTCCGGTATCACTTCTTTCATGAGCGTTTCAACTATTGCTCGGCATGTCTCATGTACTATTTGGAATACAGTTGCGTGACCCAATCTATAACTATAGGATATAGTTTTTAAAGAATCTCCTGTTGCCAAGTATCTGAAAAAAGTACATGTTCTACTTGAATACTAAGCGATTTACTAATAGTTTTATATGTACAACTAATTTCTATGTTATGCACATCTTTTAAACCTGGAATCCACAGTATAGTATAAGACGTTTCATTCGCACATCCAAGTCTTATATCTATAACAGATCTATTGCCAGATCTTGTATCTGTTATAGTGCTTCGTGTCTAAACGGTTAGACCAACTAGTTAAAAAAAAAAATGTCAACTACAAAAACGCGCGCAGACAATATCTGAAAATTTACTGAAGTCAGCTTTATTATTGTTACAGATGTTTCGTGCAAAAGGCGGTGGATAAACATTCGCGATCAATTTAAAAAGTCCCTCAACAAACGAAAAACCAAGAGTGGACAAGAGGCTGACACGACTGTAAAAAAATATAAATATGAAGAGGTTTTACAGTTTTTGTTGCCTCACATAAATGAAAGATCAACTATTTCAAACATAACCTCAGGACAACCTCATAATAGTTCCGATACAGTAAATATTCAGATTGCAGATTGTGATAATGAGACCAACGAAAAAATCGCAAACACTAGCAGTGACAATGACGCCCTCCAAGTTGAACGGCCAAGAAAGAAAAGAAAAAACATACCAGAGAGCGCTTCTGCTACTCTCATGAAATATGTACTACAAAATATTCAAAAACAAAATCAAAATGGCAAACATCCTATAGATGCTTCCTAGAAGGTTTGTCCCCTACTCTGAAGAAACTTCCTCCTTATTACCAGCACTTAGCGAAAAGAAGAATATTTACAGTGGTGCAAGAATTAGAAGGCCAAGCATTTTTCGCTTCCCAGTTTCAGCGTAATTCACCACAACCTGGTACATCTAGTAGCTCATGGGACAGTCTGTCGTTATAAGCACAAAGTTTAGAGGAACCAACTACAAGCCCACCTCCAGTTCTGCAGTCTACCGACATTAGGCTTCGTTCAGGCGGTACGATTTATCGCAATGCGCCGTGTCCGGTGCGACACCGTGGTTCTTGATTCAACATTGTTTTATATGTAACCTTTCAGAAGTTCAACTACAACTTTTTGAGCACCACGGCCCATATCAACCCACCGTTGCCGCAAATGGAGCTTTTCACACTGCACTGCGCGGTACCGTGACATCTCCACTTTCAGACCATTTACACACTCAGTCCAGTTACTGACTGTGAGTTAGACTTATGTATTTAACAGGAGGATTAGGCCTAAATTTGTAATTTGTCGTATGTAATCTGATAGTTATATTTATCATCCTAGATAAATTTATGACTTTATTGCTTTATGTAAATTGAAAATAATGTGTATACATAAATAATAATCTTGTGTTACTATAATTTTACACAGTAGAGTTTATTATTTCAGTAGAGATAGATACTATCTATTAATTAGTTTATGTCTGTAAAATAAAAGTACAAAATTACTACATAACTACACTAATGTATTGCGTACCAGGGAATATACACTATTAAGTTAAGAAAGTAGGCTTACTTTTGAATTCATAATTAATTAATTTTGAAGTTACCTCTGATGATAATATTGATATTCATGTAATAAATGTGAATAACAAAATTATGTAGTCATTTTAACTCATTTAAATTTTAAATTAGTTAAACTACAATATAAAATAGAAAACAGAAAAATTTCAAATGTCCGTTGAAATTTATGAACTTTAAAAGTAAGTTTAAAGCAAGCAAGAAAAATCGAATACAGATTATCTTAAAATCGCTGAGAAATAACTTTTACACCTAAAAACTTCTAAGAATAGTTATCACGTGTAAAATTGCATATATAACGATAAAAGTTTTTCAAAAAGAGATCATCAGGTCATTTCGACACCTCAGATCATTTCAAACGTCAACAACATATTTTTATAAGTAGTATGAAAACTTTCAAGTTTTAACGCTTTTATAAATTTGCTGCGCATACAGTTGTAGAAATTGCTGAGCCAGAAAAATTCTTGGCGAGTAGATTGGACACATGAGATAGTAAGTCAATAAGTCTTCAAAATTCTAAAATTGTGTTTATAATTCCATTTGACACATTCAGCACTCTACTGTGTTTAACTACATTGTGAAATAATCGTGCTCTAGATAAATAAAGAACGGAGAATAAACAACCAAGTAATTTTTAAAACCACTTATTTTAGAGTTACGGCGAGTCTTTCAGTTAGTGAAATAACATCTCTCATATTGGTATTATTTCTGAGAAATTGTCCCTCTACTTTATTCAACAGTTCATAAATTGAATAAAGCTGTGTTAGTGGTTATAATAGCAAACAGAAATAACACTGTTGCACAACAATATAGGCAATATTTTCCGATTAGCGCGTTCAAGCTTATGAGAAAGAAATTTATTCCAATTGCTGGTAGGAAGAGATTTGTTGTTGCACAGAGGCTACTACAGTATGTCAATTATAAAGACAGAAATTCTTAGACTCACTTGCTAGGAACCATGTGGGTAGCCGAAAATTTCCAGCCCCTTGCGGTGAACGGTAATTGCCTGCGGCAACGGTACTCTCTTGTTATGCCTCTCACTGCTACTGTTGTAAATATATAGTAGTCTGACATGTTTATGATGTGCAAATTCCAGGGTCTTTTTGAAGTCGATGCGACTGTGTGTGTGTGTGTGTGTGTGTGTGTGTGTGTGTGTGTGTGTTTTACCGCAGTGGTATGATTTTGTGCAGTTATGTCTGTGGTCAACGACTCTACAGACTCTATACGCTTTGTATTTTAGTGTACAGTGTTTTGTACGTGTGTTTCAGCGTGTGATTATATGATTTCAGCGTCTGTTTTTACTGTTTACTATGCTTGCTTGATATCTGTTGTCGTAAGCTTTTAAAAAATAATTTTTCCAGTGAGTGATAAAGAATCTCTCAATATTTCTGACATTTCTTATATGTCTGTTGATGTTAGTGGGGATGATACATCTGAATATAGTTTGTCAGTAGACAGCCCAAGTGAAGAGAGTGACACTGGTGATGCTGCCGTGTGCGATGCCCGTGTTTGGTGTAGGGTTGATCCACAAAATCATCCCCTATCACCTTCACGCTTCTCATTTATTGGGGAATGCTAAAATAAATTCTGGAATAGACAAAGGTAGAAACACTTCTTTAGACTTTTTAAAATTAATTTTTGATGACAGTCTTCTTCAGTTGATCACAAATGAAAAAAATAAATATTATGGCAGACAAAAAATCCACACGATTTTTTCGTAAGTGTAAATGAAATGAGAGTATTCTTATATCTCATTATTTTGAAGAGCATTGTAAAAAAAATCTGGTTTATATTTCTATTGGACAAAAAATCCGCTTATATTTAGTCGATTCTTCTCCAAAACAATTTCTTACAATAGCTTTTTAGCAATAAAAAATACATCCATTTTTCATTTGACGCTACAATTCATCAAAACTCAAAACTACATAAAGTTTACCCAGTTGTTGTTGTATACCCGTTCAAAAATTTCAACTTTTTGTTACTCTAAGGAGAGATAACAATTGATGAGAGTCTTCTTTTGTACAAAGGCCGACTCAGCTGGATTCTATATAGGTTGTGATAGCTCATATTGATTGGGTTCTAACCTAACGAAATTTAGACACATCTGTGAAAAGATTCATAGGTTCCTGGAAAATAAAACAGGAAAGGATAATCGAATTAAATTTTTCAAATCTGTGGCTGTCCCCACATTCCTGTATGCCAGTGAGATATGAATTCTTCGTAAAAGGAACATACAGAGGATTCAGACAGCTGAAAGGAAATTTCTAAGAAGGACACAAGGTTGTTCTCTCCTGGATCAGAAAAGAACGGGGATATTAGAAGCGAATCAAACATTGTATTGTTGGACCAGAAGATAGAAGACCACAGAAGGATATGGTGTGAACACTTGAACCGCATACCTGATATCCGTCTACCCGCGGCTCCCTTAGGTTATCACCCTTCTGGGAAGAGAGGTGTCGGTAGACCGAGGAGAAGATGGGTTCCGCAACAGGTCCTTGGAGTGGTGATGGTGATGATAATGATTAATAAAATTTGTAAATTGCTCAAGTTACTATTGATAATTTTTTGTTTGTATAACATAAAACATTTTCATTTCCTCAATTTGTATTTATTTTAAAAAAATTTGGTTTTGTGTTAAGAAATGGGTTAAATCTGTAACTCATTCATACCTAGTGTTTTGAATTCCAAGTCACGATTTTTAATTATATATTGAATTAAATTATAATAGTATATCACCTTCCATTCTTCTCTTTTGGAAATATATTTCACTTACAAAATAACCACTTTACCAATAATGATTGCCAGAAAGATAAAATATCCAAGTTACAAGTTGTTATCCCGACATTCGAAGGGCAGGTTTATATGAATAAGTCTACAACATAACCTATACCGAGAAATTTTAACACAAACTAATATTATTAACAGTTGGTGCCAATAATTTTCCCACCAGGCAGTGAACCAGTCAGATACAACTCTGGAGGATCTACCTACGACCAACAAAGGATGTCAGAGGCTCCAAAGTTGTAAAGATAAAAACTTGATTATGCTCCACAGTACTTACTTATTAATTAGTTCATTCATTTACAGAAAGAAATAAGGTTGTATAATATTCTATGGACTACAGGGACTACGGTAAAGGTTATATTGATAGGCTTGCGAGTTTGGTAACTAATAAATTATTTTTGACGAAGTAGGTACAAAATGGAAGTTACTGACACCTTAAAATTAAGTACACATTCTATACATATTTTTAAAAACTGAAACTAAAAAAAAAAATGTATACATTCACAGGTACACTCTACATTTTTTGTGAAAGTGTTTTGCATGAAAACTATTATTATGACCCAGTCTTTATTATGCCTCCAGAGCTGCTTCCTCGAGTAAATGCCTAAACATGAAGAGCAGGGCAAATACTTGTCGGGATCAATAGCTCCTGAGGGGATTTTCATTGGTTTTGAAAATCTATATACGCTTTCTAAAAAATTACCTTTGTTTCTTAACAATGTCAGCAGCTTCTTACGGTCATTACTGAGTTTTGGCTTTGACAGTATTTGTTGGAAGTCGATCTCCAGTTCATGGTTCCGAATGACGCTAAAAGCACGCTCATCATCAGGATCTTCACGTAATATAGAAGCTGCTGAGTTACCAGTAGTGACCAAATAAGTTTTAAGTTTCTTTAAATCAGATGCTAGTGGCACTAGAGAGACCTTGTTCCAAGTCTTCACATTGAGATCGTCGGCTGCCTGGCTGGATACATCGTATCTCCAGTTAGTTTCAATCAAATGCATTAAAGCCTTTAAGTTTGCTTCAACCTCTTCCGAGTGCAGATTGGGAATGATAGCCATCTTCTTCAGACCGAAATTGATGGCTATCACACAACAATTCTTTAGCGCAGTGCTAATATTCATTGCATAGGTTGGAGATTTATACACACATTTTTGGACGTCGTACTAAGCTGTGAGCTTTGTAGCTTCAACTATAGTGTCGTAATATTGTGGCTGTAGAGCTGAAAAGAGATCAGTAATGGATGAGTTCAAGGTTCGAAGTGTAAGTAATAATTTAGCAAGTTCTCCCATTTTCCGAGAAGTTACGTTGATGAATTGATTTCTTCTGTGGATTTTTAAGTACCGGGCACCATAAGCACATATGAGTCTGTCGGTTTTGGCCATCTGCCCTCATCCGTGGAAAAACTTTCTCTTTTAGTTGCTGATCATATTGATAGTTACGTAATAACAGAGTTTGACCATCAACTTGGTGACTCTTACTTCTACTACTTGCTACCTGAACGCATTTCTTGCGATGCCTCAACAGCTGCTTCCTCGAGTAAAAGCCTAAACATGAAGAGGAGGGCAAATACTTATCGGAATCAATAGGACCTGAGGGCATTTTCATTGGTTTTGGCATCTATTTACGTTTTCTAAAAAATTACCTATGTTTCGTAACAATGTCAGCAGTTTCTTACGGTCATTACTGAGTTTTGGCTTTGACAATATTTGTTGTACATCGATCTCCAGTTTATGGTTACTGATGACGTGTCGAGAAAAATTAGTTACTGCAGTCTCGCAGTAGATACAGAAGTTCCTTTGTCTTATCCGCTTTTTACCCATGGTTGTGGAAGGCTTCTTGAGAGGTTCTCTAGAATGACCATAAAAAAATGTTACATATTCACCGGTATACTTTACTTTTTTGTGTAAGTGTTTTGCACGAAAACTTTTATCTTGAGCCAATCTTTGTTATTCATTATTTTAGGATGGGCACTGATTAATTGTTCGCATTCAAATCTCTTCGGTGCGGTTTTGTTAGCTATGTGGTTTTTAAAAAATTGTTTTTACAATATTTTTTTGCTCGTCGGTCCACGGTGTAAGGACGCGTTTAGGTCCCGATTTTTCAACTGGCTGAGAATGTGGAACCCGTTTTCCACATGGTTTAACAGCAGGTTGATGCATCTTAGGTGCCATTCCTTGTGTGTAATAATGTTGACTGTTCGGGATTAGTTCAGGTTCAGTATTGGATGTGATACTTTCGTAATGTTCCGTTGTTTCTTCATCGACCTCTTCGTCTGGTAGATGTTCTATAACTTCGTTTAAATCGAGGACTATTTCATCTAAAGTGTTCCCTTTATATTCCCCCGCTTCGCCTCTCTCCATCAACAAGAGGAGTTTCGAAAGTTTAGCCGTTTGAAAAACATCGTTTGGTAGTCGGTATGAGCCGAAATGTATTTGCATGGAGTGACCCACAAATTTAGCGAGCTGCTCTACATCGGAGTTATTCATGTTTAACATCTGTGTTAATGTTGCTAAATGTTTTCTGAGTCTAGTGCAAGTGATAGCTTGTGGATTTTTAGCTTCATATTTCTTGGCATACTTTTGAACAACTTTACACAGTGGAATACTGGATCGCGGCTTCGCAAATAAATAAGCGTTTACACTTGAAATAAAGTAAGAAAGAACTTGTAATAATAGTTGTATATGATCCTGAATATCTGCGCTGAACAGCACGGGTACCCCACGGTTCCTTTTTCCTTGTATTACTCCGCGTTTGAATCGATCCATTAGAATCTTTTCTGTCGGACTAATGGATTCTAAGATTTCTTCGTATCCTCACGTGGCTGGTTCCCACAACTTTCGTACACGTGCAGAGGTAACATTTGCAGTTCACCTGGCCGTCTCCTGTTTAGTAATATTATCCTACAGTACACAGTTTCCACTAGTTTCATGAAAGCGCGCTCATCATCAGGATTTTCACGTAATGTAGAAGCTGCTGAGTTACCAGTAGTGACCAAATAGGTTTTAAGTTTCTTTAAATCAGATGCTAGTGGCACTAGAGAGACCTTGTTCCAAGTCTTCACATTGAGATCGTCGGCAGCCCTGGCTGGATACATCGTATCTCCAGTTAGTTTCAATCAAATGCATTAAAGTCTTTAAGTTTGCTTCAACCTCTTCCGAGTGCAGATTGGGAATGATAGCCATCTTCTTCAGACCGAAATTGATGGCTATCACACAACAATTCTTTAGCGCAGTGCTAATATTCATTGCGTAGGTTGGAGATTTATACACACATTTTTGACGTAGCTTCAACTATAGTGTCGTAATGTTGTGGCTGTAGAGCTGAAAAGAGATCAGTAATGGATGAGTTCAAGGTTCAAAGTGTAAGTAATAATTTAGCAAGTTCTCTCATTTTCCGAGAAGTTACGTTGATGAATTGATTTCTTCTGTGGATTTTTAAGTACCGGGCACCATAAGCACATATGAGTCTGTCGGTTTTGGCCATCTGCCATCATCCGTGGAAAAACTTTCTCTTTTAGTTGCTGATCATATTGATAGTTACGTAATAACAGAGTTTGACCATCAACTTGGTGACTCTTACTTCTACTACTTGCTACCTGAACGCATTTCTTGCGATGCCTCAACAGCTGCTTCCTCGAGTAAAACCTAAACATGAAGAGGAGGGCAAATACTTGTCGGAATCAATAGGACCTGAGAGCATTTTCATTGGTTTTGTGCATCTATTTACGTTTTCTAAAAAATTACCTATGTTTCGTAACAATGTCAGCAGCTGCTTACGGTCATTACTGAGTTTTGGCTTTGACAATATTTGTTGTACATCGATCTCCAGTTTATGATTACGGATGATGTCTCGAGAAAAATTAGTTACTGCAGTCTCGCAGTAGATACAGAAGTTCTTTTGTCTTTTCCGCTTTTTACCTACGGAATTGGAGTTCTTGTCGAGAGGTTCTCTACAATCTTTAGAATGAGTTTCTAAGATGCTGTCCTCAACCACAGTGTTTCTATATAGAGATGTAACTGTCGGCACCATTTGGTTTTTTTCTTTGGATCAAGTGGGAGGCTAATTAGCAAACTGTGATACATCACTGCTGTCTTCATCGGTTCTATGGTTGCTAAAATCTTTGTCAGAATTTATAGAAGTGTTTTCTGCAACTGCTGGAGATTAATTTCCAATCGGGGTCACCTAAAACCAACGAAACAAACACTTTTTATTTCGTCTGCTTATTCATTATCGTTATCATTATCGAGTGCTAATGTTATTGTGTTATCTTTTTAATATTTGTTTGCAAAGCAGGGAGTGAAGCTTTGCAGATACCACTATTTTTAAGTTTATTGTCTGTATGACACTCTGATAATTTATCATAATGCCGGCCGAACACATAAAAACCCGATGCTCCTAATTGGTAAGTCAACAAATCCTCCGTATTTAAAAATGCTAAAATCTCGTTGAATTACAAAAATTATTGTAAGGCGTGGATGAACACCGAAGTGTCTGTCGACTAGTATGACAGCGCCTTCATACCCGAAGTGAAGAAATTTCGCAAAAATGTCGGCAAAGGAAACTGTTGGTCGCTCTTAATGCACAGGTACATCCTTTCATGGAACTGTTGGAGCGAAGAATTGGTTTCCTCACCGTAAAAACGTATAAATGTAACGAAAGAAACATTAGCGATAGCATGTAATTTACAAAAAGAGATGTTAAGATTTTGACAGTAGAAACTATATTAGGATTAAGAGATCAAGGTACTTATACCGACAGACCAAAATGTTTTAACTGTAATAAAATAGCACAAAAAAAACTAAAGACTGTTATATACTAAACCATAAGTAACAAATACTAGAATACACAAACACTAAATTACAAATAGTAAGATGTTTCATTTGTAATAAGTTGGGCCACGTGCCCAAAGAATGTAGAACTAAAATAAAAAAACCACTTAACATTGCCCAACGCGATAAAGAAATTAGACAAGGAAACAACAATCGCCTACCTTTAGAGAGTCGTACAGGCAGGCCAGCAAACGAATACAAATCGGCTATGGGAGCCCCAACCTCCGCTATCATATCAGAAATCTTCCTACAAAAACTCGACGAACAAATAATAATATTAAACGACCCATTAGGATGTTATTTTAGATACATTTATGACACTCTGTACATTTCCCAAAACAATGGTATAAATATAAATAAAATATTCTACTCCATAAATAATTTACATTCCAAAATAAAATTCACGTTAGAAGAAGAATCTAATAATAAATTAAATTATTTAGACTTAACAATAAAGAGAAATGAAACAAATTTTGAATACTCAATATACAGGAAACCTTCTCAAACTGACTTAGTAATACCAAATACTTCTAATCATCCTCCCCAACACAAAATGGCAGTATTTAATTCCATGATTTACCGAATGCTTAGGATCCCATTAAATAACACAGAAAGAAACAAAGAAAGAAAAATTATCCAACAAATAGCAGTTAAAAATGGATACAAAATAAAAACTATTAATAAATTAGAAAATAAAATTGAACATAAAATCACTAATAAAATTCCTAAGAACACTACATTTAAAAATTCACCAATTAATAATAATATAAAATATACAACCTTCACTTATTACGGAAATATAACTCAAAAACTAAATAAAATATTTAAAGATACTAATTTAAAAATATCTTATAATACAGATAATATAATTTTTAATAAAATAAAACCTAAAACTAAATCCAATACTCACAATAAAAATGGAATATATAAAATAGAATGTCCAGATTGCAATAAATTTTACGTGGGCCAGATGAAGTAAAAACTACAAGATAAGATTCGTTCAACACCGCAATGCTTATTTAAACCAAATATTTATAAATCTAATTCAGCCACACATTGTCTAAATAATAACCACCAGTTTCCAAACATTGAAAATATAAAATTAATTAAAAACATACAAAAAGGTTAAAAAATGAATATTTGGGAAAATCTTAACATTTACAAACACAATAACAATAATTTATTAATTAAAGAACAAACTCAAATAAAAACAAAACAAGTCAATCTATTTAAAATTATAAATTTACTAAAAAAATAAAAATGAATAAAATATAAACAACAAAAATTTCAAATATAACCGAGAAAACAGCTGCTGAAGAAAATAAACATTAAAACAATCGTTAACTAATCGACCTAAATCGATTATCAGTTATTTTATTTTACATTGAAATCTATACAAATTCGATTATTCGTTAATTTTATATTAATAGAATTATTTCGATTGTTATTAATTTACTTAGAAACCTCTGATGATACTGATATTTTTCAGTGAAACGTGCGTCAGGTGTTAAAAAGAATATACAATATTATACAACTTGGAGACGAAACAAATTGAAAACATCACAAATTATATAATTACTGCAAGAAACATCGAGTTACTTGTATAGAAAAAATATAGTAATTTGTATATTCTTTTTAACACCTGACGCACGTTTCACTGAAAAATATCAGTATCATCAGAGGTTTCTAAGTGAATTAATAACAATCGAAATTTCTATTAGTATAAAATTAACGAATAATCGAATTTGTATCGATTTTAATGTAAAATAAAATAACTGATAATCGATTTAGTTCGATTAGTTAATGATTGTTTTAATGTTTATTTTCTTCAGCAGCTGTTTTCTCGGTTATATTTGATATTTTTGTTGTTTATATTTTATTCATTTTTATTTTTTAGTAAATTTATAATTTTAAATAGATCGTCTTGTTTTGTTTTTATTTGGGTTTGTTCTTTAATTAATAAATTATTGTTATTGTGTTTGTAAATGTTAAGATTTTCCCAAATATTAATTTTTTGACCTTTTTGTATGTTTTTAATTAATTTTATATTTTCAATGTTTGGAAACTGGTGGTTATTATTTAGACAATGTGTGGCTAAATTAGATTTATAAATATTTTGTTTTAAATATTGTAACGCAACAGAAATGCGGTCCCCGACGTTACATAAAGAAAACTATTAAAAATAGAATAGGGAAGTAAATATTTATATCCCACACTAATCAAAGGGTCAGATAAATAAATTCATCATTGTATAAAAGTAATAAGAATGCAAGGTAGTAATAATAATAAAAAATAAGAATGTAATAAAGATAATAGTGATAAGTCTCAATGTTCAGTGAGAGGTAAATAAATAAAAAACATTGATAAAAAATTGTAAGAAAGAAAACTAATATGGACTATTTTAAAGTAATTGATGATATGAAAATAGATAAGAGTGAGTCAATAATGTACATTATAAGTTAATCTAAAGTACTTATTATGAATTGTATAATGTTATGTTGTTATAATTTGTGTTATCATATGAAAGCTTACTTGTTGATAGAATGTCAAATAATGAAGTAATATGTATTATTCGTTTACTGTTGTAGAACTGTGATTGAACTCAGTTATTGAGTATTAATTAATTTCATTTTTCCTATGTGTGATCTATAGGTCAAGATAAAGTTATTGTTAGATATCATAAAGATAATTATTTGTGTACATTGTAACGAGTATATTGTGGGGCGTCCTTCTTCCTTAAAGCCCCGCGTTGGGTTCGTCAATATGTAACGAGTTTATGAGGTCGTACCTGTTAAAATGTATGTTCACACTTGTTTATTTTGTGTATTAGTGTGAATGTAGTGTGTTTGCCTCACACCGGTCCTTACATAAATTGACGTCACTACTGGAGTCTGTAGCGTTGTCAAAATTACCAGTACAACCTACCTGTTAATTCATAGGGGTTGCGAATCCCGGGTGGCGCCAAATTGTTTCTATTAAAACAATTAAAATAGTTAAATTATAAGATGATACGTGTTATTAGCATGGACAGCTGGAGCGTTCGAATGGTTCCTGCCGCTATACAGGTTGCCGTCTCGACCACTCGTGATGAGCGCTAGTTGCTTATTGAATAAAACTTGCTAACACACATATACTCTACAACGTCCTATGAAATAAAAAGATAGTAATACTCTGTACTGTGAGTTTAATACAAATTTGGTCATTAATTAATATGACAAATGAATTATAAATGTTTTGATAATAGATTGCTCCGGCTTATAGCTGAAACACAAATATCTCAGAGTTGGCAAAATTGATTTTACAACACTTTTCGTTGCCGAGATGGCTACAGTTACGTACAATGTATTTCTATGTTTAAAATCTGGGGTTCTTTGGATTATGAAATAAGACATAAACGTTGGTTACATTAAAAAAGTACACTACCATACCTTATACGTACTTAGAAAGTATAATGTGTTTTTACAAATTGTTCGGTAGTGTCGTATTTTTTGTTACAAAATGGTACTCTTAGGCGAGGTTATATTTTGATTAATAAAATGTTTTTATGTAAGTAAATTTTGCATTAACACCTTTGAAAGAAAATAATATTTGTTCAATAGTGAGAAATTTTATCATTTGGAAAATCTTTAAGGTAATTTGGTTTTTTGGGATTAAGGAATTTATTCGATACTTATCAGTTCAGATAGTGCTGATGTGTTGCCATCTGGGGTGGTGGATATTCTTCAAATTTGGGCTGGTTTTAAGCTTCGAACATCTTTTTCAATCTTGTCTTGGATTTCAGTTAATTAATTTATTCAATTTGGTTCCAGGACATCGTTAATTCTTGGTAGGTCGACATCTATTCATCTTTGGTCATCTTGGTTAACTTCCGACACTTTTCGTAACTATTTAAATTAAAATTTCAATCATTCCAACTTTGCGTGCCGCTTACCCACGCGTCGTTTTTTCAAGTCTCATATATTTAACGGAAACTAGCCTTCAACGGCTCGTTACTATGGTAACAGCAATCCTGGGATTGGTTAAATACTCTTTCAAAAGCATTGTTCGGAGATTTGAATTTTTATTCAAATTTATTAAGTATTTTCCTAATGGTTTTATTCCTTTACAGTTCCTTTGGTGTAATAAATGATATCACTATTATCTTTCTTTCCTTTCAAAGTTTACAATGATACCTCATAAGGTCATATTCTGTTATACATTAACTTTAGTCTAAATATTTGACATTTGATAAATTACATTTCTTTCTTCAATTAAACTTTTATAATAACATTTCTGTTTTAAAATGATTAACATATAATTACTGGCCATTTACTGGTCTTAGATTAGTAAAGTTTCTTGCGAAATTGTTACAATTTACATTTGAGTGTCTCTGACAGTTAGATGTTTTCATAGCCAAGATTAGCCATGATGGTTTTTTGGTGTATTTCTTTTAAATTACATTTTGAATTCAGCCTGATGGGCTTCACTTAGTTATCATATTTGTTTGTGTTTTAACTACTATTCAACATACATTTTCATTACACATATTTTAAATTATAATAATTAGGCTTATGGACTGCAGGTTCCCTTCAGCCATATCCTCTTCATAACATTGAACCAAACTATTCTTTATAAGTTACTAGTTCTTGTTAGTTCTAATATTAATTCCTTTCTTTTGTTACTACCTAGAGTGATAAACATCATCACTTCTTGCAAAATTATGAAAGTTAATTCCCCTTTCAACATGGGGTTGTTTTATTCATTGTAGTCTTAATTTTAAAAACAAAACTTTATTTCTATTCTACTATCTCCTCCATACCATGTTAATACAAACTGTTTTTATCTGGGCTTTCTCCCTGAATAACATTATATGCTTCTTTTATATTTATTTGGAATATTATTTTTAATTATTTTTAGTTATATAAATGTGTACAAGATCACTCCAATCATTGATTGTTTATCAATGTTTTATAAAGTGTTTTCTTACTTATCATTACATTTTTATTGCTTAACATACACTTTCACTATTTTTAGGGTACTTACACTTTTACTATTACACTTCACTTTGGTTCACTGTTTGTATTGAGTGTTATTTATTGGGTAATCCCTATACTTTCTCCTATTATTTCTCACTATTTCTTTACAGCATAATATTTATTATTAATAATATTAGGTTAGTTATTTTTTGTTAAATCTAACCTTTCTAACTGTGTTAGTGTACTTTTTCTACACTACGTTACTTTACAATCGTATTGTCTTTAAAATAAGTACATAAGTTAATTCAATTATAACAATAGTATTTGTTTCATCAAGAAATAATTATTTGGGGTTTATTTACAGTATTCTATCCTTGAGTCTACTATTTTTCCCCTTTTATATGTGTGTTAGTTTCTCCTTGGGCTTAACCTGTCTCCTCTTCATTCTTCCTCTTCTTCGTCTTCTTCAATAGTCTTCATCTTGGTTCGGTTCTCCTCTTCTCATCTGGTTTGATTTCTGTTTAATCGTAGGGATCTGTTCTCTTCCTTTGATTCTTCTTTAGTTCTGGGTTCATATCTTCCTTTGTTAGTTCATAATTGTTTGGTCCATCACCTTTTTTCTTGAGTATGGTTCGTGGTTCCCTGCTTTGTGTTTATGTTGTTGGGTCAATCACTTGGGTTGGGTAATATCGTTGTTCGTCGTGTCATAATATTTATTTTTTATTCATTTTTTAAACATTTTATTTTATATGAAGTATTTTTATGTTAAGAATTATCTTTTTTATCACTGGTACGGGATGTGGCTTATTTGTGTCGTAACATAATGCCTCTCCTCTAAAATTGATCATTTTGATAAAACACTAGCATAGTTTTTTATGAAATTATCAGTTATAGATAACCTTTTTCCTTTTCTTTCTTGTTTGTTTCTCCATTCTTCATTTCTCTTCTTACTTAATTCATTCCATTTTATTTGGATCTGTTATTATTTATTTCCATTGGTGCATTTTCCCTCATACACAATTTTTCCCTAACTTTTATAGTAGCTGGTTTCTCCCATTACTACTCATTTTTCTGAGACCAGAGGCACATCATCTCTGCTCAGTTTATTTGGATTGCTGGACTTTTCAACAGTCAATCTTAAATACCTTTTTGTCAACTTGTGACTTAAATAATAATAATAATATAATATAATAATATACTTTGGGATTGTCCACCTTGTGGTTTGTTTTTAGATCACTTTGGCTTTTTACTCATTCTTCCTTCCGCTATACCTTAACTATACACTATCATCTACTCATACACTTGATTGTTTTTATATTTATTCATATGTTAATTTCATCATATCATTATTTTTCATTATTTTGTTTTCAATGCTCGTTGTGATCATTTTAATTATCTTAGACATGTTTTATTCTTTTCTTAGTCATTCAGCAAGATTCTGCTTTAGCCATATCTGTATATTTGTTTTATACATAATCTCTCTCTCTCCTTGTACCAGTTAAAATTTTTTTTCTTAGAATACTTTTGATTCATTATGATTTCAGGTATTTATCTCAGTAATTTGAGCTGGATTTTATTGTTTGGTTTATTTCATTCTGCATTAAATATCATTTTTGATAATTCTTTGGTAAGTTAATTGTCTTACCTTAAAGGAATGTTTGTAGCGTATTCCTTTTTTAGTTATTTTTTGTTTAATTATTATAGTAAGTTTGTGATTCTTACATTTTTATTATATAGGAATGTGTGTAACTTATTCCTTATTATCTCACTTTTTTACTTCATACTTCATATCTCAATCTTTTACTAAACTGTAAATTAATTTAAATTGAAAGGAATTTGTGTAACTGTTTCCTTTGTTTTTTTTTTTCATTATTATCCACTTATATTAATTCTTTTTATTATTCCGCATATATCATCTAAATAAGGTAGTAAGCTGCTCTTACAATCTTTTTTGGAATTTTGACATATGTTTCATTTCACAATGGTTTTATTCTTCTTCGTAAAACTTTTTTATCGAAGTTTGGTTATAAACTCCCTTTATTTTTCTTGTATTGATATTGCTTATCTGGTAAGTATTATTACCATTATCTTTTGTGATGATACACGGTCATTTATCGTGCTATATACTGGACCTTGTTGTTAATATTTTGGTAAGTTGACTTCTTCTCTTCTGTCCTTTATTATTGCCTTCTCTTTTTGTTCGACACTTCGTTATTCTGCACCTCTTCTCCTTCAAGTGTTTGATAGTCACACTTATTCTGGATGATATTAAATTTATGTCATCACCACCGTACTACATGTTGGGACCATACCCTCTCTCCATAGCTGAAATCATCTTCTACATTACTTTCATTTCTGTGGTTATCATTTGGTTCTTGGCTGGTTTCTGCCCTTATATTGTTTACCTGAGCTGTCCGGGGTCCTTCGTCATTACTCGTCGTATCATGTAGTATTGAAAAACCCGGATTCTCATGGACTGTTACCCAATTCCCGCTATTATTTTGATTGGTGTTGGGTTCCTGTCGGTGGTTATTTTCATTGCGAGGTGGTTCATCGTTCCTACTCTCTGCTGGTGGATTATTGTTATTCGATACGTGGTAACAGCAGTTTGGACGCCAGTTCGGGCTATATCTTCTGTGGTTATTCTGCCTTTGCCCGCGGATGAAGTTTACCCGACGTCTGTCGTCGCCTCTATTTTGATTACCCCCGGGTCCCCGGTTGTACTGGTAACTGGGATTGTACCGGTTGCCGTAGTAGTTATGGTCGTTGGGGTGACCATTTGTGCGTTGTTCCGGTCCAGCTCCTCTGTAATTATCATTTGGTCGGTTATTATTTGGGCTGTTTCTGTTGTTGTCTTGATTCCCTTGACGATGGTTTTGTTGACCTCTGTTACCTGGCTGATTGTTCGGAGGATGGTTCTGGGTATTTCTATTAAAAGGCTGTTCTTCATTGTTATTATTATGGTTTCGGCCCCAGTTATTCCGGTTATTGTTTTGTGGATGATTGTATGGTCCATTTAAATTAGTCGTATTATTATGTTCATTCCACTTGTTATACCGTTGGTTCAGGATCCGGTTTTTTCGGTATTGGCCATCATTCTCCAGGTCTTCCAATAGACTAGCCATTCCTTGAATTGTTTTTATTTGTCCTTGCCTTCGGGCCTTCTGTATTGCTTCTTCGTAATGATAACCCAGCTGTATTACCAAAGACTCCTCGGGTATCTTGGGTTCCAAATTTCTGGCTAAGCATACTTTTCCCTAAAAGTAGGATGTTAATGTGTGTCCTCCTTGTGACTCGTACCTTCCATTACTGATATCATTGCGGACCACATTCTGTGTGGACTCGGACCAATATTTCTCCCGGAATTGTTTCTTAAACTCTTGTGTGTCATTGATCTCGGGTCGAGTGGCCGTCCACCAGTTGTCATGGGTGTCTCGGAACATTTCGTCTATCATACTTCTTACACTGGACCACCTGGTTTCTCTATTTTTTTCTATCAGCTCTTCTACCCGCTTGAGGAATTCTATCGGGTTCCTCCGGTAGCTGCGGAAATTAATCATCTCTCGATTTTCGCTGGTTATGAACTGTGTGTGATTATAAGGTTTCTCTCTTAATGCATCTAATTCTTCCTGCATCTGTTTCTCCCGTATATTGATCCCCTGGATTTTCTCTCTGTTTTCTCTGGTCAGTCCGTCTATTTTATTGATGACGGTGTATACTTTCTCCACCCGATTGTTTACATCTTTTTGTATCTCTTGGTGCCTCTCCTCCAGTTCCTTGACCACCTCCTGTTTCTTCTGGCATCCTTCGGTAAGGACTTGGTAGAATTCGGTCGCTCTCAATTTATTTTCCTCCTCGACATCGATGATTTTATAGTTCATTTCTTCCCGGACTTGTAACAAGGCTTCGTTGGTCTCCGCTACTGATTGCCTGGTCTCCTCTCGATATTCGACCAGTTGTTGCTTCCATTCCTCCTTGGTTGTCTCACTTTCTTCCTCTATCTTCCGTTGGAGAATATCATGATTATTTCCCATCTTTTTATTTACTATTTCCAGATCCTTCTTGATCTGTTTCTTCAGCTCTTCGCTCTTCTTTTCCAATGCCTCCTGACTTCTCTTCAAGTCTTCATGGTTGCTCTCTATTTTGTTATTCAGGAATTCCATTCCCTTTTGTAATGATTCTAGTTTTTTATTCAAATATTCCTTGTCCTGTCTTCTCTCTTCCTTGTCTGACTCTAATTTTTTATTTGTTTCCCTCGAAAGTCCTGCTATGAAATTCATCAGGTCTTGTATGCTCGGACCTCCCTTTGCTGTTTCATTATTCCCATCCTGTGGTTCTCTCTCAAGTGGGTTGTCGACTATTACCTCCGCTTCCGGTTCTGGTTCAGGTGGGTTTGGATTTTCAATTTGGTCCTCCTGTGGATTCTCTTCCAACAATTCTCCAGTTGTTTCCTCAACTTCTACTTCCTCAACTTCTTCCATTTCTTCTTGGTTTAATGCTGCCTTACCTTTGCGCCTCGTAACCATACCGTGTCTATTCATAACCGCTGCTAGTTATTCTTTCTAGCCTCACGTTGCTGGTTGCCAATATGTAACGAGTATATTGTGGGGCGTCCTTCTTCCTTAAAGCCCCGCGTTGGGTTCGTCAATATGTAACGAGTTTATGAGGTCGTACCTGTTAAAATGTATGTTCACACTTGTTTATTTTGTGTATTAGTGTGAATGTAGTGTGTTTGCCTCACACCGGTCGTTACATAAATCG
This sequence comes from Magicicada septendecula, assembly GCA_034769895.1. Taxonomy (NCBI): domain Eukaryota; kingdom Metazoa; phylum Arthropoda; class Insecta; order Hemiptera; family Cicadidae; genus Magicicada; species Magicicada septendecula. The sequence goes on from CM068367.1 coordinate 1,156,326,501, forward strand.
ATGTCACTACTGGAGTCTGTAGCGTTGTCAAAATTACCAGTACAACCTACCTGTTAATTCATAGGGGTTGCGAATCCCAGGTGGCGCCAAATTGTTTCTATTAAAACGATTAAAATAGTTAAATTATAAGATGATACGTGTTATTAGCATGGACAGCTGGAGCGTTCGAATGGTTCCCGCCGCTATATAAGTTGCCGTCTCGACCACTCGTGATGAGCGCTAGTTGGTTATTGAATAAAACTTGCTAACACACATATACTCTACAACGTCCTATGAAATAAAAAGATAGTAATACTCTGTACTGTGAGTTTAATACAAATTTGGTCATTAATTAATATGACAAATGAATTATAAATGTTTTGATAATAGATTGCTCCGGCTTATAGCTGAAACACAAATATCTCAGAGTTGGCAAAATTGATTTTACAACACTTTTCGTTGCCGAGATGGCTACAGTTACGTACAATGTATTTCTATGTTTAAAATCTGGGGTTCTTTGGATTATAAAATAAGACATAAACGTTGGTTACATTAAAAAAGTACACTACCATACCTTATACGTACTTAGAAAGTATAATGTGTTTTTACAAATTGTTCGGTAGTGTCGTATTTTTTGTTACAAAATGGTACTCTTAGGCGAGGTTATATTTTGATTAATAAAATGTTTTTATGTAAGTAAATTTTGCATTAACACCTTTGAAAGAAAATAATATTTGTTCAATAGTGAGAAATTTTATCATTTGGAAAATCTTTAAGGTAATTTGGTTTTTTGGGATTAAGGAATTTATTCGATACTTATCAGTTCAGATAGTGCTGATGTGTTGCCATCTGGGGTGGTGGATATTCTTCAAATTTGGGCTGGTTTTAAGCTTCGAACATCTTTTTCAATCTTGTCTTGGATTTCAGTTAATTAATTTATTCAATTTGGTTCCAGGACATCGTTAATTCTTGGTAGGTCGACATCTATTCGTCTTTGGTCATCTTGGTTAACTTCCGACACTTTTCGTAACTATTTAAATTAAAATTTCAATCATTCCAATTTTGCGTGCCGCTTACCCACGCGTCGTTTTTTCAAGTCTCATATATTTAACGGAAAACTAGCCTTCAACGGCTCGTTACTATGGTAACAGCAATCCTGGGATTGGTTAAATACTCTTTCAAAAGCATTGTTCGGAGATTTGAATTTTTATTCAAATTTATTAAGTATTTTCCTAATGGTTTTATTCCTTTACAGTTCCTTTGGTGTAATAAATGATATCACTATTATCTTTATTTCCTTTCAAAGTTTACAATGATACCTCATAAGGTCATATTCTGTTATACATTAACTTTAGTCTAAATATTTGACATTTGATAAATTACATTTCTTTCTTCAATTAAACTTTTATAATAACATTTCTGTTTTAAAATGATTAACATATAATTACTGGCCATTTACTGGTCTTAGATTAGTAAAGTTTCTTGCGAAATTGTTACAATTTACATTTGAGTGTCTCTGACAGTTAGATGTTTTCATAGCCAAGATTAGCCATGATGGTTTTTTGGTGTATTTCTTTTAAATTACATTTTGAATTCAGCCTGATGGGCTTCACTTAGTTATCATATTTGTTTGTGTTTTAACTACTATTCAACATACATTTTCATTACACATATTTTAAATTATAATAATTAGGCTTATGGACTGCAGGTTCCCTTCAGCCATATCCTCTTCATAACATTGAACCAAACTATTCTTTATAAGTTACTAGTTCTTGTTAGTTCTAATATTAATTCCTTTCTTTTGTTACTACCTAGAGTGATAAACATCATCACTTCTTGCAAAATTATGAAAGTTAATTCCCCTTTCAACATGGGGTGTTTTATTCATTGTAGTCTTAATTTTAAAAACAAAACTTTATTTCTATTCTACTATCTCCTCCATACCATGTTAATACAAACTGTTTTTGTCTGGGCTTTCTCCCTGAATAACATGACATGCTTCTTTTATATTTATTTGGAATATTATTTTTAATTATTTTTAGTTATATAAATGTGTACAAGATCACTCCAATCATTGATTGTTTATCAATGTTTTATAAAGTGTTTTCTTACTTATCATTACATTTTTATTGCTTAACATACACTTTCACTATTTTTAGGGTACTTACACTTTCACTATTACACTTCACTTTGGTTCACTGTTTGTATTGAGTGTTATTTAATGGGTAATCCCTATACTTTCTCCTATTATTTCTCACTATTTCTTTACAGCATAATATTTATTATTAATAATATTAGGTTAGTTATTTTTTGTTAAATCTAACCTTTCTAACTGTGTTAGTGTACTTTTTCTACACTACGTTACTTTACAATCGTATTGTCTTTAAAATAAGTACATAAGTTAATTCAATTATAACAATAGTATTTGTTTCATCAAGAAATAATTATTTGGGGTTTATTTACAGTATTCTATCCTTGAGTCTACTATTTTTCCCCTTTTATATGTGTGTTAGTTTCCCCTTGGGCTTAACCTGTCTCCTCTTCATTCTTCCTCTTCTTCGTCTTCTTCAGTAGTCTTCATCTTGGTTCGGTTCTCCTCTTCTCATCTGGTTTGATTTCTGTTTAATCGTAGGGATCTGTTCTCTTCCTTTGATTCTTCTTTATTTCTGGGTTCATATCTTCCTTTGTTAGTTCATAATTGTTTGGTCCATCACCTTTTTTCTTGAGTATGGTTCGTGGTTCCCTGCTTTGTGTTTATGTTGTTGGGTCAATCACTTGGGTTGGGTAATATCGTTGTTCGTCGTGTCATAATATTTATTTTTTATTCATTTTTTAAACATTTTATTTTATATGAAGTATTTTTATCTTAAGAATTATCTTTCTTATCACTGGTACGGGATTTGGCTTATTTGTGTCGTAACAACATGTACGTAGTTAAAAGTTGATTATGTTTGTAAACTTGTATAAAAAGGCTATAGTTGTTAACAAGTTAAATTCAAAAGTAGATCAAAGTATAATAACAGGCCTAACAGCCAATAACACTGTATAATAACTCAGATCAGAAAGGTTAGGTAAAGAATTTAATAACAAATACTAAATATAATTCAATAAGTTAGTAGAAACCAATAATAATTAATAATAAATAATAAACAAACCCAAACTAAACAAATTATGATAATACCATGGTGCAATGATATCGATAGATAATGTTTGATATCGGAAAAATAATATTTATTAAAAGAAACAGGCTAAGAGAGAAAAACCAGCAGAAAATATAGAAATTAGTAAACAAGCAATAAATAAAATTATATTCTGATATAATGGAAGTTTAGTAAGGAATTATTTTGATGATTGGAAGAATATTATATGAAATTAGTACTATATAACAAAATATTGAATAAGAATAAAAAAGTTTGTTGCTAGGGACGACAAAATGAATATAATTTGTTGATTTTGATTATTGAAATTTATGACATGAACGAGAAGAGATTAACCAAGAGAGATGGTCAATAAAATCATGAACTAATCTAAATTATAAAATACGTCAACATTCACAATAAATGAAGGACTAATTACCATAATTTGGGCCAAATACACATTAACCAAATTGTCTAATTGTATAGTACAAAACGATAATAAGTAATTGAATTCAAAGGAATGACTTGGATTGCCCAATATCAGATCATGAAACGAATGTTAATTTAATGAAGTAATAAAACCAGATAAAGAACTACCTGTGTAAGGATTTAATCCTCTAAACCAAACGAAAATAGAATAACCAAGTCACATTGGACATTGCAGTTTACACCATACAATAGAAAAATGTATTTGGATCCAGAGTTTGTCGAAGCACGTAATCACAATTTTGGACGTTGGTGAACAAAAGGAACGGTATCTCTGCATCAACCCAGGACCAAGGATTCCACTTTTATTACAACTTGAAGACAAGACTGAAGAAAATCATCTCATCTATGTTTGATACTGAACGACAACTAACAAGGTTAGAAGCGAACAGCCTTCTCGAGTCGCCTGGGCCAGCGAACGGTAAACTTCAGTTATTTTAATAATATTAAATCAAATAAACTTTACTCTTGTAATATCTTGCATTCCTATTTATGTATTTTTTAAATCTTCCCAACAGTTGAAAGAACCTTCACGCCCTGTATCTAAAATAATTATAAAAACAATCATAACTGAATTTAATATAAAACATTGTACCGATCGATAATCGATTAACTCAGACTTATAGCCTTTTTGTATCTCAAGTAAGAACAATCTTATTGGATGTTAAATATTTGAACTAATAAAGAATCATTGCATAATTTCAAGATCTTATCATTTATGTATTTTTTAATGAAGTGTGAATAAGAAACAAACCGATAGAGAGTTTCACCACTAATCACCGTACGCGGTGGGTTAACCTCTAAATTTCCTTTGTCTTGGAACTGCAGCGATAGTTGCGGACTTCTCCGGTATTAAAGAGAGGAGAATTACATACGAAATTTCTCTTATTCTCTGCAAAGCAGAATAGGCTTGAGCGGAAATTTTGAATAATACCCAACATACATAAGTTTCATTCACACCAACACTTTTAGATTAAATAGAAAGATAAGGTAGTCAAAATTAACTATCCCACGACACCTAATAAATTAAGATATAGAAGAAATTGGCATATTAAATAAGTAAAGAGAGGTACGTACCCGGTAGATTATAAATTGACGAACCCAACAGTGGGGCTTAAACCGTACACACAGGGATAGTAACAAATTGACGCCAGCAACGTTGGGGCTGAAATAATGATAATCCCGCAACCGTAATAGCCGATAAAGTAACAAATTGACGCTCATAACGTGGGACTTAATTAGGCGACGCAAAAGGAAAGTAACAATATGCATTGCGGTGTTGAACGAATCTATCTCGTAGTTTTTTCTTCGTCTGGCCCACGTAAAATTTATTGCAATCTGGACATTCTATTTTATATATTCCATTTTTATTGTGAGTATTGGATTTAGTTTTAGGTTTTATTTTATTAAAAATTATATTATCTGTATTATAAGATATTGTAAAATTAGTATCTTTAAATATTTTATTTAGTTTTTGAGTTATATTTCCGTAATAAGTGAAGGTTGTATATTTTATATTATTATTAATAGGTGAATTTTTAAATGTAGTGTTTTTAGGAATTTTATTAGTGATTTTATGTTTAATTTTATTTTCTAATTTATTAATAGTTTTTATTTTGTATCCATTTTTAACTGCTATTTGTTGGATAATTTTTCTTTCTTTGTTATTTAATGGGATCCTAAGCATTCGGTAAATCATGGAATTAAATACTGCCATTTTGTGTTGGGGAGGTTGATTAGAAGTATTTGGTATTACTAAGTCAGTTTGAGAAGGTTTCCTGTATATTGTGTATTCAAAATTAAATTTTCTATGTATATATATATAAGGTATCCTCACACTTGACTCAGAATATACACAGTGTTTGTATTTGCAACATACAGTTTTTTTAAAATATTATTATAATAATATTAAATATTATTAATTTTAATATCACCATATGTTGGTAGTTCTGCTTGTTTATACTATTAGAAATAATAAATTTCTTAAATTCATCGATAGTATAAGACCAATATGAGCGGACAAGTAATTTTATGGCTTCATCAGAATTTACCGTGTGATATTTGTGAATGAAAACAAAAGCTCAATATTATATTACAAATTTGTGTCGTATTTCTTTGGTGTGTTTTGAAGTAACCAATTACGTTACAGAAGCCTCTTATATACACTTACCAGGTGAAGAACCGCCTGTTTTCTACTTAAATGTTTGCTTTAAATATCATATTTGAGGAGGAAATTGCACAGTCATTTTAATGATAAGCTTACAAAAAATGTGTCAGAAGTTAATTTTACTTTATATCAGGTACAGCATATTGCATCAGCAAGATTCTGAGGAATCATAAATAAAAACTATAGGACATCAAAACAACATCATCACTGTAAAATCCAAGAGTATATTAAATCCTCTATGATAAGGGGACTACGGTAGTTTATATATTGACCAAACACAGGATAATGTGAAAAATTTTCTGTGCAGCAACCATCGGGCATCAGAGTGAGAATAGTCCTGGCACCAGTGATTTGTTCTCTCAGCTAATCATTGAGAAGTCAGTACATCTTGCTAAGCACAATAAAAAGAATAACTCCCAAAAAGTATTCCACACTATTGAGGAAAACACTCGAGAAATATATCAAAACATTGAGAAGAAAACAGCACATACACTAGTTATATAAATATTGTAATGGTTGACTATGAAATGTGATCTGTTGTTCATAGTATATTCTGTATTATGGAACATTTTTGCAAGTGTGTCATTGAACTGAACACACGTTTTTTCTGAATTGTGATATTTAAGGCAGTGTAACTACTGGTGTCTTAGTTTTTTTTAGCCAGAGTTTAATCTTTACCTTTTCAGGTTTTAAGGATATAAATGGTTCTCTACTTCAACCAGGCATTTTGATTACACTAGTCCTTCATTGAGTGTCTTGACCTTGTCAGTACCATTTGTAAACTCTGAGACTTTCTCTGGCAATTTTATAACGATTGAACAGCCAATGTGATGCTTGTCCAATTTACAGATTTGTCTGCTAGATGATCTGCTACTTATACCAATAAGAGAAAAAATAGTGATCTGGTTCTATATTTGTATTCTGTTGAAGCATGTCACAGTATATGAAAAAAGAGGACACATTTGAGAACAAATTAATGCCAACTTACTCTGAGCATTATGTAAAATTCAAGTTGTATGAAAACATATTTAAAAAAATAAATAAATAAGTGTGTGTGTGTTAAGTTACACTGTTGAGAAATGTTATTGACTAAATTTATATAATTTTTCAAGATTATAGATTTGTGGGGTATTGCCACTTGCATATTGTAGCTTGACCAAGGTATACAGAACTAAGAGATATTCTTAACAGTGGAAACTATGCATAATACAGAAGCAAAACCAGACAAATTTAACTTGTAATAAAGAATTAATCATGAAAAATAGATCATAAAAGATGAAGAATTTAAAAACTAAATATTATGAAATTTAAGGAGTATTAAAACAAAACGATCACTATGAAGAAGGATTAGGTGATAGATAGAATTAATAAAGAGAAAACTAGGAGTCCAGTGAGAAGGAAATAGATACCCAATGACAGACTAGACATACTGAATAAAATGACTATAAAAATAACTAAGACAAATTGACAAAAACCCAACTAGATTAGGAGAGTGAGATAATGAATATATTTGTAATTAAGATGATAAGAGATAATATAAGAGAATAAAACTGTATTTTAAATAGTAACCATACCAGTGATGTAAATAATTGAATACAGAGAAGACTGATTGTTAAATAAAAATGTATGCAAAATGATAAGAAAAAAACTGGATAATTATAACCAGTATTATAAATAATGAATATTTTATCTAGATGATTATAGTTTAATACTATAACCAGTTAAAACAAACAATGTAATTGAGATTTAGTCAAAGAAAGGGAAAGTGTGGCAAACTAACCTAGCAAAATGTAAATTTACTCTTATAATGATAATAAATGTGATCAACAGGATATAAAACTGTTGTGCATTTTATCTAGAAGAAAATACATAACACAAGGATCATTCTAATGCAAATATAAGACAACAGGAATGTTGTAATTGTTATAATTAATGTAATGTACTATGATGAAGTAAGATAGAGAGTGAGGTACACACCTTGTACAGTAAAAACCCAATGAAATACTTATTCAAAATGAGAATTTAATACTATCAAAAGCATCAGTGATAAATAAACTAACTGTCGTAATGTAAACAAAATAATACCTAATGCTGATCAAACCATAAATAATGTATTTATAATGAACATAGCTGTCTATACCTAGATGTAAGATTAGTTATGTAAAATAAGCAATAATTAAGAAAGTCAAGCAGAAACAAACTGTCATATAACTGAATAGAGACTATAATGGTTAATTAGAAATAAGATTTGAGTGAAACAAAATAAGTATCACAAAGAAACAATTATAAAAGAAAGCCATTCTCATAGTACAAAAACTCATGTGTTTTATAACAAAATAACATGAAACAATCGTGTAATTAACAGAAAGATGTTAACCACAAGTTGGTAGGATTACTCAGTATTAAATAGAAGGTATTATCAACCGTCTAAAGGGAGTGATAATATTGTACCAAGATAAAATAATTCATGATTATAGGCACCATAAGCCTAGAATTACATTTTATAGTTATTCCCTAGTTGAGCCTCCAGGTGGTCTAGTGGCTAACGCGGGCGATTGATGCGCTCGTGGTCCCGGGTTCAATTCCCGGCGGAGGTTCCGTACGGCGTGCACTCAGCGTCGTGAGGCAAACTGAGTAGGCGCTGAGATAACAGCGCCGCCTCCTGTGGCTGTGCAACTAGCGGCTGGTGGCGCGTAGTACTAGCCATACAACCGTCACACTAACACAAAAGCCGCGCGGTACGCCTTGGTCCTTAACGGACTGTTGAGCGGAGGTTTATTTATTTATTTAGTTATTCCCTAGTTAATGTTCAGAATGTTAGCTCATCACAACAAAGGACATTATAGGAGCTAAGTTCAATAGTGATCATAGAGAATTGTAAATAAAATAATAGTAAGACATAGTTTAATAAAATTTATTGTAATATATAAGTAAAAATAAGCATCTTTGTTAATAATGGACGGAATTATATCATAAGGGGTGTTAAAACGTGCATCAGGACAAAAGCCAGATAATGGTGATGTATTTAAGTTTACATGTGGTATAAGGGACTTATGTCCATTAGAAACTATTTTGATGAATTCTAGTAAGAAAGTTGGCGTTGTTTTCATAATCTCTACCCCAGAAACCCACGCCGCTAAGACAATTTAATTCTTTGCCCAAGGAAGGGGAGGATGACTCGATGATGGAATATCATCAAATTCCACCAATCACGGGGCGTAAATCTACTAAACGCACAGGTATTGCAAATTGGAACAGCAAGGTGAAGCGGTGTCCTAGAGTCACTTTTGATCGAACTACGATGCCATACAGATGACAAATTCTGCCGATCAAATTATCGCGAGTTACCCATAATCCTGTGTGAACAAATGTAAATAAGAGATTCTAATCTAATCGGTCGAAGTATTGAAAGTATTGTGAATTATAATTTAATGAAGTGTAGTCAAGTTAACAGTGTTTAGGGAATTGCATAGTGTATACTAATTTGCAATTCAGTGAGGTTGAGGAAAGTATCGTGCAATTATTGTTACTTACTAATGTTATGGTTATATCCAGCAATACAATTCGAACTGATTCCAGATTTGTAAATAATACCACTACTCAAATTCTAATATATTATTCAAATACTCCCTTTTTTATTATTCAATGGTAATTTAGATGTAAGTTAAGGTTAAGGATGGTTAAACTTGCCTAACCTAATAACCTAAATGTGTCGAACTTACTCCGACAAGATTTATAATATAATATTAAGAAGTTATCGTTAACAAATGTAACCACTCTCCTATTCTGAGATTTTATAAATGTAATTAACGTATTTTAGTCCGTATTTTGCAGTTCAAAGAACCTAATTATTTAATTTTACTTGAGACGATTCTCATCTACCACTAGTTTATTGTAACAGTACAACAACCCTGAGATGTGAGTTTCCGAACCGTAATAAGTGATTGTAAACAAGGTTAATTGAGTTGAATGTATTTAACTAGGATTCAGAATTATTTAGACGCTGAATAAATAGCAATTTTTAAACATTAATGGATCATTCATTTATTTAATGATTCATTTAACAATAATGATTTTATTAGTAGAGTACAGGTTGTTTACTTGTTAAACAGTTGTCAGCACTCATCACCGGCAAAAGTGAACCTATTCAAACATTTTGTTCTTAACTAATAACCATAAATTTTCTAACAGGTTATCACGATAGAAGAATCTGCATTCAAAGTAAGTAAGCATTTATAAGCCTGGCATGATTAATCCAACATTAAGGTAACCTATTTAGAACCGACATCAAGTGAAGATTCCTTCGGATGATGTTCAGCATTAACATTAGATACCAATCAACATAACTCATGCAAGAGATCTACTATCAACATCGAGTGACGATGTTCAACTAATTAACCAATAACTAAACCATAATAAAAGAATAACAATTAAATAAAATAATAAATAAATAACTTTAATTAAACAAAACACGGGTGACTATAATATGTGTCATTCCAATATATAGATGTAATTAATATGGCTTAATGTGGTTCATGCTACACATACAAAGACACAAAAATGAAACATGATTTGGTATGGAGAAGATATATAAAATGGTAGAAAATGTAGATGTATACGATGGGAGAATATGGAAATTGGCTTAAAAGTTTTAACAGTACTAGTTGTTTGAATTTGTAATGTCTTGAGATTTATACTGTTCTATATGACTTGTTTAATATGTTTTAGGCAAGACAAATATGTCAGGAATAGCGATTGCAAGATTGTCAGAAGAAAGGAAGGGGTGGCGTAAAGATCATCCATTTGTAAGTAATAATTTTAGTACACACTTAATGTACAGTGGCCTACTGCAAGGTCTAGTCTGTAATGCCCTTGCTTTTGGCTGTTGTGGTAGTTGTAGATACAAGCTCACAGAAAATCTGTACAGTGTACATTCAGCATCCTGATACTAAGTGAGTAACTGCAATGTGCAGCATTCCCTCTCAAAGGTCAGAAATATGGCTAGGGACCTTTGTTACCCACTCCTGTATAAAAATCGATCTAATAGCTATAGCAATGGCGTGGCATGAGTACAGAACACCCACTCCGGTTGCTGGTTGTGATAGCCTAAAACTTAACAAAAATTAATTCGAATTTTTTCTTGTATCAAGTGTTCTTTTTAGAGCATTTGCGGGGAGAAGAAGAGGGCCCCGGTTCAACGGGATCTGACTCTCATTATACTTACACAAAATAAATCAGAACACAAATAATCAAATTAAAAATAATAAAGAGAAACGCATGACTAAATTAACAAAACACAAATATGGACATAGTATCTGCTGCACTAACTGAGCGTTTTGCTGGTTTATACAGCGGCAGCACATTGGGTGTTCGAATATGTCCCCCCCTCCCCAGTTTGTACAGTGACAGCTACTAGGAGGTCAGTGACTGTACGCAGTAAAACATTGTCGATGACTGAGCTGGCAACACAAGACGGTGCAATTGCCCAGCAGTTCAAAAGCAATGCTACTTTTTTCTTCAGGTTTCACTACTAATATTGTTCGGATTTCAAATTATTCAATAACTAAAGTATTTGTTCTACGGTATAATTAATATTATTTTCTTTTATTCCCAGTACTGTTGGCGCCGGCAACAGCGGTTACATGGACGCCACACTATTGGACTATAGTGGGCTATCACTTCAGAAATTTAAGTAATATTTTATTAGAAGAAGGGGAGAGTACTAACTGATTAGAGGAAAGTACTCTACATTGTATCAGAGTAAATTTTTAGACATACTCTCACTTTATCCACTTTTTTGTATGAAACTTGATAAAAAATGTAAGGGTACTTAAGTTATGTAAGGATTTTCATCAGCCTCTTGTATATATGTTGTAGTAAAAGATTTGATGTAGTATGTCCTTTTAATATAACTAAAACAAATGACAAATTTTAGTTAAAAACTATGTGTTCGTTTTTAATATGGGTTCATTTTTTTAATACAGTATTAGAATAGGCCTAAACTGGCATTAAGGGTAAGCATAAACACATGGTAATTACATAAACTAAATATTATTATTATAGCACTTTCCACAGCACTGGAAGTGAACCCCTATAAATGAGTGGAAATTTTAAATTTATATTTTAAGAATTATACTATAGATCAATTTAAACATTAGTGTAATATGCAGGTCATTGACACAATGTTCAGTACATACGTATTTTATTTTTTCTTTTAAAGGTCAGTCCAAATATTAGACTGCATAAATTATTCAAGGATATACATAATGGTAGGAAATGCTGATAGTTTTGTACCTAATGAAAACACTAAAGAAAATAATAAAATTGTACAAGTTAAAAGAATTAAAAAAAAAATTATGGATGTGTAACTTATTTGCAACATATGGGAAATAAAATACATACAGAAATAAAATAAAAGATAGTATATCAAAATAAACTAGCAAAACAGTAAGAGATAACTCTTATTATTACTATACAACTGGTAACTGATATTTACAATTTGTAACTAATTTAAATATGCTACCCAAAATTAACAAGAATTGGTTCATAAAAATATGAAGTCCTATTTTCTAACATTACCTTTTGGGTGTGAATGGAGCTTTCCATGCTTTAATGCATCCGTTAAAGTTTCTGGTATTAGCATAGCCAGCACTGCTGTGTTTACTTGTGATTTTGCTTCCATTTGACTCGAATTTTATTTAGCGAAGAGGTAAAAGTCACTGGGAGGCATGCTGCAGGGTGGGGACAGTAGTGATGTTGGCTTTCGGTGTAGTTTCTTTTGTAGTATGGGACCATCACTGTTTAGAAGATTTTCAGAATAATGTGTTCAGGCTAGGTGGTGTATTTGAGCCTTCTTTTGAATATAATTTTAAATCAAACAGAATTCTTAAAACTTAACCTTGTAATCCAAAACTAATTATACTTGATGCAAGAAATATGTTTTCATTAACAAAATTCGTTTGCTTGTATCAAGTGTAAGATCTTTAACATCTTTTGTGACCAGCTAGAAGAATTATATCTACCTATAAAAATGTAAATAGGTGAAACTAACTGCATTCCTGTAACAAGATTTATAGAATGTATGTTAAATGCATATAATAATATAATATTGTAAATTATAAAATTATGTAGTATTTTTGCCATTGCGTATTCTCTAAAAATTTGAATGTTGTTAGGGTTTTGTTGCAAGGCCTGCAAAAAATACTGATGGCTCCTTAAATCTAATGAACTGGGAGTGTGCAATTCCAGGCAAAAAGGGTGTAAGTATGTTAAATAGGTGAATTAGTAAGTAATTGAATTAAATGATATAAACATTTTGTAATAGATTGTTTTCTCGAGATAAATTAAGTTTAACTATGTGGTTTTAGGCAGTTTAAACATCTTACTATAATGTGGATTAAATAATTTAGTACTGTATATAATAGAACAATTTAATTTGTGTACATGAAACAGCAGCGTATCTAGAATTTGGCATGGGTGAGGAGAGGTTCGGTAGAGTCAGTCAGCTTCATACAAAAGAAAAAACAAGTTAAGACTAATCAATATTACTATCTTTAAAGTGGCTGAATATGTGGGATAACATCCTGAAACCAATCCCATTGAAGTAAATGGTTATAACACAATAAAAGTACGCATTATTGATACATTGTTTACAAGATACTTACTGACTGAATTGCTTTTCCAATATTTCATGTTTCAAATGTATGAGCAAATGCTGTGTAATAAACCTGTAAATATATTTAAAAAAGAGTTACTACTATATTAGCATACACAGCTGAAAAAACTGCCTAAATTAAGAATTTACAAAATTTGTCAACTTTTTTTGGCCCTCTGGAAGGGGTCCGGTCCCGTTCGTCGCCCCCCATAAATACACCCCTGACGACATGAAATTAAAATGAAGTCACCAACTATAGGGAAGTACAGATTAATTATTATATTTAGAAGGTACTGAAAAGTAAAAGTTATCCAGTTTTTGTTCAATATAATTTTGTACACTTGAGAATTCTATGTGATTTCTCACCCCCCCCTTTCTGTAGTGGTTCTGTTGAAGTAAAACTGCTTGTTGACACTTCATAATTCTAAAATGTATTTTTTCATAATACACTGGGGCACTAAGGATTCTTATCTTAACCCTTAGCTGACCAGGATATTGATATTTTCTAGTATCTATGAGTTACACTTTGAAACAACTTTAAAATAAGCTTAATAATGGAGTAATATTGTTAAAAAATTTTTATTTTTATAAAATGGTGGTTTTTGGAGGCTGGTACTTGTAAGTACCGTCGGTCTGTGAACAGGCGCATGACCCAGTAGAACTTAGAAAGTCCTTGCCACCTTTACTCTTTTTTCTCCTGCTAATTTACCAATACATTTACATATTATTGTTGTTTTTATTACTATTATGATTATTATTACAATGATTATTATTATTATTATTTGCAATTTAATTATTGATTAAGTATAATAAAATTGAAAAAGTGACCTCAAAATTGTTACTGATGTTTACTTGTCCAGTTCATACATTTAATTTTTGTACACAACACATAAAGACTTAAACACTTTGTTTAGTAAAATTAATTGAAAGGTCAGTTTTGTCTTTGACAAAATAAAATTTTGGGGAAATAAAATCATTGCTTTTAACCCTTTTGAAATTTTAAAAAACATACTCATTTTGTACATCATGATAGTCACTAAAACAGTTCTTTTAATTTTTCGTTCCTCTCTTGTCCTTAAAAATAGGCCAGTGCACGACACGTCTCTGTCTCTTGTCTCATGTATTTTGGAACTGAGAAATTGTTTTCTTCTCTTGTTGTTCATTATTGTAGGTAAAGCTCAGGATTCTAAACTTCTTTTAGAAGTACTTTGTTTTGGGTCCCCAAGAGTCACAAGTCCTCGAGCAATGTCTCTTCTGAAATTTATTAGTGGAGTGTTCTCCGTTAATTCACTACAAATTACATAAGAATTAGTGAACCTCAAAACAGCCAGTGCCACCACTTTTTACATTTCGGTCAATACTGTAAACAGTTGTTAACTGATCGGCAATATTAACTCCTCTCATAAATTTCTTCTAGTCTACCACTGGAAGTGGACATTGCACCTCTAATTTATTACCACTTTTTTCTCTCTCAAGGCTTTCCCAATTTCTGAACCATGGTAATTTGATGCCAGATTGACAATTTTACTATCTACCCACTTGAAGAAACAGCCCTGTATTGGAAATTCTGTAATCGCTGCATTTTTTCTCATTTTTGTCATATTTTGTGGAAAGGTAAGTTGTGTGGTTCTACAAGCAAAAGTATGTTCATTTTTAAGTTTTTCTAACAAGCAAATTGATATAAAAAATTTGTTAAAAAATTATTCTTCCTTTACCACATTGACCCTTTGTTAGGGGAAGTACTACATGTTCACTGAGAGTGAAGTTCACATTATCTTGCTCTAAATCTTCATCTGTTCCTTGGTAGAGCCTAAACTTTTTTATATAACCTTTCATGTCTGCTATAGTCCATACTTTAAATTCCCTCTTAATAGGTTTCTTTTGGATTATACCGTTTCATACCTTTGAATACAATCACTGTTTCAACAATGGGAAGTTCTCTTATTACCTTCATATGCAGCTAAAACTTTACAGTTAAGGCTGTTAATCATGGGTCTTATTTTATAATTATTCTCATCTTTATAATTATTTGCAGGTATTCTGACATTATCTTTTACATGTTGACATCTACTTAAAATGCCGTATATCATGCAATTGTGCAAATCTGGTGAGCTACTCTAGTAGCCTTTCCATGAAGGTAACACATTGTACACCATAATCATATTAATACCTATAAATTTATATAATTCATTCAAAGTAAGACATAAGTTTTTATTTTTTGAGTTCCATACAAGTTGGTTTCGTAAACTATATTCTCTAAAGTACCATGAAGCATTTCTACAAAAATGTCTGTTACACTATTCACTGTATTGAAAGGGATGTCACTAATGTTTTCAGTAGGGGTTTCATTTCCTTGATCTGTATTATTAATATCAGCATTGTCAGCATTTACAACCTATGGATCTCTACCCACTTTACCTTTGAAAAGTAAATCAAACATATTATGCCTCTGAATATTATTAGAACTCACTACTAACTGCTTTATTATTTTCTATGTTTTCTTCAGTGTCCCGTATCAGACTTATTATCTAATTCGAAATCCCCATTAATTATCTCTAGAAGTTGATCTTTAGTTAAGTTATGCATATTTTAAAAGTACCGAACAGAAGGAATAACAAATAAGTAAATATAACAGTAACTGACTTACAGAAAAAAATGCCTTTATAGGTTAGGTTGCCACGTTACCACTTTACACTCCCAGGGACTGATGGTACTTGCAAGTCCACCTCTGTTGGAGAGTAATTTCATAAATATATAAAGTTTATATTCAACTGAAGTGTTTGAAATAGAAACTAAAACTACAAAATTTACAAATTAATACACTTTATGTGTTAACAATATCAAATAGTGAACCAAAATGTAATAAAAACACGACACCTCTGCAAAGTACAAAACACCATGTGCGCATTGCTTTATAAACACAATAACAAACATTCAATGTAGCCAAATGTAGTGAAATAAAGTTTCATAGTAGAATAATGTTACTGGAAAGTACTGTGACGATTTCATTAATAAAAAATATGTTAATTATTTAAGTTGATAATATATAAGCGGAGAAATTTTAAATTCTTAATAAAATCTCACATTGTAAACTAAATCTTATGGCAATCATTTAATAATAATAATATTTAATATAAGTCTAATAATAAAATTTAAAGGGAATGGAATTGTACAGAAAGGGTACAGCTTATTAACTTATCCTGCATAAACAGGCGCTGACCAGAATTAACTTGTTTTCTGACCCCTAAATAAACTAAGTATTATTGTAAATTTGTTATTATTTAAATAATTAAATAAGACCATTGTTACGTACTTTGATAGCTTCTGCAACTAAGAATATCACTATTTAATTATTTAATCAAACCGTAGTCCTTTAATTAAAATTAGAAACATGGAACTACTTTTATGTTGCCTAGTAATTGTCTTGAGATTACTACTCTCCCCCTTAACTATTTCTGCCACTTGGAATGGAGCGCTCACGCCGTAAGCAGCGTAAAGCGTTGTTTCGCTACGTGTATATAAAAATGTGAAAAGCTTGATGCAATGACTATTTAAATAAGTAAATTTGTGTGGTGATGACATCTCTCTATATTATAAAATAACGGACTATGTAATTTATACAGTTTTACTACCAAGAAGGTGATAGTCAACTAATCTATAATCATGTGAAGTGTATAACAGTGAAACAAACTTTCTATCTATGTATTCTAACTACAAGAATTACTAAGAATAACTACAGTCGCCTGAGATGAATGTACCACACCAGGAATGATTTGACATACTTCTAGAACTTCACCGTCACAGTATGATAAGGTAACGACTGAACTTCAAGAAACATCAGGAGGACCGAAGAACTAATTCTGCAGCAACTTCAGGAAACACACAGGTGACATGGAGGCTTGTCTTCCATGGTTAAGAGTTACAATATCATAATCCCCAAAAGACAATTTAAATTATCATATTAAAGACTTTTAAAACTTATGCTTTAAATGTAATAACATTAAAGACTTTAGAAAACTGACATTATAGGTAACATGTAATCTAATATTTGTTGTTTTAGAAGATTAATAAAAAACCATTCTTCAAATGGTTAGAGTTTCAATATTGTACATGGCAAGGTGACCATTATACATTTAATATATTTGATCCCGGATCCGTGGTATTAATTAAAAAGGATGTACATCATATTTTGAGGCCCCTTTGTAAAGGAGTAATTTATATATATAATCATATAGTGAACTATATTGTTTGAGAACTTTCAATAGAGAACTTAATCACCAAATGTAATAAAGAGATGTCATCTGAGTACCGAGTAAACTGAGTGCATAAATCAACAGTCTCCCCTTCCTAATATCCTGCTATAAGAATTGTTTTATTTGTTGTGATTATTTTCAGAGCGTCACAACGAAGGCAGCCTGTATAATTGGCACATCCAATTATTACTGGTTCCCTAAGTTATAACTCAAGAGATGAGGTTATAAATTGCGCCACTCTGCTTTTCTGCTGTAATTTGCTTATTTTGCTAATTTGCTAATTTTGCGTAAGAGAAAAGAAAGAAGTAATTGCGTCCCGATATCCCACGCACAAAAGCTGTTGATCTATTCACTCATGTATTTCAATATGTGTCAGAGTTTTAAATAAGATAAAAATAATAATTAATATTATAGTAATATAGTATAAATAACTTGATTTGTAAATATAATATGTGTAAAGTAATATTAACATATAATCCAATGTAAACAAACCATGTAGGTACTTGTTAAAAGTCCCATTCATAAACTTGCCACATTCACGACAATCTCGGACATGTAAGTTTCCTGTTGCCGTTTGTTTAAAATTGTCATAGTTGGTCTCCCCCTTAGTTGAGTTAGACAATAAGTCACCCTCCTTGTGTGGTCTATTGTTATAAGAAGCGTGTATTTTCCTGTGTTGATTAACCGGAGATTCCCCCTTTTGTCGTACGCATATTCATGCCTGTGTGAAATTTCTCTCTCTCGCTCTATGTAAAACGATAAAGGTTGTCATAACATTTTAAGTGTCTATTTGTAAAAAAAAAAGAAAAAGGAGTAAGAATACGATTGATTTATATTTTTATATTTTTGTGTAAAAGAAAAAGGAAGCTTTGTATAGCATTTAATGCAAATAGTAGAATAATTAGTTATAGCCGCCCACGTTACGAAAATGGCTGAATTTAATCCTGATCTATTATTAAAAGATGAGCTATGCTACGAAGCACTTTTACGAGGTCTAAAACACGTGAATGTAACCGTGTCGGAATTACGAAAATCATTACGGCAAACCAGATCAGATACACCCTCGCAGTTAGATAGATTGCGTGAACTCGATTATGACGGCGAACGAGAAA
This sequence comes from Magicicada septendecula, assembly GCA_034769895.1. Lineage (NCBI taxonomy): Eukaryota > Metazoa > Arthropoda > Insecta > Hemiptera > Cicadidae > Magicicada > Magicicada septendecula. The sequence continues at coordinate 1,156,345,289 of CM068367.1, forward strand.
CCTGTTATGCGAAATATAGGGAACTGATAGTATTATCTCAGAACCTTCAGGACAAAAAATCACCTACGGAATTTTTGCGCGTTACGCAACGTATAGAACATTTAACCCGCCGGTTAAATAATTTATTAAGCTGGCCTGACGTCACCGTAATCCCCGCCGATGTGCAGAAATTTGCGGATGAGGCATTAAGCCAATTACCCATAATTATCAACGACTTACGACGAAATTCAGACTCATCGAGAATGGAGGAAATTGAGCACTACTTACAAAAATTATATATCTCCCCAGTTCAATCCCCTACTTTAGAACACCCTCTCTCAACCTCGAACCCCGAATCACCCACCGTATCGAAGATACAACAGAGTCATGAACAATTACCTAGTAGAGAATTAAATACCCACGCTATGTTAGAACCCCCACCGCCAAATGTTCAGCATACTCGCACTAGTAAATATGCGATTACAAATCCTAATGCAAACACAAATCCTTCGAAAAGTATACCCAACGTATATTTTAATGTAGACCTCTACGGAAAGATTTCCCACCCAGTAGAGAAAATAATTAATGAAATTCCTTACACCGATGGCTTAAGTATCACGACTCTATTGACTTTTATCAGATATCTACTGCAAATAAAAGATCTACAACTATTGAGCGATTGGCAAATACAGCAGGTCATCTTACCCAAATGTAAACCACCGTTACGAGATCGTGTGCTAGAAGCATTAAACTCGACTCTTCCGGTAGAAGAACTTCATACAAATATAATCAAATATTTTATCCCCACGGGAATATATGAGGAGATCAAAAGAAATACCGTACTTCGAGTACAAAGAGCTCAAGAAAGACTGGCCCACTATATCGCAGACATCAGAGAATCTTCACGTCTACTGCAAGTCGACTGGACTGAAAAACAATTGGTCGATACTATATTGGTAGGCTTATCTCCTGAAGAACGCTCCCGTTTAGCTCTAATAAGTAGACCTCTTACTTTCGCTGACCTTGAACAATGTAGTGTGCACTCTTCAAATGTGTGGTATGCAGATCAGCATCGACATGCACCGGTATCCACAACACCACAGAGAAAGGAAACGCAAGCCCTATCCTCAGATACAAGAAGTCTACGAGATCGACGCCCATTTCGGCGACCAACCTATGTTCATGGCCACGGTAAGTCCAAAGAGGTACCACCTAGACACGAAACCAGTGAGACCCCGCGTAAAGAATATATATGCTATAACTGCGGAAAACCTGGACACCTCAGTAGAAACTGTAAACGGAAACAGTATCATCAGAAAACCGATTATCCAAAAAACATGTAAGGCAGGGAGATCCGAAACCCTGTGTCTTCCGCAGCATCGTGAAAACAGGTAAACCCCTGAGAGACCACAAATTAAAACAAAATACTAATAATAATAACAAAAGAAAATTAGACCCCTATGTTAGGAAATTTATCGATAAATGTAACTCTATTAGTAAATGTGATTACAATAGGTGTGAATTACCGTATATACAAGTTGACATTGGTGTTACGTCCACCCTCGGATTAATTGATTCCGGATCCACGCGAAGTTTAATTAGTCAAGAGCTAGCAAATCAATTATTTAAACACAATCTAGTTAAACGCAGTCAATCAGTAAATATTAGATGCGCTACAGCTAATAAGCAAAACTTAATGATAAAACTTATCATCACTTTTAAAGTAAAAATTAAAAATCTAACGTGGTATTTTCCAATGTTGGTATGCGACGAATTAGGACCCGAATTAATATTGGGAGCTGATTTTATCAGTAAAACAGGAATAATTTTAGACATTCACGAGAAGATATTTTACTTTGGATTCGATCGTTCACGGAAATATAACTTGCATGATCATGCAAATAACAGAGAAAGTACTAGCACCACTTCTACACATATAAAGCATCACGAATCTGAATTAAGTCATCTAGAAAGTAAAGATAGACGGAACATACAGACTTTAATAAACGATTCTCCAATGTCCTCACCCCAAAGTTAGGACTGACGCATCTGATAGAGTACAAAATAAATTTGAGCGACAACAAAGTAATACGTTTAGCCCCATACAAATTATCACCACCAAAAATGGAAGTGATGAGGAACCAAATTAATAAGTTGTTAGAACAAGGAGTCATCGAACCCTCTACGTCATCTTATTCATCACCCGCGTTTTTAGTACCCAAAAGTAACGACAAACATAGATTAGTTGTGGACTACAGACAACTAAATAAACGGATAGAATTTGAATCTATACCACTTCCCGACATCCACAGTGCATTTCATTATTTTACTAAAGCAAAAATCTTTACCATTATGGATTTAAATCAGGCATTTCATCAGATACCCCTTTCGGAAGAATCAAAACGTCTTACCGCATTTGCCGTCCCTTTCAACCTGTACCAATTTACAAGGGTACCTTTTGGTATATCCCAAGGTAGTTCTGTATGTAGCAGATTACTAGAAAAGTTATTTCATGACATAAAATTTAAATATGTGTATCACTACTTAGATGACATTGTTATCTACAGCGAGTCAATTGAGCAACATCTTAATCATCTACGTGAAGTACTAACCCGATTGGAGAAAGCTGGATTAACCGTAAATCCCAGTAAAGTAAATTTTGCTGTGACACAATTCTCATTTTTAGGTCACATCGTAAAAGCCAACGGAAAGGTAAGCATAGACCCAGAGCGAACCCGTGCCATCAGAGAATTTTTACCGCCGCGGGATGCGAAAGGAATAGCCCGATTTTTAGGAATGATAAATTATTTCCATAAGTACATTCCACATCTAGCCGAAATTGCAGCACCGCTAAATACCTTAAGAAAAAAGGGAATTAAATTTGAATGGAATGAGCAACACCAAACCGCATTCGAGAAATTAAAAGAAAGCATAATATCACCCCCCGTACTACAATTAGCCGACTTTACAAAACCATTTGTAGTGCAGACAGACAGTTCTAGTGTCGCCCTAGGTGCAGTAATATATCAGGAAGTAGATAACTCAAGGTTACCTATTAGTTACGCTTCTCGCACCCTGACTGAGCAAGAAAAGAAATACTCCGCATACAAATTAGAATGTTTAGCTATAGTTTTCGCTTTTGAGAAGTTCAAACCATTTTTAGAACATAAGGAGTTTTTATTAGAAACTGATAATCAAGCGTTATCCTGGCTACTAAATCACCCAAAACAGTTAGGTCGTATCGGAAGATGGGTATTAAGATTAAATTGTTTTAAATTCAAAGTACAACATATTAGAGGCACCCAAAACGTAGTTGCCGGTACACTGTCACGTATGTTCCAGCCTAGTAGTAATACTTACGAAAACAAGAGTAGAGAAAAGCCGATTATTAATACGTTAATTACCGAATTTCCGCTTGCATTTACTGATTTAGCCCAGTATCAACAACGAGACCCACGTTTGAGTCCAATTATTGAACAACTTGAAAAAGGGAATAAGTCAGAGAAATACATATTAAGTAGGAGAGTATTATGTTGTAGAATAGCGAACGGAAAATATCTACGAATAATTGCCCCTGATATTATTAAACCTATGCTGATGGAATATTATCACTCTTCCACCATGGGAGCACATATGGGAATAAATAAAACCATACACCGAATTCGTAAAGAATATCACTGGGAAAATATGAACAGTGAGATCGCCAATTTTGTGAAAAGGTGTAAATTGTGTGCACTCAGCAAACCAGCAAGAAACAGCCAAATAAGTCAGTTAATCTCGGAGATTCCTGCTACCCCGTTCTCCAAAATTTATTTAGACTTTTCAGGACCCTACCCGCGTTCCAAATCAGGGAATACAATGTTACTAATTTGTGTAGACTCTTTTAGCAAATTCGTCTGGATGTACCCCATGCGGCGAGCCTTAGCTACAACCACAGTAAGTATTTTACAGCATAGATTATTTAAAGAATTCGGTATTCCTGTCCATCTAGTGTCGGATAACGGACCACAGTTTAAGTCCAAGGAATTCAGGAACATGTGTTTCAAACTAGGTATAGAACACATTACCACTACAGAGTATCGTCCGCAAGGTAATATAGCTGAGAGGTATTTGCGAAACCTAAAATCTGCTTTAATTGCCTACCATGCTAACGACCATACTTCTTGGGACCAGAACCTATCCTGGATACAGTTCGCCTTTAATTCTGCATATCATGAAGGACATAAGTCTACACCATTCGAATTATTGTTCAAGTATAAACCTAACCACCCATTATCCACTAAGTGGAAAATACATGAATTGTTACCCCTTGAAATTAGGGATAAAAATATTAAGAAAATATGGAATGAAGCGCGCGCTAATTTACGAACAAACTTAGCGAAATCAAGGAAATATCACGAGCGAAATAATAATAATGAAGTAAAGTACCAAATCGGTAACTTAGTTATGTGTAAAACACATCCTACGAGTCGTGCAATCGATAAGACCACTTCCAAGCTATCATAACGATGGTGCGGTCCTTATCAAATTCACAAATATTTAACTCCAGTAACCGTAGCACTGTATGAACCCTCTACTCAAAAATATGTACGAAGGACACATATTTCGCAGATAAAACATTATCACGACGAAGGAAATGGTAGAGTGCAAGTTAAATAAATAAAAAAAAAAAAAAGGAAAGGAATATGTTTTGTACTCAACTGCAAAGAAGTACTTGAGTGACATTTAGCTAGCTAATCGTATAAATAGGTACGAGGCCTGATCAACCTTGAATCCTATTCTTCGAAAGTAGAGCAAAGTAAGAAGTCAGCTGACAGCAAATATGAGAAATAATTAAGTAACAAATTACTTAATGAGAAATTCTATCACTAGAATAACTCCCAACTAAAGAAAAACCCGGTAGTAGTCATAAGTAGTAGTGTTAAGAAAATTTAGAATGTTAACAATATGTTTTATAATGTGTGAATTTTATGTACTATTAGAATTAGTCTGTAAAGTATGATATGTAGATAGTAAGAATAAGCAAGTCGAGACTGACTTGTGCAACTCATAATTACATACAGAGAAAAACGGGTGAGAGAAATTACACACGGAAATCCCCAAACATACTCCCGGTACATTCCTGAACAAATAAACCGGAGTCTGTGGCTTAAGCGGCGGAGTATGTGACGATTTCATTAATAAAAAATATGTTAATTATTTAAGTTGATAATATATAAGCGGAGAAATTTTAAATTCTTAATAAAATCTCACATTGTAAACTAAATATTATGGCAATTATTTAATAATAATAATATTTAATATAAGTCTAATAATAAAATTAAAAGGGAATGGAATTGTACAGAAAGGGTAAAGCTTATTAACTTATCCTGCATAAACAGGCGCTGACCAGAATTAACTTGTTTTCTGACCCCTAAATAAACTAAGTATTATTGTAAATTTGTTATTATTTAAATAATTAAATAAGACCATTGTTACGTACTTTGATAGCTTCTGCAACTAAGAATATCACTATTTAATTATTTAATCAAACCGTAGTCCTTTAATTAAAATTAGAAACACGGAACTACTTTTATGTTGCCTAGTAATTGTCTTGAGATTACTACTCTCCCCCTTAACTATTTCTGCCACTTGGAATGGAGCGCTCACGCCGTAAGCAGCGTAAAGCGTTGTTTCGCTACGTGTATATAAAAATGTGAAAAGCTTGATGCAATGACTATTTAAATAAGTAAATTTGTGTGGTGATGACATCTCTCTATATTATAAAATAACGGACTATGTAATTTATACAGTTTTACTACCAAGAAGGTGATAGTCAACTAATCTATAATCATGTGAAGTGTATAACAGTGAAACAAACTTTCTATCTATGTATTCTAACTACAAGAATTACTAAGAATAACTACAGTCGCCTGAGATGAATGTACCACACCAGGAATGATTTGACATACTTCTAGAACTTCACCGTCACAGTATGATAAGGTAACGACTGAACTTCAAGAAACATCAGGAGGACCGAAGAACTAATTCTGCAGCAACTTCAGGAAACACACAGGTGACATGGAGGCTTGTCTTCCATGGTTAAGAGTTACAATATCATAATCCCCAAAAGACAATTTAAATTATCATATTAAAGACTTTTAAAACTTATGCTTTAAATGTAATAACATTAAAGACTTTAGAAAACTGACATTATAGGTAACATGTAATCTAATATTTGTTGTTTTAGAAGATTAATAAAAAACCATTCTTCAAATGGTTAGAGTTTCAATATTGTACATGGCAAGGTGACCATTATACATTTAATATATTTGATCCCGGATCCGTGGTATTAATTAAAAAGGATGTACATCATATTTTGAGGCCCCTTTGTAAAGGAGTAATTTATATATATAATCATATAGTAAACTATATTGTTTGAGAACTTTCAATAGAGAACTTAATCACCAAATGTAATAAAGAGATGTCATCTGAGTACCGAGTAAACTGAGTGCATAAATCAACAGTCTCCCCTTCCTAATATCCTGCTATAAGAATTGTTTTATTTGTTGTGATTATTTTCAGAGCGTCACAACGAAGGCAGCCTGTATAATTGGCACATCCAATTATTACTGGTTCCCTAAGTTATAACTCAAGAGATGAGGTGATAGTACCACTGAGCTCTCAGAGCTCTACAAGAAATACTAGAGCTGCAGCAGAGTGAAAAACTATGTGGTACTTGTAAGTACCGTCGGTCAGCTAAGGGTTAATGTATTTTTTCATAATGCACTAAGGCATACCTTAGTGTGCCAGTATTATTATGAAAATATTGGGATCACAGAGGACTGTCAAAAATTAACAAAAAAATTTCAAATTAACTTGGAAAAAATTGGACTAAAAACAGATTGAAAGAAATGATGATATTTCACAACCGTTAAGAGAGAATCACAGTATTTATGAACTACAAAGAAGCTAACTCACAAATATTGTATGTTTTCCAGAAAAATATTCTGGGAAAGATCAACTTTGAATTGTCATTTTGGTTTTTGAAGTAGTTATTTGTAGGGTAGAGTCAGCCTTTTTTGTTCTGTTTGGTGGGCTGAGTCTACAGGAAAGCAAGATGAGGTTGTTTTGGCTAGGATATTACTTGCAAATACATCTATACATAGTATAAAGTAAAGTCGGTCCATTTTCTCTCTATGTTTGAAATCGCTAATCTCAGGAAGTACTAAGCGGATTTTATTCAAGTTTTTGCCAATAGATAGAGTGTCTATCGAGGAACATTTATGTGTATAATTAATACATATATGTTGTACATTAGCTTAGCTATCACGGTTTATGTCAAGTAAGTGGTATAGTTACTACTGAAGAGTGAAAGTCACGGTTTATCGTATAGTTTAGAATTTGACCACTGGCGCTACTGTTTTGCTTTGTTACGTCGCATCATAAGAGTTTTGTATCTTGCAGTGAGTGGTCGCGCTGAGCACGGTTTATCGTATAGTTTAGAATTTGACCGCTGGCGCTACTGTGTTTTTGCTTTGTTACGTCGCACCATATGAGTTTTGTATCTTTCAGTGAGTGGTCGCGCTGAGAAATAGTATAGATTGTGACATAGTATAAAGTAAAGTCGGTCCGTTTTCTCTCTCTGTTTGAAATCGCTAATCTCAGGAAGTACTGAACGGATTTTATTCAAGTTTTCAGTTTTTGGTTTGTTGCGTCGCATCATATGAGTTTTGTATCTTGCAGTGAATGGTCGCGCTGAGCAATAATATAGACTGTGATAAAGTCGTTGGTTTTGTTTACTTTGCGATTTTATCATGCCTCGACGACGTGCTAATATAGGATACAAGACGGCAAATGCTAAGAGACTACGCGTACTATGCAATAATGAAAGTTCGGATGAAAGAGAAGGCCGTTTAGAGACTCAAAGGGCAAACCAGTCTTTGTGGAGAGATAGGGAAACTTCCGTGGAACGAAACGGTAGATTATCTCAAAATCGTGAAAGAGATAGGTCCCGAAGAGATAGAGAAATGTCTGTTGATAGAGAACAGCGTATGCTCAGAGATCGCACCAGACATGCACAACAATATCATAATATTGTTACAACACGTAATTCTAATAATTTATGGTTAGAATGTTCAGCAACGAATTACGATTCTACCATAGATTACAAAAATTATCCAATGGTTTCGATAGATGCTATGACTATTGTCTGTCAATATTGTTCAGCGTTGAAATGGAAAGATGAATCTAAAGGAATGTGCTGTCTAAATGGTAAAGTTAAATTAAATGAAATTAATACACCTCCCGAACCACTGAATTCTCTAATTAAAGGTGAACATACTAAACACAAAAATTTCATGCGCAATATACGTCATTACAATAATGCTTTCCAAATGACATCATTTAAAAGTCGTCAGGTTGTAGAACGTGGTTTTATGCCAACATTTAAAGTGCAAGGACAGGTTTACCATCTGGCTGGCAGTCTACTACCATGTCGAACTGACGAACACAAATTTCTGCAATTGTACTTCATTGCAGATCCTGAAACGCAAGTGACAGCTCGATGTAACAAATTCTCGAGAACGCTTGGATGGTGCTTTGGTCAGATCTTTGCAAGATATGTTGCACTCGCATAACCTATACGTACAATCGTTCAAAACAGCCATTGAAAGTGTGCCTCCAGATGTACCGGATTACAATGTAGTCATTCACGCCAGTAGGGTACTTGTAGGCGAACACCGAGGACGCTACAATGCTCCAACTACGAGTGAAGTAGCCGTTGTAATTGCTGGACAACAATTTGACAGGAGAGATATTGTACTACGAAGACGCGACGATAATCTTCAAAGAATATCAGAAATACATAGGTCTTATGACAGCTTGCAATACCCGCTAATTTTATGTCTTGGTGAAGATGGGTATTCCATTGATATCCCTCAAATTGATCCGAATACTGGAGCTAAGAAAAGAAAAACTGGGGTCTTGGGGAATATTCAGCGGCAAAATGTAACTTCCGGCGCAGCGCGTGTACTATATTTCGGTGTCCGATGTGTACATCCAACTGTTTTCTTCACAAGCAACTAATGCCAGCTTATGGAGGTTATGTACGATAATGTAACTTAAATAAAATTTACTTTGTTCGTGTACATTAAAAGGGTGTATTTATTGGAAGTACAGAAATTAGTTTATCGCACATAATTACGGTACAGAGACGATTTTGGCAGGTTGTGGCTACGTTTAATTATTTAACTTAACCTTTTAGATTTTTAAAATTAATTAGACTTAACAGACATTTCCTTAGTTAGTGTACATTCAAAGGCTGTATATAACATTAAAGGCTGTCTTTATTCAAAGTACCGGAATTAAAACGTACTTCCAATTTAGAACCTAGTACAATCTAATGTATAACCAAACAAGTACATTAAAATCCTTTTTTCAACATAATGCAATAATAAGCAATGTGTAGTTTCTGTTAACATGCAAATGATTAAGTATTAATAATGGGTTACAGTGGAATTTAATGTTACTACGGTCTGAATTAATGCAAATAAAATTGGGAGAATCTCGTAAACATATTAAAGAATGCTTGTATATTACACACAAAATTATTACAGTACGGACCTTTGTTAATGAATAGAAACAAATTTGACTCTGTACTTTAGTATGTACCAATAAAATTCACCTTTTTTCAAATACCAATATCTGTTGTTGTTTTTCATACCCTTAAAAAAAGGTCATTAACAACATACATTATGAGAAAACGTGATTACAAATAACCAGCCATTAGTTACTTAGAAGAAAATAGATATAATATTTACAAACATCAAATCTTCAATTCTCTCCCTATTTGTTTTATAAAAACTGGAGTTTCTACTGCAGGTTTTAAGTCCACTAACTACTTAATTAAATATACATAATTGTTCCTGTATCTTGTTGGGTAACATTATATTAATACATCTGCTTCCTACTCATATGTGCAAACAATGTTTTTAATGTACGGTCCTAAAATCTTTATCAACACTTTATATCTTTAAAATTTAGACAAAGTCTAATGAGCAACTTGGCCTAACCTGAATTTACATGACCTGGCTCAGAACAACTTTATTTTGGCAAATACAAAGATGAAGACTGGTTGCAATTTCTTCAGGGCTCACACCTGCTGCCAGGCCTAGTTCTATAACATGATAAGGAAGAAATAAATCAGCCCAAACCTGCAACCGCTGTGGGAAGGCTTTTACACCATTACCAATAAGATTAATGATGTCATCTAAGAATAACTCATTAGCTTTATTTTTAACTTTCATTAGTTTTATCTTTTTTAACAATTTTTAATGCAGTTTACTGGAGTAAAATCTTCTTATTGATAATGTTCTTATCAGTTTCATTACATTATTCTTATCTCTTTTTATTAACGTATCTCAGACAATATTTATAGTATACAATTTAGTTAATGACTTAGTATTTTGTTCTTCATGTATCATGGTCATGAAATGGTTTAAGTTGGGGCCTATTTTATGTAAGGGGAAAACATAACGTTACAATATTGTAATTACTTTTATTTCTATAATTATTTATAAGTATTACTTTGTACAAACAAAACTGGCTTAGAGATGGTTCTACTTAGGAAATTATGGAATTCTGCTGAAATTTCGAATAGTTCTGGAGGGGAATTGATCCCCTGATAATCCCCCTCCGCAAGTTACTCCACTGATCCCACTCTACACAGTTCCAAGAAATCCTGTATTTAGTAGAGCTTCCCTTATGTGCCTGGTAAGTGAAGGAGAAGGGATCTATTTAACGTGCAAGTTGAAGAATATATTTAATTATTGCACTTAACTTGATATAAGTACTGATTACATTTCAGGATTATTATTTTCAGAAATAATGTATGTAAACCAGTTTTCCCCATATTAAGTTAATTAAAATTCTTTAATGCATAGCATTCCAGGCATTTACAGTAGTAGATTCGTTTTACTAAATTTGAATTTACACAAATAATTCTCTTTGATTAACCAGAGTTACACACACAAACTAAATGCCGAGTGTCCTCCTAGTGTATAAATTCAGCTAAAACGGTATTCCAAAAACTTACCTTGTTACTAGAATATGTGACATGATGAACTTTTCATCATGTGTTCAACTTTGTGTTGGGAGTTAAGCATTTTAATAATTTATATTTATGCAGGCGTATAGCAAAATCTGATCATCATGGAAAAGGAATAAGGCATTTTGTAATAGCAATTAACTGATTAGTTCCTGCTGTATTACCGAATCATATGACAAGACCAATTTTTGTTTAATTGAAAAGATATATTTTAATTGTTTCTTTTGGTGCAATCTGTAAATTCCATGACACACGTCCATAAAGGTTTGAAAATATGCTTACTCCAGTTTGATAGGAATAAATTTTCAAAAAACTAATACAAATTTGTTATGTCTGATCACACCAGCTATCCTGTCTATTGGCAATGAGACTTTTATCCAAATTTATCATATAGTATTGTGCTAAGATGTTACACTACATTTGTATACTGTAATACAGTGTATTATTTGCAGACTGACAGGGTTATAAAAAATTCTGAAAGAATTGTTGCTTTTACAACACCATCCTTTATCAAGTGACTACTCAAATCTGCCAGTTTTTCACAGATCCCCTAGTGATGCTCCAAACTTTTCAAGGATTCTCCTGGCCTTAAAAAACTGGACTGGCCTCATTGATTGACATGACTAATGTTAAATTTACTTTGGGATACTTCCAAACATAATAGAGTTTACAATAAACAAACAAAATATTATGCCTGTCTAATTTTTTCCAGAACTGTATACACATAATTTGATCTGGATAGAACATTTATTAAACAATAATACTATTTGATGCAAATAATTAAAATATCGGTATGGAGAACCATACATGACTACCATGTTCTAAGATTTATATTTGAAATCATTTTAGAAATGAAATATTTCTATAGAAACTACTTCTACCTTCAGCCTCAACCACAGAATTGTGATCACTAACATATACCACCTCATGTTCATAAAACAGTATTCCAAACACTTACCTTGTTACTATGGTGTCTTCAACAGGTACGTTGGTGTATAAATTCGTTATGTCAAATGATGCTAATGTTGAGTTGTGTGGTATATGGATGTGTTCTAGTTTTTTGACAAGTTCTATGTTGTTTTTAACAGAAGTGTTGTTTGTTGGTTAGATTTATATGTTTTCTGATTAGTTTATCTAGGTGTGGCGATTTTGTGGGAGGGTGCTTGTGTGTTATTTATCAAAGGTCAAATGGGTATATTGGGTTTGTGTATTTTTGGTAATGCGTTTAGTTTTGGGGGGGTTAGGTTTAATTTCTTTTTAGATATTTTATGTTTTCTGTTTGGATTATGTATTTTGCATTATTTATGAATTTGTTTTTGGTATTTTATTGTGGGATCTTTGGTTATTTGAGTTATATTGTTTTCGGAGAAGTATTTCTCAGTTTTATTGTTTATTTCTTAAATATTAGAATTACCTTGGTTCCTTCTTTGCAATTATGTTTATTTCTTGTTTGTTCATTATGACTGTTGTAATTTCTATAGGTACTTTTGGTGTGTTTGTTGTAATTTTGTGTTTTACATAATCTTTTGTGATTAAATCATTTGGTGTAAAATGTTCCAGATTATAAAATACACCTAACAGTTTTAACATACAATATATATATAGTAACACCTCTATACATAGTAACAGGTATATCAATATACCTGTAATCACAGGTATGGGAAAGTAATGGCAAATCTTGTTATCAGTTATTGTTATTATTCGGCTAGTGCTATTAAATTCATATTGGCCCAAAGTGATCACAAAAGGAATTTATTATATTTGTTTACAGTCATCGGTGTTGATTCCAAGTGGATTTGAAATTTATATAAATTAATTTTCACTCACATGAATGAAGTTGCAACCGTAAAGAAATACAGAATATATTTTCTATGACAGCAGACAAGACAGGACACTTGTATTTTGCCTTTTATGTGTGTACATACATTCAGACATCATTTATTTGGATTGACTTCTGCAAGCTTGAAATCAAATACTAATAATGTTTTATGAATATTAATTACTACACTTTCACATGTGAAACTTACTTTGTTTATTTTCCTCGTACAACATTTCAGTATGGTGTTCGCCTTCATCAGCGGGGTATGATACAGAATGCCCGGAACTTGTAACGGTTTGTTTAGTTGGTAGGTTGTGTGGGGGAGTGTGGAGGCGGAAGGGGGTTATGTAAAATTATAATCCTCAAAGTATAATATTGAATTAATTGGGATGTTTTGTTAAATTGTTACGACGGTCTCACCGATCGTCACATAGTACAGTGGAAACCAAAATAAAACACACTTATGAATTTGCAAATTACATTTATTATATTTTTAATTGGTGTTGTTACATGCTTGTTCACTTCTTTTGTTACATTTTAAATCAGTGTTGTGTTGTGATTAGCTACGATGGTAGTGTTATTAGTACAGACGAGGATGCTGCAGTTTCTTTTCTTAAAGAAAAAGATTTGGTTCACAATCCTCGTCAATGTGGTAATGGACATGATATGATTTTAGCGCTTGGGCAGCAACAGCGTTGGTGTTGTAATAAGAAGACTTGCCGTGAGTATAAGCCAGTTTGCAAGGACACATTTTTAGAGGGGTCCAGATTACCCCTGAGAACAATAATAAAATTTATTTATGACTGGTGTGAAGGCCGTAGTAGTGTGAAAAACAGTAAAAATCAACTGAAAATCGACAACAAAACACACACACATTGGACGGCTTACTTAAGACATATCTGTGCTGAAGACATCATGAGCAACCCACAGAAAATTGGAGGACCAAATTTAACAGTTGAAATTGACGAGAGTCTCTTTGCCAAAAGAAAAAATAATGTTGGCCGGGTGTATCCACAACAGTGGGTTTTCGGAGGATTCTGTCGAGAAACAAAGGAATGTTTCTTGTGTCATATCGAAGATCGGTCAGCAGCTACCCTCCTACCTCTCATAGTGGCAAATATTGAACCAGGGTCCATTATAATGTCAGATGAGTGGCGTTCATACCGTTAAATTGTTAATTTGGCACAACAGTACACTCATTTGACTGTAAACCATAGTTATAACTTCGTGGATCCTCAAACAGGAGCACATACACAAGGCGTAGAAAGCATGTGGCGGTCCTGTAAACGCCGAAACGTGATTGAATGTGGTGTGAGAAGGGAACGCTTAGATTCCTATTTAAGTGAGTTCATGTGGCGAACAAGAAATGCAAACCAGGATTTGTTCGAGTTCATGTGGAGGTCCGCAGAGGTCCAGAATATCTTTCCAGGTGATGCATCGACAATAATTGTGTAGTTACTGGAACAATCTGGGGATTCACAGACACTTAACTCGCTGTATTAATGTAGAAGTGTGTAGAGTCACCTCCTTACCACTCACGACTACCTGTAACAATATTGTAAATAATTATAAGCTGAACACTGTGGGAAAAAGTGCTAAGTGAAGGAAAAAAAAGTGTAATATAATGAATGATCAGTAATAACAGAAAAGACTGTTAAAATTAATGATTCACCCCAAATGTTTGAAACAAATGAAACATAGACTATAAGTAAGATTAAGGGAGACATGATTTATATTATTCTGAATGTTCAGCAACATTGTATTAATTAGGATTTAAACCCAAGTCCCATATTTGTTTCAAGGGAAAAGACTACAATTAGAAGGTTCAATTTGTTTAATTAATTGTATTAAGAGTTAGTTATGTTTAAATATGTTTTGTGTGTAATAATGTTAGTAATGTTGCTATTAAGAATATTATGCTATTATGGCTATTATGAATTGTCAAAGAAGAAAAAGGTTGTAAGAAAATAGACACACTGTTATGTATAAAATACCATAGATACCTAAATTAGGCTCAGACACACTAAATAGAATTAATCAGTCAACAAAATTTGGCAAACTAAGGAAAAAATTACTACTATGGAATGTAAACCAGTTTGTAATAAGTAATAATCCCATCAATCAATGTAATCCCAGCCATAAAGACACAACTCTAAAGTAGCATGTCTATAATTCCTGTTTTAAGGTAATATTAGTGTTGGAAGGTAATAGAAGCATTAATTTCAGATAATCAAACCACAATCACAAGCATTAATCAAATCACATAATCAAACTACTCCTTTCCCTTAACCGATCTTCACAAAGAACAATACGTCTTGAGTACTCTACACAGGGCTGTACGCAGAAAATTATTTTATTCAGTTTGAATTTGCGGCTCTTATCGTTTGCCACAGAAAATACCCTTGTTAAAATGTTGCAGGTAAACTACCCCTTTCTGTTAACCGATCTTCACCAAAACCAATAGGTCTTGAGTACTATACAAATCAGGGCTGTATGTAAAAAAAATATTTGATTCTAAATATAATTATTGCATTACTATTGTGTTCCGAGTCGTAGTGTAATAATTATATTTAGTTAATTAATGGACACGTCATGGACAACGAAATCCAAGTATTCGATTCTGTTTGAATTTTTGGCTGTTATCGTTTGCCATAGAAAAAAATCTACACACACACACACACACACACACACACACACACACACACACACACACACACATTTCGAAAAATGACTTTTCATGTTTTGAGGGTAGTACAATCAGAATCTCGAACACGATTTTTTTTTGCCATCACCATACTTCCATTTCCTTAAGGACATGGAAGTAAAAGGTAAGGGGCTTAACAATATCTACCACTTTTTAGATAAAGAAGGAGTATGCACTACGGTTAATAGCTTATGCTACAAGATACATAAGTGTTTATTTTAAAAATTAGTACAGTAACATACAAGACAGGTTACATGAACAACCGCTGGAAGAAACGGAGAATAAACAGTTACAGTGAGGTCGAAAGACGTAGAATTGAGCACTACAGAGTCAATTGGGTTTGTAAAGAAACATCAAACCCAATGTACTATCATTACACACAACAATGTACTATCATTACCTAACCAACCACAACACTCATGTAGAGTAGATGTATTATTTAGGAAGTATCTGTGCCTCAACTAAGTACTAAGTCCAGTATACTGTAACAGGATCTACTGTTCCACACTGTAAATAAAGAAGATGGGCAATAATATATATTGTAACGTTTATCCCTTTTTCTTACCTTTAAATCTGTAGTATCTTGTCCTTGTAGTATTCTATATTGTAATAGATGTATTGGTATTGTTTTTGTATTCGTCAGTCTCACCTAACGTTATAGTTAAATTGTGTACCTTTAATTCAATTGTAAAGAAGACTGTTTGCATTAAATGTAATGTAATAATGTAACAATATGTATGTGTAGGCTGATTAGAATGGAATGGCTGTTTACTTACCACTTTGCCTAGTATTTTGGTCACTTAACCAAAAATTTGTCCATTTTAAGTACAGACTCTAACCTATCAGATTGCAATGTAACTGGAATTTGTTGAAAACAAGATTAAACTATCACTCATATATTCAACCCCCCCCCCCACACAGCGAGTGGGAGGGGGAAGAGAGAGAGTTATATATCATTGTTGAATAATTAAGACATTCCTTTTAACAAAAATATACTTTTTAATTAAATTATTACAACTATTTATTTTTACTTTAATTATATTTATGTTTCTGAATAATTGAATACAATACAATAATTAAAATAAAAGTATATTGTTGTTAAAAAGTATTTTATTTTTTATTGAATAATAATAAATAACATAAGAATATAAAATAAAGTAATTTGTAAATATATCGTTATACTTCTGACATGTAAAGTAGTATACATCAATAGTCTACTCTCATACAGTATACGAATTTGTTGGAAAATATCATGCACACTACTTGGCAAAGGTTCAACACTGATTTAAAAATGTTTTGTTTAATGCAAACACTGAAACACACTATACACAAGAAATAGAACTCGTCATGAACATAACGTGATTATATTACTTCTTATGGTATAAGAATATGATATCGGTTTTTTATTTAATACCCACTTGTAAAGGAAAAAATACAGTTATTATTTTATAAATAACTTTGTTACAGCTGCTGTGAAGTTGTTTAGATTAAATAATGTAACCTAACCAACTTTTAAGTATTTAATATTAAGTATAAGTATATTTAATCCTCAGAGAAAATGAACAATTAACACCAGTTTTTGAAAGAACCATGAAGGAGAGAAGATGAGCTTGTGTACGAAATGCAAAGTGGAGTATCTTATGTAGAGATGAAAGCTCAACAGTTCAAACCAAATACATATGAATGGAGATGATTGGTAATATCTGGGACCTGTCACACAACAGAACACCATACAATGATGATAGTGTGTATCACTTATTTCATCACATCTCTTACCATGTAATGTGCCTGCTTTTAATAATATTTTCAAAGGATTTTAATACTTTGTTTTGACTGGTTTCACTGTGTAAAT
This sequence comes from Magicicada septendecula, assembly GCA_034769895.1. Classification (NCBI taxonomy): domain Eukaryota; kingdom Metazoa; phylum Arthropoda; class Insecta; order Hemiptera; family Cicadidae; genus Magicicada; species Magicicada septendecula. Next base: position 1,156,362,729 of record CM068367.1, read on the forward strand.
TACAAACCTGAATATAGTCCTGGAATACATACGGTAATCAATTTTTCCATTCACAGCCACGTTTCGCATTAAATCACGAATGCCTGCAAAGAAAAATAAATTACATCACCGGACACACCAAGTACTGACATATGAACATTAATCAATTATTTTGTTTAATCAGTCAACATTCTAAGAGACCAATATTAAAGGGTTTACAGATTATTGACGCATCCACCAAAACACACACACACAGGTTGTGGTATGTGTTACAATTGTGTCTTATTTTCAGCTAACCGTTCTTTTACAGGTGAAATCAGTACAATTGTACCTCGTGAGTATAAGGTTAGTTTAAGCTGTACCTATGATATTAAACATAATAATACACTGAACATGATTATTACATTTTATATGATATCAGCTTTTTGGCTTAATATCCACTTGTAAAAGAAAAAATACAAAATGATTATTATTTTATAATTAACTTTGTTACAGCTGTTGTGAAGTTATTTAGAATAATAATGTAACCTAACCTACTTTTAAGTATTGAATACTTTTAATGTGTCATGTACTGTGTTCAATAAGGAAACGAAATACTTTTACAGAGTACTTAAAATCCTTGAAAATGGTATTGGATTAAGCTTGAGCAATGAATAATTAAACTAAGCACATGATTTCAAAGTCAATATCATAATTAACTATGTATTCTAAATAGAACATACCAAATTGATAATACTTACCAAAATCATGTAAAACAAGAATCATAAAGGGGCTTCATATTTTTTTATATCTTCAAGCATTTTCTCGAACAAATCCTGGTTTGCATTTCTTGTTCGCCACATGAACTCACTTAAATAGGAATCTAAGCGATCCCTTCTCGTACCACATTCAATCACGTTTCGGCGTTTACAGGACCGCCACATGCTTTCTATGCTTTGTGTATGCGCTCCAGTTTGAGGATCCACAAAGTTATAACTATGGTTTACAGTCAAATGAGTGTACTGTTGTGGCAAATTAACAATTTGACGGTATGAACGCCACTCATCTGACATTATAATGGACCCTGGTTCAATATTTGCCACTATGAGAGGTAGGAGAGTACCTGCTGATCGATCTTCGACAGGACACAAGAAACATTCCTTTGTTTCTCGACAGAATCCTCCGAAAACCCACTGTTGTGGATACACCCGGCCAACATTATTTTTTCTCTTGGCAAAGAGACTCTCGTCAATTTCAACTGTTAAATTTGGTCCTCCAATTTTCTGTGGGTTGCTCATGATGTCTTCAGCACAGATATGTCTTAAGTAAGCCGTCCAATGTGTGTGTGTTTTGTTGTCGATTTTCAGTTGATTTTTACTGTTTTTCACACTACTACGGCCTTCACACCAGTCATAAATAAATTTTATTATTGTTCTCGGGGGTAATTTGGACCCCTCTAAAAATGTGTCCTTGCGAACTGGCTTATACTCACGGCAAGTCTTCTTATTGCAACACCAACGCTGTTGCTGCCCAAGCGCTAAAATCATATCATGTCCATTACCACACTGACGAGGATTGTGAACCAAACCTTTTTCTTGAAGAAAAGAAAGTGCATCCTCTTCTGTACCAATAGCACTTGACAGTTCATCGTAGCTAATCATAATTAATTAATAATTAATGTGAAACTCCCAACACAACACTGATTTAAAATGTAACAAATTCGGTGAACAAGCATGATAACTTTTTCAGTTACCGCCATCGTAACAACACAATTTTACCACGTGCTGTACAAATGGCGTTTGGTCTTTGACTATTCTAAGCAAAATTCAAGACCTTTAGGAATAAACGGGTAAATTTTAAAACAAATTTATAGACTCTCTGTCTTAAATTTAAAGTCTACTAAAATTAACGACACATGTTATTTCAAAAGGACAGTGAATAACTCTACAGGATACTAAATCATTCTTACTACTGTTCAGGTGCAGTATGTACTCCAGAGGCAGATTTATGCATATGCAAAGTAGGGAACTGGCGGCAAATTTTGTGAATACCGGAGAGATGTGGACACGGAGATTTGCGAAAACAAGCTATTTCCGGAGATTTGCGGGCACTAGGCTTTTTGCTACCTGAGAGAGGGATGACAAAATTCCAAAAGTATTTCTATACCGGAGGTTTGCGGACGGGTCTTATCTGAGGTGCGCCCGCTTGTAAAATTTTATGACGGGGTCATAGTCCGAGATGCGCCCATTTTACTTCCGAGTCCCCCACGTAGCTGTGACCCCCTCTGCATTTTATTATTTCTAGCCTAACGTATCTACCAACAATCGTTTGTGACAAACTTTGTTTTATGGTTTTATATAATAAATTCGCTTCGATTTTATATATAAAGTTTCTGGTCAGTTGCTCAATTCGAGTGTTTGGGTTTCGAGTGGTCAGGTATAGAATAAGGGATTATTCTCTTATGCACACACGCACATCGACCATTTTCAGGTACACCGGGCGCAACTCGTCTCGGCCCTGCGGACACTACCCTTTTGGGTGTGATAGAATGTAGAACCATGTCAATGAACCCGCCCACCAGTTTACCAGTACGAATCCACTCCAAGTATTTGTCACTTTGAGTTTGACATTCGTAGAGTGAAGACGAGTATGAAAGTTGTTACAACTACTAAGGGTAAACCTTGTGCCCATTACAACGGTTATGCGTATCGTAAATTTCGGGAGTCGAAAGAAGGTGTTGTTACGTGGATGTGTTTACGGGAGAAGTCCAATTGCTGTAAAGGAAAGATGCAGTCGAAGAAAGAAGATGTTTCCGAACTTTTGTGTGGACCACCTGATGACGCGTCCTTAGAAGTGAGGAAGCGTATGGAGAAGGTGAAGAAGAGGGCACGTGAATAAAATACTCAGTTATCTGCGATATACACAGATGAAATTGGAGATCTTCATAATAGAGGTTATGATTTTGTCACAGTAATGCCCCATGCAGAAACATTGAAGAGAGCCATTCGGGATCATTGGTGTAAAACCCAAGGAAACCAGCATGAACCAAAGAATTGCGAAGATATTGTTCTTTCAGAAGACATTCTAAAAATGAGCGATGGCAGCAGTTTCCTTCTTAAAGATGACGCATTAGAAGAGAGAATTATCGTTTTTAGTGGCAGCAAAGGAAAGGAATGTCTAGGAAACTCTTCGCATTTTTTAATGGACGGTACATACAAGAGCTGTTGTAAGGAATTTACACAAATCTACACAATCCATGCAGATTTGTTTGGCGTCCAAGTGTGGTAAATGTAGACTTCGAGGCTTCTGCGATTGCGGCCCTTCGTCAAGTTTTCCCCACAGCTGAAATAAGTGGATGTTACTTCCACGTGAAAGTGTTTGTGGAGGAAGGTCCAAGATGTAGGCCTAACAGAGGACTATCGCCAGAATGAAGAAATAAGGCTTCACGTCAGTATGTGTGCAGCGTTGATGTTTTTAAATTTATTCCTATCAAACTGGAGTAAGCATATTTTCAAACCTTTATGGACGTGTGTCATGGAATTTACAGATTGCACCAAAAGAAACAATTAAAATATATCTTTTCAATTAAACAAAAATTGGTCTTGTCATATGATTTGGTAATACAGCAGGAACTAATCAGTTAATTGCTATTACAAAATGCCTTATTCCTTTTCCATGATGATCAGATTTTGCTATACGCCTGCATAAATATAAATTATTAAAATGCTTAACTCCCAACACAAAGTTGAACACATGATGAAAAGTTCATCATGTCACATTCTAGTAACAAGGTAAGTTTTTGGAATACTGTTTTAGCTGACTTTATACACTAGGAGGACACTCGGCATTTAGTTTGTGTGTGTAACTCTGGTTAATCAAAGAGAATTATTTGTGTAAATTCAAATTTAGTAAAACGAATCTACTACTGTAAATGCCTGGAATGCTATGCATTAAAGAATTTTAATTAACTTAATATGGGGAAAACTGGTTTACATACATTATTTCTGAAAATAATAATCCTGAAATGTAATCAGTACTTATATCAAGTTAAGTGCAATAATTAAATATATTCTTCAACTTGCACGTTAAATAGATCCCTTCTCCTTCACTTACCAGGCACATAAGGGAAGCTCTACTAAATACAGGATTTCTTGGAACTGTGTAGAGTGGGATCAGTGGAGTAACTTGCGGAGGGGGATTATCAGGGGATCAATTCCCCTCCAGAACTATTCGAAATTTCAGCAGAATTCCATAATTTCCTAAGTAGACCCATTTCTAAGCCAGTTTTGTTTGTACAAAGTAATACTTATAAATAATTATAGAAATAAAAGTAATTACAATATTGTAACGTTATGTTTTCCCCTTACATAAAATAGGCCCCAACTTAAACCATTTCATGACCATGATACATGAAGAACAAAATACTAAGTCATTAACTAAATTGTATACTATAAATATTGTCTGAGATACGTTAATAAAAAGAGATAAGAATAATGTAATGAAACTGATAAGAACATTATCAATAAGAAGATTTTACTCCAGTAAACTGCATTAAAAATTGTTAAAAAAGATAAAACTAATGAAAGTTAAAAATAAAGCTAATGAGTTATTCTTAGATGACATCATTAATCTTATTGGTAATGGTGTAAAAGCCTTCCCACAGCGGTTGCAGGTTTGGGCTGATTTATTTCTTCCTTATCATGTTATAGAACTAGGCCTGGCAGCAGGTGTGAGCCCTGAAGAAATTGCAACCAGTCTTCATCTTTGTATTTGCCAAAATAAAGTTGTTCTGAGCCAGGTCATGTAAATTCAGGTTAGGCCAAGTTGCTCATTAGACTTTGTCTAAATTTTAAAGATATAAAGTGTTGATAAAGATTTTAGGACCGTACATTAAAAACATTGTTTGCACATATGAGTAGGAAGCAGATGTATTAATATAATGTTACCCAACAAGATACAGGAACAATTATGTATATTTAATTAAGTAGTTAGTGGACTTAAAACCTGCAGTAGAAACTCCAGTTTTTATAAAACAAATAGGGAGAGAATTGAAGATTTGATGTTTGTAAATGTTATATCTATTTTCTTCTAAGTAACTAATGGCTGGTTATTTGTAATCACGTTTTCTCATAATGTATGTTGTTAATGACCTTTTTTTAAGGGTATGAAAAACAACAACAGATATTGGTATTTGAAAAAAGGTGAATTTTATTGGTACATACTAAAGTATAGAGTCAAATCTGTTTCTATTCATTAACAAAGGTCCGTACTGTAATAATTTTGTGTGTAATATACAAGCATTCTCTAATATGTTTACGAGATTCTCCCAATTTTATTTGCATTAATTCAGACCGTAGTAACATTAAATTCCACTGTAACCCATTATTAATACTTAATCATTTGCATTTTAACAGAAACTACACATTGCTTATTATTGCATTATGTTGAAAAAAGGATTTTAATGTACTTGTTTGGTTATACATTAGATTGTACTAGGTTCTAAATTGGAAGTACGTTTTAATTCCGGTACTTTGAATAAAGACAGCCTTTAATGTTATATACAGCCTTTGAATGTGAAACCCCTACTTCATTTTGAGTAGTTAAAACAAAAAGAATATTTCTTTTTGTAAAGAGGGGCTACAAGTTAATTAAAACTAGGCTAAGGCCTAGAGAAGCTAAAAATTGCGCTGGATCCAGTAAGACGGGACTTGCAATGAAAACTCAAGAATTAAATAATTAACAATCCCATTTTATTATTCATTCTCATAATAAAAATATTATGAACAAATAAATAAAACAGTGATTTATAATTCCCCTTTAAATGGTTAAATAAAGAAGTATACCCTCTCAACAAGGCCACCTGAAAAATATTAACTGAATCCAAGAAAATAATTGCTATGTCACCATCAATGAATTGAAATTTTAAAATAATCATTAACCTCAAAATAAAGCTCCCATTAAACTATTTAATAAAATATAAAATTTATATCATGTGTTCCTTTTAAAATGCAGTATATAAATTAATGAAGATAAATGATTTCATTCCCAGTTACTATTAATAATTAAAATAATTACTCAACCAATTAAATGAACTTTAAAGGTGACACTTCCTATACTTGGTATACTATTAAATAATTAATTTCCTTAAAGAAATGATCAGCCACAATTATTGAGATAGAATACCTCCCTTAAAAAGAAAATGAAAAGAATATATCCACATGCCTACATGTGTTAACTTTCTGTTGTAAAAGACCCTGAATAATAAATCCCTATATCCCAAGTTCCCACCAAAAGTACAGTAATGCATAATATTTATATATATATATATATATATATCTCCCCCAAAATGTACACAGAAATATACAGACATAACATGTTCCACAAGACAAATTACATTATACAATAGTATACAAATACATAAAGGTCTCTTGCCACGCCCCTTTTATATTACCCTTCTGGTGTATATAAATTCTAACTTCTCCGTTTATAATAATCCGAATTAGGATTAAAGATTTATATCTATAAATGTACCCCCATGGTGTGGGTTAATTGCACGTCATGTGTATCATAAAGTATTGCATACAAATGTCCCCAGGACATTAAAAATTTAAAACCAAGTGCCTCAGTGGCTAAGTGTTTAATTACTTAATTACGGTGAGAAATAAAAATTGTTTAAAATAATTAACGCCCCCCAGTTACCATGATTAATATAAAGAATTTATATAGACTAAATTAGGGCCAATTAATGAAAAGAGAAAAATTGCACAATATATAAAAAAAAAAATACATTTGTGTGTCAGAGACGGACATGTTCCTTCAACTTATGACCAGTCTCAACAAATTTGTCTCAACAACCTTGTTTCGACAAACAAGTTGAAAAGTGTTTCGACCTGCATAGCTTGGTTGAAACTAATTAAAAATAATTCGCCTACCTCCCCAGTAATCTTTTTATACAAATGACATAACCTGATTTTAAAAATAAGAGAAAATATATGTTTTTATGCATAGTAAATTAAACTTGAGAAAATTACTAATAACAAAACTGACTTTAAATCTGTAGCGAAAGCCCTATAAAGAAATGAGTGGAAATCTAAGTTGGATGCTGTGTTGTAGACATGTCTGTCTCTGAACTGACAATTTACTATACATATATTGAAATTTTACAATTAATTCTTAGTGTTCACCCAAAATGTCCCATCAATTGGGGATCCAAATGAAAGTTTAACTTGAAAGGTAAAAACTGATGATTATGTATAACTGGTGCCATGTTGATTCTACGTGTTAATTATAAATGGTTGTTTTTCACCTGCTTATGTGCCCAGAAGGATGATCTCTTATTTGTAACGTGGCGATCTTATGATTGGCATGTTGTTGTGGTTGTTGTGGTCTTATTCTCTTCGGTGTCGAGTGTGGAGCTTTTAAGATGTCATTCTTTCAGTCATGTAGCAGGACTTGTCTCTGTTCGGCGAACCCTGATCACATATTATATTTTTAGTGAGAGACCACACACAAATGCCCCCACTGTTTGGACACCCTCCAAAATCATATATAAAAACAACACCTAGTTACGTGCTACATAATAAAACTTGGTAACATTATTTTGGCCAACATGCCTTACTTAAAAAAAACTCTCTAACAATGATTCTTTATAACCCTTTATAACCTGAACCTCACTGAATGTGAGTTGCTTTTGCAATATAATAATTTATCTTGGCTCTGTAACATCTTATGAACTTATTACTTTGAGTGAAATTGAGGTTACCACGTGGTGCAGAATTTATTTAAAACACATAGTTTTTTTACTCCATAGAATCTGAGAATACTATTACTTTGAATGAGACATGATTTACGTTTAAAACGTGCCTGAGTAAGTTCCCATATATATATGTATAAAGTTTTACAGATATTGTAGCAAAACCTTATACCACTTAATAACGACACATTGTGTAATAGGTTAAGTGCTCAACAGAATCTCGTTACATCAGTGTTAATGAAAGTTCAAACTTAATTATTTTGTGGTTATTGTACTTTAGGTATTAAGGCCGAGATTCTGACACTCCGATAATCAAGTTTTATTGGTTTATAAAAACTTTACAACAATTACGTATCTTGGAACGCATGCTTCGACAAGTGGGGGCTTACTCAAGCTTACAAAAAAAACGTTTTCTCCCGTGAAATTTAGTATATAAATAATATAATGAAATCAAAACTCACCGCAGTCGTTTAAGAAACTATCTTTCCATAGTAGTTAGAAGATGTTGGAAATTAATACCTCTCCACCGAAGAGAAAAGCGTCCGTCAACCCTGAAGTATTTTGTTAGACGAACATTACGATGGAGTCTGCCACCGTGTTGGTTTACCTACCAAACTTCTCGGCAGAAAGCGGCACTAGGAACGTTCATGCTGTTGAAAGACGGCGGTGTCGACCTCCGACCGCCGTTGTCTAAACTATTAGTTTTTCCTATCCACGGGTAGAGCGCAGCACTAATTACTGCCTTAAATTTCGTACTGTCCTTAACTTTCGTACTGCCAATAACGTCAAAACTGCCAATAAAATGACTGAACTAGCGCTGAATCTTTTGACTCAGCACACCCTCACCCCAAAAGGGCAACATAGTTGCCCCAACGTTAAAGGTCAGGAGGGTACCCTGCAGTGTACCTCTCCCCAAAAGATACCAGTGGACGTCGTGGTTGGGTTGGCTCAGCTGAGCTTGCTCTCAGGAGAACAGAAATCAAAAAGGGAAAATGAAAGAGACGAAAGAAGATATGTATTATGTAAGTGTGCGAGTGCTGCATGCTGACCTGATCAGAGCCCACATACAGCCCGAGAGAGAGAGACAGCAAAAGACAAAAGAAAGATTCCTACCTAGGTCTTCTGACCTCCTGAGGCGCGCCCACCGACTGAGACCCAACTTGATACCTACTTAGGACAACAACAAACCCCCCCCTTTTCTTACTGGATTGGAAAACTCAACGCCAATGCAACCATCCTCATGCGACCCTCTCCGCCAGACCAACCCTACAGGACCGCCCCAATACGTCACACTCTCTGGTGACCACCACCTACTCCTCCTACTGCCACTCACACACGCGTCCAAAGACCAAAACAAGGTAACTAATACCTTGGTATGTGAGCGCCCATAACTTTATTGTCCACATATGGACTGACCAGCCATATGCTAAAACAAGGCATCACATATCCTTGACATATCTAACTGGTCATTAAAAAAAAACATCCCTATACTAGGGCGGACGGCCCCTATTAGCCGGACTGAGAAAACCGCATAGAGGGCACGCGAACATCAATCCCTTCACTTGGTCTTCAATACTGCAGAACTAACGAGGGGGGTTTGCTTCAGCACGACCACGTCGAACAACCTATTCTTTAAACCAAAAATAAACTACAACGGAAATCAACTAGGGAATGCGGCATGGCCAGGACTCTACAAAAATCAACGACAACCTACAACAAAGAAAAATGAAAACGACACTAAACTTACTACCCACGTAGTCACCACTCTTCCAACTAACTTCTCTCTGACTCCTCTCGGATGTTTTTTTTTCTTTTTTCCTTTTCTAATTTTTTTGTTTTTTCCTTTCTAATTTTTATTTTTTTATTTTTTTTTTTCTGAGGGGAGGGGTAGGAAAATCGGGAAGATGAAAAGGGCAAGGATCCTTGGAAGTTCAACAGCCAGGACTAAGGTAAAGGACATGGTTCCCTCCGAAAATAAGGATGGGTGGAGAAAACCAAGGCTCGCGGAGGCAGGGGCGCAACCCTGAAGTAGATGTACACCACTGGGACTGTGGGGAACATCCACCCGCTACCCATCAACCGCTTTGTCTCACCCTTTTATGACGAACTTTAGGAAGCCGTTCCTTGTGGACGTCACTCTCTGAGAAACTATCTTGTGTTGAGCAGTACTGATTTATTTCATGTAAATTATAATCAAGGTAACTTACCTTTCTACGTTTACCCCGATTTGGATTATCCTCAACCTCTAACTCCTCTGCTTCTATCTTCTTCTCTTCTACAATTGCTTCTGGTTCTATTTCTTCCACCTCTTCCTTTTCTTCCTCTACATAATCCAAATCATCATCACGACACTGCACATCTTCATCTTCTAGTTGCTCACCTGGTCCAGCTGAAACTTCTTTCCATTCCTTGGAATCCTCAACAACACTTACAGAAAGCGTCTGCACATCTTCACACACTACATCATTCTCACCCACAAACTCTACAACGCTGCCACCCAGTTTCTCCCCAACTTCTACCTCATCTACTTCTACCACACTTGCAGACTGGACATCCCCTAGTCCATCCGCGACCTCAGAAACACTTGCAGCCTCCCTAACACTTACACTTATACTCCCCTGCGTAGCATGTGCAGACCACTCTTCTGCCTCCTCCTTCGATTCCTCTTCTTCACCACTCTCAGCAACTACAACTTCCTCAACAGTACTCAACCTGGAATCCAGCTGTCCAGGTCCATGTGCAATGTCTAAATTAATTTCTCCTGACGATGGTAAAGCTCCACCATCAAGTGACTTCTCATCTTCCGGCGTAGGCGATGATGATGTTATCGGCTCTGGATCCACCTTGGGCAGAAATGGATTTACCGGAACAATTACTGCGACCTTTGGTCGGACCGTATTTGAAGCAACACAACACCGGGCCATCTCCGCGAAACAATTTGGACGATTCCCAAACTTAAACGGGAACTGTCTTGGGAATTCAGTCCTCCTATAATTATATCTAGGACTTCGGTGTCGGTCAACCCCAATCTTAATACCCGGGCAGCTTTTCGTATGTCCTGCACGTAATCCCCCAACGGCTCTCCGTCGGCCTGATAACGATAGAACCAATCCAGCCTAAGCTGGGAACGTCGTGGAGGATACATGAAGTAATCCAACACTTCCGCATGAAAAGTGTCGACCGTGCCGCCCCGACGCCAAGTGTTGGTGACCTTCTCTGCCAATGTACCCTGGCAATACGGGTATATAAGGCACAAGACCTCCCCATCGGATATACCCGGATAGGCTGCCAACTGCAGGACAAGGTCCAAGAAAACCAGCAGCTGGTCCTCCTTAAATGCATCTACCACCGAAAATTTCTGGAGAACTGGGGTGAGAGGGTGGGGCAATTTCTGTTCCTCCCGGTGGTCGGGGGACGACAATTTCTGAAAGCATAGCGCCGCCAGAATTACACAATTCGCAAAACACTATCAACAAAACACAACACCCTACAAATACCTAACACCTACAAACATATTGACAATAATAAGATTGGAATAAGAAAAACTCACGCACTGTTCTTCCAAAGAGTAGACTGCGGGTCCACCTAACGATGCGAGAACTAGCCCACTACCTGAACAGCTCACACTAGATTACACCAGACAAAAGGAACGCGACACACACACAACACAAAAAACAAAATACCGACCAACGAAAATTTATTTCAACCATTTCTTAGGTTACCTCCGGCTACCATTTATCAGCAGAAACCGACTGCCGATCGGGCCATACCGCATAATCACAAAAAACGGCAACACCTCCCCGAACATGGGCAAGGTAACTCAAACTAACCAAGCACCGACTGTGATAAGTCTTGCCCAGGGATTTCCCCTTCTAAAATTTCCTACCACGTGGCACTATTCACTATGCAAGGCGGGCAAGTACATATACATATGTTTCAAACCTTAAAACTAACAAAATATTTTCAACCTTGGGATATAGGGCCTTTAAAATTTTTCTAAGTTCTATTTGAACTTAACATTGTGAAAGTTCCAAAAGATTTCCTAAGTTTGCAAGCCCCGTCACACCCACAGGACCCTCATCGTAAGCGCGCTCTGCTACCAAATGAAACCCCTACTTCATTTTGAGTAGTTAAAACAAAAAGAATATTTCTTTTTGTAAAGAGGGGCTACAAGTTAATTAAAACTAGGCTAAGGCCTAGAGAAGCTAAAAATTGCGCTGGATCCAGTAAGACGGGACTTGCAATGAAAACTCAAGAATTAAATAATTAACAATCCCATTTTATTATTCATTCTCATAATAAAAATATTATGAACAAATAAATAAAACAGTGATTTATAATTCCCCTTTAAATGGTTAAATAAAGAAGTATACCCTCTCAACAAGGCCACCTGAAAAATATTAACTGAATCCAAGAAAATAATTGCTATGTCACCATCAATGAATTGAAATTTTAAAATAATCATTAACCTCAAAATAAAGCTCCCATTAAACTATTTAATAAAATATAAAATTTATATCATGTGTTCCTTTTAAAATGCAGTATATAAATTAATGAAGATAAATGATTTCATTCCCAGTTACTATTAATAATTAAAATAATTACTCAACCAATTAAATGAACTTTAAAGGTGACACTTCCTATACTTGGTATACTATTAAATAATTAATTTCCTTAAAGAAATGATCAGCCACAATTATTGAGATAGAATACCTCCCTTAAAAAGAAAATGAAAAGAATATATCCACATGCCTACATGTGTTAACTTTCTGTTGTAAAAGACCCTGAATAATAAATCCCTATATCCCAAGTTCCCACCAAAAGTACAGTAATGCATAATATTTATATATATATCTCCCCCAAAATGTACACAGAAATATACAGACATAACATGTTCCACAAGACAAATTACATTATACAATAGTATACAAATACATAAAGGTCTCTTGCCACGCCCCTTTTATATTACCCTTCTGGTGTATATAAATTCTAACTTCTCCGTTTATAATAATCCGAATTAGGATTAAAGATTTATATCTATAAATGTACCCCCATGGTGTGGGTTAATTGCACGTCATGTGTATCATAAAGTATTGCATACAAATGTCCCCAGGACATTAAAAATTTAAAACCAAGTGCCTCAGTGGCTAAGTGTTTAATTACTTAATTACGGTGAGAAATAAAAATTGTTTAAAATAATTAACGCCCCCCAGTTACCATGATTAATATAAAGAATTTATATAGACTAAATTAGGGCCAATTAATGAAAAGAGAAAAATTGCACAATATATTAAAAAAAAATACATTTGTGTGTCAGAGACGGACATGTTCCTTCAACTTATGACCATTCTCAACAAATTTGTCTCAACAACCTTGTTTCGACAAACAAGTTGAAAAGTGTTTCGACCTGCATAGCTTGGTTGAAACTAATTAAAAATAATTCGCCTACCTCCCCAGTAATCTTTTTATACAAATGACATAACCTGATTTTAAAAATAAGAGAAAATATATGTTTTTATGCATAGTAAATTAAACTTGAGAAAATTACTAATAACAAAACTGACTTTAAATCTGTAGCGAAAGCCCTATAAAGAAATGAGTGGAAATCTAAGTTGGATGCTGTGTTGTAGACATGTCTGTCTCTGAACTGACAATTTACTATACATATATTGAAATTTTACAATTAATTCTTAGTGTTCACCCAAAATGTCCCATCAATTGGGGATCCAAATGAAAGTTTAACTTGAAAGGTAAAAACTGATGATTATGTATAACTGGTGCCATGTTGATTCTACGTGTTAATTATAAATGGTTGTTTTTCACCTGCTTATGTGCCCAGAAGGATGATCTCTTATTTGTAACGTGGCGATCTTATGATTGGCATGTTGTTGTGGTTGTTGTGGTCTTATTCTCTTCGGTGTCGAGTGTGGAGCTTTTAAGATGTCATTCTTTCAGTCATGTAGCAGGACTTGTCTCTGTTCGGCGAACCCTGATCACATATTATATTTTTAGTGAGAGACCACACACAAATGCCCCCACTGTTTGGACACCCTCCAAAATCATATATAAAAACAACACCTAGTTACGTGCTACATAATAAAACTTGGTAACATTATTTTGGCCAACATGCCTTACTTAAAAAAAACTCTCTAACAATGATTCTTTATAACCCTTTATAACCTGAACCTCACTGAATGTGAGTTGCTTTTGCAATATAATAATTTATCTTGGCTCTGTAACATCTTATGAACTTATTACTTTGAGTGAAATTGAGGTTACCACGTGGTGCAGAATTTATTTAAAACACATAGTTTTTTACTCCATAGAATCTGAGAATACTATTACTTTGAATGAGACATGATTTACGTTTAAAACGTGCCTGAGTAAGTTCCCATATATATATGTATAAAGTTTTACAGATATTGTAGCAAAATCTTATACCACTTAATAACGACACATTGTGTAATAGGTTAAGTGCTCAACAGAATCTCGTTACATCAGTGTTAATGAAAGTTCAAACTTAATTATTTTGTGGTTATTGTACTTTAGGTATTAAGGCCGAGATTCTGACACTCCGATAATCAAGTTTTATTGGTTTATAAAAACTTTACAACAATTACGTATCTTGGAACGCATGCTTCGACAAGTGGGGGCTTACTCAAGCTTACTAAAAAAACGTTTTCTCCCGTGAAATTTAGTATATAAATAATATAATGAAATCAAAACTCACCGCAGTCGTTTAAGAAACTATCTTTCCATAGTAGTTAGAAGATGTTGGAAATTAATACCTCTCCACCGAAGAGAAAAGCGTCCGTCAACCCTGAAGTATTTTGTTAGACGAACATTACGATGGAGTCTGCCACCGTGTTGGTTTACCTACCAAACTTCTCGGCAGAAAGCGGCACTAGGAACGTTCATGCTGTTGAAAGACGGCGGTGTCGACCTCCGACCGCCGTTGTCTAAACTATTAGTTTTTCCTATCCACGGGTAGAGCGCAGCACTAATTACTGCCTTAAATTTCGTACTGTCCTTAACTTTCGTACTGCCAATAACGTCAAAACTGCCAATAAAATGACTGAACTAGCGCTGAATTTTTTGACTCAGCACAAATGTACACTAAATAAGGAAATGTCTGTTAAGTCTAATTAATTTTAAAAATCTAAAAGGTTAAGTTAAATAATTAAACGTAGCCACAACCTGCCAAAATCGTCTCTGTACCGTAATTATGTGCGATAAACTAATTTCTGTACTTCCAATAAATACACCCTTTTAATGTACACGAACAAAGTAAATTTTATTTAAGTTACATTGTCGTACATAACCTCCATAAGCTGGCATTACTTACTTTGAATAAATACAGCCGTTAATGTTATATACAGCCTTTTATCCATACAATAAATACAGCCTTTGAATGTACACTAACTAAGGAAACGTTTGTTAAGTCTAATTAATTTTAAAAATGTAAAAGGTTAAGTTATATTGTTAAAATTAGCAACAACCTCCCAAAATCGTCTCTGTACCGTAATTATGTGTGATAAATATAAACTAATTTCTGTACTTCCAATAAATACACCCTTTTAATGTACACTGACAAAGTAAATTTTATTTAAGTTACATTGTCGTACATAACTTCCATAAGCTGGCATTAGTTACTTGTGAAGAAAACTGTTGGATGTACTCATCGGACACCGAAATATAGTACACGCGCGGCGCCGGAAGTTACATTTTGCCGCTGAATATTCCCCAAGACCCAAAAACTGTTTCATGTATGAGTTACTACTGCTATCATATCATGGAAAGACAACACAATTTTAACGTATTACTCAGATACGGCATGTTACTTAACCAATATTTAGTTGACCAGTATGCGAAAATAGAATCGGAACGGTTAGCGTTCATACGGAATAATCAAACAAAATTACGCACAGAAAATTATGTTCATCTACAAGATGCTTTGCACTCAAATGAACATAGTACTGAAATCGGTCAATTGGTAATATTGCCATCATCCTTTACTGGTGGACCGCGATATCTTCATGAGAAGACACAGGATGTAATGAGCTATGTTAAAAATTATGGAAAACCGGATCTTTTTATTATGTTCACGTGCAATCAAAACTGGGAAGAAATTAAAACTAACCTCCATCCAAATGGAACACCCCAATAGATTCACTTAATCTATATATATACCCAAATCTAGCAATAGCGAAGCATTGCCGGGTTAGCTAGTGAAGTAATAAAATAAAGAAGGCAGAGAAGATAAAGAAAGTAAACTTAGATGGCTGATTATTGGCTGATAACACAAGAAGCCTGGAATTGAACACCCTTACTGAAGCCTTAAATAAGATAAACAATGATCATCAATTTAAAAAATGCAGAGATTGATACTGTAAAATGACAATATTAGTGAATTAATTGGGCAGATAATTGAACAGTTGTAGGGCTTCGAACATTGGGTGCAGTAATTGAGAAAAACAGTATGATGGATGAGAAAATTGATGAAAAGTTCAGAAAAGCAGGAAGAGTGTATAATGCAGTGATGGAAATTGCTATTTTAGGTAAGAAAAAAAAGTTGCAAAAAAAACATTAAATTGGAAGTAAAAGTAGTTAAAAGCAAATGAGTGAAAAATAGTGTATAGCACTGAATCTTATTCACTTTCTGTGAAACATGAATCAGTAGTATGTAATGACCAAAAATTTTAAATTCTGAAATTTTGATCAAAAGTACGTTACAACCAGCCAAGACACCCCAACACGGGCCAGAAGCAATAAATAAAGAAGCAATTTAACGAAGTGTCAACTAGACGTTTGCCAGGAACAATGAAGTACGCTCGACACAACATTACAATAGGTAGCAAGGTTCGCATGTGACAGACTTGTCTCAACCGAGATTTACAGCCCACAACAAGCCAGACAATGAGACGTAGCACAGTGGCATAGTTATGGAGAAATTGTAATTAGCACACGCTACAAGATTAATTTGAAGCGTGCCAGCAGTAAAAAAAGGGAGTAGTCACACAATTGTACTCACCCTGTATGAGAACAAACAACGTCTATCTAATGAATAGGATCGACTGTGCGCACAGCGGGAGGACATCTTACTGGTGACAACTAATATTTACGACACGGAAGAGGAGTGCCGTCTTGGAAACGACGACACGCTGTGTCCTGATAACTGACGAAAAAGGGTCATGGATAGTCAGACAATAACAAAATGCTACGTATTGTTTGCGTGAGAACAGCAGCAGACTTCCAGAGTATGCTTAGACAAAGGCTTGATCGACAGGTGCGGAATTGCTCTACATTCCAGGAAAAGGTACGGAGGCCCTTCGTCGTGTACTTGTGGGGAGACCAGACAACCAACCAGAGTCCGGCATCTTCCCAGAGCACAGGTGGAGAGGACCGTCGTCACGATAGCAACGGGGACAACGAATCAGAAGTAGAGAACCATAGTTCTACATAAGGGTAGGAGTTCACCTGACCTATCATGGTTGACCAAAGGCGTGTTTGCCAGGAAATTGCATTGTGGTAAATGATGCTTAATAAAAACTGTTTGCAGAGCACGCGAGAGGACAATCTTCATAAACTTTTCAATCTTATACTTTGGACAGTCTTCATAAATTTTTCAATCTTTATCTTTGAGCAGTCTACATAAAAGTTTCAATCTTGTTCTTTTCACAGTAAAAGTTCTCAGTTTTAATACATCACAGTTAACATACGTGTAGCAGTTTGACTTTGAAACTCAGTTACGCGGTACTTTAATCAGTGACTTAACATTTCAATATTGACAAGTTATTCAGTAATAGTGTATCCACAGTGACTCAATCACGCAAAATATACATCAGCGATTAATAACTTTCAAGTACTTTATCTTACTCAGCTATCGCTTATTAAGAACCAAGCTAGTCATTCGCAGTCTTATTAATAACGGACTCGCAGAACTTTCGTGTACAGTGCGAAGTGTTACATTACTGATTGGAACAATACACCACGTTATCGAAAACACGATACATTAACATATACAAGAAGAAGTTCGATAATAGACAGTCATATATATACACACTAGTTAACAATGAACGTACTCACACAACACACGACTTCATAGACTGATAGGACGGCCGACATCAATGGAACACATACACCGCGAGTGAATCTGATCCGCGTGTGATGAGTGATAGTGACATCGAAGCTACGCAACCTCATACATATGGATCATCTGCAGGAAGGAGTTTCACCGATGGAAATATTGGCTAATCCTTTTTTTACAAGTAAATCTTTATGTTATTCTTGTCATAAGAACTCTACTGTCCTGTCTCTTTCAAAGAAAACGCCCTTTGAGAATTTAGATTAATTATCATGGTAAATTTAAAAGAAGTTATTCATCTGAGGCAAGAAATGAACGCATTAGTATAAGATTTATATGTTGTTTATTTATGTTTATATATGTTAATTGTGTTATATATGTATGTGTATGTTTTCAGCGAACGACGTACTGGATTCATATTGTAATTTGATTCATATATATATATATATATATGTTTTCTTTTTTATGGATGTATTTACAGGACATCATTTATATATATATTGAAGTTTCTTTACTTGAATGATGTTAATAAATAAGTGTTTATTTTATTCAGTATTTATGCGTTCATCATTGTCAATCTTACCTCATAACAGACATTAAAGTCACTTGAATGAATTATAGTAAATTTTAATATTTATACAACAAATTAGAGTCTCATTGCAGTAATTATACTAACCATTAAATAACTAAATAATCACGTAAATTCAACTAATTTGGTATAACTAACCTAATTGGGTGATTACATGATTAAACTCCACAAATTAGTATAATTGCACATTGTATTCACTACAATCACAAATTAATTAAATTATGCAAATAACATTTGCATAAATACACATTGTAAGTAGATGCCATGGAGTTAGATATTTTAGAAGAACAGAGGATAGAGCAAGAAGGGATAGTGTAAATGAGACATTTAGATAAGAGTGAAGATAAAAGCTATGCAGGATAAAATGGAGTGTCACGAAAGGTGTGGTTTGGACATGTATGCCACATGCCAGAGGAAAGACCCCACTAAGAGATTATATGAAACAAAAGTGTAATGAAGTAATAAAAGATGAAAAACAAGGAAAATTTGGACAGAAGATGTAAAAGAATAAGTTGGGAAGAGAGGCATCAAGGTGAGAAAAAATAAGTTATATAGATAAAGAGGGTTGGAGACAAATTATTATCATAATTATTGCTCTATCTCATAGTTGGTATCTTGTGTCTTGTGGTGCTTCTGCTTTATTACGTTTGTATGTATGATATTTGTAGACAGTAAGATGAAAACAATATATTATATAACATTATAGTTGTTAACACAAGCTAATTTGTCTTAGGAGTGGATCATGATTGTATTATTTTTTTCCAGACACCATGGGAAGGTGGTTCATACAAACTAAGAATGATCTTTAAGGATGATTATCCATCTAGTCCACCAAAGTGCAAATTTGAGCCTCCACTTTTTCACCCAAATGTATACCCATCAGGTAAGAATTTATTGAACTAATAGATCATTAATGTACTGGGAATCTCATTTTGCTATTAGAGATATAAACATTAAGATGTTCTTAGAACGGTTAGTTCTTTTTGCAGCGTTGAAACTCTTTGACTATTTTAGGTTCTATGTAGGCTGTACTAAAAAAAAATACAAGTGTTTTTATGTTGAGAGAACTGAATATATGTGCTGGTTTTAGGTACAGTATGCCTCTCATTATTAGACGAAGAAAAAGATTGGCGACCAGCAATCACCATCAAACAGATACTACTTGGAATACAAGATTTGTTAAATGAACCAAATATCAAAGATCCAGCACAAGCAGAGGCGTACACTATTTACTGGTAAGTATATTGTTAGCTTATAATTCTTATACACTAGAGAGTATTGCACCATTGTACCATAATTCCATCTTGTAAAGGCTGTCGTGCCACTTTTAACATTGTCTGTTTCAAAATCACTTTCATTACTGTCATAATATAAAAAGTTTGCTTTGCTTTTATATAAAGAGGGCCAGTGATTTTAACATATTAAAAACTAGCAATTGTGGCTGTGATACTGACTTTTTTGCATGTCGTAGAGTTCAGCAGTGCCCTAATTAAGACTGGATGTTGCCAGTGGTGAATAGATTGTTTTCATGTAGGCCATCTTTTGTTATATTGTCCCCAGTATCTAAAATTATTTGGGAATAATGGAACACATGGGTCTTAACATTTTGTCTCATCGATATAATAATGTTTGGAAAGGGTATCGTGCATAAAATAAAAACACAAAACTGCAGTTAATAAAATATATTTGTATACATGCCTTCCATGTTGTAAGATTTATATTTTATATCATTTACTTAGAATTCGGTTCGATAATTTCTAAAAAAATATCCCTCACCCTCAAACTATTTTAACTATTTATAGATATTTTTGTTATTATGGTGTAGTCATTAATATAATGTTATTTTCGAGTCACTGATACTATATTCTTCTAAAGAAACTGAACTACACATTATCCCTCCTCCTCAACCGATCCCCACCATTAATGATATTTACACTTTCGTGGAGTAATAGTTTTATCATATCTAATTGCTAATTAAATACTCGTACTTGACATCAGCAAAGTAATTTTAAAAAATCACTCCCTCTCCCTTCAACTATCCTCTTCATTTTTATATATCTCATTTACCATTTTACAGTAGGTTAATACGAATTTATTTTTGGGGCACTTATTTGTCAAAATTAAGTACTTTACTTGTTAAAACACAAAGCAATGCAGGTAAACTACCCCTCCTCCTTACCTGAACAACCCCATTTTTGATATTTACAGTACCCAACGCAACTGTAAAGTGTTAAACACAGGCTAGGTTGTAGAATTTTTGTGATTATTGCGTTAAGTATATGTGGTTGTACAATAAACTTATTTTTAAAAAGAGGAGTGAGGCATTGATAACATGAAATAATTAATTAGAACATAATAAAGAATCAATGGTTTATTAAGTATTGCAAAGATAATTAATTTATTATTAAAATTTGAAATTAGAAAATTCAAAATATTCTCTTTTATAAGGTTACACTGTGAAAACATAACATATCTTTGCTATTCAGCACACATTAATAACATATAGTCATAAATATCTAAACATATATGATGAACAAATTATAAAATTCTTTTATATTGTTTGGGTGTCTGACTTTGAATCATAAAAATTTGAAATCATAGCAACTCATTTATAAAAATAATATTTACTTTAAGAATAATTTTTTTATAATGATACACCCAATTTTTTAAATTAAACAATACAGTTATTTTTAACATCAACTTACAATTACGTCTTTTATTTTGAATAGTGACACTATTTACATTTAAGTCTTTATAATTACTTTATCTCATATTCTGTTCTTTATGAGTTCTTTGTTTAACACAAAAATATAATAAAATTGTTCATTTGTTACCTGCGTATTGTTGAAGTTACCATTGCATGCGTGCGTCTCCCGAATGTTGACAATGACGATGATGATGATGACACTTCCTCGGTATTCTGTAGCTTGTTGTTAATGGTGGTCCTGTGCTCCTCCATCAATCATGGTGTATTGCAGGTGACGGTGATGAGTTTAAGTAGAGTAGCAGATGGACATAGTGACCTCATGTAAAAATTCCTTGAGTCTAATTCTCGTCCAAAATTGCTGGAGGTATTTATAGTAGACAACAATTCTGACATGTCAGATATTGTTCAGTTTTGTCAATTCGTGTATAGCGTCCCTTTTTAACTGATCACTTTTTGGTCTGATTTTGCAATAACCAAAAACTGGATCTTTAGGCGAGTGTCTTTAGGCATTGTCTTCATAATGTTTCACTCGTTAGGGTAAACTTGTGACATGTGTGTCATTTTTTTACAAAAATCAGATGATGTGTTTAAAAGTTATCGTGAAACATACCATAAATAGATAGACAAGTGCCAAATGGTCGAGTTAAACCTAAGAACTCGCTTCCTCGTTCAACAATAGGCGTATGTGATAGGGTGACTTTCAGATGTAATTTTCATTATCTATGCCAATCAAAAAGACCAAAGAAAGACTAGTGACCACTACTAGTATTTTCTGTAGGTGCTTTGAGGACGGAGCCATGAGAACTTGTTCTTTACTCTACAACCAAGACTTGACAGGTGCAGAATTTTACGTTTATGTCGGTAATGTATATTTGACAAGAAGCAGAGCTAGATATGGTGACAAAACATCAAATAAGTGGATGCTTGGGTTCTGAAGAAATGACATTAATGAAGGAGCGTTCCAGAGTCGCTCATGAACCCTGAGCATCTTGCAGAGGGTTCATTCCCTAAAGACGAAAAGTCTGTCCATGAACCATTCCTCAGTAAACACGTGCAATTACACTAGCCAGCGATCCGCAGGAAGAAAATCTCTGTCCACGCTGCACGCCTTTTTGGCTTGCACGCATTGTGTTGGTGTGGTTTTTGGCACGTTCCATTTAAAAAGTGACTCAGGAGCGCTCCTTTTCCGCGTTTTTTCTGTGAAACGTACACTGTAGATTTGTAGCTTTACTCTGAACAATGCTCCATAGGGAATGTTGAAAATTTTTGACCACAGTGAACTCTCATACACATTACAACCTAGTCTGATGTTTTGATTACGGCAATCATAATATTAAAACTTTGGGAACTTGAGCACAACTTAATGGAGATCAAACATGAACTTTTACAAGCCTTTAAATTTTGTGCATATTTTGAAAGGTAATTTAAAACAATAAATGTTTTAATAAATTAGTACTATCTGTGTACTGATTTCTATTATTATATGAGATTACAACTAATATTTGTATGTATGTATGAAAAATGTGTTAATATTTTTATCCACTGGAAAATTGTTTGGCCCTCCTGCAAAATATTCTGACCTCCCTGATAGCTAGTTATTTATCAGCCTGTGTGGAATGTAGCGTTATGACATGGATCAGAATGGGGGATGTTAAACAAACAGAAGACACAGACTTATTAAGGAACAAATGTTTTTCTGATAAATTTTGTAATTATACGGATTAACAGTATCGTCGCTCAGGAAATATATGATAAAACTATTACTCTATGATAGTGTAAATATAATTAATGGTGGGGATCGGTTGGGGTGGAGTGATGATTATCTGCGTAGTTCAGTTTCTTTATAAGAATAAAGTACCTAATTTTTGTAGATAAAGTGACTCGAAAATAATATTATATTAAACGACTACCCCATAATAACAAACATCTATAAATAGTGAAAACAATTTGAGGGTTGGGGATGTTTTTTTTAGAAATTATCGAACCGAATTGAAGTAAATGATTTAAAATATAAATCTTGGAACATGGGAGGCATGTATGGTTCTCCATACAGATATTTTCTTTGAATTCACCAAACTCATTAAATCAGTAGAAAAAGTAAAAAATGTTGCAGGTAAACTATTCCTACCCCTTAACCAATATTCACCAAAAACAATAGGCCTTGAGTCCTCTACAACTTGGGGCACATATGCAAAAAATTATTTGATTCTGTTTGAATTTTTGGCAGTTATCGTTTGCCATAGAAAAAATTCTACACAGACACTTTTCGGAAAATGACTTTTCATCATGCTTTGAGGGCAGTACAATCAGAATCAGCCCTTATATCAAACAATTTTTTTTGCGATCACCATACTTCCATTTCCTTAGTCCGGGAGGCGATGACACAGTTTTGTGACTGATTTTCGCAAACTTCATATTTATTATTTTTAATGTTCACGATGGATATATCATATTAGTGAAAGTCTGGCAACGCACCGGTACAACAGTGAGTGACAAATAAATTACAAAACCCGCTAAATTTTTTATTTTTTGACTGATTTTCCGAAGGACGAAACTTTGTTGAAACATTATTTATAACGAATAAAATGCAATATTAACAGTCTGGTAGCCGATATGTACAACGTAATGCGTCTGCCACCCCCCGTGAAGTCCGCAAGGTAACTGAAAAAATGAACTCAATTACGCAAAGCTGAAATTTTGAAATGTTGTAGTTTTTTTAATGTAAAAATGTATAATAGCAGTCTGCTAAGAGTTTTTTACAACAAAAGCCGTCTGCCAAGCCGGTAAAGGTGCGACGCGTCAACCACGTGCGTGCACGCGTGCGATGATGCGCGGGTACTTCCCTTGAAGACACTTTCGTCGTATCGGATTGTTGTCAGACTTGAATTCTGGGAAGTCTGACAAGAAATTCAGTTCAAAATAAATAAAAAGCAGGTACAGGGATTAGCAAACATCTTGAAAAGACCTTGACTGCGCAATAGTCGATTTTGTACGAAAGTATACGTGCGCCAACTTTCCCCCACTACGCCGCTTTTTGTTCAAGATGTTTGCCGGTCTCTGTAAACCGCTCTTACCAAGCAGTTAGATCTACGCAGTGTACTTGTAAAGACTCGCTTATTTGATTTAGCTTGAAAATGTCAAAGCCGTTATGCGTATTTTGTGTAAAAAAAGTGGAGTGTTGGTAAATTTTCATACTGAAATGTTAAAGAAATCACATTTTATTCTTTTGGTGCGGAAACACAACAATTTTCAGTTTAGCAACGTTATATTGCCAAACGAATTGAATGATGTTCAAAAATATCACGTTCAATGCTACCGACGGTTTACTGCTGTGCAAAAGAAATAAACAGAGTCTTTCGTGGATCCATCTTCAGCTTCTTCACCATCAACGTCTTCAGCAGAGTAAGTTTATAATAAAATAAATATTCAATAAATATTTACATAAGGAAATCGAAAAGGTGGCTATAATCTAATAAAGCATTATAATATAAGTGGCTGAAAATTTGATATATACTTCAAACGTTCCCAAATCTATTGCCGTGAACGTAATTAGTCCATGTAATTTTTGAGAATAAGCAATTGACACCATTTTATTTTAACACATGGCTTGTGGGAAATTGGCACTTGCAAACGATTTGTGAAAAATATACGCGTAATAAGTTTGTCTCTGCCTGTCTGTCTGTCTGTCTGTCTGTTTGTCTCTACCTCTGCTGAAGCTACAAGGCCTGTCATTTTTAATTTAAGTTTTTGAAATCAGGCTACAAAATTTCCATGTGAGTCTAATTGCATAAAATACTGTTTTGATTCAGTAGGCATAAATTCGGTTTTACGCATCCTTACGCCGAAGACATACAATTTAATATACAAAACAATTTTCGCAACTCGGGCGTAAATTTCACACCCTATATACGAAAATTACTATTCTTCGTGTGATTACCATCATGCTAAGTGTGATTGAAATTTGATGATTCACCCTTATTTTTTCAGACACGCTATCGACATTGATCCATCTGTTGATGCTTCTGAAGCTTTTGTCCAGCTGAATGAACTTGCCGCTGCATCTGTCGAGAATTTCAATAGGTGCAAGAAACTGTACCCAATTGTATACCTAGCCATTAAAATTTTGCATTTTGAAAGCTTTGCTAGC
Organism: Magicicada septendecula; assembly: GCA_034769895.1. Taxonomy (NCBI): domain Eukaryota; kingdom Metazoa; phylum Arthropoda; class Insecta; order Hemiptera; family Cicadidae; genus Magicicada; species Magicicada septendecula. The sequence continues at coordinate 1,156,387,967 of CM068367.1, forward strand.
AAAAACAATGTTGAAATTCCAAACGCAGTTAGAACTTACAACAATTTATGAGACAGCTCCGAAAATCCAAAAATAGATAATAGGCAACTAGAAAATTTATTCAATGAATATCAGATATTTACAAAAAAAACACTCGAAGGCGAGTACGGAAAAACTCCGCAATTCTACATGATATATAGTCAGCTTATTGAATATTATTTGGTCTTGGAACTGGTCAATCCGGACGCGTGATTTGGAATTATTCATCTATGTATTGCCTAAAATGACCAACTTATTTTTCATTTTTAATCAGCAAAATTATGCTAGATATTTAGTCAAATACTACGACAATCTCATAAAAATCGATGAAAGTCATCCTGGCTTAAGAATTGATTTGGAAAAAGCATCATTTGGCATCAAAAGAACAGAAAAAGGTTTCTCTGCGCAACCGATCGATTTAACATTGGAACAAACGATAAATGCCGATGCTGCTAATAAACTGACTGGTATCATCCATTCAACTAATTCAATTTCAGCTAGACAGCGTTGGTGTAAGAGCCACAGCCTTCGAACTTCAATCATCAGTCACGTTTTAGATGAAGTAGGTTTGAAATCTCGACAAGATATCACTGATATCAAGATCTACAGAAAGAAAGAATAAGAGTCAGTCAGTTGCAACTTGAAAGACTCTTAAATAATATTCGTCAGAATATTAACCCTTTCGCACTAATTTGAATAAAAATTATTTATATAATACTTCTACTGGGCAAGCGGCGACTGAAGATATAGCAAATTTCCTTCTTAATGTTGAGAAAAAGGGAAATGAGCAAAGAGAAATCTTCATTGATGATTGCTCTCAAAACGAAGGAAGATTTGAACAGCCACTCAAGAAAAATAAAATTTTGAATTTCGCTAGTTCCGTCCTCAAAAAGAAGCTTTCCTGTTACGGGAAAAGTAGTTGAAGTTCGTATGCAACGTGATTTATTTGGACAGTTATTGAGAATATCATTAGAAAAATCATTAGACATTGAAAAGATTCTATCATTTTTATTAACTCCAGTACCTTTCTCGTTATGCCACGCTGATGGATCAATCTGTAAGACCGACAAATCCATTCTGTTAAAAATATTAGAAAAACGAATGACTAATGATGAACCACGTAATATTGATATATGCATATATGATGGATTCTTTATGCTTCATTTGATGAGAGATATTCCTATACATTTTGTAGGAGTTTCACAAAAATTCTTGAAGATGTGTACTTCGATTAATGCTCATACAATAATAATCAACTTTGATCAATATTTTTCGCCATCTATCAAAGATAATGAGCATTCATTAAGAGGTTCAAGAGAAGATCACGTTTTTCACATCAATGGACCCAAGCAGAGAGTACCAATAAATTTTCATGCAGAGCTCAAGAATATCAATTTTAAAAAAGCTTTAGTAAAATTTTTTATAAGCGATTGGGAAAATAATTATATCGTGCCTTTCCTAGGCATCAAAACCATTTATATCAATTATGACCAATGTTATAAATATCAAGTAATTAATGAGAATATCGTTAAGTCGCTCTGTGAAGAGTACACTTGTTCAATGCACGAAGAAGCGGATACGAAAATTATACACAATGTATGCGGAATCAATTTCGATGCTAATGTACTCATACGCTGTTCTGATACGGATATTTTGGTAATTCTATTAGGTAATATGAATTTCCTCAAAAAGAATTTGAAAATCTGGATGCATATGGGAATTGGTAATTCACAGAAATACATCAGCATTTCTAAATTATATGAAAAGTTAGGAGAAAAATTGTGTCAAGCTTTGCTCGCATTCCACGCGCTCACTGGCTGTGATTTTAATCCTTCATTTTACAGGAAAGGAAAAAAGCGGCCACTCACAATCTTAGAAAGCTGTGAGAGATATATTGATGCTTTTATAAAAATAAGCGATTTATATAATAACATCGAAGATTTTTTTCCGACTCTCCAAGAATTTGTATGTCACATTTACGGATACAAAAAACTCAAGATGTCAACATAGCACGAGTAGCTGTATTCAATAAAACCTACCGATTTGATAGCAAGACCGGGGAATTTTCGACTGCAATTAAGAATATTGATGGATCAACGCTGCCACCTTGTCAATCTGAACTGACTGAACATCTAAAGAGAACTGCATATATTTCTTATCTTTGGAGGCACACTTACCTTCCTTATCCCATAGCATTCTCTCCGCTTGAATATGGTTGGGAAGAAGCTGATCAGAAATACGTTTTCAAATGGTTCCAAGGAGATCAAATTCCTCAATCAGTAGATGAGATAAGCATACAGTCTGAGACGGACAGAAAACAAGGTAATAAATTGAAATTCATACATAATTAGAATATTAATTTATATGCATTATTTATCTGAAAAATGGAATTAGAATATCCTTGGAGTTGCAAATATTAAACTTTTATTCTAATTATAAATTTCATTAAAATTGTATTACAAAATTTATTAAATAATCTTTAATTTATTACTTTGATAAAAAGTCGAATTATGATCATTTATTATTTAATTACAGATGAAGACGCAAACACTGCAATTCAATCTTCAGATGACGAGGATGAAGACTGTGATGGAGTTCGTATTGAAGAGGAAGATGATATTTGCGATGATACTTCGGAATACGATACAGACTGCTCATCAATTTTTGCAGCAGAGGATTCTCTAGATTCCATTATAGATTGAATTTCTTTCTTATTTTTCTAAATAAATTTTGGGTTTTCAAATGAAATCTATTTAACAATTATTTAATCATACTATTACCCTACTGTTCCTGAACTCTTTTAGGTTATTTTATAAAATACAACATTCTTTACACAGAAATTAATGTATATCTAAAATAATGTTGTTTAAATTTCTAAAATATCTAAGCAAACACAATAATTGAAATTTGTACCGCTAGTGAGAGTCACAGATTTTTATACTTGTCAGTCTTCTATGTATAAAACGTTGAGAATTTCATACTGCCAAACCTGAAACTCTAGCAAAAAGTCATTCATTAAATGGAACGAATTAAAATTCAAAACCGGCAACAATCCTATACGACAAATGTCGTCTTCCAGGCAAGTAAAGATGCAGCGCACCATCGCACGGTGGTTGACGCGTCGCACCTTTACCGGCTTGGCAGACGGCTTTTGTTGTAAAAAACTCTTAGACTGCTATTATACATTTTTACATTAAAAAAACTACAAAATTTCAGCTTTGCGGAATTGAGTTCATTTTTTCAGTTACTTTGCGGACTTCATGGGGGTGGCAGATGCATTACGTTGTACATATCGGCTACCAGACTGTTAATATTGCATTTTATTCGTTATAAATAATGTTTCAATAAAGTTTTGTCCTTGGGAAAATCAGTCAAAACATAAAAAAATTTAGTGGATTTTGTAATTTTCCTGTCACTCACTGTTGTAATTTTGAGATGCCAGACTGTTGTTTTCTTCAAATATATTGTTAAAACAATTAAAAAAATATGGTTTGAATCTTGCTGGAAATCTGTCATGAAAACTGTCACTACCTCCCGGTTCATAAGGGATTGTTTAACATACTGAAATCATAGTGGATAATATGATGTGTTACGACATGTTTTTCACTCCAATAGTGTATTGTGCAGTAGAAAATAAGTTTATTATTTCAAAAGTATGAAGTGACCCGTTTATTTTTTCTTGGGAGCAAAACATTTTTTTCCTAAATTGATGACAATAATTTGTGAAACGTCACTAGTATCATTATTTGTTTATCACAGTAGACTTCTGACTTTTCAGGTAGCTGAGCATTCCTAATCTGATTACATTATAAAAAAACTTCACTTGATTGAAAACAATAAAGTAGACCTATCAATTCATGTAATGATTTTTACAGCTGTTGTGTCCAGTCTTTATATCTGCAGTTAGCTGTATGCAGATTCATCGTTCTATTAGCATACCCATCCACAGGTCGTCTTCTTTCAATCTCTTTTGTTGTTTCATCAATTTGCATGTCTCTTCTAATATCTACATTTCATTTTATCCATGTATACCTAGACTTGATTTAAAAAATCTGTCTTTGGTATGCAGCCATGAAACCATATTTTCAATATGCTTTTTGAAAATTGCTCCAGAATAAGTATGTGTGATATGAAAAGAATTAGTAAGGATAACCCTACTTTCAAAAGGGTGATTTTGTATAAGATTTTGTGGGCTGAGTATTATGAGGGCAGTTGTAAACTGCTGCTACTGAAACCTGAGCAATATTGAGTCTGTTCCACATATATGCAGTAACTACAGTATATGGTAACTACTTATGTCAGTAGTACAGGAAGCTAATGAAAAGAACACTGCAGTTGTTAGTTGGAAAGTCAGACCAGAAAAGTAAAGTCAAATTATATGTGCATTATAGTGTATAATTTAATAAGGCACAACAAATTTCCAACAACAGACAAGCAGCAAATTGAGAAGTAATAGATGTAAATACTAAGTGACAACAAATTAGTGGATAATAATAATGGTGTATGGTGAAAACTTGCAGCTGGAGATGGAAATACAGAAGCTGTGTAGAAATATTAACAATGCAGTAAAATGCCAATAATTGTATTAAACAGAACTTAGTAAACAATGCCTGTGACACAGAGAGTCATATTGCCTTGACCATAAAGTATTTTAAATAAATGTGTAATGATATTTTAAAAATTCCGTACTATAATTGGTATACAAAATATGTTTTTTCTAATATCTGAGAGATGTAGTCTGTAAAATACTGTTCTGATTTTTTAACTTTTTTAGTTTCCTACGTTAAGTACAAATGTGTTTTGTTGTCATTTTTTAGCCAAAACCGACTGGAATATGAGAAGAGAGTACGAGCTCAAGCCCGCGCCATGGCACCTCAGGAATAGTGCAGCAATAAACAAAAATTCCATGTGATTGGCTGGACAATGAATAAGTTTATAATGAATAATTTCAATCACAAATTTTTGTATTCCCACTTCGAAAATATTTCCATTTTGATTATAAGGAGATTGTAATTAACTTTCTTATAATTATTTATTTATACAGTTCACTGGACTTGTTGCATATTAATTAAACAACATTTAGAACTTTTGTGTTTCACTTCAACATTAAAACAAATTTACCCCTTTTTATATTGTATTGTAAAAATTACTTTTAAGGAAATATTATTATCGGCTTAGTTATTATAAGTTTATAGTTTTAAGTTTTCTATCTTAGTATTTAAGTATAATATAATAAAAAAATTTTCTTTTACGGTAGAAGTTTACTTTTTATTTACCCTCAGTTACGTTGAATTTACACTAGATGTTGGTGTCAGAATGGTGTAACATTTTTGTTGTTATCAAAAAAGTTGCTAGCCAGTAGTGTTAATGGTTCAAGAAGTCAACAGTTAGTTGCAGAAATGTTGTGAACAGTGTTATTAAAAAAAGTGTTGGTGCATACAATTATTGTACGTGAAAATTATAAATAGTGTTAATAAAAAGTTGGTATATTTTTTATTTTTTAAATGTCATAGTTTCAAAAATTGCTGAGTATATAATTGTAGTATGTGCTTTGGTGACAGTAATGTTGCTGCTTATTTTCAATGGCTGCAGTGTAAGTGAAATTGCTCTCAGTGCTGTTTGAACACAAATTAATTATATGTTCATCCAAAACAAAAAAGAAAAGAATGATGAGGATCCATCAATGCCTTCAAGAAATGGTCAGGCACACTGACATGTGATTTTTAAAGATATAAAGAAGAAGATGAGAACAAACTGAAAAGTATTGAACTGACAGTTTTTATAGTTTCGTGAGGATGAGAACCGTATTGGTTCAAATATTGGCAAGCACAAAAATATTACAGAAGAGCTGTTGATTGATTCACGAAAGGCTTGTTGTACCTGTGTTTTTTGGCCACAGTTTAATTATATACGTTATATCCAAGCCCAGTTATTGCGATAACCAGATCATACCTTAAGTGTACTGTGTATTAGTTCAGTCATACACTAAATAAGTATATTGTATTAGTACTGTAGTATAATAATTTGTGTACTTATTACAAAATACTGCATTTCGGTAATCTGAAAAACCAGGAAATACAAAGGGGTCAGACATTTTGTTTTGGATGTCTGGCCACTAAAAACAGTGTATGTATGTAGTGTAGTGGATGTACCAGTGTAAAAACACATAGATAGGTCTAGTATTTAAACAAATTAAATATCTGTTTAAATTGAAAAAAAAAAAAATGGTTTACCTTCTAAGGCAAAACAGCCTTGCATGGACCTTGGGTTCCTTCATTACTCCCTCCATTCACTTTTTGCCAGGTGTCTCCAATTCCTGAGTCCCATTCTTTCCAAGGCCACTTCCACCTCCTGCAGCCACTGCCTTCGTAGTATCCCCCCACCTCATCCCACAGGATTCTCTTTGGTTGCTAATCCTTCTGAACTTAATAAATCTTACTATATCTCTTTCTCCAGATATCTATCTCACAGTTTTCCCCATCCTCTTAAGTTTTTGTTCTTTTATATTGCCATAAATTTTTCATATTTTTTTTTCATTCAAAAACTTTTAAAGTAGAGATTTGGTATTTAAGGTTCTCTCCGTGGTGCGATGTTTTTGGACACTTTTTAAGATTGAACTTTAGATCTGCATTATGTTAGTTCCATAAGTTTGTAAAAATACAGTTATTAAGGATAAGTGCTGCTTAATTAGTTAGTTGATGACTGATAATACGATTCTTCTCCAAGGTAGAACTAAAAATATTTAAAGTCTTGGATTTTTAAAACAGTTCTTAATATTTTAACATTGCTACATAAAAATTGAGTTTTTAAATATTTATCTCACACCAATCACCATATACAGTGGAATTCCTGTAAGTTGAATATCCATTAGCCGAAATTTTCTACAACTCGAAATTTATTATAATTCCAGCTGGTTAGTCGGCGCTTCTCACTACAACACAGCCCTCCTGTCAACTCAGCAGTGGTCTGCACAAACCGGTGCGTGTATCCAGGGCGGGTGCCTGATGAAAGAAGGCTCTTGCACAACTGACATGAGACAGCCCAGTTGAGGCTGTTCACGGGGCAGATCGTTGGTCTACACAAGGTACAGAACGGGGCCGAGGACTGATCCTTCGGGAACTCCAGCGTGTATGGGGTGGTGCAAAGAGACCGCCCCATCTACGCTTATGTGAAAAGTCTGGCTGCAGAGATACGACCAGACCAATCTCACAGTAGACGCTGGGAGGAATGTTTGTGCCAGTCGTAGAGCCGGCCTTCGTGCCAGACACGGTTGAAGGCCTTACTGACGTCCAGTTGGACAGCTAAGGTGTGTGCAGCTTTTTGTTTGCTCAGTCAGAGAACTGGGTAATGATGCGGACCAGTTGGAGGGTGGTCCCTGTAAAAACCGTACTGTTCGTTGCAGATGAAACCGTCAAGCAGCGGGGCAATATGGGCGTGCAGGAGGCATTCAAACACCTTCAATATAATGGGCAGTAAAGAGACTGAGCGATAGTTTTCTGGGAACATACGCGATTTCCGGGGTTTTGGGATAATGATTACTCTTTCTGTTTTCCACAGGCTGGGGAAATAGTTGATGCAGAGACATGAGTTGAACACGTCCAGGATGTGGTCTTAACAACTGATGGGACGTTGTTTAGGGCAGTTGCTCCTAAACACAGGCACGTTTAGGATTTAGCTGTGCGATTGAGTGGATCGGATCGGCTCTTTCAAAGAGCGGTGGGGATTGTATTTTAGGTCAGGCTAGATAGTTCTGGAGGAAGTCTTCGGCGTGGTCCGTGTCAAAGACGTCTGTGTGGGCTAAATTATTCCTCAATGGAGTTCGCTAAGACCTGAACCTTGCCCTCCGGTGAATGACACCCGACGGGGAGTCTAGGAGGTGGGGGAGTCCTCTTGTCGCCGAGGAGGCGACCAGCAGCATCCCAAATGAAACGAAGGTGTGGTCGACTTCCAGGGATTCAAGATAGTCGTCCCAGCTGTGCTGATTGACATCTAACAGTAGCTGTTTGACGTAATCAGACTGACGGCGATACTACCGCTTAGCAGAGGGATCATGGACAGAGGAATATTCCTTTGACACAGGCCGGGACGGATTGGAGCGCCGGAGTTCGTCCATCTCGTGCTTCCTCTCCAGGGCAAATTGGTAGTGGGAGCAGCCTCTCCAGTTGGCTGGATGGTTACCAGTGCAGTTGGCGCACGTTGCGTCGGTGTTGTGATTCTTAGTGGATGCGCCCTTAGGATGACCTTCCCTGCAACGTACGTACCGGGGTCCATATGGCAGTTGTACGAGGCGTGGCCATACCTCTGGCAGTTGTAACACTGCGGAGGGCCGTTGGGGGTGTTGTACTTGGAAATTTCGATCCAGAGGCAGAGTAGCTCCTGGAGGGAATAGATATTCTGGCATTCTCCAACCTTCTTGAGTTTGAGAAAGAACATGTTGACCTTACGTTTCTCGCGGTCAACGAGTGGGATACAAGAGGTTGGAGTGAGGCTAAGGCTCTCCAATTCCTCTATGATGTCAGAGGGTTTAACATTGTGGGGTATTCCATGGATAGCGACCTTGATTTCTTTCTCTTGGAGGAGACCAAAGGTATGAAATTGGGCTCCAGAGGATATGAGGATCCTCTGGATGAATCGGAATTTGTCTGGGGTCCTGGTCTTAATGCGAAGAAGCTTCCCCCTGGTGATAAATATCAACAGGGAAAGTTACCACCTGCTTGATAATTTAGCAAAAGCTTGCCATGCTTTGGGGACATCAACGACTATTGGTGGCATGCGTAATGTCGAATCAAAAGTGTCAAATAATAGCTGAACATCTTCCCTGGCAGTGGGAGCCGAGCCACCACTGAGTCCCGGTCCGCCTGAGGAAGAGGAGAATGTCTGTTTCTGGGTCTTCATCTTTTTCCTGGCGGAGCCTTCGTCAGTGGAGTTGGGCACAACAGAGCTAGGGTGGGCCTGACAAAAGAGGCGGTTTCGGAAGGTGGGCTGGGTGGAGAGTCCATATCCATGGACTCGCCGACACTGCCAGCTGCCGGATTAGGTTCTGACGGCCCTAAGAATGGCCATTCAGGGCGAAGGGTAGCAGTACTGCTTGCGGTCGGAAGTTTGAGAGGTGGACATGCTCCCTCTCAACAGTGGGTAGGGAACAGAGACCTAACAGAGGGGTAATGTTGAATAACAGCTTCGTTGAATACTGAACTTGGTGCAGTGTCTGATGTTCACCGTTCACCATACTCTTTACCTAGGAGGTGTCCAAGGTTGGTTACTACTGGTGGGGCCTTCCAAGGATCTCTTGAGGCAGTGCTAGCAAGGATGCAAGAGAGCCGACGTCTACTCACCTGAGGAGTCTGTCCGGTAGCCGGGTCCCACACAGTTGCCGAGGTCCAGTCCTTGAGGCAGTCGCAGAATGCAGGCTGGTCCTAAAGTGTCCTGACAGTGTTGGCTTGAATATGCTAGAATGCTCTTCAAATGGCTGCTCTGGATCTAGATGCTAGAGCTGAAGTGCTGCTTTCTCTTCCTACTGATAAACGTGGGTTGGTTTCTTACAACTAACTCCTGCATAGTTGGTTTCTTATGTAAACTGCATGAAATTCAGTTTGTATTATACATTAATACCCTGTTATAACTGACTCCACTTATAATGGACAGCTCTAAGAACTGGAATGTTGAAAAATCAAAGACAATCCAGGCTCAAAAATTTACAAGTGAGAGAAGTTGAAGACCACTTGAACTTTGTCACAGAATATTTTCAGCAATCACAAAAAGAAAACCTGTTGCCGTATTATGATCACTTGCAACATCTTTATGGGTTACTGAGTAAAGAAATTAACTCTATAATCAACCTAAAACAAAAATTAGTGATTTTTTTTTAAGCCAGTAAATATGGAGTCTGACATGTGGCCATCTTGTTTTTGAAAGATATAGACATTGGACAAAGTTTTTACTCTAATTATAATATTTTGTTTAAAAAATAAATTATTGTTTACAATGGACTAAATTTTTACTACAACTATTTATAGAGTTTGACTGTAAAAATGATGTTAGTGTGCAAATTTGAAGACATATTTTGTCAGCAAATAGGTGTATACAGGGCATCAGAAAACATCTAAAGTCTCAGTTAATACAAAGGAAGACCAAGATGTATAAGGTCCTAGTGCGCCCAGTACTGACTGATGCATCAGAGACATGGATGCTACCTAGATCACATGAGAGGCAACTAAATATATTTGAAAGGATTCTCAGGCAAATTTTTGGAACAGTGGAAGAGGGGAGGCCTGGAGTAAAAGATATAATTTAGAGCTCTAAATAAATTAAAAAGATTAGAACAGGCTGAACACATTATACATGCTTGTGAAAGTATTATATATTTTAAGAAGATATTTAATGCAAAGCCAGAAGGTAAAAGGAAGTAGGAAGGACTGAGATCGAGAGACGAGGTGAATTAGGACATCAGTACTCTTGGCATTAGAAACTGAAAGCATATGGCTATGAATAGAGAACAATGGCAAAATTTTCTGAAGAAGGCCAGGGCCACAAAGGGCAGTCGAGCCATTGATGATTATGATAATGATTTATACAGTACTTTGTATAAGACATAACTGTTTTTTTTTTTATTGCTGTACAGTTATCTATTTCACATAAACACAGTAAAATAAATAGTTTATATTTTTGTCCACATAGTTTAAATGAGTCATATCCATATTATAAGGCACTCTTGCTATATACAGTTAAACGGACACCTCAGTGTCCCTATTAGTCGGTTGTAATGGAGGATTACTGTATTTGAAATAATATTTCTTTACAAAATAATTTTAGTTTATTCCAACAACTATACTGACAGTTATTCATTACAACATTATTAGCTGTAGTCTAAAGTGTATTTGAAGCACACGCTTTAAATGAATTTTGCAATAGTGTTCTCTACCATTCATAACAGTTGTAAGAGAGGACTTGATTAAAATCACTACGCTACCTCATTAGCTTTCTTAATTTTTTATCTATATTAACATTTACCCAATTTATAAGTATTTGCTGAAGGTTAATTGAGGTAGTATATGTTATATTTAACTTTATAATGCCAATATAATTATACAGCTTGACAATTGAAGTGGATATCTATATATTATACGTGAAGAGAAAACTTTGTACCCCTTTTTAAGCATATTGCGCGCACGGAGGAGTGTGAGATTTGGCATAGTTAAAGTTTATATGGAGAAGGAGTGCAGAAAGCTAAAATTTATGTATAATATGTGTTACAAATACATTAAATAAAATAAAATAAAACATTCATTTGCACTTGAAAATTCATTTAAACTTTTTCAAACAATGGTGATTGTTAAAAATAAAATAATTTTGTTGCCAGGCAACAATAGTCTATGGAGTGTATGTCAAGGCAAAAAAGCGTTTATTTTATATTTTGTATATTAGATATCTGTGTTTTATATATTAATGTGCAGTTGAAAGTGAAATACAGCTTGCTTAATACTGACGGATTGACTGAATGAGCTGTGAATTTTGTGTGATTTAAAATGTTCCTTTTTCAATAGTCTGTGGAGTGTATGTCAAGGCAAAAAAGCGTTTATTTTATATTTTGTATATTAGATATCTGTTTTATATATTAATGTGCAGTTGAAAGTGAAATACAGCTTGCTTAATATACACCTGTTGCAAAAGGAAAATTTTGTAGCAGCAATTTGAATTGACTTACTCTCGCCTATTTATTATTGGTGGTTTCAAAAAAGTGAGTACATTTTGTTATTTTTAAATTAAACCCTGTCTAATCTTAGTTTCAGTAATTTCATTACATGTTTTTTTTTATATTCAGATATTCGCACCTACTTCCATTATGCCTCGACATAGAACATTGACGGGTCGGAGTGAGAGACAAAGAAGAAGGAATATATATTCGCGTGAAAGTCAAAATGATAATAGACCAAATGCAAATTTAAATAGTGTAAATAGTATACAAAATGATGAAATTATTTTGAGGGATACATTTAAATGCGCACTGAATGTCATTCCAAGAAATTTTAATACTTTTGCTTGTGGATTAATGCACTTACAATGCAGGTTTTGCAATGCAAAACATTTCGAATATGAGGTCACTTTAGGTGAAAGGACTGCATTCACTTCATAAGGGTAAAGCAATATTACCGGCCTTAAGTCAAAATGAATACTTTAAATCATTGTATGATGGACTTACTTCAAATGAACCTTCAATAAAAAGAAAGTCAAAAAATTATTTGAAAACATTCGTAAATACAATTCATCATTTGCTATGGTTAGCTCAGAAGCTAAAATTTCGGATACAGTTACGCGTGGAGTGTATCATTTTAAAATACATGATGTTTTTTATCACAGATCAGGTCCAATGACTGCTGGATATGGTCGCTCACCATGTTATGCGCAATTATATTTTTATGATGTTGACACTGCTGTCAATTATAGATTATGTGAACACTATAATCAAACATGCAATAACAATATAATGCGCGAAATCTCTCTTGAATTGGAACGCATTAATCCTTTTGTTCGGTCATTCATTGCAATGAAAGATCATTGTCAGAGAGTTGAAAATCAAAATAAAGAAATTTGTATGCTCATTAAAGTAAATCGTGATTTAGAGCTATGCCGTTATAATGATGCAGTTCAAACTGATGTAGCAGTAATATTTAGTACAGTTGATGGTGAGCCACCCTTTGAACGAAATATGGTTTTGTTTTCAAAAGTTAATGGTACCATTAAAAATATCTCTGTTTTGGATTCATCATTGGACCCTTTAGCGTATCCATTACTTTTTCCAAATGGTGATACTGGGTGGCATATCAATATTTCTCGTAATGTACCAACTACATCTAATTCAAGAGCGCCCAGAAATAAATTAACCATGCTTCAGTATGCAGCCTATCGACTTGCAATTAGAGAAGATTTTAGCATGTTGCACCATTCACAAAAATTATTTCTGCAGTGGATAGTTGATATGTATGTGAGAATAGAGGGCACAAGGTTACATTTCATTCGACAAAATCAAACAAGTCTTAGGTCTGAAGTTTACAACAATTTAACAGATTATTTAGAATTGAACCCCAATGCCAATAATGTTGGCCGTAGAGTAATTTTACCATCTTCATTCAGTGGATCTCCACGAAATATGTATCAAGAGTTATTTAGATGCAATGTCAATTGTATAACATTTCGGAAAGCCTTCTTTGTTTATTACAATGACTTGCAATCCAAGTTGGCCTGAAATAGTTAGCAATATTGGTGTAGGTGAGTCGGCTAATTTTCGACCTGATATTGTTGTGCGTGTATTCAAGTCCAAACTGAAAGCATTAATTGAGGGCCTTACACTAAAAAAAATCTTCGTTAAAGTTGAAGCACTCATTTATACAATTGAGTTTCAAAAGAGAGGATTGCCTCATGCTCACATTTTACTCTCTTTAAATGAGCAAGATAAAATTGTTAACGCTACCGATATTGATAAAGTTGTATCTGCAGAGATTCCTAACATTCAAACACATCCTACATTACATGAATATGTTGTAAAACACATGATGCATGGTCCATGCGGTGTACTTAATCCAAATTCTGTATGTATGAGAGATGAAAAATGCACAAAAGATTATCCAAAACGATTTAATGAATTTACATGTGAATCATTAAATGGATATCCATTATACAGAAGGCGTGATAATGGTATTAATGCTGAAGTTCGCAGTAGTTGCCTCGACAATCGTTATGTTGTACCATACAATCCGTATTTACTTGCCAAATTTAATTGCCATATAAATGTTGAAGTATGCACTACAGTTAAAAGTGTTAAATACATTTATAAATACGTGTATAAAGGCTATGACAGTGAATCTGTTGAATTAGGTTCAGAGAGAAATGAACCAGGTCAAGAAATACAAATTGATGAAGTTAAAAATTTTTTAAATGGCCGTAATGTCGGATCAACTGAAGCTGTATGGCGCATCTATGAATTACCAATGCATTTTCAATCACATGTCATCATTAGACTTGACATTCATTTACCGCGTAGACAGACTGTTTACTTTCGAGAAGGGCAAGAACGTCAAGCAATTGAAAATGCAAGACAAACAAAATTATTAGCATTTTTTGAATTGAATCGATCAGATCCATCAGCGCATGAATATAAGTATATTGAAATTCCTTTGCATTATGTGTGGGAAGATTCCCGAAAAAAATGGAAGAAGAGAAGGCGTGGAGGTGATAAAATCATTACACGCATGTATGTAGTATCACCAAAAGACATCGAACTTTTCCATTTACGATTGCTTTTATTACATGTCTGTGGTCTAAAATCATTTGAGGATGTTAGAACATACAATGGAATTATACACACTTCTTTTGTTGAAGCGTCCCATGCTCGCGGCATTGCTTCAAATGATAATGAATGGCACGAATGTTTAAATGAAGCAAAAGAATTACATTCACCAAAACAAATGCGAAATTTATTTGGTTACATTTGTGCATTAAATGTGCCAGCCAATGCATTGGCGTTATGGAATGAATTTAAAGTATATCTTAGTAAAGATTTTTTGAGAGATTACAACGAAGAAGTATCCTTTAATACAGCTCTATTAGAAATTGAAGATATTTTGAATGTTCATAATTTGTCATGTCAAGAACTTGGTTTACCAGTTCCCATGTATTCGCAGAGAACAGACGAAGCAAATGCTATTGATCCAATAGAACAAGAGTTTCTGTTTTGTGAGCATTATGAAACTGCAAATAATGAACAGCGTAATCTAATTGATCATGTGATTCGTGAAGTTTTGCATCATGATACTGGATCTAATGTTTTTTGTTTAACCGCTCATGCAGGTTGTAGAAAAACATTCACACAAACAGCAATCATTCACAAATTAAATTCGCTTAATCTTAGTTGCATTGCAACAGCGTTCAGTGGCATAGCTTCAACTCTATTACTTGGAGGTAGAACTTTACACAATGTGTTTAAATTGCCTATACCCATTTTGGAAAATTCTGTAGCAAATATTACCGCAAATAGTAGCTATGGACGTTACATAAATTCATCATCATTGATAATTATTGATGAAATTTCTATGTGCCCACTGCAAGTGTTGAAAATCATAGATAGATTATTGCAGGATCTATGCGATGAAAATGATAAACATAAACCATTTGGAGGCAAAACGATACTTCTGTGCGGTGATTTTCGGCAAATCTTACCTGTTGTCCCACATGGATCACGTGCAACTGTAATTGAAAATTGTGTCACGAGTTGGCATAAATTTGTTTATTTTCATAAAGTAACGTTTA
Source organism: Magicicada septendecula (assembly GCA_034769895.1). Taxonomy (NCBI): domain Eukaryota; kingdom Metazoa; phylum Arthropoda; class Insecta; order Hemiptera; family Cicadidae; genus Magicicada; species Magicicada septendecula. The sequence continues at coordinate 1,156,403,288 of CM068367.1, forward strand.
CTCAAAATATGAGAGCCTTACCAAGTGAAATAGAATTTGTCGAATTCTTGAAAAAAATTGGTAATGATGCAGCCTCACAATTCCCTCAGTTTGGTGAAAATGTTATTGAAATACCTCAACAATTAATAGGAGATGAAAATAATATTATTAATGAGGTGTAGGGAAATATTTCCGAAAACATACTCTCAGATAACATATTGAAGTCAGTTATTTTAGCACTTAAAAATGATGATTGTACTTTTATTAATACTGATATTCTTAATCGAATACCAGGTGAACAGAAAACATATCATAGCTACGATAAAATAATTTGTGATGATGACAATGAAATCAATAGTTATTGAATCCAGTAGAGTTTTTGAATTTTTTGACTATTAGTGGTTTGCCACCACATAGGTTAGTATTGAAAGTTAATTGCATCGTTTTACTGATCAGAAACTTAAATACAAAGGAAGCATTAGTCAATGGAACAAGAATGCGCATCAAGTGTATGCATCGTAATGCTATTGATTGCGAAGTTTTAACTGGAACCGCACGCAATTAGAGAATTTTGATTCCACATATAAATTTAACATATTCCGGTACTGTTTTACCATTTAACTTTCAAAGAACTCAATTTCCAATTATACCTGCATTTGCGATGACAATAAATAAGTCTCAAGGACAAACATTCGAAAAAATTGGAATTTTATTGAGGCAGCCAGTTTTTACACATGGTCAATTGTACGTCGCAGCAAGTAGAGTTCGATCATTCGATGGTTTGAGATTTTATATTTCCGAATATAATGGCCAAGGGCATTTAGCAAATGATGAAAGAGTTTTTACAAAAAACATCGTTTACACAGAAGTTCTGAATCATTAAATTCACTTTCAAACTATTTTAAGTTCAATGGACAACATTTATTTTTTTAACCGCCCGGTTTTTTTGATTTAATGAAAAATATGAAAAAATACGAGGCACGTATTTTTTATTTCTTTTTTTATTTTGTATTAATTTTTTATTTAAATTTTATATAATTCGAAAAAGATAGGCAAAAAAACTGTGTAGCCTTGGCGAAACCTGGTCAGTATGGCAATAAAAAAAACCCAAGGAAATGTCAAAAAACGCGTTATTGCTTTTTAAATATGGCTTAGCCAAGCTAAACCTCATTTTTCCTATCTTTCATATTTTTCAAATAACTCGAAAATTAATGCATAGAAAAAAAATTATATAAGCTTTGTAGCAGATAATCTTCAAACTGTTTTCGAATTTTGTACCTTACCAAAAATGAAATGTAGTCCACTGGAATTGAAAACAATGTATCTTATAGTTCTATGAATGTCAAGTCTCATTTTTATTAGCGTTTATTTGATTCAATAATAAAATGTAAAAATTAAAACTGACAATGAATTATATCAAAAAATAAATACGAATACAAGCTGTAATTGTGTTTTTTTTCAACTGTTACTAACATTAAATTTTAAATTTCATAGGTATTGCAGGGAATTGAGGCAAACAACACACGCTAATGACGTATTTGTACACGCTCGCAGCTGACGTAATAGAACAAAATTCAAAAAAATTATATGCAATGATTATAGAGGTATACTCTTTGACAAAAGAACGTCAATAACGTTCAAACTTAAAAATTTAATGAATTACGGTCGAATTTCGACCACTGGGCGACCACTAGTTGAAATTAATAGATGTTTATTTGAGTCATCTAGTTTCAAAACCAGATACATCCATTTTTTTCACATTCAAATTTTTCACATTTTCCTGTACTTTATTACCTTCTGTATGTCCCTATCTAGTTCACAACATTCAAAAACAGATACATCCTTATTAAAACTGGATTTGAAATTGCTGGTTAGTTGCAAAACCAAGTGAGGAAAATGTCTACTAACACAGTTAAAAATATTGGCCTACTCTCTTGAAATGTGAATGAGATGAGTAATCTATATTTTGAGACGGATTAACTTTTTATACCTAATGTGCCGAACTTACGCTTTTTTAATTAAAGATAAAGAAAATAGTACAATTTATGTTTTTCCCTGTAAAAGTACCAAAATTTAAAAACTGGTATCACTTATAATGACAGATAAAATAAAGCAGTTATACTGCCTTGTCGATTCACAATTATTTTCTTTTTATTATTTTTATAACTTTATTTACTTAATTTTCTATTGTCTATACATTCTTATAATGTTTTCAATTGCTTATTTTTAATTTTTAACGTTTTTTTTATATATTTATTGTTTTATACATTTCATTAGCTACATTTTTAAATATATTACTAAATACTTTACTAAACTAAATTTTACAGCCCTACCAACACACACAGACACACACACACACACATGTACATGTAACTTACTTTTAACTAACTTATCTAACTTTTTACTAACCAATTATTCATATAATTTTAAAATTGTTTTGGATTTCTTTTAAGGTTTTTTGCAGTTTAGTACGTTCTATATTTAATTCACTACTTTTTTTACTAAGTTACTAAATACTGAAAATTTAGTTGTAGGTAAGTTTTGATTTCAATTACGACACGACCAGACAGTAAACGTGGATATTTTGTTAGACGAAACAAGCGTCAGACACAACAGAAAGAGACAATGTAATACAGTGAAACTTCAATTAACCGTCACTCTTTTAACTGTCAGTCCATACTCTATGTACAGTAACCAGATTGCCGCGAAAAATCATCCTCGCTTTACTGCTGAGCGGTGAAGGCGCCGGAGTGGCGCACTATTGTTCTATTGATGAATCATGTTCTTGGCTGCCTAGCTATCGCACACTTGGTCAGTTTCAGTTGTGGCTGAGAAGCTGTTGTGCTCGGTGCTGTACATTATTTGTTGCGTAGTGGCTTAATTGTTTCGGCATACAATAGTGACATTCACACCAGTAAGTTTTGTTGTTAAGGTTTCTTTTCTTTTTTGTTTTTGTGCGACAGCTAAAAAATGGCTGAAAAGCATAAACGTGTCGTGTTAGATCTCAACCAGAAAATTGAGATTATTAAACGTTTGAAAAAAGGTGAAACTCCCACTATTATTGCTCTCATTTACGGCGTTGAAAGAACCACAGTGAATGACATTAAACGCGATGCTGAAAAAAAAGAACAATATGTTTCAAAAATGCAAAACATCCATGGAGATCCTAAGACTCGTAAAACCATGAAGTCAGCAAAATATGACCAACTGGACACTGTTATGTATCAATGGTTTATACAAGCACGGAATCAAGGAATCCCACTTTCAGGCTACGTAATAATGGCCAAGGTGGTTGAATGAACAAAATACTTGACGGAGATCCTAATTTTAAAGCAAGCATAGGATGGCTCGATAAGTTTAAGTGTCGCCATGGCATTCAGAAACTGGACATTAGTGGTGAAAAACTTAGTGCAAATAGCGCAGTTATTGCTGAATACAGAGAACAATTTAAAGAGAAAGTGGCCAAATTAAACCTCGTTAGGGAACAAGTGTACAATTGCGACGAAACTGGGCTCAATTGGAAAGCTTTACCACAAAAGACATTGGCATCACTTTCGGAGACATCAGCCCCTGGTTTTAAAGTCCAAAAAGGTTTTAAGATCACTTTAATGGTTTGTGTAAATGCCACCGGCAATCACAGGTTACCCCTGCTTGTGACTGGAAAAGCAAAAACACCTTGTGCATTCAAAAATTTTAATTTGAACGCATTGCCTGCTACCTATTATGCTCAAAAGAGTGCTTGGATATCTAAAGATATTTTTTCTGATTGGTTCCACAAAGTGTTTGTGCCACAAGTCAGAGCTTATTTGGCTGAAATGCAGTTACCACAGGAAGCATTGCTGCTAATGGACAATGCTCCAGCACATCCCACTTGCGGAATTAAAAGTGATGATGGCAAAATAACATGCCTCTTCCTTCCAACGAACACACCACTAATCCAGCCTATGGACCAGGGCATAATTGAAAACATGAAACGTTGTTATAGGAAAGCTTTTATTGGAAGGTTGATTTCATCTAATGATGAAATGTCTGTAAAAGAGTTTTGGAAAACATACAACATAAAAGATGCAATGTTCAATGTTGCTGTTGCATGGGATGATCTTTAAGTGTCAAATCTTAAAAATGGGTGGAATAAACTCTGCCTGAAGCTAATGATGGCGAACCTAAGGAAACTGGGAATGTTGGTGTCGATGAAATTGTGCAACTATGCAATAATGTACTGAATGCTGAAGACATAACGCCAGCAGAAGTAACAGAGTGGTTGGGATGTGACAAATTGGACGGAGGCTTTGACATTTTGAACGATGATGAAATTGTTTCCAGTGTGATTGACAACGAAGAAGAAGAAATTGATGAAGACGGGTGTTATATTTTGAATGAAAAAACTACGTTAAGCCATACAGAATCAGAAACAATGTTATCAAAATGCATGGAGTGGTTTGAGGGGCAAGAAGAGGCAAACAACGCAGATACTTCTCCTACATAAAGTACGGAACATTGCCGCTCAGAAAGCACAAGCCTCGAAGAAACAAAAGAAAATGACAGACTATTTTAAAATTTGAATATGTATGTACGTCTAGAGCGTAAGTTCATGTAACAATATGTACAGTACATATGTTGTACTACATATACTGTACTTAATGTAAATTGTATATTGTTTGTTTCTGTAAAATAAAATACATGTATGTACAGTGTATTTCCAGTTCATAAACGTGCATTTTTTATCATTCGTTCATATGCAATGGATGGAGGTGGGTTGTTGTTTAAGGTTTTTCTGTTATCCGTCTATTCGATTAACCGTCACGGTCCCGGTCCCGACCCTGACGGTTAATCGAAGTTTCACTGTAAAGATTTCACTGAGTTATAGAATGTTTAATACTGCCATTATTTTGTAAACAGTGACTTGGCGTGTTGTGTCTGTTGCAATGTTTCTCCAAAGTCGAGCCTAGACATCAACAATCCTTGTACATTTTGGAATGTGTACACTTTGTTTACATGTTACGATTCACAAAAAACGTAGTAATATATGATCCACATTGCTCTGGCATCTTAATTTGTTTGAATAAGTAACATTAATAACAGCTTCGCATGCCAAATAATTGTGTGTGTGTAAAAAAAAAACAAGCAGATATAAACTATCCATAAAGAACAGGAGAGGCAATATTTATGCAACAATTAGACTGAAACTATTTAAGTAGTATAGAGCACATTTTTACTTGCATGCAATTACAACTATTTAGGTAAGTTCTTCACCCTACTAATATTTCCATCACTGTTATCACCATTAGCCTGTTATCACTATCACTTAAATTGCTTTCACTGCTGCTATCCCGTCTTATATTACTTTCTAAACGATCTGTTGCAGTATCCATTATTTGGTCCGATATCAAGTAGTAATTTTCAATTTTCCTGACGTCACATCTTGATCTCCAGTCTGCAGGATAATTACAATCAAATTCCGTTTTCGCTAAGTTTATGACACTGTCTACAGAAAAATGCACGTTTTTTCTTTAAACACACTTCTTCATGGTTGCCCAAATAAGTTCCATAGGATTAAAATCCAGCTGATAGGGTGGAAGTCGTAAAACAACGTCCATGGTTTACCAAAATCTATTTTAAAAGTTTCGTATGTTGGTTTACTTTGTTTAATTAGTGCATAGAGCTCAGGTTTTAACGTAGATGGACTACAAGGAATGTCATGGTTCTCTAACCAGTTAATCGTGTCTGTCTTTATTGTTAATGACGTTGGAGGTGGTAGGAGGTATTTGTATATTACTATTATGCTGTTCTTTTTCAAATGAAATGAAACTAAACTCTTCACTTTTGATGAATACTGATGTTTTTTGAAAAGTAGTCACACAATAATCTCCACAGTGTCACGGAGAAAACTGATTTTTGTTTCTCTGTTGATGCATGCGCATTACATAACCTGCGCCGTTAGCACGAAAATGGTTGATTCATGTCTAGTGAATCTTACTGTACATCCATTAGCCTCATATGACCTTGCCTAATAGCTGACTCCTGCTCAGCTGTTCATATGCCCAACAGTTGAAGTTATTATTAGAATTGCTGTTTTCCAGGCTGTTAGGCTGTGGTCTACTGCTTATATTGAAAACAGACGTTTCAGACCCACCATCGAAAACCATCTTCAGCATAGAAATGATTAACAAATTGGCACGTTATCCGGTACAGACAGTACTGGGGTGAATTGACGGACAATATGCCAGTTTGTTAATCATTTCTATACTGAAGATGGCCTCCGATTGCTGGGCCGAAACGTCTGTTTTGAATGTAAGCAGTAGACCACAGGCTAACAGCCTGGCAAATAGCAACAATGGCCGTGAAAGCCTAAGAAATTCCAATTGACTATAAACTGTTTCACAATTGATTACAAAAACTACTTATTTTCGTAGTAGTGATATTGACAATGTCAATCAAAATGGATTGTCGTCCAGAAGAAGTTTCTGTAAATAAATAATGCAAAAAAAAAAAAAAATGAAACCATGTGAAAACAAAATAAAGAAATAAGACAAAGGTAAGGTATGTTATGTGATAATAATTAAAAGCGTATTAAATTGAATAATTTTTGCTCTGTGTGGAATTTTGAGATGAGACTTGTACCAGAATGCGCGTAATGAAAAGACTTATCAAATGTCAGTAATTGTTAGTAAATTAAAGATCTGAATATGTGAGTTTTTTAACAAAGAAAGTTTTATGGCCTCATTGGATAGGTCATAAAATTATACTGGTTTTTTGGACAGGCCGTAAATTGCTTTTAAACAGTCTAATGCAAGTATAGTTTTAACTTGGCCACAGAAGCGGGAAGAGTTGCTAATAACCAATCAGCGTATGAGAATTATGGTAACTTTTCATTTGAATTCTAATTTCTCGTTGAACAGTTAGTCTCTTTGTGAACTCGGAAATGTGTGGACATGTTGTACTAGTTCAGACATTTGGTCTCCTAGTATAGCTTTACGAGTTAATTAATGATTGAAATATGTAGATTTTGTCCCTTTTTAGGGCATCAACTGAAGCTTGACTTGTTTATTAGTATTTGAAATATTTAAATTGTAGTCACTTACCTGTACCGATAATTTACCAAGGTGTCGTCTGATGTACTCTGGCAGAGTAAAACCACAGGTGGTGCAATGACAAACACATATTTATATGTCTAATTAACACATTTTATTGTTATCTTATTTTATCGTCAAATGATATCAAAACTCCCACATCAACAATTTCTTTTACGTTACATCGATAATAACTGCTGGATAATAACTTTAATTTATGTATTGCTCATTGTCTTCAAAAAACTATTATTTATTTTACATTCATTAAATATTTGATTTTACGTTACTTCTTCTCAGAAAACACTGCTATTTATCTACTATACATGAAATAAAAACTTGAATTACTTATTGCTAATCATCTTAAATTATGATCATAATAATAATAATAATAAAACGACCCAGTTTGCTCATACACCTCATTCATACATATTTAGGTTTGATTTAGCACTTTTATAAAAATTTAATATAGTAAAAATTAAGAAAAGGTTGCACTTGTACTTCTCTGTTCACTTGGTAGCCCACGTTGTTTCATTCTGGAGATTCATGCAAAAGTCCGAAAATGTATATTCACTATGGATTTCAATGGTATTGTTGCCTTACATGGTTTTTGCAGTTATATACGTTTTTTACACACATTTTTCCAGTCGGCCGACCCTATTTTTTACTCGAGTATAGATTTTTTTAAAACCACGCGTGGCCTGGTGTTGTCGTCGACTGGAGGTAACTACGCACACAGCTTTTACGCCAACGCTATGTAGCAGACAGAAATTGCCCAGCCTGCTTGTGACAAAACGCTCGTCAATTTTCACAAAGTATGGTGTTGTCCATGTGTGTTCGGGGGTGACGATATCCCAATGCCACTAGTCACGTGACTCAGGTGGGTGTAGTTTTACCTATATTTCCGTCATCATCTGAACACGTGGCGAACCAAATTTTACATTTTAGCCATCTTGTTTAGCTTCGTCTCAAGCTGCGGAGCATCATCTGCATGTACGCTGGTGTTCGCGCGTACATTGTGCGTAACACACCACTGATTTCTCGGAAATTGTATTGCGTCTTACCACACCCGCTTGCAAAACTATAGCACTGTTCTTTGTTTGAATAAAACCATACTTCGACTGGGACTTTCTGCGTTGATCACATATATATATTTGAATAAAAAATAAAATAAAATGAAATACCCCTTTTTCGCCCCATTACAATACCCCCCCAGTGAGAGATATTCTGTCGAAACAGAAGAACTCTCATTGCTAAACCCCTAAGAGGATCGGTGAGGATATGGTGCCAACAACCCCCCGTTAGCTTCTTAAATACATCATGGGTAACCAACCCCCCTAGCTCGGCGACCATGGCTGCACCTGAACGAGATTACTGGACTTCTCTGTTCGAGATCCCAACACCATAAAATCGGAACAGATACTCACCATAGTACACCTAACCTTTTAGCATTCCGCCCAAAAAATCAAAACCCTGGCCTTATGCCATACCAGATCCTCAACCGATATGTTCCCCTTTTCATGCATACTGGGTTGCTTTTAGCAATTACTGGGTGCGTACAAATTTTCGTTATTAATTAAACACAAACTCCCTACTTCTTGACATCAACTGTCAAAAATATTCTCAAATCAATTATATAAATTTCATTCGATAGAGCAATCAACCCCAGTCCCTTATCAAAGACTCTCCTTTTAAGATGAGTCATATGCCTTACTTTAATTAGTGAAGTTAATCATAAAAAAGTTTTTTTTTTCTTTAAAAACATTCCCAAATTCTCCAAATGCATTTAATTTAATAAATATATAAACAATGTAATAGTATAACTATATAGCAATATAGTAACCCATATAATAATAAGCAAATTTACTATATTAAACTTATAATAAACAACCTATGACTACCATAACTTCGAAAATAGCTACACTTGATTACAAAGATAACATAAGATACACATCATGAATAAGCTGACACCTTCCCTACTTATAATGAACATTACAATTTACAATGACATACTTTAATGCAGTTTTTTTTTTCCAGAAAATTTTAGTCAAACTACAATCATTTATTTAGCTAGTCAGCGTCATTAAGTTTCGAATTTTAGTTCGTTACTCCCCTGAGTAATCCCCCTGCCACACACACACACACACACTATGACCCCCCCTGGACTGTGGCGTCCAGTTGCGTCCACAAGGACTGAAGTTTTGGAGGAATTTTGTCATCTCCTTGTCCTTGCTTCTGCGTTACATATTTTTAAAAAAGGTCAGATATAATATCTGATTTTACATATTTATAACCTTAGTGATGGGTCTATCACCTGTTTTACTGTTCCCACGCGAACAAGGTGATAGCCGCTGTTCCATAGTTCCGGGGATTTCCCCTAAGTGGCCCCCCGTTAATTTCAAAGTTCACCAATTTTAAGGACAACCAACTATGGTCAGTTTTACAATTGCTGCCCACAGCTGGCTGTCGTCCAAAACCACGATTAGTGCTGGTAAGACAGTAATCGCCCGAAAAGGCAGGGAAATCATCTTTCATTAGCATGTTTTTTCGTCATCATTACTATACACTGTACGATAGCAATTAACATGAATATTATATTAACATATAACATAATATTATATAAGGTTGTACAGTGTATTTTACGCCCTATTTAGGCCTCCGATGATGGTAACATGCCTTGACGTTACCACCAACACTCATCGCTATCCACAGTGGCACATGCCGCCACCGCAATAGCATAACTAATAGCTAAACTTAATGTCCTTCTACTTTGCAGTCTCTACACGCCATAATTGATTTACACTTGATTAACACCAAACAACCCCCCAAAATCACCCTTTAACCTTGTATGATAACAAGTTCTTTCATTTTATTTAACATTTTTTCACATAAACACTTTTGCAAGTCCAAGCTTTCATTTTTCCCTAACATTTTCTCTATGACCAAAATAGGAACTACAACAATGGATCATCTTATAAATTTACATTAAAAGTAAAATACATTTTGTTTTCTGAAGGAAAACAACTTCTTGAAAAGTTAAATATTCAAGTTACATAATTTTGATTGTTTCGTTTTCTAATTTTCTAGTTTCAGTTTCTAAAACAAACTACTGTAGTTCGTGGAAAAATACTACCATAAAAAATTTTTTTTTTAAACCTACCCCACCTTTCCACGAAACTAGGGGTCCTCCTCCCCGTTCAATGACAATGTTAAATTTCTAGTTTACACCAATTTGTGGATTAGGACCATCGTTGACTTCACCCTTTGCGGGGCTACCGTCAACCATGGCCTGCCTCGAGAATGCCAAAAACCACGATCAGAGGTGGTGAATCTGCCCGAAAATGGGGGAGGATCCTTTCTACTTTTAATATACCATAATGTATGTTTATGTATTAACTTTAAAAATAAATAAAAATATATCTAACATCACTCAGCTAGATAATACTTTTTTAATTGGGTCACATTATATGTTCCTTTTATTTCTCGAGTTTGCAAATCTATTAAAACCTAAGCATTCTCCATTTTCACTTCGCTAACCTCATATGGACCGTCGTATAATAAGAAAAATTTTTAAATCTCTTTGTCTAACGCTGATGATTGATCATGATTTTTTGTTAATACTAATTGTCCTACCTCGTATTGTATGGGTGTTAAATTTCGGTCGTGTCTTCGTTTACGCTGTTCAGCTTTACTTAGAAGCTGCTCCTTTGCAAGCAACAATTTCCTACCATGTGGCATCTCTGTCCGGTTCGGAAATTTTATCAGTTCTTCCAATATGCGTGATGGCCTTCTCTGAAACATCAACTCATATGGGCTGTAGCTAGTGGATTCATGTAAACTACTGTTAATATATCCTTCTATCTTGCACACAAACGTAGCCCACAATGAATGTTTTTTGTGGCAAAAAGTTCTAAACATTCTCCCTAACTCCTGCATAACACGCTCACTAGGATTTGATTGTGGAAGATACACTGATGTATGTTTACCTAAAATGTTTTCCCAACCTAAAGTTTCCCGCCAGGTGTTGCTGGTAAACTGAGAACAATGATCTGATAATACTATTTTGGGTTTACCTACTTCCGTAATGTACTCATTTACTATTTTCCTAGCTAATACTGAGGAGGTAGCTTTTTTAATTGGGTACAATTTTACAAATTTGGTAAAAACATCTAACACAACAAATAAATAATTTACCCCTCCTCGACCTTTGGGTAGGGGGCCATATAAATCGACGGCAACTATTGCTAAAGGACTGTCTGGTATTACATGTTGCATTAGACCCTCCTGTTTACGATTATTTACCTTGGCTTTCTGACAAATTTCGCATGTTTGTAATATTTTACGCACCGTCCTTTCCATATTATTGAATTTACATGACTCTTTCAATATGTCACTACATTTCTTGGGGCCTATATGACCATACCTTAAATGACAATCTCTCACTACTTCAGATATTATAACTTTAGGGATGCATACTTTCCAATCGTCTCCCTGTTCATTTGCCCGGTGAAATAAATGTTTATTATACAAACTAAAATGCTTTTCCCACTTATGAGGTATGTTGGGTATCTGATTTAAAGCTAACATTATCTTGCCAAGTTCGGCGTCTTTTTCTTGGTTTGTTGCTAGGTCATATCTACTCCCCCCACTTCTTTTGTTATAAATATCTTATACGTATTGGCTATGTCTACTTCGGTACTGTTATCAAAATTGGTTCTGGACAGGACATCAGCTACTACGTTCTCTTTACCCTTACAATACTCGATAGTTAAGTCATATTCTTGTAATATTAACATCCAACGCACTAATCTACCATGCGTTAGTTTGCAGTTCTTTAAGAATGTTAAAGCTTGATGGTCTGATCTTATTATTACTTTATTTCCTAATAGGTATGTCCTAAACTTTCTACAGGCGAAAACTATTGATAACGCTTCCTTTTCTGTGGTTGTGTAGTTCTTTTCACTAAGTAATAAGGACCTACTAGCAAAAGCTACCACTTTATGATTACCATTCCCATCTAACTGGAATAATTCTATTCCCAAGGCAATGTCCGATGTGTCTGTGTGTATATAAAATGGTTCTAGAAAATTAGGATGAGCTAATATTACCATATTTAAAAGTTTAATTTTTATTAATTCAAATATAGTTTGCTCTTTTGCATTCCACTGCCATCGATTATCTTTATTTAATAAATGCTCCAATTGTACTGTTAAATAGGAATATTTGTCTACAAACTGCCTATAATAATTGCACAAACCTAAGAAACTTTGCAAATGCTTAACGTTTTTTGGTATAGGAAAATTCTGTATTATTTCTACTTTCTTAGGGTCTGTACTGATACCCTTTGCTGAAATTATATGACCTAAAAAATTAACTTGTTCTTTCAAAAATTCTGACTTCTTAAACTTAACTGTTATTCCATATTCATGCAGCCTACCTAACACTATCTAATCTTTCGCAATGTGTATTAATGTCTGGTGACGTAATAACTATATCGTCCACATATACAGTGTATAGTTACGTTATTTTTGAATTTATAAATACGATATATTATATCTCACAAATGTGGTTATGTATACAAAACTAGGACGCCATCTTTTACTACCTAAGTCATGGGCCAGAAGTTCGTTACGCGAAGTCATAGGAAACGGAAATTGCTTGAAATAACAAAACAGCTGTTCTAATTGTTACCAATGAAATACCCCTTTTTATTCTTTACTTTGTTACATAACATTTTTTAAAACCAACTGTAACCCTTCCAAAAACATAATGTGTAATAATAACTTTGATTAAGTTTAATGATTATATGTTTAAATGATTATACAATAATAACATGTATATATTTATATAATGGTGCTCAACCCAGCACTTAGAATAATTATGCACGCACACAACCACTCACCCTTTCATTATCATGGTACAAACTTATTTAAATTTTGGAGCTCCTTAAATTTTGATTGAAATTTTGAATAATTTGTTAAATGATTGATTTCTACAATAACATATATTGGGAAATAAAGGATTCAAAATATATAAGGAACGCTCTCACCAATTTCCGTGTTGGCTTCCTCGCACTGCCAGTCTCGTTCGTATATCGGCACAATCGGTGTATTTTACTGCGCTTGACGGGACACCTTTGGTCAACCCACGTAACCCACCGTCGTGGGACCGATTCTATACGTCGATCTTGTTTACGAACGACTTAATCGGTCGAGGACGCCTACACCAAACCGAACTATTACTTTCCTTAATACATTTTGATAGTAGATATTATACTGTTTATTAAGTGGTCTAAAAAGTTAAAATTCACTCGTAAGTGAATGGGCGGCCGGCCGGCTCAAATCAGAGCTGCAGATGAATGACGGCAATTTCTGGTTGAAATCTGCGGAAGTGGGGTGTATTGACGTCACATTCCTTTGTCTAAGTTGTTGACATCGCCGTTTGTAGTTGTCAACACATTCTCCGCCTCTGACGTAACGAAGGCTTGGCTCTGCTTATCTCAATAACTGCACACTGTTTTTGTGATGTGACACCGTTTTTTGTCATGAATTAGTTCAAATCCTGGCAAATACTGTAATATAGTCCACTCACCGTAAATTCTATATAGGGTGTTTGAGGTTGGGTTGGGTATGTCAAAAAATAGGAAAATACAATATTTATGATCTCGTTACCGTATTTTATGTAATTATACAATGTACCATGATTGTACCATCACAAAACCCCCTCAATGAAAGATGGTGTGACGAAGCACACAAACTTTCATTGACCCTTTCATACTTCCTAAAGGGATCAGTCAGGACAAGTCGCCACAACCCCCTTACAATTTTATATAAAAAATAACAATAACTCACCCTTGGTCTGGTGATGAGGACCGTACCTTCATGACCTTACTGGACTTCTCCTGCGAGATCCCAACACCATAAGGCCACTTAGGCTCTTAACGCCCCTGCTCTGACGAGTTAGCCAGCTCAGGACCGTTGTCACATCCCAAACACTGAAACAATTTATAAAAAATATTAATATAGTGGCTTATTGAATCACTCCATCCTCAACTGATCTGGTTCCCCTTAGCTAAGTGCTGGTTTGTGCTAATAAGCACTGGGTTGGCTTAATATATTTTAGTATGCTTAATAAAATTATAAGATTATATATTATAATCTTCAAGAATTAAAAAGAATATTATACCAAAATTGAATAAGATATAATTGAAAATATAATAAGAAAATTACACATTATAATCTCCCAAATCTGGAGAAAAACAAATTATAAAAGAATTAATAACTCTATATATTTATTTATTGAATACTCTTAGTGCATGATAAAACAAAAATAAAATTATTATTATTATTATTATTAACAGTTAATTATTTGGCTGATAAATATTATTAACAGCGCCATTTAAAAATTTTTTTTTTTTTCTCTTCCTACACATATTATAACATCATGTTAAAAAGTTTTCAAATAAATACATAATACATTAATAATTAACACTGATATATTAGTAATACAGTTAATACATTTTAACTACTCAATCATATTCAATCATATCTTAATAAATAATTAAGATATATCAAAATTGAAATATCATTTAAAAATGTTAATTCTTTAGTTACATTAATAAATTTGTAGACACTTTCCAAGTCCAAAACATCACTTTTCTAACACTCCAGGAAAACAATGGATCTTCTGATATGCTTAGTTACATAAAAAAAATATAACTCCTTACTGAGTTAACCTCTTAAGTTACACAATTTTCAAATTTTATTCTATGATAAAACAAAATTTCATGGGATTAATGCCAAAAGATATATTTTTTTTTTTTATATCCCAAGAATTAGGGGTCCCCCTCCCCGTTCAATAATAAGATTAAACTTTCAAATTTCTACCAATTTTGTGTGGAGGAAGACCATCGTTGCTTTGACTTCCTTACGTCAGTTCCGCCAACCATGGTCCACCTCCCAAACTCCAAAATCCACAATCAGAGGTGGTGAGTCTGTGATCGCCCGAAAATGGGGGAGAGTCCCTTCTGTAAATCAATAGCTAAGTTAATACTCATACACTCAAAATATAAAAACACCAACATAAAAATAACTAAGACGACCAGTACAATTTTAAATTTGTAGCATTGTGTGCTCCTACTATCTCTCCAGTTACGTTGTTCTGTAATACCGCACTTAACTTAGCGGTTAGGTAGGCGTAGTTCCTTTGAAATTTCCTATAAAAGTTGCACAGCCCAAGAAAACTCTGAAGTTGTTTGATGTTTCGCGGTTCAGGGAAACGCATAATAGATTCGACCTTGTCCGGGTTTGCGGAAATTCCTTCCGATGTAATAATGAATCCTAAAAAATTAATCTTCGTTTGTAGAAATTTGGACTTATCCCAATTTACGGTTAATCCTCCCGCTTCTAATTTTCCTAAAACATATTTTAAATGGTCTTCAAATGTACGTGAAGCTATTAAAATATCATCTACATAAACTGTGAGAAAATCTAAATCTTTTGGTCTCAAAATTCTATCCAAACATTTAATGAAACTAGCTACGCTGGTATTTAGCCCAAATGGTAGTCGCTTAAACTGATAATTTTTTCCGTTAAACAAAAATGCTGTGTATTGCCTACTTACCTCGGCTAAAGGTACCTGCCAATATCCAGCAGTCAGATCTAAGGACGTCATAAATCGTACGCCACTAAACTTTTGAAAGATCTCATTTATAGATTCTGGTGATTCTCGGCCTGGTATAATAATTTGATTAATTTTCCTTGCGTCTAGGCATAATCTTACTCCTCCTTCCTTCTTGATTACCACCACTAACGGATTTGAGTAGTGAGACACTGACCTCTCTATGATACCATTAGCTAACATCTTATCCAACTCCTCTTGCACCGCTCGTCTTTTAGAGTAAGGCACTGGATAACTCCGCTGCATGAATGGTGTGTGTTCCTTTATCTGTAACATACATTCATAATTTTTTGCCCTTCCTGGAATATCGGCAAACACTCCCTTAAACTGCTCTATTACCTGCCATAACGCTATACGTTGGCCACTCCTTATCACCTCACCCCCACTACAGAATTCATCCGCCCTTATCTCCCATACTTCATTATTAATATTACTCAGTTCATTATCAACATCTTCTAAATACTCACCCTCTATACAAAAATTTACTTTAGTATCTAAGTGATTCTCAACTACTTGTTTCTGTAACAATTTCACACCAGTTGTTCTAACTTTATTTATCACATTTTCAAAATTAATTTTCACAGACCGATCACCCCCATCTAACTCCACCACTCTTTCTTTAAAATTTATTACAGCTTTATTTCTTTGTAAAAAATCATTTCCCAAAATGATGTCTAAACTTAACCCCTTGACTACCAAAAACGTATTATCAAAATTAATACCTCCAATTGAGAAACTTAAATGTATCTGTTTTGTCACCCTTTTACTACGTACCCCCGTGACTCCTATTACTGTAACCCCTGCTACGGGTAAAACTGGAATATTCTTTTTCAATTCTTTCAATTCACTTAAAATGTTCTCGGCTATTACTGAAATTTCACTCCCTGTATCAACAAGTGTTTTAAAGTTTCTATTATCTATTGTTACCTGTATTTCCGTGAGTCCAGCTCTCACCTCCAATGTCGTGTTACACTCCTCCTCCAATAAATCGGCAACGATGTCTGCTTTTATTACGTTGGATTGTAAGTTCTCGATGGGTCGGACCTCATGAGTTTCCCTGAACAGTGGTCGGGTCCTACTTACCACTGTTGACTTCAGTTTTCCGGCTGTGTCCTATTATGACTTGTTGATGGCACAGGGTGTCCGCGTGTTGGTCCCTGATGGTGGTACGGTGCTCCTCTGTTACTCGGGGCTCCTCTGTTCGCAGGTATGAATTGCTTTACTTGGTTATTTCTTGGTGCTTTACAGAAATAACAATGCTGCATGTGACCCCGATTCTCCTTCCTGCAACTAGAACAACTCCAACCGCCTGGTGTCTGTAAATCATTTCTAACATTATATTTATTGCCAGTATGATTAAAATAAGGCCTTGGCCGATTAAACTCATTGTTATTATTGTTATGGTTATACGTATTTGGTTGTATAGGGCGTCTACCCATTTCACGATCATTTATACTTTGTAGTATATCTAATACCCTTTCCAGTTCATCAAGATTTTCTATTTCTTTAGTCATCAGAGTGACCTGCACTTCTCTAGGTAAGTGCTTACTAACATACCTAACAAATGACTTAAATGGTATAGGAGGCTCTAAATATTTAGCTTCGTTGTACAATTTTGTTACATAAATAGTAATGTTATTATTACTAGCGTTACGTCCCATGAAATTACCCGTTCCCATAATACGGCTTCTTAAAGTCTCCTGCTCTTCTTCTGTCCAATATTTACCCTTAAAAGCTTTTTCAAAAGTATTATAGCAATCCCATTCTAACCTATGAGCTTCAGCCCATATGACTGAGTTACCCTTGAAACATTTAATAATTTTATTTAATTTCACTTCCCAGCTACTACTACTAAAATGATTATAATCCCTAGTCTGATTAAGGAATCGCATGGGATGTATTACTCTGTTTTCATGGCTAAAATTCTCTAGTTCTATTTCATTATGGAAATCTCTAGTTACTACTACTCTATCAGTTATGCTTGAAACATTTTTATTTATTTCTCCCCGTAATTCGTTTTTTACACTGGTCAAATTATTTGCAATCATATCATATTTATCATGCACATCCATACTATTTTGTACAGTTAAGTCATCAATTTCTTTAATCTTACTTTGTAACAAATTAAATCTACTCTTGGTATTTTTCTCATGTTCAGTCATAGTACTATCTATAGCTTCTAAATTTTTAGTAATATCTATCACATTTATTTCAATGTTTTCTAAATGATTTTGCAACACATTGGTTTTAACTTCTACTTGACTTTCTACAAAATGTAAACATTTCTGTTGTATTTCTGTACTGCTTGTCTCTAATTGACTTTTAATCGTGTTATTTACTGTGCCATAAACTAGATCGATTTTCGTGTCTAAATCATTTATGGTACTATTGAACTTGTCATCAACAATGGCTAGTGTGGTTTTCTGTATGTTATCACAACGTGTTTCTACTGTGTTAATTCTCTCCTCAAATTGACAATTTTGTCTTTTTATTTCATTCTTTAATTCATTGAATTTAATATTAGAATCGATTTTCTGTTCATCTAGTTTTTTATCAAAACTGTCAAATTTATTTAATAAAAGTTGCATCATTGCATTAGTTTCATCCTGCTTACTATCTAAACTAGTTGAAATGGATGTATTGACTTTCGTTATTTCTACAGATACAGGCGTATGCGCCTCGTCAATCTGACTAGTTTGAGGTGTTTGTACATCCATCTCGCCAGTCAAATTTACATTAGTTGTACCTATTTCTAACGTAATATTGTCATTAGTACTCATTTTGGCAATTGTATAATGCACGCATGCATACAATTGTCTAACCTAATTGTGGGGTTATGTTTACTAGTTATAAAATTTTGTCTGTTACCTCAAGCAATTTTTTCCCGTGTTCTTTCTAGGCGTATCCCATGTAATAATATACATACATAATATTACATAAGGTCCCTGTTTTTACGGGCGACATCTGTATAGTTACGTTATTTTTGAATTTATAAATACGATATATTATATCTCACAAATGTGGTTATGTATACGAAACTAGGACGCCATCTTTTACTACCTAAGTCATGGGCCAGAAGTTCGTTACGCGAAGTCATAGGAAACGGAAATTGCTTGAAATAACAAAACAGCTGTTCTAATTGTTACCAATGAAATTACCCCTTTTTATTCTTTACTTTGTTACATAACATTTTTTAAAACCAACTGTAACCCTTCCAAAAACATAATGTGTAATAATAACTTTGATTAAGTTTAATGATTATATGTTTAAATGATTATACAATAATAACATGTATATATTTATATAGTGGTGCTCAACCCAGCACTTAGAATAATTATGCACGCACACAACCACTCACCCTTTCATTATCATGGTACAAACTTATTTAAATTTTGGAGCTCCTTAAATTTTGATTGAAATTTTGAATAATTTGTTAAATGATTGATTTCTACAATAACATATATTGGGAAATAAAGGATTCAAAATATATAAGGAACGCTCTCACCAATTTCCGTGTTGGCTTCCTCGCACTGCCAGTCTCGTTCGTATATCGGCACAATCGGTGTATTTTACTGCGCTTGACGGGACACCTTTGGTCAACCCACGTAACCCACCGTCGTGGGACCGATTCTATACGTCGATCTTGTTTACGAACGACTTAATCGGTCGAGGACGCCTACACCAAACCGAACTATTACTTTCCTTAATACATTTTGATAGTAGATATTATACTGTTTATTAAGTGGTCTAAAAAGTTAAAATTCACTCGTAAGTGAATGGGCGGCCGGCCGGCTCAAATCAGAGCTGCAGATGAAATGACGGCAATTTCTGGTTGAAATCTGCGGAAGTGGGGTGTATTGACGTCACATTCCTTTGTCTAAGTTGTTGACATCGCCGTTTGTAGTTGTCAACACATTCTCCGCCTCTGACGTAACGAAGGCTTGGCTCTGCTTATCTCAATAACTGCACACTGTTTTTGTGATGTGACACCGTTTTTTGTCATGAATTAGTTCAAATCCTGGCAAATACTGTAATATAGTCCACTCACCGTAAATTCTATATAGGGTGTTTGAGGTTGGGTTGGGTATGTCAAAAAATAGGAAAATACAATATTTATGATCTCGTTACCGTATTTTATGTAATTATACAATGTACCATGATTGTACCATCACAACAGTTGTAAATTCTAAAATCTCCCTTCCTAATACGTAGTCTAAACATTTAATGAAAATCGCAACACTTACGTTCAATCCGAAAGGTAACCTACGGAATTGGTAGTTCCTGCCGTTGTATAAAAACGCTACATATTGACGGGATTCTTCTTCCAGCTCTATCTGCCAGTACCCGGCTGTTAAGTCCAACGTTATTATGTACTTGGTTCCACTGAAACGCTGAAGAATTTCACTCACTGGTTCTGGTGATTCTCTGTCTGGAACAATTATTCTGTTTACTTGTCTCGCGTCTAAACACAGTCTTATCGACAAATCTTTCTTGGTAACCACTACTAAAGGGTTGGAATATGGTGAAGTGGATTTTTCTATTATACCTTCCCTTAACATTTTATTTATTTCCTCCTGTACTAACCCCCTCTTGGAGTATGGTACCGGATAGGTTTTAGGTGCAAAGGGCGTTTTTTCTTTAACGACTAATTTACCCTTAAAATTTTTTACTAAACTTGGTTCGTCTGAAAAAACTAACTTATTTTTATTTATTATTTGTACTACTTTTTTCCTATCTTGATAACTAAATTCCCCATACTGATATAAGATTTTATTCATTTTTTCACCCCAACTATCTTCAATTTCAAATAATTCATTATTATTTACCCTCAAGTTACAATAATTAATCATCAAGGGCCTACATTCGTTTATATTGTTATCAGAAATTAACCAACACTTATTAATTATTTTTAATGCTTTCATTTCTACAGTTTTCTTTTGTATAAATGGTATTTCAATTATATTATTATCATTGTTTAATTTCATAGTCTGTGTGTAATAGTTTAACTCCACTTTGAAATTATTTAAAAAATCATTACCCATTATAGCTCCCATATTTAATCCTGGAATGACCAAAGAAGGCACATTTATTGTATTTTTATTTACCTTTAGTTGTAGCATTATTTGTTTAGTTACCTTTTTACTGCGAACACCCGTTACTCCTATAACACTAATTCCCAGTACTGGTAGTTGTGGAATTGTCTCTGTAGTTTGGCTTTTTATGTTTTCAAAATTTTTATCATCTATTGCTGTCAGATCACTCCCTGAATCTACTAGAAAAGTGTATTTAGAATTAAACACTTCGGCTTCAAATTCCGCCATCCCAAAAGTATTGCTGCTCTCCCCCACTTCTTCATCGGATAAATCATTATGTATGTTGGTGATAAGTGACCCTATTGTCATGTGATTTCTAGACGGCTGGGGGCTTTCCTTTTCAACCGCCCTGATTAGTTGGAGGTGGTGGTTCGCTGTAAACCTCCCTATGATCCCCTCTATTGTTTTGGTTATTAGCAGGTGCTTCTACACCCCGAGTGTCGTTTGGGTTACTAACGTATCCCCCTCTACCTCTGTGGTTGAAATTTCCCAGCATTCCCCGATTACTGGTGAAGCCTCTCCCCCTATGACTCCCTCTAAACTCACTATGATTCTCTACTCTCCCTTGAGCACTACCCCTCGGACCCTGACACCTATAACATTGATTCCGCGAACCATTATAATTATTAGCTCTACAATTAGGGTTTGGACATAACCATGCCCCCTCCCCTGATCTACTCATATTATTAACAAAATGGTCTGGTTGTCTTACTTCGGTATTTATTTGATTTGATTCATTAATTCTAAACTGATGTTTATTATCTTCTTCCTCTTTCATACTCTGGTATGCTTCTAGTATTTTTTCCAATTTTGCAATATTAGCAAACTCCCGGGTTCTGATTGTGGACCATATGTCCTTAGGTAAATGCTTACTAATGTATCTTATAAAAGATGAAAGAGGCATTGGTGGTTCTAAATATTTAACCTGACTGTATAGTCTCGTCACGTACGACGTAATACTCATATGTTTAATATTGAAATTACCCCATCCCATTATAGTACTGCGTAAACCCTCTTGTTTTTCTTCCAACCAGTATTTATTTTTAAATGCTTGTTCAAACTCATTAAAATCTACCCAGTTATCGTTATGAGCGTCCGCCCATATTTTTGCATCTCCTTTAAAATATTTTAAAATTCGTACTAATTTAATTTCCCAACTTTCTTGGTTATATTTGTTGAAACTTTTTATAGTTTAAAAATTGTATGGGGTTCAATTCCACTTCCATGTTCACTCTCTCACTCACATTCGTTAATTTTTGGTTAATTGCTACACTAAAGTCTTCTCTGACTTTAATTATTTCTTTTTCGTGTTCTGTTTGTTTATTTTTCAAACTAGTTACATTAATTTTAATTGCATCAACTTGCTCAAAGTTACTTCTGAATTCATCATTTATACTCTCTTGTATTTTATTTGCTTGTTTAATTTGTTCACATTCATCAATTACACCTTGAACATTACTGTCAATTTTGTCATTTTGCTTTTTAATTTTATCATTAAATTTATTTGTTAACGCGTCAGATTTTTTACTTGTCTCTAGCATTTTCTCATTTTGTTTTTCGTTAATTATTTTTATATCATTCTTCATCTCGGTTTGCATTTTATTTATGTCTATAGTCAGTTCATTTTTCACTCCCGCAATAGTTTTATTCTACTCTTCTAATTTATTGTCTATTTCTCTTAATTTTTTGTCTTGTTTGGTTATTTCCGTTTTCAGTTCTATGTTACTAGCATTTATCTCTGACTTGATTTCAATTTTAAATTCATTTAAACTCGCGTTTAGATTATTTTCTGATTTCAACTCATTTAAGCTCATATTTACGACATTTATTTCTGATTTGACTTCCGTTCTAAATTCGTTCAAACTCGTGTTTTGTTGATCAAATTTACTACTCATCATTTCCACAAATAATGCTAATTGACTAAGTACGTCTACATTGTCAATTCTGCTACTCTTAGCGTCTACCGTCTCAATCGTTAATTCGTCTGTTGTATTGTCTACGCTCTTGTTAATATTTGCCGATATTATATAGTCTTGCTTAACATTTAAAATAGATTCCTCTACACTACTTTCACATAAATTTGCATTCTTGTTTTTCTCTGCCATCTTCGATCAGGTTGTAAATTAATTCAATTTATATTAATTAAAAATTAATTTACGTCAACTGTTACGGGCGCCAACTGTAGCTTTACGAGTTAATTAATGATTGAAATATTTAAATTTTGTCCCTTTTTAGGGCATCAACTGAAGCTTGACTTGTTTATAAAATAGGTTATTTACCTTCTGTCGACGTTTCTTAAAATCCTTTTAGGATGACTCGAGTTTCAACACCATTTGGTGTCATTATCAGATCGGTGAATTAGGTTAAAACATTTCGATGCATATGCATCTCGTTAGATATTTAAAAGATTAAAAACAACACATAACATTATATAAAACAATAAATAAACTATATCACAATAAAATAACATTAATAAAAGAATATAAAAACAACGCGGCCGCTAACGAACCTGTACAGGAACGCACCCCACGGTAAGATTAATCAATGCCGGTTTGACCTCGGTTCAATTTCATCGATCTGATATAGCCAATCTCTCGTTCCATAAGATCGATTCTATTAAATAAAACATTATTGTTATGTATTGCTTTTTCATTTAGGACACGATTGTGATCCTTCTTTATGGCTTTGTATATCTCGAATCTTTCAAGGGTGTCCAGCTTTAGTGACTTTTTACATTTATGTAGGATATCTAAATTATCGTTGATACTTTTTATATTATGGTTATATGAGCTCAAATGTTCTGCAAATGTAGATCTTGTTACATTTGACTTGGAGCTTGGGATATGTTCTTTATAGCGTAATTTGAAAGAACGACCTGTTTGTCCTATATAGAACTGTGGGCAATCAGAACAATTTAGTCTATATACACCAGTACCATCAAATATATCGGAGGGTATATTTTTGTTGGTAAAAGTGAGTTTTTTCTCAAGTTTATTACTTGCCTTTGAAGCTAATGTAATATTATGCTTTTTTAATAGGTTTTTTAAAGTATGGTATAGATTTTCACCATATTCTATAGCAATGTATTTGTTTTCTTTGGGTACATCAATATTTATTGGTTTGTTTTGTTTTTTATTAATTAATCTATCTACTATATGAATTTTGTATCCATTGGCCAATGCTATGTGCTTGATAATGTTTAGTTCACTGTTATAATCATCTGTAGATAAGGGCAATGCCAGCAATCTATGAATCATGCAGTTAAAAAAAGCCATTTTATGTGACATAGGGTGATACGATGAGGCGTGAATAGCATGATCTGTGATTGTTGGTTTTCTGTAAATATTATAGCTAATTTTATTATTTATTTTAGTTAAAGTTAAATCTAAAAAATTAATTTTATTATTCATTTCAGTTTCTAATGTGAATTGTAAATTATTTGTAATAGTGTTCATATATTTTTTAAGCATTTCTAATTGTCTGCAGTTGCCATTGTAAATCATTATTGTGTCATCCACATATCGTCGGTAAATAAAATTTTTGTATAATGTTTGTTTTTAGTTGATAAAATTTCATTTGTTTCAATATGATTTAGGTAAATTTCAGCCAGGATGCCTGACAATGGGGATCCCATAGCTAAACCATCCCGTTGTAAATAATATTTGTTTTCGAAAGTAAAGTAATTTTGTTCTAATATTACTTTTGTCAAATTGATTAACTCATCAACTGCTTCATAATTTAATGTGGATTTAGATAGTAATAAATTTTTAGCTATTTCTAACGTTTCGGTAATAGGTATGTTCGTGTATAGATTTACTATGTCGAATGAGGCGAGAGTGTGTCTCGGTTCGATTGTAATAGTTTTTGTAAGTTCTACCAGTTCTAAGCTGTTTTTTAAACTATAATTTTTATTAAACGTTATGTGTTGTCTAAAAATTTTTTCAAGTTTTTTGGCAATTTTATATGAAGGTGCAGACATAAAATTAACTAAAGGACGGATAGGCATATTATTTTTATGTATTTTTGGAAGGCCCTTAAGTCTAGGGGCCTTGGGGTCTATCATTTTTAAGTGTTTTTTCTCATCATGCGTAATGACATATTTTGATTTATTCAATATTGATTTCACTTTATTGTTAAATGTAAGAGTGGGATCGCTATGAATCTCAATAATGTTATTGTTTTTAATGAAGTCCAGTATCTTATTTTTATAATCATCATAAGTTAAAATTACGAGAGTTTGACCTTTGTCCGCTTTGGTGACGATTGCGTTATGGTCTATTAATTTCGTCTTTATCTCGTTAAACACCCTTGTTTCGCTATGGTAAATAGTTTTTGTATTCTTTATGTTTTCGGCTTTTAAAACGTTTTTTATTTTATTGTCAATTGCATGTCTTATTACTGTTTTCGTTTCTTCATTAGGTATGGAATTTATTGCGGTTTCAGCGTTTAATATTTCGTTACAGAGTGATTGTTTGGAACTATTGTTTTTAAGATTGTATTTTAAGCCTTTATTCAATAAGTTGTTTTCTTCGTTGTTGAACTGTATTCCGGTAAGATTAACAATACGTGGGTAAAACTGGTGATTTATTACATTGTTCTCTTGCGTGTCGTTCTGTTTTTTCAATAAGTTACGAATTTTTTTACTTTGTGTCTTCTTTTTCTTTATAATGGTACTATTTATTTGTCTTTCAATCAAATATGTTACATTGTGGACTTGTGAGGCATGTAGGTTTTGTAAAAGTTCGAGATGTTTTTTCAAGAGCATCGTATTGAGTAAGTTCTTTTTACTATGCAAATGTTTTATTTCATTCTTTATCCATAATTTAGTGACCATTTCTTTAGTTTTTTTAGCGCTATAAGAACTAGATTTTATTTTTATTTGGACATAACTCGGCACGATTTGCAAACTTAAACATGCTTTGTTATACCTAATATTTAGTGCCGTTTTTAGTAGTTTTAACCTTAAATTCATATATTGAAAGGCAATTTTTACCTGACTGGCATTCAATTTAAACATTTTTCTTGCCTCCAGAAACGATTAAGACTATAAAATAGGTTATTTACCTTCTGTCGACGTTTCTTAAAATCCTTTTAGGATGACTCGAGTTTCAACACCATTTGGTGTCATCATCAGATCGGTGAATTAGGTTAAAACATTTCGATGCATATGCATCTCGTTAGATATTTAAAAGATTAAAAACAACACATAACATTATATAAAACAATAAATAAACTATATCACAATAAAATAACATTAATAAAAGAATATAAAAACAACGCGGCCGCAAACGAACCTGTACAGGAACGCACCTCACGGTAAGATTAATCAATGCCGGTTTGACCTCGGTTCAATTTCATCGATCTGATATAGCCAATCTCTCGTTCCATAAGATCGATTCTATTAAATAAAACATTATTGTTATGTATTGCTTTTTCATTTAGGACACGATTGTGATCCTTCTTTATGGCTTTGTATATCTCGAATCTTTCAAGGGTGTCCAGCTTTAGTGACTTTAATAGAATCGATCTTATGGAACGAGAGATTGGCTATATCAGATCGATGAAATTGAACCGAGGTCAAACCGGCATTGATTAATCTTACCGTGGGGTGCGTTCCTGTACAGGTTCGTTTGCGGCCGCGTTGTTTTTATATTCTTTTATTAATGTTATTTTATTGTGATATAGTTTATTTATTGTTTTATATAATGTTATGTGTTGTTTTTAATCTTTTAAATATCTAACGAGATGCATATGCATCGAAATGTTTTAACCTAATTCACCGATCTGATGATGACACCAAATGGTGTTGAAACTCGAGTCATCCTAAAAGGATTTTAAGAAACGTCGAAAGAAGGTAAATAACCTATTTTATAGTCTTAATCGTTTCTGGAGGCAAGAAAAATGTTTAAATTGACTTGTTTATTAGTATTTGAAATATTTAAATTCTAGTCACTTACCTGTACCGATAATTTACCAAGGTGTCGTCTGATGTATTCTGGCAGAGTAAAACCACAGGTGGTACAATGACAAACACATATTTATATGTCTAATTAACACATTTTATTGTTATCTTATTTTATCGTCAAATGATATCAAAACTCCCACATCAACAATTTCTTTTACGTTACATCGATAATAACTGCTGGATAATAACTTTAATTTATGTATTGCTCATTGTCTTCAAAAAACTATTATTTATTTTACATTCATTTAAATATTTGATTTTACGTTACTTCTTCTCAGAAAACACTGCTATTTATCTACTATACATGAAATAAAAACTTGAATTACTTATTGCTAATCATCTTAAATTATGATCATAATAATAATAATAAAATGACCCAGTTTGCTCATACACCTCATTCATACATATTTAGGTTTGATTTAGCGCTTTTATAAAAATTTAATATAGTAAAAATTAAGAAAAGGTTGCACTGGTACTTCTCTGTTCACTTGGTAGCCCACGTTGTTTCATTCTGGAGATTCACGCAAAAGTCCGAAAATGTATATTCACTATGGATTTCAATGGTATTGTTGCCTTACATGGTTTTTGCAATTATATACGTTTTTTACACACATTTTCCGGTCGGCCGACCCTATTTTTTACTCGAGTATAGATTTTTTTAAAAACACGCGTGGCCTGGTGTTGTCGTCGACTGGAGGTAACTACGCACACAGCTTTTACGCCAACGCTATGTAGCAGACGGAAATTGCCCAGCCTGCTTGTGACAAAACGCTCGACAACTTTCACAAAGTACGGTGTTGTCCATGTGTGTTCGGGGGTGACGATATCCCAATGCCACTAGTCACGTGACTCAGGTGGGTGTAGTTTTACCTATATTTCCGTCATCATCTGAACACGTGGCGAACCAAATTTTACATTTTAGCCATCTTGTTTAGCTTCGTCTCAAGCTGCGGAGCGTCATCTGCGTGTACGCTGGTGTTCGCGCGTACATTGTGCGTAACACACCACTGATTTCTCGGAAATTGTATTGCGTCTTACCACACCCGCTTGCAAAACTATAGCACTGTTCTTTGTTTGAATAAAACCATACTTCGACTGGGACTTTCTGCGTTGATCACATATATATATTTGAATAAAAAATAAAATAAAATGAAATACCCCTTTTTCGCCCCATTACACTAGTTGTTATGAATACATGTTAAAAATTTTGCCACCTACTGCTCAATCATAAATTTTAAAGAAAGTGCTAATTCGGGAAAGTAGATTTCTGCATAGGTAATAAAGACACTTCAAGTCAGCTGGATTTATGTGTAAGCTCAATACACAAATTGCAGTAAAAAAGCAATAGCAGTGAAATTAATTAACTGTGATTTATAGAATTGTTTTAACCCGAGAACACCCTGAACTCTGGACACCAGAAAGAACTCGCATCAGTATCCAGATTGAATCAACACACCTAGGTACCCAGATTGAACGACCCACATCAGTGTATCCAGACTGGATCATCATCTTGGCGACCTACATTCTTAAAAAAAAAGTGGACTTTATTTTTTTATAAACTGTAATAAAACTTATTAAACAAAAGAGACAAAAGAACTTTAAAAAAAGATTTGATGTATTTAGATTACATAAGAGATAAGAATTTATTTTACTTTATATTCAGATCGATAGAGACAGAGTAATTAGTTTATTTTTCACATAAACTGTATTAAATTCAAAGTAGTGTCATTTGTAGTAAAATCATTAAATATAATTATTTCACTACCGACTCGGAACACAAATTTTTATGGGTAAAAACGTAAATGTTATACCGTATAACTTGAAACGGTTTTCGGTTTTCAAAAAGCTACTTCAGAGGTTGCTGCTGACAGCACTGTCCGTCTTGTTGTTGGCGACGGAATCGATTTTCGAAAGATCGATGTGTGTGTGGGGTGTGATATGTTCGAATAATGCGTGTGATTTGAATTGTGTCTGTTCGTTTAGGATGTCGTCTTTATTTGTTTTCGTGTGTTTGTATATTTCCAGTTGTTCTAGAGTGTCTAGTTTTCAGCCTTTTGTGTGTACGTGTAGAATGTTCATGTTATTGTCGTAGTTTTTATGTGTGGTTTGCTTCAATGAAGTGGTTTGCAAAGGTGGATTCTGTAGTGGAGTGGAGTGCCTTTGTGTGTTCAATCTATCTTTGTTTGAAGCTACGTCCTGTCTGGCCTATGTAGAATTTGTTGCGATCTGAGCAATTTAGTTTGTAAACACCAGGTAGATCGAATTTGTTTTGTGTGTGTGTGTGTGTGTGTTTTTTGATAGTGTGTGTTCTGTTTTGTTAGTAGTTTTGTATGCGATTCTGTATCATGCTTTTTTGAATTTGTGGGCTATTTTTTCAGTTTGTTTGTTGTAATGTAACAAAATAGGAAGACTAAATAAATGTAAAAACTGAAAAATAAAAAAGACCTACAAAAAAATAATTGAAACTAAAACAATAATAAATGACAATGAAGTACAATGCACTTAGTAAATGGAGTAATGTACCATAATATATAAACAAAAAAAATGTATATAAGATTAAGTGATAAAGAGTGCAGTGATAACGAGCATAAACCAGTGAATAATAATGAGTAATAATCAATCAAACAGGATTGATAAAATTAGTGTCAGTGTTTAGGTGAGTTGATAAATCATCACTATAAAATCACCACAAATATGTGGTGAAAGCTCATAGCAAACTAAGTGTTTTTTATAAACAACGATCACAAATCAAGTAATAATATTATGTGTATGAATAACAAAGTTAATAATAATTGTTTATGTTCCCAATTCCTTACTACTATAGAAACAGGACTATATTTAAGTGAAAGGGCAACCGTTAATTATCATACAAAAAGAATGATCAATAAATAAAACACAGCAAAATGGGTTGAAAGGAGACATGGTTACTATGTGTTGAACCATTATATAGTTTAACTGGAAAAAAATAGTTTAGTTATGCAAATGTTCATTAGGATCATAGCCACATGGGCATTAGGGTGGATCGAAAAAAATTTTTTTTAGATATTGGTAATGGCTCACACGGGAAAAGTTGCCCACCAGTGACACTAGTTTACTTAATTTTTTTCAGATTTTTCTGGTGATGTCTTCTGGTGCCGCAAACGGTCTGAAGTTTCAATAAAGTCAACATAGGCAACACGCAACCAACCGTCTACAAGTACGCAATTCCAGTGAGTACAGCGGTTAAAAGTAGAATATTTTTCTAGTCTTAGGTTCTTAGAATAAAATTACTTTGTTTTGACACCCCTTATATGTGCAGTTCTTCGCTTATTTTGGCTTTAAAATTGGCCAAAATAACCCAGAACTCACCACGAGGAGGTGACTGCACGTCGAGTTCTGAACACCCACCCACCCGAAGGATTTTATTTAGAATCCTTGATTTAGAGGACGTAGTCCTGCTTTGTGTTGAACACTGGCATGTTCTTTCTTGAGAGTAATCTCGCATGAATAAAACCATCTCTTCGCTTCATTCCACATACTGATGCAGAGGCCTCTGTGACTTCTGGGACCATTCTTTCAACGGTCTGAGTGTGGCATGGAAATTGCACTATGGACGCTTCTGCCATTGCTACACTTTTTATGTTCTCTTCAATGTCTACTGGTGACAGTGCTTTAGTCAATGGCGGTTCTGTGACCCTGATAGAAAACCAGTCGATCATTTGGTGGTAGCTGTCAGCTTCAAAATCTATTTGAGATACGACAAACTGTCGAATGGATTTCTTCCTTGGTGTTTGGCGGGCCTTCTTGATTCTTCTCCATCCAAGAGTTCGTATATCAGGAGAAGTGTCGATGATCATAGCGATCAAGACATTCTCCGGGTGTGCAAAGAAGCCGTTGGTTTGTAACACCACAAACGCTATTTTCTTGAGGTCATCCGGTAAAACTGACGCTAGCTGGCCCATCTTCCAGAGATGCCGCGCACCATCACTGCACGAAGGATGTCGGCGAATCGCGAACCACATTGGTGCATAAACTTTTACTATGAATATAATGACCCAAACCAATGATGAATCAGGTGACGAGGTGCTGACATGCAGGCGCAAAATGCGGCATGCCGTCGTAAGCCATCTGGACAGATTCACGGGATCAGGCTTCATTAAACTTACACTTCGTGGGCACAATCCTGTTGACACAGCGTTGCACAATTTTAGAAGGTATTTTTGGTTGGTGCTCAGATCCTCTTGTAACTCGTTATAATTGTCAAGCCAATCAAGCGGTATTGCCTGGTAAGAAGTGATTGGAAGACTCTCGCACGAAGAAAGTTTCTTTCCGATTGGGCCTGAGTAAGTTTTTGGACCGATGGTGTCTCCATCTAGATGTTTGAACAAATGGCGAAGTGGGAGTTGGCGTGGAGGAGGCAGACGAGCCACTGAACTTCTCTTCCAAGTCGTCTTTGAATACAGGCAAGGCTACCATTAAATTTACCAGTGTTGATTGGTGTTCCATCGCAACCAGCTGCAACCGTTTTTGATAAGTCAGCTTTATTTTTCTCCAGAAAGTCGAAGTCGATGATAGCTGTCGAAATATGTACCCGCATCCGGATGATGGTGTAACGTGGCCCAAATATGCAGAGCCAGGCTCTTCCACAATAGTTATATGTTCTTCTTGTATTTCGCGCCGATGATATGTGCCTCCCGTTTTTTCTTGAACAAATGTGGTATCCTTCCGACCATCAAAAAATAGCCCTCTGACAGGGTGATCAGAGACGTCTTGGTCCTTTTGTATTTCAGAGCTGTGTTTCATCTTTTCTCGTCTTATTTTACTTCTGTCTACAATGCTGTCTGGAGATTCTTTTGAAACGATTCCTGCGTCCTGAAGAGCAGCTGTAGCAATGAGTGCTACGTGCCTATCAGATACACCTGTTCTGAAAGCTGCTGAAGATGTTTTAGATAAAGGAATTCTTGTCTGTGTCATCTTCTTTATCCATACATGAGGTCCTGGTTCAAAATCAGATCCTGTCGTTTCCGATTCCTCTCCACTATCTCCGGTGTCATCAGAAATCGTAGGTGTCACGAATTCAGTCGTCTGCTCTACAGTCGAAACTTGACTGCTCTCTCCTGCACTACTTGTTGACGCAGTTGGTGCCGAATTCCACCTTTCTTCCCTTATCTTCCGCCTGTGCTCAGCTGCTTGCAGATCTTGTGTGACTTTGATATCCAACCCACCTATCATCATTTTTCGTTCTGTTCTTTGGTCGTGGAGGAAGACGATTTCCCTCGCCGGAACTCGCAAATTTCTATTGCAACAGCAAATACTCAGATCTTTACATCGGCAAGAACATATATTGAACAGGCGGTCAAACGCCTCTTTAGAAAAGTCCTTATTCCGTTTAAATGACTTCGCCAACCCACGGCATTTTCTACAATACCTTAAGAGTTTTGTGATCACAGATTTCTTTGGGGTAACGGGAATAGATGCTTTTTTCCAAATAACCGTCACTCTGTCCACAACTGTTGGCAAAACCTCACCTAAAGGCTTGTCGCGCCCTTTGTTTTCAGCAGACAAATTTAATTTCACCAAATTCACGAAACGCATAACATCACCACACGTCGGCAACTGAGTCTCCTTTAAATCACTAGGCGCACCAAACAAGTCACTATTTACACTCATGCGAGAAATCCTCGCAGGAATTTTTTTCTGGCCCATAATGAATAGCGAATGCGAGTTGAAACAGCCAGCAGAACAGTCACACTTATATCAAGACCAAATTAAAAACTTATTCGGCACCGGCCTCTAACGTTCACTCATGGGGCATTTTGTTCGCAAATAGCACACTACGGTTAGATTACACGTAACTGAAAGACTATAATCAGAATCAGTAAACACTCACTACTAATATACTGTCAATAAACTTTGCTTGCACTCATCAAGATGACATAACCTCCAAAAATGCCCGTTTCATCAACGTGTTGATCGCAACGACTACGATTACGCACTGAAACAAAGGTCCACCCCTCCGACCTACCCAACTCCTCTTGTGAGCCACCATACTCTTCCAAAATGGACTCGCCCACTAACAGACAGACACTGAGTGACTGTTGTGCTTTGCGCAGATGCGCGCAACAATGACTGCTGTTGCTGTACGTCGTTTATGCACCTGTCGCAAGTTCCAGGTGTTTATGACCGTTTTTGGGGCCAAAATAAACAAAGAACTTCACATATAAAGGGTGTCAAAACAAAGTAAATGGGTTCTAAGAACCTAAGACTAGAAAAATATTCTACTTTTAACCGCTGTACTTACTGGAATTGCGTACTTGTAGACGGTTGGTTGCGTGTTGCCTATGTTGACTTTATTGAAACTTCAGACCATTTGCGGCACCGGAAGACATCACCAGAAAAATCTGAAAAAATTAAGTAAACTAGTGTCACTGGTGGGCAACTTTTCCCGTTTGAGCCGTTACCAATATCTAAAAAAAATTTTTTTCGATCCACCCTAATGGGCATGACAATAAGTTAATATACTAATATATCTTTTGTTTGTTAAAATAAGGTTATAGGAATGTAATGAAGAGTATAACTTGAGTATTTTGTTGCATACTTAATTCTTAACCTTCTGCGGAATATTTTTTAAAATTATGAGCCACAAACAAGACATATGCTACAAGTGATCAATAAATTCAGAAATAGGAAGTATGGTTGGCGTTTTTCCCTTTGCCTTCCACATAATGCTCTTACAACGTGTCTAGGGAAACATAATAATAATCAGTTGCAAACACTGCTGTCTTATGGCAAACGAAAAATCTTGTTGTTTTTATCGACTACTGTGTAGGACTAGTAGAGATAGGCAAGTTCGTCATAGATCGGGACGGTCACCGCAATTGGTTGTTGATTCCCGCAGACTGTTGAAGACCCGTTTTAGTTAATATCAAACGTTTAGTCTATATTATTAAAATGCAATATTCACTCAAATGCAAAGAAATGCGTAATGAATACTGTAATTAAAACGATTACAAATAACAAATAAAATTTATGTTGATAAAAAAATTTTATAGTTTATTAACTTATTAAAAAAAATTTTAATAATTTTTTATTTATCTATTTATTTAATTTTTTAATTATTTAATTATTTTTATTATTTATTTTTATTATTGTTTAGTTAATTAAACTATGAATTAGTATTTGTGTAAGACTTCGTGATGAAATATTTGTTTCACCATGTTAATCGGATTATGTTAAGCTGGGTCGAAGTGTATTCTCTTCTAGCTCAGCTCTTTTTCTTCTCCTTCCTGATTGCTTTCGTTAAAACTTCTAAATTGAATTAGAAATGAAATATACTAATTTAATTAACTCAAATAATCATGAAAACGAGTATTTAGATACAATTCTGATATTTATTTTTAAAAACGGTGCGACAATCTTACGCACATCGATTATGCTGCGGCTAAGACTCAACTCACAGGTCGATTGTGTCACTAGACAAATACATGAAATTACAAAAATTAATAGAGTTCTTTGAACTGTCGAAATGGTCAGAGAAGGGCAAGTCACAAGATACAATACTTACAGTTAAAATTTAAATACTATTACGTAAAAGTAACATATCTCAGAAAATAATGTCATTTAATAAAGAAATTTTTCGAACCAGACAGCAGTGTATGACGTCACGTCGTCGATAATCAAAGTGGCCATGTACGTCTTGCTATGCAAACTAGAAACATGGCGGCCTTCAACTTCGGATTTCGCCAACCACGCCGACTCCTAGTTCTTTCTTCTCCCTCAAATATAATGGCGGATATCTTCCTCTGCGATGATGTAGTCCCTCTGGATAATTGGTTGTAGTGTTCTCTTCTACTCGGCGATGTAGTTCGGAGCAGGATTATTTGTGTCGTATTCAGTGTTCCAATCTGGTTGAGTTCGTTATTCCATTGAAATTTGTGTTAAATGAATAATTTCAATATGGCGGATGATTCTTAGTGCGTTGGTGTTAGATCGTATTATTACTGAAATTCGTTCTTCACTTTGTTATTGTTTAGGTTATTTTATATTAAGTTTCTGTTTATAACCTCTGTAGTAAACTTTTACGTTACTTTCATTTTTTTTTTTTTTTTAATAATTTATATTTCTTGGAGCTTCCTTCGGTACATTCTCATCCGTTCAGTTTCTTGTTTAACAATCAACTGTGTACTCAAATCTTCGTTTAATGTAGTAATTTCCGAAATATCTTGTTCTCCTTCCCCATTGTCTGGAATCAGCTGTTCGCCTTGGTTTGGATCTGATCTTATAGAAATATATGACATTTTTTCCTATTTTATTGCTCTAATTAATTATTTGTTAATTTTATGAGAATTTAAATACCTATCAATATTCCTGTTCTAATTTTACATAAACTAATATACAACTTGACCTAATTTGGTTTCAAATAAGCTTAAAATTGACATTTTATGACATTTCTTATAGGGCTCATTATTTTTCACATAATTATAAATTAAATGGTTTACAAGTCATTTTATGTTAATATTGTCCTTACATAATATTACTTCTTTCATAATTATTCTTTGGTTTTAACCATTTGTTGTTGTAACACTCTAATACTGATTAATTCACATTTTATTTGTACCGAGTCCCTTGTTAGGCATTATATTACACATTTCCAGTAAATTTAATTTTATCTTCTGATCATTACATTTACTATTATGTATTTCTGTGATGACTATATTTAAATATCTTTATTTTAATTTGACTAATCTCTGCTAATTTTATACAGTTTTATTTAATTTATCCCTTTGGACTTGATTATATGGTAAACGTTGATTTTGGCCTAAAATACGGTTTTGCTTTGCTATTGGTTTTTTAACTATTTTGCTGCCTTATTATTTATATGGTTTACAATTCAAAAAGATATCCATATTATTTCCTTGCCTTCCCTACCTGGACAAAATTTTAATATTAAGTAACATCATTTAATTATAACATAACATCTTATAATCTATCATTTTCATTTATAATATTTAATTATAATAAAACATCTTATATCTAACATTTTCATTCATTTTATTTTATGATAATAACACATATCTATCATTTTTAACTACCTTATTTAATCATAACAAAACATTCTATATGTAACACATTCCATTACATCTATTGCAAGTTCATGTTTTCCTATCTAGTTTACTATTCAACAATCATATATTATTTTTAAACACTCTTATAATTAATAATATTTGCAGTCTCTTTCTGTCTTTTACTCTTATGTTTATTATTGTAAAACACCTTTTATTTTCTACACAAATGGTAGTCTTTAATTTTTATTTACACTATGGTCTTATATCTAATAATATTTGCAGTCCCTTTCTGTCTTTACTCTTATGTTTATTATTGTAAAACACCTTTTATTTTCTACACAAATGGTAGTCTTTAATTTTTATTTACACTATGGTCTTATATCTAATAATATTTGCAGTCCCTTTCTGTCTTTACTCTTATGTTTATTATTGTAAAGCACTTTTTATTTTCTACACTAATGGTAGTCTTTAATTCTGATTATGTTTATTAGGGTATGTCACTTTCTATTCTCTACACTAATGGTAGTCTTTAATTCTTATTTACACTATGGTAGTCCTTCACTCCTTCTAGCTAACATGCTATTCTTTATTCTTAAGTTATTTTTATATTTACTTTACAATCTTTACTTTTTTTGTAATGTATCCTGTAACTTGGGTTACTGGGTTTAAGTTTTGTCACTGTTCTAAATTTACCTAATTGGTACATGTCCTTCATGGGATTTTGGGAATAGCCTTTCCTCATTCTGCATTCTTTGTATGAAGCTTGAAATAGTCTGTTCCTTATTTCTTATTCTATGAGTATTTTATTATTTTTGTATTTTAGGTCCTCTGATGTCATTAATTTAATGAGTTGCACATGATTATTTTTTCATTTACTGCTCCATATCCTACTGGGTATACTGATGATGTACTGGGGTTTTATATAGATGGTTTCTTTTATTTGGACCAAGAGTTTTCTTTGTTATAGATTCTATTTTTTAACATTTGATTGACTATAAGGATCAGCTTATTTAATTCCTTTTTAACCATTTAGTTATCACTCACTACTGATAGTTTCTTCTTTTTTTCTTTTTTAATGTTGTATGTTAAGTTTTAAGGTGAAAATTCTGTTATGCTACATATGCTCTCCTGTAAAAGTGATTAGTTCTGATCATACTCTTAGTATGGATGAAATAATTACTACTGATTAGTTTATTTACCATATTTTTATTCGTGATTTCACTTTATATACCTTCTTTCCACCATTGCTCTCTCAGTTGATATGTATATCCTTCATTAGCTTCTTTATTCATTAATAAGTAATCCTTAATCTTATGTATATCATTATTATTATATATTTTTTCTTTTCTTATTCGGTGTTTCATCATCGGTATGTTTACTCCCTAACATTCCCTAACATGTGAGTTAGAACAGTTCAGAGTGGCACATTTCGGCTACATTCTCTGCTGACCAATACTTCACTTAGCTGAGCTCAGAGGAATTATCATCTCTGCTCAAATATAAGACTGATGGAATTTCTCTACATCCAGTCATAAAAATTAAAAATCATTAAAAGTAGTCTCTTTCGACTAATAATAAACATCCTTGGATTCTTCACTTCTTAATGTTTCAAATTAATTAATACTTTTACACATTTGATTCTTCTTCTCTATCAAAGCTCATTCCATATTATGTGGCTTAGGTATAGGGTATAATATACATTTCATCCTTTATTGCACTCTTTTCTTTGTTTGTTGTTGGTATAATCCGTCTCTGGTTACATAGTAATTAGCATTTATATAGATTTTTTTTTTCATTTGGTATTCAATGAGTCATTCTGTTGCTCATGGCATAACATTAATTCCTTCTTCTATTAATTATCACTATAATAGTGGTTACTACAACAATATTACCATTATGGTACCAGGTTTTTTGGTTTCTGGTCTTAATACTTGGTTCTTATTTGGTTGGTTCCTTTCCTTGTTGCTTCTTCATCAGGTCATTTTCTTGGTGAGTTTGATTAAATTATTTTGGTTAAATTCTAAAAATATTCTGGTCTCCTCTTCCTTTCTTCATTTAAAAGTTCTGTATCATTTTTGTCTTAAATTATCTCATTTACATAGGTTATAATAGTTGTTACTGTTATCATATGATCACTATTACAATACAAACTGTAGTATAGTCTTTACAGCTGTGATAGTTTATTAGGGTTTTTTTCTTTTTCAACACTGGTTCTTATGAATACTTGCTACACCTTCTTCTTATGACACTTTTAACATTCATGGATATATTTTTCTTGTAACATTAATTTATTCAATCAATTGATATAGGTTTTTCTCATCATCTACTGGAACATGTTTTTATTTATTTTGTCCATGGAAAGTTTAAAAAAAAATTTTACATATTTGTACTCCATTTATTCTCACATTCTTTTATATAAGAGTTCATTCAAATTATTAGTGTAATTTGTTTTTATGTTTTTTTTTCTTTGTTTGTTTTTCTTCCTTCTCAATTATTTTGTTAAATTATTTTTGTAAGTTGTTAAGAATCATTTTCTTTCATAATTCGTTTCATGAGAGTTTATTCAAATATCTGTTGTAAGTTGTACTTATTGTTATTTTTATGAGTTTTGTAATTTTTTTTTTCTTGTAAAATTCGTTTTATATAATAGTTATTTCAAATAGTTCTTGTAAGTTGTTATCATTTTTTAGAATTTAGTAGTTTAATAATCACTTTCTTTCATAATTCGTTCCATAAGATTTTATTCAAATATCTGATATAAGTTGTCCTTATTGTTTTTAGAAGTTAGTAATTTTAATTCTCCTCTAAATATTTTTTTATTGACAATTGATTATAGGTGCCCTTTGTCTTGTTTGAATTAATATCCTTTAATACATAAGTGTTGTTGTTATTATTTTTAATAATCATATATGGTCCGGTATACAGCAGTAATAACTTTTTGGTAATGCCTTCTAAGGTACTGGGTAGTTCCCGGTTTTTCAATACCTTTTCTCCAACTTCGTAGTTTATCACTTTCTTAATTGCCTTTTGATACTTTTTATGTCGCCTTTCCTGGTCTTCAGCCAATTTATTGTAGAACTTCATTCAATTAAATTTATATTCATGATTTACGGGAAATTCTATGATTTCTTGTATTTCTCTAGGAGGTTGTTTCTCATACATTGCTGTATATGGTGTGTCCCTATAGCGGAGTGATGTGCTAAATTAAGGAATTCCTCGGTGGCTGATAAGTATTCTTGCCATTTTCTTTGTTGATGGTGACAGTATGTTCGCAATATCCTCCCGACCTCTCGCAACACCCTTTCCGCAGGATTACTACTGGGGTGGTAAACAGATGTTTTGTACGTTCCATGGATTTTAATTTCGATGGAACTTAAATTGCGTTCCATGGTCAGTGATTATTGATGGAGGTTTTCCTACCTCTGGAATGTAGTAAGTGGTAATCACTCCTAAAATCTTCAAAGTGGTAGCTCGGTTCACCGGGTATAATTTTATATATTTGGTGAAATGATCCATCATTATGATGATGTATTTATACCGATGGCGTCTGCCACTACGGGGAAATGGCCCACAGATATCTAGGAAAACCTTTTCCAGCTTTTCTTGTGAAGTAATTGGTATCATTATACCCTCTTTTCTTTCGTTGTTCGTCTTTACCAATTGGCAAATAAGGCAGGTCTTAATATAGTTTCTTACCTTTCGATTTATATTCCTTATGTGGCAATTTTCTTCCAACGCCTTTATCACCTTCATCGCCCCCATGTGACCGTATCGGAGATGATAATCTAGGATGATATCCTTCTCAACTGTAGCAGGGATTATGATTTTCCATACCTCTTCATCAGTAGATGTTTTAATGAATAGTACTTCATTATGCACGCAATAAAATCTGGTTATGGTATCATCTTGGTTGGATAGACGAAGTTTTATACTGTTTAGTTTCGGGTCAGACTGCTGGTGTATGCTGATGTCCCATACCACCTTTTCTAAATCGGATCTGTTCTTGATAATATTGTATATCTTCAGTTAGCTCTCCTTCTCGCCCTCGAAAGTCTGTTCTTCCAAATTCACTCGTGACAACACGTCTGCTACAACATTCTTACTCCCGGGAATATACTCCCACTGTAGATCGTATTCCTGCAGGGCAAGTACCCACCTGGTTAGTCTACCGTGGCTCAACTTGCATCTTCGTAAAAATGATATAGACTTATGATCTGTGCGCACTGTCACCGGATATCCCAGAATGTAGGTCCGAAACTTCCCACAGGCAAAGACTACACTTAGCAGTTCTTTTTCTGTCACGTTATAGTTCTTCTCGCATTGGTTAAGTGTTCTGCTAGCGAAGCTAATGACTAGATGGTTGCCATTTTCGTCTTCTTGGTACAACATTGATCCCAGACTAATATTACTAGCGTCGCAGTTCAGGAAGAAAGGTCGGTTGAAATTGGGATGATTAAGCATTACTACCTCTAAAAACTTCTCTTTAATTGACTTTAATGTCTCATCCTGTTCTTGACCCCATGCCATTTATTTTTGGATGATAATTGATACTGAAACCTGGCCGTCAGCTCTGAATAATTATTTTGAAATTTCCTGTAGTAATTACACAGGCCTAAAAATGATTGTAGTTGCCTTCTGTTTTTTGGTGTAGGGAATCTCTGTATGGCGTCTACTTTCTCTGATGAAGGTGATATTCCTTGATTATTCAGCTGGAAACCCAAAAACTAAACCTCTTTTGCAATAAGTTTTGATTTATCTAGCTTTAAGGTGACATTATTATCAGCTAGTTTCTTTAAGACATGCTCCACACGGTAACAATGTTCCTCCCAATGGGTTGATGTGATCAATAGATCATCAACATATACAGTTGTGAATTGGAGCGCTTCTGATCCGAGTATTTGGTCCATACAGGCTACAAAAACGGCTACTGAGTTTACTAGCCCGAAGGGCAACCTCTTAAATTGATAGTTGCGTCCTTCAAAAATGGACACCATGTATTGACAGCTTTGTGGGTGCAACTCCACTTGCCAATACTCACACACGGTATCCCAAGTAGTAATAAATTTGGTTCCGTGGAATCTCTGTAATATTTTGTCAGTTTCACCAGGTGATGTGCGTTCATTAATTATCATCTTGTTGATTTCGCGTGCGTCAAGGCAAAGTCTGAGCTTACCACTTTTCTTTTGGATAGCCACAATCGGACTGGTATATGGCGACTGGCTGCTTTCGATTATGTCCTTATTTATCATATTTTGTATTTCTGCGCGTACAGCTTCCTTCAACGATTGTGCTATTGGGTAGGATTTGCAGTTGAATTCCACCGGTTCTCTGAATCGGATCGTACACTGGTAGTTTCTGATCTTTCCTGGCTCGTCAGAAAACACGGCCCGATATTTTTCATATATCCCAATTAATTGATTTAATTGGTTCTCAGTTAATTGTTCAGTTGTATTATTGCCCTGGAAATCCCGTATCTCTTGAATCTTTCGGGCCCATAGTTTATTTTCGGTATCTTGGCCTACTAATTGGTTCTCTGGTGAGTAATCTGACAAGTAATTCACCTCACTCGCATGGTTGAGAGTTTGTCGGGAGTCTACCATCTTGCTGTTTATTAAATTGGCTACCCAGGTCGAACCTTCTGAAAAGAGTGATACCTTCTCTTGGCACAAGTCAATAACTGCAGAGTTCCTTCTTAATATGTCACACCCTATCAGGATATTGAATGGTAATCCGGCTGCAATAAGAAATACCATATCTAAACTTACACCCTGACTGTTAACACTTAGTGATACCTGTTTCCGTATCGTCTTGTTTTGTCGACCAGTAGCTCCTACAAGTACTATGTTATTGATGGGTAATAGTGGTAGTGTTTTGTGGCATTCCTGCTGTATCCGGTCCGATTCACTGTGATTAATTATCGAGACATTGCCTCCAGTGTCTATCATAATGGGAACAGAAATACCTTCGATTTCTGCAACTATGTAAATGATTTCATTATTATGGTTATTAATGTTCGTCTCGTTTTCTTCTAATAAGTCCTTGCGAATATCCTTTAAATAATTATTATAGATGATAGTGAATTTTTTTTATCTTCTTTTTTAAAGCTTGACTCTTTTCCATACCCAGTAGATAGGAGCAGCAAAGGGTTGTAACTGTTTATTAATGCCTCCTTTCGTTTAAATGTTCCGTATCGTTACGGACATGGTTGATAGCAGCGTCAATCTGGAGTCCTGGAACTGCTTCGCTTTGTTCAATTCGGTCATTTTGCTGGGCTTCAGTTACAGGTGGTCTTCTTTGATTATCCAGGCTCGAACTACGTCTGGGTTCATATCCTCTGTGACTGTTACCTCCCTGGTTCACTTGAAGTGTTTCGTACTCATAGAATCGGCTCCTTCGTTGAGGCTGGTATCTCCGCTGACCACTACCTTCTGCTCTGATGTAATTTACATGGGGTCTATATGTCCTATGATTATTATTACCTCCTGCTGGGTAATTTCTATTATTGTTATTATAGTAGTTGTTATTGGGTGGGTTTGGGTTCCTCTGACCATTTAAACCATAATTATTATTACTATAATAACCGTTTCTATTTGGTTGATGGTTCTTATTATTATTATTATTATTATCATTATTATTATTCCGATGGACATTATTATTATTATTGTACCCTGCATTATTCCGGCTCACGGAGCTGTAATTATTATGATTATTCCCGTTCTTATTAGTATTATTATTCGTATAGTTGGTGTTATTCTCAGCTCAGGTTTCTTGTACCTCCTTCGACTTTGGCGGTAATAGTCCTCGTGTTCGTACATTTCGAGCAGTTCTGTCATCGCTTGTACTGTTTTAATCTGACTGTTGCGGCGAGCTCTGATTATGTCCTCCTCATAATGGTAAGATAGTTTGCTGACCAAGCATTCTTTGGGTATTCTGGGCTCTAAATGTTTGGCCACACACACCTTTCCCAAGAAATATGCGGTCATTGTTTGACCCTAATATGGGTTATACTTCCCATGA
The DNA here is from genome assembly GCA_034769895.1 of Magicicada septendecula. Classification (NCBI taxonomy): domain Eukaryota; kingdom Metazoa; phylum Arthropoda; class Insecta; order Hemiptera; family Cicadidae; genus Magicicada; species Magicicada septendecula. Next base: position 1,156,446,132 of record CM068367.1, read on the forward strand.
CATATCCCGTCTCTTGCGATGTTCTGAGTAGACTCAGACCAATATTTGGCCTTAAACAATCTCCTGAATTGTTGTTAGTCTGTAACTTCGTCTCTGATCACCATCCACCAATTATCGGCTATCTCCTTGAATGATTCATCCAGCACTTCTGTATTCGCCCTCCAACGGTTACCTCGGTGTTTCACGAAGTACTCTTCAATTCTGGCTAGGAATTCAGTGGGCTTGTTTTTGTATAGCTTGAAGTTAATTCCTTCTCGATTTTCAGTATTGGGAAAATTGGTGATGCCAGTTGGTCGACTATGAAAAAGATCTATGTCGGTTTGATTTTGTCGAACCTGACCATTTATACTGGTCACAGCAGCTTCTATGCCATCACATTTTTCTGTGAATCAGTCCTGCACTCTTTCCCATTCTTCGCATGTTTCCTTTAGTTTTTCTTCTAAATTCTTCCTATTCGTTTCTTCAATGTTTGTAACCTTGGTGTTTATATATGTCTTAATACTCTCTACTTCTCGTTCAGTCTGACTCCATCTTTCGTCAGCCCTTGTAATCTTTTGTTCGATCACCGTTATTTCCTCTTCTACCTTCTTGCTGATTGTTTTCTGCTATCTTCCGACTCAACTCTTCCTTTAATGCTTCCATCTTTCCATCTAATCGGTTCATATTCTCTTGGTTAGTCTCCCTTAATTCTTCTCTTAACTGTTGATTATTATTTTCCATTTTCTTCCATTTTCTCCTCCATATTCTTACTTGTATCTCAAATTTTATTACCCAATTTCTTCCTTCAACTGCTTATTGTTTTCTTCCGCCTTCTTACTATTCTCCCTTAACTCTTCCTTCAATTGCTGGCCTAATTCTTCCCTTGACTGCTTATTGTCGGTTTTTATTTCCTCCATCATTAGCCTGAACATTTCTTGCATTGCCACATTTTCTGTTCGTGTCGGCTTATAGGGTTGTTTCCCTTGGGATACTGGTTCGGTTGGTTCTGCTGGAGGTAATATCAACTCCACATCTTTCACGGGAGTCGCCTCCTTATCCTCCATATCTATTTCCTGCTTGGCCTCCGCCGCTCTTTTCTTGGATGTTGCTCTCCTGTGCATCTTGCTTCTTCTCCTGACCTGTTAACAGCTGCCAAGCTAAAATAGGAAACTAGGCAAATTATTTTTATTTGTTGCCTATTAATCTCTATCTTTAGCCCCTAAAGTTGGACGCCAATTTGTAATTAAAACGATTACAAATAACAAATAAAATTTATGTTGATAAAAAAAAAATTTATAGTTTATTAATTTATTAAAAAAAATTTTTTAATAATGTTTTTATTTATCTATTTATTTAATTTTTTAATTATTTAATTATTTTTATTATTGTTTAGTTAATTAAACTATGAATTAGTATTTGTGTAAGACTTCGTGACAAAATAATTTGTTTCACCGTGTTAATCGGATTATGTTAAGCTGGGTCGAAGTGTATTCTCTACTAGCTCAGCTCTTTTTCTTCTTCTTCTTCCTGATTGCTTTCGTTAAAACTTCTAAATTGAATTAGAAATGAAATATACTAATTTAACTAATCAAATAATCATGAAAACGAGTATTTAGATACAATTTTGATGTTTATTTTTAAAAACGGTGCGACAATCTTACACACATCGATTATGCTGCGGCTAAGACTCAACTCACAGGTCGATTGTGTCACTAGACAAATTCATGAAATTACAGAAATTAATTAATAGAGTTCTTTGAACTGTCGAAATGGTCAGAGAAGGGCAAGTCACAAGATACAATACTTACAATTAAAATTTAAGTACTATTATGTAAAAGTAACATATCTCAGAAAATAATGTCATTTAATAAAGAAATTTTTCGAACCAGACAGCAGTGTATGACGTCACGTCGTCGATAATTCAAAGTGACCGTGTACGTCTCGCTATGCAAACTAGAAACATGGCGGCCATCAACTTCGGATTTCGCCAACCATGCCGACTCCTAGTTCTTTCTTCTCCCTCAAATATAATGGCGGATATCTTCCTCTGCGATGATGTAGTCCCTCTGGATAATTGGTTGTAGTGTTCTCTTCTACTCGGCGATGTAGTTCGGTGCAGGATTATTTGTGTCGTATTCAGTGTTCCAATCTGGTTGAGTTCGTTATTCCATTGAAATTTGTGTTAAATGAATAATTTCAATATGGCGGATGCTTCTTAGTGCGTTGGTGTTAGATCGTATTATTACTGAAATTCGTTCTTCACTTTGTTATTGTTTAGGTTATTTTATATTAAGTTTCTGTTTATAACCTCTGTAGTAAACTTTTACGTTACTTTCATTTTTTTTTTTTTTTTAATAATTTATATTTCTTGGAGCTTCGTTCGGTACATTCTCATCCATTCAGTTTCACGTTTAACAATCAACTGTGTACTCAAATCGTCGTTTAATGTAGTAATTTCCGAAATATCTTGTTCTCCTTCCCCGTTGTCTGGAATCAGCTGTTCGCCTTGGTTTGGATCTGATCTTATAGAAATATATGACATTTTTTCCTATTTTATTGCTCTAATTTAATTATTTGTTAATTTTATGAGAATTTAAATACGTATCAATATTCCTGTTCTAATTTTACATAAACTAATATACAACTTGACCTAATTTGGTTTCAAATAAGCTTAAAATTGACATTTTTTGACATTTCTTATAGGCCTCATTATTTTTCACATAATTATAAATTAAATGGTTTACAAGTCATTTTATGTTAATATTGTCCTTACATAATATTACTTCTTTCATCATTATTCTTTGTTTTTAACCATTTGTTGTTGTAACACTCTAATCTATATATTAATACGTGAAGAGAAAACTTTGTACCCCTTTTTAAGCATATTGCGCGCACGGAGGAGTGTGAGATTTGGCATAGTTTATATGGAGAAGGAGTGCAGAAAGCTAAAATTTATATATAATATGTGTTACAAATAAATTAAATTAAATAAAAATAAAAATAAAACATTCATTTGCACTTGAAAATTCATTTAAACTTTTTCAAACAATGGTAATTGTTAAAAATAAAATAATTTTGTTGCCAGGCAATAAAATTATAATTTTTTCATTTTAGTTTACGTTCATACTGCCAATGTCAAACACATAATAGTCTGTCGTTTGTTTACGTTCATACTGCCAATGTCAAACACATAATAGTCTGTGGTCAAACAGTCGCACAGAGTAGAGATTGTCGCCAAAGAATTTTAAAATGTTGCCAACAAATAATTACCGACAGATTGACTGAATGAGCTGTGAATTTTGTGTGATTTCAAATGTTCCTTTTTCAATAGTCTGTGGAGTGTATGTCAAGGCAAAAAAGCGTTTATTTTTTATTTTGTATATTAGATATGTTTTATATATTAATGTGCAGTTGAAAGTGAAATACAGCTTGCTTAATATACACCTGTTGCAAAAGGAAAATTTTGTAGCAGCAATTTGAATTGACTTACTCTCGCCTAATTATTATTGGTGGTTTCAAAAAAGTGAGTACATTTTATTATTTTTAAATTAAACCCTGTCTAATCTTAGTTTCAGTAATTTCATTACATGTTTTTTTTTTTACATTCAGATATTCGCACCTACTTCCATTATGCCTCGACATAGAACATTGACGGGTCGGAGTGAGAGACAAAGAAGAAGGAATATATATTCGCGTGAAAGTCAAAATGATAATAGACCAAATGCAAATTTAAATAGTGTAAATAGTATACAAAATGATGAAATTATTTTGAGGGATGCATTTAAATGCGCACTGAATGTCATTCCAAGAAATTTTAATACTTTTGATTGTGGATTAATGCATTTACAATGCAGGTTTTGCAATGCAAAACATTTCGAATCTGAAGTCACTTTAGGTGAAAGGACTGCATTCACTTCATGTTGTCATAAGGGTAAAGCAATATTACCGGCCTTAAGTCAAAATGAATACTTTAAATCATTGTATGATGGACTTACTTCAAATGAACCTTCAATAAAAAGAAAGTCAAAAAATTATTTTGAAAACATTCGTAAATACAATTCATCATTTGCTATGGTTAGCTCAGAAGCTAAAATTTCGGATACAGTTACGCGTGGAGTGTATCATTTTAAAATACATGATGTTTTTTATCACAGATCAGGTCCAATGACTGCTGGATATGGTCGCTCACCATGTTATGCGCAATTATATTTTTATGATGTTGACACTGCTGTCAATTATAGATTACGTGAACACTATAATCAAACATGCAATAACAATATAATGCGCAAAATATCTCTTGAATTGGAACGCATTAATCCTTTCGTTCGGTCATTCATTGCAATGAAAGATCATTGTCAGAGAGTTGAAAATCAAAATAAAGAAATTTGTATGCTCATTGAAGTAAATCGTGATTTAGATCTACGCCGTTATAATGATGCAGTTCAAACTGATGTAGCAGTAATATTTAGTACAGTTGATGGTGAGCCACCCTTTGAGTGAAATATGGTTTCGTTTTCAAAAGTTAATGGTACCATTAAAAATATCTCTGTTTTGGATTCATCATTGGACCCTTTAGCGTATCCATTACTTTTTCCAAATGGTGATACTGGGTGGCATATCAATATTTCTCATAATGTACCAACTACATCTAATTCAAGAGCTCCCAGAAATAAATTAACCATGCTTCAGTATGCAGCCTATCGACTTGCAATTAGAGAAGATTTTAGCATGTTGCACCATTCACAAAAATTATTTCTGCAGTGGATAGTTGATATGTATGTGAGAATAGAGGGCACAAGGTTACATTTCAATCAACAAAATCAAACAAGTCTTAGGTCTGAAGTTTACAACAATTTAACAGATTATTTAGAATTGGACCCCAATGCCAATAATGTTGGCCGTAGAGTAATTTTACCATCTTCATTCAATGGATCGCCAAGAAATATGTATCAGAATTATTTAGATGCAATGTCAATTGTACAACATTTCGGAAAGCCTTCTTTGTTTATTACAATGACTTGCAATCCAAGTTGGCCTGAAGTAGTTAGCAATATTGGTGTAGGTGAGTCAGCTAATTTTCGACCTGATATTGTTGTGCGTGTATTCAAGTCCAAACTGGAAGCATTAATTGAGGGCCTTACACTAAAAAAAATCGTTGGTAAAGTTGAAGCACTCATTTATACAATTGAGTTTCAAAAGAGAGGATTGCCTCATGCTCACATTTTACTCTCTTTAAATGAGCAAGATAAAATTGTTAACGCTACCGATATTGATAAAGTTGTATCTGCGGAGATACAAACACATCTGTAACATTCAAACACATCCTACATTACATGAATATGTTGTAAAACACATGATGCATGGTCCATGCGGTGTACTTAATCCAAATGATGTATGTTTGAGAGATGGAAAATGCACAAAAGATTATCCAAAACGATTTAATGAATTTACATGTGAATCATTAAATGGATATCCATTATACAGAAGGCGTGATAATGGTATTAATGCTGAAGTTCACGGTAGTTGCCTCATTAAATGGATATCCATTATACAGAAGGCGTGATAATGGTATTAATGCTGAAGTTCACGGTAGTTGCCTCGACAATCGTTATGTTGTACCATACAATCCGTATTTACTTGCCAAATTTAATTGCCATATAAATGTTGAAGTATGCACTACATTTAAAAGTGTTAAATACATTTATAAATACGTGTATAAAGGCTATGACAGTGCATCTGTTGAATTAGGTTCAGAGAGAAATGAACCAGGTCAAGAAATACAAATTGATGAAGTTAAAAATTTTTTAAATGGCCGTTATGTCGTATCAACTGAAGCTGTATGGCGCATCTATGAATTACCAATGCATTTTCAATCACATGTCATCGTTAGACTTGACATTCATTTACCGCATAGACAGAATGTTTACTTTCGAGAAGGGCAAAAACGTCAAGCAATTGAAAATGCAAGATAAACAAAATTATTAGAATTTTTTGAATTGAATCGATCAGATCCATCAGCGCATGAATATAAGTATATTGAAATTCCTTTGCATTATGTGTGGGAAGATTCCCGAAAAAAATGGAAGAAGAGAAGGCGTGGAGGTGATAAAATCATTACAAGCATATATGTAGTATTACCAAAAGACATCGAACTTTTCCATGTACGATTGCTTTTATTACATGTCTGTGGTCCAAAATCATTTGAGGATGTTAGAACATACAATGGAATTATACACACTTCTTTTGTTGAAGCGTGCCATGCTTGCGGCATTGCTTCAATTATAATGAATGGCGCGAATGTTTAAATGAAGCAAAAGAATTACATTCACCAAAACAAATGCAAAATTTATTTGGTTACATTTGTGCATTAAATGTGCCAGCCAATGCATTGGCGTTATGGAATGAATTTAAAGTATATCAGTGAAGATTTTTTGAGAGATTACAACGAAGAAGTATCCTTTAATACAGCTCTGTTAGAAATTGAAGATAGTTTGAATGTTCATAATTTGTCATGTCAAGAACTTGGTTTACCAGTTCCCACGTATTCGCAGAGAACAGACGAAGCAAATGCTATTGATCCAATAGAACTAGAGTTTCTGTTTTGTGAGCATTATGAAACTGCAAATATTGAACAGCGTAATCTAATTGATCGTGTGATTCGTGAAGTTTTGCATCATGATAATCATCATGATGATTAGTTTTGTATCTAATGTTTTTTGTTTAACCGCTCATGCAGGTTGTGGAAAAACATTCACACAAACAGCAATCATTCACAAATTAAATTCGCTTAATCTTAGTTGCATTGCAACAGCGTTCAACTCTATTACTTGGAGGTAGAACTTTACACAATGTGTTTAAATTGCCTATACCCATTTTGGAAAATTCTGTAGCTAATATTACCGCAAATAGTAGCTATGGACGTTACATAAATTCATCATCATTGATAATTATTGATGAAATTTCTATGTGCCTACTGCAAGTGTTGAAAATCATAGATAGATTATTGCAGGATCTATGCGATGAAAATGATAAACATAAACCATTTGGAGGCAAAACGATACTTCTGTGCAGTGATTTTTGGCTAATGTTACCAGTTGTCCCACACGGATCACGTGCAACTTTAATTGAAAATTGCGTCACGAGTTGGCATAAATTTGTTTATTTTCATAAAGTAACGTTTACTCAAAATATGAGGGCCTTACCAAGTGAAATAAAATTTGTCGAATTCTTGAAAAAAATTGGTAATGATGAAGCCCCAAAATTCCCTCAGTTTGGTGAAAATATTATTGAAATACCTCAACAATTAAGAGGAGATGAAAATAATATTATTAATGAGGTGTATAGAAATATTTCCGAAAACATACTCTCAGATAACATATTGAAGTCAGTTATTTTAGCACCTAAAAATGATGATTGTACTTTTATTAATACTGATATACTTAATCGAATACCAGGTGAACAGAAAACATATCATAGCTACGATAAAATAATTTGTGATGATGACAATGAAACAATAACTACCCAGTAGAGTTTTTGAATTCTTTGACTATTAGTGGTTTGCCACCACATAAGTTAGTATTGAAAGTTAATTGCATCGTTTTACTGATCAGAAACTGAAATACAAAGGAAGCATTAGTCAATGGAACAAGAATGCAATGTATGCATCGTAATGCTATTGATTGCGAAGTTTTAACTGGAACCGCACGCAATAAGAGAATTTTGATTCCACGTATAAATTTAACATATTCCGGTACTGTTTTACCATTTAACTTTCAAAGAACTCAATTTCCAATTATACCTGCATTTGCGATGACAATAAATAAGTCTCAAGGACAAACATTCGAAAAAATTGGAATTTTATTGAGGCAGCCAGTTTTTACACATGGTCAATTGTACGTTGCAGCAAGTAGAGTTCGATCATTCGATGGTTTGAGATTTTATATTTCCGAATATAATGGCCAAGGGCATTTAGCAAATGATGAAAGAGTTTTTACAAAAAACATCGTTTACACAGAAGTTCTGAATCATTAAATTCACTTTCAAACTATTTTAAGTTCAATGGACAACATTTATTTTTTTAACCGCCCGGTTTTTTTGATTTAATGAAAAATATATGAAAAAGTACGAGGCACGTATTTTTTATTTCATTTTTTATTTTGTATTAATTTTTTATTTAAATTTTATATAATTCGAAAAAGATAGGCAAAATAACTGTGTAGCCTTGGCGAAACCTGGAGAGTATGGCAATAAAAAAAACCCAAGGAAATGTCAAAAAACGCATTATTGCTTTTTAAATATGGCTTAGCCAAGCTAAACCTCATTTTTCCTATCTTTCATATTTTTCAAATAACTCGAAAATTAATGCACAGAAAAAAAAATAAAAAATTATATAAGCTTTGTAGCAGATAATTTTCAAACTGTTTTCGAATTTTGTACCGTACCAAAAATGAAATGTAATCCACTGGAATTGAAAACAATGTGTCTTATACTTCTATGAATGTCAAGTCTCATTTTTATTAGCGTTTATTTGATTCAATAATAACATGAAAAAATTAAAACTGACAATGAATTATATCAAAAAATAAATACGAATACAAGCTGTAATTGTGTTTTTTTTCAACTCTTACTAACATTAAATTTTAAATTTCATAGGTATTGCAGGGAATTAAGGCAAACAACACACACTAATGACATATTTGTACACGCTCGCAGCTGACATAATAGAACAAAATTCAAAAAAATTATATGCAATGATTATAGAACCATTACTCTTTGACAAAAGAACCTCAATAACGTTCAAACTTAAAAATTTAATGAATTACGGTCGAATTTCGACCACTGGGCGACCACTAGTACAGATTAATTTACATTTGATTTGTACTGAGTCCCTTGTTAGGCATTATATTACACATTTCCAATAAATTTAATTTTATCTTCTGATCATTACATTTACTATTATGTATTTCCATGATGACTATATTTAAATATCTTTATTTTAAGTTGACTAATCTCTGCTAATTTTATACAGTTTTATTTAATTTATCCCTTTGGACTTGATTATATGGTAAAAGTTGATTTTGGCCTAAAATACGGTTTTGCTTTGCTAGTGGCTTTTAACTATTTTGCTGCCTTATTATTTATATGGTTTACAATTCAAAAAGATATCAAAATTATTTCCTTGCCTTCCGTACCTTGACAAAATTTTAATCTTAAGTAACATCATTTAATTATAACATAACATCTTATAATCTATCATTTTCATTTATAATATTTAATTGTAATAAAACATCTTATATCTAACATTTTCATTCATTTTATTTTATGATAATAACACATCTTATATCTATTATTTTTAACTACCTTATTTAATCATAACAAAACATTCTATATGTAACACATTCCATTACATCTATTGCAAGTTCATGTTTTCCTATCTAGTTTACTATTCAACAATCATATATTATTTTTAAACACTCTTATAATTAATAATATTTGCAGTCCCTTTCTGTCTTTTACTCTTATGTTTATTATTGTAAAACACTTTTTATTTTCTACACTAATGGTAGTCTTTAATTCTGATTATGTTTATTAGGGTATGTCACTTTCTATTCTCTACACTAATGGTAGTCTTTAATTCTTATTTACACTATGGTAGTCCTTCACTCCTTCTAGCTAACATGCTATTCTTTATTCTTAAGTTATTTTTATATTTACTTTACAATCTTTACTTTTTTTGTAATGTATTCTGTAACTTGGGTTACTGGGTTTAAGTTTTGTCACTGTTCTAAATTTACCTAATTGGTACAT